>JBAJHW010000004.1:14868765-17268765 GCA_037013535.1 Intellagama lesueurii
TACAAGTTCCTCAGAGTCCATCCCTTTCTTATTAACTGGCACTTAAGGTCTCAGTAGCTCAATCTGAGATGTTTGTAGGAGAAAGCATAAATGATGTGTCTTTGCGTACAGTTGCTTGAAATTACAGACTTGTATATACTGCTTTCTTTACTCCACACATACTTGGCAACCAACTGAACAGACCAACAGCAAACAAATAACTGACTCCAACAGACAAAAGTGAGGGAAAGGGCACTCAGCAAAGAGGGAGGGCTCTCTTTAAATTCAAAGGCTAGAAAGAGCAATTGGTTAGTGCTGGATAGACAAACAGTCGCCTCAGCCCAGAAAAAGTTCCTCCTAGTCACACAAACTACAGACAGCATGCAAGGTTGCAAATAGAACTCCAACAGCATTGCTAGGCACTACACCTAGTGAGGCATAATGGATAGAGTAATAGACAAGGACTCAGGGGGGCTGGGTTCCACTCAGCCATGGAAACTCACTGGGAGGGGAACACAGAACTGGTAAAACTACTCCTTAAATATGTCACCTTGAAAGCTTTATTAGGGTTGCCATAAGTTGGCATGTAACAGACCCACCGTGTTTCTGGGACATGTGGAATGCCACAAGGGGTACCCCATACACAAAATGGCTGCTACTAGGGCTCTTATGACGAGAACGTGCACAAGCCATAACCAAGGTGCTTCTTCACTGCCTGCCTTGCTGGAAGTGGTACAATGAGCCCAAGTGCGTGCGATCCAGTACTGGCTGGTGACTCCAAATTCATAAGGGCAAGGAATCTATTTTAGTTTCTATTTCAAACTTTAAAGAAGATATCCAAATTATTGAACTGATTCTGGTGACAGGGTTCAGCACCTCAGACAGCTTTGTGTTACCACCCCTCTGAAATAGGAGTCACCAGCCACCAGCATCTTTCTCCAACACCCGCTTCTGCACTGACACTGTGCGAGTTAAACACACATGCAGACACTTTCACTCTGAACCAGTGAGTCATGGTGCCAGCTGAGAGCTCACCCCTTAAATTCAAACTTCCTACACCGTTGAGTGCCACTCAACTTGAGATTTGCGCCCCCCACCTGGAGACACAGGAAAAACACTGCAATTCCCCGAGATGTTAGTGAGTACTTTGAGACCTAGTAGTCCAAAAGGATTATAGTGGATCTGGATAGAAAATAAGGCAGTTTGTTGCAACAGAAGACGGTTCTCTCCCTTTCCCATCATGTCTCTCAGCACTTAGTATACTGTTTGAGGTTTCCTCTGGTGTTTGCTGATTGTTTAAAAATCACTCAGGCAGTTCATTCGGGTGTCTTGTAGTGTCAACAGCATGTCCCAGCAGCTTCACTCTGGTAAATATTCAGTTTGGCCCCAGAGACATACTTGACTTAGTCAGTCATCCATGTGCAGAAAGATTTTTTTCCATTCCAACATCTCTGAGAACTTTTCCACTCCTTGAACACCTCACATTGTTTGAAAACCAATTTAGGGTCACAGTAAGCTAGAACTGACTTGACGGCACATAACTAGAGATGGGCACGAACCACAAAATTGTGGTTCGTGGTGGTTCATGGTTCGTGGCTAACCATGAACCATGTGAACTTTTTGAAAAATGAACCATATACTGTTTCATTTTTTTTTAAGTTCATGTCTTTTAAAAATAAAACTAATCCCTGCTCCCTTCCCACTATCCCTGTTACCTCCCTACCGTTTGCTGCTGTCGCCGCCCTACAGGAGCTGGCTGGGCTGCCTCTCAAGATGGCAGTGGAGGATGAGGTGGCAGCAAAAAGTAGAGAGGCAACAGAGGCAGTGGGAAGGTGGCGGGGCAGGCTGGGGGGAACCAAACCAGGAAGTTTGGGAAAATGCTAAAAATGTTCATGGTTCAGGTCAATTTGGGTTTTCTGGTTTGGACGAACCCAAACCGACCTGAACCAACAAACCAGTGATTTCCACAAACTACCTGGTTCATTTTTTAGTTTGTGCCCATCTAGATACATAACCCAAAACAAACTAATAAACAAAAAACAAAATCACCCCCCCCCCAAAAAAAAAACGCTACCAAACAAAGGTGGGCAACTGTGATCATCTGCATCTTGTCAGACTACAGCTTCCATCTGCCATGATCAGAACAGCTAATGATGAAGGATGCTGGGAATTGCAGTCCAACAAGTTCTAGAGGGCTACCTTTAGCTTACTCCACCCACCTATGAGGATCTAAGGATAGCCATGCTGGGCTTTATTAAAGCTCCATCTAGTCCAGCATTCTATTTCCACATTGACTAACCGGACATGTCAGGAAATCTACAAGCAGCAGCACTCTTCAACGTTCTGGCATTGATTGTACACAGATGATAGGTTTCCAGTTGTCCATAATGAACCAACATAGTGCCCAGTTGGGATGCACGTGTGTGAGGTTCCATATGAGCATCATCTTTGATTTTCAGTTCATGGGTTGCTTGGCTACTATAAAGACACTGCTTCATGCAAAGTAGAGAGTAGGGAGGTAGCTAATGCTCCTAAATGTTAACGACCTCAGTGAAAAAGAATGTTTTGACATGGTAAGACAACCCTTTAAAAAACACAGCAAGATTTATTTTATTTTATTTTTTGCTCCTGCACAAAAGCAAAAATACCAGGGCTTTTTTCCAACCATTACCACATTAGGGGGGAAAAGAGGATTTTTTGTGTGAAAAAAACCCACTTTGAATTTTGTGCAAAATATTCATTCATGCATGCATTCATTAGATTTATATACTGCCCATCTAGTGGCAAGCCAAAAATATGTATTTTTTGCACCAATATTCACCAGCATCTGTGAATTTTTCACAAGAAAGGTCCTGGAATGCAAAAAAAACCACACACACACACACACACACACACAAACTCATAAACTCTTGCCCAGTTAGCAGGAAAAAAAACTTTTGGAATTTTTCAGTCTGTGAGATTATTGAGGAGGCTACTGCTAGAACAGAGATGAGAATTACTGAAATGTCTTGGCTGATCCCTTCAGTAAATAAAGGTTTAACTAAACAAATATCTTCACTTATCTAGCATTTGTCACCACTTCTGAACAGGTGACCCAGGACATTTGCCATTAACAGATGTTTTGAATCAAGGGAGTAAGGAGCCTCGTGATGCAGTGGTTAAATTGCAGTACTGCAGCCAAATCTATGCTCACAACTAGAGATGGGGACGAATATAAAAACGGATCAGCTTTTTCGACGAAAATAGCTGATTCGTTAAATATTTGTCGATCTGTATTCGTCAAATTTTAAGTCCCGACGAATACGGATCGACGAATATTTTCCTGTTTTTATTTGTCCTTCGTAAAAAAAATTCAAAAAAATATTCTGCCTACCGGCCGCCCATCACCTCATCGGTGGGCCAATAGGCACCCACCCACACCCCACACCCACAGCCACCCACACCCCACAGTCTAGCCCCCACCCCCTTCCTCTCCCTACGTTAGCTCCCCCACCCCCCACTTACACCCCCTTACCATAATCGCTGCTGCCCGCCGCTGAGGTCACCATCTGGCCTCCGCAGCCACGGCGTGTAAAAATGGAGACTGGCTGCCCTTTGCAAAGATGGCGGCTGTGGCTTCTTTTAGGGTAGGGACGGCCGTGGAGGGGTGGCAGTGGGGTGTGTGTGGCGGTGGCGGTGGCAGCAGGGGGCGGGGTGGTGTTTTTTTTAATAACCCCCCACGAATCAACGAATAACTTCATTATTCGTCACTTCTTGGGGGCAACTTTCGTGCTTCGTGAGTCGTCAACTTTTGACGATCCACTAAGTGGGACGACTCACCAAAATGGTGGAGTCGTCCCCATCTCTACTCACAACCTGGGTTTAATCCCAAGTAACCAGCTTGAGGTTCACTCAGTCTTCCATCCTTCTGAGGTCAGTTAATTGAGTACCCAGCTCACCAGGGGGAAGGAGGGCAATGTGTAGTCTGCATAATCAAACTGTAAACTGCTCAGAGAGTGCTTTAAGCACTATGTGGCGGTATATGAGCAGCACACTTTGCTTTTACCCTGCAAAAACACACTTGGAGCTCAAGCTGCCTTTTCTTTCTTTCTTTCTTTCTTTCTTTCTTTCTTTCTTTCTTTCTTCTTTCTTTCTTTCTTTCTTTCTTTCTTCTTCTTTCTTTCTTTCATTCATTCATTCATTTTTTTTGTATTGCCCCACAGTGCCCACATTTTCTGGGCAGTTTACAACACATTAAAAACACATATAAATGCAACAAATATCAAGCAATAAATACATAAAATAGATAAAACCCTGTCCCTATCTAAGGTTTCATAAAATTAAAACAAATTAAAACAATCATGCACATCTCAGGTAGTTAATAAAATGTGGCTTTGAATAATACAGTTTTGATTAATATCTTTTTAAAAAGAGGGTGCAGTCCTATTGCCAATAAGAACTGCAGTTACGTACGTACATTGATTTAAACTTTATTTAAATCAATGTACCAATTCCCGGGCACAAGACACACAAGTTAAATTGATTTATATGAGCTGCACAAGAAGTTTTTTTCAACTGGCTGGCAGGGGCTTTTTAAAATACCTTGCTTCTAAATCGATTCAGTTCAGTGTAGTTTTGTGGGTGTGAAAATTGTTTTCATTTTAATTTGTGCCTGTGTGGATTTTGGGTGGCAGGGGTACCACCATTTTTCCTTTAATTTTTTTTCCCTGTTCTTTCCTGAAATGCTTATCACTGCGTCACTTCATCAATATGTTTGCATCTTGTTATCTCTGATCTTGTTGGAGAGGAAAACTATGCAGCTTCTCCAAAAGCTTGCTCCAGAAGTAGGCCTGTGGGAATCGCACTGAACTAGAACATAGGGTGTTTGTCACATATGCTCTCATCCATGAAAAATATCTCCTTTTTCATCATTTACTTCCGAAGCTTTGATGGGAGAGGGCTCCTAGCAGAACAGATGGGAAAGTTCTGGCATTGTCTAGCAGCAATGGCCATCCTACCCCCTCCAGCTTGAGTTGTATTTACACAGAGGGCAGTGAAAAGTCAGAAAGCATTGCTTTCAACCGTGATAAGCTTCACTGTGTAAGACAGCTAACTCTGATTTGTTATATGGAGTTCTCACTGTACTCATTGTATAATTCCCAAATGATTGGGAATGCCATTCTCAAGAAGAAAAATCCAGACAGGGAACAGGCACAAATTATGACAGAAAGAAAGAGGAGCAAGGAAGCAAGAAAACCATTATTTTACACCAAATATAATTCTGAATAATAATAAATCTTAAAGTAAAATATAAAAATAATAAAAATAATTCAAAACTACCCCGTGTGAGGGTATTCTCTGTACTTAGAGTGTGGAATTAGGCAATTAGAGGTTTCCTTGGGGGGGGGGGGAACAGTTGCATTAAATATGTCTGTGGGCATTGTAACTACAAAGGAAAGTAAGGTTTAAAGCAGTGGTTCCCGCTTTTCAGTACTCAGATGGTGCTAGACTACAACCCTCATAATCCCCTGCAGGCATGGTCAGGAATGTTGACATTGTAGTCCGATGATGCTTGTGGAAACAAAATTGGGAACCTGTGGTTTTAAGGAAGCCCACACCATGGTAAAACCAAGCACTATGTTGGTAGATTACACAGTTTCTAACCTAGCCCTCATTGCAAATGACTGACAGATACAATCAGCTTTGTGGCCTTCTTCGGTTCCCAAGACACGCTCTTCCAGCAAAAAGCCAGTGTTCTTGTTCAAAATGTCAGAAGAACAAAGGAAAAGGGGCCAACAAACCAACAGGGAAACACAACCTATGACAATTCTACAGTACCAAATACTACCTGAACATAGAAAGTGCATTTGGCTTCAAGATGTGACATTTACGACAGGTCTATTTTCCAGAACAAGTTTTTAAAATGAGTCTTTAGTGCAAAGAAAGAAAGAAAGAAAGAAAGAAAGAAAGAAAGAAAGAAAGAAAGAAAGAAAGAAAGAAAGAAAGAAAGAAAGAAAGAAAGAAAGAAAGAAGAGAATAGCTTACAGCTTCCTCCATCTTCCTCATCTCATTTCTTGGCATTTCAGTTTGTCTTTAATGGCCTGGATAATGATGTCAGTGTGTTTTCTGGCTTATAAAAGCCTCCAGCTTTCAGTGTGGACTCTGCTTTTTTAATAAGACTGGGTGGGAATGTAAGAATGCAACTTTGTGCACACAGAATAATTCTGATGCAGTTTGTAAAAGAGAAAGAAGAATACTCTATAACAATTTCTGCTTGATTAAAAATAAGCCTCATTCTCCTGTCCTCCTCCTCCATCGCCACCATCACCTGAATCCTCCAAAGAAGGAGAAGGAGCCATTGATAAGCACTTTCTATGATTCTGTAACCAACGGTTTATCCACATGGCATTTGTTCTATCCAGCCCACACCTAGTTAGTTTCCCAATCAGAGGATCAAGAGGTGCTTTGTCAAAAGCTTTGTCAAGATATATTACATCTATAGTATTCCCACTTTCTACCAGGGACGTTACCCAATCAAAAAAAAGAGATCAGGTTACTCTGGCAGGGTTTGTTCTTGGCAAATCCATGCTGGCTTCTAGTTATTACTGCATTGTTTTCAAGGTGCTTGCAGACTACTTTATAGTGTGCTCCAGAATTTTCCCTGAGATTGATGTCAGTTTGACTGGTCTGTAGTCCCCAGGTTCCTCTTTTTTAACCTTTTTGAAGATAGTGACAATATTAGCCCTCCTCCCATCATCCAACATTTCATCCTCCATGATTTTAAGAAAATAATAGACAGTGGTTCTGCAATTTCATCAGCCAGTTCCTTCAATATCCTTGGATGCAGTGCGTCCAGCCCCGAGAATTTGAACTCAATACATTAGCCATATACTATTATGTTGCACTGTCTTATAGTAAGCAGAGGTGTTCTGCAGATGACGAACTATATTATTATTACCAATGTTGCCAAATACCACTAAATCAAAGGTATTTATTATGTTATCAAAAGAACAGTTTGCATTTCTATGGTCCCCTTGCAAATTGCTCTGCAGCGCCACCTAGTGGCTTTGGGGAGCCTAAATTCCAGGTGGAATTCTGCCCCCCCCCAATTCATTTTGCTTTGCCATCTCCAGAAAAGTATATTTCGCAGTAACAGCAAAAGTAGATGTTATTTTTGTATACCACATGAGCATGCAGCTGTGATAGAGATCCCTTTTCCATTAAATGCATCGGCCATATTTGTCTGATAAGTGGTAAAGAAAGATTAAAAAGTACCCAGAACACGGAAGCATCAAGGACACTGTTAGGAAAAAGTTGTGCAGTCTGGAAGAGGCAGAGTGTGACAAAAGCCAGTCTGCCCATGAGAATACTGAAGAGGTATATTGCAGCTTCTCATGCTTTTCATCTATGCACTGGTGTGCATGGAAGATACCAGCCAATCCAGGAAAGGAGCATCAACATAAATATCAGACAGTGGTGCTTGTTAAGAAGACATTAAGACCAAAATCACGACTACGGAAGAATTAAACAAGTTTATGGTTAACAATGAAGACATTGAAATAGTGGAAGATTTCGTAGACCTTGGTTCAATTAACACCATCATCTTAGAATTGTAGAGCTGGAAGGGACCATCAAGCCCACAGGGAGGCACAGTGGGGAATCGAACTCCCAACCTTTGGCTCCGCAGCCAGAAACCTAAACCACTGAGCTATCCAGTTCATCAATCTTAATAAAGACTGCAGCCAAGAAATCTAAAGAAGACTGAGACCCAGCAGGGCACCAACAAAGGAATTAGAAAATATCATCAAGTGTGAGGATGTGTCACTGGAGACCAAGACCAAGATCATCCACAGGCTTCTATTCCAGTCACCATGCATGGGTGTGAAATCTGGACAGGAGACAAAATTATTCATTTGCAACATGGTGCTGGAGGAGAGCTTTGTTGAGGCAAAAATGTTGAAACTGAGGCTATCCCACTTTCGGCACATCATGAGAAGGCAGGATTCCCTGGAGAAGACAATAATGCTGGGAAAAGTGGAAGGCAGCAGGAAATGAGGAAGACCAAATACGAAATGGACTGACTCCCTAAAAGAAACCACAGCCTTGAGTTTACAAGAGCGGGGCAGTTGAGGACATGACATTTTGGACATTGTTCATTCATAGATTTGCCATAAGTCAGAGGTGCCTTTGTGGCACTTTACAACAGCAACAGTGGTACTTATGTTTACTTGCTTATCTATTTATGGAAAGTGCTGGAAAAGATGCCTTGTTCTTGGTTGCTCAGTAGAGATGGGGGTATTCGTATACAAATACAAATACCCCCACACAGCTGGAGTTAACGAGGGTCCAGCCCCTTCCAATCGCTCCGGAGCACCTGGTCAGCTAGCCACTCATCAGCCTTGCAGGGAGACTTGTCTTCCCTCCTTCCGCCA
This sequence comes from Intellagama lesueurii, assembly GCA_037013535.1. Lineage (NCBI taxonomy): Eukaryota > Metazoa > Chordata > Lepidosauria > Squamata > Agamidae > Intellagama > Intellagama lesueurii. The sequence continues at coordinate 14,877,156 of JBAJHW010000004.1, forward strand.
GGAGGGACCCTTGTTGACTCCAGCTGTACGGGGGTATTTGTATTCGTATACAAATACGAATACCCCCATCTCTATAAATGCTCAGTAATCCATATAGTACCAGCATGTGCAACCAGCATTGGTTCCTTAACAGAGGCAATTGGTCCTCAGCAGATTAATCCGGTTATTCGAGTTCTTCTTGGATGAGGAAATGACTCTCAGTCGCTCACCTGAGGCAAAATCAGAGTACTTCCGATTAACTAACTGAAGGCCAGTTCACAAGCTACCCACAAGCAAATTTGGCTTTGCCACAGTAAATACAGTTAACAAGGAGCTTTCAGGGTGGCTGTGTGCCCTAATTTACTGAAGAAGTCCTCTATTTGGAGAGTTGTCTGAGGCGGAGCTGGCCAGAGGCAGAGCTGACTGAAGCTGGGAAGTTATGGCTAGGTTTTGTTTTGTTTTTGATGTACCATCTGCTGAGACTTCATGGAAATCCTGGAACTTGGGCAGGAGTGCAATGAAAGCAGGGCAGCAAATAAAACGTAGCTTGCTCAGCTTGCCCTTTTTATAGATATTGCTCAAGATAAAGCTGGAAATACATGGTATATTATACTGCTATGTTTTACAATCCTGTGCATGTCACACAACGTTGCAACGCTGGAATTCTCTAGGGCTGCCCGTCATGGGGAAAGAAGTGCAATATATTGAAGAACTGTACAGAAGAAATGCAAAGGTTCTTCAGAGAAGAATTCTTTCATGAAGAATCTGTGATTTTGGAAAGTGAAATTAAAGCTTCACAGTGAAAGTGAAATTGAAGCACTGCTTCACATGACTCCTAGACAAGGCCTTTCTCTTACACACAATATGTGATGCCCGTTTGCCATCATGCTTGCAGAAAACAGCTATCTAGCTGTCTCCCAAATTCTAGGATCCATCAGCTGACAAGGGAGAAATAAAGTTACTGGCAGCGCACATACATTTTAGGCGCTTTGGATTCTGTTCACCCAGTTTAATATCTCAGCTTTTAGTTACAGCCTTGGAGGAAGAGAAAAAACAAATCTATAGTCTTAGGAGAGATTTCTTCACCGCTCTGATACTGGGGGACAAGCTTAACATATCTAGATCATCAGTTCAAAGTGAACTTGGTTAGCCTTTGTGAGCTAATTCTGAAAAACTCCAGCTCAAAAACAATAACAGCAGGAGTGAATGCACATAGTAAACAATGGGCACACAGGCTGCATTATGGTAACCCTATAATTTACTGACCTTGGAAAAGCCTTCCCTGTCTTGCAAACAGAAAGCCATGGCTTCCTTTGTTGTTGTTGATGATGATGATGTTGTTTTGATTTATATACCACCCCGTAGTGCTAAAGTTCTGTCTGGTCACACTGGTGTAGTGGATGGGGGGAGTTTACAGGGGCGATCGCCCTGGATGCAAAATTCTTAGGGGTTCGCAGGCCACCCTCCCTGATGCACTCCTGAGGCTGCTCCTCGTGCTCCTCTCCACCCCACTGGCAGACCCCAAGTCTGAGCCACCAGGGATGTCAAGCCGGCCGCTGCGCCGCCACCAGCACAAACCTCGAGCAGCTCCACCACTGCTTCTTGGCATAAGAACGTAAGAACATAAGAGCCCTGCTGGATCAGGCCAAGGGCCCATCTAGTCCAGCTTCCACAGTGGCTCCACCAGATGCCTCTGGGAACGCACGAGACAACTACGTACCTGTCTCCTGATACCCCTCCCCTGCATTTTGAAGTCCCTTCCTTTGAAGCCTGGAGATTATACATCCCCATCATGGCTTGTCACCTGCAATGGACTTTTCCTCCAGGAAAAGTCCATTGCAGGTGGACAGGAAAAAAAAACTCCAGGAAAAAAAAACTCCAGGAAAAAAAAAGATATTTTTCTTTTTTGAAAAGAAAATATCAAGAAATATTTTCTTTTGCCTGTTCTTATTCATCCTAAGAGTTAACTATCTAGCGCTAAGGTTACTACCAGCAATGCTACCACCTTGGTTATTGTGGGCTTCACTCTCTACACTGGGTGTGCCTCTATCCCAGGGGGTTGCAAAGGAGTGAGTATCACACATACATTTCCTAACATCCATAAATGTATTCCCTGTGCCTCCTTGATTGTGGCTTCCTATTTTCCATATGGTGCATTAGCACTAAAGTGCCTGTGAAGTGCTGTAGAGCTAAGCGCTCGAGAGCAATGAGTAGTGATCTCCAGTCCCAAGTGGCACAAAATATAAACCCAGTATTTTTTGAGGGGGGGAAAGGGCACAGGAATTCAAGGAGAAGGAAAACAGAACAAATCTAAATAAATGGAATGTCATTTGGTGTTCAAGGACAAATTCAATAGAATCAGTGCAGAACCCAGTCCTTAAATAGAAAAAAAATGTTGCTTCTGGAAACAGTCTATAAATAACAACAATCGTTCCTTCTTCCATTAATTTATTCATGTTTCTGAAAAAAAGTAATCTGTTGCTATTGCTTAGAGAAATGAATACGTCGATTGTTAAATTACTTCTTCTGTGGCTAGTTATTTTTGCTGCTAGTTATTAGTGTTGTTTTCCGTAGCTAAAAAAAGCCACTGCGAATTAAGAGCATAAAACCTGAAAGCGTCCTCTCAAAATGCCTCAAAAATTCCTTTAAAATATCCTTTAAAGTTAACTTTTGAATTTTGTTACACCTTTCTGGCTTCAGAAAATAAACCTCTGCTTAAAACAAATCCAACGAGCAATTCTGATGTGTGTTTGCAATGGAATTTTAATGATCATGTGAATTTTGATGTATGAAAGGGAGTCCCAGGACTGTTCAGCCTACAAAGAAAAAATGATGGTAAACTGACTAATCATAAACTAGTCTAAAAAGGCCAAAGGTCAGGAGACTCTTTTCCTAGGACGCAAGAAAGGCTTTGTTTTGAATACAGTAGGACCTCCATATCTGCAGATCAGTTCCAAAACTCCCCTGCAGTAAAATGAGGATTATTTTGAATGCTATTTTAATAGCAAATACTATACATAGCATGATTTCTGTCCCCCTCTAGTGGCCAGTTCTGGTAATTTCATCTTTAGAAATATCTATTTCTAGTATTTTTCTTTTAATATTTTTAATATTTTCAGATTGTGGATAAGTGAACCAGCAAATACTGATCCTGTGGATACAAGGGTCCTACTGTAGTTTGATTTGAAACAAGTCAGCTTCAACACCCATGTGAGCTCTCTCTTGGTAGGCTGGTTGAGATCTGGGCATGGCATTGAAAAAATGATGACATTTATCATCAGATCCAGTAGACTACTATGAGACTCGCACAAGCTTATCTCAGACACCCTGCAAAATGGCAACGGTACCATTGCCTAAGTGAAAATTTGCACTTCACCAGGAAGAATATATTGTTGTTCCAATGCTGGGAACATAATGAACTGCTTCACACCACACTGCACTATTCATTGTACTTGTCCAATATTACCTGCTAAAACTAGCAGTGGCTTTAGAGGATTTCTGGTGGGGATTTTCCTTTTTTCCCTTGACCTCCTACATTTTTTAACTGGAGATACCAAGACTAAACTGGTGCTTTTCTACATGCGAACTGTATGCTCTTCCACTGTACGAAGTGACCCTTCCTTCTAAAGATATTATACATTCACTCTGTAGAAGTACTTCTATAGGTAAAGGGGTCAGAATCTTGTTTAGCTGTTCATCTGCTACTGCACGAGAGCTCATGCGACCAGTTAAGTAACAGGAGTGTTTGAGAGTTTAATTTTTAAATAAACAAAAGATTTGTTTCAAATTTGACTCCATTTATCTGAAGATTACAACTCATCTACTTCTCAGACTTGCTGCATAATCCTAACTACTAAATGGGAATTGATCCCCATGTGATAAATCCTTTCATTCTGCAAAAGGATGGGGGGGTGTTCTGTGGTTGGTGTTGTGGTGATATAGGCAGTTGACACATGATATTTAGGGACTGTGGGAACACCTGCCCCTATGATCTGTCCCCTGAATGTCCCCCAAATTTTGTTTACTTTTTTCAATAAGCAAGTTCAGTGCTGAGTCATTGCATTAATATATTAGTTTAGCGCTAGATCACTTCTAGCACTAAGCATTTTGTTTTCAAAAAAGCAAACCATAAAAGGGTTGGCAGAGGTGGGAACAGAGGAACAAAAGAAGGAAGGGGGGCTATGGGCTGAAATGCAGCTAGAATTATCCAGGGTCCCTGTGTGATAACCCAAAGTGAACAGAAGTGAAAGATAGGCTGTAAATCAAACCAAAGATAGACTGCAAATCAAATTACAGCAAAGCCGTATCACTCTAATTTGGCTTGTCAGTGTAGTTGCAGCTATGTTTACTCAGAGCAAGTTCAAATTCATTGAATTCATAGGGCTGGTTCTCCAATAAGTATACTAAGGATTGCAGTGTTAAACTAATTTAATAGTATTTTCTCCTTCTCAGAAAACCTTGAATTGAACTCTGGAGACAGCAGTGAGCCTTGAAAACCTTCTTGTCTCCATGATGGATGAAAGCAGCCCTAGATATAATAACCCTCTAGTTTGCCATAGTTAACAGCCTACCATATACAAGATCAGGCACATCAAATCCCATCAATTTTGGTGAGTTTAGACATTCCTTATTTTGCACAGAATTAGGATTTAAACTGGTTGCACACCCAAGCTTAACAGTACGCTTCTATTACTATGCATTCTGCAGCACAATCTTCCAAGCAGAAAATGTTCCAGGGGACTTTGACTTCCCTGTCCTCAGGTCTGGGTTCAGTTCCTTAGAATGAGGCTACTAGACACTGACCAGCATCTTTAGAGATCTTCTAGGGGAACATTCAGCCTGGTAAAGATTCATCCCAAACTTGGCTCTGACCCAGCTGCAGCTGTTCAAACCTTGTATCTTTCTGAAAGAAGGCTAGATGGCATGCAGAAAAGGCTTTTATTGTGCAATTTCACAGCTTAATTTGCAGATTTTTATGGTGGAGGTGGGTGTGCAGGCAATGTCAGATTCAATCTGCTGCTCCTCCCCAAGTTTGTTTTACTGATTCTTCCATCTTTTAAGGATACATGAAGTGGCTCTGTACTGAGGGTCAGATCATAGGTCGTATGTTCTCCCTTAAAACATTATCCCTCCAGACACACAAACCTTTCAGTGCTATGTGCCTGAGGTGTCAAACATGCAAATTAAAATGTATTAAGCTAGATATATGCAAAGTTACTTTGTTAGACCATGACTCTCAGAATCCCAGGATATTGTGGGAGATGTCATTCAAAAATATAACTTCTTCCATCTTTGGACTAGACTATATTTATTTATTTATTTGATTTATACCCCACTTTCCCCACAGAACTGGGACTCAAGGAGGCTCCCAACATGATTAAAAGCAGGTGCTGTTTTTTTAAAACAAAATCAATAAGCTATAATATTAAAGCACAAATAAACAAATTATAGCATTAAACACAACTGAGTTCAAGTGAGTTTTAAAGCACCTTAAAACAATCATGGACTCCTAGTTTGCCACCAGCATCTTTCAGGAGCGATTCGTAGGCACTATCTGCCTAGATGTAGTTTCCCTCTCTCACCTCCACAAATCCCTTGCCCTCAATCACAGCTCCTAGCACAATCCAGAAAAACAAACTCCATCTCACTACCACAATCCAAAACAATAAACTTACTTTGGTGACTTCTCCATTGTGCTGTTCTCTACACCTACTTGCCAATGGCCTGTGAAAGCCCGTGTCTTCTGTAACTAATCCAGAGGCATGTCACTCTTCTATTGCCACCAGCTACAGGGTTTTCCTCTTGTTAACTTATCCACATATCAGCCACTACAGGCAGGGTGGGGCTGTTTAAACACAGAGCTGCATTCACGGCTTTGTCATTTGGCCCAAGAATACTTTAGACCATGCAGTTAAATGAGGCAGTGCACAGCCAGAGAGTTTGGGCTCTTTCTTCCGGTAGGATCATTCCGTAAGCAAAACTTGCTCATTATTTTAAAACAAAAGCATGGCACCTTCAAGACGATAAAGGTGTATTTGGTAGAAGCATCCATAGGCCGCAGCCCACTTTTCAGGTGTACCATCTAAAGAAATCGGCTGTAGTTACAAAAAGGTCGCAGCAACAGACTACAGACTAATACCAGCTTCTTGAAATATCATCATTTTAAGCTCTTGAGACAGAGGGTCATCCTTAGCGGGTTTGGTTTAGCCAGCATTGAGGATCCTCATGTGACATTTCAAACCTCTTTTGTTCCAAAACAAATGTTAATGCACACATCTTAGTTGCACAAAACAAAAATATAGGTTTTATTTAACTACCCATCTCCTTTTCCAAAACAGGATGGAAGTTGTCTGAAGGTGCAAATGCATGCTGTTAAAAAACACACATTCTGTTAAACTCTCTCTCTCTCTCTCTCTCTCTCTCTCTCTCTCTCTCTCTCTCTCTCTCTCACACACACACACACACACACACACACACACACACACACACACACACACACACACACACACACTTTTCTCAAGTTTCCTGGGAGACAGTTTATGGCAAATTATAGGTTATTTTAGTGTACAACACTAAAGTCTAGATTGCACATAAGGAATCTTCAGCCTATCAAATGTTTTGTCCGATACTCAGAAGCCCTAACCATAATTGCTGCCAGCAAGGAACTATGGAAATCCAAAATGTTTGGTAGGCTAAAGATTCCTCACCCTTGGTATAGGTGTTTAGGATTACAATCCCATTTTCATTTAACTGGAAGCAACATCCGTTGGTCTCGGTGGGGTCCTTTTCCCTCGGGAGACATTAGAAGACCACACTCTAACTCTCTAATCCCATATGCACTCTTACCTTGAACGTAAATCCCAAAAAACACGATGGAATTTATTGAATAAAAACATACAGCCTTGCCCTATCTGGCTTCAAAGCGAATGTTGAGTGGACAGAGAGTGCTGGACTAGAACTCAGGAGACCTGGGTTCAAATCTCCACACAGCCACAGAATATCACTGGGCGATTGTAGAAAAAGCAAAATATGTGCTGAATACATACGTTTTGGGTGACTAGAGCTGCAAATGATATATCCTAACCAGGGGGAAAGTTAGTTGTACTTTACAAATATCTTTGAACCTTGCCAAAAATGTTCTGCCTTGAAGCTCTCGTCTATTTTGAGAAAAGGAGTCAGCTATGTTTATTCAACCCATGCCACTTGACATCAGTTGCTGATCAAACATGGCAGAAGACAGGTGTGGAGCACCTCCTGTGAAGATAGAGAAACTTGCTTTTTATTGTGCCATAAAATCATTTGGAATCAACCCAGCTCTACCATGCATGGCAAACAGTGGATAAAGGCACACAGGGCAGTTGCTAACAAAAAGGGAACTTCAGGATTAGACCTACCCAATACGCTTCATTTAGAGCCGAATGCCACAGGCCGCTAGAAAGTACAGTTAAAAGAAAGAAAGGCAGTCACAACTAGAATAGACCCATTTAATCAGCAGGGATTTGGTGAGTCAAGTCCTCTATAAGTTCCATAGACTCAGTGGGCCTACTCTTTTTCTGACTTGCTACATTAAAGTAGTAAGGACACTGGAAGGACAGATCCTGAAGCTGAGGCTCGAATACTTTGGCCATCTCATGAGAAGAGAAGACTCCCTGGAAAAGACCCTGATGTTGGGAAAGTGTGAAGGCAAGAGAAGAAGGGGACGACAGAGGATGAGATGGATGGACAGTGTCATCGAAGCTACCAACATGAATTTGACCAAACTCTGGGAGGCAGCGGAAGACAGGAGGGCCTGGCGTGCTCTGGTCCATGGGGTCACAAAGAGTCAGACACGACTTAACGACTAAACAACAACAACATTAAAGTAAATCACAACTAGAACAGACTCACCAAATCCCCAATGAGCCTGCGTTATTTGCAATGTACTATGCTCAGTAACAGGTAGAGATTAGTACTAACTGCCGATTCAGCGGTTCATGCCCATTGGTCCTTCACTGCCCCGCCTCCTCCGGCAGGCACCTACTCAGAGGCAACACCCAGAGGAGGCGGGGCAGGGAAACTGGGATGCTGCTTCTGAGTGGGCAGCCGCTCTAGGAGGTGGGGCTCGGAACCGCTGCACACCTGTTTGTCCGAAGGTTTGGTGGTTCGTGCCCATCTCTAATAACAGGTTTTCAGTCTCTCTCTCTCGCTGCTGCATAAAGGGATGAACAAGATTGTCGCGTTCCCCGTCTGCCCCTGGATTGTTTCACCAAACAAAGGCTCACGCCGTGAGCTGTTCAGCTGCCACCAGTTGTTCACAACAACTTTCAATGTTAATGACAATGTGTCATTTTATATAAAGCAGAAATAGTTTATTGTAAGAAAGAATAAAGGTTAAGCCAACATCGTTTGTTCTGAACTAAACAGTCCTTAATGGTCTTCATCGGTTCACTACACATCAGCCCTTGCTTAGCAATCTAACTTTCTCCCCCCAAAATCTAAATCCACCATCTTCCAGTCTCCTCCTCACGCCAAGACTCTTATATCCGCCACAAAGACAATACGAACAGAAAGGTGAACCCAACCTTCTTTTTCAAAAAAGCAGGACTTGCCCAAACTTTCTTAAATTTAGCTTCAAGCAAAGCCAGATGGTCTAGTAACAGTCTGCCAACTTTGGTCCCTATCTGAATTTGACTTGAACGTTATTTTATTTTCAAATTTGGACTGCCCCATCCCCTTTCAGTAGTGACCCGTGAAGCTCTATTTAAGTCAGCCGAGGAACATCCTGGTCACGCAAGTGCTCAACCATATTAACTCTACAGCTGATCTAGAAGGTCATATGAAGAACCCTTTCGCAGTACACACAAGCTCCAGGTAAGGAATATAACAGGAACTAATTCAACATTTTAGCTGTGGTTGGTCAAGCAGGACAAACACTTATGGAAGGAGAACCAGACAGACTACATAACATTGAGCCAAAAGGCCAACAAACTGAATGATTTAAAGCAAAAGGGCACACAGGTTTTATAGATACCAAATCAGTTTACTGTGTGGCTAAGGAACAAGGCATTGGGGGAACGATTTAATTAGATATGTAGGACACCAAAGATACAGCCAAAGGCATAGATGTTGTCTGGAGATAGATCATCCAGATATGATCCTGTGAAACACATCTGCAGGACACCAGGTGATGGAAGGTTTGTCTAGATGCTGATGCAGGTGAAGATACAAAATACAGATAATAAGCTTTCCTGGAACACAGATTCTTCACAGATATATTTATTCTTCCTGTTAGAAGTCAAGAAAGGAGCGGCCACACTTACAGACCCATCTATGTGTTACTGGGGGCAATAAAGTAGAGAGGGATACCTGCTGCATTCACCCTTCCCATTATCTGCTCTATAGCTTCTTTGACTCCGAGATTAATATTCTCAGACAGACAACATATTAACTCCCCCTTTTTTTGCTGAGCTGCTCCCTCAAGTGGCAATATTTGTCTTTGCACATGATTTTCCTCACCTACATATCTTGCTGGAAGGACAGATCCTGAAGCTGAGGCTCCAATACTTTGGCCATCTCATGAGAAGACTCCCTGGAAAAGACCCTGATGTTGGGAAAATGTGAAGGCAAGAGGAGAAGGGGATGACAGAGGATGAGATGGTTGGACAGCGTCATCGAAGCTACCAACATGAATTTGACCCAACTCCGGGAGGCAGTGGAAGACAGGAGGGCCTGGCGTGCTCTGGTCCATGGGGTCACGAAGAGTCAGACACGACTTAACGACTAAACAACAACATATCTTGCAGTTCGTGTGTTTTGGCTTTGATTGGTCACTGGAAAGTAAACATTGCCTCCAATTGCAAATCTGAATGCCGAAACTTGCATCTCTCAGGAAGTCTTGTTGTGGGATGGCCATTCCCTACAGCTTACAAGCTGAACCCACAGGCTTGATTTTCACTTCATACCTCTTCCTCCCAGTCTTAATCATGGAATTAAAATTGAAAGTCCCCCTTTTCTCTCTCTATTTTCTTACAAAGTACATATTTTCACTCCAATAAACTTAATTTTCTTTGAAGATCTTCCATGTATCTTGCTACATTTGTGAGTTTCAAAGCCAGAGTATCCAAATAGAAAGACACAAGACAGCTGTGGCTTCTGCTGCCAGTAGTCCATTCTTTCCCATGCTTGTTCTGTAGTATACTCCAACCTTTGATTATCTCAACAGGGTAATCTCAATTTCTGCCTTTTTTGAGCCACTTTAACAACTTTCCTTTTACAATCACCATATCACAAGGTTGGAATTGTCCTTTCTACCATCTAAAAACAGCAGCTATGGATTCTCTATTTGTTATCAATAGACCAAGTCTACTCTGGCTGTTTGTCTTCATCTAGAAAATTATAGGCTTCTGTCTCTCAATAAGTATCTTACTGATGTCAAAGAAAAATATCTGGAAAAATGATATTCCATCACTCAGCTACCAGCCGAGGACGATGGTAGGAAGGAGTCAATATGGAGAATTCTCACCAAACTATACTATTTAGGATCCCTTCGGAATGAAGGTATGCTATATAGCCACCAAATTCTAAAAAGGAGATTTTCAGGGGCTGAAAATCAATGGGGAAAAAAATCTGCTTAATCCATATGACTCCAGCTTTATCAATAACAATAGCATTTCTCTGAAAATATTGACTTCCGCTCTACTGAGTTAGGTTATGTTTTCCTTTGATTACAAGAGACCAGAGGGTGTTCGTACTTACCTGCATGAATGTTTTTAGTAACTCTGCCGTCACAGGTTAAAGTAAATGTTTACTAAAGGTAGAGTAGTCTCTGATATCACAAAGGAGTATTAGTAAATCAGTTGTTACACTGGAAGTATTTCAAAATCTACAGCTGGGCAATGCCTTCCTAGGAACCAGTTACAGCCCAGGCATCAGGGAAAAGCTTATAGCAGGAATAGGGAAGTTGTAGCTTTGTATTCTATAGCTACAGGTGTATGTGCAAATCATATGTACAAATATTTGTGTATAGAACTGTGTACTGGATTCCTGGGAACAATCCCCCCCCCTAGCTAATCTACTGTGAGAGGCTTTATGACAGCTGTCACCCATTCTTCTTTTGCTATCGTCTTCTCCAACTTTTTCTTCCCATTATTCTGTTCTTCTCTTGCCTCTCTTTCTGGCAGTTTGACTTCCTTGTTGTTCTTTTATACATGTTTGAAACAATCTGCTGCCGCACACCCACATAACAGGTCTGTGATTTCATTTAAGAGCAAAGTGCATAGGAAGCATGTGGCTTGTTTTCAGGCCAAATGGTGGATCTGGGAGACTTTTTGAGGAACACAATTTAAAGCATCATTAAGGTGTCTATGTTGTAAAGGAGGAACATGGTCCCTTTTTGCCACTTTGTACTCCCAAAATTTGACAGCATGGCTGCAAATTTAGTGGTGGCAAAGAGACCCATAAAACTGAGTGGAGGAGGAAGTTCTTGTACTGCTCATCTCTGTCTTTGGATTTTTCCTGAATCATTTCTGCTAAGTCGTTTGGAAGAAAAGACCAAAAAGCCAAGAACATAGGTTGAAGAAGGCATAACGGAGCTGAGTCCCACAGCCCCTCTTCCTTCTTTGCTCTTTTGCAAAACCTACAAATGTTTTGCTGAGCAGCTTCTCAAAAGGTTTGCATCTGTGCATGACAGAAATTAGTACACATCCTCCCACACTAAATACATGCTCAGCTACAATAGGGCTAACAGGAATCAAAAACAGGAAGAAGAAAACACATCCTAGCTCGTCTGTGGCATCCTTTTATAAAGAGCCAATGAATAGAATGGGCAGCCATGAGGAGAACTGCTGCTTGACCAGAACACAGCAAGAGTGGTTCATTACACTCAAAGGTCAAGGTTACTGACTTCTAGTATAGATGTAAAGCTAGTGGGAGTTAGTATCAGTGATATGGAAGTAAGTAGAATGGTCCACCAAAGACATGTGTGGATGAAGATGTGGCTTGTGGATCACACGGCAAGTGTGGTTCATGTGACTTATGAACATATTGGGTCTCACTGCCCTATTGGTCACATGTGGAGGCACAGGATCATTTTTGTGTGTGTGCCCCCCCCCCGGAAGTAAACATGGACTTTGTTAGCAGGTACAACTACTCAGTCATGAACATCTGTCAGGATCATGCCTGCCAAAACACCATTGTGAGTCTACCCTCCAATGTAATGTTCTGTAATGTATAATTTGACCTCCAGGTAACATGATATGTCTTTTCCTTCAGAGCTCTTCAAGGCACTAAAGAAGCTAATTCTAACCACACTTTACAGTATTTCCTGATTCTAGTAGCCAAGCTTCATATTTGCATACTTCTGACACTCTCTTTGCTTTTCACCCATAAGTGAAAAAAATCCTATCAGATCCTGATTCAGACTGGGACCATTGCCAATTGGGGGGGGGGGGGTTTAGGGGAGGTTGAAGCCGGCCTCACCCAGTATCTTGTTTTTGGAAATTCTCCTCCTTCTTCATGCAAATAACAACAACAGAGGATTTTCCCCCTTTCTAATTTTTTACTTCTGCTCAGCGGGAGAGATCTTGAAAAGCAAATAGCCGAGAAAGAGGAAATGTTTAACTCTCCCCAACTAGGTCTAGAGGTCCAAATGTGGATCAGGACCCCTACAGGCATTTACATATGAGTAAAAATTAAAGAGACTATGGTCAATATCCTATTAAGCTTCTACTGAGTGGAAAGTCCTTCCAGTGTTGTAATCCCATTTGTGCAAGACATTCCTGTTGCACAAGAAGTGATTTCCATGAAAGAAAGGGTATGAAATTGTGAGTTATTTGATTTGTTCTGATTTTGTTTTTACTGCCAAAGATGGAAAGAGGTGCTTATTGGGTTTTCTGCTTCCTGACTTGAGCAGTCTTCACTGCCAGGAGCCTTGTGGCACAGTGGTTAAACTGCAGTACTGCAGCCAAAACTCTGCTCACAACCCAGGTTCAATCCCAGGTAGCTGGTTCAAGGTTCACCCAGCCTTCCAGCCTCTCAAGGTTGGTAAATTGAGTACCCAACTCGCTGGGGGGGGGGGGGGAAGGCAATGTGTAGCCTGCATAATTAAATTCTAAATCTCCTAGAGAGTGCTTTAAGTGCTATGCGGCAATATATAAGCAGCATGCTTTTTTTACCATTTACCTTTATTTGCATACCAAAGTGTCTTGCGAGACTTTGTGAGGAACCTTCCCTTGCTTTGAGACACAGAGGAACATTAGAAAATAATATTACAGCTGCAGCTGTACTTGAAAATTTGACAGTAATATGGCAGTCTCAGATTATACCCCACATTAATTAACAGATTAGCCAGTTTTGATATGCAGCAACACTCCTGATTAACTTTTTCATCCTTAAGGCATTTGCATATCCCAGCAATTTCCAAAGGAATGCACTTGACATAATATTGGCCTTTCTTATTCTACCTAACTTCCTCCTTGGCTCATTTCTCAAAGGCACCTGCTACACCATTAGCTCAGGTTAAGACTAGAAACATTTATTGTATTCACTTGTTTATTTTCTGCACTCCTCCTATGACATAATCCCCTCCCTTGCCAACCTTATTGGGTAAAACCTATTGGCTTTCTGCAGGACTTCCTTTGGAGTAAATATTCTCAGACTCAAACCAACAGTCGTATTACATCCTGATTTATCACAATAAACTATGCTTTAGAGAGCAATATAAAGAGTATCATATCATCTAAAAACAAAACAGAAAAAAGCATAGTTGCATCTTTTAAACAAATGGACTTATATTTCAGTGGATTACAATCCATCTGTACAGACATTTCAGCAAAAAAGCAAAAATCGCTGAACTTAGTAATTTAAAACCTAAATGCTGACAGCAAAGAAGGCATAAAGGTGTAGCCATGAGTGATAAGCGACAAATGTGAGTAAAATCAGTGGTACTTGGAGTTTGTTTGAGTTATATGTCCTTTTCTCTAAATTTGTATTTAATTGTTTTTTAAAAAAGTTGCTACAAAATCAAACTATGTTTTTTCTTTCTTTGTTTGTTTCCCCCATCTCATTATTCCGAAATACCTAAGCCACAGGAAAATAAAACATGGCAACAATAAGCAGAGGGCAAATAGATGCCTACAACTAGAAAACTTATCTGTCATTGCAAGCAATAATCAAGCTGCAACAACGTATTCAAAAGGCGAAACCTTATTTAAAGGTTAGAAAGCTGTTTGGACAGATAAGCTCTTAAGTATCTATAGTCAAAGGAGGTGTTAGAATATATTTCTTGAATTTCAGGTCAGGAGAGAAACCTGTAGTTTAGAAACAAGATTACTGTAATGCTGTTTTTGAGAGAAAAGCTTTATGCCATAAGGAACAACACGGCACATATTTTTCAGGATGGTTATAGCTTTTGCAAAGGAAATATTGGGGGAAATGTTCTCTTCTGTGAAGTCCCAGCTTAACCTCATACGCCATCTGCTCAAAGGGTCTCTTGGGGGGGGGGAGCCATAAAAACAGGGCAGATATGGAAAATGGCAACCTTTTCCTCTAGGCCTTCTTCCCAGAGAACACCATTCAGTCCAGCTGTGAAATATTCCAGCACAGGCATGGGTAAGGTAAAGGTAAAGGTTCCCCTTGACAATTTGTCCAGTCATGTCCGACTCTAGGGCATGGTGCTCATCTCCGTTTCCAACCCATAGAGCTAGCGTTTGTCCGAAGACAATCCTCCGTGGTCACGTGGCCAGCGCGACTAGACACGGAACGCCGTTACCTTCCCACCGTGGTGGTACCTATTTATCTACTCGCATTTTTGCATTTTGCATGCTTTTGAACCGCTAGGTTGGCGGGAGCTGGGACAAGCGACGGGGGCTCACTCCGTCGCGTGGATTCGATCTTACGACTGCAGGTCTTCTGACCTTGCAGCACAGAGGCTTCTGCGGTTTAACCTGCAGCGCCACCACGTCCCTGCACAGGCATGGGAATGTTGTAAATATCAACAAAGACATCCTTCCCCATCGTGGCACACTTCAGATCCATTGGCTGACATATCCCGGGGCCGCACTGCCTGGAGGTGGTTGAGTCCATACTCCGACACATGTGGACGTCCAGGTTCAGGGGACACTAGATTGTCCCTACGGTCTTTATCTGGGGCCCTTCTCCAGATGCCCTGGCAAATTACGAAGGGGCTCTTCCATACACGGCAAACGTTCCTGCAAAAGTACCAGGTTGCGCACAGATGTTGCTGTCCATAGGGTGATCACCATAATCTTAGAACTACAATGCTGGAAGGGACCCTATGGATCGTTGAGTCCAGTCCCTGTCAAGGAGGCCAAGTGGGGAATCGAACTCTCAACCTCCTCTAAACCACTGGGCTACCCAGCAGTTCAAGGCTTGATCAGATAAGATGAGAACGATTGGCCCTGCTTTTCCATGCTGTTCTCTTATTGACCTTTGGACTGTACTACAGCCAAAGTCACACACACACACACTGAGTTTATTTCAAGAGGCAGAGTTTGATGCTGTGGCACTTCCAGTGGAAAGTTAATTTTTGAATCAAGAGGAAGCTTTCAGTCAGCTCACAAATATGAAGGGTATTTTTTTTAATAAGGCAGAAACAAAGTTTAAGTGAGGAAGTGGATTTGTAAGGTTTTGATCCAAGGATTTCAAGGATTTCCAGAGGAGAAGTGGCTTCCAAAGACATGACCTATATTGAAACTTGACTACTATTTCAGGTTCTGTATATTTACCTATAATTTACTAGATTTGTTAGCAGAGGTTTATACAGCTGCCTAGGACAGCTTTTTATGGAATACTACAGCAGAGCTTGTCCTTGCAAAGAGCAATGGGGCGGCCGCACAACTAATTCAGTATGTCTGGAGAGGATCTGTTTTCCCCAGTTACAAATATTAAGTAACTGAAGACACTGGAGGCTGGTGTCTCCCATTTCAGAGGTGCTGGGAATCCACTCCATGTTTTAGTTGGCAGCTCACAGGAGTTATCTAAACTGCTGAATTCATTTTTGGGACTGGATTCAGCATCTTGGAAAGCTTCTGTAAAGGCCATGCCAAAGCCCGGAATGGATTCACAGCACCTCTGAAACTGGAGTCACCAGCCTCCCTTGATTTTATGGTGACACTATTCTGTCAATAAGACAAGACCAGAAGGGAAATTTTGAGGTCTTGAGATCAGCCCTGATAAAGGTCAATCCCATCAGTAGACAGAACGAGACAGCCAACTTAGACAGCAGATCTTCAAGAGAAACAAATGCATCCCTTGACAGTTCTGAAAACACTTAATTGCAACTTTTTGGACCTAAGAACGTCCTCAACACTAGTCATTGAGGATCATCTGGCTCTGGGGCAGCCTCCTCCCAACTTTGCTCAATGAGGGATGGAGGTGGAAGATGATGCTGTGATGCTGAATTGCTTCCTTGGTTTGTGTCTGTGTCTGTGTGTTCACTCAGGTCCCTTTAATTGGGTGCTCCCCCTCCTCCAAAACTGACACTAAAAGAAGTGGGTGGCTGTTCCTAATGTTTTCCAACTCCTCTGGAAGCTCAAGCTCATACCCGATGTGCTGGCCGCAATAGCATCAGCACGGCTCCCTTCTGCCTCTTAGCAATGGTGTTTGTGTTTGTTTGTGATCAGAAATGGTTGTAACTGACACCATAAAGTGGGGGGAATTCCTCCTGCAGCTCTGTATATCCTTCTCAGCTAGGCCTCTAGCAATGGGGAGAAGGACCTTTGTGATGGAGGTGCTTCCCCAATGTACGGTGGCATTGCTTCTTTCTTTTCTAGCTACATATAGAGCTACAGCCCCTTTACACCCACCATACTGGCCGGTTCGAACAGCTCCCTGCTGGTCTTGGGCAGTGGGGTCTGCTCTGTTGAATGGGCTATTACTACTACACCGTGAGCAACATTTCACTTTCGGCTTCAGGCAGCGGAGGAGGTTGGACCACCTCTGGGCCTGACCCATCCAGAGACTTCATGCTGCTCCTCTGGAAATGTGTTCAGAGAAGAACAACAAAGGTAGCAAGGAGTCTGTAAACCAATCTCTGTCAAGAATGGTTGGGGGAACCTGGGATGTTTACTCAAAAGAAGACTGAGAGGTGATATGCCGGCCATCTTCAAATATTTGAAGAGCTGTCATGTAGAAGATGGAGCATTACTCCAGATGGCAGGCCTTTCAAATCAGAAGAAAGGAAAGTTTGACTAAACATGAAGAAGAACCTCCTGAGAGTAAAAGCTATTCAACAGTGAAATGGGCTACCTTGAAAGGTGGTTGACTCTTGTTCATTAGAGGTTCATAAGCAGAAACGGTCAGGGGTGGTTTAGTTATGGATTTACTGCCAGTTTAAGGGGTGAATTTTTGTATCCTGCTCTCTGTCCCTTTCCTGTCTCTAGAAGAGAGGCTTCTATAAGAGGTGACTCCACGAGGTCACTTCAACCTGTAGATTCACAGCTCAAGCCCCGGAGTCAATCCCATTTAGGAGGCAAATGAAAATATATCCTGCTGGTACAAACCTGTGTTTGTGTTTCTGCGTCATATAGCAAAGCCCTTTGAGTTGGTTCGCCAGCTTAACATTTGCTTTTTTTGTTCCAAGGAGACCTGGGGGAAGAAAAGCAATTAAAACTATGCCTCTGCCATCATCCTATTTTGGTCCGCCTGCTGTTTGCACAATACCGGCTCGTCTCTAGTGCGGGTGCGGTTGTATCACCTGTGTTGAGCGGAGGGCATTCACAGAACCCTGGCGACGGAAGCCCTTCCAGGCTGATCCATCATTCAATTGAACTGTGTTTTGTACTTGTGGAGAAAATAAACTATTTATACACAGATTAATTACTTTGGGATATCTGAGGGTTTAAGAACTTGTCTTGGTGCCATAGGAGGGATTCGACTAACAGAAGGTCCAAACATGCCCACTCAGTTCTTTTTAATTAAAGTAAATGCACTTCTCAGTGGATTCCCAGAGGGAAGGTTGTTCATCTTTTAAGAGATGAGGGTCATTCTTTATCTTAAGTAAAGTTTAGGGTTGTGGTGAGAAAGAAGTGCCCTAACAAATGTGTGGTTCTCCTGTTTTAAAGACTACATACTTTCCATCCTAGATTTAGAAAGATTTGGGCCAGGGATGGGCGGAGAATGGGGAAACACTCCAGTCACCAGAATGGTATCAGCCACTCACAACCAAAACCTAGTCTTCTATCATCTTAGGCTACAGTCACACCAGCAAAATGTTTCCAAGTTACTCCTCATAAGTTTCAACCTCCCCCCCTTTTTTTGTTTTTGTTTTTGTTCAGACAATGCATAGCCATTGCTGATTCTTTTGTTCCCCCTCTGTGCTATCTCTGCATCAAATCCAGCCCGCCGGGAGGCTATTACTATATTTGTTCTGCATTTCATCATGCAATACAACTGACATTCCATAGAGTGTGTACTCTAAAACCAATTCATTTCCTTTACATGTGGTGTGTGGTCCCACCACCACCACCGGCTGTTGTTTGATTCCCTTAATTTAAAATAATAATAATTTTCAAACAGGAATGTTGGTGCATTTGTATGTTTCCGTCAAAAAGGCTGTGGGCTATGTGTACATGATTTTCTTGGGGAGAACCCTCCCCTTCGGATCCTCCCAACTATGACCAACTATGTCTTCTCAAGATGTATCCAGTGGATCCTGGTGACTCAAATTTCACAGGGTGGCAAACCACTCCAAATTTTAATCTGAACACTTATAGAGGTTGTCCAAGGTGCTGAACTTATTTTGGGCCTAGGATTCAGTACTTTCAATAATTCCTGTAAAGTTCAGATCAAAATCCAAAGCAGATTCACCACCACCCCACAAAATCAGTATCTAACTATGGTAGCCCTGCTCACAGAAATATGACAGTAAAGCTGCAAGAATACCATATTTTCCCAGACCAAGTGCTCTCTTAAACAGAGATTGGAAAAGATCCTTTTGTGGACCACAACTTCCAGAATCCCCAGCCAGCAGGATTCTGGGAGTTGTGGCCCAAACCACAATTTTTTCAAGCTCTGCTCTTGACTGTACCGTACTGTTCATGTTTAAAATAAAAGCAAATGATTATGTGGGATTAGCTTCCAAGGGTCAAAAATCTTTTATTCTTGTAAGCATGCCAAACCAATTTCTGGATCCACGGTAAGCCCTTATCTTTATTCCTGCTAGCTTTAACAAACTGCTGGCAGAAGAGGTTATAACAAGGTTGGCAAATTTCATCCCAACACCTTTCTAAGCAGGTGATTTTGGCCACAAGGTGGAAAGATAAACAAGAATGGGCCAAGTTAATCTCTAATGAGAAGATTGTGTCTTTTCTTCCCAGCTATAGACCACCAAAGCCGGACCAACTGCTTAGCAGTTTAGGTATCTGGCTGCAGAGCCAGAGGTGGGGAGTTCAATTCCCCACTGGGCCTCCTGTGAGTAGTGCCAGCCTGTGTGACCTTG
This sequence comes from Intellagama lesueurii, assembly GCA_037013535.1. Classification (NCBI taxonomy): domain Eukaryota; kingdom Metazoa; phylum Chordata; class Lepidosauria; order Squamata; family Agamidae; genus Intellagama; species Intellagama lesueurii. The sequence continues at coordinate 14,896,570 of JBAJHW010000004.1, forward strand.
GGCAAGCTGGAGAGGGGGAACAAAAGTCCCAGGGCACACCCCTGGAAGAAAACAGTAAAGCAATTCTGTGTATTCTCTATCTGGAAAACCCTGAAAAAGGGTCACCATAAGTCAGAATTGACTCGACAGCACATGATCTGTCTGGGATGGTATGAGGTCTCCTGCCTTGGGCAGAGGGTTGGACTAGAAGACCTCCAAAGTCCTTTCCAACCGTACGATGATTCTGTGATTCTATAATAATCATGATAGACCACCAAGGCTGATGTGCCACATAATGAAACAAATTTAATTTGAAATGACTGCTTGGTTCAAGTTATGAAAACTGTCACTCAAATGCATGTGTGTGACATTAAAAATATTGTCTTAATCTTGCCTAGACCCTCAAGAGGGAGGGAATTAAAAATGTATCCATAATGACCAAGCTCAGCATCAACAACTTGTTTGTTTTTGTACCATCACTTGCCTAAGGAATTACATGTAGTATCTCTCAGCTGGACTTGCTTAAATTACAGTCAGATATTAAAAACAGTGAAGGACTGACACCTGCAGGCTGAAAAGAAATTCCAAACACATCCTGTTCTTTAAAAAAAATAGAAAAAACTTTTCATTGCGGCTTGTCTGATAGTTGTTCTTTCATTTTGAAATTGCTTTACCCCATTCACTGAATGTTATATCTGCATTAGAAGGATAGATGATGTGGTCTTCTGCATGTAAGATTCCCACCATTTCTTCCATCTTTTTTCTTCAGAAAAAAAGCCACTAAGGAGAAAAAGACAGATGAACTACACAATGCTATTAACACCAGGAGCTGCCTAAGACTTAGACCTTCTTTACACATTCAAGTTCCCATTAAGCCTAACATTTGAGTTGAGAGGAAGGCTGCACCTCATAACCCCGTCTGCTGATGTTACATGTCTCATGTAAGCCCTTCAAAGTGCTTGGGACTATAAAGTCATATCCTGAAAAACGTGAGCACATCATGTATGTAATATCAGGGATGGGGTGGCACGGTTCAGTCCCATGGACAAGCGAAGTAGGATTTGAATGACCAAACAGGACCACAATGCTTATAAATGATTTGAGAACAGTGGATCAATGGTGGGCATTTGAAGGCCAACATGGCTGAGATGCCAATCGCACAATTAGCAATTATATGAATGAGAGGGGTTTTAAAGGAAGGAGCAGGTGCAGGGGGAATGAACTCAGGTCAGGGCCCAGATGCTGGGTGTAGAGAAACCTCTACTGCTTTGTCCCCTGGAATCATCCTTCCCCAGGGACCCCTTCCCATCCCCTCCACACATCTGCTATTTGCATTAGAAGGAAAGCTTCCGCTGGTATGAATATTACAGTCAGTTAATATATCTTTTGATGTTATATTCCTCTGAAAAATGGATTTTTAATTCTGTATTATTTTTATTCCCTCTGGCCATTAGCACTCATACTTTATCTGGGCTGGAATTTAGAAGTGCTAGAAATTATAAATGCAATAAACAATTACCGTTTGACAAAACCACTAAAACGACTAAGGAACCTCAGGCTACACATTTCCTTTCCTTAAAGGTCTATCTACAAAGTGTGCATCTGGTGCTGAATAGCAATCTCTCATCGTACAGTTTGGGTGCGGGGTGAGGAGAGAAACAAGAAAGAAAGATTAACTCTACAGTTTAGTTTCCAGAAGTATTATTCAAACATCTATAAAGAATTTTGGAATGTACCATTGCCTTGAAGTACATGCCTCTTGTATGCTCCACTGGCCAAAATACTGTTCCTCATTGTAATAAATTGCACTAGAGTAAGGCCATTAAGCGATGGCAAACCTAGACAGCATCTTAAAAAGCAGAGACATCACCTTGCCGACAAAGGTCCGCATAGTCAAAGCTATGGTTTTTCCAGTAGCGATGTATGGAAGTGAGAGCTGGACCATAAAGAAGGCTGACCGCCGAAGAATTGATGCTTTTGAACTGTGGTGCTGGAGGACACTCTTGAGAGTCCCCTGGACTGCAAAGAGAACAAACCTATCCATTTTGAAGGAAATCAACCCTGAGTGCTCACTGGAAGGACAGATCCTGAAGCTGAGGCGCCAATACTTTGGCCATCTCATGAGAAGAGAAGACTCCCTGGAAAAGACCTTGATGTTGGGAAAGTGTGAAGGCAAGAGGAGAAGGGGACGTCAGAGGACGAGATGGCTGGACAGTGTCATCGACACTACCAACATGAATCTGACCCAACTCTGGGAGGCAGTGGAAGACAGGAGGGCCTGCCGTGCTCTGGTCCATGGGGTCACGAAGAGTCAGACACGACTAAACAACAAAAATGCCATTAAATCAATGGGGATTTGGTAAGTCAACTGCTCTGTAAGTTCTATTGATTTACATGGGCCTACTCATGAAACTTAGTTTAGCATAGGAAGGGCTTGGCTAAATACCATGTTTCCCTGAAAATAAGACAGGGTCTTATATTCATTTTTGCCCCCAAAAAACGCATTTGGGCTTATTTTCAGGGGATTTTTTTTTCATGTACAACAATCTACATTTATTCAAATACAGTCATGTCATCTTCTTCTGGTTGCTGCACAATGGTGGAGGGCGGGGTTTCGCTTAACTAGGGCTTATTTTTGGGATAGGTCTTATATTACGAGCATCCTGAAAAATCATACTAGGGCTTATTTTCAGGTTAGGTCTTATTTTTGGGGAAACAGGGTAGCTTAATTGGAACTGATTGAATCAGGCTAAACAGGGTCACTTAATGATGGGTAGAGGTATCCCATCTAGTGCTATCCTTGCATTCACATAGCATATGCACCTCAAGTGATCCTATTTGGCTCATCTCCTTTAAGAAAACAAAGAAAGCAAAACAAAAATCCTGCTCATATCCCGTCCTCTTTCTGGGGTGAGGCTTTCATTTCCCCCCCCTAAAAGGTACAGTACCTTAGCACCACCCTAAGAGTTTGTTTTTAAACTTCATTTCCTTTCCCTGCCCTTCCACAGAGGAGCAGCAACATTTTTAATTCTCCAATATTGAAAGTGGCTACACTGTCTTGTTAAATCACTTAATACTATTGGAAAGGGAAAGGGAATTTTAAAGCAGCAAGCTTTGCTTTGGTTCAATCCCAACAGTTGCATGTGCTGGAAATGAACAGACCAGAGCAATTCTTTACACAGTTAAAAAAGAGTTGTCCCTGACAGGGACCCAGAAAGGTGTGGGTAAGAATGCTCTAGGTATGGGCTGGTTCGCACTGGCATTTAAGTCGTCAGATAGTAAGCAAAAGGAGCAAACCAGCCCATCCCTACAGCAGACCAAACAGTGGCACAAATTACCATGTGGTCACCCCCTTATGTCACAACTAGAGATGAGCATGAACTACAGTTCTGTGCTTTAGTGGATTGGGCCCACAGATGTTGCATGGGCCCTCTGGATTCCCCGCGCTGCCTCCATCCGCAGGTACCCAGTCAGAGGAGGACGCAGGGCAGGGAAGTCTGGCGTGCTGCCTTTGAGCAGATGACCATGTAAGGTGGCAGGGTGGGGAATCCGGGGTGCTCGCACAACACTTGTGGACCCGATCCACTGACCCTCGCCAAAGTGCCAAACCACGGTTTGTGCCCATTTCTAGTCACAACTTGAGTAGTGCCATTTGAATCAATGGAACTTATGGAGGAGTTGACTCACCAAATGCCCACAGATTCAATGGGCCTACTTTAGTGCAACTTACCAGACTAAACAATAGGATCTCAGCCAATGTTACATAAAGCCTTAAGCTCATTTCTCCTGACCGCCACATCTGGAAACTGCCAACTGTCTAGGGATTTTATTTAAGTCTGCTCAGACTGCTGATATATCTCATAATATGCCATGGTGTTAACTAAGTTGCTTTATAGTCGCATGGTGCTCACATGTTTTTTAAATTGCTGTTTGCATTCCCTTGAGGTAATTATTAATACGTTCCTTTTTAAAGTTGTGCACCAATGTTGGAGGCTGCACTTGCAATTTGGATTGTGCTTCCTTAAAACCCCATATTTTTACTGTGCCCGCGGACTGCCATGCTTTCAAAATGAAGTAGGTCATCTCTGTCAAACCGTCCTCTCTCTACCCGCCTCCACTGCTTGTTTCTCTTTCCAGCCATGAGATGTTTATATGCCACCAACACTCATGGTGGCATTGGAGGTAGTGGCAGTGGCTGATGACTCCTTACTTCTTTCTGGGAAAGGACATGGTGGTGGACGGTGCAGAAGGCTTTAAAAAAGGCACAGAGGAGCTGCTCGTGTCACTTCCCGCTTGTGGTGAGAAAAACTGTTCCTTCCTCCTCCTTCAAAATATTAGAAACTTCTGATCTTTAATGTGGGTTATGTGTTACAGTACTTGAATGTAAATGCTGGAGTAATATAATGTAATTATCCTCCATGCTATTTGGTTATACTCTGTATGCCGAGTCTGGATATGTCTCGTTCTTGTGATTGTAAAGGAGGAGGAGAAAACAATTTTCCCCACCATAAGCAGGAACCAACTTGCGAGCAGCTCCTCGGTGACTTTTTAAAGCCTTCGGCACCCTCCTGGCTCATAGATTTTCACTCACTTCCCCCTTCAAAAATGACCTACAGCAGGACTGGGAGTGGCTGCCAACCATGCTAAAATAAATGACCCCTCTGCTGTCATTGTAAAATACCACACTTCCGATCCAAAAAGCACGATTTCTGGGCAAACAAATCCATGCTTCCCTTTTCTTCATGGAGACACCTTAATTTAAAGCGATTCCACAGTAGTTCTTCTTGTCAATGGAACCGGGCCCTCAGCACACAGAGTATAACAAAATAGCATGGAGGAAGAACAGCAAAGATGGGGCCAGGCTGGCCTCCTCAGGGAGGGAGTTCTAAAGTCTGGAAGCAGCTACAGAGAAGGTCCTCACCAGTTTCCTCCCAATACAGTATGTTTCTTGGACAAGAGCCCACCTCCTCAGATAAAAGAATTAACCTCTATTGCCAGCTATATACTACTGTTAATTTTTCTAGAATATTTCACATTTACACATATGAAGAATAGGAAACAATTTTTGAATAGAACAGCCATAACCCCGGGGTCCTGTAAGAAACACTATTCCTATACTACCAGAAAGATGAACGAGTGGGTCCTATATCAAATCAAGCCTGAATGATCTCTGGAGGCAAAAATGTTGAAGCTGAGGCTGTCCTGCTTTGGGCACATCATTTTTTTTAAATTTAAATTTTATTAATATCCATAGTATGACAATGCAAGTTAGAATTGTAGTACAATACTATCACATTACTTACATATTCTTTCAGTAGATTGTGTTTCTTTATACATCCACTAGTTCATATTTTAACATAATTAATTCTTTTTAAAATATTACATGCTAACAATCCAAATTACTTCCCATATCACATTCTTCTTTTCTTGAGCTAATTCCATATGTTAATAATGGTTGCCAGGTTTTCATAAATTTATCCTGTTTTATTTCCCCTCTATATATTTTAATTTGATTGGTCAGCTTTTCCATCAGGACCATTTGCCGGATTCTGTTCTCAAATTTTTGTACTGAAAGATCTTGAGCATTTCTCCAGTTTTGTGCAATTTCAACTCTTGCTGCACCAATAAGATGTGCAATTAGGTCTTTATTGAATAATTTTTCATTTCCATCCCTAAATATTGAAAATAATCATCATCATAGGCATCCTTCAGTCTCGAGAGACTATGGTAACGTGCTCTGTATGGAGGACTTGGAACAGCGTCTAGTGTTTTGACGCTGTACGTGAAGCTGGAGTGTCCTCTCCAGGGCACAAAGCCTGGGTAAAATAATATGGAGGATAGGCTGTTACCCAAGCAGCAAATCCCCCCTCTCCATGTCACTGAAATAGTCCAATGGAAAGGCAAGAGCCAATACAACTGGTTTCAGCAACATCGCAGGAGTTGACAGAATGACACGAACTGCCTCCGGGACTCCGGCTCCGGATTTTGCCTCGAGGTTAACTCCTGAAGCCTTTTCCATCGGTGGATATAGCCACAAGGCAGTGGAGGTTTGAAATCAGAGTTTTCCTTCTCCTAGATGGGCTGCCTTCCTGGGCTGAACGAGTCCCACCTACCCGGCCTGTTCCCTCAGGGAAAATAATAATAAAGCTTCATTTTTAATTATTTTTTGATTCAACAATGTTTCTATCCATTTAATTATTTCCCGCCAATATGCTTCCACTTTGGGGCAAGAGATCCACATGTGTTCTAGTGTGCCTTTACTTCCAGTTTCTCCAGCACCTATCCGAGATTTCTCCATTAATTTTGTGTAATTTTGTGGGGTACCAATACCATCTGTGGACTACCTTCAAAACCATTTCTTTCGCTTTGACGGATATAGATTTATATGGATATGTAGTCCACATTTCCATCCATTCTTTCTCTGATATACTGATATTCAAATTAGTTTCCCATGTTATTTTAGATCCCATACCCCTGGGAAATGCTTTCTCAACCAAATGTTTATATATTACTGAAGTTATTCCCTTCCTTTTATTTCCATCTTTTTCTATACTATATTGTTCTAGTTCCGTGAGCTTTCTCATAGGTCCGGAACTTTGGTATAATTGAGTTGCCAAATTTCTTACCTGTATTAATTGTAGCCAATTAGTTTTTATTTCCTTTGTTTTGTCCTCTAACTGTCTAATTGTTATTGGTTTCCCTGCGTCAGATAGGTCTCTTTTTCTATAAATTCCAATTCTTTTCCAATTTTTGAATTGTACATATTTCTCTCTTGATTTAAATTTTGGATAATCCAGCATAGGGCATAGAGCAGGGGTCTCAAACTCAATTTACCTGGGGGCCGCTGGAGGCAGAGTCTGGGTGAGGCTGGGCCGCATCAGATTTTCCGCCAAGCGGAGCAAGAGCCCGAGGAAGCCACCCAGGAGTTTCCTTAGCCCGGCTGGGGCTCCGAGGAGGAGGAGGGGCGCACCCCCTCCGGCTCCTTCTTCACTACCACCACCACCAGAAGCAGCAGGACGAAGAAGCGGAGAAGGGAGGGAGTGCCGGCGACCGCCTAGCGGGGGGGGGGGGGGGAGGAGGGCACGACATAAAATTTAAAAAAATCTTCACAGAATTCGCCTTGCCAAAGGAGAAAAGCCCCCACCAGTACCCGCGAAATTAAACAGAACGGGGCGGGGGCCCCCACAGGTGCACGCGCACGCACGCACACAAACACACACATACACGGAGGTCCGGCAACCTTCCTCTGAGGGCCCCAATCAAAAAAAGGCGTACTCAGCAGCAGCAGCTACCCCCACCACGACAGAGGAGCAAACTTTGCGATGCGAGCCCAGGCAGCCTCCAGAGCCGAGGCGGCTGAAGCAGGACGAAGAAGAGGAGGAGGAGGAAGCACCACCGGGTGCTGAGGCGGCTGCTGGCCGGGCTGGTGCTGGGGGTGCCGAGAGAGAAAGAGAACCGCTTCCCTGGAAGAGGCGGCGGCAGCTGCTGTTGGCGGCTTGGAGGCACTCTTCGAGGATGGGCCGGGAGCGAGCTCTGCTCTCAGGCATCGCTCGGCGGCGGCTCGGGCGCTCAGGGAAAAGGGCCGGCAGCGTGCCTTGCTCGCTGGCTCTCCCGCAAGACAGCGCCTCTTGCACCCTCCATCCGGAACTGCAGCCTGCCAGCCGGCAGACAGGCGGGCTGGCTGGCAGGCTGCAGTTCCGGATGGAGGGTGCAAGAGGCGCTGTCTTGGGAGAGAGCCGGCGAGCGAGGCGAGGCTTTTTTTTTACTCTTGACAGCAGAGGACGCATGGGCGCTTCAGGGGGGGCAGGCAAGGCGGGGGCCACAAACTATCATCTGGCGGGCCGCAAATGGCCCGCGGGCCGCATGTTTGAGACCCCTGGCATAGAGGAAATAGAGGTGGAGCAAATAATCTCATGTATTTATGCCATATTTTCAATGTCTCACAAGTATAAGGATTTTGTACTTGCTCCTTCTTTCTAATTGGTTCCATTGTATAAATATAAATATTTCTATTTATGATGTGCTTTGGGCACATCATGAGAAAAAATCAATCATGCTGGGAAAGGTGGAAGGTAGCAAGAAAATCGGAAGAACAAATGCGAGATGGATTGACTCCCTAAAAGAATCCACAGGGTTGTGTTTACAAAAGGTGAGCAGGACTGTTGAGGACAAGACATTTTGGAGATCGCTCATTCAAAGGGTTGCTGTAAGTGGGAGGCAATTTGAGAGCAGGTAACAACAACAACATCATGGAAGTGCTGGATAGCTCAATGGTTAAGGTCTCTGGCTGCGGAGCCAGAGGTTTGGGGGTTCGATTCCCCACTGGCCCTCCTCGACAGAGGTTGGACCTGATAATCCTCCCGGCCCGGCCCTTCCAGCTCTGCAATCCTATGATGATGATCCTAAAGAAGTAACGCCTCCCCGTCCCCCCAACTTAGCTGCCTTCCCATTCGCTGCGACAGAAACGAAACGGAGCAGTTGGCAATGCATGACGGGAGTTGTAGTTTCCCTTTGGGCATGACAAAATGACGCCACAAGGGCACCTTATTGTCTCCCCTTCAAAGAGCCCGAAGTTTTCCCTGACACGGAAAAATTTAAACTTTTTTGAACCTTAAAAAAAACCAGTCTCTGTCTATGAGGAGCAAACGCTACCGTTTTCTCGAAATAACCCTCGCTCGCACACACCCCCCCCACCGGGCCACCTTTGAGTCTTCCGCGGGCCACCAACCGGAAGTGACGTACCGGAGGGGGCGTCGCCGCCGCGGTCCGTAACGCGGAAGCGCGCGGTGAGGGGAAGAAGGAGGTGGGAGTTTCGCTGGGCGCGGGTGTCTTGGGGCGGCTCCGTCGGGTCGTGGCCGGTGCGCGCCTGGCGCCGAGCCCGGGGTGAAGGCGGGGGCGGCCTGCGAAAGGCAGTCCTCTCCCAGCCTCCCTCTCCTCCCCCGGCTCCCGGGGTCCCTGCCATGAATGTGGACGTGGAGTTTCACATTCGCCACAACTACCCCTGGGCCCGCCTTCCCGCCAGCGTCAAGCAGGTACGGACTGACCCCTCCCGGCCCCTGTAGGCAACCACGCCCCCTCTTTTCGCTCCCCCCCCTCCAACCACCCCGCCTTCGCCCCCCCCCCCGGTTGGAATGACCTCTTACGACCCCAGAGCGGTTAGGAGCCCCAGGAGATCCGCTGCTCTTTCCTCTTTTTCCCACCCACCTTGTGTCAGGCAGTTCCCCGGGACTCGTGTTCCTCTGTCTTGTCTCTCTCTCTCTCTCTCTCCAGCCTTGGTTGTGTAGTAGTAGGGCCAGCCAGGAACCGCGGTTCCTTCACCTCTTCCCAGTCAAGGGAAGGGATGGGACAGTTGCAGCCCCAGCTGTGCTGATCTGGGAAACGAAGCCTCTGCGACCCCCGGGTGGGTTGCAAAGCCTTGAGGTTGATGCTAATTCTTTCCCTCTTAATTTAAATTTACGCGATTTCCGAGGAGCCACTCCTCTTCCTTGTCGGCATTGCTGCTGCCGCCTTGTGAAGGGGTGAGGTTATCCATGGATGCACATGTATTTCCAAAAACGTCCCTCTTGGGGTGTCTTAAAAGTTTTGTTGGGTGTAAGCTTTCAGTGACTCTAGCCAGCATCCCGTGGAAGAGAAGATTGTCAGTGACTGTTAATGATGCTGGCTTTAAAATGATCTCCAGTTGCAGGGGGTATATCTCAGCACCGTTTCCTGGGAAATAGGAGAGTGCTGTGGCACACTTCTGACCTGTTGTGGGTTTCCCACAGTGATATGTTTGGCCGCTGTGAGAACAGGATGCTGTACTAGATGGACCTTTAGTTTGAACCACCACAGCTTCTTTTATGGGTTATTATTAGGTGTAGTCCAAGGTCATTGTTGAGTTTCATTTATTCATTGTTTTTAATCTCACCACTCCAAGAAGGACCTCAGAGTGCACCTACGCCCCCAATTTATTTAAGCAATGGAGTTGTCATTCTAAATAGAATTGGATTTTCTAGCCCTGTATTTTTGACTCTGGCCAGCTGTGATTCCCCACATCTTCCTCATCTTGCTGCTAAGATGTACCTGTAAGCCTGAGGTGCCCATCTGCATGATCTTCTTACCTAATTCCTGAGGTATATGATCCTCTGTGAAACTTTTACCCCTGCTTGTCCAGGTGTATCACTGCAATAATCAGCATTTCTTTCAAATGTTTCGACTTGTGGCTTCCAGTAGTTTAGTATGTGGGTTGTGCCTAAAGGTAGTTTGACCCGTAGCTTGCAAATGTCAACTCACCTTCAGTATCGGGCAAAACATTCTGAACACAGCTATCCAAGGCATGTGAGAACTCTGTGTATTCTGGCTCCCTGCTTAGGGCCAGCCAGTTGCACAGACCCAAACTGCTACAGGCAGAATATATCTGTCAACAGCAATAGCAGTTGTAAAACACCGTGGACTGAAAACAATTTGCAGTACATTGCTAGTAGCACGATGCAGTGCCTGACAGTGGGCTAGCTTGGACATAATGCAGAAAGCTGAATTGGTTAAGCCTTACAATAATGGGTTCACACACTCTCCAGACCTTCGGGATGACCATGAGGAAAAATTCAGAAGTATTTCTGTTGTAGATCAGCTTTATCTTGCTGTGTCATCTAAGTACCATAAACTGACTAATCTTAATTATGGTTTGTTTAAAGAAGCCCATTCAAGAAAGCAAGAGTTAGAATTAATTGCAGTATAGTGTACCAATGTAATGCTAAACTGTGGTTAGTCTGAAATGCAGAAGAAAGCTTCCAATCGCCTTGTGAACACACAGAGTGGAAGAGTGTGTAAGCAGTAGCTTGCCTTCATAATACTAAATTAGAGCAGTGTATGTATGATACCTCTAAGCACAAACAAATTGCTATCATACATTATATTTGCCACTGTTGTATAAGGAATTACCATGCATGAATTAGTTTTTAAACGTTCAGAAAGAAAATCTCAACCTGCTTTGTAGCTTCTGCATGATTCATATTATGACAGTTTTTTAGGACAAGCAGTACATTAAAGTCTGGAGAGATGAAGCCCTAAACATATGTATTTACTCAGAAACAAACCTTATCGAGATGAGTGACATTGACTTCAATCATTGTGTGCCCAGCGTTGGAGATTAGTTTGTAAACATTCCTGTGTAGTATGTTATGTAAAGCTCTTAGCAGTTTGACTAAAAGGGAATGTTTTGTTTCATAGGGTCTTGGAAATTCACAACGGGAATATGAAAAACAGGTTGTACTGTATAGTATCCGCAATCAACTACGGTACCCGCAATAACCTAGGTGAGTAGAGAAATTCTATATCGGGAGTTGGATAACACTTTTGAAAATGTGTGTCACTGGCCACTGCATTTTGAGAAATACATTTCTGCTTGCTTTGTGCACAGTACTGAAGTGACTAATGAGTAGGGAGTCTGGATGAGGGAAGAAGGCAATGCACAAAGAAAATGGCACAAAGTAAGGAAAGAATGTAGGAAATGGTTACTCTTCATTAGAACGTATTTTGCAAATGTACCCAAAAGTTGTTGTTTTTAAGTGCTACCAAGTCATCTTTGACTCATGGTGACCCTATGAATGAGTGACCTCCACAATGTCCTGTCCTCAGCGGCCCTGCTCAACTGTTGTAAACTCAAAAGCTGTGGTTCCTTTAGGGAGTCAGTCCAGTCTCATATTTGGGTACCAAAGATACCTGTGTCATTTATATTTGTAAGCTGGGATGATAAAGTGTTGCATACACTTTTTGAATAAAAATACATTGAAAAAGTCGTAATTAATATGGAAGTACCATCCATTGACTACTTATGAATTATCTTTATTTAATTTATTTATTTATAGAAATTTAATTCCACATAATGTACTTTAGGGTCTGGGTGCATAACACAAGGTTTATCCCTGTTAGTTTTGTACCGTCCATTTTATATCATTGTGGCATGTCTTATTACCATACAGTTGCTCTGTATTATTTTGTTTCTTTGCTGCTAAACACAATTTGCTGCTGTGTTCATGGTTCTCAAGTTCACAGCACATCTTTCTGCATACCCAGTTCCCTATTCAGTTTCAGTTCTAGGTGTTGGTGTTAATCTACAGGGTGGTTCAGTTTCGGTACTCTTCTGGATAGCTGTCCTCCTTTTCAGATTGTTCAGGTTCATGAATAATTTTCCTTCACTTGAAAGAAGACTAGTTTGTGATGCAGTATAGTCTTTCTGCTACTCTGCCATACGCTTGAATGTATTCTGCTTACCTCCTTTTTATGGTTTGTCTTTGTATATGTGTAGGTAAACAAAGCATACTCTAAATCTCAGTGCAAGTGAAACAACAAGTCCACATTGGAAGTTCCGCAAACTTTTGTTCACACTCCATAGAAAGCTAACATTTTAACTAATTTTTGTTGCTAAATGTGCTAAAGTTTATTTTCTCTTGTAGTTAAACATGTTAAGAAAGATGAACGTAAATACTATGAGGAACTGTTAAAATACAGTAGAGATCATCTCATGTTATACCCATACCACTTGTCAGACATCATGGTCAAAGGTTTGCGGATAACACCATTTTCATATTACACAGGAATAATGGAGGTAAGCTAAGAAAAACATTTAAGTGACGCCTGTTGTATCTTCTTAGCAATTTCTGTTGCTGTAGTGTAATGCCTACCAAATGGAATCGCACATCTATTAATGTTAGCTTTTTGCCAGGCTGCTTTTGATAGGAAGCGTCAGGCAATGTACTCTCCATCAAACTGCCTTGGCAACTGCAATTTGGGCTCACAGCTCAGTTATTTTGTTTTGACAGAAGAGCTTCCAGACTTGTAATTAGTAAAAGCAGCAAAACATAGTTAGGTGTCTCATCAAATGGGAGGAATAAATATATATGGCATAGCTTAGAATTAATTGGCAGCTTCTGATAACTATTCAGTTCATTAGTTGAGACCCACTGTCCTGTAGCGATATAGTGTTGACCTGAGACTTCAGAGATTCAGGATGTAGTTCTTACTGAATCGTGTTACTCATTGGGTGACCTTGGGCCAGCCATGCCCTCTAAGCCTGATTGATTCACAGACTTGCTGTGACAATAAAGTGGATAAGGAGAATTATGTGTGCCACCTTGAGAGAAATATAAGAAATAAATGAAATATAGTACCCACTTATTTTCTAATAATGGAAAATAGGGTTGGAATTTAGTTCTGTTGTAAATCTTGTGAGACCAAATGTGGGGAAAAGGAATAAAACCCTGATAAGCTAGAGTTTGAATGCAAAGTGTGTTTAGCATATGTAATGATGTAACATTTGCACACTTTTACAAAATAAATAGAATTAAGCTAACATGTGACTTTTTATTTTTAAGGATATAATGAACAGTGAAAAAAGCTATGATTCATTGCCCAATTTTACTGCTGCAGATTGTAAGTTTGAAATTGTTCTGTTGATATGTGCAAAATAAATGTTATTTCAAAAAGTATGTTGAAAATATATTTTTGTGGGTTTCAAAACCATAACTGCATGACAGTTTTTTTTAACACAGTAGTACTTGTTAGGAGTATTTTAATAGAATGATTCAGTGCTGATGTTGAAGAAGAGAACAAAATCGACATCTCACCAGCTGATTGTCTTGGAAATAGTTGTTTATTAACTTAGCTGTAGCAAGCCATAATAGTTGCATTTATAATGTTTTAGCAAAACATGTGTAAATATTTAAAAATCGCTGCTTAGCTACAAAGTAAAGGATGAAAGTGAAGAGTAATATTCCTGTTTGTCAGAGTATCATACTGTAATTCTATTTTAATGAGAACTTTTGGCTTGCCAGATGTTTTTGGACTACAGTTCCCATAATCACATACCATTGACCATGCTGGATGGAGCTCAGATAAATTTTAGACCGAAACATTGGAAAGGCCAACAATTCTCCACCCCAGTTTACGTATTGCCAGGGTACTCATTTCATAGTCCAGTGTATTGGCTCGCACAGAGAGTTGTCAGCATACCAACTATTAGAAGAAATCTAGTTGGTGTGATTTAACCTTTCCCATCTATGATGAATTTGGTTTTCTGAATTGCTGATCATTCTAGCTAGAACAGCAGAATAGCAACTCAATCCTGATGCTCTTCTTACAGAAGCAACTATAGGTCGTCTTCTCCATTGCCCTTCTCCATTCTCCAGTGCAGATCCTGAATGTGATGCGGCCTTCAGTTCGAAACTTCTAAAACAATAGAATGTCTTTGATAAAAGTGATAGGCCTGCATTATCTGAAACTTAAAGAAGACTTTTATAACTCCAGACGAGTCAAAGACATAAGTGTGCCTCAGATTTAATTTCCAGACATTTTTTTGAATCAAGGGTGAAGTATTTGGTGCTAAGATGACATGATGAAAATGCACAGCAGGTCATGACAAAATAGATGTTTTTAAACAAAACAGGAACATTTATTTCTTCTAGTTAAATGTCTTGTAATGGCAAATGACATTGGGTCCTTTCACAACAAAGGGCCCTGGTGCCACCAGTCACAAGGCTTTGTAAAACTATTTTCCCTCCTCTTTTTTTTTTCTCAATAAGGAAAAGGATGGGCAAAAATGAGGAAAATGGTCCCCCAAAATATTTAGCCTACAAATGGCCTGTCATGGCTGCAGAAACCTACCTGAGTGTATTAGTTATTTTGGTCCATTTTTTAGCAGGGAGAAAGGGAGCTTTTTTAAAACTACAAATGATCTTCTGTTCATTTCTGTTTTTCAAAGCCTTTTGAGGTTCTGGAGTAGGAATGGGTCAGGAAATATAGCAGATCCCTGGAAGTCCCCCCCCCCCCTTCCTGATGATGCACTTAATAGCTTAGAAGTTAAAAAAACAGGCAAGAAACTATAGTTGCAAGGGTGGAAACAATGATAGAGAGTGATATTCTTTTGCCTCTGAATAATTTTAGAAGTGCAGTGCTTTTTAAAGTGACTTTTTAAATGTTTTTTTTTTTTCAGGCCTAAGGCTTCTTGGCATAGGAAGAAATCAGTACATTGATCTAATGAATCAGTGTAGATCATCCAAAGTACGTGGTTAGTTTTCGCCTTTTGCCCCATCTTCCTGCTGTTCTTCATCTAATGTAATACTGATAGCCTTGTCTAGAGATATGCCTTTAACACTAAAAGATTAAAATAATCAACTTAACTGTAAAATGTTCTGAAATCGCATTTGTCTTTCTTTGACCGAGAAGGCAGAGTTTCAGTACTCTTATCTCAAACCATTTAGAGCTTGAAAGTTAAACATAAACACCTTGGGTTGTGCTCTGAAATGGTCTGGCAACCAATGAATTTATGTCAACATTGACATAAGTTGTTCCCTAACATACCCTAGCTGCTGTGCTCTGAGCTAACTGCAGTTTTCATGCAATGTCTGACAGTAACCCAGTGGACAACATAATCCAGTAAATGTTACAACTAATTGATGATTTATCATTGATCCTGTCCTCTCATTCAGTGTTTTATTCTGTGTGTTTGGTACATGGAAGGTCCAAGCCAGTGATTACCCTCAACTAAATTTGCAAGTTACAGTGGGGCGTAATGGAAAAAAAAAAAACATTAAACATACAGTACTGAGGACGTCACAGACTGAAATCAATTCCTTGAATTGTGTTCAGAGATTTATAGGGTGCTAGTAGAGCTGTTGAAAGTTGGTGTTGTATATAACAATGACTGAATGCCCAGTGTCCCTACCACATTTTGAATTATGCAATTAGTCATTACATCTTTGCCTCAGAATATGTTTATACAAGCCCAGCTTTGAGATTACATAAATGCAAACAACCAAGCTTCAGTTTAAAAAGAACAAAAGCAGCATTGCTTTCGTCTGTCAGAAACTGATCGTAAAACAATTGTAGAATTTTCTGTCCTAGGATCCCATTGGTTCGGTTTAAACTTGCACATTTTTAAAATCCACTGAAGCGGTCTGTAATTTATTATACAGTTGTTTCTGGCTTAAATATGTTGTATTCAGAAACTTGTATATATTAGTTGCTTCTGAGTTATTAGATTGTTACTTGGATGCTTCCTTGTTCTCTGTGATCTGTGCCATCTGAAATGATCTGTATCACTTCAGAAATTTTTCAGAAGGAAAACTGCCCGTGATCTGCTACCCATGAAGCCAGTTGAGATTGCCATAGATGCCTGGTGGGTTGTTCAGGCCGGTTACATCACAGAGGATGATATAAAGGTATTTTCATAATGTTTTTTTGAGTTTCACCAAAGATTAAGCTTTGCGTTTCCTCTTAAAGTATTCTTTAATATGTCGGGGTTAACCTTGCAAGGACAAGAAACATGCTGATCTGATCTCAGGAGTCTCTGCTCTCTCTGTGGACTCTCCCTGTGAGTTAGGACCCTGAATAATCAGGATTATGGCTCACATGGAGAAATCTCACGAATAGCAGATGTTCCTCAATTCAGACTCATCAGGCTCCATCCATTGGAAGGTGATGGATTTGACTGTGGAAGTGGCAGCATTGATATACTCCCCTACTTCGTATAGACAGTCTGCATGCCTGAATAAGAATTTACTCATGAGAACAGGAACACAAAAGATATTCGTTACAGCTCCAAAGCTGTTATTGTGGTGAATTGCATTTCTCGCAGTAATTCCTTGTTACCAAAGAAATAATAAATAAATAAAATGACCATATGGATGTGATGTCTCCAGCATATAATTTTCAGAAGTAAACGGCTTCTGAATGTAGAGTTTCCATTTAGATGTCACAGCTAATAGACCCATTGGTGGATTGTTATTCGCTAAACTTGTCTAAAATCTCTTTTTCAAAAAGCCATCTTAGCTTTATTGTGTGGAAGTGAATTCTATAAGCTAATTGCATGCTGTCAGAGGAAGTTTCTCCTTATTATCAATCCTTGTCCTCTTGCCACTCGGTTCCATTGGGTAACACAGAGTTGTGTATTTGAGATTGGGGAATCTTCCTGCTTCATTAACCCATTAGTAGACTCTTGGGATGAGGCTGAGCTATATGGCAGCAGCATCTGTCAAATCAAAGTTCTACTTGGAATAATTTTTAAAAAGTTGTTATGTAAATTTAAGTGTGTGCTTTCTTGTAAACATTTCTCACCAGATTTGCACTACCTCTGAAAAATCTGCTATTGATAAAATCATTGATTCAGGTCCTCAGCTTGCTGGATCTCTGGACTACAGTGTA
Source organism: Intellagama lesueurii (assembly GCA_037013535.1). Classification (NCBI taxonomy): domain Eukaryota; kingdom Metazoa; phylum Chordata; class Lepidosauria; order Squamata; family Agamidae; genus Intellagama; species Intellagama lesueurii. The sequence goes on from JBAJHW010000004.1 coordinate 14,913,727, forward strand.
GTTCACAGTAAGTTGTGTTTACCTTTTTTGAACAGAATAGCAGTATCTTGTGTGTTTGTATTTATTTAGTAGATTGAAGATGATAAGTCACTAAGCTGTTACTCCAGACAGTGGCTCTCCTCCAAAGAATTACTTAGGCTTTTCCTTGAGACTCACCACTATAACAGTGGCATTTTTCTGTTTTCTCTTGCTGACACTCCTGATCCTAATGCTTGGTCAGAAAATGTTTTTTTGTTTTTTTTTTTTTTTTGAGCCCTTTTTATTTTCAAGGGGGAAACTTGTCATTCGGCATGTTGTGGGCGGAGAATAATAGACTTCTTGGACTGTTGGAAATCGTTTAAACTGTTCTTTGGATTCCAACTTGTGCATTTTATCTTGAGATCTGCAATTTTTTTAAAAAAATATCACAATACAGGATAAAGGAGCCTTGTGGCACAGTGGTTAAACTGCAGTCCATCCAAGCTCTCCACCTGACCTGGGTTCATTGTATAGCATTGTATATGTAATCTGCATAATTCAATTGTAAACCACCCAGAGAGTGCTTTAAGCACTATAGAGCGGTATATAAGCAGCACACTTTTTGCTTTTACAAGCTTCCCCAACATGGCATATCCTAGGTGTGTTTGGGTACAATTCCTGTTATCCTTAGGCAGCATGGAGGATGGCAGGAGCTGTAGTCCGGATTATCTGGATGGCATTGGGTTATAAAGATAAGATGAAAAGAATTTCATATTTTATGGAGGTCACTTGTTGAAAAAGAGTGGGGAACAGAAAGGACTGTACAGTTCTGTAAATCTCATGCCTTTTGAATCTAAGTCTGGAATGTTAAATGTATGCTATATTATCAACTGCTGCATGTGACACTCATATTCCATTCAAAAATCTTGTTGCTCATGAATTGAGGGACTTAAAATGAACTTCCAAGTCAAACTACTTTGAGTTTCTATACATAATACCTACTGTGCTCTCTATCAGTTTTCTGACAAACCTAGTTTCATTATTTTACCACTGGATGAAAGGATGATGGGGTGAAGATGGTCATTTTTGGGAGGATAAAATAACATTGTTTTTATCTTTCTGTAGGCCTATATAATAAAGGGTTTATTTACCTTGATGTACCAATATCAGATGATAGTTGCATAGCAGGTGAGTATGAATATTTCATAAAGTGACTTCTCCTGTTTACTGACAACATAAAAGATATTTCAGCATAAAATAAAATAACTAGCACACCATCTTCTGTTTAACCTCCCTTTCTCTTCTGTTTCCATTTGAGCATTCATGCCTATCTCTTTGTGTTTTCTGGAGCATTAAAAACTGTTTAAAACAATTCAGAATATTTGAATTGAAGTGAAATGAAATGAAACAGTAGGTGACCGAAGAAGAGAATTTTGTCATCCGCAGCTGCGGATCTCTTAACATAAGAGTCCTTTCAGAGCAGAAACCTTCCTGCACTCATACTCCGGAGAGGGTTGGGTAGCAGAGTTCTAACAGATGTGTAATTGGGACAGTATATTTGGCAGTGTATGTCCTCATGGGTAAAAACAATGAAACAAGTGTAATTTGCCGCAAACCCTAACAAAAGCATCACATACCATATAGATGATCCTGTAGATGTAGTACTCTCACATTCTTGCTTTCTAACATGTAATCTGAAAAATGAGGGCATCTCATTAGCTTAACTTGAGGTGGTCTTCTTTAAATTGGATTCCTCTTTGAGACAGAGATGTAGGAATATGTGTTTCTACACAGTTATGTTGGGGCTTGATATGTATTCAGCATTATCCTCCAACCACATTCTTATGCAGCCTCTCTTTTCAGTGCCCCCGCTTGAAGGTTTTGTTATGAACAGAGTTCAGGGCGATTATTTTGAAACCCTGCTGTACAAGATATTTGTTTCAATAGATGAACACACAAATGTGGCAGAGGTAAGTTGTTTTTTCAACACTTCCCTGCATCTGGCAAACAGGAATCTGTTGGGAAACTGAATGATAGGATTAGATATATGCAGATACTCAAACTATCCACGTAATGGAGAATTGAGACTCTGTGAGCCTACGCTCTCTTAACATAATGACCCCATGCTCCTAGTAGCTTCTGCACTGAAATTACTGTTTGCATGGGGACCCTACTGTAAAGCCAAAGTCACCCGTACTTCATTTTTCAGTCTGTACAAACTGTGTCAACCAGACATTCAGGCATCAAGCTCTAGGCCCACAGTTCCCTAAGTGAACACGAGCATCGGAACTCCCAAGTGGAGTATAGGCTGAGCAAGGAAGGCTTGATGCTTTCCCAGTCCACCATCGCACAGTGCGTGTGAGCACCTACGTAGATAATGCAGTTTCTTTTTGTGTGTGCAGTGTTTCCTTGTGTAATTTTGCTGCTGTTAACCCTGAGAAAATAGTGCCAGACTGTCATGTCTGGAATTAACTGATAGCTATCTTCTTTGGTGGGGAGGGAGAAGCAATGCATTTCACAGGTCTTTTTTTTTTAAAGTAAAAGGTGCAACTGACAGTGCTATCCAAGTTTAGCTTAATGCTCTTCCTGCCAGTAGCTAAACATTAGAAGAGGTGATTGAACCTTTTAAAACTGGGGGGCCGGGGGGAAGAGTGCAGTAAACCACCAGATATGGGTATCATGAGGAATGAGATGTGGCTCTCTGAGGAAGTTCAAAGGACTAGACTGAGACCCAGGAATAGCCAGATAGAAGTCGAGGGCTTGAGCCCCCCCCCCCCCAAAAAAAACTTCTAAATGGCTTGTTAAAGAAAACCAGTGGTTCTCAAAAATACACACAAGTAGCTAGTCTATGTAGGTGATGGCTTTGGATGCCACATCAGAGTTCATCTGTGTTTTAAACTTTTCTTAAAGTTTTGACTCTGCACTAGTTTAGGAAATGAATTCAGAATAAGAGGAGGTTGCTGATCAAATTGGCCAGACCGATGATTGCATATTATTTGATCATGGCAATATTAAAAAATGAATAATTTGGTTACTGTTGAATATTTTAAATACCTTTTTAGTTAAGGCAGTGTATTTTGATTGGTTGAATGATCAGCTCCTACTGAGTGATAATACACTAATAGATTTCATTTAGCGGAAAAGTTATCACTAATTTTTTTTATATGTTTTTAAACTTCCAGCTTGCGAATGTCCTAGAGATAGACCTGTCACTAGTGAAGGTAGGCCACTGCTCAGTCCAGTTGTATAAGGGTCGGGGGACCTCATGGCCCACTCTTTTTTAGAATTGTTAAACAAAAATGCAAGGTACTGATTTGTGAATGTTGTCTTCTCTTCAGAATGCTGTTTCCATGTATTGCCGGTTAGGTTTTGCTCATAAGAAGGGCCAAGTAATAAATCTAGATAATCTTCATTCCTCATGGCGAAATGTTCCATCTATAAACAGACTGAAGTAAGTACATAGCTATGTTCCTTTACTGAAAACAAAGGTGAGCAGCCTTCTTGCCCCACTGAGCCATTGTGACTGCATCATCCTGATTTAAATAGCTTTTCCAGATTACAGATTCAGAGTGTGATCTTTTGCATACTTAGGTAAAGGTTCCCCTTGACATTTAGTCCAGTCGTGTCCGACTCTAGTGCTCATCCCTGTCTCCAAGCCGTAGAGCCAGCGTTTGTCCGTAGACAGTTTCCGTGGTCACGTGGCCAGCGCGACTAGACACGGAACGCCGTGACCTTCCCACCGTGGTGGTACCTATTTATCGACTCGCATTTACATGCTTTCGAACTGCTAGGTTGGCAGGAGCTGGGACAAGCGACGGGAGCTCACTCCGTCACGTGGATTCGATCTTACGACTGCTGGTCTTCTGACCTTGCAGCACAGAGGCTTCTGCGGTTTAGCCCGCAGCGCCACCACGTCCCTTGCATACTTATTTGGGTCTAAATACCATCGAATCAGGTGGCACCTATTCTTCTGCAAACCTATTAACATTGGGCTAAAAAGCTGCCATTCATTGTATTCTCAAAGGCTTTCACAGCCGAGATCCTATTAGAGTTAGAACTCCTGTCCTCTGAAGATGCTAGCCACAGATACTGGCGAAATGTTAGGAAGAAAAACCTCCAGAACACGACCAAACAGCCTGAAAAACCTACAACAACTGCCATTCCTTCTTGGAAGGAAAAAGGAATCTTGTCTGTCTAAGAATATTAGGAAAAAAGGTAGTGTTGATGAGGAGGTTGAGTTTGATGCTTGAAATCTGTGATACAAACCAATCTCGTTTTGTCAAAATTCAAGAGGCATCCATCATCAAAGTGTTTTGAGACAGAGAAAATTCCTATGTGGTGTTCTAGTGACTGCAGTTCAAATCAGCTGCTGAAGAGCAACAGTGGAAGGGTGCTATGGTAAATACGATTAAAATCTAATTGATTTAAGCCACTACTCACAAAGTCTTGATTTAGTCATGTGGTCCCTCCCCCATCCCCAAAAGTTGCACTTTTGTTTACTATAATCTTATTGTTCACAATTTATATTTTTCACAGTATCCTTGTTCAAATTGCTTTCGCCTTCAGCGATCCTGTATTCACTGAAAAAAAAATATTGTGAAAAAAATTACTAAGTATATACTAAGGAGGGTGCCCTTTTGAGGGATAACATGACTAAATCTTAAACCTCTCTTTTCCCTGCCAAAGTGTGCTCTTTCAGAGAGAGAAGTAAGCACTTTTTCTAGTGGGCCTATTCTAGTTTTGACTTCCTATGTGTAACAGAAGTTCAGACATTGTTTTTTATCTACTTAAATGTTACTGCCCTCACAGCCTGTTTGTGGGCTTCCAGAGAGGCATTTGGTTAGTGTGGGAAACATGATGTTGAATTAGATGGATCTTTGGTCTGATCCAGCAGTGCTCTTTTTATGTTCCTCTGGCCCTTACTCCCGTTGCTAGAACTACTTTGGATCCACAGAAGATGCTCTTATCCTGGGAAAATGCGGAGAGCAGGAGTCCTGTACAGGAGGCTGGATCATCTGCTACAGATACAGATACAAATAGTCAAGATGACCAAGGTGAGCAGCTAGAATGCATTCCCCTTCAGGCTCTGCATCGCTGTCGTTTCTTGCCGTAGCACTTTTTGGTTTGGGTTCCATGGGTTGTGGCTGAACTATCTTGCCACGATTCCGGAAGGCTTCCTCTGCCTATTTGAAATTCTCAGAGTCTCTGTCTCCAGTGGCTTGTCTGTACAGGCAAGGTAGTCTAGATCAGTGGTTCTTAACCTTTGTTACTCAGGTGTTTTTGAACTGCAACTCCCAGAAACCCCAGCCAGCAGAGCTGGTGGTGAAGGCTTCTGGGAGTTGCAGTCCAAAAACACCTGAGTAACCCAAGGTTAAGAACCAGTGGTCTAGATGACTTTTAAGTGGTTCACCTACTTGTAGTCGGAAACGAGTTGACAGCCTATGAACAAGTGGTTGGAATCCCAGTTGCAACCCACTTCAGGGGATGCCTAGCAGCAAAGAAGCGGCTGACTGTTTCTGAGCTTATTTGCAGGAGTAAGCTAAGCACATTGTGATGATAAAGCAGTCTAGTCGATGTTACCTAGTAAGTCAGGGCAAGACAAGACATCATTGGTTTATGAGAGGGGAAGCTCAGGGAATTGTTTTTAGGATGGGAAACTGAGCCTCTCATACCATAGACTCTTTACTAGCTGTCAGAATGATTGAAGTTGCCAGTCTTGCTTTTGTATTTTGTTGTTGCTTCTTAGGTGACACTGCCAGTGTGAGCAGCTTGAGTATGTCTAGTGGGCACACGAAGCGCATCGCCTTCCTGTTTGATTCAACTCTTACTGCCTTTTTAATGATGGGGAATCTCTCTCCAGTAAGTCAGATTGCTTACTGTCTTGATAGAAAAATGTTTTTAAAACCCTTCAAAATGTTCCTTGGCTTCAGGTAGAAATGAAGTTTTTAAAAGAAACTCAATACATTCTTTGCTCAAACGGAGCATTCTGAAATTGCTGGAAATAATTTTAAAAGACAAGCAAAAAAAGACTGAATACAAGGGATAACCCTGTCTGTACTCCTAATTCATTATTGTGAACTCTGTTGAATATTGGATAAATGCAGCAATCTGTAAAGACATGAGGACCTGAATTTTGCCTTTCTTACAGAATTTGAAAAGTCATGCAGTCACCATGTTTGAAGTGGGAAAATTGTCAGATGAGTCTCTGGACAGTTTTCTTGTAGAACTTGAAAAGGTAAATGTAAGTTCATGGGGTTAAAGGGTGATGACGGTGGTCAGGTTTAGTTCTTCTGCAGAATTTTCACACATCACATATATTCCACATGAGTAGTTAAACTCTAAAAGTAGCACTCTCATGTGCACAGTTACTATATGCTTACATTCACAAAATCCAGAAAGCAATATGACATTAACATTCAGAATATCTTCTCATAAGACGGGAATACTTTTCTTTTCCTGATGAGCAAAAATGCAAACTTGGTTGAACCATCTAAAACCAATTCAGGAGATTGATGCATTCTACAGGCCATTATTTGCCCATTTCCTATTAAGGAACATCTCCCCTCTCCTTGTGTGTTTTTTTTTCCTCTTCTAGTAATTGTGATAGAGGGTTTTTTTTTCCAATTACTACCCTCTTAAAGAATTTCTGTTCCATCTGATCACTAAACGAAAGAAAGAACAATTATGCAAATAGGACACTTTCCCCATTACCTTTGAAGAAATCACATCTATCCATTTGTATTTAACTTCCTCCCACAACATGTACTGAACACTAAACTGGCATTACTGTAGATGTTGAGAGAATTGATAGAGCAGCCTATCTCCCCTTTTCTTCTTTTTCTTTTCTCTCCTTCTCCTCCTTCCCCCCCCCCCTCTTTTTTCCTTTTCCATCTTGGATTAATCTGGATTTTATTTTAGATTATTTTTATATTATATGTAAACCGCCCAGAGTAGAGACGTTCTAGATGGGCGGTATATAAATCTAATAAATAAATAAATATACAGAAACCTAACCTGCAGAAATGGAACTAGGTCTACTTTCTCTGGCCCAATGCCCTCCAGATGAGTTGAACTGTGGCATATCCCCAAACAGCACAGATATTGCCCTACTGAAATTGGGAATAATAAACATTTTAATCCAATATATCTGGACAGTGCCAGGTTGGAGAATACTGTCTAAATGCCGTTCACTTATATGAAATGCATTACAATGTTGTCTTCAGCAAATATATGATAGCAAAAGTACTAGACATGTGGTCGCGTTTATTAATATGACAAATATTTTATAGGCATTAAAGCAGTCCTACATTCGTAATTACTGAATTTGGAATGTTTGGAATATCTAGATTCAACTTTTTATGTCAATAGTATTGATATAAACAGCTCATGAAAAGCACACGTTCATGTTTTCTTATTTAGGTTCAGAGCACGGGAGAGGGTGAAGCTCAAAGATACTTTGATCATGCACTTACTCTGCGAAACACCATACTGTTTCTGAGACACAATAAGGATCTAGTGGCTCAAGTTACACAGCCTGAGCAGCCCAATAATGGTACAGTGAAAACCTCTCTGTTTTCGAAGAAACTCTTTACCCATTGTATATGTTTGGTAGTTCCTACTTTAATGAAACACTTTGGCCGATTTTGAAAAACTGTTCCAATTGTGTACTCGGAGAGTGCTTATCAGTGGCTCCTTTTCAGACTGGGAGGAGGTAACAAGTAGGGTACCACAAGGCTCAGTTCTGGACCAGTGCTCTTTAACATTTTTATTGATGATTTGGACGAGGGGGTGCAGAGAATGCTTACTGGATTTGCAGATGACACAGAATTGGGTGGAATGGTGAATACCTTGGAAGACAGGAACAAAATTCAAAAATATCTTAATAGGCTTGAGCACTGGGCTGAAAACAACAGAATGAGATTGAACAGGGATAAGTGCTAAGTTCTACACCTAGGAGAGAAAAAAACCCCAAATGCACAGTTACGTACAAGATGGAGGAATACTTGCCTCAGTAGTATTGAAGGATCTTGGAATTGTAAATCAGAAAACTTAAAGAGTGCAATGTGGCTGCAAAAAAGACCAGTGTTATTTTAGGCTGCATTAACAGAAATATAGTCTCCATGAAGTACTAGCTACCCTTTATTCGGCACTGGTTAGGCCTCATCATGAGTACTGTGTCCAGTTTTGGACACCACACTTTAAAAAGGATGCCAACAAACTGAAACAAGTTCAGAGAAGGGCAACAAGGATGATCAGGAGACTGGAAGCCAAACCCTATGAGGAAAGACTGAAAAAACTGGGCATGTTTAGCCTTGAGAAAAGAAGGTTAAGGGAAGATACAATCACACTCTTCAAATATTTGAAACAATTGTCATACAGGGGGGAAGGGACAGGATCTGTTCTCAGTCATCCCAGAGTGCAGGATATGTAATGATTGGCTCAAGTTACAAGGAAGCCAGATTTCAGATGAGTCTCAGGAAAAACGTCCTGACTTTTAGAGCAGTCTTTCATTTTAATCATGCTGTTTAATGCATGACAGAATCTTAGTGATTTCTGGGTACAGAGTACTTGGAAGTGGTTTGCCAATCACCTCTTTCTGGCGGCTCTATGAAACAGTTTGCCTAAGGCTGCCCAGATGTCAGGGCAATTAGCCCCATCAGCCACTCAAAACAGCAAAAAATAAAATACCTATGCCTTAATTTCCCCCTTCCCAGTGAAGTTAATGGGCAGGAAATTAGAAACAGCATCTGCTACAGGGAAGGAAAAAAAAAGCCTTTTCCACTCACTGGTGTGGGCTGGCAGGGCTCATGAATTAGACATTTCTCAGCCAAGGTATTTCCCCCTCTTGTTGGGCTCCTTTATAAATGGGTAAGGTTTAAGTTGCATTTAAATACAGAGGAAGAGACCATCTAAACTTGTATTTCTCCCTCCCCCTTTCCTGTACCCCTTTCAGTTGTATATGTTCGTTCTCTATCTGTATTCCAAGTGTCTTTGACATTGTTAATGTAGGCTTTCCTCTGGATTTACTGCGCTGCGAAAGCTTGCTTGGCTTGGACCCTGCGACGTGCAGCAGAGTTCTGAACAAGAACTACACACTGCTCGTCTCCATGGCACCTCTCACCAATGAAATCCGACCCATCAGCAGTTGTACGCCCCAGGTAAGAAACAACTCAAACAAACACTGACTCGAAGGGGAAGAGATCACTTCCTGTGTAACTCCTTGGTTTTAGCATTTATGTAGCACTTCCACTTAGCAGTGTATTGACGCCCTTTGTTTGTGTTTGCCATTCACCCTCACAAAAATAGCATCTATTTAAAGTGTTTTCTACTTGCCTCCCGACAACACAGCAGCAAAAAGCTGCTCACAGCAATTAAAACCAACATGGACGTTTAACTGTTTAAAGTACATTGGCCAGAATCTCATTAGGAAACAAAATATGCATGAAGTGGTAAGCATACAAGCAGTTTGCCTTTTGGTAGGATCAGTCAGACAACTAGTCATGCAAATTTGCAACTGTTGTAAGTTTGCAACTATCATGCAGTGGGCCTCACACCAAAGGGGAAGCCACATTCACAATTAACCTTCTCCATGCAGTTTCTTTCCAGCAGGATTCTGGCACTGACCGCACTTTTCTTAACGTAAGCAAGAACTAGTCAATGCAAAGATGCCATAGTTAAAATCAGATAATCATAATTAATCTGCAGTGGGTGTATAAAAGGCTTTTTGAAAGAAGATGTTTTCTGTATCTTTAATAGAGGCTATCAGATTTAGATTTAGTCTCTGGTGTCTTAATTAGAAAGGTCAGGAGGCAGATCATGGAGGTAGGCCTCTGCCTGAAACTGGAGGACCCTTATTTGAAAAAGTAGACAGATAAGCTAGAAGGACCAAGGGTCAGACCTGGTGTAATGCTCCTTTTTATGTGCCAGCTCCTTGTGTAGAGTTGTGGTATGTGTGTGGCACCTGTTGTATTCTTTCTTACAAGCCACTTAGTAGATATGGCCTAGATCAAAAGGCAGAGTGCAAATCAAGTGAATAAATTTCTTAATAACTTAACAGACTGACTTCTCAAACGCTTTGGCTGAGTGCTACCTTCTCATGATAGTTGGAAACAATATACCCTCTAATTTTCTTGCGCGCGTGCGACTTCACCCCTGTGAGCACGCACAACTCCGCGCCGCGCCCCCCCCCCCAGCATGCTGTGTTCCATTGTGACCGGAACCTAACGTGATCACTGTGCAGAGGATGAAGGTAGCTGTGTGCAGGGAGGCAGAGACATGCACGCATGCGCGCGCGCACCCAATTTAGCAGGAATCTTGGTTGGAAGACAGCTGTTACACAGGTTCCCAAAATTATTCATTGATACACATTCCAGGTGACTCACTGGGAGTATGAGACTTAGCTATAAATTCCTGTAGTGCGGCATGTTTTCAGTATTGCCATCACTGCCTTTTAAAAACACTGGTGCTTCTTTGTAAGACCAGGAGGGTAAACGCATGTGCTGACAAAATAATATCTTCCAAAGATTGTAAGAATATCATGTTTTCCATTCTTGCTTCAGTGACACTTATTACTGCCTTTTAAATCTTTCCATAGCATATTGGGCCAGCTATTCCAGAAGTTAGCTCAGTATGGTTCAAACTCTATATTTATCACATTACTGGACAAGGGCCTCCATCTTTGTTGTTATCTAAAGGAACAAGGCTTCGGAAACTGCCAGAAATCTTTCAGGTAAGTGTAACATGTTTGGGGAAAACAAATGTTTTCTGTAATGGAATTGTTTCCAGAGTGCTTTATTCTTTGTGTTGTAGTACAGAAAGGTGATATTTAATCTAGGCTAAAAGCCAAGCAGTTTAATTTTTTAATTCAGTTGGCCTTTTGCAAATAAGGAAACAGATACCATTCAAAAACATCTTAACAAACTTTATATGCAGCAGAAGAAACTAGAATGCAGTAAATTCAGATAATTTCAAAACAAGAGTTCAAGATATGGGATTTAAGAAAAACGTTTGTATTTGGTCAGGATGTCATTATATTCCAACTATTTCTTCAGAATGTACTGAATTAGAATCGATTAGACGAATACTCAGTAACAGAGTTATAGGGATAGCAGTAACAAACTCAAATCTAGCGAAATTTTAAGTATTTTTCCACCAAGCAGAAAGGCCAAGGCTTTTTAATTCACCTGTCAATGCTGAAAAAAGGAGTTTAGTAAAATCTTGCTTGCACAATTTGCAAAAGACTATAGACACCAGAAAAGGGACGTGGTGGCGCTGCGGGTTAAACCGCAGAAGCCTCTGCTGCAAGGTCAGAAGACCAGCAGTCGTAAGATCGAATCCACGTGACCGAGTGAGCTCCCGTCGCTTGTCCCAGCTCCTGCCAACCTAGCAGTTCGAAAGCATGTAAATGTGAGTCGATAAATAGGTACCACCACGGTGGGAAGGTAACAGCGTTCCGTGTCTAAGTCGCACTGGCCATGTGACCACGGAAACTGTCTACGGACAAACGCTGGCTCTATGGCTTGGAAACGGGGATGAGCACCGTGCCCTAGAGTCGGACACGACTGGACTAAATGTCAAGGGGAACCTTTACCTATAGACACCAGAGGATGTTATTCTTAATAGAAATCTTTAGTCATCTGAATCTTAATACGATTACTGTGTTTTCAATTCTGCTTTGTAGGGTTATGACCGCTTATTAATTACGTCCTGGGGGCATGACCCAGGAGTGGTCCCTACTTCAAATGTGCTGACCATGTTGAATGATGCTTTGACTCATTCTGCTGTTCTGATTCAGGTAAGGGATACTTATAAAGTTCAGCTGTTTTCACTGACCAGAAGTAAGAAATCAGTGCCCAAACCATCCACCCACCCCAAAAGAAGTCAAACTTAATCAAAAATATTCTGATACAGCTAAACTGGGCATAGGGAGAGCTATGTTAAAAATCAGTTCAAAGACAAATATAGTTAGAAAAAATGTGATGAGGCCCAAGACTTCCATTAGAAATCTGAATACTGAAGAACATCCCCCGCCCTTACCATACTTCTTGGGGTAAATAATCTCCCATTGAAACATGCTGTAATTTGGTGGTCTTTATGGTTGAAAGAATGCTAAAACTTTTTCCCTTTACTTTTTCTATGGTCCTCTAAATGGTGCAACCATCAGCACCTGAGATGTCTATGCAATTCCTTTCACAGAACGTGATTTTTTTTGTGGATGAAAGAACATGGTATCTCAGGAAACCCCCAGAACACTTGGTTCTTCTGGCAATAATTGTCCATCTTCTTTTAAAACACACAGATTCTTAGGGATCTTGAAATTATTTTATAAATCAGATTAGGGACATATATATCGTAGTAGGCCTACATCATCAAACATTTGTGTGACACAAGTCTAGGCACCTTTGAAAATGAAAAGTTGAAGGTGGTTAACGATGTTAATTTCATGGATTAACTTTTCTCTTGGTGTTCAGGGACATGGGGTGCATGGTATAGGAGAGACCATCCATATGCCATTCCCATTTGATGAAACAGAACAGCAAGGAGGTAAACTGCACTGTATTATGTAGACTGCTTGGTTTGGACAGTGTGTGCACCATTGCATCCTCAAAACATAAATCTTACCACTTAGAGTAACAGGGTGTTATTGAAAGATAAATAGCTAGCCAGTTTGTCCTCAGAAGTATGTATATTTACTTATTTATTCATTTGTTCATTTTGTTGGTTTATTTATATGTTGGCTGGGACCTGATATAGTTTTAAATAAACATAGTGAAATACAATAAATTGCAGATATTAAAATAGAATTATTATTGTATTGCAATACAATTAAAACAATTCATGTATTGTTATTAAAATAATAGTAATACATTACAAAAAATAAGGCTAGCACATCCAACTAAAACCCTATTGTTAGAAGACTTTCTTGCCTATGGGCTGCTTAAATAAGGCAGAGTTCTTTCCTATCGCCCACTGCCTGATTCTTTTCTGACTGGAGATGGCAGGGATTGAACTTGGGGCCTTCTGCGTGTGCTGTGCTACTGACTGTGGCTGTCCCTTGGCTTCTGGCTCCGTTTTCGAGTTACACTTCAGCTATGAACATCCGAACAGTATCCATAACCTGTTCGTTGGTCTATCTGTTAATTATTTTCATTTACGTTCTGCCTTTCTCCCAATTAGGCTGGATCCCAAGTTATTAAAAAAAAAACCTAAGCAATAGCTCAATAAATTGTGAGAATAAAAAGCAATTAAATACTTAAAATATTTATTTTCTGAAATAACATGATTCAGACAAATAATAAAACCTAAAGAAATTGAAGCCATAGAAGTCCGGAAAGCACTATGTACACATGAATACCAAAACTGAACATTTTTGTCAGATACCAGTAGTTCTTGAAGTCCTCTTTTCCAGAACTTTGCATTGTTCTGCATCTCTGTTTCTTTGTTAGGGAGGAGGGAAGGACCTCCAGCTGTTTCTGGATGTCTCTGTTACTGCAGAATCTGAACATTCTGACTGATGACCCTAGTACAGGTTTGACATATCTTTGGCCCTCTAGATTTTTTTGAATGACAACTCCCAGAATCCCCAGCCTGTACTGCCCAAGAGAAAAGGCTGTGGACATTGTAGTCCAAAACATCAGGAGTGCCAAAAGTCTGCCACCTCTGTCCTAGTGGTTGACCTGACACAAAGCTGTCTAGCCTTCCTGTTAAGTGGTTTATTACAGTAGCCTTGTGATTTGATGTGCTGTTGTTTGGGTTTTGCCTAGAATTTTCTCGTCTCAACATGGGTGTTCATGAAGCACTGAAGATACTGAGGGAGAAGATGGATTTGCAGCACTTCTGTGGCTACGTAACCATGTTGAACCCTTTCAGTCACAGTGTGAACAGAAAGCTGAGTGATGCTTCTGATGGAAAAGGTTGGTCAACAATTAATCTTCCTTATTTGATTTGGCCGCTGGTAGTATTTGTGTTTGTTCCATGCTGTGAAAGGCAATAGAATGGCAGTGAGCAGCCCTGAGCATCCTGTAGAACAGAGGTCTCCAACCCCCACACAGCTGATTTGCGCATGTGCGCGTGCTCCAGCGCGCCCATGCGAGCGCTGCGCCGCCATTTGCGCATGCACGCGCTCATTCGCACATGCACAGGGGGTGCCCCGCCTTCCACAGCCGGTCCGCGGGGTGAAAAAGGTTGGGGACCCCTGCTGTAGAATGTAACTCAGAGCCCCTTGTGTGCAACATCATCTTCTCTGTGAATGGAAAGCATCCTGGCGGAGCCTGTCAGAAATACAAGAATGTTCCTGTTAGAGAAGCATTTCTGAATGGAGACACAGGATAAGACATGGCACATAAATAGAAATATCTGTGCTATTTGGAAGTTGGGTCATGGCAACTGGACTTCTTTCTTATTAGGTTGAAACATTTCGCTTCTCATCCAAGTAGCTTCTTCAGTCTGTGCTATTGTTTTTTCCTCTTAGGTGAGCCTGAGCTGGCCCTGGGCTCAGATGTAAATGGAAGCACAGAGTCATTTGAAATGGTCATTGAAGAGCCATCCATAGATCCTGTGGCAAAGCAAAGTCCTGAAGGTAATGTTTTTAAAATGGGAATGGATTTTACTGTCTGGGAAAAATGAAATTGTCTGCTCTGTCAGGAGATTAAATTTCTGTCTGTTGTTACTGTGTGGCATTTATATCACATCAGGAGTATGCTTTGTGTTGTGCAGAATGATTGAAGTGCTTGGGTTAATGACAGAGTGTGGCAAGTAGGTAAGCATCCTTTGCATCATCGTCGTCATCATCATCATAAATTTTAGAACTGCAGAACTGGAAGGGACTCTGTGGATCACTGAATCCAGCTCTTGTCAAGGAGGCACAGTGGGGGAATCAAATTCTGAGTGGTGCATAATTTAGGCATAGGATAGGCTGCAGAAGGATGCAGGGCAACACATAACGAAAGCTAGAGTAGGAACCAGTGAGTTCAGGAAAGAAATGTGTGGCTCAGCTGGTTCCCTGACATACTTGGTAGATGACAACCCTTCTTTAGTTGAAATCATAAACAGTGGTGGGACCTTTCTAGTCTTCCTTTTTCTCCCACAGATTACTCCAGTAGGGTGCATGTGTATGTCATCCTTCAGGTTCCCCCAAGTTAACCAACCCAAGGAGTCAGGGAGCTGAGCTTCCTCAGTATGATTTGTCTTTCACAGAGGAAGAATAAAAGTAACCTATGTATTTGAGGACAGGAATATATCTTTAGTTCAGACATTCTCCAACCCAGATCCCTCCAGAGGTTTCAGCTTACACATCCTATATAACCACAACCACTGGGGATGGCCATCATGCATACTGACCAGGAATGGTAGGAGCTGTGATCCAAAGCTGCTGGAGGACCCGTGTTGGCCCTCCAGCTGCTGGAGGTGACTTCAGTTCTAGGTAAACAGTTGGACGTTCTTTGCAAATCAGTTCCACCTTGTCTTTTGCCTGTATCTGTACAGTTCCCACAACCGAACTGGAATGGGTTCCCTTGGAATTGTGCTTTGGAATTCCGCTCTTCAGCTCTGAATTAAACAGGAAAGTCTGCCGAAAAATTGCAAGCCATGGACTGTGTAGCAGAGAGAGGTGAGATTTTGTTTTGGTATAATACAGGCTCACAGATTGACAGAGATAACAATGAAGAAACGTATTTGATTAGTATGTATGTTGATCACATAAAAGCAATTTATATGAAATTGTCATTTCTTCCCTCTCCTCTTTTGACAGCCTTCAAAAACTGTTACATTCCAGTAGAAAACTTTCTCTACAGGTTCTTAGCTTTGTTCATTCATTCCAGGTAATTTATTTATTTAATATCCAGCCTTTCTCCCAGAATTAGGATTTAAGGTGGCTTACAAGTATAAAAACCACAGATGCATTATTTGGGTTAATATTTACATAGAAGATCCTTATTTTTCTAAGGCAATTAAGACATAGGAAAGTAAAGTTATTTCTCAGATTTTTAAAAAAATAGCATAGTGCTGATTAATGTGTGGAAACATCTTTCAGGTTCTATAGTTCTATTCTCTGCACTGCATTCTACGGGGCTGTTGGGTTCATTACTTCTTAGCTGACTGCATATTTTCTCTAACTTGACCCCCTACCAAAGGCCCATCAGTACTGTAGTGTTTGAACCTCTTTTCTGATTGCTTTGTACTCACCGGTTCCTTCAATTTTAGTTTCCCTTTATCTCTGTCTTGATGGCTTGCCTGGTTCGTCTCCCGTGCTATTGATTCATCTATACTAACATCATGTAAATTAGCTAGCCAAAGAGTCAGCTGCTGAGTCCTAGGGTTTCAAAGGCCCTCTGTCACAGCAGAAGGCATGATGTAAATCCAGATGGCCACAGCTGTGTTGCCTGCTGTGGACCTGGCAAGAGGGTGGACTCTGAGAGGTACAACGAAGAACAGTGGCTGTGTTGCATCTTTTGGGCTCTGCAGGGGAGTATTTGGGTCAACCAAAGTGTCTGGTGCACCCAAATCGAAATTGCTAGAAAATCCAGGGTCGTTCAGCTCCTTTTGATTGCACATTTGCAACAGTAGCTGAGACACTCAATTAACCTGACCCAAACGTTGGACTGTCACTTTTTGGGCAGAAATGAAAGCCATCTATAAATGTACTGAAGCATGTTCTCTCTTCCCACCTCAGGAAAGCATTTCAACAGTGGAATTACTTTCAGAAGTCAGTTTCTCTTGCTCTTCTACTTCAAGTTTACTTTCACATCCAGCTGCTGCGGACACAGGCGTCCCACTTCCTGCAAAGAATCTCATGTTCAAGGATGGGGTGCTGTCAGAATGGAACGGATGGTCTCCCTCTTCTGTTCTCATTGCAACCATCCCACCTGAACACCCCAAATAGTTTGAGGGCTCACCATGTCTTGTTCACATTTTGCCTTTTTATTCCTTGGTAATGAGTTGCATTCAACTTAACAGTGCCAATCTTCTCCGAAGTGTAATGCTACAGCAGCATGACCTCTGCGATGATAGTGTTATTAAAGTGTGTAGTGTTGCACTCGACTCGGGAGAGACATGTCTTATCTTACCTTACCTGTTCATTTACTGCATGTCCTGCTGCAACAGAAAGCTTAGTTGTCAGCCTGTCTCTCTTTGTATCTCAAGACAATCAATCCTTTCTTTTACAAGTAAATGCACCCTTCGTTAGGCCTTCTGATTGTTGAATTTCTATGCTATGCATTTCTATGCCATTGCGATAGATAAGAGCAATTTTATACACAAGTGATACAGACCTTAAATTTGGCTTTTTAAAATTGTGTAACGCAACAATTTTAGGCATTAGAGAGGCACAAATGGTATTCAAATAGTGTAGCAAAAAATATCTGTGACTGGCGATGCTATTGGGGGAGAGAACGAGGGCTGATGAGCTTCCCTACATATTAAGAATTTGGAAAGATTGGTATCGTAGTGTTGATGTTTTGTAAACAGTTTTAATCTCAACCTTAAAACCACCTCATGGGCAAATATGTAGTTAGTGGGCTAATTTTTTTTCCCAAACTTTGTGAAACCTCACTGGTAGAATTACACCAGAGTTAAATGTGGTGCTGCCTGTGCATAGGAGTCCTTTTTTATAGGCTGTTTTTCTTGAGCTTTGTTGTATTGGCAAATCTGCAATATACCAGAAGCAAAAAACAACTTCCAGTCTTTTGCTCCTACCATTATTATTATTATTATTTTGTCCAAAGTTAAATTTAGAGCCTGCTCACATGGCCACCTCATTATGGGAGAGCTGTTTAAAAAGAAGTCTGTCCACAGTCCGCCAGTTGTTTGAACCCATCGCCACATGGGGAGCTTTGTTCATTACAAAAAATGTTAATTACGTTTGGATTGTTTCTAGATTTTATTAATGTTCCCTTCCTAGAAGGGTAGGAGAAATGTATGCATTGTTATGTTAACAGTTAGCTTTACATAGTTTATACAGACTCTGTACTGAAAGTTTTGCTAATTTGGGGGTCTTCTCAGCAGCTGTGATATGTAGATGCAGATGAAAAAAGTTAAAAATTAGAACCTTTGATGTCAAATCAGTGTGGTCTGAAATGTTAGATAACAGGGCTTTGAGGGTGGATGGTATAGGGTTTTTTAAATGTGTATTAGCAGGCTTCGATGGTGTGGATATTTTGGGGACCAAGAACCCAGAGAGCATTTTGAAAGATATGATAATAGGATGCAGCAGCAGCAGGATCCTCTGTGTGTGTGTGATCTTGTGTGTTTATAACAGATTTGTTATGCATATTTTGAAAAGTCTGGAAAATTGTACAGTTGTTTTTCATTCTATTTGAACTCATTCCTTGTATGTGCACTCTTTCTTTCCCTTCCTATTTATATGTACCAGTTCTGCAAATGAAGGATTCGGTTTCAACTGAAAAGCAGGAATGAACAAGGGTTTACCTGAATGGTTATTTGTTTGTCTGTCTCTCCCCCTTTTCTGTTTCCCCTATAATATGAGCAGGACTCTGATGCTGCGTGTGACGTAGAGCTTCACCTGGTGGAGTCAATATGCACATTAATATTTCAGGTCTTTTTTTCTCATGGGAGATAGGAAAGTAAGCAGGCCAATAGTGAGAAGCCTTGCATTGCTGTGACATGAGTATATTGAAGGTGGCTGTCATATTTAATTGAAGCAGGTGAGGTTTGATACTTGTATATACATTATTAAATAGGCTCTATGTCCTACACCAGGGAATAAAGCTGTAGACCAGCAGGGCAATCTGAGCATGGTAAGATCACTGGCCAGCTTGTTTCTGCTGTTGAAAGAAAGCCAAGGGCCTGATCAGGTAAGGTTGTGATGTGAATTGAAACTGAGTGCAGTTCACAACCAGTAGTCTGAAATAGTTTAGGGCTGATATGAGGATAAGAAGAATTATAAAGCCCTGCCTTGGTCTGCTCCTTTATATCTAACAGCAACATGATAGTTTATTAGACCAGGAAGTATGGTGACAGGTGGAAGTTTAACCCACAATGTTACTACTCAGCTTTAAAGTTGAACAAACAGGCACCCATGAGATCTGTATTTCATCTATATCTGGACCCTTTATGGAGAATTTTCAGTGTAGGGGAGAGGAGCCTTACTGAAAGTGTTTTCAGCTGCACAACCTTGTCACATCAGTCTTCTCTAGTGTATAAAGGAAAAGGTAGAATGGCTTTCTCTGTCAAGTTTCATCTTGAAATCCCCCAACTTCAGTACTGTTCTGCCACAGTGACTGTAGAGAGGTGGAAACTCCCACAAAACTCGGCTTGAGTCCAATGTGCTATTTTACTCCTCAACCCTAAGATGCCATCTTACCCTGCTTTCCAATTGTTGCACCTATTCACAAGTAAAGCTAGTTTCAAGTATGCTGTCATTTGGAAGCAGTTGTAAATGTATAATCAAGGTGGCCCTGCCTTTATTGCTGATCTTACCACAGTCTACTAAAGAGTGCTGCAAACCTTACATTGGCCCAGATCCTCTTGCTTCATTATGCTGGCATGACACAAATGGAGCGATGTTTGGAGGCAATTTGCCTCAAGTTAAGAAATCAGAATAGACATTATTTGTTGTATACCAAACTGTATGACTTAGCATGCAACTTATAATGTCTGTGATGATTTCTTGGAGCAGTTTGCTTCCAGTTACGCCATTTGCCTAGTTATGCAAAGGGATTTTGGCCAGATGGGGTATGGCACAGGGTGCTTAAAGGTCAGTAGTGGCTATATTCCATAGGTGATTTGAGAGTGCAAAAGGAGTAAGAATCATTCCAAGCTATGACTGTGTCTCACTCTTGGGAGAAAACCCCTTCATTGTGGAAAACTAAGATACAAAACAGTTGCTTAATCTTTCCATCATTTATCCATCTCAACACTTTTGTTACATTTTAGATGTGGGGGAAAAATGAATTATTCAACTGTGAACCAAGGCACAACCCATATTCAACCAATTTTTTTTTTTAATTTGTTGGTCTTAATCCTTTATCTTTATTTCCCAACAACTTTTAACTTTCTAAGAATCAAGTTTGTGATGTTTTAGGCCTTATCATTTCACAGTCTATGTGCTTCATGAATAAGATGTATTCTGCTGCTTGAATTTGGGAATAAAGGAGACACTCAGAAATAGTATTTTTAACTGGACTCGCCTTGAAAGACTTGAGTTTTTCAAGACTAGTTTCACTGGGATATCTTTATATGTATCTTTCTTTGTACGTACTTTCTCTCTTCCAACTTCCTCTCAACTTGAAGTCTTTCAATAGTGCTCTTATTTTCCTCTGTATTTCTTTCTCCAGTGTTTCTGACACCAGTTGTATATTTTGAAGGTTTTAAAGTGCAGGAGTCTTGACAACTGTAAAGCAACCCAGTTGCTTTGTTCCTAGTTTGACTTTAATAGTATACAGTGAAATGTACAAAAATCTGGTATTCAATTAAATTATTGGAACATATAACAGAAATGTTTACAAAATAAAGCTGTGTTGCTGGTCATGACCTTTTGCAGAACAGTTTGCTTATTCTATAAATGGGGAATCCTGGCTGTGAGTGAGTTCACACATATTACCTAGTTTGACACCAAAACCGGAATATGTAAACCCACTCCACTGAAGAGCACTATGATCACAGTAACATAGTGTGATTTGCAGAAACTAAAGGTGCAACTGTCTTTGCCAGCGTCACAGAGCAGCTCACAAGACAAATAAAACAAAATTTTAGAACACTGATATGTAAAAGAGCAGTATCAAAACAGAGGAATTAAAAGAAACACTAAGTATTTAGAAGGTTGGGACAAATCTCTGTACTAAGCAGAAATGGAAAAAAACCCGCACAACTGGAAAGTGAAGCGATTTGTAGAAAGCAATTTACAGATGGGGGCCACTCCAAAGTAGGCCTTTCCCCCACAGCCAACCACTGCACCACACGCATGAATAACATAGCCTCCCTCCAGATGTTGGAGGAATCCTTCAGGCATTCCAATCCTAAGCTGTGAAAGGCTCTGAAAGTTGCAGCCAGCAGTTTCAAAATCTAAATGAAAGCCAGTGCCATTTCCAAAGCACATACCAAGTTCAAAGGTATGACTCTTGAACGATGGCCTCAGAACACTATAAAGCTTTATAACACCCTTTGGTAGTTTGAATCTGTGGTGGCCCATAACAGCTGACATCCCTGAAAGGGTTAATTCCAGTGTGAAATCAGATCATCTTTTCAATCATATCAGTTCATCTGGGTATCAAGGCAAAAGTTGTTGAATTATTCCAGGTTGGAATTATTCCAGGCTAGACATGGGAGCTTTGTATTCATCTCCCGGGGGAAACTAATACAAAGCCCGCCGGCACAGGTGTCCCAACGGTCCTTCCCTGCTCCCCAGAACCAGCCCAGTCCACTTACTGGGCTCCTCAGTGCGTGCATGTGCTTAGTGGCAGCAACATGATGCTCATCGTGGACGTAGTCTCGCTGGCGCTTCCCTGTTTCCCCTCAGCTGATTGTGCAGCTGTGGAGTGGTTGACTGCAGGGAGAGGCAAGGAAGCGCCAGCGGGACTACGTCTACGATTGGCACGATGTTACTACTGCCAGGCATCTCCGTGCATGCTGAGGAGAACAGTAAGTAGACCGGGCTTGTTCTGGTGGAGGTGGGGAAGGACTGCCCAGACACCTGTGCTGGCAAGGCTTCATATTCATCTCCTCTGGGAGACTAATACAAAGCTCCCATGTCTATGCTGGACTATTTCCACAAGCTTTGTTCATCTATATTGCTTCTATACATAAAAATCCAAGAGTTACTAAACACATGTAACTTTTTGAAGACTTACGGGCACATTTCAATGACACAGAAATTAAACTTGCCCCTATTAAAAACTATGTACAAATGCTTAAAATACAAAAAGAAAAGAAAAAAGAACTTAAGTTGCAGGTAAGTACTTAAGTTGGAATTCAGTCCAAAATATAGGACCGTAAAAGTATAATAGAAATACCGGAAAAGAATGTTTTAATTCTATTGTAAAAATGCAGGTGTTTATAGCCTCAAAAAGTACAATAAAAAACCAAAGAATACATCTCTAAAATGTGTCATAAAAAAGTAAAAAACATTATGACTTTGAACCATCTTTAGCCTGTAGTGTATCTAGACCCATGAAAATTACTTTCAGTGATCACCCAGCAAAACCATTGTGAACCTATGGAGGGAAATCCGTGATTTGGTCTGTTCTGTCTCTGCGCAGCTGCTGCTATATGTTGCCTGATGTTCCTTGGTGTCTGGTATCTAGTGGTGTTAGTATCTTGTGTGTTTCTCTTTTTGTTGTTTAGTCGTTAAGTCGTGTCCGACTCTTCGTGACCCCATGGACCAGAGCACACCAGACCCTCCTGTCTTCCACTGCCTCCTGGAGTTTGCTCAAATTCATGTTGGTAGCTTCGGTGACACTGTCCAACCATCTTGTCCTCTGTCGTCCCCTTCTCCTCTTGCCCTCACACTTTCCCAACATCAGGGGCTTTTCCAGGGAGTCTTCTCTTCTCATGAGATGGCCAAAGTATTGGAGCCTCAGCTTCAGGATCTGTCCTTCCAGTGAGGGTTGATTTCCTTCAAAATGGATAGGTGTGTTCTCTTTGCAGTCCAGGGAATTCTCAAGAGTCTCCTCCAGCACCACAATTCAAAAGAATCAATTCTTCGGCGGTCAGCCTTCTTTATGGTCCAGCTCTCACTTCCATACATCGCTACTGGAAAAACCATAGCTTTGACTATGCGGACCTTTGTCGGCAGGGTGATGTCTCTGCTTTTAAAGATGTTGTCTAGGTTTGTCATCGCTTTCCTCCCAAGAAGCAGGCGTCTTTTAATTTCGTGGCTGCTGTCACCATCTGCAGTGATCATGGAGCCCAAGAAAGTAAAATCTGTCACTGCCTCCATATCTTCCCCTTCCCTATATTTATACTTGTCTCATACGAGGGACGTGGTGGCACTGTGGGTTAAACTGCAGAAGCCTCTGTGCTGCAAGGTCGGAAGACCAGCCGTCATAAGATCGAATCCACGCGACAGAGTGAGCTCCCGTCGCTTGTCCCAGCTCCTGCCAACCTAGCAGTTTGAAAGCATGCAAATGTGAGTAGATAAATAGGTACCACCATGGTGGGAAGGTAACGGTGTCCTGTGTCTAGTTGTGCTGTCCACGTGACCACGGAAACTGTCTTCGAACAAACGCTGGCTCTACGGCTTGCAAATGGGGATGAGCACCGCCCTCTAGAGTCGGACACGACTGGACGAAATGTTTACCATACGTTTACTTTTCCCTTCAGCTCTCAATAGTTGAGGCTTGGTGTAGCAAATTGCTAATCTATGAAACACATCTCTTAAAATTTCTATGGGAATTTGCATTGCTTTTGCCAACCTAGCAACCCATTGTCTTAGCAAATCATGAAGATGGCAAACTTCCATCACAGCACAGCATTGTTGTTCTTTGAACACCTGCGACTTCAGCAAGCTGCCCAGAGCATAAATTTCAGGTGAATGAATTTGGTGAGGTACCAATTTGCTATACTTGATTTCTCAGTGCTCTAGGACTTCCATGGTCTAGGACTTGCTCCATGTTTTCATTTTCCTGATCAATGTCTATGTGCCCACGCTCAAGTGTTAGCATACTAGGAAAGAGATTCTTTGCAAGGCAATGTTATTTTACATTGGCCCTGCTTTCCATCTGATGGCTTGGATGGCAGGCTAGTTTATTATTTTGCAGTGACTTTTTGCACACAGTTATTCAAACTTAATTTTTAAAGCACAACGTACATTTTCAGGGTTGCATTTTTACACTCCTCTTAATTATTTTAGCACACTATATATACAGATCACATGTATAATGTGATAACGTCCAGTGTCAAAAGCTGTACTCAATATATTTTTGGACCAATTACAGTTTTGGAGCCACCTGCAAAGGTAAGTGACATAAGATCTGTAATGGCTGTATTCTATCTTATACTAGATCAGGCTACTGGTCCATCTAGACTTGGCGGTGGGACTCTACAACAAAATATTGCAATGTAAGGATCCCAACCTGTCCAGCATCCCTCCTATATTTCCCCTTTTTTCTGTTTTTACAGGCTGGATTTGAGGTTTTTCTTCTCATAGTCCTTTCTTCTAAATAATGTTTGCAAGTCTCAGGATAACCCCAGTTCTGTTGATAGCTCTCTTGTGTATGACTGGTTCTCCATTGGTTACAATTCTATGGGGAAGGAAATACTCTAATCAGAGACATATAGATAAATAATACAAGTAGTAGGGGTCTATATATTTTTGGTTTCTTTCCTTTTAGAGATAATATATACTTACTATCTTTTTGTTCACTTTTGAGATGTTGAGATACTGTACCTAGGGCTGAAATACCTCAGTCTATCCTGGCCTAGTCATTATGAGATAAACACAGGTCTTTTGCGTTAAAACAGCAAAAGGTTGAACTGGATTTAAGGCAGTGATTTTGGAAAGGAAGAAAACCTTCCTCTTGAGTCTCTTCCACGATCAAATTGCTAGATATGGGACTTTCATATTTCTTGAACTTCAGTCCCCAAAATTCACCAGGAATTACCCCAGCCAGAATTCAGGGTGTTTCAGCCAAGAAATTAAAGCTCTCACTGGAGTTTTCAGCTATAGATAAGGAATGAAGCCTGTGAGGAAGGAGGAAGAAATGGGTGGGACAGACTAAACTCCATGAGAATTGCAAGGATTAAGGGACTGGTAGTCCTTCTGCTCATTAGACTCTGTTTCTCAAAGAACTACCACTCCCTTAATCCTTTGCTGCTCATATAGAGTTTAGTCCCTCTCATTCATTTCCTTCCCCCCCCCCCCCAACAGGGTCATAATAGCTGCTGGACCCTTCATTCTTTACCTCCGTTAAACTGAAAAGTGCTGTGAGGACTTTGCTTTCTTGGTCAAAGCTTGCAAAATTCTGGCTGGGGGAATTCCTTGGGGGGGGGGGCCTGAAGTCCAAGAAATATAGCAGCCTATAAATGGCCTTTCTCGTACAAAACTACTGTGACCCCTGCTTTGTGTGTTTGTACATGAGCAAGTGGGGAGGGCAGAGAACAGACCGTGCAAATAGTTTTTGGGGTGGCGGGCATTTAAATTGAAAGAGAACAGATAGAAATCATGGAGTTTCCCTCCCCAGTGCCACGGCTTCAACCAAATTCTCTGTCCCTGCTCTCTTTTCTTACACTACCACCCACTTCAGTTACACCAAGTCTGTTTATAATTCAAAAGCAACAGTTTCAAAAGCATTGACTAAGGGTCTGTCACATTGGCCTTAGTCCTTTTATCAAGGCAGCTTTCAGAAGTTTGGGTTAAATCAGGACCGTGGAACTTCACTCTCGCCAAGGTTTTGCCACAATGCAAGCAGCCAGCGGTTCATCCAGATGGCCAAGGGGTTTAAGGTTGCTCACCCTTTGAAGGGAAACTTAGCATTCTTAACATAAATTATCAGAGCCCACTTAAGAGCCTGTTTCCTGGATAGATCTGGGTCCAAGTTTATCCTGACAGAAATTTCAGCTACCTATGTGTGCCCTAAGCATCTTTCAATAAAGGTTATCATTCCCAAATCCTGGAAATGGGAGAATCTTGCGATTTCATCAGCTCCAGCATGCAAGTATTTAAATCTGGTTTTCCACATGAAATGCATCTATCTTCTTTAAGATATCCTCCAACCCAAACTGGATGTCCACACTCTTGGTGTTTCATCAGAATTAGTGGTGATTAGTGATTTAGGACAAAGCACAGTAAATCTTCCTCTTGGCCTTTACTTCAAAGTTTTTTTCTCCCTGCTATTATATTGTTTTGGCCAGAACTTCGGCTCTTTCTGGAAAATGTGTCAGATTTTTCCCCCCTTGGAGAGCCTCTCTCTGTGTCAGTTAATCCTTTTTTCACAGCTAGTGCACTTCTTAACACTTAGCTTATCCTTGCATTTGGTGGTGGTGTGTCTCTGTAAAACTCCAAGCACCTCCTTTAACTTGAAGGAAGGGAAAACATTTTCTTAACTCCTTAGTGGCTGGGCAGGGCTTTTGATTAAGATGTGTACATTTATAGTGCAGCCAAAAGAGTCTTTTATACAGAAATAAGAAAAAAGAATCAGGGATGTTTCATAGTCTGCTGCTTTGGGCAGTTCCTGCGAAGCCTACAACCATGATAAGGACATAATGAACACTCAAAAATTGTCTTCTCCTCAATTAAAAAATTGTTTCTTGTCATATCAGACGGCCCATTGAAGAAGCGGTCAACCACCCCAAGCATTTTCACATGTGAACAAAAAGAGCATGACTTTTTTTCCATCCTCATCAACATTAGTGATGATGATGATGGGAATATTTTCTTCTAACTATAATTTGCATTAAAACAGACCAAAAAAAAAGGGAGGGGGACCACTTCCACACACACAACCTCTTGCAAGCTCATACTAATGGGAGTTGTTCTTGAAATGTTTCATTCCAACTTGTGAGAATAAAATAAGTGAAGATATTCCTGTTCCAGCAGGTTTATCCAATCGCCTGTCAAGTAAGGTTGTAAAGGCCAAAGGATCGGCTGTAGAGGTTTTAGTGATCACGTATTCTATTTTATAGGAAATAAGCATCAACTATTTGGTGGGTTCTTCCGTCTAAACCCAGTTTACAGTTGAAGGATAAAGAATGCCCAAAATGGAAAGTATAGTCCTTGAATAAGGACGTACAGTTTAGCATCTGGGGAGCAGACAAAGCAGGAACCCAAGTCATTTGGTTACAGTCTTTTACACTATGGCATGATGTATTTAACATGTAACAAATATTTCTAAATTAGCATACAGACCTTTAATGCAGAGCAATGCCTTCTGTCCTCTTTTAAGGACCAGGCATAAGAGGCTAGCTGGCTTAACAAAGCATTGAATTACTTTTTCTATGTAAGCCATGAAAATACACTCCTACACACCTGGTCAATGAATACTTACAGTAACATTCACTGAAACCTGGTGCCTGTGGAAGACAGTACTTTCTGTTTACTTTTCTGAAAACACTAATTAGCTTTACCTATGACAGTACATTACAAAATCAGTACAAGTACAAAATCCTACAAGGTAGGCTTCAGCAGTATGTGGACCGAGAACTCCCAGAAGTACAAGCTGGATTTTGAAGGGGCAGAGGAACTAGAGACCAAATTGCTAACATGCACTGGATTATGGAGAAAGCCAGAGAGTTCCAGAAAAACATCTACTTCTGCTTCATTGACTAAGCAAAAGCCTTTGACTGTGTCGACCACAACAAACTATGGCAAGTCCTTAAAGAAATGGGAGTGCCTGACCACCTTATCTATCTCCTGAGAAATCTATATGTGGGACAGGCTGTATATTGTCTCCCTGCTTATTTAACTTATATGCAGAATACATCATGCAAAAAGCAGGACTGGATGAATCCCAAACTGGAATTAAGATTGCCGGAAGAAATATCAACAACCTCAGATATGCAGATGATACCACTCTGATGGCAGAAAGTGAGGAGGAATTAAAGAACCTCTTAATGAGGGTGAAAGAGGAGAGCGCAAAAAATGGTCTGAAGCTCAACATCAAAAAAACTAAGATCATGGCCACTGGTCCCATCACCTCCTGGCAAATAGAAGGGGAAGATATGGAGGCAGTGACAGATTGTACTTTCTTGGGCTCCATTATCACTGCAGATGGTGACAGCAGCCACGAAATCAAAAGACGCCTGCTTCTTGGGAGGAAAACGATGACAAACCTAGACAGCATCTTAAAAAGCAGAGACATCACCTTGCCGACAAAGGTCCGCATAGTCAAAGTTATGGTTTTTCCAGTAGCGATGTATGGAAGTGAGAGCTGGACCATAAAGAAGGCTGACCGCCAAAGAATTGATGCTTTTGAATTGTGTTGCTGGAGGAGACTCTTGAGAGTCCCCTGGACTGCAAGGAGAACAAACCTATCCATTCTGAAGGAAATCAACCCTGAGTGCTTACTGGAAGGACAGATCCTGAAGCTGAGGCTCCAATACTTTGGCCATCTCATGAGAAGAGAAATCTCCCTGGAAAAGACCCTGATGTTGGGAAAGTGTGAAGGCAAGAGGAGAAGGGGACGACAGAGGACAAGATGGTTGGATAGTGTCATCGAAGCTACCAACATGAATTTGAGCGAACTCCGGGAGGCAGTGGAAGACAGGAGGGCCTGGCGTGCTCTGGTCCAAGGGGTCACGAAGAGTTGGACACGACTAAACGACTAAACAACAACAACAATGACAGTACATTGGAAATGATTTGCTTGGCAGCTGGTAAGCCAGATTCCAATGTTAGTAGTAACTGAGAAGCCAAGGACTGTGGCATTGGTCCTAAGAAAACCTGCTAGGAGGTAGTATCATTAGCAGGGCTCCATATACTCCAGCGGTACCTACAGAGGGTTTGCACCTTGCCTGGGGCCCCTTAGCACTTCGGTCTCTTCTCAGCAGTATGACCACAGCTACCAGATTGTCCAGTTGAGCTGTAGCATAGGTGCGATACGTTTCGGTGAAGGGGAGAGTTGTGTGGCCTCTTACACATCACCGAAGAGGAAAAGACATGAAGTCTCTCCTTGTGGCTCTTCATCTTGAAATTGGATCACACAGGGAACACTTCTAAAAACAGGATTGCCATCTGGTAGCCTTTCAAATACAATAAAAGACATGGTGGTCACCTGAGGAAGGAAATGAGTGGCTGCACCACCTCTGTCAGAGCTCCTCTGGCATCATCATGCTACACACAGGACAGGAATGAAACCAGGCCTTGAGGAAGATTCTCTCTCTCAAACATTTACAGCTGGGTTACTAATATTTTACACAATCTGCCTCAAGCTCCAGGGTTTAGGTGTGTAGCCTTGTAAATTTCACAAGAGGCATCCAGTAATACTGACTCTGTCCTGACAGCAGCCAGAGGTTGTGCGCCATTTCTACCAGAAACACCACTACAGGGTTCAGAAAAACCACCAGCAAGACCACCAGGTGTGAAGGGAGCTTCCTTCCCCTTTTCTTGCCAGGAAGAATATGTTCCCGTTATAAATCAATACATAGAAATAATTAAACAGTTTGGTGATTTCTAGGGTGTGGCCAAACCCACTTGTTAGAATAAATGTAGCTATCATTAGACAATGGCTCATGAGTGTTTGTAAAGTCCCTGAATTATAATAAAAGGAAGGTGTCTTTAATGATCAGTGAAATATAGATTAAGTGACTAAGTTAATGTGAGAGGTTACTTATTAATTCAGGAACTGTAGAAGCATAAAATCTGATAATAACAGATGCTTCTCCCAGTGAAGAACAACGCTCAGGAGATCTGAGGAGAAATGGGTAACACTCTGTGGCGTTTACCCCGTGGCCACTGCTTGTTTCACCAAACCCAGAGCTCACGAAGGTATCCCCGTTTAACACGCTGCCACCCGTTGATCTCTTTATCAACCTATATCTCCTATGAAAGACTGAGGTCCATTCAGCACTGAACTTTTAAACAGAAACAGGTTTATTGATTATAAGTTGTTTTAGGAATAGTTCTTAAGCACATTCTTAAAGTTACACAAAGCTTCAGTATTTTACTTTAACCTCTTCTCTCTTAATTAATACAGGTCACACTCTGACTAATCACTGCTTAAACACTCTCTCTGCCTCAAAACCCCTAAACTCTTTTTTCTCCAGCTCTCTCTGACTGAAGTCCCTAGACTCTGACTCACCCCTCCCTTCTGGGTTCTCTGGCTCCGCCTCCTGACAGCTCTCATTGGTACATGCAAATACACTGCTGAATATTCATGTCAGGGGTGATGTGCTACACACACTCATGTAAGTCTTCCCTATCTCTCTTTCCCTCAGCCATGAATTTGATCACAATTTGGAATTGATGCTTTTGAATTGTGGTGCTGGAGGAGACTCATGAGAGTCCCCTGGACTGCAAGGAGAACAAACCTATCCATTCTGAAGGAAATCAACCCTGAGTGCTCACTGGAAGGACAGATCCTGAAGCTGAGGCTCCAATACTTTGGCCATCTCATGAGAAGAGAAGACTCCCTGGAAAAGACCCTGAGGTTGGGAAAATGTGAAGGCAAGAGGAGAAGGGGACGACAGAGGACGAGATGGCTGGACAGTGTCATCGAAGCGACCAACATGACTTTGACCCAACTCCGGGAGGCAGTGGAAGACAGGAGGGCCTGGCGTGCTCTGGTCCATGGGGCCACGAAGAGTCGGACACGACTTAACGACTAAACAACAACAACTTTCTTGGTACTAGAATTCCCAGCGAAATTGCCAACATTTCCAGCCTCTGAATCTGACAATCTGTTTTTAATATTCACAGCAGATCCCAACTATCCTCAGGGGAAAATTTCACAAATAGGGCTGGAATTGAAGACCACTTTTGATTGGGGCCACCATTTGGGTCCCTTTACTTGACTGCAGTGGAGAGAGGCTATCACAGTCGTGGTCCTCCAGATGTTTTTCCCCTCTTTTTTTGGACTCCAGATTCTATAATCTCTCACCAATCAGCTTCGTTGGCAGGATTTTTAGCCCCTGATACAAAAAAAAAAAAAAAAAAAAAAAAATACAAAAAAATCTGGAGGGCCATACCAACACATGTTGGAATAGAACAAGAAGGGATTAGAAGAGAGAGCTAGGAGCCTCATGGCGTTTTCTCTACTTTTGAAGCCAGCTCTCAGGTGCCGTAGAAAATGCCATCCATGCTCAGAGGTGAAGTTGCCAGTCCAGTCAGCTACTGTAAACTGGATGAGAGAGATGCTATCTTAGTCTTAGCCCCAGGCAACAAACATTCTTCACCAGCATAAGATTTTCACTTGATTTGGGAAACCCTGCATGACTGGAGAGCATAAGTGTATACATGCTTAAATAAATCTGTTTTAAAGATGCCACAAAAGTCTTTTGCTTTGTTGTGGTTTCGTTCTTGCTTGGTGGGAAACACTCAGAATTCCACACCCATTATGGCCAGGATGCAGGACAAAATTATCCAGTTTCAGGATGCTGCTTATTTTCTTAGGGCCAGGAAATGAAAATGTCTTAAATCATAGCTGTAAGATCCAGCACATAATTTATTGACTGGGATGTTTAAAAACAGTCCCCATAGTATATATTCCCCACATTCAGACAGCAAAACTCTAGTTTTACTAAATGTCAGCATGTCAATTTACTATTTTAATTGTAGATTTTAATTTCCCTCATCTTTTTCTTTTATTTTTTCCCCTTTTCTTTCTTTTTATTTTATTTTATTGTAACCCTAGCCATCAAGAATGAGGGGATGTGGCTTTGACCACAGTCAGCAGGAGGTTAATTTCTTTAAACTCCGGCCTGCCCCACTTATAGAAAGAAGGGGCAATTTTGAAAGCAAAAGAGGAACAAGGCCATTCTTGTGCCTCCTACTTGTTTCCATGTAAATTTACCTTCATCACTCCACTCTTGCCTTCACACTTTCCCAACATCAGGGTCTTTTCCAGGCAGTCTTCTCTTCTCATGAGATGGCCAAAGTATTGGAGCCTCAGCTTCAGGATCTGTCCTTCCAGTGAGCACTCAGGGTTGATTTCCTTCAGAATGGATAGGTTTGATTTCCTTGCAGTCCAGGGGACTTCTCAAGAGTCTCCTCCAGCACCACAATTCAAAAGCATCAATTCTTCGGCAGTCAGCCTTCTTTATGGTCCAGCTCTCACTTCCATACATCAATACTTCCATACATATGCACACTATGCATTAATGACCTTCAAAATGTCCTGTTATTGACAGCCCTGCTCAGCTCTTGCAAACTCAAGACTAGCTTCTTTTATGGAGCCAATTTCTGATTTGATCTTCCTTGTTTCCTGTGGCCTTCAAATTTCCCCCCATTTATTGTCATTTCTGAAATCTTGTTGTTACACAAGCAGCAGTTCTAATCATAAGAAAGCAAAAGTATGCTATTCACAAGGCACTTCCATAGCCATGTTGTGCAACAGGGAATGATTTATCAATCTAATTGCACAATCCTTATTGCCTGTCCATAATGCCTGGCAAATGTACACCGATTTAACTTTATATTATGTGAAGACAAACAGGATTCTAGCCAATGAATTTTGTTCTCCCATCATGTGCCCAAAATACAATAGCCTTGGTTTAGTCATTTTTGCTTCTAGAAAGGGTTCAGGCTTGATTTAATCTAGAACCCACTTCTTTGTCTTTCTGGTAGTCCATGAAATCTGCAAAGCTCACCTCCAACACCACATTTCAAATGAATTGATTTTTTCCCAGTCACCTCTCCCTGCCCTTTTCCTATGAGAGCATAGCTGAGAAGAAAGTCACCAGGGACGAAAAACTGCCAGATGGTAAGTCATGCATAGATAGGGACTGTGGCTCAGCTATAGACCGATTGGTTTGCATCCAGATGGTCCCAGACTTCATCCTAATCATCTTCAGTAAAAAAAGAAAGCAAAAAGGTTACAAATAATATCAAAGACCTCCATTTGAAACCCGGGAGAACAGCTGCCAGTCAGAGTAAACAATATTGGATTAGATGAACAGTCTGATCTGAGAAAAAGCAGCATCCTATGCTTTCACTTGCATGGCGCTTTTTTAAAAAATATATATTTATTAGGTACCATTTTTTTTCTCACTTTGTTCTCAGGGCAGTGCACATAAATCACCTTTTTCATGCTTTGCCTTCCAACAATTCTGTAGATCAGTGGTTCCCAACCTTGGGTAACCCAGGCGTTCTTGGAATTCAGTTCCCAGAAGCCTTCGCCACCAGTTGTGCTGGCCAGGGTTTCTGGGAGCTGCAGTTCAAAAACACCTGGGTTATCTAGAGTTATCCAGGGTTGGGAACCACTGCTTTAGAGTAATTTAGATGGAAGACTGGCCCAGTGTTATCTAATGAGATTCATGGTTCAGCAGGATCTCTTGAGCCTCAACCCAACATTCTCACTGCTACACAACACTAGCTGTCCAGAGGATGGAGGTTCCATAAGTCACCCATTATAAGCCGTTTATACGCTAATGGTACAAGTTAAAACCAACACATTTATCACTGTCATATCTGATCTGGCTCTTAGGAGCATATAGGGCAGGGTTATCTTTGCTCACCAGAAGGCTCTGTCCAGCTACAATGAATAATTAAACCCAAATCAATGAATCCTGACTCACCCAAGCTAATCTTCTGCAATTACTATTGTATGTTCATCAAAACCTTGTACGTTTTGAGACAGTGACCAGAATGCTATTTCTGATTTGCATATATGTAAGGGAAATTACATAACTCTTGGTAGCAAACTGCTGCTCATTAATAAGGTGCTGGTTGTATTCCTGGCCTGGATGCATTCTGTATCTGCATCCATGAACACAATCTGCGCCTCATGAATTCATGGAAATTTGCTTCCAAAATTTATGCCATTCCCTTACACAAACTGAACTCATCAATAGGAGTTGGGGGGCCCTAGCAGCACATGCCATCATTCATGCAGTTACCTGTGCAGACCTGCTAGAGAAGCACACAGAAGTTCACTCCCCTCAGAGTTGCAGTCAGTTTCCACTCTCACTGCTTTTAAGAAGGGCAGGCTTCTACAAAAGCCACTGTAGAAATTAGATGGATGGATGGATGGATGGATGGATGGATGGATGGATGGATGGATGGATGGATGGATGGATGGATGGATGGATGGATGGATGGATCGATGGATCGATAGATCGATTAGACAGACAGATTAGACAGACAGATCATCTTTTAAATTGACTTTGTGAATACTGTTTAACTTACTGTGATGAACATAATTGTTTTTAGACTTAACTGATCGTAAAGGTTTTTATGGTCATGCTTGCTTTTATTTGATTTCAACAATTTGAAGGTAGAAATAGGTTTATAGTTGTTTTATTATGTTTTATTATGATTTTAACTCACCTTGAGCACTACCTGATAGTGGAAAGGCAGTAGAGAGGACCGCCTTCTTCCATACGAGCCTGCCCGTACTCTAAGATCAGGCCAGGAGGCCCTTCTGAAGGTGCCATCCCTGAAAGAGGTGAGGGGGATGGCATGCCGAAATAGGGCTTTCTCGGCTGTTGCCCCCCAACTTTGGAACACCCTCCCTATAGAGATCCGCCTGGCTCCAACACTTTTGGCTTTTGGGGGACTACACCTCCCAGCATCTCTCACTGTTGATTGTGCCAGCTAGGGCTGATAGGACCTGCAGTCCAGGAACAACTGGAGAGCCACAATTGGCCCACCGATTGTCTAAGACAGTGGCAAGTGCATTAAGTTTGCTTAAATGAGGGTTTCTCCAACTTTCCTACCCCTAGGTTTGTACTTCAGCTCCCAGAATCCCCAGCCATTAGTCATGCTGTCATGGGCAAATTCGAGCTGAAGTCTAAAAATAATCTGGAGTGCAAAGGTTGAGAACCACTGCTTTAGATGCTAAATCATATGGGCTTCTATCCTATGCCAGTAGCTCTTCCAAGAGCAGTTTTCATCAGGGGCCCCGCAGGGGAAAGCATTAAAGTCCCACTCTCCCCACCCTGTAATTGCATAGTTACTTTTTAAAAGGATAATGAATAACATCTAAATTAGTTGGATGTAACAAGTAACACCTGGTTACTTTCCAAAGTGACTATAAAAGGATATTGTTAAAGTAGTCTCGTCTGGAGTTTTTTAGATTTTATGCCATATTCTTATTAATCTTCAGTGAAAAGCAAAATGTTTTATTTCCATTAATATTTCACAGGTACAGATGAAAAGGTAATTATTGAGATCCTGTCCAGTCACTCATCAGACCAGAGGCAACAAATAAATCAGAAGTACAAGGCCATGTATGGCAAGGTATATCGCTTGGGATAAACCAGTCTACGAACCGGATTGTCTCACTTTTGAATTTATTTATTTATTTATATTTATTTATTCGATTTATACCCCGCCCATCTAGAACAATGGTCTACTCTGGGTGGCATTACAAAATTTAAAAAAAAAACAATAGCACCAATAAACATGCAAGAATCCAAGATGTAAAAAATGTAAATATTAAGATACAGCAGGAGGGAAAGCCTGCCTAAATAACCATGTCTTAAGTTTATTTTTAAAGACACCCAGAGAGGGAGCCAGGCGGATCTCAATGGGCAAGTTGTTCCAGAGTCGAGGGGCCACTGCCGAGAAGGCCCGGTTCCTCGTTCTTTCCTTCCGGGCCTCCCTCAGCGTTAGGCCCCTCAGTCGCCCGGCCTGGCTAGAATGAGTGTCTCTGGCAGAACTGGGTGGGAGAAGGCGTTCTGCCAGATATCGAGGTCCTAAACCGTTTAGGGCTTTATAAGCAATCGTAAGAACTTTGAAATCAACGCGGAAACAAATGGGCAACCAATGCAAGGCGGCCAGCGTGGGGGAAATATGTTGGTACTTCTGAAGGTGCTTCTGAAATCCAATGAAAAGGGAAAGTGTTACCTCTGAGAAGAAGGAGGCCGTTAAATAAATATTAGATCCAAGACTCCCAACTTTTGGCTTTGCTTACTATTACAGTACATCTTGTTCATCTCCTACTGAAAGTTGAACATCATTATGCCTATTCTGACACTGGATGAGTCTGCTCTAAATAACAGGATTGTATTGTGACCCAGCCTGTCTCTAAGGTTATTTAGTCAAGATGTTCACTAGGTCTACTTGGTTTACTAGTTAGCCATTGTTTGTGATTGCCACCCACAGCCTCTCTTGCACCCTGTAACATTCACAGAAAGCTTGGGAGAGAAGCAAAATGCCATCCCTCATTTGGAGTAGCTACCTGCCCCCACTGAAAACTGAATTGCAAGCCTTTTTGTATTGGGATGTATGAGTCCAGGTTGATCCAGCATCACCTGAAGGGCTGCACGTTGTCCACCCGTGTTCAATGCCAATAATTCTCAGTCCCCCTCTAGCCACAGTGACATGTACCTCATAACCAGAGGAGGACATGAATCCAGATGATTCATGGGGACCCAGATGGACATCACAATACAGTGGTTGATCCAGATGTTAGCTGCAGAGAAGGGAAGGTTCATGGTAGTACCATCAATGCAGGACTTGGGGAAAGAAATCACCCCTCAGCAGAATAAGTAGACTGATGGAGCCCTAATGCAGTAGGAATGATTGCCTTTTGAAACTAAGTGAAATAATAACATTACTATTTAAAGCAGCCTTCCCCAAGATGCTGTTGGCCACATGTTCTGGACTGTAATTCCCGTCATCTCCAGCCCACATGGTTCATAGCCAACATATACAGAGTGCATCAAATTTGGCAAGAGTGATCTAATGTCGGGGTGATATGGTGGCGGAAACACTGGACTCTGGCTTAGGAGATTCGGGTTTGTTTGATTAACTACTTTCTATCCTGCCTTTCT
Organism: Intellagama lesueurii; assembly: GCA_037013535.1. Taxonomy (NCBI): domain Eukaryota; kingdom Metazoa; phylum Chordata; class Lepidosauria; order Squamata; family Agamidae; genus Intellagama; species Intellagama lesueurii. Next base: position 14,950,006 of record JBAJHW010000004.1, read on the forward strand.
CTCCTTGTGGCAACCCAAGGCAGCTTGTTTAAAAACTACACACAAAGTTTTAAAAGCCCTCAGGCTGTGAAATCCATGAAGAGCAGTCATTCTGTCTCAGCGGAATGTACTTCATGGCATTGTTAGGAGGATAAAGGTGGGAGGAGGTGAGCCATTTACAAAGTTCAAACCGCATTAAGATCATTAAGTCTTGAAATTTCCTAATTTGACCATTCATCGCCTCAAACTAATTGGGATTCTGTCCTCTATAAGCTGCATAGTTGGTGCGAACCTTCTACTTGCTCACTTGACTGGTTTCAAAAATCATCCCAGCTGTGACTTGAAAGACTCTCTGATAGTCAAGGTTTCTTTTTGAAACCTTGGATCTGGAAGAAGTGCTAAAAGGAGAACTGAGTGGGAATTTTGAGAAGACGGCACTGGCCCTCCTGGACCAGCCATGGGAATATGATGCCTGAGAGCTTCGGAATGCAATGAAGGGGGGCAGGGACTAATGAATCAGTACTGATCGAGATCCTCGGCACACGGATCAATGAGGTATCAGGCCACTTATGATCCTATCTTTTCACAAAGAACTAACAGTATGTAGTTGTCAGATCCAAGTGCTGGATTGGAACTTGTGGGATCTAGTTTCTAGTCCACTTTGAGCCCTAATATTCGTTGGGTGACCATGGGTCAGTCACACCAGCTGAAATCCTGTTCTGTAATTTATACCTATGTAAGGCTGATGACGTTATCAACAGATAAAGTGGATAGAGGGAAGCTCTTTTCCCACTCACGCAATACCGGACCCAGGGGACATCCACTCCAATTGAGTGTTGGGAGAGTGAGAACAGACCAAAGAAAATATTTCTTGACCCAGCATGTTGTTAGTCCGTGGAACTCCTTGCCACAGGATGTGGTGATGGCATCTGGCCTCGAGGCCTTGAAAAGGGGATTGAACAGATTCCTGGAGGAAAAGTCCATTGCAGGTGACAAGCCATGATGGGGATTATAATCTCCAGGCTTAAAAAGAAGGTACCTCAAAATGCCAGGTGCAGGGGAGGGGTATCAGGAGACAGGTATCTCGTGGTCTCTCGTGGGCTCCCAGAGGCATCTGGTGGGCCCCCTGTGAGATACAGGAAGCTGGACTAGATGGGCCCTTGGCCTGATCCAGCAGGGCTCTTCTTATGCTCTTATGACAATTTTTTGGAAGTTAAACGTTTCTTCTTTCTGCTTCCATGGCTCCTGTGTAATCCTTTTTATTGTCAAGAAGCTGTAGGACAAGAGAAGGAAGTTTTTAATTACTGAAAATAACCACTGCTGAGGTGATTTTCTCTCTCAGGCCAGCCTACATTTCCAAGTCTTTCTGAGGACAAAATGTGGATGAGGAGGGTCACGTACACGACCTTGAGCTTATTGGAGGAAACGTGAAGTATTAATTAATTAATTAACTGACTAATTAATAGCAAGCTAAGTATCTCCCAGGGACGTGGTGGCGCTGTGGGTTAAACTGCAGAAGCCTCTGTGCTGCAGGGTCAGAAGACCAGCAGTCGTAAGATCGAATCCACGCGACGGAGTGAGCTCCCGTCACTTGTCCCAGCTCCTGCCAACCTAGCAGTTCGAAAGCATGCAAATGCAAGTAGATAAATAGGTACCACCTCGGTGGGAAGGTAACGGCGTTCCGTGTCTAGTCACGCTGGCCATGTGACCACGGAAACTGTCTTCGGACAAAACGCTGGCTCTATGGCTTGGAGACGGGGATGAGCACCGCTCCCTAGAGTCGGACACGACTGGACTAAATGTCAAGGGGAACCTTTACCTTTACCTAAGTATCTCCCTGTCAAGGATTCCAGTGCTTGAACCAGAAGTTTCATGACTTAAGAATTATACCAGTGAACGACCTCAGACCGTGTGTGCTTAGTGACAGAAAAGGACAATGGGAGGCAACATTGACCCTGTACTTGGCAAGCAGCAGGGAATTATCCAGATTGAGGTCTTGGGTAGACCGGCGGTAAGAAGTCTAAACTTGGTTTTTTTGGCTTCCCCCATATGTATTGATCCTCAGACTATGACTGATGCAAGTGATGATTTGTCATGTTGTAGGAAATAAATCACTTTTGTATTTTTTTTTTTTAAAAAATAAAGAATGTTATCTTTGGCTTCTTTTTGTTTTCTCTGCTCCAGCAAATTGTATCCATAAAGAACACCTACCAAAGGAGTAAGTGAGATCTTTCAATAACTGCAGCTTGAATTAAAATGTCTGAACAGCAGACATGTAAAAAGTCAAACTCTTTCCCTCTCTTCAAAGTCTTTGATAGGGATCTGGAATCTGATGTCAAAAGTGATACAAGCGGGTCACTGAGGAAGGTAGTTCTTTGTCTGCTGAAGGTAAGCATTGGACTAATTTTTTATGATGGCTGTACAAGTGAACCCTGCAACAAAATGTTGCAGTTTATCCTTATTCCTCGCTTCCTAGCACGTTTCTCCCATGCAGGTTTCCTGCATGGGGGAGAAAAGCTTTGGGATTTAAGGGTTTCATTGAGCCCCCTCCTTCCTCTAGGACACTAGAAGCTTTCAGTGACATTTTGGGAAACTGAGAAAACAACTAGTAAGCAGTTCAGACCTTTCAGTGTTGGAATGACGTGGTTGTTTTCAAGCAGTGTTTAATATCATACACTAGAGGGAAGCACAAGAAGCAATGCACATGTAAACCTAACTTTCTGCACAAATTCATTACAGCAGTTTTGTATTTGCAGTTGCAATTCAAGCTGATCTCATGGTGGACACCAATTTTGTAACACTTTTAAGTTCTATGGCGCTATTTGCTTATTGTTGAAGAATCTTGCAAACACAATTTCACAAAAGGAGTCTCTTATTTGTATTTATATAACAGAGAGCATGAGCAATTATGACAACAAAATGCTTCAATTTGTGCACTCAAGTCCTTAGCAACAGCACCAATGCAGAAGTTGCTTGTAGAATTCGCAAAGTTCAAATAATCCTTTGATTTCAAGGTCAGACAAAAATCCAAGATATCTTCCTCAACTGGGTTGGGTGTCCATAACACAAAGAATCTTCAAAACCCTAAACCAAGGTGGTAAGGGCCTTAGTAGTCCAACTGGCAACAGCAGCTCTGGCCACTGCAGCTCTCCTGCTCTCTCTGAGATTCAAACCTTTTAATCACAGCCCTGCTCTTTCTTAGTCCCACCCCTTTAGGCTGAACCAATAGTTCACAGCGATAACACACAACTTTGTGCTACAAGCTTTGCTTTGCAGAAAACAGGATATATTTCCCTATTAGCTATTGAGGTGACATCATAAGCTTATTTAGTTTAGTAAATTGCAGACCTCCAACGTTGCTGTTACTGTAACTCTCTTTATCCCTAAACAGCATAGTTAAAGGCGAGGAATCATGGGAGTTGTGGTCCAGTGACATCTGGACAGGCAGATATACCCATTCCTAATCTAGACTATACTATTCTTTAACCATTACATTCCCATGCCTTTTTGCTTATCTCCAGTTTTGGTTTAGGGTCTTAACTTGAGCAATTCCTTTTCAATTCAAACAAGTTTGTAGCACAAACCTTATACACTTCACCCTTGAATTGCACAGGACCAAGCTGCATGATTTTGGTCATACACAGATTTTTATCAATCAATCAATCAATCAATCCTATGCCAGCCTCTAAATCAGGGGGTGATAAGGACCTTTAGGGCTCATCACACACAGTACTGTACTGTATGGAAATGATTGTCAACGCTACGGAAGGGAACCCCGATAGAACAGTTCTATATGTATGTATGTGTGTGAATCAACTGTTTATCTGGAAGTTGAGTCATGGCAACTGGACTTCTTTCTCACTAAGCTGAAACATTTCACTACTCATCTAAGTACCTTCTTCAGACTGAAGCAGCTACTTGGATGAGTAGTGAAATGTTTCAACCTAGTAAGAAAAAAGTCCAGTTGCCATGATTCAACTTCCAGATAACCTCACCTGGATGACTGAGAATCTTCACAGATATATCAACTGTTTATGTTTTGGGGGGGCATAAGAGTTATACATGGATTTTGAACTACACAGGGGCCTGGGGCCCAACCCCAGCATTGTTGAAAGGAGAAGTGTTCTAGTAAACAGAAGTTGCAGTCCAAAAATTTAACTTTTCCAAGCTCGGTGCTATTGTCTTGCCTGCTGCAGGACAGTGTTCCAGGAGCTATGTTGAGACTGATCCTTGTGACTTTATTCACCCTACTTTAAACTGTTATCTTGCATTGCCTGCCTCCATCCACCACTACTTTGCATCGCTGAGTACTGCCTCTATGGCAGCTTGCATTCACCATTTCCAAATAGCATGATCAAAAATAATAATAATAATTTTCATTTATGCATTAACTGGAGGGAAAGTAGAGATGGGGGAGAAAAGCTTTGGGATTTGAAAGTTTAATTGAGCCCCTTCCTTTCTTTTTCTAGAAATCAAACAGTGAAGAATGCTAAAACCTGCTTGTGTGTCATTGTGAGAGGGGCTTTTAAAACTCTTCCTTGCATGTGTGTTTTCTTGACACAATATCATTTTCTCCAGGCTGACAGAGATCAGGGAGTGGAGATCAATGAAACCCTAGCCCGGATTGACGCCAAGGATCTCTATGAAGTAAGCATAACCACAGAGCAACATAAAACAGTAAGAAGGTCTCATGAAGGTCCCAAAACTGTCATATAAGTGAGCAATACCACTGCACACAGCACTCCCAAATACTAAATCAGCTTCCCACTCAGCTCCCCAGTTCCATTAGTTCAAATTCTACCAGAGAAGGCAAAGAGTGTTGTTCTTCCCATGATATCAAGAATGGGCCCCTATGGCCTTCCCAATAATAATAATAATAATAATAATAATAATAATAATAATAATAATAATAATAATAATAATAATAATAATAATAGAACTGCAGAGCTGGAAGGGACCCTATGGATCAACAAGTCCAGCCCTGTCAAGAAAACACAGTGAGGGACTCCCAATCTCAGGCTCCACAGCCAGATGCCTGAGGTATCCAGCAGTTCAATATTTCTAGACTGCACAACCTTATCACCCTGAACACAGCTGAACCTACCTGATTTCAGACCTGGTTAGTAATTGAATTGGAGACCACCAGGATCTCCAGGTAGGGCTAAGGAAGAATTCTGCCTGAAATCACTACTGGCAATCAGAGCCAAAACAGGCATCTTAGAGCCTGTCTACACTGGCATATAGCTGTGATATATGGATCCCTGATGGCACTGTGTGACATGGAAAAAAAGATATTGTTTGCTTGTGTTCATCCTGCCCCTTTAAGAGCTGTTCCCACTTTTCTGGCACAGGGATAGGGCATACATTCTTTTTGGCATGATTCAAGGAGATGCAAAAAGGACCCACAGCAAGATCTCCAGCATGGACAGAAGGATCCCTTAAGAGAGTTAAAATACATTGCACTGAAGATAAGGGCCTTTTAAGCACTGACTGGACCACACCAAATTTCACAGTGGGGAGCTGGTTTTCAGGAGTTAATTGCCTCAGAAGTTGCAAATTAGATCACTTTTCTCTGGAGATAGGTCAGTGGACTTGGTCTGCATGTTGACTCTGCAAATAGGCCACTTTGTAGATGCGTCTCCGTAGGGATTAACTGCAGTTGCAAAGCGGCTCTGTCCCTCTTTTGGCTCTCAGTACTTGGCTGAATGGACCACTGGTCTGACTCACAGTAAGGCAGCTTCCCTAACTTCCACAATCACTCACTGTTGGCCATGCTTGTTTGGGTACTGGAAATTAAAGGCCAAAAACGTCTGGACTCAACGTACTCCAACTCTTGTACTACAGTTGGAAGTCATTCGTGTTCCAGATGCTGAGTCCATCAGTTCCCATTAAGTAAACTCTTAATATTCAACATTAAATAAAATCTTTCCTGGCAATTTCCCCCCACTAATAAACAACTCTGATAAGGCAAGAGACTCCCCACCTCCATCTTGTGACTCACGGTCAGCCCTCCTGTTTGGCAGAGTGAGGCCGTTCCCTCAGGCATCAAATGCTGCTCAAAAACTACCACAAATGTTTCCCATCTCTTCTCCTAAGCTAGCCTGATGCCTTCAGGTGTAGTAGAAGATGGTGTCCTATCATCGCCAGTGATGCAGTGAAATGGTAGTGATAGTAGTGAAGTGACAAGGTTGAAATTAGCTTTTGTCCATGAACATCATCTTGTTCTTCATATCAGGTAGTAGAATGTCTTTGACCAGACTTATCCACACCATGTTTAACCTACACTTGCGCTCCTGCAGTTCTAACCCTTGTCTTATTAGCCTATCCTCATTGCATAGGAACAGTGGCACCATGATTTTAATAACATTCAATCTCTGAGGCAGGTGAAGGCCGCTGGGGAACAGACGAGCTAGCTTTCAATGATGTCTTGGCAAAGAGGAACTACATGCAGCTCAGGGCTACCTTTGAAGCCTACAACCAGGTCTGTCCCCTTGTTCTGTTGTGGCAACTGCTCTTTCACATTGTGATGCTCCGCGGCAGGGTCAACAACTGTTGGTCCACTTTTTATCTTGAAGTTATTAAAACTGCAGTGTAGATCAGGGGGGAAAACTAGGAAATTAGTACATCTAATTGCTTGTTTGAGCCAATTCATTAAAGTGGCAATGTTTAAGACTATGATAATGTACTTTTGCTCCTGCCAACCTAGCAGTTCGAAAGCATGCAAATGCAAGTAGATAAATAGGTACCACCTCGGTGGGAAGGTAACAGCGTTCCGTGTCTAGTCGCGCTGGCCACGTGACCACGGAAACTGTCTTCGGACAAAACGCTGGCTCTATGGCTTGGAAACGGGGATGAGCACCGCCCCCTAGAGTCGGACACGACTGGACTAAATGTCAAGGGGAACCTTTACCTTTACCTTAATGTACTTTTGACCACCGATTATGAAAAGGTAACCTTGTTAACCTGTGTTGTATGTGGAATGAGCAGTGTCACCATCTAGTTTTTCTCCTGAGGTAGCAAAATGCCCAAGGCCATTATAGAAACATGGAATAAAATATAATGTTAATCGGTATTGTTTCAACTCAGTTCCACATCTGTGTAATTGAGGCTCAGAAAGTGATATTAACAAAAAGGTGTTCTAGGTGGTGCCTAACTGAGTATGTTACACTTTAAAAATAAGTATTGCAGCAAGTTCACAAGCTATTTGTTTTTTTATTATTCAGGAGGGTTGCCAACTGACCAGTAATAGATGGCCTGGCTTTTACACTAAACATGTTCTGCATAAAAGCAAGAATTTGGAACCAGTTGCCAGGAGTTGTTATTATTTTTAGTCAGTTTGGACTTTTCCAGATGAAAGCCAGCAACATCATTTTGATTTCCAGACAGTCTCCCACCTCCATCTCTTTCCTAACGACCGGTTGCCCTACACAAATCAACTACCAACCCTTGCTGGCCACTTAATCCACAATCTGTCTAGGAATGGTTGGTCCAGTAAATTCAGAGAGTTGTTCATTCATTCATTGGCTTTGACCTGGAAAGAGAAAAGTCATTTGGATGCACTAATCTCTATAGGTAATTAGAACGATGATATGGTCGCAGTCTTTCTGCCCTTGTTCTTGTGCCTTTAAAAACAACATACAATGGAGAATTTACAGCTTTTTCTACCACTTATTTCCCTCTTAGGAAGGTGTGTGGGGGTGTTTGTTTTTGTTTTGTTATGTTTTTGGAACCAGGAGTGCATCTACATTAAATGGTCAACACCAGTTTGATGTCACTTTAACCTCCATGGCGCTATCCTATGGAATCCTTGGAGTTGTTGTTTGGTGAGGGGCTTAGAATCTCTGCTAGAGCTCTCTGGCACCATAGTTCAGGAGAGTGTGCTAGAGCGCTCTAGTGGAGAATCCTAAGCACCCCACCAAGTGACAGATCCAGGGATGCAGCCATGGCAGGTAGGTGGGATCAAACTGCCGTAACTGTGTAGATACACCCTCAGACTGCCACTAAAGGCATAGGAAGGAGAACGGAGGGCAGGGCAGGGGACAGAAGCAATGATCTCTGGTGTCTTCGTACTGAACTAGTGTACAACAAATATCAAAATGTGTTGGTGTGTATTTATGTTGTAGCTGACAGATAAAGACATAGATGTCATTAAGAGCGAAACATCGGGTGACCTCGAGATGGTATATCTAACTCTTGGTAAGAAACAAATATTTATTACTTTAAAAAAAACCCAAAACCCACAGATGTTGAAAAACACGGAATACAATTTAATAGTGAATGCTGCACATAGATATTATGGTCTCTGGCTCTGTCTAGTGGCCAGTTCTGGTAACTTCATTGTATATTTTGGAGGATTTTTCTTTTAATATTTTTAATATTTTCAGACCATGGGTAAGTGAATCAGTGGATACTGATCCCGAGGATAATAGGGCCCTACTGTATTATAAGAATTGGCCTTGATATTTTCACTTATGCTTCATCTAACACAATTCCTTCCAGTCTAGTGCCTTCCAGATCTGTTGGACTACAGTTCCAAGAATCGCCCAGCCAGATATGCTGACTGAATGTCAGATCCTGATTTGGATAACAGACTCCTCCAGGAGTCCTATAAAGATTTACAGACCTCCAGGGCAAAGAGAACAGATTCTATGATTCGTCATAGCTGACGTTACCCCAGTAAAGGGTTAATACCAGAACAAAACCAAATAATCAGTCACAAGCTGTTTGTAAACTCATCTGGGTATCTCATTATAAGTGTCTTCATCATTGCAATAATTCCAGGCAAATCCAGAACTTGTTAATTCTACACAAGTTCTGTTTGTTTACTTCATTTCTAGATTCCATATGAAAAACATAAAGTCCAAAAATATTACAAATATGTAACTTTTGAGAGGGGACGTGGTGGTGCTGTGGGTTAAACCGCAGAAGCCTCTGTGCTGCAAGGTCAGAAGACCAAGCAGTCGTAAGATCGAATCCACACGATGGAGTGAGCTCCCATCGCTTGTCCCAGCTCCTGCCAACCTAGCAGTTCGAAAGCATGTAAATGCGAGTAGATAAATAGGTACCACCATGGTGGGAAGGTAACGGAGTTCCGTGTCTAGTCACGCTGGCCACGTGACCACGGAAACTGTCTACGGACAAACGCTGGCTCTATGGCTTGGAAACGGGGATGAGCACCGCGCCCTAGAGTTGGACACGACTGGACTAAATGTCAAGGGGAACCTTTACCTTTACCTTTAACTTTTGAGAACTCAGAGGCATGTTACTTTAGCTTGCAAAATCATGCGTAAAACTATGAACAAAGCTGTAGGCAAAAGACATGCTTAAAAGGTGAACTTAAATTGTACTTGAATATAAAACACAGGGATGTTGAAATACAGGAGCATCTTCATTAAGAGTACAGAGTCTCTCAAGAATAAACATGAACAATAAGCACTTCTACCCTAATAAGGCAAAGAATATATCTTTAGAACATTTCAAAGATCTTAAGAATAAAATCATAAAAAGCAAAGAAACTTAAAGTTTTCAGTGACAGACATGAAAAGTATTTAATTTTTAAAAGTAAAAATATACAAAATCAAAACCATTACTTAGCTCTAAGCATTTTATTAACACAGAGAAAAATATTTTCTCTAAAAGAGAAAAGCTCACCCATCTTTCTCAGCCTTTATCTATGTTATTCCCATGGTTATCTCCTGTCCGCTCTCAGTCCCTCTGCATATTCCCACTTGTTTTCAAGTGGTTCCTTTGCTTTGCATGAACATTTTCACAGAACCATAGAGTAATGTAGTTGGAAGGGGCCTAGAAGGCCATAAGTCTAACACCCTGCTCTTTAAATTGGGTTATGGAAGTAGCATCATATACAATAGAATTACCAGTTGTGTGTGCATGTAACACTATAGTATGGTGTAGCATTACAAGGACATGTCGGTTCAGACTTGCAGAATCCTCGTTCTTTTCTGTCTGCATGGCTGCTTTCTTAAAAGGGTAACCTGAGTTTAGCATTATATGTGAACCCTAATCTGTCCTTAATCTTAACTATGGTTTACTAAAGTAAATCATCTTTATAAACCATGATTCAGATTTGGCTTCTTCTGGTAAAACACAGACTAACTGCAGTTTGTCTAAGTTTGGACATCCGAACAAGTTGTTGTTAGTTTGAAACCAAAGTGAAAACTTCCTAACTTCTCATGGCCATGCTGCAGGTTGGCATGTGGGCTGTGGTACATCATAATTTAGTTATATCTGCAAAGACAGTCACCATCTGCTACATCCAGCAAGAGAGAGCTGGATGCTGAAGCAGCTTTCCACATGCACCACCAATGTACATCTACACACAGCTTGTGATCTAAGGAAGGGGTGGGGCTGCTCAGATCACAGGGCACCCTTGCTCAGATCTCCCTCCTTCCCAGAATTATGGGAGGTGAAGCCCACAAACACAAGTCTACAAACTAGCTGTATTTACCTCCATTGGTGCCTTCTTCAGCCTATTTCTATTTTGAGAAACAAGGAAGCTGGTCAAATGCTATGTGGGAGTCCTACATCTTTCTGGGAGGTGTAGTCTTGCTGCCCATTAGGCTCAATAGAAGGCACCTTCCACAGAACTACATCTCTCAGGAAGACCTAGGACTCCCAAGTAGCATAAGGGCAACTCCTTGGGTAAGTTCTATCCTTAGAGCCTTGTGACGCAGTGGTTAAACTGCTGTACTGCAGCCAAATCTGTGCTCATGATGACCCAGGGTTCAATCCCAGGTAGCCAACTCAAGGTTGACTCAGCCTTCTATGCTTCTGAGGTTGGTAAAATTAGTACGCAGCTTGCTGGGGGGGGGGGCAATGTGTAGCCTGCATAATTAACTTGTAAACTGCCCGGAGAGTGCTTGAAGCGCTATGGGGTGGTATATAAGTAGCACGCTTTTGCTTTAGCCACTCCTGTGTAACATTTTGTCCCCATCCCATTCCCTGTTATACTCACTAGATGCATGTGTATTCAATTCTTATGAAAACTGAAATATGTAACCACATCTGGTATTGCTCATTCTCCAATGTGACTTGTTGTTGCAACAGTGCTGGTCTAAACCTATTTCTTTAGGTAAGAATTCATGATATTGCTGTGTAGCTTTGTGTTTCTGCTTTCCTCCTTGGAGAATTCTGGGAGTTGTAGTCCAAAACCTCAAAGCTGTAAATCCCTAATTCCAATTGTGCCCCTGATTTGTTGACTCCATGTTCCTATTCAACCCTGGATTCCCACTTTGTTGGCACAAATATGGGTCTTCACAATGTGTTTTTCTATAGTGAGATGCGCCAAGGACTGCCAAGCTTATTTTGCCGCTCGTCTACATAAATCCATGAAGGGAACAGGAACTGACGAGGAGACTTTAATTCGCATCCTGGTGACAAGGGCTGAGGTGAGTCATTTAAGGTCATAGTCTTAAAAATCTATCCAAGAGTGCTTTACAGTTGACCAACAATGATGTCTGCTATGTTTATATATTTTTATATCTGTGAGGTGTATATTGCCCCTTTAAAAATGGATAGAATGGTGGAAAAAGATCACCCTTTTAGCATGTCTCTCACTCTTGTCTCTCACTTGTGGACTGCAATTCCCATCAGTTCCAGATAACACAGACAAGGGGGGGGGGAGGGCAGTCATAGGAGTTGAAGTCCAAAACATCTGGAAGTGGGGGTGCCACGTTTTGGCCCAGAGATGGGTTCAAAGATCTGCTCTCCAGGACTTTAGCTTTGGCCCTGAAATCTCTGAGGATGTGATGCAGCCAACCAGTCAGCCCTGTGTTTAGCAGCTGACATCAGAACATGAGAACCTATTTAAATATGCTCAGAAGAACTTTTGTCTTTTTCATTATCTTGTATCATCTGTAGCTGATACTCTTGGGTGGTGGCCAGATCTCTTTCGCAGATAATAAATGTCGGCATGAAAGCTATGGATTCCAAAAATGGGTCTGAAACCATTTCCAAGATCATGCTCATGGGCCAAATGTCATCTGGAAACTGCTGAGTTCCCGAGGTGTCGGGAAGCTTACTCCTGATCAGATAATATCAAAGCAGGATTCTTTCATATCATACCCTCTGTAAGAACCTTGCATTTCAATTGTTTTCCCAGCTTGCTTCAAAGCTTACTAGTAAAGATTCAATGACAGTCATAGGAAGGAGCTTACTTATCTCCTAATGCTATATTTTCACCATTAGGCCAAAGAGAATTCTGCAAAATTCCATGGTTGTTAATCTCTTTTTCTTTCTTTCTGTTTTAAGGTTGACCTCCAGACAATTAAAGAAAAGTTCCAGCAAATGTATAAGAAGTCCCTGGCTGAGGCCAAAATCTGACATATCAGGAGATTTTAAGAAGCTGCTGGTTGCATTGCTCCATTAAATCTCAGCCCTGCTTGATTCCTGTATAAAAAGTGTTCTCATCATTTTTTCTTTTCTTTTCAAACGACCCTGGTTTCTTGTTCTTTGCAGGCATGGATCATTTAATGAGCAAATTTGGGGACTTTGTGAGTGTCAGATTTATGACAGGGTATCACCTTGCATGTCCTTCCGTCATTTTCTTTACCTTTGTCATATTTCTTTATGTGTAACCTGGATATGATTTAAACCCTGAAAAGAAATTCACTGTCAGCAATTTGTTCTGTAAAAAGTAATCTGAGTGCACAGACACTCATTTCTGGTTCCTTCCTTATTATTTCAGAAATTCGTGTACTTTATAAAAGATACCCAAAGCAAGGAATGAAGTGAGAAAAATATTTAATTTCACCATTCCCCTTTTCCAGTACACTGGGCCTTCAAACAAGATGGCCGCTGTTTCCATATGCTAATTGGTGTTAACTTTTTGCATTATTTATAATTTCAATAATAACATGGTATATCTCACCACTGTGGTGCCTAGGTTTCCTTTGGGCCTCTTTCACACACAGACCACAGGTCATGCTGGCTGGGATATTCTGGCTGTTTACACTCAAGAAAAGTAGTATGATAGGACCCTCATATCCACAGGATGAGTATCTGCTGATTCACTTATCCACAATCTGAAAATATTGAACATATTAAAAGAAAAATCCAAGAAATATATATTTCTAAAGATGAAGTTAGCAGAACTGGCCACTAGAGGGAGCCATAAACCATGTTATGTACAGAAGGGCCCCCATATCCACTGGGGATTGGTTCCAAGCCTCTCCGTGGATACTGTAAACTGTGGATAATAGCAAATGCTATATACACAGCATGGTAAAAGGGGGGGGGAACAGAAAATAATTCATGTGCATTACCAGAAATGGCCACTGGAGACCATGCTACGTATCCTTCACTAAGAAGTATTCATAGCATGGTCTCTTGGGGTAATCTTCAGAGGGTGGGGGGGTTTATTTATTTATTTTTATTTATTGTATTTATATCCCACCCAATTGGTCAGGTTACATGAGCTCATCTCAAAGAGCAACACCACTCCTGCATCCCCACCACCACCATAAAATGGTGTTTTGGTTTGTTTGGGATTTTTTTAATATACCAAAAACTTGCATCCTTTTTTTTTAAATGAAAAAGCCCACTTGCATCCTTTAATTGCCCATTTTAAATATTGCAACAAAATTGTGGTATGGGCCTCAGAGGTGCTGGGAACCCATAAAAAAAATGGAAGGTATACCCAAGTGCCCCTGGGAGCAGAAAGGGACTTTTTAATTCCCTAATATTTTTTTCAGAAATGATCTAATTTGGGAGGGAGGTTCCGGGGATGGCACATTTATGAGATCCATGTTGCTCACCTCTATGTATGCAATGACCTGGGAGGAAGACCTCTTTACTACAGTAGAGCTTACTTCCATGTAAACATGCATGTGGCCAGATTTCATAAGGGATAAGCTGTAGCAGAGGTCACCAGAGGAAAACATCTCATTTTCCATTCTATTCTGGCACCATAAAGTAGGATAAGGGCAGATGTAACATAGAACACAAGTAAATATTGTAAGCTGAACCCTGTCACTGGGCAGAAGTAAACTTCTCACACCAACACACATACATCCCACAGCAACAACGAAGGGATTGCTGCCAGAAACAGTCCACCATATTATTTACTTAATTAAATTGTCTCAAGTTCCCCCTCTCCCTATCATACAGTCTTGAATAACTAAACCTATGTCCTCTTACTAATGTCTAGAAAAGTTTGTTTTATTAACGAATGTATCCCACCCTTTATTCTAGGATATCAAGACAGTTATACAAGAGAGATCACAGTTTAAAAATATGCCACAGTATGACACAATTTAATTACAAAACGATATCACAGTAAAAAAAAAAGGAACCCATAACAAATCAAAAGCAGAAAAACAGAAAATCAACTAAATAAAGCAGCATAACAACTTAAATTGCATGGATAAATGACAAAATTCCATTCTGGCAATAGATTCGAAGAGTTTGATTGGGGAGGTTGTTCTAGGTTCAAGATGCCACCATAGGACATGCCTTCAGAAAAAGCAGCTGGAAAACAGTCTGCTCTGCAGATTGTAATATGAGCTAATAATGGACAGGATGGATTATCAACTGGATTATCATCTCCACTTCTACCACTATAATAATGGTATAATTCGGTAAAGGGATTTAGCTTGTTGAGTTGCATTCTTTTTCCAAGCCAGATGAGATGGTAAACAGCAGATGAACAAGCATAATCTGTCAGAATTACTGGTAATTAAACAGATCCATTTGAAATGTGGTGTTGGAGGAAAGTTTTACACATATTATGGGGCTCCAGAAAGACAAATAAGTGGGTTCTAGATCAGATCAAGCCTGAATTCTCTCTAGAAGGAAATATGACTAAATGGAAGCTACAGTATTGAGAAGGCAGGACTCACTGGAAAAGACTGAGAAAAATTGAAGTCAACAGGAAAAGAGAAAGGTCAAATAAGAGGTGGATTGAAATTAAGTCATGGTCTTAAGTCTGCAAGAGCTGAGCAAGGTTGTTAATGTTATGACCTTTTGGAGGTTACTAATTCATGGCACCACCATAAATCAGAAACTATCTGATCACACATAACAAAAACAAAGATGAATTTAGGGGTACAAACTGGGAGCAATCACTGAGAATTCTCATAAGTCAAAAGGAAAAACGTTTTTTCAACAAATCCATTTTGAATAAACAAGATAAAACTAAGATAAGAATATAGAATCCCGTATGGCTTTCCAGGGACCAATCGTCAGCAAGGTGGCTCCCTCATGGACATCAACCACTGACAAAGGAGGAAAAAGAATAAAATTATTTCCTTAGTAAAAAGTGGGGAGAGAACTAAGGAGAAAGTGATCAATTAGTAATTATTTATAGAACTCAAGACAGACAACCCCACCTGTCAGTCTGGTACCCCCAATACAAGGTTGCTGCGCTTGTTTTAACAACCAGTGTCTGGAAGAGAAATTGCACCAGCTGAGTCTTAAAATGGCTTCCTTCCTGCACCTTCTATGATCAGACAAGCAAAGCAGGAGATAAGAAGAATGAGCCATGACCCTAAAAACCATTTCTGAAAGCTACAAGTGATATCTGTGCTGGACTGGTTTCCTCCCCACTAGTAGGGGAACTTCAGTGCTATGGTTCTGAACTAGATTCCCTCACAGCTGCTATGAATGTATGAGAGTACAGATATATTACTGAATCTGACCTCTAATTGCCCCCCACACATATCAAGAGTTATTCTTCTACATATTTAGGAATGTGTAGACGAGGAGAACCCACATTCTGGTTCTATCTCCAACAGCACTAGCTGCCCAACCAACTCCAGCTCTAGCTTTTGTATGTTGAGCAGAAGATCTGAAGAGCAAGTTCACATACTGGCCAAAGAGGCTTAGACTCCTGAAGAGCTCTCTGTGGGGTCAACAATTGAATCAAGGTTCCTAGACATGTACAGCTTTGGAACTGAAGCAAGGAAGGAAATAAGGAACTGAAGCAAGGAAAGAACATCCATATCAGTGACAGCTTGCAATTGGCCCAGGGAGGTGCCCCCACAGCCCGGTCCACAAGCCACCCATGACCCAAGGTCTGTGGGTGGAAGCAGTGGGGATGGGTTGTTGAGAAAGGAAGAAATAATAAGTGTGGCTCCACTTCCCCTTTTATGTGCACCTATTTTACCACAGCACTGGGGAAGCTTCGGCCGTCCAGATGTTGATGAGCAGCTATGCCCATCATACCTTAGTTCCAACCAGATTGGCTAGGGCTGAAGATTGATGTTCAACAGCATCTAGAAAGTCATATGTTTTCCAGTTGTTTTAACATGTGAGGGAATATTTCTTAAGGGGGCTTTTAGTATTCAGAAATAGAGAAGTCCAGTATGAATACATTTACACACAGTCTTCAGATCCCTTAACGCCTCCTATTGCATCAGCTCTTCTGTAAGGAGCATGATGCTAAAGATCTATAAATTACGCAAGTGTCCAGACATCCATACTGGGACCTACTGTCCCTCTGAAGCTAACCAGCCAGCTCTTTGAAAAATAAGTACAGATACTAGTAAAGTTGTTTGTTTGTTTGTTTATACCCCGCCTATCTAGACCAAAGTCTACTCTGGGCAGCTAACAACACTCCAAGTAATAATAAAATAAAATAAAACAACAACATTAATACAATTGAAGATGGTGAAATAGATTAGATATTGACAGGAGGGAAGGCCTGCCTAAAGAGCCAGGTCTTGAATTTGCTCTTTAAAACAACCAGTGAGGGAGCCAGACAAATTTCTGGGGAGAGATTGTTCCAGAGGCGAGGGGCCACTGCCGAGAAGGTAGTAGTAGCAGATTAAAGCTAGACTGCAATACTATACAAGCAGAAGTGAAACTAATTGCAAAAACCGAGCATGAAGGCTGAAATCAGACTTACGTCCTAAAAATAACAGAACCGCACAGGTCCTCAAGGAATACACAAGAGAGGCAAGCACACTAAGAATCTGTTGCTCTAGAAAGAGAATAGCAATTCAGATGTATATTAAGCAATGGCCAGCTAGAGGATTTTGAAAGCTATAGACCCAAAAGGAGTATCCAGTGTGGTGTAGTGCAGCGTTCCCCAACTTTTTTCGGTCCGTGGACCAGCTGGGGAAGGTGCGGCACCCCCCGTGCTCGCGCATTTGCATGCGCAAATGGCAGCACGGCGCTCGCACGGGTGTGCTGGAGCATGCGCGCAGGCACAAACGGGCGGCGTGGGGGTGAGTGCGTGCGGGGGGGGTGGGAGGTCTGTGTTGGCGGCCCGGTCCGGCCCAGGCCACGGACTGGCACTGGGCCGCGGACCCGGGGTTGGGGACCTCTGGTGTAATGGACAGAGTGATGGACTAGGACTCAGGAGGCTTGGGTCTGAATCCCCACTTGGCCATGGAAACTCACTGGGGGAGTGGAACTGGTAAAACCACTCTTTAAATATCTCACTTACCCTGAAAGCCCTATTAGGGTTGCTGTAAGTCCGTTCTGACTTGACGGCACATAACAAACTAGCCCAGAAAAGTAACTCTCCCAAGCTCTCCTACTAAGTAGTATTACTGGTGTGGGAAGGATTGAATCCACATCTATTCAGCAGTGGACACATTGAAGTCAATGGCATGCTAACATACATTCCATTGATTTCAGTGGGCCTACTAACATTTGAGTTAGCTCACAGTCCCACAGTAAGTGAACTTATGGCAGAGATTGTATGATCCTTCCTTCTGTTTTCCCTGCCAAGTAATTGCTTGGAGTCATAGAACAGTATAGCCAGCACGTAAAGCAAAGTTCATCTAATGCAACTCAGGAATTTAAAGTAGAATAAACTGTCCTGAAAATATCCCTGTTTGGAAATGAGATCTCTGAAACAGTACTGACCCAGAAAGATCAAAATCTCCCTCAGCCTGCCTGGTACCTTTCACTGTTTTTATTTTATTTTATTTTATTTTATTTTGTTTTTCAGTGGAGGAACAAAAGCCACAGTGCATCACATTTACAGCAGTCGGCCTGGACCTGGAATTAAAAAAAAATTAAATCCTTTACTTAAGAAATGTTCTAGGAAACGTTTATCCCAGAGCTCCTAAGAGCCTCTTTGGCCTGCACATGGAATCCAGGCACATGATACGAGAAACGGATCCATATTTCACATTTACTCAAGTTCTCAGACGTGGCCTAAATGTGCACGGAAGAAAGAAATACAAGCTCAGTTTTTTACTGCTAGCTCATTAGCAACATGATTGACTCCATGCCCTCTCACACCCTGCTGTGGCAGAGTGTAATTCAAGCCAGTTTACTGGCAAACTTGCAGCTCAGGCTCAGAGTGCCAATGGGGGCTCTCTCACCCATACAGAGTAACAATCCCAAGATGAATACCCTAGAAGACAGAAACAAAATTCAAAATGACCTTGATAGGATGGAGCACTGGGCCGAAAGCAACAGAATGAAATTCAACAGGGATAAGTGCAAAGTTCTGCACCCCGGAAAAAGAAACCAATTGCACAGTTACAAGATTGGGGATACCTGGCTGGACAAAACTACGAGTGAGAAAGAACTTGGAATTGTTGCAGATCACAGCTAAATATGAGCCAACAGTGTGATGTGGCTACAAAAAAGGCAAATGCTATTTTAGGCTGCATTAATAGAAGTATAGTTTCCAAATCCCGCGAGGTGCTAGTTCCCCTATATTCAGCACTGGTTAGGCCTCATCTTGAGTACTATGTCCAGTTCTGGACACCACACTTCAAGAAAGATTCTAACAAACTGGAACAAGTTCAGAGGAGGGCGACAAGGATGATCAGGAGGCTGGAAACCAAGCCTTATGAGGAAAGGCGGAAAGAACTGGGCATGTTTAGCCTTGAGAAAAGAAGACAGAGGGTTAATATGATAGCACTTTTCAAATATTTGAAAGGCTCTCATACAGAGGAGGGGCAAGATCTGTTCTTGATCAATCCAGAGTGCAGGACATGTGTAAGACCGGAGGTGAGAGCAAGGTACCTCTCACGGGAGTGCCGTCCCTCCCACCTACGGTCGATAGAGAGTGTCAAACCCCGCCAATTCCCCCACTCAGGAAGACAAGACCGCCGGGACCAGATCCGGGCAGGATAGACAAGGATTTGAAGGTGTTAACGGTCAAGGAGCCCGGGACTGATTTGGCGGGAAGTGAGCAAAAAGTGCGGGTGGTGGTGGAGGCGGGGCTAGCCGATATAAAGGGGGAGGAAGGAGGACTTCCAAGGGGTTGGGAATGGATGTGGGTAGAAGACCCATGGACTGGCAAGGTCGAGAAACTAAGAGTTCCCAAAGAAGAAGCTGATGTGAGGAGAAGGCGAGAGAATAACCCCAAACCATCTTACTGGGGGGAAAGAGAAACTAAAGAGTGGAGAAGGAGATTGAGAGAGGAAAAAGAAAAGGTAGAGAGAGAACAAAGGGAGAGATTAGAATGGAGGATCTGGGAGATGCAGCAGAGGGAGCGACAGGAGGACCGTGGCAGACGATTGTTCCCTCCCCAGACCTGGCCTGGGTGGACCAGCGAGACGAGGACACAATCCCCTTATTGGAGGGGGAAGGACAGACCGTGCTGCGTTTGAATGGCCGGGACCCTGGAACGTTCAAGAGGGAAACCCTTTCAAAGTTGATGAATGGAAACCCCTGTCAGACTTGTTTGACAGGGAGAAAGGTTGGAATGGTTTTGTTGATACTGGATTTTTGTTAAATAATGCAATAAACGTTACCCCGATTTCGAAACCGCGCAAGTCTGGTGATTTATTTGGGGCAACCCAGGAGCCTGGAAGCGAACCCTCACAACATGCAACAATGGGCTCAAGTTAAAGGAAGCCTTCGGAATATCAGGAAAAACTTCCTAACTGTTAGAGCAGTACGACAGTGGAACCAGTTACCTCAGGAGTTGGTGAGTGCTCCAACACTGGAGGCATTCAAGAAAAACTTAGATAATCACCTGGCAGATCTGCTTTGAATTGTATTCCTGCCTTGAGCAGGGGGTTGGACTTGATGGCCTTGTAGGCCCCTTCCAACTTCACTTTTCTATGATTCTATGATTCTATAAACTTTCAAGAAGTCCAATGATACTCTGAAGTCTGGCACCAGAATCTGTGACTCTGGGGCTGCTGCTTGGATTCCACCACCCAAGTAAAGACCCTGGCCAGCCTTGGGCTTCACAGACTTATGAGACAGAGGCAATAGAGGAAGCCATTTTGATTTCCTTGAGACAACCAGGGCCATTGCGGGCAATTTAAATTATTGCCGTTCTCAGAAAAGCCTGTGGAACTTGTCTTCAGACCTGAAGCCAACCCTAGATAAACTCTCTGGATAGCTGATTGAAATATGGATCCTTTTCAGAAGGATGTCACCGGCATGTCGGGAGTGCCCCCTGTTCAGCAGGGCTTTGATTCCTGAGCTGAGTTCAGACATCGTGAATTAATTATGCATTGTCTCTCAGTTCATAGTCTTCTTCCCGTTTTTCCTTGGCCTTGATGAAAATATGGTCAGGCTTGGGTTAGGAACCTAGCCAGGGAACTGAACAGGCCCTATTAATAAATGGCTCAATTATTAACAACTATGCAAAGCTTGAAACACTGACTTCAGGTCTGGCTTGGGATGGACATCTTGCCTAGGTGTAAATCATCTATGTTGTGATAATTGGATAGAACAGCATATTCCTGTTGGTTCTGGTGGGCCTTTGGTATCATTGCCCATAGTGTTATTTTGGATCATCATGCCAGAATAGGATTTGGTGTCCTGGGATGATGGCAATGCCAGTCCTTCCTGGGAAAATAGTTCCAGAATGTTGTATGTGGGGACCTCTCACCAATATCTTGACCTTTGGCCTCTAATATCCTTCAGACTTGTGAGTTTATTTTGTTTTTAAGGTGATCTTTAGAGCTCAGTGGTTTAGGTATATGGCTACAGATCCAGAAGTTCAGAGTTCGAATTCCCCACTGTGCCTCCTGCAAGTAGAGCCAGCCTATGTGATCTTGGGCAAGCTGCATAGTCCCAGGGCTCTCCTAGTGGTGAAATATTGCCCCAAGTGGTGAAATATTGATCTGCAGCTCACAGCTTCTGAGTGAAGAATTTTCCAGGCCTGGAGTGACTCCGTTTCACTCACTCAAGTTGTATTCTTCAGAGCAGCAAGGAACAAGTGTTTTCTGTCCCAGCTAAGTCATTTACTAGAGCAGAGTAGTCTTCCTGAGCTTTGGAGTGCATATTGGTTCTAGCTTCCTTCTAATTACCTTCTCAGTATTGTCATCTGATTTACCCTTTGGTTCTGACTGGTTCTTCAGCCTTGATTCCTGATTAACGGAGCCATCCCGACACAGTTTCCTGCCTGAGACAGAGCAGCAAATTCCCCCTGCCCAGAGTTACGGTATCTAGTACACAAAGCCAGACAGGTTACCGTATTTTTCCGTGTATAAGACAATACTTTTGTATAAAATCTACAGATAAAAAATTGAGGGTCTTCTTATACAGTGGTACCTCACAAGACGAATGCCTCGCCCGACGAAAAACTCACAAAACGAAAGCATTTTGCGATTGCTTCCGTGACTTGCAAGACGGTTTCTTCTATGGCCGTGCTTTGCAAGACGGTTTCTTTTTCGCAAGACCGATGCCTCGCAAGACGGAAATAAATCGTTCGTCTTGCGAGGTTTCCCATAGGAATGCATTGCAATGCATTCCTATGGGAAGCCGCTTTTCGCAAGATGAAAATTTCACAAGACAGTGCTACTCGCGGAACGAATTACTTTCGTCTTGCGAGGCACCACTGTACATGGAAATAAGGAGGGGCGAAGGGATCAAAGTGCTTTGATCCCTGCTTTCCCCTCCACTTTCTTCACAAAAAAAGTAGAGGGGGAAAGCAGGAATCATCAAAGCTCCACTTAGATTTCTTAATTTTGGCTTAGAAAAGTGGGAGGGAGGTGTCTTATACATGGGGGCATCTTATACATGGAAAATATGGTATTTTGTCACATAGAACAGAAAATCCCTGACAGTAAAACTACAACGCTCAATAACCAAGAAGTTACTGTCCCATTATGATACCCCACATCTGCTACATAAGGCTGCCTTACTCTGCCTAACGAAGGAGCTGGCCTTGCTGGCTTGTCCCATGACTCCTGGTTACCAGCTCCATTGCATTGCTGTTTGGGCACCTTTGATTGCAGTCCATGGTCTGGCCTGGACACAGAATCACTCTCTGGTGCTTTCGTATTGAAATAATTGAAAATAGATAAACCTTGGTGCCTCAACTATACAATGTTTACTGGATTAGGCCACAGGTTTTAAAAAGTCATCTGGAAATACCCTAATTTGTGAAAAGATAAATGGGAGATGAATATATCCAGGTGGGTTTATTTATTTTAGTCATTTATTTAGATTTCCTTCCTTGATTAAGTTCCAAATGCTTCAATATACAGCTCTGCCTAATTTATCAACATTCCTGGAAGAAGGTCTCAGCTGAGAATGGCTATTTTTTTGGGCCACCCAAAGAGTTTCATGGCCGAGCGAAGATTGTATCCAAAATGCTGTGGAAAGACCAGCAGACATTAAATCTTCCATAAGACTATCTGTAAATGAAATAAATATTGGCAAAAATAAGCAATAGCACTGTGTCCAGGGTTGTGTCAGTCATTTACAAGCAGCATATTGATGTCTGCCGCCTGGTTCTTCCTCACTGGTTCATACCATCAGTGAGGATGTTTAAAGTTGCCAGAAACTAACTAGGAAGAAAAAGCAAATGTCGGGAAAAGTGGGAACTCGGAAAGACAAGGTGTGATTTGTGTAGGGGAATTGGCTTTAAAGCCTGGACAGCCATTTCTACTCACTGCAAACTAGTGGTATGTAGGGGTGGGACTTTTGTGTTTGAAGGACTTCCATCCTCATAAATTGGTGAGATCTCCCCAGGCTGAATTATGGCAGTGAAAGCCCTCAAACTGGCAGGAGGTGGTGCCGCACCATCACCTCCCTGCCATTCCCATGCCATTTCTCTGTTGAGAGGAAAGAAAAGCAACCTGCTGGAGCGTGTGAGTTGTGAGGATTCCCTGCTATACACAAAGATTAATGGGACAGCAAGTTCTGATAGAGGCTGCCTCCCTATAAAGCGTGTGTAAGCAGCTTCCTTTCGAATGCATCTTCCCATGAACCTTTGCAAGTCACAGGGAATCCTCATGGCTCACACATTGCAGCAGGGTGGTGGTGGTTTTTCCTACTCAACAAAAATGGCATGGGAACAACAGGGAGGTGAGAGGGATGCTCTACCTTTTGCTGGTTTGAGGGCTTCCACACCCATAATTTGGTCTGCGAAGTTCTCACCAATTTATGGAGAACATAAGAGCATAAGAAGAGCCCTGCTGGATCAGGCCAAGGGCCCATCTAGTCCAGCTTCCTGTATCTCACCGTGGCCCCACCAGATGCCTCTGGGAGCACATGAGACAACTAGATACCTGTCTCCTGATACCCCTCCCCTGCATCTGGCATTTGGAGGTACCTTCCTTCTAAGCCTGGAGATTATACATCCCCATCATGGCTTGTCACCTGCGATTGACTTTTCCTCCAGGAATCTGCCCCATCCCCTTTTCAAGGCCTCTAGGCCAGATGCCATCACCACATCCTGTGGCAAGGAGTTCCACAGACTAACAAGATGTGGGAGGTGGAAGCCCTTGAAAGTCCTATCCTAGTGGCAAGACTTACCACCACATAAGGGTATTGCTCTGTGTCAGGCCTGTGCAATATCAGCAACCCCCAAAAGCAGAGGTGAGCAGAAGTGGCTGGAGAGCGAAACAGTGGGTTTGTATCCTTGAACCTATCACGGCATTTGGAGCAATGTAGGGAGTGAAGCATCAACATCATGACTCATGAGCTTTCTTGTAGCCCAAAACCTGGCAGCTGTGGTGCAGGTACCTGGGGGAAACGATCCCCGTGGGCTGTTGGTGAGCCTTCCACAATCCTTAGCAGCAGAGTAAGGCTCAAAAAGATCCCTTACATGTCATGTGTTCAACAGAAGTAAACTAGAAGAAGTGCCAGTGAGTGCAGCAATTGTTGATCACATTTTGCTGCCTGTATTGTTAATCTTTGGCGAATCATTATTTAAAAAATTAGTGCCATAGCAAAGTATCATTTGGTAAAATGCTCTATCAACAGGAGAAAGTCTAGCTGCTCCCAAGGCAGGGCTGGGATCCTCTGAGTCCATCGGCATGTTCATTCCATTAGGGTCAGAGGGAAAATTAGAAAGACTATTCTGTTGTAGGCTGTCAGTGCTACTCAAGTAGTACTAGTAAACTGAAGTATATGGGTCAGAGTTCAGGTGGGGTGGCAGGGGTAGAATCTGAGTCAAGATGTCAGACCTGAATGTTAATAAAAGAGATCGTAAATGTAGTAGTATTTCATCACCTGAATAAATCTGGTGCAATAATGATATAAATACTTTAAATGATGCATTAAAGATAGGCAGACAGTAGATGAAGATCTACTGGTAGATTTCTGAGTGACCTGCAATAGATCAGCAAGAATAACCTGACTCACAAATGTTTAAAAAATGTTTAATAATGGTGATAACAACAACAGCAAAATGGTCATCCCAAATTCAGCTACTGAAGCCAAAATGTAGGGCAAAATGTACCCACTTGGTTGTCTCCAGGATATGAAATACTTCCCAATGAATTTAGAGTCCAATCCCATTGCTTAAACAAAAGCAAAAAAAACCACCCCTATTTAAACCGGGTTTAGCATGTTTTAGAGCAATTTAAATTTTGGTTTTTATACAAGGTATGTGCAAGCATGGATTAATTTGAAAGGGTTTTTTTTGTGCAGCAGCAAGTATTTCCACTCCTCTGCCGGAGATCTGTTTATTTTTCCATGAATGTGGAATTGATTCATTGAAATGAGTTCCACACATGTGAACATCCCAATCTGCATTATTTTTATTTTTTTGGTAATTCCTGCTATCTGATACAGCGCTATGCCAGATAGCAGGATTTTTTTTAAAAAAATCCATCCCTTGTGTTATCAGCTGCCCTGTTGATGGGGGAGGAAGCCAGGCTGCAGCAGCAATAAGACAAGGAAACTCAAACAGAAAAGGAAGAGAGACGGCCCAGGAAATGTTAAACAGCAATGCTACTCACAGTGAGAGCCCGGCTTCACCGCTCATCCGCTGGACGACATAATGCTTACTCAGCTGCAGAGACCTGGCTCCAGAAGCGGTGCCATGGTCACTGGGCTGCTGTGTCCTGGAGCCGGGGTGCTGTGGCTGAGCAGGCACCACACTGGTCAGCTCATCAGGAGCAGTGAAGCTGGGCTCTTACTGTGAGTAATGTTGCTGTTAGTTTTAACATTTCCTGGGCCATCCCTCTTCCTTCTCTGTTTGCATTTCTTGTGTTATCAGTGCAGCAGCCCTGCTTCACCGCCCATCAGCTGGGCAGCTGACAACACAAGGATACATAAACAGCCGTTCAAATATCACATGACTGTCACATGATTAAGAATCAAATTCAGTAACACTGATGCATATTGCATGGTTTATTACTAATGTAACCTCACTCTGCAGTTTACCTATTCAGTTGTTTGTTAGTTGCCATATGGAGAAGTCAAGAAATACACAGGCATGTGTAAACCAGACTAAGGATTGTTGCAGTCACAGGACCTTCTCTTAGCCCTGTCCCTATTTGTCTAATTTATAATCCACATTGGCCATGTGACTCTTTGTTATATGAACGATACGTACACTGGAATGAGAAAATAATGGGCAGGCAGTTTCCTTTCCATGAGCATTGCAGCAGATTCTAACATTATTAGGTCCTTATTCCCGTCTGAATGGAAACACCAGCAAATTCAGAAGTATGGATGTTTACACTCATATCCCCTATAAAGAAGAATAAAAGTAAAGTTAATAACTTCATTGGGTTGAGTGAACAAGAAGAGAAACTTCTAGAAGTTTTAGACTGTTTACAAGCTTCTAGAATTACCAGTACACTCCAGGGCCCCATCGCTATTCCGAGCCAAAGCTTTTGTAAGTGCCCCATCCTTCATCTTCACATCTATTTTTGTAAGCAAACCCTTAGCAGAAAACACCCCTTGGGCATGCGCAGTAGCATAATGTTCATTACAGCAGGCAGTTGGAAAGTCACATGTGACAACACCGTGAAAAGTACAGGGATAACTATTCTTAGTCCAGGAATGTATACAGTTCCTTGTTGTGTTACCTTCTTAACCAACCTTCAGAGAGCCGTGACAAGTACCTTGATGCTAAACAAATCCAGAATATCACCCCTAATGAATCTTTCACCAGCAAAAGAACAATCTCAGGAGATTTAATAGCTTTTTTTCTTTGAAAAACATAGTCTCCTTATTTATGACTTAGCCATGGAAAGTTTCATCTGAGAATAAACAAGCCAAAGGGACCGAAGGCAGGGAAAGAATAAGGTAAACATTATCTGCCACCATTTGCACTACAAATGTGAGCAGTTAGATATGGGAAACAGTTTTGCTGGTTATGTGGGGATTCTTTTTTTTTTAAGCCTTTTTATTTAAGTATGTAAATAGCCATAAAAAGTGCAACTAGCTACAAAAAAGTATACCGTTTATATATTTGGTATTTAATTGAAGGAAGAGGGGACACAAAGCCAGCTAGCAGCTGTCTTTTTCTATCTCATTAAGATTTCAGATATTTTAAACTTTCCCCTTCATTCTACATCCGTGGAAGTTAAAACAGTTACTCTTTTTAAAAATGATAAGCCGAGAATCCATTTTATCATGCATGTGTTGGCGGGGAATGAATCTGAAGGGCCATGGAGTTTGGAGCGCTGTTCTGACAGACTTTTATACTGAGTAAAGAAAACAAATCTACAGCTTTTGCTCTTTGTTGATGTGAAAGCAAAAGCAATTCTGAGTAAATAAATATATCATTTTTCCTCCAGACTCCTAGACCCATGGAGTTTAAGTTTGTCATGCTGCTCTGCCAGAATTACATTCTTCGGGAATGACTAAATAGAGAGGAGGAGGGGAACTGAGATACAACTATAAGTGCCTCAACAGAATTAAAGGCTAGCATGCACATACTAGTTGTTAGCAGTGTGTGTACTTCAGGCTTAAGCCAGAAATCACTATGATCATTTTGCTGAATTTGTTATTAATTTTCTTTAAAAATTCTATCTTTAATTGATCAGGTTGTCTTAAATGGGTCACTCCAGAATTCCAGTCTAATATCTGTTTTATTTTATAAAAGGTGCTATGTGCCTTTTTTTTCTTCATTCCTTGTCCTTTTAGTATTATATGTAGCTAGTTTTCCCATTTCTGTAATAAAAACAGACAATGTATTAAAAAGACACTGCTCTGTCATCTTTCCCGTCAAGTATTCTGAGGAACTGTCCCTTGAGAATTCCCACTTGACTCTTATGAACATTTCCTTAGTTCTGCAATGGAAGAGAAATCATCACAAGAACTGACCTTCAGAGACCAAGATTTCTGCTCTGAGCTGCTAAAGCAGCTAAATATTTTGCGGCAAAATAGAATCTTAACTGACGTTGTTCTATGTACAAGTGACGTTGAAATTCCTTGCCACAGGAATGTTCTCGCTTCAAGTAGTCCATACTTCAAGGCAATGTTTTGTAATAACTTTAGAGAAAGCCACCAGGAAAAAGTCAGCCTCCAAGGCATTGACCCAGGTATTCTCCATTGTATTATCATTTATGTCTACACGGGGGAAATTGTCATGACAGCAGAGAATATTTTGCATCTAATGGAGACGGCTTCCATGCTCCAGTACATAAAACTATTTGAAGCCTGTTCAGCCTACCTCCAGGACCAACTTACTCCAGACAACTGCCTCAGCCTGCTTAGGCTCTCAGAAATCTTGCACTGTGAGACTCTGAACAAGAAAGCTAAAGAAATAGCTCTGAAGTGTTTCCCTCAAGTAGCCATTTCTGAAGATCTGAAAGATCTTTGCGCCTTGGAATTGATTGATTATCTTGGAGATGATGAGCTCTGTGGAGAGGAGGAACAAGTTTTTGAGGCTGTCATGACTTGGGTGAGGCATGACCTCCAGGCAAGGCGAAACTATATCCAAGACTTATTCAAGAAGGTAAGACTTCAGTACATCCACCCAACATTTTTCTTCCACTTCATTGCCAATGACTCTCTACTCCAGTCATCTCCAGCCTGCAGGAATATTCTCGAACTGGCAAATAGGCAGATGTTTTCTCTATATAGCGTCAGTGCTCCTGATGTCAAACCAATGTGGCACGTTCCTCGACGATACTCATACCGGGAATTCCTCCTCCTGATTGGTGGCCGCAAAGACAACCAAGAGACAACAAGGGGAGTCTTGCTGTTTGATGAGAAGACAAACCAATGGTTGAACCTTGCCAAATATCCAACACGTCTCTACAAGGCCTCTGCAGTGAATTTGCACAGTAACATTTATCTCCTTGGGGGCATTCCCATTGGCAATGGAAAGAACCAAGTCAGTAACAATGTTTATATCTTCTCACTAAAACTTAATCAGTGGAGACGGGAAGAGCCCATGTTAGTTGCACGCCATTCCCACAGGAGTGTTGCCTATAAAAACTATATCTTTGCCATTGGAGGGATTGGACAGAATCAGGAAATCTTAAATTCTATGGAAAGATATGACAGCATCTACAGTGTCTGGGAGCATGTGGCAAATATGCCAGTTGCTGTTCTTCATCCTGCAGTATCTGCCAAAGATCAAAGAATCTACCTCTTTGGAGGGGAAGACATGATGCAAAACCCTGTCCGATTAATTCAGGTAATTTCTATTCCTCATTCTCCTCTCTGCACTGCACCAACAATATAAGTCTAGGCTTTAAAAAGACTGTGAAGGGAAAGAACAGTGTTCCGTTTTGACTTTTAGTTTGGTTTGAAGGCATAGTAAGAAGGTGCAAAATTATTATTGTAATTATTGAATAATGGTTGTTGTCATAATCTTGGTTTATGGTAGTCAGTTTCAGCAATACTCTTAACAGCTGGCAACTCAAAACTTCACCAAGGATACAGGCATGTAAAAAGTTCAGCAAAGGTCAGAAAGTCAGGCAATTAGAGAATACGTTGTAGAGTTCCAAGAGAAGGCAATGACTTTTATCTCAGAAAACACAGTGTTGGGTAGGAAAATAGGAAACTACCCTCCTGACTGGTTAAATTTCAGGAAAGGGAGTTTTCTGAGACAGAATGACAAAGTCCAAGAAAAAATAGTAGGCTTAGAGAAAATCCTGATCATGCAGGCACAGTGCAAAGTTATGCCTGTGTAAATGTGCCTGATATTACACCTAGCAACAAGAAATTGTGTGATTCAGTTGTGCAACCGGCCACACATTCCCAGCATGACCAATTGTGCAAAGCACTTGCAGAGGTGCTTCATGGATAGCATTTCCGCCTCAGGGCTATCATAACTACTGCGGGTGCACAACTTTTGAGTTTATTTATTTATTTATTTATTTAAAATATTTTTACCCCACCTTTCTCCTTAAAAGGAACCAAGGCAGCTTACACGATTAAAAGACAATACAAAAGCTAACAACAGTGAGTACAAAAATACTAAAAAGGATCAAACAAATAACATATAAAAAACATAAGTGGCACCAAAACACATTCAAAGCAGTAAGGCACAACAGTCCATTTAAAACCCGCACTTGGGCAGCCAGTCACTCAGGGAATGCTTGCGTAAAGAAAAAGATCTTTGCCCATTTGCGGAAGGACTGCAACGATGGAGCCAGCCTGGCCTCTTGTAGGAAGGAGTTCCAAAGTCTGGGAGCAGCAACAGAATCGTACTCACCTAGCTGTGCAACAGGGATTTGCCCTTAGAGTCCAGGAAGTTTTGCTCTTAAGCAGCACAATATTCATGGAGAAATTCTGTTTCATGGAACCAAGCTATTTTGCAAAGTATTGTGAGGCTAGATATCCTTGATTCTGGAGAGTACTATATATATATTGTTAAGAGAAAACTTTAAAAATTAGGCATTTTAAGACTGTTATCAAACTTGACAGCT
This sequence comes from Intellagama lesueurii, assembly GCA_037013535.1. Classification (NCBI taxonomy): domain Eukaryota; kingdom Metazoa; phylum Chordata; class Lepidosauria; order Squamata; family Agamidae; genus Intellagama; species Intellagama lesueurii. The sequence continues at coordinate 14,979,942 of JBAJHW010000004.1, forward strand.
ATTATTAAGTTCCTGCTAACTGAGAACAGAAGCAACATTCCCAACCATGTCGTCTTGTCATTTTCACATTATACTTCATAGGGCAGCTGCCAATGGTTTCGGAAGAGCTAGTAAGCACAACTGGCCTCTTTCCTGTTTTCGAGCTGTTAAATAGTATTAAATCAAGTATCAATCAAATTTTAAGAATGCATCAGTAACATACTAAAATGTAATTAGTTGTTCAAAAATGTGGATGAGGAGGTGCATCTAAAACAACTGCATTACAAATGACAAGCCGTGGTGCAATTTGTTGAAATCTGGTTTGTTGTAACGTGACAACTCACCTCTGCTACAGCCAGCTACAAAACACAATCTCAACCCATGGTTAGTGGTTGACTTCTTAAACTTGAGTTGTTTATAACAGCGCCTTATCGTGATGTTTAAATGATGGTTTGTTTCCCCAGCTGTTCATTCTGAAATGGGAGCTGAAACAGGAATGATACATGCAAACCAAAAATGGGAAGGACAGTCCAGTTTTGTTTGGTCTGCTTTGCAACTCACAGCTTAAATAGTAAACAACAGCAAACACAAACCATAGCTCAATGTGAATTGTAAATGTAACCAGAATGTGCATAACATTGAAAACATTGCTGTGTGACAGGCTGCATCTTCAGATGACCATTTTAATATATATCTCATTCATGCGCCCATTGTTCCCAATCTATCAAGTGATGTAAATACTTAAGCTTACATATGTACATAGGTCTCCAAAACTGGATCAGAGCAACTAAATACACTCTCCTATATTGTCACGGTCATGTCTGTTATACAGTTGGAAATGTATCATCCAAAATGAGGGTTCATTCTAAATTTATATTTATTTTTCAGGTATACCATGTGTCTAGGAACATGTGGTTCCGAATGGAGACAAGGATGGTGAAGAATGTCTGTGCACCAGCAGTTGTGATTGGTGACCGAATTTATATTGTTGGAGGTAATATTCATAAAGGATTTTAGAATGTTTTCACAATGAAAATGTTCTAAAAAATAGTGCCAGGTGAGGTAGCTGAAACTGCCAGGTGAAGTATCTAAAGTCATCTTAATTTCCATAGAGCATCTCTCAACCCTTACTGCTTCCCTCCCAACTTTCCTATAGTTAACGTACAGTGGTGTGTGTGTGTTTGTGTGTGTGGCATGGGGGCCAGACCTGTTCAGTCAGAGCAACTTATGTTTGGAAGTAGCTAACATTTTTAACCTCCTTGTCTTCTTGAGCTAGAACCATGACCACCTCATAGCTACAAGTGACCATGGCTTCCCATTCCATATAGATATTGAGAAGTCTGTCTGTGTGGTTGACATGCATTATGGCTATCCATCTGATTCACATTCTTTCTTGTGCGTGAGTTTTGTGTTGGAAAATCAAAATGGATGAAATGGATATGAGGGACAAAAAGAGAGTTCAAACTAAGAAGGCAGCAGATATGAAAAGGGAGGACTTCCAAAACATCTTTCGATGTGTTCCGTCTGAGTTTTTGTGCCAACAGTTTAGCTGACAAGCTTAAGCCATAAGCCTTTTGGTCTGCTTAACAAAACACACAAACATTTCATCTAATTTCAAACATAATTCAGTCTCTTTTCAAGTTATGAGATTTACAGCCTGCAAGTGTTCATCTGCCAAGTTTAGTATGCCATAACATTATTCAGTTGTTCTGGGCTTATCAGAGACAAAAGCTGAAGAATCACAATAATAACAAACAAATTTTCACTGCTTTTTTAAAAAAAGCATGCAATGTATTTCCAGGCTTCCTTGGGTAGTGTTCATCAAAAGAAATCAGAGTTCAGTGGTCCCAGTAATGGAATTCTTTCTGTTAATTAGAATGCCTTGTACTATTAGACATAGGCATTTTTTTGTAGCTATCACCTTTTGCACTTATGTCTACATGAATCTACATGGGTTCTGAGTTGAACCACCACAAAACAGAATATACCTGCTAATAAGAATGTAGCAAACAGGCAATTGGTTGTTTAATTTAGTATTACTGTTGTATATTTATTGCTAGTCTCCTGGACAATTTTTTTTTTGCTTGCTTGGGTACTATGCACTTTAACTTGAGTATTTAGGAACATGATTTTTATTCCACTTCAGGCAGCAAAATATCTTGGGCTGGCCCTGTCTGAGGTCTACTCCCAAGCTAGGCTTGTGACTGCTCCAGTTGTAGTCCAGAAACTAATGAACAGTCATTGAGGTGACAAAGTTATGAAGACTGGATTGGACTGTTGAAAGGGGACTTGCAGATGCTCACTGCACACAAAACCCCAACCATACAAAACCAGGAGGGGAACATGTGACCCTCAAGCTATTGTTGTACTGCAACTTTCAGAATCCCTCATTACTGGGCATGCTGGTTAGGACTGGTGGAATTTGTAGTCTGATGAAATCTGGAGGGTTACACTTTGTTCACTTCTGTCATACTGCCTGTTGTTCTATGTGGAAGCCTTTATGTGACACATTGCAATCTGGCACAGCAGTTTTCTTCACAAAGTCGCAAGCTGCAAAAAAGAAAGGCATTATAATGTGGTAAAAATGAGCAGTGCAATTTGCATGACTTATTGGCCACATGGGCCTGTTTTCATAGTGTTACATCGATATGCCAGAGCCTGCAGCTATGATCTAAGCCCAAATTACTATCAGCCATAATTCTGTTACTAATGTATGTTAGCATAAGGGAAATCATTTAAGTCTTGGTGACAAATTGACACTCACTAACGGGGTGCTGGATACATTGCTGGGCATGCAGTGAATGCCTGTTAATGAGGAGTAATTTGCTGCCAAGATTTAATGTGATTTCCCTCAATGAGAGAGTCAATTGGCAACAGGATTCCAACCAATATATTATAGTTGCAATCAGCCTTCATTTCAAAGATATTAATAACTGGTGCTTCTCCTTATGCCATTGGATGTAAAGGATTCTTTATTTCACTCAGAATAATGTACCTTTATTTTTCCCTAGGGTACACCCGACGAGTGATTGCTTATGACACCAAGGCCAATAAATTTGTGAAGTGTGCAGACATGAAGGATAGGAGGATGCATCACGGAGCTGCAGTGATCAATGAAAAGCTATATTTGACAGGAGGTCGTTGCCTTACTTTTGATAATGCCATCGAAGATTCCGATTCACTTGAATGCTATGACCCTAAAATGGACGCATGGGTTTCAAAGGGGCAACTACCATACAAACTGTTTGATCATGGGTGCCTTGCTCTCCAGGGTGTTCCTTGTTCCAACCTATTGTGAGGGAGAAATTAAGGAGAAAATGTGTCATGTTTTCCTAAAGGGAAAGACCCAGATTGAAAATTGTGTGGAAAATACCGGTAAATGATTGCCAAGGAAGGAGGCAAAAAGGACTGGAGTATGGAAATTGAGGTTTTGGTTGGTTTCTTGTTCTGATTTCCATGCCCCATCGTAACATGAGGAAAAGTGAGGTATTTTGCCTCAAGTTGCAGATTCAGGATATGATTAAAGGACAACATAGGGTCTATCATTTCATTTTATCATGTTTATTTTTAACATGAAGGATATCAATTGTACTTTCTGCCTCAAAAACCAAATGTACTGTGCCCTCCATCCAACCTTCTGTGAACTTTCCTCACAATCTGAAGGACCATTTTGAGAAGCAGTAACACCGAGGAAGATATAGACAAACCGTCCTATACCCCAGCTCCACAGTTTTATTCATCATGGATCATACTACCCAGAAACCATACTATACTTGGTCATCCGTGGACACTGCCCCAGCTCTGAAGCAGATAGAGATGATGGTGGACCCTGGCATGGAGACTGGTAGTAGTAGGAGACAGGCAGAATATCAGGCCCCCAAATGAAAGCGAGTCAGCCATTTGGAATATATGGGCCAACTTTGTTATGGAAGGAAGACCTGGAAGGAATGATTGTGTGTGGTGTGTGTATGTGCGACAGCTTGAAAGTAGCCTGGGGGTGGAGGGAAGGAAATCAGCTGAGCAGAGAGAGGATAACAGGGGAGAAGTGGATGTCAGAAGCTAGCAGGGTCTTGCCCTGCTCTCCCATCAGGGCCAGTTAGATTCACAGAAAACATGTCAGTCTTCCTTCAGGTCTCTTTCCTCATTGCTCAACCTCTTTCTCTCCCTTTGTGAGGTTAAAGACTTTTACTTTGATCCTCACCAGGACATGGGGGAGGGTTGCAGTTTGGTGCCTGTGTTTCTTAACTTCAAGCCTTCCTTAAGATGTTAGAATGGTTCCAAGGGCAGTGTTTTCCTTGTGCCATAATGTGTTTATCATTTTAATGCACTTCTCATTTCCTTTTGACTAAACAGACCTGACAAAATTATGAAATAAATTGATGCAAAGATAAATAAGTATTCCAGCTTTGTCCCCTGCCTTATTTTCTCTTGTTCCCTCGTCTGAGCATTCACAGTTGCTTCAGTGGAACAGGATTCTTGCATATGACCATCTCTGAAGCAAAGTATGAAAAGAAGGGTTATTTACCTCTTTTGCTTAGCCTTTAATTCCTACAGGGAATTGAGGAACAAGACTGCTTAAAGTCACTTGCTCAATTCAGAGATTTCTTATTATAAATGTCTGGATGTGAGGGGCTGAGCTATGACCAACTTCCTTACATCAAGGAACAACTCCAGAGCTTCAACTCTAATCAGATGTAGGTGAAGTAACCACAAATGGTGTGTGCTCAGTCTTCAACCCCTCGTGGGATAAATTGTCATTTTTCTGACCATAGGGGGAGAAGAAGAGCACTCAGGTACATATCCATCATTCCCTTCCCTCAGGCATCTAAGCACCAAACTTATTTTTCCTTCCTCCTTCTTCATCCCTGGTTCCTCTTATGGGGTGTCTTGCATTTTAGGTTGGAAGCCTGAGGACAGGGACTATTTTACTGCTATACTCTAAGCTGTTCTGCGAGACTTTTTGCAGCTGAAGGGTGGGGTAAAAGTGCAATCAATCAGTTGGGGAGTGCAATTCTGTTATTGACCAGGAACATGATGCTTCTTGATTGGTCAGGTCAGGTCAGGTCTAGCCTAGCCTTCTGCCAAAGTCTTTTCAGAATGCTACCTTCCTATGGTAAGACTTTGGGTCCCAGTCCCAGGTGAGAATATACAGTAGAACCCCTGTATCCATGGGATCGGTATTCACGGGTTTACTCATCCACTGTTTGCCACAGGCCTATATATACAACATAAGGGCACTTCTTTGTAGCCTTTGTCCTGTCCACTTGTATATTTTATATGGGGTTCCCTTGTATCTGCAGTTTCAGGCATCCACAGTAGATCATGGAACTGCTCCCCCACGGCTATGGGGATCCTACCATAGTTTCTAGGCCAGAACATAGAAGTAATGCATTAAAAGTATCATAATATGCTAAACATTAGTTGCTACATCTCTCTTTGTGCCAGTGTTGTTATTTTGAGTGTTAGCCATGCATCATTGGAAGATTAAGTGCCAACCTCCTATTTGTCAATAGATGGAGGACCTTAAACTAATTTAATATTTGCATGTAGCATTGCGAGCAACTGTGTATGGATACATAACTAGATATTTCTTGCCATTTATGCTTAGATTCTTTTTTTCCCCTTTCTTAAACTACAACATAAACATAAAATACATAAACCAAAATACAAATCGACTGTGTTCCCCACCACCCTAGTCGGGACCTCTTGCAGTAATCCTCTTCTTCCTCTATCTTTATTCTTCTTCTTCCTTTATTGTCCTCTTCTCCAGAACTGCATCGATTCCTGATTTGGAACTTTCCCTTTTCCTTATGCTTAGATTCTTAAGAGCTAGGAGTGTTGCTGCTATTTTGTTTGTTCAGTGTTTTTTTTCATGATTTCAGCACAATAAAATACATTTTTAAACTGACTGCAACAATCTTTTAGTAATAAGTTACTTTTACTCATCACTTTAATCATTTTGAGATAATTTCAGTTTTTATGTTCTTCTCGTTGATTATTTTAAAACACAGAAATATAAAATAATATGTTAATAATGAGAAGTGGATGTGGTTGTGGACATTAATTAACAGCTTATTTTTTTACTGGTGTGTAACCTGTAATGCCAATGAATTACTTTTTGCAAAAGCAACAGTACTGCTTTTTGAAATAACATTTCTTATGTTTGATTACCATCCAACATTTTACAGATTAAAATGGTGGTATATTTGTGACATGCCTGCTCTCGGATTGAAGACCTTTATTAGAGTTGTATTGCCTCATATTCTACTCTGCCAGTTGTACTGGGATTATACACATGAATGAAAGATGGGAATATGATTGCCTGAGTAAGTGGCTACTATACTGACAGGTGAAGAAAACCCCTGGATAAAGGTGGCTGGTCCAGGGGAAGCAATAAACTCAATCAAGTCAAGCTAGGGTCTCACAGAGCATCTGTTCTCCAAAATGTACCTGATCAGTCACTGATTATATTTTGTATTTCCCCCCCCCCCCACCATACATGTGGTGTAAAACCTGTCACAGTTCAATGACAAAATCCATTATTTTTTTCCCTCCTGAAAGTGGTTGGTCGGCTGGTTTGCTTTGCTCCCGATTTGTTTTACCACTATGGCAGAATCCATCCTTCTTCTCTTTGCTCCCTCAACCAATCTTCCTTCTTTTACTCCCCCTGGAGAGAACACTGATTACAGTGGAGGTCAGCTGAAGATGCCGCTGCGGACATCACTACAACCACAGCCTGGAGCTGCCAAGGCTAAGCATGAGACTTTGTGCTTACTGATTACTGGAGGTGAATCAGGAACAGCAGCAGCCACTTGCTTGGGAAGCATGTATGTGCATTACACATAAGCCCAAGACAATGCAGACACAAAACTTGTAAGCCCCTTGCTCAGCCATGACAAAGAAGGACAATCTGGGAGAAGGAGGGAACTTTCCCTCTCATCTGGAATAGTCTTCAAATGCTGAGTTAGGCAAAGTTCTTTCTTACCCACCTTCACTGGGTGGCAAAAAACTGTAAGAGGCAAGAATGTGTGTGTCTGCTTTGTGTTGTTATGACAGATATATACAGCCCCCTGAGAACATGTAAAAGCACAGAGGGTACTGTGCCACTGAGTCCATTGATGTTTCTCAGCTGTGATTCATATATCTACAGACAAAGTAAACATCATAGGCCAGGACTATTGGAAACCGCATATGAGGAAAGACCATATTGTTCCTTCTCTCCTCAGAAAAAGAAAAATTCCCCACTGTCCAAGAAGCCACTCCAAGTACTGTATAGACAAATTAAGAATAATATTCCTGATGAAATAGTTTCATTTATACAAATACTCATTCATGTGTGCACACATACACATTCCTGAATTTCAATTTCTGATGGATTCTGAGATCACCAAGAAAAAGACCTTAGGCTATAGCTTATGGAAATTAATGTCTGAATTGTGCAAATACAGATGGATTCAATCTTCAGGGGCTTCCATTTAGTTGTGTAGGACAAAGGAAACTGAACACACTCTTAGATGCAGTGTCGAGGGACACCCATAGGGTTTTTAGTTCCTGTGTGGAACAAGAGGTACACCCAAATAAGGGCGAAAGACAGTGTCAAGTACGTATGTACTGTATTGGTTGGAACAAAAGACTCAAATTGGCTGATTATGTGTTTTACTTTAAATTCCCTATTCAAACATGTCTACTTGATCCAGTAAACATCTTATGTTTTGGGTCCACAAAAAATGAATGGATTTTGCCTTGTTTCAAAAGTGAAGAATTTAAAATCAGATTTATTCTTAATCCACAGTCAGCCGTAACATTTGGAAGAGTGGAGGGGAAGTTGCCAAAGGAGGGAGATAATGGATAGTGTGGAAGACGTATCCACCCCACCTGTTCTTTTCTGTGTGCCATCAAGTAAGGCAGAAGATGCAGTCTTAGTACCAGTGTTAAACTCCCAGTGGAGTAGACCTCTGTAGGTGGAAGAAGGATGCCAATTTTGGCTCAGGCAACAAAATGTTTTTAGTTGACCGTGTTCCCATCTCATCTCATCCCGGTGGTACCCCTAAGATGACAGCTACTGTAAATTCTTCTGGGCATTTTTAAAAAAATGTTCTCAAGGTATTACTCATGGTGGATGGGCCATGTTCAGCTGACAGAAACCACATGAGATATAAGCATATCTCCACATTCCATATGGATTCCATATATTTCCTGTATTACATTAACAAAAGCAACCGCATAGTTTACCCTATTATGCTAAAGGCTTTCTATTTGCACAAAAAAAAAAAAACCTCCAAAATGCCAGGCAAATATGGCTGTTAAGGAGTAAAAGCTATCTCGAGGACTGTGTCTCTCGTTATGAGCCTGCTTGGGTGTTAAGATCATCAGGAGAGGCCTTCCTCTGGGTCCCACCACCCTCACAAGGTGCACTTGGTGGGGACACATGAGAGGGCCTTCTCTGTTGCTGGTCTCAGACTTTGGAACTCCCTCCAAGAAGCTAAGCTGGCCCCATCTTTGCTGTCCTTCTGCAAGCAGGAAAATACATTTCTCCTCAGGCAAGCTTTCCCTGAGAGACTGGCTGCCTGAGTAGGGTTTTTTAATGGATGGTTGTATGTTACGGATTTTAACGTGGTTTTGGTGTTGTTTTTGTTTACCATTTTTAGTGTGGTATTTGTTTGATCCTTTTTAGTATGTGTATACGTACTATTTTAGATTTAAACATGGTCTTTTAATGATGTAAACCACCTTGGATTCTTTTTAAGGAGAAAGGTGGGGTAAAAATATTTTAAATAAATAAATAAAATTAAATATACTCTTAGCCAACACACTAACTAGTTAATATTATTACCTAGGTTTACCAGTCTGCTCTCATTAGTGATTAAGTGATTAATGTTCATGGATTTGTCTGTTCACTGAAATAGATGCACAAAGTTTGGACAATTGAAGTTGCAGTCATAGTGACAAGTAAAAAGCATGCACCTGGTAGAGATGTACAGACTGGGGGGGCGGGGGCATTTCCAGGCTACAACTCCCAGAATTCCTTAGGCGGCATATCTGCCTAGGGAATTCTGGGAGTCATAATCCAAAAAAAATACAAAACTGAAAATGCAAGTAATATCCTTTCTTTGTTGGAAAAGGCCTTGAAAATAATTTGTTTACTTATTTTGTTGACTTATTTTGTTACGGCTTTTCCTGCAATGAGCTCTAAGTAATACACATGGAGTTCTTCCTGTACCCATTTTATCTTCACCATAACATGGCCGATAGGTCAAGCCTGAGAGAGACTGACCGATCCATGGCTGTCACAGCTTTGGCAGGACCTCAGCATTGTTCTCTCAAGTCCCACTCCAAGCACTGTATCATACTGCTTCCATTCAACCTTTTGCCAAGCTAGGGTGCTCCACTGTTGAACAGCTCATGCCACAGAGAAAGTATTTTGTAATACTTTGTCCGAACCCCTTCCATGTAACTTGAACTCATTGGTTCAGGTCCTACCCTCTGGAGCAACAGAAAATAAATAATCTATAATGTAGTCAAGGGCACCAAGTTACTTCTCTTCAGGGGTGCTATAGCAGAGAATTCTACAATTCAGTTTCCTCAAGTGAAGTACAAACTTAGAGATATCATAACTTTATATCTTGGGGTGGGGTCAGACTCCGCTATTGAGAGTTCAGTAAACACACACACATTTAAAAAATGCACTTCTGGACTTATCCCAAGCACAGGAACAGAGTTTATTTTACTGATAGCTGCACCAAAATATTTAGAGTTAATCGAAATATGTAGACCGCATAGACCACCCAGTATAAAAGCAGCATCGATGACTCAAACTACACAAGTGAAGCATTTCTGCTTTATTTTCAAGAGCTTTCTCCTGCCCTGGGAGAATGGCATAGATTTCTTCTCTTTCTAAGGTATAGTAAAATAGGCCCTATTTTACACATTATTTCCTGTTTCCTTGGTAACAGCCATAGTTAGCCCCATTCTCCCCCACTGGACCACCTTCCTCTGGCATTTCCTCATAGTTGAATGGGGGGGGGGGGGGGACTGAGTTTTCCCATAACCTACAGTGGGCTGGAAAATTGTATCTTTTAACACAAAACTGCACATATGATTAGGGCAAGTCACATACAAGATCACAAGTGAGGAACGTTTGGTCTTCTAGCCAGTGGTAAGGACCTATAGGAGGTACAGCATAGGGAAAGTATCTAAAAGGCCAGCATTTCCTCTCCCTGACATAAGCTAACAATCTGGGAGACCTGAGAGACTACAGAAGTTGAACCTCAACAAATTGTGCAGGGAAAAAAAGGTAATACCTGTGGTTTATAATCTGAGTCGGAGAGCCTCCCTCACAATTCTGGTGGGTACCTCTCTGCTCCAGTCATAAGCCATATATGAGTATTTGTCAGACTGCTGAAATCATTCATGAAATTCTGAACCCCTGTCACCACCCACACACCCCAAATTCATATATTTTCTGCATACATTTTCTACAGACTATTTTTAAACGGACATGTCTCACAATGCTATGTTTTAGATCAATTCGTTACTTTCTGAGCTCGAGAAGCACAAGTTTCTGATTATAGTGGCAGAAGGTAGTTCATCTGACTCACTCTTAACATAAGGCTGTAAATGCAATCTGTTTAATTATAAATGAAAATCTGATCTTTGAGGGAGGACGAGACCTAAAACATGGGTTTATTAAAAGAATGTAGCTTTTAGACACTAGAGTGTCTACTGCCTGTTTTTTTCTGTCCTGTGTATGAATCATCCATGTTAAGAGGGAACAGGATGATTATATTGCTATAAAGCCTATATAAACAGAACAACAAGCAAACCCAAATGGTGGGCATAATTTGCATCAAGTATGCAGAGGAACCAGTTTTATTACAGCAAAGTTTCCTCTTGTGAGATATCACAAAATCCAAAACCTTTTCAAGAGCTTGAGGGAAGGCCTCTGAAAAATTTTGTTGAACCGCAAAGGTGTTTTTTTAAAAAATAAATCATTGTTAGGAAAATTGTGTTTGACTTATTCAGAGAAAAGAATGCCCCGTAAAAGCAGGCCCAACCCCTCCCTTTCTTTTGAGCAGGCCCGACCCCTCCCTTTCTTTTTGCTTTTCTTCTTGACTCAAGGACTAATGTTTCTTGAAAGACAAAGGATCCGTTTACTGAGAAACAACGCTGGTAGTAGATAGAAACAACATGCTTGTATTAGAGATAAGAATGGAATGCAGGGGCCCAGGGAGAGAAGAAGATCCGTTTACCTGTTCTGCGCATGTTTAAAAGGTGTTTTTACTAATCCAATGAATTTTCGCCAGCTAACTTTCTGACCTTTTTAGGAGATTGTGCGCCCACCCCAAATCGCCCGGAAGGGACAGGCTATAAGAGATTACCATTCCCTTTGTTCTTTGGAGAAAAAGCCTTTGCCCCGCGTGGTGAATTGTTTTTCTCCCCGCTTTCTGCAGCAGGCGTTTTCCTTTGCAATAAAATAACCTCACAAGAAGCCTTCGTGCCTCAGTCTCTCATTTTGGGAGCTTCCTACCTGGGGAAACCGGATAACAGTTTTTGGGGGCTCGTCCGGGATTTCCTAACAGCCCCGGTTGGGGCCGGGCAGCAGCCCAGTTGAGGTCAGGCAGAACGAGGGCGGCGGTGAAGTGAACCGGAGGGTACCCCTGTCTCCTTTTGGCAGCCGCTTCCTTCCCGACGCTTCGGCTGCTCGGCATCAAGAACTCGGAAAGAGGCACGAACGCAAGAGGTCCTCCAAGCCGGCCGGCCAACGGACATTGGTAAGTTAAGGTGGGGAAACTCCGAATGGGTTGGTTGTTGTTGGATGAGTGAAGGATCGAGTGGGCCTGCAGTTCCCTACGGTAGCCGTTGTGTGATCCGGTACCCTGGGTCAGGTCGAGAGAGTGGTTGTTGCAATCCTATTGTGTCTGCGTTCAAGAGACCCCTTACTCTTGTCGCAAAACCCCTTTTCCTTTTGTATTTGTCTCCCGCGGGATGGGAAACCAGGTGTCTAGGAAGGAAAAGAGGTCCAGCGGGGACCACAAGACAAGGAGGAATTTCGAGGGGGACGCCCCGGCACCAACTCCGAGAGGCGGAGAGGAGCTAGGAATTCCTAGCAACAGCCCATTGGGGAAGCTGTTGCTACATTGGGCATCGGTGAAAGTACAGGAGTTTCAGTCAGAGCAGGAAATGGTCCGTATGTGCACAGAGGTCTGGACCAATCTAGAAATCAGTCCAAGATGGCCAAAACTCGGATCCAATAATTTCGATGATATTAAAAGGGTGGACAACTTCTATGTTGCTCATCCGCCCCGTACTGCCTATGTCGACTCCTGGATGTGGTACATTATAAAATTTGGACCAGGAGTTAAATTGGCAGTAAGCAGAACCCTATTAGATACCAAGCTGAAGGGTGAGGAAATGTCTAAATTTGACCCCTTAGAGTTTGTTAACTATCAGCAGCCCATAGCACCGCCCACAGCACCACCAGAGGCTGCTGAGCAGTTAGCAGCGCCTCCCTCTTACGAAGAGGCAGGGCGGGAGGGTAGGAATTTAGGCCCAGCCCAGGCCAGTCCCTTAAGCGCTGCCTCCACCATAGAGTATTCCCCCCCTTTAGATCCACTTAGAGAACAAATTAATGAACTACAGAAGACCATAGAACAGATGGGGCAGACCCCATCTCGACCAAACACCAGGTCTAGGACACGGGCAAAGGAGGCAGCTGAAATAACTGATGAATGCCCCGGTGCATCAGCTCAGTACCCATTAAGGGAAGTCCCAATGGGAACTAGGGTTGGATATGTAGAGGTCCCTTTAACTAACTCTGATATTCGGGTAATAAAACAACAACTGCCTAATCTTCCAGAAGACCCCATTGGGTTCGTGACAGGACTCAGGGACGCTCTAGGGACTATGGTTTATAAGCCCACTGAATTGTTACATATTTGCAAACAATTAGCAGGAGTAACGTATACCAACCAAGCGTTGGGTCATGCTAGAAGGCTTTGGCAGGCGCAGGATGGCGCCCGAACAGAACAGATGGCTAGGGAGAGATTCCCTGAGATAACCCCGGGGAACTGGGACTTTCAGGCTGATAATATTAGGGAGCAGTGTGGGGAAATGAAAGATTTCTTATTAAAGGGACTAGAAGCAACAGTCCCTAAAACCGTTAGCATGAAATTAGCCTTTGGACAGCCCCAAGGAAAAGATGAGAGTCCAGTCGAGTATTTAGAAAGGCTAAAACGAAATATGCGACGGTATACCGGATTAGACCCAGAGGATCAAGCAAATGCAAATATTCTGAGGTTGGAGTTTGTGTCGGGGTGTTACCCGGACATAAAGTTCAAACTACAGAAGATTGATGACTTGACAACTAAACCTATAGGAGATTTGTTGACGGAAGCCCAGAAGGTAGTGGCAAGGAGGGAAGAGGAAAAGGAGAGGAGACAGTTGAAACTGATGGCACAGATGGTGGAAAAAGTTGTAGAGAAGAAGATCCCCGGAAGAAACCCTCCATGGGTCGGGACTCGTGGACGGGGCCGAGGGAGAGGAGTGTACAGCAACCAGGCAGGTAGAGGAAAGTTTGTGGAAGGTAGAAAGGATGAAGGGGGACAAGGGCAGGTGAAGGAGGCACGACGGCCCCCGTTGCCCCATGACGTGTGCGCGAAATGTGGCAAAACTGGGCATTGGAAAAAAGAATGTTATTTAAACAGAACAGAGGCAGAGGAGTTGACAAGGCTGGCAGCCTGTTATGAGGACTGCGAATAGGGGTGTCAGGGCTGCCTGGTAAAAAGTCCCGCCTGCGCAGAGCCCTTGTTAACTTTGCAGGTGGGCAAAGAGGGAACAGAAATCGAATTTTTGGTAGACTCAGGAGCCACAAGATCTAGCCTGAGCCAACCTACCTGGGAAGGACGACTTCCTCTTTCTGGGGGACATTGTAACATAGTAGGTATAGAAAACCTAACGCAACGGGTTCCTGTTCTAAAACCCCTAGAGGTGCTAAAACCTGGGTCACATGAAAAGCTGTGGCATGATTTCGTGTGGACCCCAAATTCAGGAGTGAACCTACTAGGTCGAGATTTAATGGCCAAATTAGGAATACAGATATTGCTTAAAAACCAGGTGTGTGAGGTCAGGATGGCCGCCCTCAGGACTGAGGATGAAGCCGAAATTGACCCAATAGTATGGGCAAAGCCAGGAAACCCCGGCCTTATGAAAGTTACTCCAGTGAAAATGCATTTAAAAACAGAGGTACCAGTGTATAGACCCCAATATCCCATTAGACCAGAAGCTGAAGAGGGCCTTAAGCCCGTAGTAAAGGAATTGCTGGATGATGGCCTTATTGAACCCAGCGATTCGCCTTACTGTACTCCTATACTACCTGTAAAGAAATCTAATGGGACATGGCGAATGGTTCAAGATTTGAGAGAAGTAAACAAGGTAGTGATCCCTAGGGCGCCCATAGTACCAGATCCCCATACGATCATGCGAAAGATCCCTGACACTCACGTTTGGTACACAGTTATAGATTTAAAGTCAGCTTTCTTCTGTGTGCCCGTGGACTCAGTGTCGCGCCCAATATTTGCCTTTCAGTGGCCTCACCCAGAAACAGGTAAACTAACCAGATGGTAGTGGCGCGTATTGGCTCAAGGCTACACAGAAAGTCCCACTATTTTTGGGGAAATTCTAGAAGAATTGCTTCAAAAATGGACCCCTCCTCCGGGAGTACTTTTAACGCAATATGTGGATGATTTGCTTTTGAGTGGGGCGGAAGGGAAAACGGTCAGAAAGGCCAGTATTAGCCTTCTTAACTTCTTAGGCGAACAGGGACTCAGAGTATCCCAAGAGAAATTGCAGTTTTGTGAGCCAGAAGTAAAATACCTGGGATTAATACTAAAGCAAGGAACTAAGTGCATCAACCCCGAGAGGTTGAAGGGAATCCGTAGTTTGGAAATGCCAAAGACTAAGCGACAGCTCAGGAGCTTTATCGGAACAATTAATTTTTGTAGACAGTGGATTGAAGGGTTTTCAGAAATAGTCCAACCCTTTTTGAAGAAATTATTAAAGGATGAGCCCGAAGTATTGGTGCTAGAAAGGTCAGACTATAAGCTGTTTGAAAGAATCAAAGAGATTTTGTCATCGGCCCCCGCTTTGGGGCTGGCAGACCCAAAGAAACCTAGCCACTTATTTGTAACCGTGGGTAATGGAGTTGCCAAGGGAGTGCTAGCTCAGAAGAAGGCAGGACGATACCAACCGATTGGATATCTATCTAAACATTTGGACGTTGTAGTCCTAGGGTGGCCTACTTGTCTACAGGCCTGCGCGGCAGCAGCAGAATTGGTTAAATTAACTCGAAAACTATATCCTTTCGAGGCAATTGTCCTGCATTCTTCCCACCAACTTAGAACTATCCTCACCCATACGGCTAGGCGATGGATGACGGATAGTAGGTTGTTACAAATTGAGGCTATTCTCCTTGAAAAACCCGATCTGGTGCTAACCACCACTGAGCACTGTGGTCCAGCTGAAGGGTTATCAGAGACTGTCAGGAAAGAAATATGTAATGAGCATGATTGCATTGCCCTAACTGATCTGCAGACCAAATTTAGAGAAGACCTTCAGGAAGAAGAGATAAAGGAGGCATGGAACTTATACACGGACGGGTCTTCCAGAGTAGTGAACGGGAAAAGAATGACAGGATATTCAGTGGTAGAGGACGGAGGACTCGAGGTTGAATCTGGACCCCTTCCCCCGTCCATGTCTGCTCAGACTGCAGAGTTGTACGCCCTCAAGAGAGCTTTAGAAATTGGGAAAGGAAAATCCGTAAATATCTGGACGGACTCTAAATATGCTTGTGGAGTAGTGCATGTTTTCGGAAAAATTTGGAGTGAAAGGGGGCTACTAACATCCCAGGGAAAGAATCTAGCCCATCATCAGTTAGTACTAGAAACTTTGGAGGCGTTGAGCCTCCCATCCAAGGTGGCTATCATTCACATACCAGGCCACCAAAAAGGAAACGCCCCAGAAATAGTTGGAAATCGTTTGGCTGATGAGTTGGCAAGAAAAGCAGCAGAAAAAGAGTTAAACCCTGCTCTCTTGGCAGCTCTCCTACCTACCAGTAAAGAAATATCCACCCCTTTGGTATATTCACAAAGAGAGTTGGAGTTGGCGGAAGCGCAAGGAGCTACAATGGTAAATGGCATACTGGAATTAAAAGATGGAAGACAATGGCTACCAGAGGGGGTGATCAGAGAAGTCCTCAAGGCACTGCATGAGGGAGGACATTGGGGAGTTAAGGCTTTGATCTCAGCCTTTCTGCAACGATATGTGGGGAAGAAAGTGTGGTCACACGCCAACACCATTTTGGCTCACTGCATTCCTTGCCAAAGAGTAAATAAGAACAACCCGAGAAAGGCAGAAATGGGAGGAAGACCTTTGGCCGTCCACCCTTTCGAACATTTACAGTGTGATTTCATTGATATGCCCAAGTCTGGAGCGTGGAATCATTGTCTGGTAGTAACTGATCAACTTACTGGCTGGGTGGAGGCTTATCCTACGACCAGGGCAACGGCAGGGACTGTTTGCAAAATCTTATTAGAACAAATTATTTGTAGATATGGATTGATCCAATCAATAGATAGCGATCGCGGGACACACTTCACTCAGAGGGTGCTACAGCGAGTAGCTGAAACTTTGGGTATAACTTGGAAACTACATGCCCCGTGGCACCCTCAGAGTTCAGGAAAAACTGAGAGGATGAATCAGACCTTAAAGAGACAAATCATCAAATTGATGCAACAGGCGCAATTGCCCTGGCCAAAGGTTTTGCCCCTAGCCTTATATGCTATAAGGACCAAGCCGCATAGCACTACAGGACTCTCGCCCTTTGAGAGTCTGTATGGAATGGGAATTTGGGATGTTAGCACACAGAGAATTAGCCCCAACCTAGAACTTTTCAAAGATGCCTTTATAAGAAAATACCTGCTGGCTCTGTTCTCTATTCTCTCCGATAATAGGGAACGAGGCATCGCGGTGCAGCGAACGCCATTGGAGGTAGCAGTGCATTCCTTCCACCCCGGGGATTGGGCTTACATCAAGGCATGGAAGAGTGAACCGCTCGCCCCAAGGTGGCTTGGCCCGTTCCAGATCTTGTTGACAACAGAAACTGCCGTCAGGACCAAAGAACTAGGCTGGACTCACCACACTCGCGCCAAACACGCAACTAATCCTGAAGGACGGTGGGAAGCTGTGCATGTGTCTGAGGACGGACTAAAGACTATTTTTAGGCGACAAAAGTAATGTCCAGCAGGCAATTGGCGCATAAGTATTGCCCCTTCTTTAGTGTGTTCCTGGAAGCAAGGAAGGTCAATAATCTGGTTCAAACTTGGAAGGTATCCTTAAAAATTAGCAGGAGTCGGTGGGGGTTCTATTTCTTTAAAGGGTACTCAATTGGAGATCAAGTAGTATTGGAAGACGCGGAGACAATCAATAGGGAGGAGGAAAGAAAAATTTTTAACGGGGTTTCTACAGAATTGTGGGATTCTCAGTGGTGGCACAATCAGTACTGTAAGGTCTGCCCTATTACAAAGAATCAAGAACTGTGCGAAATTACCGATACTGAGAGTAGTTCTGAAGAAGAATCAGAGGAGGAGTGTGTGATTTCATTATCTGATGACGAGGAGTTAGATGAGGATTGTCGGATTACATTGTTTGGACGAATATTGTAGAGTAATGTCCATAGTTCCCTATATAACAGGTAGTGTTTGCCCCTGGTTTTCCTGTTCAATCAGTCGAACACCAACGGGAGAGGTAGAGGCGTGGATAGTGCGAATACAAACTACCTCCTATTGGGACACTGAATACGGGGGGTTGGCCTGGGGCAACCAGTTGATGGTATACAAAAGAGTTAAAGGCAAGGGCCGTGGGACCTTGTATACTAGTACTAAGCTGGCCTCAAGCTTAGAGTTTTGGCATAATCGAGACTGTAAGAGGTGCCCCCTTATCAAAATTAGGGATAGCAACATCGACTCTGGATCAGAGTCAGACTCCGATTAGGTCGTTCCCCGAAGGGAGTGACCTTTCCGCTCTCACACTTTCACCTCCCGGCAGTTTGTTCGGAACTCCAGGCGATATCCGGAACTTTAAAGATCCCTTGCTAGGGATAGATCCCTTTGAGCCCTATTGTCTACTATATTGCCACTTTTGCCCTCACCATTGGTGTGCCAGAATAACCAAATTTGACGAAAGCCCGACATTGAGGTGGTATGTGCTGAAGGTGGGATATCCCGAGAGGTTGTGGGCCGAAAGTCTGTGGGCTGTGGAAACACCAGTCGCAAGCTATCAGTGGAGGGTTCGACCCGATAGCTCGACGCAGGCAAAAGCCATTCCTAAGGGATGGCTCCGCTACGCATCTTCGGTACACCACGAGACGTGTTGGAAGTGCAGGAGCGAAAGCCCTTGGTCCGTGCCCAGCCCAGACTCAGAGGACGAGGAATGGAACTCCCGCTGCCAGTGGCGGTAAAGCCTACCCCTCTGATGTCTTGGAAAAACATCAGGCAGATGCTTATTGGTAGACCAAGGGTAGACGGCAAAGTGATTACAGTATTAGGGATCTTTCTGAGCCTTATTCTGCAAGTGACAGGGTCTACTTGTCCTTGTGTGATAACTACCAGGAGAGGGAATCAGGAACATCAAACATTGCTCTACAAGTCCGTCTATAAATGCATGGGCAATACCTCTGTATGTCGATTCAATAATGTAGAATATACTGTCTGCAGTAAAAGGAGTCAGGAGCCAGTTTGTTTTGATCCTAAGGAAGATCCTGAAAGGATCTGGGTGGAGGTCTACGCCCTGGCAACCCTTCAACGAACGTTGGTAGCTAGAGCTGAACGAAGAGAGAACCACCCTATATCTCTCATCTTTGATGCATGTGTCGCAATTAGTCATGGAGCCTTTCAGTTCACTAAGTGTGGGGGAATGGGATGGGTAAAATACTATAAGGCACAGCACAAATATATGGGATCCACTAGAAAATGCGGCCCCATGGGGGACCATGGATTCGGATTCTACACCAGTCCGACTTGTACAGAATGGGCTACCTGGTCCACTGCAGATAAAACTGCAACTTTGGAATCAATACCTGCAAAACCCGGCTGCACTTGGGGTACCTGTAACTTTGTTAACTTTACCATATTACAACCAAAGATGTGGGATGAGAAGAACAAATGGGGAACTTCCATGTGGGATCAGACGTTCAGTATACTCATAGAGGGAAAAGGAAGCAAACCTAAAGCGTTCCTTAAAATTGTCCAGACTAAGGAATATAAAATAGGGGAAGATTTGAGGAGATACCAGACCTTCTGGAGAGAGATGGAAACGGATCCTTGGGAACAATCTTTGACTCCCAGGACAACTAATCTGTTTGTTGAACTGGCACAAACAATAGCTACCACTATGAATGTTTCAAATTGCTACATTTGTGGCGGTACTCTTAAGGGAGATCAGTGGCCTTGGGAGGTACTTGAGTGGAGTCATACTGTACCATACAATCTCTCAGGGATACCCGAACACACTATCAAAACCAGGTGGGAGTTGTCTAATAATCTTTTAGGAATGTTTTGTATCCAGCGTACTCCCGACATAATAAAGCGCCCTGTTAAGTTGGGAGATTCCAATTGTCGAAACATTCGCATCATCAATGGTACACAACTACTTACTTGGGGAAACGTATCTATTAACCCTTGGATCAATTTAACAAATGAGGCTGCAACCCTTTGGCATAATGGCAGCTTAATGGGAGATGGGCATGCTCCTGCAGGGTTGTATTGGATATGCGGGAAGATAGCATATTCTCATTTAGTGCCTAATTGGATCGGGACATGTTTCTTAGGACACTTAAAACCATATTTCTTCATGATTCCACTGGAAAGGGGAGTAGACTTGGGACACGTTGAGCAGCCCCTGGCTAGAGAGAAACGGGAGCTAAGGATAGGACAGTGGAAAGATGATGAATGGCCCCCTGAACGAATAATTGCTTACTACGATCCTGCAAGTTGGGCCCAAGATGGTTTATATGGATACAGGACCCCAATCTATATGCTCAATAGAATTATAAGACTCCAAGCTGTAGTAGAGTTGCTCACTAGGGAAAATGAACAAGCTTTATTATTGCTAGCTAAACAGAACACGCAAATTAGGAATGCTATATATCAGAATAGATTAGCTCTAGATTACTTATTAGCTTCGGAAGGAGGTGTGTGTGGAAAGTTTAATTTGACAAATTGTTGCCTTGAAATTGGAGATACACAGGACGCAATTGCAGAAATTACCGGTCAAATGCGGAAATTGGCTCATGTCCCTATTCAAAAATGGGCTGGAATTATGGATGACACTGGGTGGTTAGGAGGGGTTTTCAACAACTGGAAACAAGCACTATTCTTCCTAGGTATGATTATGTTTGGATTAATGTTGTTACCCTGTATCATACCTCTTCTTAGAAGCATGATTAATTCAGCAGTTCAGGCGGCAATGCCAAAAACGCAGATGACTGTAAGAGAAACTGAAATAAGCTACAAAATCATCCCAGCCCAGGACGAAATTTATAATTGTGAATAAGTCAAAATGTGTAGAAAAAGAAAAGGAGGGATTTGTTAGGAAAATTGTGTTTGACTTATTCAGAGAAAAGAATGCCCCGTAAAAGCGGGCCCAACCCCTCCCTTTCTTTTGAGCAGGCCCGACCCCTCCCTTTCTTTTTGCTTTTCTTCTTGACTCAAGGACTAATGTTTCTTGAAAGACAAAGGATCCGTTTACTGAGAAACAACGCTGGTAGTAGATAGAAACAACATGCTTGTATTAGAGATAAGAATGGAATGCAGGGGCCCAGGGAGAGAAGAAGATCCGTTTACCTGTTCTGCGCATGTTTAAAAGGTGTTTTTACTAATCCAATGAATTTTCGCCAGCTAACTTTCTGACCTTTTTAGGAGATTGTGCGCCCACCCCAAATCGCCCGGAAGGGACAGGCTATAAGAGATTACCATTCCCTTTGTTCTTTGGAGAAAAAGCCTTTGCCCCGCGTGGTGAATTGTTTTTCTCCCCGCTTTCTGCAGCAGGCGTTTTCCTTTGCAATAAAATAACCTCACAAGAAGCCTTCGTGCCTCAGTCTCTCATTTTGGGAGCTTCCTACCTGGGGAAACCGGATAACAATTAGAAGCTTCTAAGGGCTAGAGTTCACTTCATCTGATGGGTGAGGCTGTTACTACTTTAGGAGACAATCTTTTGATGTCCTATTCTTCTTTCAAAGCAAAAAGGACATTTTCATGCAGAATTTTGAATTTTTTGGTTAAATTCCTCTAGTTGCACAGCAGAAGTGCAGAGATTCATAGGGAGAGTAGCTTCCAATTTCCTAGAGTAATCCACCCATTTTTCTCAAAAAAAAATGGGTGGATTCCACCCAGTCAAATCTGCTAAAGGCAGCATGCAGGGTTGCAAAAACTCCAACAAGCTCTGCTTAAATCCTCTAAAAAGAAGCATCTTCCCACTTTTGAGACTCTCTGTTTCTCTGCTGAAGATCATGTCCTACCAGAAAGTTATTCCTGATTTTTAGTTGAAATCCCTTTCTTATAATGAACAAAGTTTTTCATAGAATCAGAATAATTGAGTTGGAAGGGGCCTATAAGGACATCACGTTTAAGCCCTGCTCAATGCAAAGATCTTCTTTATATTTTGATTTTGATTTTGTTTTTGCCTGACATTCATTATTCCATTAATTGAATTATTATTATTTTACTAACTAGCTTTAGGCTGTACGTAGCTGTTTTTATTCTCCACTGAACTGCATATGTCTGGGTGAAGGATTATTTTTTGTCTCTAGCAATTAATAGAAACTCTTCCCTATGTAATCCATACTTTCTGGAAGTAAACTGATCTGTTTATATTTTTAGGGTCAAAGCAGCGCAGGCAACACTTTATGCCGCTCATGTGATGGTCGAAACTGTTACAGCACAAGAACTGGCAGGGAAGTGGGAAGGGAGGAAAGTGATAGAATGTAGTTACAGAGCTATAGGAAGAGAGATTGTGGAAAGAAATGGAAAATATTATGAAGCACAAGCAGAGTTACAGCAACAGGTGGCTTGGTTGCCCATGTCCCCAGTCACACCCGCAAGAAAGATCTGAGTTTTGGGTTGGATGATGATCATGGTAGTTCATCAGGGGAAGCGGACAAGTTGCAGTGGGGAATGTAAACAGCATGGAAAATGATCTGCTCAGTTATAAATCACACTGCCACCTCTTTGCTCTGGCAGACCTCAAGGGAGCTGAGTACTCAGAACTCCCAAAAAGGCACACAAAGGTGTATGCGTTCCCAGAACTTGGAAGTAACTAGTTACACGTAACATCGCTTCCTGTAACTAAGTGCCTTTTCAGATAACAAGGCTATAACAGTGTTCCATATGAAACGTAACCGTTACTTACAAATTAGTTTGTCTTGTGTAACAAGCTTTTTCTAGTTACTTTTTGAAGGCATTGTATAGGCATTTGACATGAATTTTCACATTTTATGCCATCCTCTTCGCAACCCTAAGTGGCAAAAGTATTACTTTAATCTTTTGCTAAGTATTTCCATTGTGTGATATCAGAATTGGCCTGTAGAAGGAACCAGAGAGCATTTTCCTATGTCAGCACTAGCAGATAACAAGGTAAAGCATAACAAGAACTGCTTTTGTGAATAGAACAAAAATACTTATCTGGCTGCCACAAAGTAATGATTAAAGCCATGAGTTCTTTCTTAAAAATAATATTCCAAGCTCTGAAGACACAGCCAGCCAGAAATCAAGTTTGTTTTACTTTTTCATCGCAGTGAGCTATCAGGACCAAAATATTAATGTGAATATGTGTACACCACCTCCAGGATCAGAGGCAGTTGATTTTTATATCCCATCTGCTGGTGAGGGGAAAGGGGAAAACAGTGGGAAGTAGTGTTGCCACCATATCCAGGGTCTGAGTTTCCATTGGCGTCTGGCTGCTCATGGTGGGAATCAGGTTCCCGACCTAGATACTTTAATTTTACATTAATTGATTGATCGTTTTCATGTTGCTTTAGTTAATTGACTTATATGTTTATTTGCTTTTATAGTGTGGTTCTGTTTTGTGGCTATTATTTATTCTGTTAGTGTGGTTTATTTTGTTGTGAACTGCCCAGAGTGGCCTTAGTAGCCAGATGGGCAGTAAATAAATAAATAGATAGATAGATAGATAGATAGATAGATAGATAGATAGATAGATAGATAGATAGATAGATAGATAGATAGATAGATAGGCCTTTGATCTAATCCAATAAAGCTCTTCTGATATTCTCACACTGTTGTAGGAAAACCCTCATTTTTCAGCATTTAAATACACATCTTATGTTCTGCTTAAAAAACACATA
This sequence comes from Intellagama lesueurii, assembly GCA_037013535.1. Classification (NCBI taxonomy): domain Eukaryota; kingdom Metazoa; phylum Chordata; class Lepidosauria; order Squamata; family Agamidae; genus Intellagama; species Intellagama lesueurii. The sequence goes on from JBAJHW010000004.1 coordinate 15,003,334, forward strand.
CTCTCACCTTGATTCTGCAAGTCCGGTTCTGCTGTTTTTAACTGCTGTCCAGTAATTCCTGACTTCTGGTGATTCTTTTGAGGCATGTGGGATGTTCAGTGATTTATTCACCATTGTCTGCAGTTGTTTAGTTTCCATAGCCAAAGAGGGATGTGACCGAAGTCCCCTGCATCCTAAATCAACTGTCTATTGACCACACCATACTAGTGCTCAAAACTAGTTAATTCATGAAGTAGCAACCAAGGAGTAAAACACACTAATCTAACACAGATATATTATATGCAGAAACTATGCATGCATCACCATCCATGTCCCAACACTTAGTCAGATATATTGAATTGATGTTTTCGTTTGCTATGTCAACATGGATGTTTATCCTCAGCTTTGGCCATTGGATGTACTTGAGATCATCTGGAACTTCCAAGAGTGTGTAGTAATTCAAAGATTTTAACCAATGCAGAAGAGCGTTTCTGTAAAGAAATAACAGGCCCAGCAAGTGAGGGGGTGGAGTGAATCAGCATACTTCAGATGAGGTAGGTGCACTTTTGCTGATTTATACCAACTTGGATGTGGACAAGGCCTTGCCTCAATTGCTTAGAGTACATGATGTTTTTGGCTTGTGGGATTGTTCTGCTTTTCCCCTTTACTGTGTAGCCATGGTGTTCTTGATCTTAAGGGTATTTCCTCTCCTATTAAATGTTTAAGTAAGCAAAACATAAATCCTTTTAAAAATGCTATATAACATTACTAGTGTTCAGCATGGTAGACGTGGTAGGAAACATTTGACTGCTCAGAGACAAACAATAAGAAAGATCTTATGTTTATGACCTCAAGAAAAAAGGAAGTCCTGTTATTTTTCACAACTGTCCTTTTAGAACCTATTCAGATATTAGTAAAGCAGTGCAAAAGAAATAATAGTACATCAACTATCCCTGCTCTGTACGTAAAGCAGGTGAATATCCTGTACAGACTAGGAGCCCAAACAAGTGCATGGAGAGGGCTGGAATGGGCAAAGCTTGGCAAAATTACATTTTGAACTACAAAACCCAGAATTTGCCACCCAGCATGGCCAGTGGCTGTAGGATTCTGTGGATTGTAATCCAAATAACTAACTTTCCCAGGCCCCGGAAATGGAACCCAGCTGATGGGGAGAACTCCCAAAACTTTCATCAAAATATGCATTTCACAAAAGCCAAAGTCATGTTGGGCTATGCATGTACTGTTGGAGATGTGATACAGGATAAACCAAGTTCACATTTATAGTCAGTAACAATTCAGAAAAATGTAATGTTGGCAAGAAGGAAAGTCAAGGCAACAAGGGCCAAAGAACAATAAATAACAAGGTAGAAGGAGAGGAAAGTAGAGAAAGGGTGGTTTTAAAAAGGTAATTGTAAATGAAAACTGGTTTTGGGGGACAAAGGGAAACAATGAGAAAGCAGATGAGAATGGAAAGAGGAGGAGGATTGTGGGAAGAGGATCTTTTATTTATTTACTATGGTATAGATGGCTGGCAGAGATGCACCATGAAGCAATACAGGAAAAAGGAAACAGACAGCTCTCTCCTAAGTCCAGTTGGACACTTTTGAAGCCAGTGTCACATGGATGGCCAGCCCTCCTTCCCATGGCAGAGGGACAACCCTAACCTAGGCAACCTGAAGGATGTTTATAGCCCAATCTCCCTATGCTGAAACTGCCAGAGAGGAATGGAAGGCACTCTCCTTCTAAAATAGTTTTTTGGGGGAGGGAGATGTTGCTACGTGAGGAGTAGCACAACTCTTTCTTTGACCAGGTCACCATGTTATCACTTTGACAAGTTACTCTTAGAACAATAGGTCTGAAAGTTCAAGATGCAACTGGGCAGTTTCTTTCTATGTCCGTGGTTCCCATTAAGCTGTTCATGACATTCAGGAAAAATTGTATAATTGTGCTTTATACCACAGATTTGCCAGGTTGGAAAACTAACTTCTCCAAGCTTTGTGTGTGTCTGGAGGTAGTATACACCCAATGACCTAATCACAGATACCCTTGTCCATGACAACTCGGCTGTCCCTGTTGTACATCAACCTTGTCACATACTTGTCAGCTGTTTGTCTCCTCCAGAGCCATTAGCCTTCAAACGCAACTTAGAATTCCTTGAATGTGAACTATAATACGCATGTGTCCTTTATAGTGCCTAGTGCATTAGCCATATTAAATGTCAGCCATTAGAATCAGATACCAAAGGGTAAATCTGGAGTCTACGTAGTGTCAACCCAGCAAGGATAAAAAGGTCTTTTCATAACAGCAACAATACCAGGATCCTCTGTTCTGCATCTCTATCTGAAAACAAAAGGCCACGAAAGCAATCTGCTTGTACACAAACATCATTCAAGTACAGAACGTTACAAAGACCATGTGACTTTGGAGACTTGAGCAAGTAAAGGGCAGTGCAGATCATGGCACCCATCCAGCAACTGCCTGCAACAGGCTCTGCAGTTGGAGACGGAAAAATGCACACAAGAACAAGTAAGGAAAGGGGGTGGGGAAGGAGGTCACTTTTATAGGTGGAATAGAATTAAACATCAGTCTCTCATCAGTCACAGTAAGGAAAGGCTACAGGCCTGCATTTCAAACAACAGCAAATCCAGGACAGTCTGGAACAAAATGTTTTCATCAAACCTGTTCTTATTAGACAACGGAACTTGTTCATTAAAAAGAACAGCAACCCTGTTTTTTAGCACTAAGGGCTGCATCTGGCATCAGCTGCCGAGTAGCATAGATTTGCATGCCCATGTCTATGTGTGTTGTATTCATGCATGCACATGCCTTCATGTGTTGTGCTGATGCATGTATGCACATGTACATGCACACACCTGCAAATATTCACATCCTCCTCCTCAATCCCTCAGCAACATATGTGTCTAACTTCATTCTTAACGACTTGCCTGATTTTATATTATCAGGAATCTGCCTTTGTTAGTGCCAACAGTGGGCAACAGTGCTATCAAAGCGGTACTTTGGGGCATCCAGGTTCTTGTTCACCAGAATTAAATGGAGGACTCCCAAATGCAGCAGCAAAAGCTGATCACTTTTTTGTTAAGATAATTATTATACATTACCACCCAAATGAGGGGAGCAGCTGTAAAACATTATATCCAGCATCTACAATTATATAGTTGCCCCACTATCAGTAGAGAAGATGTTCATATCTCAGAGTATTAAAATTTGTAATGTGCCATGAAGTTGCTTCTGAATGAAGATGACCCATCAAAACACTGAACTGGAATTCAGCCCACAAAGCTGCACAGCTTTGGATTGCATTCTCCACTATACTGAGGGAAAGCGACGTAGATCTAGGGGCACAGAATAGGCTAACTTATAGTCAGATCAGAGTTAGCACATGATTAAAAGACGAAAACACAGAGCTCTAGCCACATAGTGGTCTCCCAGGATTGGAGGGAATAGATGGGAGATTTCTGTCATGAAAGGTAGTTGTTCCATTCTGCCTAATGGTAGGGCCTTGGCTCTCTCATGTGTGTATAGTTAGAATAAGTGCAGCAATGTTATATTTAAAATAATTGGGGTCTGGACAGACAAACAGATTGGACAATTTGCAATCTCTTGATTTTCGAGAAGTGAGCACTTGCAGATTGTTGCCCTAAACTCACTTCCTGCTAGTAATTCCTCTCTTCTTAAAGGAAGTAGATAGTTTTTTTGCTGTCCCTCATCTGCCGAGGAAGATGAGCTGTGAGGGTACTTCTGTGTCAGTCTTCAGCATACTTGTATACACAGAAGCCAGTTCTAGGGGATTTGGTATTCATGTCTAGGAGTGTGATCAGGCAGGCAAAGTTTCCCTACTAAATGAGCATGGTTGAGCATAGTTCCTGCCCAACAGAACCAGACATACTACTGCACTGAAAGACCCATGTTTTTCAAAATCATCTCCTTAGGAAAGAAATTGTTTTAAATTTTTACAGATCTGTTTTCCGTTCATAGCTTTCCGTCGGGAGCTATTTCCCCCTCCATTTTTAAAACTCATTTTAAGAGATAATTGAAGTATTTTGGCTAGGAGCAGCAGATGTTGAAATGAACTCTTCACAGGGGCGGGCACTGTAATGCTAAACGCCATCCTGGGGGGGGGGGCAGAATCCTGGCAGTCTTGCATCCTCTGGAAAATGTGAAGAAATTACTTCCATAATCTCTGCTGAACCAGGTGCTTTTACCAGAGCAATTCTTCATCAGGACAAGCCCTGGACTCTGTCCTGTTTTACCTTGAATGGATTTCAACATGTGTATGGTGAGATTTAACCAAAGTATGCAGTAGAGGAATCGTGAGCATAATTCTTCAAATGCAGCGAAGATTTCATATATTTTTGATTTTATAAAAATGTACTGATAGTGAAAAACGACCTGGAATCCTGTAACTATTTCCTGCACAGGCATGAATCAGTTATTAATGTAGAAACACTGACTTCAGATGCAATCACACAGCTTCTATTGCTGGTAAAGGCAGAATTTAAAGATAAATTGCTTCCAAAGCTAGCGGATATATTGCCATGCAATGTGAAACTGCTGTGGGATTCCCTCCAATAATAAGAGCCACAGGCATCAAAAGGTAAAATAAATGTCAGTGTGTCACTCAGACCTGAATCTTTCATAATGCTATGTTTGTCTATGAAAGCTTTTTAATGCTGATATGTTAGTGTACTTTGGAATACTGCCAAATTTAATATCAAATGCAAAATGAGAGAGGGCTTTTAATTCAGGCAATGAGTGACAGGTTTTTTATTTACTACTATGGAATTTTATTTGCTTTGAGCAGGTTAGAAACCCATTCTTTCCATCTTCAACCCAGTGCTCTATCCCATTCACAAAGTTTCCCCTCATGTTGGTGTAACACTTTTAAGTTACAGTATATGGGACTATGTGCTAACTTGTATATCTGTTGATGAACCTTGCAAACATAATTTCACCAAATGAGTCCTTTCTTATTCACAGTTATATAACACACAACATGAGCAATTATAACAACAACAAAATGCTACAATTTGTGCACCCAAGTCCTAGGCAACAGCACTAAAACAGAAGGTGCTTGTAGAATTGCAAAGTTCAAGTGTACCTTTAAATTCAAATTCAGATAAAAATCCAAGACATCTTCTCACCTGGGTTAGATGTCCAACATATAGAAGAATCAGCTCCACATGTGGAATCTTCAAAACCCTTAAAACAAAATATCAATTCAATTATATGCGATTCATTAATTCACTATGTAGATTCACCCCTCCAACACAAACATATAGGAATTATACCTAGACCAAGCTGGCAAAGATCTTAGCAGTTTAAGCGAGAACAAGAGCTCTGGTTTCTTCAGTTCTCTGCTCTTTCTGATTCAAATCTCTTACTCACAGTCATGCTCTTTCTTAGTCCCACCCCTTTGAGCTGAACCAATATTTTATACGGGTTACACTGGCTTGTTTGTTTGTTTTCTCCTTCTGCCCCAGCACCTACAGTCTAGTACTTGGCACAGTACTCATGTAGAAATGAAGTTCCCTGTTTAGAAGTTTGGGGATATTGATTTCACAATTACATACCTCCAATTGTTGAAGAGTTAAAAGAACAGTCTTTTCAGACAGTATTGTCTGTAAAATTTCTTCTTCAACTCACTTTTGTTGCCAGCGGTTTAGACATTAATGGCTGTGTGTTGCATTATTTTGAGGGGACAGCACATTTACACTGTTATACAAGCTGTATACTCACTGCTTTACATTGTAGCCAAGTATCATTTCTTCAGTGTTGTCACATGAAAAGATATAGTAAAATATTTATGAAATGTGAGGGGGTGTACACACTTCTGTGATATACTGTTAACTATTTAGTTCATATCCGGAGGGAAAGGAATTACTGTCTACATGACAGGTTCAACAGACCACTAAATGCCTAAGATCAGGCACCACAAAAAGCTAATTATCACCGGGTGAACCAATTTCAAGTCATTTATTTAAGTTGGAAAACAAGTGGTATCTGTGCAGCACTTAGTGTTTTAGTCTCTCAACAGTTTCGAAGACCTTTCAGAAAAAACAAATTAAAAAAAATATTTATAAGATTATATGACTTCATGTTTAAAATAGCCATTCTTCCCTGCCTTCAGAAATGGGTCTTCCTTGAGGTTTTGAAACATGGAAATCATTGAAGTATATTTCATTCACAGTGCAGACCTATACATTTCTACTTATAAGAAACTCCCATTGTATTCAGTGGGGCCTAAAATCTGAGCTCTAATCCTATGCCCACTTACCTAATAATGAGCCCCTCTGAACTAGAATGTTCCTCTAAGTAGACATACATGGAATTACTATGTAAGGTCTCTATTAATTTTTTTAATGACCTGTAATCAATGTCATCAGTAGGGCTATAAGCTCTATGCCATATATCTATTACAAATAAATGCTTTCTGCACGTGTGAACTTTTTATACTTTAACGTCCTAGTCCTCTGCAATTTTACTTAGAAGGAAGTGTAACTTTGGCTCAAACGTTACAACCAATGGCAGGAAAAAGGAACTTAATTTAAAGATTGTTGAAGTGTGGAAAACTGCTATGTGAGTCATACCATCTGTAATGTATAAATTGCCTTTTTTAAAACAGCAGGGTTAACTCCTAGGCAAGTGTGCAAGGGCTACAATCTAAACCATGTGTACTTGAAGCAGAGTTCCATTGAACAAAATGTGAGAGTCCCTTTTTAATACGGGCATTTAGAATCCTTGTGATTCCAGGATTTGAGGAGTTAGAAGTACACTTAAGACATTAAAAAAACAGAAAGAAAAGCTAGATGTACAAAAGAGAGATTTGGAGTGGTGTGGGTTTTTTTCCTTCTTCTCTCCTCCCCATGCTTCCCTCGCGCTAAAGCTTTAAGGAGAAGCAAGCAAAACAAGTCTCTGATTTCTCATTTTTCCTTTCTATTTTAAGAAATCACCTCTGGCATAAATTACAAAGCTTTGCTGTACTCAAAGACAGGCTCTTCTATAAGATCAGTAAAGCTAAGCCCTGACTTTAGCTGCTGTAAGAATTTTCTTTTCCTCTGGCTGAGAAGTAAAATTCGTAATAGTGAGGTGAGTGAGATCCCTCCCTTATATACACAACAGTTTTAGGGCCTGTCTAGATGGGCATATAGATTGATATACGGATCGCTGGTACGGTACGGTTCGAACCAAATGATGGCATCCATATGAGTTTCTGATTAGACTGATTCATCCTGCCCCTATCACGCACCTTTCTGGTATAATGCAGTGTGATCCTAATTCTCTCACTGTGTAGACTGTGTGGCTGGTTATTTTGCACCCAAATGGAGCTGTGGATATTGTTATCTGAGGTGACAACCCTGTGATGTAATAAGTGGGTTGTGGCATTAAAAGGATGGATGGCTTAAACCCCTGCCTCTATTTGTGTTTTCTTTTAAAAAAATATTTCCTAACTGACACAGCGCAATTTTAATATCACGCTAGGTGGATGCATTGCTCCTTCAATATGCCACTTCTTGTAATTAACAACAACAAAATGCCACTGTGACCGACTGAATGACAGCTGTGAGAAAAGGCAGGGAAGGGGGCTCTTTTGACTCCATGGGCTCTGTCCCCCACAAGGCAGCAGAACCCTGGCTGAGGAGAAAGGCCAGAAAAGGGGGTTTCCCAGCATTTTCCCCTCATGCCAGTACTGCTGCCATGAGCATGCCCAGTCATCGTTGTCTTCTACTTTGCCTCCTTACTTGTAAGCTGAGTTAAATTACACGCAAGTAAACCAGCAATCCAAAGACTTGTTTGGACCCTTCTCAGAGAAGAATAAACATCTCCAGTGTGCATGGAAGGATCGCTCAAGCAAGAGATAAAATAGATGGTACTGAACCTTTTAAGGGTGAACCAGACCCCACTGGATAATTAGATGACTAAGCCCAGGGACAGACATTATCAGAGCCAAAAGCTTGTTAGCACTGGAGAAAGGTGACTGAGCAGTCCCTTGGGTTTGCAAGACTTCAAAGGAATCTCATACATTAGTCCTGAAGATCGATCACCAAACAAACCAAGCTAATTTGGAAATGTGTGTGTGTGAGAGAAAAACTCCTGCTGTGATACTCAGATGCTTTGATTAGTTACGGATTTTCATTACGCCTTGGATGTACAATTTAACTTGGAGTTAAATACATTTGAGCAGCACAAGCTAGAGAAATGTTTGGCATACAAAATTCCCAGGTTCTTCCTCAGTCCATGGTTTTTAGAAAGTGAAATTAAGAATGACCTTTGACCAAGACCCTGGAGCTCAGCTGCATATCAGAATTATCCCTGCTAGATGGACAAATGATAAAGGAAACTGGGAAAGTTATTTTTATAAAGTAATTCATTACCCTTATGATGTGTGAAAAGCCATCCATTGTCATCACGTCCCACAAAGTTGAAGATGGAAGTTGTTATGTTACTCCCTGGGCACTTGCTGCTTTTTTATTATGTCCTGTTACTTTGGGGAAGCTGTTAGGATTGATAAGAAAATGGCCAAAAAATAAAAAAATACAAAAATTTTTTTTTTAAATCCTTTATGTGTTCTTTAAAGGTAACTTCTGAAAGTAACAAGAAAATGCCACTCATGTTACAACAGTGGTGTTGATCCTGCTTGTTGCCTTCCTTTTGAAATGTAACTTTGTTATATTATTGCCCTCAAAAGTAACTAGTTTTAAGTTACTAAAATAACTTATAATTCATAACTTCTGTGCTTTGGTAAAATTAGTCACATGATGAGTTTTCTATTTCTGAGGGTACTTTTAGACAAGGTGCTCCTAGTCAAAAGGCACTATGCAGGTATTTCACCTTTCCCTCTTTAACAGCTTTTTTTTGTGGTGTGTGGAGGAATGTTGAGGAAATGTGGAGCTGCAATAAGAAGGTGACATGGTCTAGAATAGATCACCCTTTCCCCCATAAAACTGTGTGAATGCATTCTTGCTGCCTCTTGCTACAGACCTTTCTGTATTTAGTTAATATTTGCCACAGAACAGTGAGAAACGGTTATGACAACCGTTTATGACCTTGTGTGAAGGTTTGGTTTGAAGTTCAAGGTGTATCCCCTTCTCTGGGATTTCCACGTCTCCAAACACAGACACAGATCTCGGTTGTAACGTTTCAACATTTATTTTAAAACTGCCAATAAAACTGTTTATATCAATTTGAACATAAACGTTCTCCTTTCCTTCCAACTGGGTTGGAAAGAGTTTCCATTCATCCTTAACAAATGGGTTTCCAAAGCTCAAGTTCCAAAGCCCTGGTTGTTCAGCCGGTTGCCAGTCCTTTATTGTTGTCCCTGTCGATACTGGTAACAAGGGTATGGACACATCTCCCAAATATTCCTCCCATTTTGTCCTCTTCCTGGGTTCCATGAATTCCCAGGTTCCCCCGGCCCTTGCCTCCTCTTCATCTCCCACGCTTGCCATTCTGTTCTTTCATTCCTTTCTTGCTCTACTCTGTCTTTCTCCACTCTCAATTTCCATCTCCACTCTCTCGCTTCTGTCTCTCCCCAATACGAGGGTTTTGGGGGAATCACCACTCTCCGCCTGTGATCAGCCTCCTCTCTTGGTACTCTCAATCTCTCCCAGCTATGGTCCAGGGATTCTCCAGCCAGATCCATTCCCCCCCTGGAGGTAGGTTTTCTTCCTTCTCTACCTCCTCACCTTCCCCTGCTTCTACCACTGTTGTTTCTGTCTCTCCCTTCCCTTTCTCCCCCTTTTCTATCTTTGATTGGTCTCTCTCCTTCTCCTCCTTTCCGGCCTTTTCTAACTGGTCCCTCAGCTCTCCCATCCTCCCAAGACCCTTAAGCGCTCTTTCTCCCCTGGCCCCCTTGAGGGAACCCGTAGAAGAGCTGGCGGTCCTGAACTTCCTTCTCTCTTCCCCTCCTCCTGTTAGAAGTGATGGCGCTCCAGCGAGAGGTGTCTCCTTCTCGCCTCCTTGCTCACACCTTAAAACGTGTCGAAATGTCTCTCTCAGAAATCACCTGCCCATTTTACCCACTCTTCTTAATCCATATTGCTAAAAGTGGCCACACCAAGGGAGGCCAAAAAGGTGACAATAAGACATCGGACCTTTTTGGTGGTGGCTTCTGTTCTTTGGAATAAGCTACCAACTGAGATACGCCAGGCTCCTTCCCTTCTGATGTTCAGGAAATTACTGAAAATGGTATTATACAAAGCTACCTTCACTAATTTATTTACCAGATGCTGATCTTTCTTTCTTTCTTTCTTTCTTTCTTTCTTTCTTTCTTTCTTTCTTTCTTTCTTTCTTTCTTTCTTTCTTTCTTTCTTTCTTTCTTTCTTTCTTTCTTTCTTTCATTTTAGATCACCAAAATATGGTGAATCACCATATTGTGGAATACATTGTTATGTGAGGGTTGTGGGATTTTAAGTTTTATTCTATAAACTATCCATAGTACTGCTTGTACTAAAGGGGCAGTATGTAAATCAAATAAATCAAATAAATGGTGGCTAAATTATTAAGAGTGGATGGCTGCTTTTCAACCCTGAAGGCATGTTGTCTGCTTCTAGTGTTTTGATCAGTGATGGGCAGCTGCTCATCATAAGAGTCCCCATAGATGTGATCCCAAGGAATTGTTAACATGTTGGACTTTAACTGGTAACACCTGAAATACCATGAGATGAATGATGGGGGTAGGGGAGAAGACATCTCCAAACAGCATAAGACCTCAAGTCCAATTTTTCCCTTGCATTGCTTTTCCTAGCACCAAAGAGAAACACAAAGACAATGAATCAGATCTTGCCACTTTTATCCCCACTAGGATCAGGACTTTTGCAAGCTGATGGGCATTAATTACTCATTTAAGACTAAGCCAGCACAAAATGCTTTGTATTAGAGCATGGCTACCTCCCATACCTTTCTCTCCAACTACTGTGAAGATGGCAGCTAAACTCATGGTCAAAAACTAGATATTACGGGGAATACATTTGCTCTCCCACAATGTGATTCCCGCAGAGATAAATGTCTCAGCAATCAGAATTGAAAATTAAGCCCATGTTTACCTTCCAATAACTAATCACATGCTAAATACAAGATAAAAAGGAGTGGAAAATCAAGTGCTATAAAGAACAAGGCAGATGATATCAAGGTTCCTGTTAACAAATCCTGGAGCTTCAACCCCGGAAGCTGGTTCCACTACACCACTTGTGTGTATACTTCCACAGGCACTTCTACAGGAGGATTCAACTATGCAGTTGCAAGGGTTTCTGCAATAAATTTTAAAGGGTGTATAGTAATTATATTCTGCACTTGTGATGCTCCTGTGTTTTTTCAGTGCTTCTTTGATTTTAACCACAAGAAAGTCTGTTAAGGATGAAAAGGTGAGATAGGCACATAATGCCATTTGTTGGAAAATAAAGAGCAAGGAACTGCCTTTAGGATTGAAAATACTCCATTTTCATTTACTGGAACTGCAGACAGAGAAAGCTGTTGTCCCAAAAGAGCATGTGTGAACTGCACGGGAAGAGCCATGCTTCTAACTCTTCCAAATGTATCTATCTATTGTCCCAAGGTTTAGAACAAAAACAAGGAGCCAGCTGTTTGGGGAACGGCAATGAGGGTGAGAGATCATTCCCATTCTTCTCCACATTTTGTTTAGATTCAGGCGTTTAATCAAGCATGTGCCTTCAGATGCTTTTCCAGTGCTTGGAACATCATGTATGGGATATGCTAGGCCAAAGAAGTACACAGCATTTAGAATCAGTCCTGAATCATAACCATAGATTCAAATATCCTTGACATTTGGGGGCAGTTCAGCTCAGATGTAAGCTTTGATGTCTGGCTCTACTGCTAATTGTAATGGACTCTTCTTATCTTTCTCCAAGGAAGACACACATGCCAGGTGCCTTTTGTGAGTCTGGAACACACTGTTCTTGCATAACTCTTGAGGACCACAAGAGGAGCTGGGCAAAAAAAAGCAGCAGCTGCAATTATTATTTAGGTGTCAATGTCAAAAAATTTTTTTTTATTTAATCATCAACCCTGTAGTCCGGCATTGACACAGCCCCATACAACCTTAAACTCTGTGTGGGCTGGTCAGACAGCCTGGATGGAAAAGCAAAGAGCTATATTCCAAAAGCTCAGCCATCTACATTTATATCCCATAGAATCATTTACCTCCCACAATTCCACCCATAACTACAGTAACAGTTCACTCAGAATTACTGTACCATCTAACAGTGTGGGTCTTTTTGTACTCATGGGTAATACCCTATCAGAGGGTTGAACTAGACAATACACCGGTATACTTTGTTATGTGACTGAAGTTAATTTACAAAGCAGATTGCCAGGTTCTGATTTCTGAGGAAATCCTGAAGCAGGATAGAAAGTCCCAACCAGACTAGGCCCACTGAATGGGTTAAAGCAACACAGTGTAAATCCCATTGATTGAATGGGTCTACTCTAGTTGGACAAAGAATTGGATTTAGACCCATGCATTTGCTTTACTGTTGCAAAGAAATAATCTGAACAGGAAGAGCGTTTGTGGATGTTATTCTCAGATCAGTGAAGGAATGAAAAAAGAGGATACTTTAAGAGCCCAAATGGTGGTGCCATTAAGTTAACTGCACTAGAACTTCATGGTGCAGTGGTACTGCAGTCAAGCCTCTGCTCACAACCTGAGTCTCAATGTGCTCAGGTGGCCATCTTAAGGTTGACTCAGTGTTCCATCCTTCCAATTGAGTACCCATCTAGCTGGAGTGGGGTGGTCAATGTGTAGCTTGCATAATTAAATTGTAAACAGCTATGGGGCAGTATATAAGCAGCATACTTTGCTGTGCTTTGCACATGTGATTTGCAGTAATGATTCAGATCATCATTCTATTGCTGCCTGTGTTCTTGTATGGGAAGCTGTGATGCACTCTTACACTTATTGTGTGGAGGTAGCAGGCAGGCAAAGCACAACAATGATTCAGACCCATACTGCAAAAACCACATCAGCTTTGGGTGAATAATGCTTCCAGAAATGCTGTGCCAGAAATATCTGTAGAAAAAAAAAGGGACAGGTTTCACACATCTCCAATCCAGATGAATGTTTTTAATTGTCAGCTCCCAATGTTGGGTTCCCAAATGTTGTTTGAACTTGACTCCCTGGAGCCTCAGAGAACATGGCCAGTGGGGACCCATGCTTCCACCTCCCCCCGAGAACCATGTTTTGTTTGTTTGTTTCATTAGCTTTATACACCACCCCATTAGTGTGATGCACTATTCTGGGCGATTCACAACCAGTAAAATAACAGATAGATAACAAAAATGTGTGAAAACATCAAACCATCAAAACAGCAATAATACAAACGCGTTTTGCATTCCTATCATGTGGGGATTTATTCTCATCATGTTATGCTCTGACAGGTTGGTGTGATTCAAGACGCATTCCAAAGAAGCTGTACAGACAAAAGCAACTGAATTGCCCAGTTAACCGGACATTGGGAGAGAGCTGTGTTCTCTACCATGCATAGATATGAAACTGAGCATCAAACTGTCTTGCACTGTATTATCTGTACCAAATGGTGGCAAGAATTCTAATTAAGAATGCCAAGAGCTGACCCTGGGGCCTTATGCACGAGCAATACCACCAAACTATGGATTTTCCACTTGTACTCCAAACAGCTAAATAATGTCTTAGAATTTTTAATGCATTTTTGGTCCTTTTGATGGGAATATGGTGTTTATCAGCCTGATAGAAACAGTTTTATACCATGGCCTTTGGTTCATAGTTTTAGAATTTGGATGCTACAGCTTTATAATATTAAGCTGCCTTGAGAAAAAAAATTGTTTGGAAAGGTGACATTTAAGGCCAGTAAATTAAAAAAAAAAAAAAGGTTTATTAATATACCACTCTCAGAGGCCAGTACAGGACACACTACTGCAGAATAACTTGGGGGGGAAATACTAAAAGAGGCAAAAATGGCATTTCAGAGTGTTATGCGGACACAGATTTCACCTTGCAAAGTACTGGAGGGTTTGGAATTTCAAGTTGCTCAAAATCAACATAGAATTATAGACTTCTTGTGCCACCAACCACAACACCCCACAACTCTAAAATTCAGGTGTTTTTCTTAAGCAAGAACATCTGCAAAACTTGTGATTTCCAGGTGTTTTTCTTATCTGAGAGCATCTGCAAAGGTTGTGAATTGCTTTGGAAGATAATTAATTCCAGATTAATGGAGCTCCTCTAGTGTGACACTGCAAAGTTTAAAAGAAGAAATAGGGGTGAGGGAGATGTCTCTTCCAGGAAAGCCAACTCAAAGCTCTGGGGTTGATGTTGTCCATCAGGGGAGGCCTAAACAAAGCACATGTGGTTGTGGAAAATAAACTCTTGACCAACATAACACATGAGAATTATGAAACCACAAATAGATCACAGCTGAGCGAACAGCTGAATTGTTAAGCTCCCAAGCTCATGGTAACAGCAAATAGGTATCACAATACAGCAGTATGACTTACAGCTGTCCTGACCTATGGCAGGCAATTGCTTGTATCTTGTCTCTACTTTTAATTCAGCTTCGTGGCTTCTTCCCATTTTATCTCTTGCTGTTACATTTCAGTCCCGGCACATGGAAACTCAAGACCTCCAATTCCCAGATACATAGGTTCACTGTTTTGCAAAATAGGCCCCTGAAAGATGTATTTTAGATCCTTATTCTAAGCTAGTTGAGAACCTTCCTAGAACAAACAGTCTTAAGCACCTTAAAGAAATGCTCCTAGTTCAGTGACACAGTCCATGCTTTGTATGAAAAGTTCTCAAGGCCCATGCTTGGTGGACCTGTGCTTCGCATGCAAAAGACCTCAGCCCATCCCGACAGGGGCAGGTTGGGAAAGACTCACGCTGGAGACCTTACTGGATTGCTGCCAGCCCAAATAGACAGAACTGAGATAGACAGGTTGTCTGAATATTGATTAGGAAGCCTCCTATGGATGTCTTTGAAATATTGTTTCTTACAAAGTTGTTTTGGTGTTAATCTCACAGAGAGCCTTTTCATTTTCATGTATTTACTTACTGTGATTGCCTGCAAGCACACTGCTTCAGGAACGTGGCAGCCATTCCTGCACCACCGAGTTTGTCTAGGGCAGCAACTTTGACTGGCTTAGCTACTGCACTTTTAGGATTGTCCAGGTACAGAATACTCAAAGTGGATTACCATTCCCTTCTTCTGGGGACACCCTGGGACTGTGCAGGTTGCCCAAGGCCACACAGGCTGGCTGTACTCACAGGACACACAGTGGGAATTGAACTCCCAACCTCTGACTCTGCAGCCAGAGACCTAACTCACTGAGCTATCCAGTCTGCTATTAAAAAAAAAAACTTCTCCCAAGGAAAAACAGTGATGTGGCAATAATAGAACCAAGGAATGGGTATTTGAAAACAGAATGCACGAACATAATGCCTACTCATATTAATTTCCATAGTTCCATGAAATGCTTCTAAATGTTACTCCTTTTTTTGGACTATAACTCCTAGCCTCTTGTCTCAAAGAAATCGGTCTTTTTCAGGCCCATGCCGGCTTCTCATAGGTCCATTCTGTAAAATTCTGCATCAGTCTGCGATTAAATTAAAATAAAAATTAACATTTGAATTTGCTTTCATATGCAGCTTCCCCCAATTTACCTCTCTTGCATACAACAACCTCTCATACACACATTTTTATGGACCTCCCCTTTATATATGAATATCTGTACACCACAGTCCATAAAATACTTATTTTCATATTCAGATTCTGAGCTGAGAACATTGAGAGCAGTGAGCATGCTGAAGGATAACTGTCTTCTAATCTAAATATTAGGCTTGGAAATCCAAATTAGGTTCATTTCCTTAAAAATATTATTAGTGTATCATGAGAAGATTCAGCTTACTGGAAAAGACAATAATGCTGGGAATAGTTGAAGACATAGGAAAAGAGAAAGACCAAATACGGGATGAATTAATAAATTAAGCTACAGCCTTTCGTTTGCAAGATCTGGTCACAGATCTTAATAACAGGACTATTTGAAGGTCATTATTTCATTGTGTTATAAGTTAGAAGCAATTTGACTGCATGTTGCAACAGTTCTTGAAAATGTAGAAGGAATTTCTCCTGCTCAGTAAGGATTTTGCCTTTTTACAGATTAGGAAGGATGTGTTTCCATCAGTGGGAGACAGTGATATATCTATGTATATTTGTATTTTTTACTATCTATATATATTTGAGCTGGCTGGATAGTTCAGCATTTTAGGTATCTGGCTACAGAGAGAGGTTCCTGACTGCACCTTCAGTAAGTAGAGCCAGCTTGGGTGGCCCTGGGCCAGTTTGCAGAGTCCCAGGGCACCCCCAGAAGAAGGGAATGGCAAACAACTTCTGAGTATTCTCTAGTTGGAAAGCCCTAAAAAGGGTTGCCATAAGTCAGAATTGACTTAATGCCACATGACGATGACGACGATATATATTTGAATTTGTTTGCATAATATGCATATTACTAAATTCTGCAGTAAGAATCGTTACATTGTTTTGGTATTCATTTATTCATATTCATTCATTCATTTATGCATAGAGTATGTGTGTGTGTGTGTACATGTGTAGCTGATATTTAAAGCACAGGAATCATGAACCTGTCAGCAGCTGAGTAATATTTAAAGAAACAGAGAAGAGACCAAGAGATCAAGAATGAACGCCAGCTTTAGAAAATCCCAAAAATTCAAGCAATGTCAACCCCGACTGAAGTTTCTCTTTCTTTTACTTAATTGCAAACTTTGCAGGCGATGGTTGGTTCAGAGAAAGAGCCTCATAAACTTCACTTTGATGTCACATTCCTGGACTAGCTTTTTGTCAGCTATGCAAGCAGAAGAATGTATATTTTAGGAACACAGACGGCTTGGAAAATATTTGCAAAAGCCAAAGCATTCTAACCACACTGAAAACCGGAGACCACTAATACTAATTAGCCAAGGCTTGGGGCATGTTTCACATCCAGTTGAGGAACGTTTCACATTCAGTTTGGTGTCAAAACGTCGGTGCCATCTCCTCAAAGTGGAAATGCCCGTAAGGTGCCACTTGCAAAACAGCTAAATCTGCAATGAACTCTGTGAACTGTAGTTTGGGGACAGTTCTGAGATTTCTTTCTTTGAGATCTCTTGACCTTTCATGGAACTCTGTTTCCCAGGGTACCTTGGTTAGAAAACATGACTGGCAACAGATCTGAAACTAATCTAAACATGGAACATTGGCATGCCTGAGACAGTGGGACGTGTAAATAATATACCTGCACCTGCAGCACTTCTTGAGCATCTAACCCATTAACTGAATTTTGAAACAATTTACTATTGTCTTCTTGTTCCTCATTACCCATCTGTTTGTATTTACTGAGGAAAGCTATAAATTCAGGCAGAATGTGATAGAAACCATTCACATTCTGTACAAATATCTCTTAAGGATTCTCTAAGACCTTTTCGATGAACACATGTGTAAAGCTCTTACGATCAAAAATAAACTTTGCCTTACCAGGATTTACAGTCACAGAATTTCTGTAAGCACATTCCACTGAGCAAAACCCTACAGAGCTCTTTGAAGACTTTTTCATTCATGAAAACTCTTTGGGCTGGGAGGTGAACTTTTGTGCATTACTAGCAGCAGGAGAGCATCCTCTACTGTACCTGAAAGCAGTAAAAGGTAAAGAGCCGGCTGTACCTGTGATCTCAACACCTGGCTGACACCTTCCCTAGTATCTGCCACCTGAGGTGACTCTCCCACTCTGCCTAATGGTAAGGCTGGCCCAGCACCAAGAAATAAACTATATAGTGAATCAATGTGGTCACTCAGCAGTTAAAGATACAGTACTAGGATCTCCTACCTTCTAGTCGTTTTGCTGACATGGAATCATGGCTTAGCAATTCTGGACAGGTAATTTGTTATTCTTTCTCACCTTGTGGAAGGAAGAGAATAGCTCTCCCTCCTCAAAGTCAGTTTAGAGATGAATCTCCTTGTGACATTCCAATTTAAAAAAAAACCCAGTGTATTCAGGGTCACCAGGGGAAAACAAGGGTCCTTGAATTTTAACAGTTGTGTGGAGCAAGACATTTTTGCAGGTGTGGCTTACCTTAAAGGCAGCACCTGCTGAAACTTCTTCTTCTAAGCAACTGCTAAAGGTACAACAGCCCTGTCTCTTTTTCACCTGGTCAACCTGAGAGAGAGAAAGAGTTAAGAAATGTATGTGAACCTGCAATAAAAGGTTGCAGTATGGAATGCTCCTTTTTAGGGTTCTGAATATTCATCCCTGCCATGCTCCAGGAAGCAGTAAGTAGAGTGACCAGATGAAAAAAGAGGACAGTGTTCCTGTACCCTTAATAATTGCTTAGTATAGGAATTTTTATAATGCAAGCTGTGCCTGCTGAAATTTCCTCTGCCATGTAGCTGTTAAAGGTACAGAAACTCTGTTCTCTTGTTTATCTGGTTACCCTAACTGCAAGCTCTCTGGGGCCCAAGACACGTATTTATACTCTTCCCTTTTCTTCCGTTTATGAGACCCCTGCTCATTCATATTCTTTACACTTAGAGAGGGCAAGTGAGTAGTTTGCAACAAAAGAAAAGGGAGAGAACTAGGCTCAGTGGGCTCTTGGAGCTAACTATGCCCCACGTAAGGGTATGGGTCTTAGCTGGTACCCTACCATGCCAACCCAAGCGCTGACCCTGAAGTTCACAAAAAGAAATGAGACAAAGAGGGAGAGATCCTAGCACCATTTCAGGATAGAGGTGGAGATTCCTAATAAAGGCCAACCGAGTTCTCAGCTCATTTATTTTTTGTTCCTGGTCATGGACATGTTGGTTAAGAACTCAAATTTCTTTCTTCCTGAAAACTCTTCCCACAAAGTTCTGTCTCTGTCACATTAAAATTAAACCCATTTGCTTGCCATGTGTGTGAAAGAAGTCTAGCGTAACTTTAAGCACTGCAAGGCAGATCGTTTCTTGCATCTGACTCAAAAGAAAAGAAATTTGGGCCTTTTATGTCTGAGACAAGTGGTCAGTTTGGTCCCTCCAAAAAAGCTGAAAAATAAAATAAAAAAATAAAACGGTAAAAAGGAAGGGAAGATATGAAGGCCAGCTGATATTCTCACTTGCCTTCCCTGGAGGACAGTCTCTCTTCTTCCTGAGTCCTTAAATCCTATCATTAACCCTAGCTTGAGAGACTCAAATGAATTCTGAGATTCCCCGTAAGTAAGCTGTGTGCATATGTGTGTATGAGTATCATAGAATTAGTCATCTCCTGGCATGCTGGAAGGTTTCTTCTTCTTCTTTAGCAACCAATCTTTCTCCTATACAAAATAAAGAGAACTTGTTCACAAACAAAGGAGGGATGAAGAGGAACAGGAGATACGCTGAGCCAACCCAAAATACACAACCACAAATGTTGAGAACTGAATATATCTTTCCGTAGTCATCCATTATACAGGGATAGCCTTGCTAGGGTGGGCTGAAGAATATTTTATTACCAGTTTCCCTTTCGTCATAAAAGAGTCAAGCCAAGTTGGCTGAGCCATTGCTTTCATCTTCATGGCTAGCTAGCCATACCATGTAGTTGATGAATCTACTGCAGTACAATTATTGTCACATTATCAGTGAGGAAATAGGATGACTTCATCCACCTTCTGGGATGGGCTATTGCAACAGCCAGGTATATACCTGAGATCCTGTATAGACAGGTTTGCCCGCGTATTTCCCGGCATAAGAATGCTAACGCCATCCTTATTATCTGCGTAATTCTACAAGTACTTGGCACAAAGGTGACGATCTTCCCTGCTGCCAAGGAAGAAAGCTATTTTGAGCAAGGCAGGTGTCAGCCCCTGTCTATTCTTGGCAAGATCTTTCAGTCCCAGGTACCGTGTTTCCCCGAAAATAAGACAGGGTCTTATATTAATTTTTGCTCCAAAAAGTGCATTAGGGTTTATTTTCAGGGGATGTTTTATTTTTTTCATGTACAACAATCTACATTTATTCAAACACTGTCATGTCATCTTCTTCTGGTTGCTGCACAAGGGTGGAGGGCAGGGTTTCACTTAACTAGGGCTTATTTTTGGGGTAGGGCTTATATTACGAGCATCCTGAAAAATCATACTAGGCCTTATTTTCAGGTTAGGTCTTATTTTCAGGGAACCAGGGTAATTCATACCATACTAAAGACACAGCTCTAAAACACGATTGAGAAACGTGTGCTTATTCAGATTTTGGATTACATCACCCATCAACCCTAGCCAGTATAGTCAGTGAGGAGGGATGATGGGGATTGTAGTTCAACCACATGTTTTCCATTCCTGCTGTAGATTTAAGCCGATAGACTGCAAATCCTATGGTGGGTAGAATGTGTCCCAAAGGGTCTAGGAAAGAGTTGACTTTCTCCTTGGTCATCTTCAAGAAGAGTTGATGAATTTTAAATCTTGAAGGTAGAGATCCAACAATGGATGCCTCCCTTAGAGACTCCAGAGGTTTCTGTGGTGAAATGCTTCATCCCAGGTCAGAACTCCAATTCTGAAAGGGGTTGTTTTGGAAGGGTGACAGTGAGTGGGGAGAGAGAGGACTCCAGCACCTTTACAGCCCCTGATCATGTCTCTAATAAGGAAAAAAAGAGCTCCATAAACACTTTAAAAAGAAAAGTTACCTGATGCTTCCTTAACCGTGCCTACTTACAAGAGACTTTCAATACTTCTGGAAGGTATGCATATGTACACAGATCCTATAGTTGAAAAGTCGCTATCAAACACACTACTACGACAACGACTAATAATAATAATAAATTTTCCCTGCCCCTCTGCAGAGAGGCAGGAGAAGTATTTCAGTTTCCTGCTATCCTGAAGCAACTTGTTTATTAAGCCACTTCAGCTATTGCATGTGCTGGGAACGAAATAAACTAGAGCACACCAACCTGCACCAAAAAAGTGGAAGCCCATGACAGGGGCTCAAAAAGATGCGGTTTGGGGTGCCCTGGAGGCAAATAGGTCTACTCCTTGTGTGTTCAGCAGAAAAAATAATGAACCAATCCACCCCTGCAATAAACATTGTCACAGAGCATGCTACACATAACAACTGTATGCAGAGTCTGGAATTTATCTAGCAAACTAAAGCATGATGGGGAAAACTAATGGATCAGATGAACAACAGGGGTGCACAGCAAATGAGGGATGGATACATGTCCCTTTAGAGACATGGCAAACAGATAGATGTCAACTAGAGATGTATTACCATTGCCCATGTTATGCCATATGTGATTCCACAATTACAAGGGTGAGAAGCTTAATTTAAAAAAAAAAATCTGAACGCTTGTGTAGAAGATTAACAAATGTGCCTAAATTGTTTTCTCCTTTTCCTTCTCAAGAAAGGTCAATGTAGACAAGAAAATGTTTGCAGGAGAGTCCTGTCTCTAAAGCCCAGGGTGGACAACTATTTAAATGACCATGAACAAAGGAACAACAGATGTAATGGATGACTCCCATGCTCTCCATTAACATAATCACAGTATGAAACTCTCACACAGTAAGATAAACCCTTTAAGTCAACATTAGCTTATTAAGAAATCCTCAGGGATGAAGAGTATGTGTGTGCGTTTGTGTGAGTGTGTGTGTTTAAGACAAAACAAGGCTCTATGAAAAGGATTAATCCTTTTGCTTTATGAAGTTTTGCTTTATGAAGTTTTCTTAACCAAAAATTTACTTCAAAACTGCAGTTTGGGTCACTAGAACAATCATTACAGGTGACTCAACAGTTTAGAGTAGAAGTATAGCTCAGTAATTTAGGTATCTGGTTGGGAGTTCGATTCCCCACTGTAGCTGTTTCACAGGGGCTGGACTCAATTATCCATAGGGTCTCTTCCAGCTCTGCAGTTCTAAGATGATGAAGTACAGGGAGTAAGCATGAAAGCAGGGAAGATGAAGACATGGCCACCCATTGCAACTGCCCTAATCCTTCATCATTAGCTAGGCTAGGGCTCATGGGAGAATGCCATCTGACAACACCTGGAGGGCAACATGCCCATTTCCCCTGCATTTTGGACCCATCTCCCCTAGCACTCTTGCTTGCCCGTCTGCCATGTCTTGACAGGAACAGAGAATCCCAGAGTTGAATGGGGCCTTGGAGTCCATTTAGGAGAGGGATGGGAAATTTCAGTGGGCTAAAGTTTCACCCTCAATGCCTGCCATGGGCCTTTTCAGGCGTAAAAATGGCTGAAAATCATGATCATAGGAGAGGGGAATCATAAAAGTGGAAGCACATTGGTTTTGATTTTTTGTTTTGTTTTGTTTTGTTTGGGGAGCTTGAGATACCTCTTACTCACCTGTGTGGGTGGTACAGCCACAGGTGGCCCTGAAAATACTTTGGGGCATTTATTTATTTATTTATTCATTCATACCCCACCTTTCTCCTTGAAAAGGACCCAAGGGAGCTTACAAGAATGCAAGACGATATTTAAAGTTGAAAACAATGAGTATGCAACGGTGGTTAACATCATTAAAAGTCGATATTTAAAACTAGAAACAATTAATAAGGAGGCACCTTACATAGGCATCTTCTATAAGGAGGCATCTTCTATAGCCCACAGCCCACTCTTTGCTACTCCTGATGTAAGAGAACTCCCTCCTTGCTATCCAAAACTACAGCCTACAGCTATCCGTTCTCCCCTTGAAGAGCTCTGGGGAGCGAGGAGAGCACATCCACCGACCCACACTCATAATTTTGAAATGACTCTGACAGTCTCTTAGTATTTAACCAAAATACACATGGCTTAAACCTATTACATCTGTCCCTGCCATCTGGACAGGGAGAAATCTTTGCCTTCTTCTATCTGACAGTATGTTGTGTCACCGTCAGTCTCTGTCTCATAAAGTAATCTTCAAGCTCACCAGAGGTAGTTGCTTGAGGAAGTTAGTGGGTTCAGACAACAGGGTGGGAGTGATCACATGATAGACTAATTGCCTAAAGCACTCATCACACAATGACTCACTGTAGAGTTTCCTAATCTCCAAGAACAGTAGCTATCAAATGGGAAAAAAACGATAATAAGGGCACTGAACAGGCTGTTGGTTATCCCGAGTAGGAAGCAGTCACCTGCGATGACTCAGACATAGAGGTCAACAAGTGCTAGCAGATTTTACAGTATCAAGTGACAGACGAAATGACCACACAAGTATTTCCAAAAGAGTTCACTTAAGGTTATTTTTGATGCTGTTTCCCGCTGCCATGGATTTTAATTCTACCCAGTTATTTGAAACCTTTGTGTTGTCTCTTTTCACCTCTCCCTACTTGCAGAAAAACTGTTATTCTGTGGATGCTGCAGTGACCTGAGGGGAGAGGGCTGGATAGCTCAGTGGTTTAGGTCTCTGGCTGCTGAGCCAAAGGTTGGGAGTTCGATTCCCCACTGTGCCTGCTTGATATGGGCTGGACTTGATCCATAGGGTCCCTTTTGTCAAGATTTGGGGTGTAGGAGATGGCTCTGAGACAAGTCAGTCTTCCAGGTTGACAGCAAAAGATTCACAGAGACAGCAGCTTCCTTCACCAGCAGTGTATTTGCAGACTATGTACAATAGAACTATGTACATAAGTCAACAGACTTAATAATACACTTTCAGCAAGTAAACGGACAGCACTTTGTGCAGCAACTCTCCAACACAGCACTCCACACAACACCATAGTGTGCCGCACTTATATTTTGAACAAGCAGTCAGTGGGCACATCACCTGAGGTCTTCTCCCTGACATTACCTCATGTCCAATACACATTTCATGGATTGCATCAGCTTCTTGTCCTGACTCTGTGTCTGCACACCTGTTTTAAGATAAATGCCTGTTAGCAAACTTGGGTTCATGTACAAAAGAGTAAATTCTATATTGTGGGTCATAATATCCTGACACCTTCCCACTCTGCAGATTATTATTATATCACTGATGAAAAGCATAGACAGTAAATGTAGGGGAAAGCCATCCAGTGGTATATACATTAACTAACCACATGGGAAAGGAGGTGACAAGCAAGATCATGATTACTGAATAGTTAACAGGTGTAGTGAAGCTGGCACAATGCTAACATAGTGCTGATCACATTTCCTATACAAAATTGTATCCCATATGGAATTTGAGTCAGGAATGTCTCTGCATTGCAAGCACCCGTTTTGCAAATGCTTACAAGTGTTGAAGGTTTCAGAGTCCACCTGGACTTGGTTTTCTTGGGATGGAAGTCTACTTAGTTTGAAATATTATTTATTATTGCTGGTTGCAGAAGTTCTCCTTCCTCCTCCCAAACTTGCAGATTTATGTTTACTGCCTTGAGCAATTTGCCCTGGAGATTTTATTTTGAAGAACACATAACACCTTGGGCAGCCAGTGCCAGCTGTTGTTGCAACTCTGCAAGTCAGCAGATCAATCAGCTCCCAGGAGAAGGGGTGACAGCGTGACTTGGATTATGACAGACTTCTGTATAGAGTGTTTATCTCTCAGGCACTTTTATATAAGCAAACCCAAGCCACTTTCCCCTCCCTTCCCGCTCAATTGCAAAAGGGGAGCTTGTCTGTTTGAACCGTTCACCTTTAACAAACAGCAGCCTTAAGGGAAATGTGGATTACAAAAAGGACAACCAGAAGTGCGATGGCAGTTGAAGAAAGCTCTCTGGACCTGCTGCAGCTGTGGGTTAAGCTGTCATCGGCTAGGACATGGGACACACATAATAGCAAAATGAATTCTAGCTCTTCCATCGGTCCTACTTTTATTCAGTTGGTCTCTTGCCTTTCTCAATTAAGTGCCCCATGCCAGTAGAGAATCTGGCTGCCTGAGGCCAAACAGCAAATTTCCGCCCCTCTTTCTATATTTTGGTAAATTATATAAGAAAATCTAATATACAGTATATATATCTCCCCATCTCTGGTATTAAAATTATAATAATAAAAGAGTAAATAAATTGCTGTTTGAGGTGACTGTCTCATTTTCCCTCATACTAGTGACAGTCTGAACTGAAGCAGGTAATAATAGGAATATACAGTTCCAAAATAAAAACCATGATCTTAAAAGATAAAAGCCCCAGGCATTGGCTAGATTGTCTGAGCTTCTTGTTTGCTTTTCAGAATTGTACATCTATTCCTTGTTTTTAAAAGCTTTTTAAGGGGCACAATTACTCTGTCCATTGGGCATGGAAGTTTTCAAATACCACTGAAGGGTAGCCAGTCAACACCACACACAGCGGGTTGCCAGTTCAAATCTGTGTAACTGTGGTGTGTGAGTGCGCGTGCTGTAGTTTGAGCCACAGGAAGAAAATATGTTTGGACTGAATGCTATGAGAATGTTTTCAGAGCAACTTCCTTGCTCTAAATTTGTCACTTCTGTCTTTAAGCAGGAACTACTTCCTGCTCTTGTCTATTCCTGCCTACTGCTCCAAAGGCTGAACTTTAAATCATATCACACTAGGTTTGTAATAACCTCCCATCCGCCCTCATCACCTGTAGGCCTAATTACACTTTATTGGTCACAAGGATCTAGTGGTAGTTCAATACCCACTTTTTAAGGGAAAAGTGCAGAAATCATTAGTCACAAATAATGTGTTACTTGTAATTGATTCCCTTTTGCTCCCGATGATTAAGGCATAAGAAAGTTATAGCAGCCAGAATCCTACTAGGTTTGTGCAGCATAAACCTAAAATTGCACAATTGGTATATACAATCACTTGACCATCTACCATGTGCTTGGACACAGCCAGGTTGTGTAGTCAGCTGACAACTCAATTGCATACCTGGGCAAGCAACATATGGTCAGAAAATTATGAAACCTGCTCCAGCAATTTCCAAGGCACATGCAATAATTCCCTGTAAGAGTCTGATGCTAATTTAATGAGCGATAATACACCTCCTCTTGCAGTAATTCCATCGGTTTGTGTGGTCTCACCGCTTGGGTACATTTTGCACCACAGGTTGGCAACTTGTAGAATTCTTTTTTTTTTTTTAAAGAAATTGATACCAGTTACCATACCTTGATGCATGGTACCTTTTATCAATATTATTAAGTGTAATAAACTTCTTTATGCATTACCCCAATCTCATGCTAAATTATGAAATGTTATTTCTTTAAGCCTCCTACTACTCACATTAACCCTTATCGTTTCTGTCTTGCTTCAGATGATGTCAATGTAGCAAATGTTTTCTCTTTATCTTGATTGCTGGGATGCTGGATCATTTAATCCATTATATTTATCTTTGCTGCTTGTTCTTGTTACTCTTTTGCAGGCAAAGAATATTTAAGATAACAAAAGGTAACTAAAAGGAATGAACTTAGTTACTATTGCATAACAGCAAATAATTAGTTCAAGTGCAAGTTATGTGTAATTGAAATGCAATATAATAAATGTAGTGTAACTAAAATGGTAAAGTGAGTAGCGGGGCTTGGAGCTGTAAGTGTATCATTATTATGTGCTGTCAGGTCATTTCCTAATGGCAATCTTATGAACGAGTGACTTCCAACAGTAACTGTAACTGTAAAAGCTGTAAATGTAACAAATTACTTTTAAGGAGTGAATTTCCAGACTTGGAAAGGATGGGAGCAAGACTGAACTAGAAGCTATGTGGACAAGATAAAGTTGGTTAGCTCTCTCAACTGGCAAATACTTCTTTGCTCAAAACTGTACCCCCCAGGTGCTCTTTCACCATGAGACGCAACATGTCTCTGATTAGGATTCTGTTACACATATATGTGTTAAATATGTAGCTTCTTATCCTTTGAAAAAGAATAATTAACTTTAGGAGAGATTCCTGCACATACCGTAGAAGCCTTTGAAATATCTTATGTTCCCACATCATGCACAAAACCAATTTTAATTCTAAGAGCTAAATCAAATGAAAAGAAGGCAGTTTCTGCTCAGAAATTAATACAAGAGTTTGATGGCCTGGTGGGGAGGTTGGGAGCCAAGATGTGCAATCTTTGAGACCAGTGAAAAGGAAAAATTGGATTCATTCTTGTGTGCTTAATACACATGCAATAGAAATGATAAAGTTTCAGGACAGAACATTAAAAGCCCCTGAGCAGCTGGAGAGTTTAAAAGTCACTATGGTATTATTGTTAAACATCTTTCTGATTTATCAGCCTTACCTTACCTAACCTTCCCAACAGTCCTATGAAGTGGGTTAATGTGAGAGAGAGGATAAAGTCTGTTACATGATCATCTGCCCTAGAAGAGTGGTTCTCAAACTTTCTGTCTCCAGAAAATACTTTCCATATGGCTTTGCCTGCCAAGGGAACTGGGTGTTTGCCAGATTATCTATCTATAAGAGACAGGCGTGTTTTTAAGGATGCAGACACAGGGCAGTGGCCCATCACCTGTCGCCTCACATGAACTGAGAGAAGACCTAGAACATACCCAGGGCTCCTAGGTATCTGTGCATTGCAAACAATGATCACAAATGGAAGACAACCTATCTTTCTAGTAGCCCTGCTGTATTCTTTTTGTTGCAGAGTTTTGAATTTCTGGTAAAATTCCTCTTTGTTTTTGCTTTGCTACACAGAATCCACAGTGGAGAATAGCTGCAACTTCCTCAGAGTCCACCCCTTTCTTATTAACAGGCACCTCAAGTATCAAAAAAATCACTCCAAGACATTTGTAGGAGGAAGAATTAAAATGTTTCTTTACTCACTGTTGTTTGAAATTACACACTTGTGCATACTCCTTTCCTTACTACACAAATACTAACAACCAACTGAACAGATCAACAACAACAACCACCTGCCACCAACCAACGGAAGAGAAGAATAGAACACTTAGCAGAGAGGCAGGACTCTCTTTGAATTTCAAAAGCTGGAAAGAACGAACGCTAGATAGATAATTATTACTGTACCCCAGCCCAGAAAAGTCCTTTACTGTCATTCAAACTACAGACAGCATGTGAAGTAGGAAATAAAACTCCAATACTTTTAAGTTGCTTCTGACTCAATGGTGACCCTAGCAGTGTTTCTCAGGTATGTCAGACGTTCAAGGAATGGAAACCCCTCTGTGAGTTTCTATGGCCAGTCCAAGAACATTTGGGGCCCCAAGGTTGAGCATCTCTGTCCTAATGTGTGAGGGAGGGCTAGCCCCTGTGGATGTGAGGTCACTAAGGAATGCCCCTACCCTGCCTAGTTGATTATCTGAGGAAATAATGCTTGAACAGGGCTGGTAAACAGCCAGCAGAGTATGGTGGATAAAGTGTTGAACAAAGACTCAGAAGACCTGGGTTCAAATCCCTTAAGTTTCAAAATGTTCCTATATTATTTATTTATCCTAGAATTTACCTGAGGAAATTCCCATCTTGAATTTTACTCTGGATCTCAATGTGCAGACCTTATGTTTACATTGTGAATAACTGCATCCCACAACAGGTTTCCAGACAGAACTCTGTTAAGAACAAAAGTGAAGGCATTGAGCACAGTAAACGGTTTCCTTCCTAACAGTTCTGTCCCAGGAACTCATTATCTGTCACTTCAGTTCCACGTGCCTTGATACACTCTATGGCTTCAACAGTCAACCTCCTTTTTAAAACACTCCCTTCTTCATCGTTCTTTGTGTCTCCAGATGGAAACTCCTGAAAAGCTGGCTCACTTACCTTGTGTCATTTTGATGGTTCTAATACAGGCATCGGAAAACTCTGAACTTTGTATTCTCATAATCCCTAATTTATTTCTTTATTCATTTCTTACATTTATATCCCCTTTTGATTTCAATCAGATCAAGGCGGGCGGGCCTCTTTACCTCACAACAACCCAATAAGGTCTATCAGGCTGCCAAACAGAGGGATCACTGTGTGGGCTCACTGTCGGCCACACTATGGGCTTTGTTGCTCTGTGCAGATTAGAACCAAGCTTTTCCAAACCCCCTCCAGAATCATAGAATACTTGAGTTGGAAGGGGTTAGAAGGCCATCAACTCCAACCCTCTGCTCAGTGCAGGAGTCCAAATCAAAGCAGATCTGACAAAGGATTGTCGAATTGTCTCTTGAATGCCTCCAGCATCCAAGCCCACCACCTCCAGAGGTAATTAATTCCATTGTCGTACTGCTCTAACAGTTAAGACGTTTTTCCTGACATTCAGCCTAAGTCTGGCTTCCTGTAACTTCAGGCTATTATTATGCATCCTGGACTCTGGGATGATCCAGAACAGATCCTGCCCCTCTTCTGGATGACTGCCTTTTATGACCATTGCACACCATCCCCTCTCAGGGCCCCTCACAGCAGCCTTATCTTTTCCTCCCCTTGCCCAAGGAAAAAAGAAACTTTTGATTTTAAGAGCCCCCTAAATATCCCGAGCCCGGGCAGCTGAGCCTTGCAAAGGCCCCGGTGCCAGGGCAAAAGTTTCCATTTCCAGCGATTGTGCAAGAGCGCTCGACCCATCCACAGATTCCTCTTGGCCAAAACTCTGTCCCTCCCTCGGAGACACGGAGGGAGAGCCATAAACAAAGCCACGTGTCCCCCGTCCCCGGGCCAGGGGCGGGGCGAGAGCAGCTCTTCCGGCAACAAAGAGCCACCACCAGCCACCGCAGATAAATAGAGAGGCAGCTGGACCGAGGAAGGAGAAACCGATCGCGGGGGAGGGAGCAGGGAAGCAAAGCCGATTATCTCTGCTGAAGAGTTGAAGGGAAGGGGGCAACCTCACCATTCTTATTATTTGCACAGCCTTCCCTCTCAGGAGCCAAGACTAAGGACTTGCTTTGAAAAACATACCCTCGCTCTTCCTCCCCCTTCTGCAGGGCGAGCCTTCGTTGGGCGCCTTTGCTTTGGAGGAGAAGCGATCCCCAAGCCCCGTGCGCTCTGGTTGCTTATTATTATTATTTTTCATTCTCTGCACATATTTCCGACCGGCGACCATGCCTTTCCTAGGGCAAGACTGGCGATCCCCCGGGCAGAACTGGGTGAAGACGGCCGACGGCTGGGCCAGGTTTGTGGACGAGAAGGACCACAGCAGCAGCTACGGCGGCGAACGGAACAGGTGAGGCTGGCCTCGAAGTTTGGGGTGGGGAGGGCCTGGCCTGATCGTGTGACTGGTGGCCCTCGGCGATGCTGCCCGCAATTTTTTGCAAGAGAAGGAAGGGGCTGAGAAATGTTAAGGCGATCCAGTGGCAGGAAGGATGGCTGTCATCCTTCCCCCCCCCCCCGCCCCAGTCCTCATATTTACAAAAATTATCCCCCCCCCTCCTCTGTGGATGATGGCGATGATAATAAGGATTTACGCTGTGCTTTGTTCCAAGCGCGCATCTGTTTGGACGAGGCTGTGACGCCTTTGTTTATATTTTTGGGGTTGTGGCGTCATTGCGGGTAGCCGGGTTCGGACGTGCGAAACCTCTCCAGGAACCACAGCGAGCAGAGCAGACAGAGCAGCTGCCTCCGGCAAAACAACAATCATTCTTGCTAGCTCCAGATGTTAGGTTTATCTCGTGGAAACGTCGCCTTTCGCTTTTCCTCGATCTCTTTAGCATCTGGCAGCCTCTCGAAAGGAATGGTTCTTCACCTCTTCTAGGATCCCGGAGGCTTTTGAGAATCTGATTAAAGCAAACGGGGGGGGGGGGGGGGAGGAACCTCCTCAGAAAAAGGGATATCAGCATAGACACACGAAGATGATTTTCAGAGTACCAGGACGGAAATCAAACGAAAAAATACAAAATTTTTGCATCTCCTTCATCCGGCCCTTGTAACCGATTAGTAGGAAGCCCTACATGTCAGGTTTTAAGAACCTAGATGTTTGGCCTGGTGTGTACAGTTGCAGAAATCTCTGGGAACCTCACCATAGGAGGATTTTTTACATTGCAATGTGTTTATATGTGTGTGCATGGCTTTAAACATATGACATTCCTTGTTTTCATTGATGGGGGAAGTCCCTAGGGAGAAAAAATGTGGAATAGATACTGTTCGCATCTATCTGGAAATCCCCTTATTTTCTTGGGCAAGGGCCGGAATAGATAGACTCAGAGCTGGAACAATTCTTGTCCTTTGTGTTCATAGATATACTGCCATAAGGCATGCCTAAGGTGACATGATACTGGTGTGTTTGTGTCTATGATGTGCTGTGAATGTGCCACTGGCTGGATTGAGCTCCGCCCCTCCATAACATGAGGATGGATGTGGTTGGTTGGTTTCATTTTGCAGCATGTATTTAAGAGGTTGTGTGTGTTGCTGTTGTTTCAGTTGCTGTGTGGACAATCCTGCTACTCTAAAACCTGAGAACTCCCCTTGCAGTCATGTTCTCTAGACCAGAAGTGGAGAAGGGATATATTAGTTGATCTCTAAGTGGATCGTAATAAAGGGGCAAAGGTTTCTGATTCCTAATTGTCTACTAATAAGAGCAACAAAATGACTCTGCTTCTGTTTTAAATTAGACGGCTGAAGTGAAAGCTTGGGCTAACTGGGAATAGATTTTTGTGCAGAAGCACAGTAAGTGCTGTTCAATTCTCTCACACAGAATAAAATGCAGGATTTAGAGTTCTTTACATTTTGCTCCAGGCTGCTGTTGGTGATCTTGTAATTTTAGTAAACTGTATAGACTATCTGGCAAGCCCACCCTGCAATAGACCACTTAGTAGTACAAAAGTAAATGTTATAATATTTCAGGCTGTCAGCTTAGTAACAATGTGGGTATATGATATAGGTGTGTACAGTTCTGCATGGTGTGTAAAAAAAAATAGGGAGTTATTTCCCCCTCTCTCAGAGAAGCAGAATTTGGGGGCAAGGGTCACCCAGCAGAGATTCGGGACAGGTAAATGAAAGTACTGCTGTGTACTGTGAGTAGTTAAACTATGAGATTTGTTACCGTATTATGTAGCAATGGCCATCACCTTGCGTAGCTTAAAAAGGCAATTACAACTATTCATGGAGGATAAAACTATATCAGTGGCTACTAGTAGGCTGTGTAATGAGTTTAATATCAGAGTTGGTGTCAATACCAGTTGTTGGGGACTGTGGGCAGGAGATGGCTGTGTTACTCGTATCCTTTTGTGTGTGTCCTGTTGATCTCTGAAAAGATAACGAGCTCTGGAGAACAAATTTTGTCTATATTGAATACAAAAAGGTTGTTGTTTAAGGCTCCATAGCTCCTGTTTCCTCTGCCCCCACTGCCCTAGCCTTTGGCCAAGACTGTGCTTTAACTCTTCTGGCCACAAAAGAGTGTGCAGCAGTAATAGCACAAGCACTTTGCAATCTTTCATGGGGTGTCTGTCACATGACTTTTGCACATGACTAATGGTTGCGTGGTGAATATTCTGCCAGAGGGCACGTTGCTTTCAGGGTTAGCATTGCACACACAGTTTTTGAAGCAGGATTCTGGCCTCTGTATCTTCAAAGGTTATTGATGTATTGCTTCCTCAATTTTTACAGGTCTGCATCAGCCCTCTAATAGAGGAACAGGTGATACCTTTAGTCAACTATTAAGAATATATTTTTTAAAAAAACAGAAAATAAACAGTGAGCTTCCAATGATGCACATCCTTGAAGAAGATGTTTCATCAAGTTCTTGTGGTTGAAGCCAGGTTCAACCAGGTTTAACCAGCCAGGTTGTAGCCAAGTTTGCTTCTTAGATGGTGAGAGTGCAGTATGTGAGTTGTTTTCAAGCTCCTTCCTAGCTAGCACTTTGAAGGCAAACCTGGCTTCAACCTCATCAGCCATGTGGATTTGGGACATTAATAACAGCATAAAAGCTGGAACTACCCACAAGAACTTGATGCACAGCCTAGAAGATGTTTTTTATCATCGGAAGCTTTGTTTGTTTGTTTTATATTCTTAATGGTTGATTAAAGGTATCGCCTGTTCCTGTATTTGCATTGTTTTCACAACTATGCAGCCTGTTCTTGATCCTCCTTCTAAGTCCCCTTGGCCATGGCATGTGTATAGGAAAGGTATAATGTGCTATACTTTTAACTCTTCCAAGAAAACTTTGAGAAGGAGTGTGTTGATACTGAAGAGTGGAGTGGTTGGCACTGGAGAGAGTGCATGAATTACAAAGCAGGCAGAATGACGTTTGATTTATGTATTCAGAGAAAGAGAAAAGGGAATCCATAGGCTATCGGAATGGGAATTCTTTCCATAGAAGAAATTGCTGATGGATTCTGCACTTAAAAGCAAACAAGAACTGTGCCTGCCATACAAATATTTTTTCCACTGTCTGCCTAGAATGCACAACAAACCAGGACATAGTTTAAGATGGATGGTTTCTGTATGAGAGCCAGCCTCCTAGTTGTTAGAGTTTTGAAGCTTCTTGGACGAGCTCACTAAACATGCAAGGATTAGACAGAGAGAAATAACCCAGTCTGCAGCTTGGTTTGAGAAAAGTATTTGGATTTAAGTTGATGCAAGTTACATTTAACAGTGCTTTGGCTACAATCCCTTCCACACTTGCCCAGCAACAAATCCTATTGAATACAGTGGCATTTACATAGGAGTAAAAACTCATGGAATTGTATTGCCGGGGCTGCAGTGCTTCACATTTATTGAGAGTAAGGTTTCTTGAATTTAGTGGGCCTTGTTTCTGAATAAACATATTTATAATTGGACTATACATGCTGGCTGGATAGCTCAGTGGTTTAGGTATCTGTTTGCTGAGCCAGAAGTTGGGAGTTTGATTCCCCACTGTGCTTTCCGGGAGAAGAGCCAGCCTATGTGGCCTTGGCAAGCTGCACAGTCCCGGGGTGCCCCCAAAAGAAGGGAATGGTAAACCACTTCTGAGTGTTCTCTACTTGTAAAACCCTGAAAAGGGTTGCCATAAGTCAGAATTGACTTGGTGGCACGTGATTAATATTATACATTACGCCTGGACGAAGTATCCTGGTGCTTATTGGGCTGCAGAACATCTGTGTGATTATTTTAAAGGCTTAGTTTGTGGGTCTGCTTTCCAGGAAGACTTCAGTTTAGATTATCAAAGTGTTAGTTTTTCAGAGTAATCAGTGGGTGGTTATTTTGCTAAAATTTACATTTGTGACAACAGGAATCTTGCTTGGAAAATATTTTGTACTAATACTTGTCTAACTACAAATCAGTTACATGCAGAACATGAAGTAGCTGAGATGCAGAATTAAACAAAAAGGAGCAGAATCTGTTTTTAAACTCTGAGAGCTCTCTTGATTTGATATGTTTTCTTAACAAAAGTCTTGGCTATGGCCTTGTGGTTTATTTTGCTTGGCATCAAGTAGAAAATTTGCCACTTAAGTAGAGACCTGTGTTTGCATATGAAAGGCTTTCATGCATAAAAGACCAACGATTAAGCAATGGGCAATTCAAGCCCCAGTATCCTATCTCGGGGGGGGGGGGGGGGCTGATACTGAATGTCACAGATCAAGATGTCTGAATCCATGTTTCTCTCATGAAGCAGCTGGGGACAGGTAGAAACAACAGCTTTTGTTCAACCCGTGGTTTCCTGCAGTGTTTTTTCAGTTGCTTGATTGTCCTGCAAAGCTTTTCATAGCAAATTATCCATAAGATAGAATACATTATAAGAGTGGCTAGGTGACACTGTGGATAAGCTGGTGCCCCAGCCCCCCCCCCCCCGAGCTATTCATTTAATTAAAACAAACTTTGAAATGGAAAAAAATTGTGGCTGATTCTTGGATTACCTGCGTCATGGTTAGAATGAAAGAAAAACAAGATTTAACACATTTTTTTGCATTGCATTCAAGCAGCCAAATATGATAGGTTTAGGTTAGTAATTTCTTGGTCATCCACTTGGAATGTCTCACGGCGTGACTATGTAGTGTCAGTGTATGCTCTGTTTTTAGTCCTTCTGGCATAGTTCTACAAGTCCTGGAATAGCAACAGCCTGTCCAGAAGAAATAGATAGGAATGAGAGCTTTTCTGTAGGGAGATAGCGGCACTGTCCTTTATAGTGAAGAAATCTGACTAAATGTGCCGTGAAGGACAGGAGAATACAAAGTGTTAAAAGAACGAGGCAGAGGAGAGTTGGGAAAAGTTACTTTTCTGGATTGCAACTCCCAGAATCCTCCAATCAGCTTGACAGATTCTAGGACCAGTCTGCACAAAATTACTGCTTGTTTGCCCATTGCTTGCTTACTTGCTCAGAAATGGCAAAAAGCAGGCAGTGGTAGCTAAGAGCAGCAGCTTAAGGGGCAAAGAGGTGGTGCTGGGAATCCATGGTGTGCCCTCTGCTGGAGTGTTGTCCTGCAGCTGTGCTGCCAGTGATGCTAACCCCTGACACTGGTCTTTACAAATGCTTCATCTCGGCAGCCTAAGTTTACTGTTGGCATCTCAAGATGGCATTCCAGCAAGTTCCAAGTCATGTCACATGGCATTAGGCAATGAACCATGATTGAATCATCTGATCCGGTGACATTTCTGCGTCCTAGTTACTTATCTGGGTAAACAAAGATACAGT
Source organism: Intellagama lesueurii (assembly GCA_037013535.1). Classification (NCBI taxonomy): domain Eukaryota; kingdom Metazoa; phylum Chordata; class Lepidosauria; order Squamata; family Agamidae; genus Intellagama; species Intellagama lesueurii. Next base: position 15,038,696 of record JBAJHW010000004.1, read on the forward strand.
TTCTATTGAAGATAAGGAGCTAGATGGCTTTTGCTCTGAGAAAATGCTTGGAGATGGGATGGGGGGAGAGGAGAGGAGATTCCTCATTTGATAACACTCAAGTACTGTAGTTTCTTTAGGTTTCATATAACAGCTGTTCTGTTCAACAGTTCTCAATTGCTGCAACACCAGGTCCATGGCTAAAAACACAAGCATGGATCCACCTGCATATTCCTGTGTATTTCTAGACATTCCTGTGCCATCTGGGCATTTATTGAAGGATTAGCTGAACATAATGCATGTTAGGGTGGCATGTTGGACTGAACCTTTTGGTTAACATCTAGACTATACCAGCAGTGTGAGCAATGTTCTGTTTTTTCATTTGACCAGATAATTTGGCTTCTTTTACAGCTGCCAAGGCAAAGGGCTAGAAATAAACAAGCTTTAATCTGGAATTTGTGTATGCGACACTCACAAGTAGCATTGCCAGAGTTCTTGCCGCAAAAATGACAAAGATGGAATGTTGTGTGGAGTAAGAATTCTTTTATATATAATATTTATTGCACCAGTTAAAGACCGTGGCAAGATAAAACAGTTTCAATTAGTCCGACTGACATAAAATAACAGTAAAAACAGTTAAAATTACGGCAAGAGACATAATAAATATACATGCATGTTAGGTACCGTTAAGTAAATACTTTAGATACCCTTGAAACAATACTTATCAGATAGATTAATCAGTTACAAGTGGTATTTGACTGTGATTGTATTAAGATACCCTAAAATTAGTGCGCTCATGCTCTTATATTTTTGGAGATCAGTACTGGTTTAAGTCCAGAGTAAGAATTCACAAATATATTTGGCTGATGTGCATGTGAATTATAATTTAGAACAGAGGGGGTGCTTTTATTTAGGTGTACCTGGATGCATCCAAAGGATCAGCATTGAAAGCTATACAAAAACAGGTGAAGGATTCTGTCTTCCAACAAACATTCAGCTATAGCCTGAATTAAATATATGCCAGAAGAAAAGCTGAACAATGTGGCCTGTATAAATTATGCAAATAAGTAGATTTAAGTATAGTTGCTGAATTTGCATAATTTATTTGCTTCCACTTATCAGTCAGTAGGACAAAGAAACCACAGAAGCATTAAACTCCTATAAAGTATCTGTTGTGTTACCTCACTTCAGCCAGCTTGCTCTCTGAGATGTCATTCTGCACTGCATTTCTTGCTTTTTTTTATTTAGCCCTAAGAACTAGAACCTTTAAAAAAAGGTTGAGGTTTTCAGGTTGTTGAATGTTATGATCAGTATACCCCCCCTTTTTTTTTTAAGTTTACACTGTACTGTTACAGAATACATGTCCTTTGGCTGACAACCTTGTATGTATTTCACCAGTTCATGAAACATAATGTCAGCTCTGCATTATTTACGGCTGGATGAAGCCATAAATTGGATGCTGTGCCTGATGTGTTGTCTCTTCCATCATTGGTCCAAGTGGTTCAGAACTTCAGCAGTCTAAAACATAGCCTGCTTTCCTAGGACTGCTCTAAAGCAGTGGAAGTTTTCCAAGGACTGGCCCCATCTCTTTTAAACAGCAGCACCATCTCCCAGTTTTGAGATTTGAAAAACATGATATCCAGTTAGTTTTTCTTGAAAGTGAACATTCCTTATTTTATATTACAGTATTGCTCTTAATGCTGGATAATGCATGTCTTAACTCTGCTGTGTTGTTCATTAGAGAGGGGCATGTCACTCTGCTTCTTTCCTTACTTTAAGTCAATCAAGAATGAGATTTAATATAAAACTAGAATCTGGCCAGGAACCTGCTCTGAAGCTGAGCTGGGGCTAAAGTCTGTTTTCTAACAATGGCTTTGAACAGAATTTTGTTACAGATACCAGAGGGAAAGCAATATCCTTCTACATCAGAGGGTTTTGGTGTGGGTAGGTGTGTGTAAATAAATATACAGGAGCTATGTGCCTCCCCCAGCCACCTGAAATGTTACCGTCCCAAGAACATCATGCATTTGCATGCTGAGAACAGTTCTGATTCCGGTATTGCTCACCCTTGTCTTCAGCCTTGTAAATTGAGCTGTTTAAGCCATGCTCCAAACATCGGGTTATTTATAGTCCTCCTAAAGAGTGTGAGTAACAATTTGCAGATGCATGAAACCTGAGTGTGTCCATGTCTGAAGAAGTGTGCTGTATAAACTAGAGGAGAGTCACAAGCAGGAAGCTGTGACATAAGAGGAGGCAGCCAAAGGAAGGGCAAGGGTGTTAGGCAGAGGTCATGAGATGCGTGGTGCAACTGGTGCTTAATTATGGGTGTGATTGCAATAAAGTGGTTTGCCTGCTTCTCTGATTTTCCTCAGGGCAGCTCAGAAAAATTGCTGTCCTCTCCCAAGAATCATCCCTGGATAATAGTTTCCTGCATCTGCAAGGTGTCTGCTGGAAAGGAAGCGCCCCATGGCCCTCTCTGTTTGTAACTAGCATTTTTAAAAACTCGGTCATTATCTTTTTTCCATCCTGGCACAGGTGTCAGTGCAATCCCAAGGTCTAAACATGGTTGAAGCAAATATTTTTAAAAAAAGAAAAAGAAACCAGACATTGGGACAGATACATGTATTTGCTTGGTCACTGATTAAACTGAGTTTGAGTGGTGATATCCTGTGTCCAGTACTCCTGCAAACATATAGGTGCCACTGCCCTATTTCACATCTTGCTGCAATAACAGTTGGGATTAGGGTGGAGCTTGTTCTATGGGTCCTCCTTGTCTTACCACTGCTGTCCCAGACAGTCAGGGGCTCTGTGGAAAGCATTGTGCAACTTGAACCATATGTGGCTCATACAAGCCTAGCTCAGAGTCACTCATTCGGACTGGCAGAGGCACTCCAGGGCTCCCTTTTACAAGCCCGAGGCCTGCTCGGAGACGCTTGGGATTTACCCTGGGGCTTTTAACGTGTCAAATGTCTGCTCCGTCTCTGAGTCATAAACGTTCCATCTTCCAGATGTTCTAGTAACTGGGAAAGGCCAGGGAGAAGTGCCTGCTGTGCCACTGCTATACCAGGAAGGGGCCCAACACCTGCAGATCTGCTAGACCAGGGTTTCCCAAACTTGGGGCTACATATGCTCTTGGACATCTGTTCCCAGAAGCCTTAGCTAGCACAGCCAATGGTCAGGGCTTCTGGGGTTGTAGTTCAAGAACATCTGGGGTCCTGTATATGAAAGCCATTGTTGTAAATGAAAGCCTTTTCTTCCAGTATAGAAGGAAATCTGATTTCCTGTCAGTTAGTTGGTATTCAACTGTTGGGAAACTGGATTCTTTTTGTTTTGTACTGGATTTTTCCGAAACGTACGTAGTGCCACAAGTGGACTCCAACAAAGTTGCATTGGGAAAAATAGATAAGTCACTGTCCTCAGAGGGCTTGTGATCTAAAACCAAAAATGGTGGGAGGTGAGAAGAAGGAAGGCAACAATTATGGAGAAATGAATGTCAACAAATGAACTGCTGGATAGCTCAGTGGCTTAGGTCTCTGGCTACGGAGCCAGAGGATGGGAGTTCAATTCCCCACTGTGCTGCCTCCTTGAGTTGGGCTGGACTTGATAGGGTCTCCCTTCCGGTTCTGCAGTTCAAAGGTTATTATTATTATTAAACGTGTTTGAACTTAAAGTTGGTTACTGTTGGGAGTAGAAGTCAAGAGAATAATCCATATGTCATGCTTAAAGAGTGAGTTTTGAGGATGGAAGCAAAGAGAGGAAAAGTGTAGGCATTCTTGGACTGCAACTCCCAGAAACCCTGGGCTACCCAAGGTAAGGAACCACTGCTGTAGATGTTTATAGAAGGAGTGGTAGAAATAAGGAGCTGAGGAAACAAGAAGACCCTTGGCCCCCCAAGGACACCTTACTCAAAGGAACAGAGATAAGGAAGACATTAAATGCCATAAAAAGATAAATAACATAAATGAAATTGTGTTAATCATTTTTCCATAGTAGACTATGCCCACAGTGATAAAAACTGAACTGTATAAACACAACCCAGATAAGAAACATCATCAAAACATTTTAACAAACTCATAAAATAAATTAAACCCACATAGACCCAGCAAATTAAACTGAGTTAACTTATATTTAATTACTCCAGTGATTTCAGTGGCACCTAAGTTCTACAAATGTCATGTGGTTCCGACCCAGCAACTGAAACTGGCAGAGAAAAGCAGGCATAAAAGGAGGAAGGAAGAGAGTCTGGACTCTGTACGTCTGGGGAATTCTTTAATGCAACGGCCATTTCTGATTAAATACTGTTGTTGACTTCCTGTGATGGTCTCACCTGCATGGGTGATGGAGCCACAAGCAGAGCCCTGCAAGAAGATCTTAAGGTGTGGGGAAGTGCATAAGAGAGAAGCTGTACTCAAACATTGGACTTCAGATGTGGATGTGGAATCTCTAGGTTATATGTGGCTCTTGGTACAATGTCATACTGGTCTCATGGAGGTTGACACAGGGAGTCCTGGCTCCCAAAGGAGTTTTCTGGTGGGTCAGTGGTCCTTCTTAGGAGAGAACCTTCTTTACTGTCCTGTAGACCCATACCTTTCAAGCAGGCCCAGAAGCTAGCAGACACCTATTATAATTTTGCATCATGTATAAACTGTAGCTGTTGACAGTTTGTGTTCAAATGCCCTCTTAAAGGGGGAGGTATGCAAAATTGAAAAAGAGATTAAAATATTCCCCCCCCCCCCTCTGTGTCGTCCCCAGTTACTGCAGAAAAGAGGACTACAATAAGGAGAATATGTTCAACAGCATGAACTGTGATGTGGCTGCAAAGAAGAGAAAGAAGGACCAGCTGAACAGCAAAACAAGGATTCAGTGTAAGAGGAGAAATGCATAAAATAACAAAACAATAAACAACTGTGTTTGGATTGGAGAGGTCACACTTTTCACACAATTAAGTGACCTCTGTAGTTCTTCCAGAAGTCTCTGGGGAGCTCTTGGGCCACTGCCTTGACCTTGTGCGGGGAATGCGAGTCCACTGCAGTGGGAAGCCTTACGTTTGGGATAACAGTGTTTGCTTCTCGCCTTGTGCTTGCTGTGTTCAGATTCTTGTTATTTGTGTTTGGCAGTGGAAGGATATTCCCCCCACCCACCCCAGTGGTACATCCAAGTAAACTGGTTCCAATTTCTTCTCTTCCTTGCCTTGCCCCTCCCTCGCATGCCTGCATCCCTACAGCCTTTTTGGTTTTTTTGGTTGGTTTTCTTGCCCAGACTTCATTCTTTAAAAATATACCCTGGAAGCTCAAGATTGCCAGCATCTAAAAGCGGAGGGGAAAGTATAGTAATTAAAATGAATCCCTTCAAGGGGCTGATCCAGGCCCTTTAAATCCAAAAGAGTATATAGCATGAAAAGAAGTTTGATTAGTTTGGAAAAACGGGGGGGGGGGGGGGGGAGAAAATTAAAGTAAGAATGATGGATCTGTAGTTAGATTGGTTGGTTAGTTAAGTTAGATGAACTTGGTTCCAGTGGTAGTGAGTGGTGCCTTAGTCACGATAAATGTTTCACCTTGTTTTCAAGAGGATCTAAATTGGAGAATCATAAAATCGTAGAATTATAGACTTAGAAGGTACACAAGGAGCTAGTCCAATCTCACTGTTACTTTCCCCCATTATCTTTCTTTGAAGAACTAATTTATAGTGTTCAATGAAAATAAAGTTAAAGATTAACAGGCTATTTTATAGTGATGAAAACAACAGCAGCCCATAAATCCTTACCTACAGATGGCATTTATTTTTCTACATGCACTTAATGTTGTCTTGACATACTGGTGCTAGAGGCTTGGTGGTAGCTCCTCTCTGCTTCAAATCAGATAGTTGCCCCAAATTTACAGTTATCGATTTTTAAAATTCATCTGTATCTCACCTCTTAGGATCTGACAAGTCTTGTTTTCTTAGGCTTCAATAGTTACTACGGTATTGAAATAGTAACACAATTACAGAAGCCTCAACTGCAATATAAATTATAATTCCTATTTGTTGTTGTTTAGTCGTTAAGTCGTGTCCGACTCTTCGTGACCCCATGGACCAGAGCACGCCAGGCCCTCCTGTCTTCCACTGCCTCCCGGAGTTTGGTCAAAAATTCCTATTATACCGCTACCATTTTGAAGAACAGTCTAATTATCTCAACATTTTAATTTGCTTTAATTTTACCTGTATTTCATATACATCCATAATTTTAAATTGTGCAACGCTTTGATATGAATAAAGAAGGAACAATTTTGGAGAATTTGGAAGCAAAAGTCAGCTGTTAAATTCCAGCTGTCATCCAGAAGAAAACTACCAGAACTAAGCAAATTGTGGTGTGATTAGAATGTGTATGGTCTAAATGAAGAAAAATTGTTTTTGTTTAAACAGATGTTCATCAAGAAAAGTGGATTTATGTGCACAAGGGAAGCACAAAAGAAGTGAGTATGCCTTATTTTTAAACAGGGTAATCGAACTGTCTCATAACTCTGTAAAGTTATTGCTATGCAGTGACTAACATTACTATGCGTTCTATTGGAAGTGCAGGCTTTCACAGGTAAATTTCAAGTTAGCTTGATTTCTCCATACTTACCATCTGAATTGTGCATGTAGTAGAATTACAAGGTCCTCTTAGGAGTGTACCATTCCAGATTGTTGGTAAGAAAAAAGGGCTTAAATTCTTCTTTTGTCAGACGCTCTCTATGTACATTTTCAAAGGGAAGCAATTTCACTTAGTATTTTTTCTGAGACGTTAGCTGTCTGTGTGAAGGATATTTTTCTTGAAGGTGAAGGAACTGTTCCTTGTGCAGTTTCTCCCCTTACAGTCTGACAGTTGCCTAAGGAATATGTCATTTTAAGAGGGGATTATCTCTTTCCCCATCTCTGGAACTGTTCCTGTTGAAAGGCGGTCTGGGTTTCTTCCAAGTTTGGTAGACACTTTATTTTTACAGATATTAAATAGGACCTATATCAAGCATATAGCAGATAGATTAAATGTACATGCTTTCTATTTTATATTTTCCTTTATTGAGTTCCTTTATTACCAGCTTTATGGCTTCTGGTATTTGGTTCCTTTATTGCAAACTATAGAAAGTGTGAAAAGTTCCTGTTGTAATAATGACTTTTAAAAAAACACTTAAGGAATCTCTTCTTTTAATTATGGGCTCTATGTAACGTAATAGTTTTCTCAGTTCTGCATGTGGATGAATTCCATGTTTTGTTTCTTTATCCCATTTCAGCGCCATGGCTACTGCACCCTGGGAGAAGCTTTCAACAGACTGGATTTCTCAAATGCCATTCTGGACTCCAGACGTTTTAACTATGTCGTACGGGTGAGTTTAACGGAACGGTTTAGCCCAGTGGGAGCATTAAGTATAGATACATCTTTCAGGAAATCCATAGACTGATGAAAACAAAGCTAAATATGCAAACTGGTCTCCATCTTATATTTCTTGCAACCAGGGTTGGGAAGAAGGTTGGTATGTACTGGTGTGTCTCTTAGTGATTTGCAGGAGATCCACCAGAATTTTTAACTCTCAAGTATTTAACCACAAAATGATATGTGCAGTTCAAATTCTCCTGCTGAAATGAAGAACTCTTGATAATATGAGGAATGCACTCTAAGCTCCATTCAGTCCTGGTGCTCACATTTCCAGGCTTAGAATTCTTCTAAGTTGAAGGAAGCCTCTCGCACCTGTTTTGCTTGTAAGAGCTCTCATTTCTGTGGGGGGAAAACCAAAACCTCAGGTCTACCCATCTCTGCTTTAAACTCTGGTTAACCATGGTTTGTTCAAACAAGACGGCTTCATAATCCATAATAGCAACATGGCTTGTTTCCCAAAGGTAATTTATTCTTCTTATGTTATAATTGTAAAAAGATTTCTTGGATGACTTGACTTTTTTTAAAAAAACGCACCTGGGAGAGTCTTGTGACCATTCAAAGAGTAAAGCTTCCATGTGAAAACTTGTTAGTTGGGAATAACCCTGGTTGAATTCAGTGGGTCTTCTCCCAATCCTATATATCTAGGATTGCAACCTTATTGTGGCATTGTGTATGACTCTTTTTATATGTTTGGTTAGTATGACAGATTAATATGGGTACCCCCTTTGGAGTTTTATCACAGTATTTTTTAAAAAGTCCTTTTAGAGAGTTGGTTTTATGCATATAGTCTTCAAAACTTTGATAAATGACTGGCTCCAGTAAAACACAGCTGACATTCTAGTAATCAAGAGTAGCAAGGGGAAATACATAGTTCTCCCCCCCCCCATCTGCTTGGCAGCAACAGAGTAAACACATACACGCACAAATCCCAAATATGTGCTAATATGTCACACTCTGCTGTCACAGCAATCCATTGTTTAATATAATGAAACTTCACAGCAAGCCTCAAGGTTTGATTCTGTCCTCTCTTGTTTACTTCCAGTTGGAGTGAACCACAGTTTAGCATGTCATAAAAGTCCTAGACTATAGTTAATATTAACTATGGTTTGCTCAAGCAAGCCAAGTTTATAGCCGTTGCTTATTGATTAGGGCCGGTTTACTTTAATATAAACACACACCCACAATTTCAGGCTTGAGGATTTTATCAGAAGACAAGCAAAAGGGGAGTTACCCTGTGGCCAATGATCTCAGGTGGTAAGTTTCTGGACTGTACCACTTCAGACTATAGCTATTTGGAGACGGATAGTTATTTTGAATTCTCCTATCTAAAAGTCCAGAATTCTTCTACCTCAAGTTACATAGGATTAATTTCTTTCTCTGCATTTAAATCTCCAAACTAGTTTTTCCACCCAAAAGAACCCTCAAAACAGTTTACAGAACACTAACAGTACACATTCAATAAGTAAGACAACTAAAGAATTTAAAAAAAAATAATGCACCATGAAATAGAACACAAAAGCAAGTTAAATGTCCATGTTACTTAGACTGCTTCTTTGTTGAAGCCATTACCATACTTTTTATTTTCTTCCCACTGACATTAAAACGTATAAAGGCTGCAGCATTTAAGACCTAATAACTGTGTTTTTCTCCAACCAGTTCTCTATTTCCTGGAGCCTCAGAAATTGCGTGTTAGCTATAAGTTCAGAACTCTCTAATTCAAACTGGTTGGTGGTTTGGCAATGAGGAAAAACGTGTTTCAGCCAGCCACTAGAGCTCAAATAAAAACATGCTGTTTTAAATAAATTGATCTTATCGGCCAAGTCCCTGGTGGATAATGGCTCACATCACAAAATACCACAAACAGCTGAGCTGCATTTGCTCCTGAAAGTCTTCAGTATACATGGAATTTTCTTACTGAAGGCTGTCATCTCTTCTGAGGAGAGCCAGAGGGACAAATGCATGTGTTGCCAAAACCCCATGTTGGCTCGTGCCACAATTGTGGCACTACTGTGCTGGCTTCAGCAATTGTGGAAAGACTTGTAATTATAGAGTTCTGGCACTTTGCAAGCATGGCTGGTGTATGTTGGAGATGGGCCTCTTAAACCTGAATGAGGACATCGTTAACACAAGAACTAGGAAACTACAGTTTGGATTATGGCAGCTAACACAGAATCAAATAGCTGAGGCAGAACTCTGAAAAATTTTCATGTTTGTTTGTTTTTTAAGTTTCTAGTTCTCATGGTTGAGTGGAAATAAAAATATCCTGGAAAACATTCTGGCACTTTCTTCTAAAGACCTACGACTGCTCTTGTAATACCATAAGTATATATACTCAGAATATGGATAAGCAAAGTGACCCATCTGTTTGTGAACTGGCAGAGTAGAACCTGTTGCCTCCTCTTCAGAGTGTCAGATAAATATAGTTTCCAAATTCTGTGAGGTACTAGTCCTCCTCTACTCAGCACTGCTTAGGCCTCATCTAGAATACTGTGTCCAGTTCTGGACACCACACTTTAAGAAGGATGCCAGTAAACTGGAGCAAGTTCAGAAAAGGGCAACAGGAGATGATCAGGGGACTGGAAACCAAGCCCTGTGAGAAAAGACTTGAAAGAACTTGGCATGTTTAGCCTTGAGAAAAAAAGATTGAGGCAAGATGTTGATGGCACTTTTCAAATACTTGAATGGTAGTTCTACAGAGGAGGGGCAGGATCTGTTCTCGATCATCCCAGAGTGCAGGACATGTAATAATGAGCTCAAGCTATAGGAAGCCAGATTTAGGCTGAATATCAGGAAAAACTTTCCAAATGTTAGAACAGTGTGACAATGGAATCAATTACCTTGGGAGATGGTGAGCGCTCCAGTGCTGGAGTCATTCAAGAGAAAATGGGACCACCCTCTGTCAGATCTGCTTTGATTTGGATTCCTGCGTTGAGCAGAGGGTTGGATTCAATGGCCTTATAGGCCCCTTCCAACTCTTATGATTCTGTGACCACAACAGAAAGCTTTTTGATCAATTTCTATTAATGCTTCTGAATGTCTAGGACATTTGGGCCAGTCCTTCTTTCTCTGATCTTGTGTGATGTAGTCCTTTTGGAGCTATACCACTTCAGGCGTGCACCTATTCAATGGCACATTTTTGTCCTGCACATGTATCACTAGCACATTGAGGAGAAGGCTTGACCAGAAGGTGAAAGCATATCTGATAAATGCACGTCTGGGTGAATGCCTGTGTGTGTGTTTTCCCTGAAAATGGGAATAAAGCCGCTTAGCTAGCGTGTGACTCCTGGGTGAAGACAAGCTTAAACATGTCCTTTCTTTCTCTCCCTGCCTTTTGCCCAGTTGTCTGATTTTTGAGTCAGCTTTACTCATAGTCTGAGGTGTTCTGCCTAGGGCAGATGACCGTGATGATTGCCTTGCTCCAGAAGAATTTGCAACGTGATACGCCTTTAGGCAATGTTTTGCAACAGATTGCTTGGTCTGGGGGGGGGGGAGGGGGCATAAGGTAGAATGAGTGTATTAATTTACATGCGGAAATTCAAAGAGACTGATTCAAGGGGAATTGTGTTACAGCACATAGGACTGGCTGATTATTTTCAAAGATGAGCAGTTAACATTTTTCAGGCAGGCCGATCGCTAACAATTTGAGAAACAGTCCTGGTGCTATTTAAGAGCTCTCGTGCTCTTTTGAATGAATTTTAAAATTGTTCCTTGTGGGTTCTTCTTGCTGGGCTTCTGGATCATAATTGACGCTAGCCACACATATATAATAGGGCCATTTTCTGTGGCAGGGCTTAATTTCTTCACCAACTAGAACTGATCTGGAGTGAGGGGTGGGGAGAAAGAAATAGATGGTCCTGGCTTTAAAAGAAAAGGAAAAAAAACATATAAACATAATTCACATCATTAGTCAGAGAGAGTTGAAGGCTTGGACCAGGAGCATTTCACTTGAGCTTGGAAAAATGGTTTTTTTGGACCACAGCAACCAAAATGTATTTTAAAACATGCTGCCTTCATATGCTTTTCACAGCCTTGAAAGTGTGGCCTTTGCAAATTGCATTTGGAGTTGGAGTGAGAAGCCCTAGCTTTGAATCGCTATCCAGCTGGGAAGCTCCTTAAGTGACCTTTGGCCAGCTGCTTTTTTCCCTCCAGTTAAACCATCTTGCAAGATGGTTGTGAAGTTGTGCTGAGATGATCCTCCACCCCATAAGTTAATTTAAAGAACCCTGAGATGACGTGGAACAAGCTTGGGGCAGAAATACTGATTTTGTTTTATAAGATTTTTAGCTTGCCTTAGACTTTAATGAACCTCCAAGGACTCCAAGATTGAACAAAACCTTAAAAACAACAAGTGATACAATTGCTAATAAAGTGTCAATCAACAATAGCTAGGAAACAAAAATACATGGCTCTAGAAGATAAAGGCCCTTTGCATGATGCCTAAAATCAACACATTTCATACCGTATGAATCTATCTTGGAAGAAGAGTCCAGGACCAGATGGGAGGCACTTGGCCACCTGCTTAAGATGAAGGAATGTCAAATGATTTTGCAAACCAGGCATGCTTGTGCTTCAACTTCCCTGCAGCCTAACCATGCAGGCCTTTAAAGGTTAAATCTGTCCATAACTGTAAGGAGTAGAAACTTAATTTAAAAACCAAATCTGTGCCTTGAATGGATTCACATCTAGAGAACAGCATGTGGTGTGTCCTTTCCAAATTGAACCACTTCTGATTTGCAAGAAGGGGGTTGGAGTTTTATGTTTGATAGCATCCTTGCACCATAATTTTTCCGCACATGTGTTGCTTGCTCATCAAGGGTTGTGTGAAAAACACTCACCTGTGTGTGTGTGTACCTTATTTTATGTTTCAGTTGCTTGAAATGGTGAGTCATAGAAATAAAGCTGATTAACTGGTGTTGGACAGCTTAGCTTTGACTCCTTTTTCCATCTCCCTCGCTTTATGCCAGTCATGTGGCCATGCGAGGTATTAATAGAATGCCGAATGTAGGAGAGCCATCTGTCAGTGTTCAGGATTGGCCGGAAAGATAAACAGAAGAGTAGATCAGTCACCCTGGTCCACTTTGCTGCCTTGAGCTGATAGTCACACGGTGATGACAGTGTTGAGTTAAATGGACAAGTGCTTGGGAAAAATTCCCTCTCTCGTGTTTCCTCCTCTTCCTCCTTGTCTCACATGCTCCTAATTTATGTAAAGGTGCTGATAACTCTAAATTAAGTCTTCTCATAGATTCCAGCAGGGCAAAACAGTTCAACCCATGACTTGACAAATTTTGTTTGTTTTGCATGTTTATTATAGGGTAGGAAACCATTTTCTTGGTGTGGTCTGAGTTGCTTTCCTTGAAGGAGGTGGGAGTGTCCATTCTAGTGTGGGTGTGGCCAGTACTAAAAGGGGGCCGGGCAACAAACAGAAGTAGGCAGATTTATGGGATCCAACTCTTAGATTTGTTCAGAGGTTGGAAAGCTATTTTTAAATTTGTAAAGATGGGTTGTAAAAGCAAATGTTGTTGGGGTGCTTCTGAGCAATGTGTCCTGAAAACATATTTAGAATACAGTACATGTAATAGTTACATTTAATCCTCTGGGACCACAATTAGAAACTAGAAATATAGGTGATACTTGTTCTGTTTTTTTTTTGCCCACGATAATTAAAAAAAAGCATACGAGTTCACATGCATGCACAAGAGTAGGTTATCTCACTGATAACCTTTCAGGATAGCTCTTTGTTCTCCTTCACTCTGGAGTCTAGATTTCTTGCTGTGTCAGGCAAAGCTGCTTAGATAACCCCAGTTTATTTTACTCTGCTGCCAGTTTTAATGACTTGGCTTAGTAATTAAGCTGGGGAAAAGAGGCAGAGAGATGGCTATCACTAAAGCTCTTGCATCTGTCTTTCTTTTCTGACTCTTCTGTCTTTTCCTCTTTGTTTGTTGTTGTTTAGTCGTTAAGTCGTGTCTGACTCTTCTTGACCCCATGGACCAGAGCACGCTAGGCCCTCCTGTCTTCCACTGCCTCCCGGAGTTGGGTCAAATTCATGTTGGTCGCTTCGATGACACTGTCCAGCCATCTCGTCCTCTGTCGTCCCCTTCTCCTCTTGCCTTCACATTTTCCCAACATCAGGGTCTTTTCCAGGGAGTCTTCTCTTCTCATGAGATGGCCAAAGTATTGGAGCCTCAGCTTCAGGATCTGTCCTTCCCGTGAGCACTCAGGGTTGATTTCCTTCAGAATGGATAGGTTTGATCTCCTTGCAGTCCAGGGGACTCTCAAGAGTCTCCTCCAGCACCACAATTCAAAAGCATCAATTCTTTGGCGGTCAGCCTTCTTTATGGTCCAGCTCTCACTTCCATACATCGCTACTGGAAAAACCATAGCTTTGACTATGCGGACCTTTGTCGGCAAGGTGAGGTCTGTGCTTTTTAAGATGTTGTCTAGGTTTGTCATCGCTTTCCTCCCAAGAAGCAGGTGTCTTTTAATTTCGTGGCTGCTGTCACCATCTGCAGTGATCATGGAGCCCAGGAAAGTAAAATCTGTCACTACCTCCATATCTTCCCCTTCTATTTGCCAGGAGGTGATGGGACCAGTGGCCATGATCTTAGTTTTTTTTTATGTTGAGCTTCAGACCATTTTTTGCGCTCTCCTCTTTCACCCTCATTATGAGGTTCTTTAATTCCTCCTCACTTTCTGCCATCAGAGTGGTATCATCTGCATATCTGAGGTTATTGATATTCCTTCCAGCAATCTTAATTCCGGTTTGGGATTCCTCCAGTCCAGCCTTTCGCATGATGTATTCTGCATATAAGTTAAATAAGCAGGGAGACAATATACAGCCTTGTCGTACTTCTTATCCAATTTTGAACCAATCAGTTGTTCCATATCCAGTTCTAACTGTTGCTTCCTGTCCCACATATAGATTTTTCAGGAGATAGATAAGGTGGTCAGGCACTCCCATTTCTTTAAGGACTTGCCATAGTTTGCTGTGGTCCACACAGTCAAAGGCTTTTGCGTAGTCAATGAAGCAGAAGTAAATGTTTTTCTGGAACTCTCTGGCTTTCTCCATAATCCAGCACATGTTAGCAATTTGGTCTCTAGTTCCTCTGCCCCTTCGAAATCCAGTTTGTACTTCTGGGAGTTCTCGGTCCACATACTGCTGAAGCCTGCCTTGGAGGATTTTGAGCATAACCTTGCTAGTGTGTGAAATGAGTGCAATTGTACAGTAGTTGGAGCATTCTTTGGCACTGCCCTTCTTTGGGATTGGGATGTAGACTGATCTTTTCCAATCCTCTGGCCATTTAACAGCGTCATCTTTTAAGATTTTAAATAGTTCAACTGAAATGCCATCACCTCCACTGGCCTTGTTGCTAGCCATGCTTTCTCAGGCCCACTTGACTTCACTCTCCAGGATGTCTGGCTCAAGGTCAGCAACCACACTATCTGGGTTGTCCAGGACATCCAGATCTTTCTGGTATAATTCCTCTGTGTATTCTTGCCACCTCTTCTTGATGTCTTCTGCTTCTGTGAGGTCCCTACCATTTTTGTTCTTTATCATGTCCATCTTTGCACAAAAAGTTCCTTTAGCATCTCCAATTTTCCTGAACAGATCTCTGGTTTTTCCCTTTCTATTATTTCCCTCTATTTCTTTGCAATGTTCGTTTAAGAAGGCCCTCTTGTCTCTCCTTGCTATTCTTTGGAAGTCTGCATTCAATTTTCTGTAACTTTCCCTATTTCCCTTGCATTTTGTTTCCCTTCTCTTCTCTGCTATTTGTAAGGCCTCGTTGGACAGCCACTTTGCTTTCTTGCATTTCCTTTTCTTTGGGATGGTATTTGTTGATGCCTCCTGTACAATGTCACGAGCCTCCATCCATAGTTCTTCAGGCACTCTGTCCACCAAATCGAGTTCCTTAAATCTGTTCTTCCACTGTGTATTCATAATGGATTTGGTTTAGATTACACCTGACTAGCCCAGTGGTTTTTCCTCCTTTCTTCAGTTTAAGCTTGAGTTTTGCTAAAAGAAGCTGATGATCAGAGCCACAATCAGCTCCAGGTCTTGTTTTTGCTGACTGTATAGAGCTTCTCCATCTTTGGCTGCAGAGAACATAATCAATCTGATTTCGGTATTGCCCATCTGGTGATGTCCATGTGTAGAGTCGCCTCTTGTGTTGTTGGAAAAGAGTGTTTGTGATGACCAGCTTGTTCTCTTGACAAAACTCTATTAGCGTTTGCCCTGCTTCGTTTTGAACTCCAAGGCCAAACGTGCCTGTTGTTCCTTTTATCTCTTGACTCCCTACTTTAGCATTCCAGTCCCCTATAATGACAAGAACATCTTTCTTTGGTGTCAGTTCTAGAAGGTGTTGCAAGTCTTCATAGAATTGGTCAATTTCAGCCTCTTCAGCATGGGTGGTTGGTGCATAAACGTGGATGACTGTGATGTTGAAAGGTCTGCCTTGGAATTGTATTGAAATCATTCTATCATTTTTGAGATTATATCCCAGTACAGCTTTTCCCACTCTTTTGTTGACTATCAGGGCTACTCCATTTCTTCTACGGGATTCTTGCCCACAATAGTAGATATGATAATCGTCTGAATTGAATTCGCCCATTCCCGTCCATTTTAGTTCACTGACGCCCAGGATGTCAATGTTTATTCTTGCCATCTCCTGTTTAAGCACATCCAGCTTACCAAGGTTCATAGATCTTACATTCCAGGTTCCTATGCAGTATTTTTCTTTGCAGCATCGGAATTTCCTTTCACTTCCAGGCTCGTCCGCAGCTGAGCGTCATTTCGGCTTTGGCCCAACCACGTCATTAGCTCTGGAGCTACTTGTACTTGTCCTCCGCTCTTCCTCAGTAGCATGTTGGATGCCTTCCGACCTGAGGGGCTCATTTTCCAGTGTCATATCTTTTAGCCTTTTGTTTCTGTTCATGGGGTTTTCTTGGCAAAGATACTGGAGTGGCTTGCCAGTTCCTGCTCCAGGTGGATCGCGTTTAGTCAGAACTCTCCACTATGACCTGTCCGTCTTGGGTGTCCCTGCACAGCATAGCCCATAGCTTCTCTGAATTACTCAAGCCCCTTCGCCACGACAAGGCAGCAATCCGTGAAGGGGCCATATGACCAGAAGGCCAAGATTAGAAAAGTGTCTTTGTGTTGCTAAAGGCTGAATGTCTTATTTTTATCCACAGCTGTTGGAGCTGATAGCAAAGTCCCAGCTAACGTCACTGAGTGGAATCGCCCAGAAGAACTTCATGAATATCTTGGAAAAAGTAGTACAGAAAGGTAAAAATGCAGAAATAAGAAATAAAAAATGGGGTAGATCTCAAGAGTTCAGTCCAATTAATCCCACCTAGAGTTAGACCTTTTGAACAAATGGGCATTGTTATGTTAATAGGTATATAGGTCCCATTGATCAAAATCCTGTTGTGCGGTTATGCAAAAGGCATAACGTTTAGTGGTGAATTGCCATAAATAAGAACTCTCCATAGGAATTTTGTGTTCCATACTAAATTGTATGACTCAGTATGCAACAGATAGTCCCTACGGGAGTTCCTTAATTTATGACAATTTGCTGCTAAAAGTTGCACCTTTTGTGTAACTGCACAACAGGATTTTGACTGTTGATTCAGTGGCTCTGTTCTAGGCACTAACAAGGGATAGATTGGTGCTGAGAATGCTTACTGTGTAATAAATTCCATTGATTTCATGGCTGCAGATTTTATTTGTGCTTGCTTTCAGGCAAGACCCTCTGAAGTTTTGTGACATGTCTCAACAAGCAGGCATAGAGTATCAGAGTGCACAGATCCTGTACAATTCTAATTGAAACCATGGAGGGGTATATTTGCAAATTCCATATGTTCTTGGGGTTGAACTGGGGAAAATGATATGAAATATACCAATGACTTTATTCAAGACAACTCCTTCCTTCCTCGGTTGATGATGAGATGCTAGGAAGACAGTGGCTTAGTTCTCACAAGTCGTACACTTGTGTGGTGCTTGCACTGTTGTTGTTTTTTAAAGACAGAGGATGTATTGTTAGAGAAACATTCAGTCATGAAGGCATACAGTGCAGACACAAATTGGCAACCTCAGTGAAAACAGGGTTGGCACACCAGACCATTTTGCTCGGGAGTCTAATGAGCCATTAATTCTAAAACAAGCAAGTCAGTTGCAGGCAAATTCCTGTTGAAATCAGTGGTCTGTTGGTCCAAATAAAACCATCTGGTCCCAATTAAATTCTGACCCATTAACTCCAATCTTACCTAAGAACTGTTAACTTCATTCTGCATCAGAACCCATATCTGTATCAAAAGCATCTTCAACAAGTGTGCCCTACTTCTGAATCATGAAATCTGATGGAAGGAGATTCTGCAGTTTACCAAGCAGCTGTAGCTCGTCTTGGCCACCCTTGGAGACAAAAATGGCCCCATTTTGCACTCTCCATTGTCTATGCACTGTGTTGATGCTGACAATAGAATGTGTATTTCTTTGTTTCTGCTTATTTTGTTTATTTACTTCTGCTTTGTTCTTCCACTTTCCCATACAAAGTTCTGGAGGACCAGCAGAACATCAGGCTAATCCGGGAACTCCTGCAGACTCTGTACATGTCACTTTGCACCCTGGTCCAAGGTGTTGGCAAGTCCGTCCTGGTGGGAAACATTAACATGTGGGTGCACAGGATGGAGACGATTCTTCACTGGCAACAGCAGCTGAACAATATCCAAATCACCAGGGTAAGCAATTATCCTGCTTTTTGGCCTCCAGGTCTGAAACCTAACACATTTGCTCTTTCCTGAAATCTTATGGCATATTTTATTTTATAACATTTATTTGAAATGCCCAACTGCGTCTGAACTTATGGCACCTTTGAAATGGTTTAGAAAAACAAAAGCAAGGATGATTTGTAAAATTTATTTATTATTTATTTATTTTATTTATCCATTCGACTTGTATGCCGCCTGCACTCTTCAAGAGTCTTTGGTAGAATGATCACAGATCACAAATATTGCAGTAAAAAATAAAACAGTCAAAGCATCAGTGTAAAAAGATTGTTAAACGAAGAATGATAAGATATATGATGTATTCTCGTGTGTGTGTGTACATACATACACATTATATTTATTTTATTTTATTTATTTATTTTATTAGATTTATACCCCGCCCATCTAGACAGATAGTCTACTCTGGGCGGCATAACAAAATTTAAAAACAATAAAACCAATAACATGCGAAAATCCAAGATGTAAAAATATAGATATTAAAATACAGCAGGAGGGAAAGCCTGCCTAAATAGCCATGTCTTTAGTTTACTTCTAAAGACACCCAGAGAGGGAGCCAGGCGGATCTCTACGGGCAAGTTGTTCCAGAGGCGAGGGGCCACTGCCAAGAAGGCCCGGTTATATGATGTGTAACACACACTGAGTGTGGTGTAGTGGATAGAGTGACAGTCTAGGACTCCGGAGATCTGGGTTTTAATCCCTGCTCAGTCATGGAAACTCATTGGGGGTGTGGAACTGGTAAAACTACTCCTTAGATATTTCAGTTACCTTGAAAGCCATTTTAGGTCGCTATAAGTTGGTTCCGACTTGACGGCACATAATCACTGCCACCGTTTAAGAGTGTGGATGGGGTTTCAGAAGACTTAATACTTTTTCAAATACAGTAGCACTACTATTAATAGACTCCTCCATAGGTAGAATTCACATATCTGCAAGAAAGAGTATTTATTTGGCAAACTATCTCTACCTCAGACAATAAAACAGTTGAAAAACAGGTTGAAAACAATTCAGCAAGATTAACAGTATACAGCAATCCAGAGTCTCAATAGGTCAGAACCAAGTCCTGGTCATTGAGGCCCAAAACCTGTTGTGAAGAACCAAATTTTAACTTGGCTTCAAATTAGACAGCCAAGGGGTCTGGTGTAAGTATTGAGTAGGAAATAGACTCTTGGCAGTTTGTCATTTAACCCAAAACCTCCCACACAAATATAACAAAATGGTAGTAAAATTATTCTTATTAGGCTTGATACTTATTTTAAAATCGGTTATTTAAATTATTTCCATGTCTCTTCTTGAGCAAATTTTCAAGACAGGCTTGGTGTTCCGTCTGTCTATCTAGCCATTTGCCTATCTATAGACAGATAGAACACCAAGCTTGCTTTGGAAATTTGCTCAAGAAGAGATAAGGAAATTATTTAAATAACTTTTTTAAAGCAAGTATCAACTTTGATGACAATAATTTTATTACTGTTTTGTTATATAGAGCAGCGGTCCCCAACCTTTTTAGCCCCGCAGACCGGCTGGGGAAGGCGGGGCACCGCGCATGCGCAAAGGGCGGCGCAGTGCTCGTGCGGGCGCGCGCAGGTGCAAACGGGCTGTGCGGGGGGGAGTGCGTGCAGGGGTGGGGGAGAGGTCTCTCTCCACGGCCCGGTCCGGCTCAGGTCACGGACCGGCACTGGGCCGCAGACTTGAAGTTGGGTACCTCTGATAATAGAGGTTAGAGATGGGGATATTCGTATATCCCCGATGCAGCTGGACCTAAGGGAGGTCTGGCCGCAGAGCGGGTCCTGCTCATCCTGCCAGTGGAGCCCGCAGCTCCACTCTCTTCCGGAGTGGACGAGTCTCCCTGCATGGCTGCCGGAGAACGAGTCTCCCTGCATGGCTGCTGAATGGCCAGCCAAGTGGGAAGAGAGTGGAGCTGCAGGTGCCATTGGCAGGACGAGTGGGACCGGCACTGCGGCAGGATGCGTGAGTGAACCGTCCGGTCCTGGGGGCCAGACCCTCGTTAGGTCCAGCTGTGTCGGAGAGACTTGTATTTGTATTTGAATACGAATATCCCCCTCTCTAATAGAGATACATATAGCTATAGATATGACTATACACACACACACACACACACACACACACACAATGAACAAATAACTTAACTGCATTATTAATCTAACGTTTTTATTCCATCTTTCTCCTGAGGAGTTTATGGCGACTTCTGTAAGCTTCCTTATAGAGGGTATATGTTCCAAGAACATTTGTTAGTGTGTTCAGAGTTCAAGGTGGCTTCTGATGTTTATGGTGCAGGGTGCCAATGAGTTAGCAGTCTTTAAAAGTTGTGCAGCATCACTTTTGTTTTCCACTCTTTTCTCTTTTCTTCCAGCCTGCCTTTAAAGGGATGACTTTCACAGACCTGCCTTTATGTTTACAACTGAACATCATGCAACGCCTGACAGACGGACGAGATCTTGTGAGCCTTGGACAGGTTGCTCCAAGCCTTCAGGTGCTCAGTGAGGACCGGTTGCTGTGGAAGAAGCTCTGTCACTATCACTTCACAGACAGACAGGTAATAGGCAACAGGAAGGGAACTCAGGAAGCAAAGGACCTGTTGAAATTCAGGCCTACATCCTGTTCAGTTTCACCATTCAGATTATCCCTTGACTTTGTGAAATTTACTTGATGGTCAGAAGGTAGGACACCTGCTGTCTACCAAGTACAGTTTGGACCGTTCTTTGTCCTCTGTCAGGGATTCAGTGAAGAAACATATGTATCGCCTCTATTCAGTTTCAAAGGAGACTTGCCTCATAGTCCAACCAGTTTTTAGAAGGCCCAGACTGGGAGGTGGGGGGCATGAAAAGTTCCAGCTTCCTGCATTATTTTCTCTAGTATACGTGACCCCTTTCTTTAGTTCCTAGCGTGGGTTCTAATTTTATTCATGTCTATAAATAACTTTATAACTTTATAAAATACAGTCTTCGAAGCTTATAATTTAACAATGGCTGAAATCCTGTTCATAACATAAACCAAGTTATAACTTTCAAAGCATTCCTCCTTGGTAAACAGAACACCCCTGCCATGATTCATGCACCAAACGAGTATGCACACACCAACCCAAGAATTTCTGCAAGGATCCTTTGTTTACCAGGGAGGAACGGGCTTAAAGTTCTGACTCGGTTTGACAAAAAGTTATGATTTGGCTTACCCTATAAGTAGGTTTTCAGCCAATAATATCCAAATCTTTAACCTAGCACGCACCTCTAGAAAACATTCACACTCATTAAGAGCTTTACATGTTTCTGTTTGATTGGTTCCACATCCTGAGTTTGAACTTCACTGATTATAGTCCTCTGAGAGGACAGAGATTTGATGGCTCTGCTTTCATCATGCTGTGCCTCATACTTGTTAAATCTTAAAAATATTTTTGAGACCTACATCTTCAGGCGTGTCTTTTGTCTTTCAGATACGCAAGCGGCTAATTTTGTCAGATAAAGGGAATTTGGATTGGAAAAAGATGTATTTCAAGCTTGTGAAATGCTACCCAAGGAAGGAGCAGTATGGAGATACCTTGCAGCTCTGCAGGCATTGTCATATCCTGTCCTGGAAGGTAGGTGCTCAGCCCCAAATCCACTCAGCGGCATCCCTGAGGGTGGGAGGTTTCCTCTTGAAACAGAATAATGAGAATCCTGTTGATCAGTTACATTGGCATTAAACAAACTGGTATAAATTGTAGTGATGAACTGTCACTAGTTAATAAGTCAGCACTTAGATCTCACACATGAACCTGTGCAACGGGTGTGTTGCTTTTGCTCTAATGAGCTCAAGGGGTAGCACACATGCCTCCATACTTTTTCCTCATAAGAACCTTGAGAGGCAGGTTAGACTGAGAGAGTGTGACTGGCCCAGGGCAACCCAGTGAGCCCAGTGTGGCTGGGTGAGGATCTGAACCCAGATCTCCTGAGTCCTACTTAAGCACTCTAGCCATTACACCATGCTGGCTGCCCTTAGTCTTTCAGTGGAGTGATGCAGAGTTGCATGAAGCCAGTCTCTGTGGCTGGCATCTTCAGAGGACAGGAGTTAGAACTCTGAACACAGAGTTCTCACTCCTGTCCTCTGAAGATGCCAGCCACAGAGACTGGTGAAACGTTAGGAATAAAAACCTTCAGAACACGGCCAGACAGCCCGAAAAACCTACAACAACCATCGGATCCTGGCCATGAAAGCCTTCGAGAATACATTTTGGATATGTTGATATTTTGGGTCAATTGGTTGAACCTGTGGGTTTTCCCTCCAGTAATGGCAAAACCTTAAACTTTTATCACTGCAAGTACCTGCTTGTGCATCTGAGATTATTAACCTGTTTACAGCACGCCCCCAATAAAGCAGGCTTTGTAAATCCAGATGTTCTTGCTTTTTTTCCCCCTTTTCTTTAGGGCACTGATCATCCATGTACAGCCAACAATCCAGAGAGCTGTTCAACCTCTCTTTCACCCCAGGACTTCATCAACCTGTTCAGATTTTGAACTCCCGGAAAATTTCATTGTACCTCTCAGTATTCTGATTGGACACTCTATTACAGACCTGCTCAACCTGCAAATAGTGTGTAAATATTTCTGTTTGGCGTTCCCGAGGCACGAGGACAAGAGGATTTTAGAAGGCAGAAGGAGACATTATTCAGCACTGAATTTGTTTAAGAATGTGGCCTTCTAATGGGGCTGAGTTGCATAAAGGCTGGACTTTGTAAATATGACGCTTTGTAAGAATTGAAGTGCAAGCTGTAGGGAGAAATCCAAGCTCTGCTTAGGAAATTGAAATGGAATTTATTTTATATCCATTTGAAATGTCTCTTTGGTTTCAAAACGTGAAGAATTAAACACTATGATTAGGCTAAAACTGTTGAACCACTCCCCACTCTGGGTTTTGTTTACATAAGGTAGTTATACCGAAGACATTTTTTAGAGAAACGATTCTTAAAAGGACATACCTGTTAATCCTTTTTTTAAAGGATCAGCATAAAATGTACACACCACACCATTTTCTACCTCTGAAAAGCTTTCCAACCAACCCAATATACAATGTGAAGTGTTTGTACTTTATATACAGAGATTTAAAGGGGAAATTTTGATGGTAGTAGTAAATGTATTCCTTTTGTTATTGCTTAAGTTCTAATTTAGTCTGCTTCCTTTGTGGGGTATTTGAACTGATGGATTCTAGGAGATTTAGAAAAAGTCTGGCAAAATTTTTGGTCTTCTCTGGTGGCTGGTAAAAGGTCAAATGCCATCATCATCGGGGCTTTGGGAACAATATCAAGAAATTTCGAGAAATGATACGCAGTTGCAGATTCCAGAAATAACATTTGAGAGCTACAGAAAATGGCAATATTAGGAACAGCATATATACTACGTTGATATTTAACATAGGTTTGCAGCAAGCTGTTCAAGAGAGTATTTGCTGCCAACAGTCTGCTAATTTGGTGATGTTGGTTCTGAAATGTGTGTAGACATCTTGACTAGCTATTTTCTTGGGCTGGTTGAGCCTTTAGGCTCTTCAGTCTCCTAGTATACGTATTGAGAATATCTACCTGCCACATCAAACTGCATAAACTCTTCACTGCTGTCTTGCCCAAATTGCAATCTGAGCTTGAAAAGGTTATGTTGTCTGCCGGATCACAACAGCAGGGTCATCACAATATGTTTTCTCCTTGGGATGTCTTCTCCCAGTATCTGACAGTGGGAAGAAATTCTCCACACAGTCCTTTTTGAGGATTGCAAGACCTCAAGGTAAGCCAGGCAAGTTATGAAAGTAGAACTTGGGTTGAAATAATGGAAAATGAAAGTCGACGAGAGCTCAGGTGATGTTTGATCTGATGGGTTCCTTCTCTAGAAAGTAGAGCTGCTTGGTTGGTTGGCAGCTCAGCTCAGCTTTGAACACCAAGCCACATGTTCTAGACATACACATGTCTCACAGGTTTCAGTATGGGTTTTTTTCATGCTACTTCTGCAGTTGCCCCCATGCTGATTCCAGTATGTTTAAATACTTCGACTCATGTGGCTCCTTCTGATAGTGTTCCAAGACAAAACGCCAACACTGTCCAGCTTGGGAAGTGCTTGTGTGTTACATAAAGTAAAAATATCACGAGGAAGAGCCAAGAGTGGGGGAGGCAATCACGCCTATAGAGGTATGTTAAAGAAGAATGTAACATAAGGATTCGGATTAGCCAGTGAAGGAAAATGTATTTTGTGTGTTCTTCTGATGCTGGATGTATTAGGCCAGGGATTGGCAGTTTGTAGCCCACTAGCTGCTGTTGGACTACAACTCCCATCAGTCATTTCTAGCATATCCAATAGTGAAGGATAATGGGAGTTGAAATTCAACACTGTCTAGTTTCTTGTGTTAGATGAAGCATGTGTGGGATATCTCTTGATGGACCGTAATGTATTGGAATTCAGCAGGTAAAAGTTAAATATTTTTGTGCTCCCTCCTACAATACTTTTTTTAAAAGAGATCTCCACTTCTGAATACTGGCATGTCAGGATGAGAGCTTACAGATTTTTCAGAATGTCCTTACCCCATTGGATGGCATGGCACTCTTTTTTTCTTTTTAACAAGTTTGCGACAGCAAGGTGCCAAGATGAGACGTTTGGTGCTTCTTCACCACTTAACCATCTGCATGTGGTGATAGTTGCACTAAGCATAGACTTGGGGTAGGTTTTCTGAAAAGATGGTTTTGCTTGGATGGCTCTGATTGCTGCTCTGAACCGGAAAGGGTATATTTTGTGGGGAAACAGGAAAATGCTGATAGCACTTATTATGATTACAAGTGAGGTATTTTACCACAGAGGGTTCCTGTAACAAATTGTTATCGTTATTATTTAATTTCACTCCGAGACACATGTTTGTCTCCTAGATTTGGCACACAGGAATATTGTTCTTTCCCTTAGAGGGGCTCGCTGTACATTCTTGCTATAGTACGGGAAAAGAGCTTGGCGAATAAGAAAGGGGAGCGTTTTATAGATAGCCCTTGGGACTGACAAAGCATGGAGCATGTCTGCGCTCTGGATATAAGTCATTCTCTCTTTCTGAGCGAGCGTGAGGACTGTAGTTTTGTGAGAGGCAGAGGCTTGGGTTTGTTTAAGACAAACAAATTAGGAAAAAGTATTTCCCAGATGTGGAAAGACAGCCTTACAAGAAAATCTTTAGCACTTACTTTAAACTGAAGTTCTTAGCGTTCTGTTTAAAAGAAGGCTGTGACAAGTTATGGACATGAAAGCTGAGTCCTTTCTTCTGTAGAAAGGCCTCTTGGGATGTGTATTTAGTAACCAATATTGTTTGGCAGAAGAGGATTCCATGTATAAAGAGCAAGAGATGTTTTGTGAATAAACTGCCTGTGTGACTCGGAAGCCGTTTTCATGCACATGCGTTTGAGATAGAAGTAATTTTTTAATACAATCTATGAACATAACTTTAAAAATTGCTCTGTAGCAATAATCACAGACCTCTTTTCTAGCCCTCCTGAACATTTCCTACACCTGACCAGCCTTTGACAGACAGCTTCCTAGTTTGGTACTCCTGGTTTATATGGGATGACGTTTTTATTGTCTTGGTTTTATAAAACGTGTGACTTTTTAAATGATAGAAACACTTATTGTTCCACGGATACTGTTTGAATGCAAAATAAAAAAGATTTCTCTTCACCTGATGTATAGGTTTATAAACATGTTGTAGCTTTTGAATTCATCTACTGTAGATCTCACTAATACGTGTTTCAAAACACAGTTCTACCTGAATGCAGGCTCAGAGAGAACGTCATTTGCTACACATCTACTCTTGGTGCGTGTGTGAGGGAGGGAGTGTGTTACAATCTGCCTTTCCAGGTTGGTGAGAAAATGCAGATAACCAAACAAACATGGTGACAAAGAGCTTACCTTAGAATAATCTGGTCTGTATGTGTTCTTATGGTAAGATGCTAAAGTAAGTGTGCTTGAAAAAGGATATCTATTTCTGTACAACCTATTTCTGTACGGCTTCGTCATCCAAGCCTCCTCCTTTGGTACCCGGAGAGTTAACCAGTTTTCCATCTTAACTAAATGTCTAACCCCAGAAAGTCTTGGCTGAAGAACACCAGGAACTTTCCAAGGGCAGTAAAGTAGCAAGTCTGACAGGATGTTCCCGGGCTTGAAACATGGTCTGCTCACAGCATATAGAAAAGAATAGACCTGGCTTGGATTTTCTAGCAACCTGCTACGCAGGTCCTTTTAACAGCCTTGAAGTCTGGCCAAAAGACTCCCAGATTTAATTAATACAAGCCCACTTGCCTAGCTGGCTTGTTGGCCCCAACCATGGCTTGTTGTAAATGTGATGCCTTTATGGCTATTAGAGTCATGCTCCTTTCTGTGTATGAGGTTGGATTTATTTCTTTGAGATTTGGCATTTTGGGTTATGGTCTTGAAGCCCCTTTCTAACTAGAAGCGTAGAGAACTCATTGACAAACAAGGCCTTTGGTACTCTAGCTCTGTGCAAAGGCTTGATGTCTAAGGCATCCAAATACTTCACTGGATTTTCCACGTTCGTATAATCTTCACTAGTAGCTCCATAACTCTGGATACAGAGTAGTTCCTGGAGTAATACAAGATAGTGTACAGTGGGGAGAATCTATTGAAGACAATAGGTATAACTTGTTCTCTTTAATTAGTACAAAAAAAGCCCCAATTCCTTCACTGTTGTGGAATGCACACCAAGTGAAATGGCAGCCTTGCCTAGCATTTCCAAACTATCTCCAAAGGCAAACAGAATTGGCATTCTGCTCCACATGCACGCTGGTTGCCCTGTCTAGTCAAGAAGTCCCATAGTATTTGGTCAGTGCTCTCCATCATTTCTTAGCTTCTTAAGAGTCAACATATGTAATATATTCTTAATTTGCAACGTTTAATGCTACACCACAGATAACACCAATAAGACTTTGGAAGACTTGCTCTTTTGGATAGCTCTCAGAATCAACATGGCTACTGTATTGGTTGTGAGATTCTGAGAGTTGTAGACCACAAAGGCCACTTTTTGAAGATCTGAGGAAACCGTTTCTTGATTTTCACCAGGACCTTTTTGGGAGAACTGGGATGAAAAGCTGTGCATTAGCCAATATTATCCTGGGGACATTTTAAATGCCTTCAGAACCCTTTCCTCCAAAATAGTTTTGTTGATGTCTGTAAAACTGCAGGTTTGACTTTATGCTGGAGATACTGCAGTCATGCATTCGGCTTCATCAGAGCTTCTTTCAGTTGGCAGAGTTTGATGGCTGATATTTCTGTGAAGGTAATGGTGGATAGAGCTCTCCCTGACTACAGGAACAAGACTTAATACCATTCTAAACGGGGAAGAATGCATTGTTCAGTAATTGTGTTGAATTGAGAGGCATCCAACAGCCAGGGGTGCCCCTTTCTCCTTTCATACACCATGTTGAGAGAAAATATAATATTTTGCTATGCATTATGCCAGTGAGCCAGCTCTGGAATGAATCTTTTTCTTTTTATTTATAAGCCACAAGTGTTTCTTTTTTAGAACTTCAGCATTAATTATATATACATGCCTATATATGTGTATAAAGAGGAGGCTTGTTTGCACCAATTGTTTAAAAATGTTTCTGTAGCTCAGCAGAGTGATTCTGAGGTGGAAAACATACCTTTTTATGTATGAAAACCTCCTGTGTTGAGTAATATTGTGTGACTGAAAATTCTTCCATATAAGTCTTGCACATTCTTGCATGTTCAACCCTTTGACAGCTGTTTGGTACAAGCAGTGATGTATTTTAAAAATTTTTGTAAACTGTTTTTGACACAGAATTATCAATAAAATGCTCAGAAATTTGTGAATGCCAGTAGTTTTCATTGTTTTCTGTTGGCTCCAACATTTCCAGTCTTTATAGTGTCTCAAGGTTTCCTTCTGTTACCTTTGTCTTCTTTGCTGGCATTTGTGGTCAGGTTATTCCCTCTGTTCTCCAGAGTTGATGGCCTTGGTTGTACAGTGGCCCTCACAACAGAATTATGGATGGGCAACTCATTTCTCATAGCCCATGACCTGAATCAAGGCACTAACAGAAAACCAGACTCTGATGCACCAGATGGCCAACACCACATAACTCCTATAGACACACGGCAGTATTACAGATCCCAGTAACACAACTGCTATGCCATGTATGCTTGTACATCCTCAAACGTGGTGGACATCAGCACCTTATCCAACAGGGACTCTTGGGGGGTTTATATAGAGCAAACAGGATCATCTCTTAAAGAGACAAGTGAATTAATAAATAAATTAAACCATCCAGCATGTGCAAGAGGTCATGGGAAAATGTATAGTATGAGTCCAGCCAGCATCAGTGTGGTCTGTCCATTCACCCAGACACTGGCTCAGCATAACATCTGAGAGAAAAATCTGTATACAGATGGATGGATGGCTGTATATCCCCTCAGATTAATAATGAATAAAGAAGCTGTGAATATGTAGGCACCTCTTTTGAGAGATGATATTGAGATTAGAGATTTATTTATTTATTTATTTATTAAATTTATACCCCGCCCATCTAGACACATGTCTACTCTGGGCGGCTAACAATAAAAATGGAGTTAAAACAGTATAATAAAATAAAAAGGAACAATAATAATATAATTCAAGATGGGAAAAAATAAAAATAATCAAGTGATGACAGGAGGGAAAGCCTGCCTAAAGAGCCAGGTCTTAAGTTGGGCATGAACTGCTGGTTTGGCGGTTCATGAGTTTGTCCTTCAGACGAACAGGTGTTCAACAGTTCCCAGCCCTGCCTTCTCCAGCGGGTGCCCACTCAAAGGCAGTGGCCAGAGGAGGTGGGGCAGGGAGACCAGGACACTGCCTCTGCGTGGATGCCCACTGGAGGAGGCAGGGCTGGGAACCGCTGATAATCTGTTCGTCCAAAGGACGAACCAGCACGAACTGCCACACTGGCAGTTTGTGCCCATCTCTACTAGCGATATAAACAGATTTAATATCTCTGCCCAGGCAATCAAAAGAAATGTTAATTCTATCAGGAAAGCAATATGTAACAAAGATTTTTGCATCCAACATGGCTAGAGTTCATGGATAATGGGAGATGTAGTCCAGCAGCATCTGGAGGATTGTAGCTTCTCATATTTCAGATTTAAAACAAAACTAAGTCCCTATTGCACAGCACACTCCGCAGCTAGAATATCTTTGTGTCTTCACTGTCATTTACACATTTTGTTCCACAACTTTTACAGAAATGTCCGGATTTCCTCAAGTCCCTTTCCTTGCAAATTAAATGTTTCTTTTACCCAAAATAGCTGGCTTGTGGGGCTGAATCACAACCTACAATCTTCCACCAGCAGCCTCATATTTATAAACCCTCTATTTTTAACCCAATGATGGAATTCAGGGTGAATACTGGTTTGGAGAGGCGTCTAGACATTTTGAGTATGGGGCCGATGTGAGGAAGAACAGGAAATAATCTACATTGTAGAATGAGTGGAGTCGTTGACCTCCTGTGGTCCAGTATGAAGCCGCCTGGGAAAAAAACCCTCAGAGTTTACTTCTGAGTTTTATTTGGAAGTGGCAGAAAATGCAAAAATGAAAGAGAAAATCAAAAGAATGCAAGCTGTGATGTTTTTACGAAAGAGAAGACTTACTGAACAGTGTAGCATTGGAATAAGTTGTTTTTTGTGGCAAATATATATTACATTTCTACAAAATGCTGAGGGATTTTAGACAGAGAGAGAGAGAAGGTTCATGAGCTAATTCCCTTATTTTGGATCAGCTGAAAAGTTCTATTTTTAATCATGTTTTGGTAACCGAAGCATCCAACTGAATTAAGGGGTATTTTCACATGGCCAAATGAGCCTTAAACAATGTGTTCCAATGTTGGCCTGCATCATGTAGATTCTAAAAAAGAAATGAAATATGTTGGGTTAAAAGCTCTCATAAGCTGAATGTGAATCAGCAGTGTGATCTGGTTGCAAAAAAGGCTAACATTATTTTAATCTCTGTGAAAATTCTCAGTCATCCAGGTGTGGCTATGTGGAAGTTGAGTCATGGCAACTGGACTTCTTTCTTGTTAAAAAGAAACTACTGAAGAAGCTACTTGGATGAGTAGCGAAACTTTTCAACCTAACAAGAAAGAAGTCCAGTTGCCATGACTCAACTTCCAGACGATTTTAATCTGCATTAACAGAATCACAGTTTCCAAATCATAGGAAGCCAGGACTGTAATAAAGGATTGAGGGCACTGAAATTTAGAAGGCATCAAAATTTAGAAGTGAATCTATTGATGAATGTTAGGGGGGAAAATGGCAGTACCTCCCATCCAGTTCCTTTCCTTTCCTTTCCTGGAATGTATAAACTTGCTCTTTCATTTGTGGGGGACAAAAACATTATCCTCTTCCTTTTTCATTGGGGCAGGAGGTCCATGCTTATGCCTCAAGACAGAGTAGTCTGCAGAAAATGCTGCTTGCCTTAAGTGCCAAAATTCCACCTTATTCTGCACGTGTCAAAAGTCATTTAAATGACTATGTGCTGTTCTGGTTCACTCCATAACCAAATTGCAAAACATGATGTACCCAAATTAGCATCTCTATGGTAAAGCCAAGTATGAAAAACACTTACAAAAAGACCTGCTTAAAACTATAGAAGGAGCCTGATTTCTGAGATTTTTTTAATACACGAATATTCCAATAGAGAATAAATATACGTACACGGAAAACAGGCCCACCGTTCTTTGGAGGGCAATAAAACTTTTCTATGAAGGCTACAATCCTAAAGAGAACCTTGCTGAATCAGACCAAGGCTTCATCTAGACCAGTGGTACCCACCCTTGAATAACCCAGGTGTTCTTGGACTGCAGCTCCCAGAAATCCCAGCCAGCACAGCTGATAGTGAAGGCTTCTGGGAACTGAAGTCCAACAGCACCTGGGTGACCCAAGGTTGGGAACCATGGATCTAGACCAAGGTGGGCCACTTGTTTCCCTAGGGTTGCACATGGGCCTCAGCCTAGATAAATGCAGCTCTTGACTGAAGTTCAAAAGCCTTCTGCTGGTGACGCAGTTCAGATCCCTGGCAAAAGCAATCTGTCCCACTGCCAAATCCCAGAGCAGGGAAGGGGAGAGAGAGCGAGAGAGAGAGAGAGAAAGGAAGGAAGGTGAGGCCAAAAAAAGAGCAAACAAGAGAGGGAGAAGGGATGGCTTGTTGGGTGGAACCACAACTTCCATCATCCCTAACCACTGTCTATGTTACCTAGGGTGGTTCAGAATCGTATTCCAACAATCAATGAAGACTCAAAAGCTGCCAACCTTATCTATGGTATGTAAAGATACCTTTCTCCTCCTCCCAACCACTTCTGCTATTGTTTCAAATCACAATTTCACTAGCTCTCAATTCATTTCAAAACTCTGCCAGGCTTTTTTCCTACGGAGAGTATGGGTGCACGATAAAGGCAAATTAGTGTCTGCCTCTGCCATACCAACTTGAATTATCTGAAAAGCTTACCATATCTAACCCAGCCAGGGGGTGGAGCCTGGCACATGTTGAAGGGCACCACAGACTAGAAACAATTCTTCCGACACCATCTTGTAAGGTTCATTATGCGTCGTATACAATCCTGATTCAGCCTATATTTCTTTCATATTGTGTATATGGCCGTGGCCAAAAAATGTTGAGAATGGCTGCTTTGACCTAGTATTAGGCATCCTTCAGTCTCGAAAGACTATGGTAACGTGCTCTGTATGGAGGACTTGGAACAGCGTCTAGTGTGGCTGAGAAGGCCAATTTGAGAGTGACAATCCCTTCCACACTGAAGACAAATACAATCTGTCCCCTGTCCAGCTCCCTGATTTTGCTGCTTCTGTGACTGCCTCTTTGCCTCGGTCTGCTGGACAAGGGTCTCTTCAAATTGGGAGAGGCCGTGATGCAACGCCTGCCTCCAGGCTGAACGCTCAGATGTCAGGGTTTCCCATCTGTTGAGGTCCATTCCTAAGGCCTTCAGATCCCGCTTGCAGATGTCCTTGTATCGCAGCTGTGGTCTCCCTCTGGGGCGATTTCCCTCCACTAATTCTCCATACAGGAGATCTTTTGGAATCCGACCATCAGCCATTCTCACGACATGCCCAAGCCAACGTAGACGTCGCTGTTTCAGTAATGTATACATGCTAAAAACTGCAGCTCGTTCTAGGACTACTCTATTTGGAACTTTGTCCTGCCAGGTGATACCAAAAATGCGTTGGAGGCAACGCATATGGAAGGTGTTCAACTTCCTCTCCTGCCGTGCACAAAGGGTCCAGGACTCACTGCAGTACAGGAGTGTGCTCAGGACACAGGCTCTATAGACCTGGATCTTGGTATATGTCGTCAGCTTCTTATTGAGCCATACTCTCTTTGTGAGTCTAGAGAACATGGTAGCTGCTTTGCCAATGCGTTTATCCAGCTCGACATCTAGAGAGAGAGTGTCAGAGATCGTTGAGCCAAGGTACACAAAGTCATGAACAACCTCCAATTCTTGTGTGGAGATGGTAATAGAGGGAGGTGAGTCCACGCCCTGGCCCATGACTTGTGTTTTCTTCAGGCTGATTGTTAGTCCAAAGTCTTGGCAGGCCTTGCCTGCCAAGACTTTGACCTACAATTAAACATTAGAAAGTGAACCCCTATTTTCCACATGATGGGATATAGCTCAGCAACAGACTACATGCTGTGCATGGAAAAGAAACTGTGTCCAAGTACAGGAATCTCAAGGTAGTAGTGGGAAAGATATTGGCCCTTTCTGACACTTTGCAAGTTTGCTGGTGATCAGTATGGACAATCCTGTGCAGAACAGACGAGGTGTATGATCTATATTGTTAAAATGCTACTAATAGCACCGTCTGCTGGTCAAAATTAAAGCTGCAGTTGAGTTTAGGGCAAAATATATTAATTACAGTCAACTGAAAAAAAATATGTTGCTATCCACAGTCACCAAGTTCATCACCTAGTTCAGCTGAATATGTT
Source organism: Intellagama lesueurii (assembly GCA_037013535.1). NCBI lineage: Eukaryota > Metazoa > Chordata > Lepidosauria > Squamata > Agamidae > Intellagama > Intellagama lesueurii. The sequence continues at coordinate 15,071,844 of JBAJHW010000004.1, forward strand.
GCCTGTAGCCTGCTCCTACCTTATGGGAATGCCTCCATGATTTTGCTCCCCATTTCAGACCATTCCGAGTGTACTATTTGGTCTTTTCAATTTGTAGAAAGGTGGAAAGCAGCAGGAAAAGAAGACCAAATACTAGATGGATCGACCCCCTAAAGGAAGCCACAGGCAAGAGGTGAACAGGGCTGTTGAGGAAAAGGATATTTTGGAGAGCACTAATTCATAGGGTCATCATAAGTCAGAGGTGACTTGATAACACTTAAGGACAACAATGTGTTGGTTATTACGTGTCAAGGGGCGCTGCAGTAAGACAACACAACCTGTCCCAACAAAGTGTGGTTAATCATCTCAGGTGTCCAGTCCAACACCACGAGGCCAAGGACTTGTTCAGAATTTACTGAAAGTGGCACTAAGAGTTTATTTGGTTTTTTGTGCCATCAAGTAGCATCCTGATTTACAGCAATCCTAACACAATCTTCACGTTATGTGAGATATTTAAGGAGTGGTTTCACCAGTGCCACCCTCCACTGAATTTTTATGGTCAAGCAGAGGTTTGAATCACCCGAGTTCTAGTTCAACACACTATCTACTATACTGCACTGACTCTCATTAAGAGTTTAATCAAATTTATTTCTAACAGAGTTTGGAACAGGGTTTTTTGTTTGTTTGTTTTTGATGGATGGGACTACAATTCCCAGAATCTCCCAGAGGATTTGGGGAGTTGTAGTCCAAAAAGCTAACTGTTCCAAACTCTGGTTTTCTAATATTATATCAAAAGACCTTTCAAGAGCTTTTATCCCAACCAACAGCGGAGCCTAGGAAAAGAAGAGAGGTCAAAGACTTCAGGAAATCCAAAGATGATGGTGTCAGTAGAACCTGAGGACAAATTCTCTATTTTATAAGCTGTTTCGTATTAATAATTCTAATTAACAACAGTCATGAAAGCATTGGTCAGATAAAATATTCAATCCAGATTCAGCAAAAAGGTTCACGACAGAAAAAGTCCAATAGTATAATTTCCAAGTTAGCCATGAAATTATGGGCAGAACCCTCTGTATCCCTTGCATTTGCCTAACAGCCAGACTGTTTATAGGTCATTATGTAAATGACCCATATTCCTTGCAAAAATATTCCTTGCAAAAACAGAAGTGCTGCTGTTTCTAACAGGGCAACCTCTGCTTGCATGGGAACAAGCCGGAGGCTGGGCAGAATAATGAGATCAGCGTGTAATGTTCCACCAACATTCAGACAAGATTCTGTTCTATATGGATGCAGTTGAATGGGTTGAGGCTGAACCCGGACAAGACGGAGGTCTTGAGGGTGGGAGGTCCCTCCATCGGCGGTTTGGGCGACTCCCTTTCTTTTGGGGGGACGACCCTTACTGCAAAGAGTGAGGTTCGCAGCTTGGGGATACATCTGGACCCGGCGCTTACCATGGAAACCCAGGTGGCGTCCGCGGCCCGCTCCGCATATTTCCATCTATGGCGGATTGCCCAGCTGCGACCATATCTTGATGGGGAGGCCCTCACTACTCTTGTCCATGCGCTCGTAATCTCGAGATTAGACCATTGTAATGCGCTCTACGTGGGGCTGCCTTTGAGATTGATGCGGAAACTTCAAATGGTGCAGAATGCGGCAGCCAGGGGACAGCTTCTTAGTGGGGTGAGAAAATATCAGCATATCTCTCCCACTCTGGCTGCCTTGCATTGGCTGCCCATCCGTTTCCGCATTGACTTCAAAGTGTTAATGATGACGTATAAAGCCCTAAACGGTTTGGGACCTCGATACTTGGCAGATCGTCTTCTCCCACCTAGATCTACCCGAATCACCCGGAATAGCCAGCAGGGACGGCTGAGGGGCCTAACGCCGAGAGAGGCCCGGAAAGAAAGAACAAGAAACCGGGCCTTCTCGGCAGTGGCCCCTCGGCTATGGAACAGCCTCCCAGCTGAAATTCGTCTGGCACCCTCGCTGGGTGTTTTTAAAACCCATTTGAAAACTTGGCTTTTCAGACAGGCCTTCCCTCCAGTCAATAACTGATTTTTATTCTTTCATCTTGGTATTGATTTAATCTAATATAATTGTTAAAATTATGATCTTTTAAATTTTTATGTATAATGATGTTTTTATTATGTGTGTAAGCCGCCCCAAGTAGACTTTGTCTAGGGGGGCGGGGTAAAAATCTAAAAGTAAAGTAAAGTAAAGTATATGTTTAGACTTGACCATGGGGAAAGGCTGCCTTTCCACTGTTCATGCTAGCTGGGGATGATGGATGGGGCAGTCCAAAACATCTGGAAGGCTGCCCTGCCTAGAACCATAGAATCAAAGAATAACGAAGTCAGAAGGGGCCGATAAAGTTAACAGGTCCAGCCCCCTGCTCAAAGCAGGAATCCAAATCAAAGTGGATCTGACAGGTGGTTGTCCAATTTTCTCTTGAATGTCTCCAGAACTGGAGTGCTCACTACCTCCAAGAGATAATTGGTTCCACTGTCGTACTGCTCTAACAGTTAAGACGTTTTTCCTGATATTCATTTTCTAGAAATCATACTTGTCAATTACCCAAGAGATTATGGCAGAGCCATGTGACTATCTCATCTGTCCACACTGGCTGTGACGGCTGAGCCTGATGGGAGCTGTAGTATAAGAGCATCTGGAGGGTCATTGATTTTCTACCTCTGGACTGGATTAAATAGGATTTAGAAAATGGTTCCAAAGGGCACTCACTTACACTTAGCCCCAAAACATGAATTAGTTCACTAGAAAGAGGACAAAAAGATGCCAATACTGTAAATGTACGGTATTACTATAATTGAAATAATATATTTTAACACAATGGGGAGGACTAGGACCAGGTAAATTAAGATGCTGCTCAGTCTGCTGTTCGGCAAATGGCCAACTTCAATATATTTAACTGAAGATCCCTAGGCTCCTCCTTTCTTGCAATGCTTTGTCCTTAAACTGGACCTGGACTGGAAAGTCCTTCAAACAGGGGACAGACTTGCCAAACTGAGCACACACACAGGTTACCTGGTTATACCTTTCTGTGGTGAGAGATAATATATTTGTATTTCAGACGTAGCAATGATGTCCCAAGGTATCTGGATACCTCAATGAGTTGAGTACATGGCTACACACTCCCCACTGTGGTTCTCAGAAGAACCAGCCTGCATAGGCTTGGGCAAGCTGCACAGCCCCAGACTGCCCCCAGAAGAAAGGAAGAATAAACCAGTTCTGACTACTTTATAGCTCAAAAACTCTGGAAGAGGTTGTTGTAAGTTGGAAATCGAATGAATGATGTCTCAGTGGGCATCAACACACATAAATTGGCACAGGTAAATGCTATGCAAACTGAGGTTCCCTTTTCTTCTGTTTTGGCAATGTACAGGTTACCCATGTAACCAAGCAGCCACAGCATCTCATCCTGACTAAGGAATTTCCCCTCACACATCTAACAGTTTTGGAAATCTATACCTTTTTCAGTATAGCCCCTCAAAACTCATTTCATCTCTCCTGAGGTCTCCAAAAGCAATTTTTCTAAAAAATTCCTTCTGCAGATTTGCCCTCTGAAGCATCAAGGCGTTTGTGAGAGTGGACTTTTGTCTAATGCCCATTATGATGTTTTTATTGCTTGAAATAAGATAGGTATATAAGAAGGTATTACTTATATATATATATATATATACAAGTTTTATTTCATTATTAACACCCCTTTTACTTCCCCAAACACAGTCAATAATGTTATTCCAGCCCCAAACATATGAATCAATAAATAGAATGTCAAGCGTCATTAAACAGATGCCTTGGCTTTAGGTACTTCACTGTCCTTCATCGGACGCTAAAATTAATTCTGATTGCTGAACACCTGGACAAACTCAGGAAGTGGGAAGATGGAGCCCCATCCAACTTCTGGATTCATACTGATGAAGTCATCCAAGTTCATCTTGAAGTCTTAACAGATGAAAGGAAAAGAAAAGCATTAACAATTGAGGGGGAAGATGCTGCTAAATAATCCAGAGATCTCTTGGGTGTTTAATTGTTGAGACTCAGTTGGTGGGATTCAACAGAGTTACTACCCTGATGGAAGTGATCCTATCAGAAGAACCAAAATGATTCTTCTTCCTCTTTTTTAATCCCATGGGCCCTGACAACCTGTTCAATAGGGAGCAGGCCTGGGAACAGCGTGACTGGCATTTATTGTATAAACACAGCACCTAATGCAGAACAAACATGTTGCATGTAGGTATTTCACTACACCCACTTAAGGCTAAACCTAACATTAGTACTACCTAGAGAAGACCTGCTGAAATCAATAGGATTTAAGTTTGTTGTGATTCAGAGCCCCCCTTCATTTCTGTGGAGATATTCAAGGTAAAACTAGCACTGGTCTTAACCCTCAGGAACCAACAATTGTGAGTTGAAATGCACAGAAGTACCCATATTATGAGAGATTGAATGAAACATACGAATCCCAAGGCAGGTGAGGTGGCTTACACTGGGATGCGTATTATGCAGCATAGGCTCATTTATATCACAACACTATGAGCCCTTCTGGATCAAAATAGAAAAACTACAAGTGGATATTCTTTCAAGAGCAGCGGTCCTGGATGCCAGAGAAACAAAGCATCTGGATCGTGGACAATCTGTTCCATGGATGGGCAACTCTGGAAGACCCAAGGGCCATTTCCCACCATCCCTCAACTTGTCATGGGTTACTCCATCTCATTCCAGTGAGACCAAAAATGATGAGAAGGTCATTTCCACTTTTAAAGTAACTAATTTTTGCTAAAAACAATATGTCTTGTTCTTAAGCAGAGAACTGTGTTGCCTGGAGACTACGGAAGGCATGGTTCTCCTGTTTTGTTTGCCAAAAGCAATATGGGTGTGTGTACGAATGTAGCTCATGGGGTTGCGCCCTGAGGCCTTCAATACTAAGAACACCCATGGAGGCCATTTACAGCACACAGACTGAGGGATTCTCATTCTTGATCTACTAAATTGAATTGTAAGTCCCCTAGGAAAAGAAAACAAAGAGTACTGCGGCACCCTGAAGCTTCAATGGACTGTAGACCACTTCTTCAGATGCTGCAGTCCATGAAAACTAATGCCAAATAAAACTTGTTAGACTTTAATGTGCCACAAAACGACGGGGTGCTCTGGGTAACTGTTGTTCCCCAAGTGGTCATATGTGAACTGCTGCCGCCGCAGAATAACGTGGCTGTGTCAATTATAATTTTATATAAAGTTATATGACATGAGAAAATAATAAATTTAAATGGAGAAACATTTCATTGAATGAAAATAGTAGAAATGAATATGAAACAGCCATTTTGCATTGTGCTCATTGAATTATTAACTGATGTTAACTCATGGGAGGGGTGATATCATGCCCAGGCCCTTGAAAGTCAGGCTCCTCGGATGCATTTGGACTGGAGAAGTACGGTAAGTTGTTGCGATGCTAACCTCCTGAGAATCCAGAGGCTTGGCGAAAATTGTTTTGACTATGCTGAAAATCCAAGAGTATAAATAAGGCAATAGATTTTGCCTTATTTAGACTCAGAAAAGACACACAGATTTTGTTCTTCATTGAGAGGGGAAGAGAATCTCTGCCAAAAGGAGTAAGAATGATGTAATATGATGTGACTTATTTAGATGCATTATGCCATGCTATGTCTTTTTTTGCTTTTATAATACCTAAAGATATATATTCAATAGATTTTGAATAACTTTATAAAGTGACTTGTACGAGTTTATGCATTGAGAAAATAGTTCTAGCCTTGTGTTTTCCGAAACAATAAATTTAAGCTTTATATCATAAGTACAGAAGATACAAACTTAGTAAATCATACTATTCTCTACAAATTAAGAATGCTGTCTACATATATGAACTGAGATCTTGTATTAGAAAACTGAAGATTTTGAAATATATATATTTGTTCATTTTTATATATCTTATACCAGTGTATACCTGCTACTTTAAATTTTTCTATATCCTTGCTTGTTTGCTCAATAACCCCTAGGGGAAAAAAGATATTTTTTTTGAACTGTTAAGTAATAAAAATCAGATATCCTTATTTATACTCTTGCATTTTCAGCATAGTCAAAACGTAAATTTAAAAGGATGCAAGATCGTCTGAGACTACAAATAAATTTCTTGCCAGTCGTGTGTAAAACATCAGTCTAGGTAGTAAGAGAGGAGCCCTGTGAAGACATTCAGATATTCTACGTGGAATCAGACAGCTGACCTGAAAATTTCCACCGAAAGACTATACTGTTCTTCTATCTTAACAGAGCTTTCAGCACGCCAACCCAAAAATAAAACACTGAAACTTCCAGTCTTCTAAAATAAAGGGATTAATATGATCTAATTTGGGCAAAATATTCAACTTTCATGCTTACCAGCTGTTTCAATGCATGGGTAGAGAGGAGGCTCTTTCAGCCAGTTCCCACGGGTGTCTTTCATATGGGATCGGTCAGAAGCAAAAGTCTTCAGATACACATCGGCTCGGATCAATCTGACTTTTCTAAATAAGCCAAAAACTTAAGTCATGAGAGCTGCACAGTCCTTGGCAGAAACATCAGGAAACAGTGGTGCAGACTGTTGCTCCTAGTAGTGTCAGCTATAGCTAAACCAAAGATAAAATTTCCATTAAGCATCAAAATCCGTGCATGTCAAATTAATGGTGAATGGCCAAAAAAAAAAAAAAAAAAAAAGCCGTTCAACATGCACATTTTACAAGTGTCATTCTTGCGGGGCAGAGTTTGAAATAAATGGTGCAATCCAACACACGTCTAGTCAGAAGTACATCCCACTGAGTTCAATGGAGCTTAATTCTATGTAAGTGGGAACAGAACTCCAGATAACAGGGATTAAGCTGTGCTTCTCAGTAAGTATCATGTATTTTACTCCATTCCATCAACGGAACCCAGGGAAATGATTAAGATCATAAATGTTAATTTTAAATCTTTATATGCTGTATGTTTTGTTTTATTATATTTGTTTTTACACAAATGATGTTTTGTGTAGCATTAGATGTGTTGCTTATTGTTTACTATTTCATGTTGTGAACTGCCGAGAGTGGCCTCTTGTTAGATGGGCGCTACATAAATCTAAGTAATGAATGAATGAATGAAATAAAATAGTTGCACTCTTATTTGATATTTTGGTCATGTCAATAAAGAATTTTCACAGCACCTTCCAGGCAAACATAACGCAAGGGTGCACGTGTGTGTTTTTGGCAAAAGCTCTCTTTAACAAGCATGCAGTCAATTTATTAAAGAACCCCAGACCCCTTTATTGCTTCTGCTGCATCAGAATAACACAGAGACTCTATGGAATTTATTCCTATGGTTAAGAAAGATTTCACTTTGTCCCATTGCTGCATTAAAATCCATCCATCCTTCCATCCTTTATTTATTTATTTATTTATGAATGACACTTAGGTACTGATGAAATTAGTTATATAAAAATACAGATCTTCTTTGGAAGCCCTGCTGTGGGTTTCCTTGCTATCTGAGGTATAAGAAGCGTTCTTTCTGGGTCTTTTCTGTGGTGGAAAGTTGCTGAGTTTTGTGTGTTCATTTGCTCCTAACTCAGGTGTAGTTCTTGTTGCTGCTTTTCTTTTCTTTTTAAATGATTGACCATGTTTAGTTCAACATACCTCAGCGTAACAAATCAAGGTACAAATCAATTTTTTTTCTGCTTATGCAGCCCATTCCCTCCTCTCTTCGCAAGGTGATGAAACAAATAAGAGGAAGCTTTCAATGAACCACAGTTTGCTGTTCCACCAGAATCAGGAAATTGCAGGTAATAACAGCTTTGAATGAGCCCAGAGAATAAAATGTAGCTTGAAGCTGGTTTAGGACTCAGTTCATTCCAAAGCTGCAAATCAATTCAGATGAAATTTGTCACTATGTTTAATAGAAAGCTTCCTGGTTTAATTATGGCTTGCATGAAGCAGAAAGCTCTGTAGGTACCTAAGCTTACTGAACTTAGCTATGATGACTATCTGAAGGCAAAACTACATCAATCCTATGTTTTAATAAGAGTGACTTTTTAACTCCACAAATGACCTTGTTTTCAGAAAACCGACTGATTGCAGTGCCTATACTGCCATACCATTAAGATAATTAAAACTATAGAAAGCTGTATTGATTCTTTCCTGCAGCCTTCCCAATACCTCATTTATAAAAATACAAAAATCTAACAGTTCTTTGGTTCTACTTCTACAACCTAAACAGATACATTCTGGCGAACCTTGCTTCATGGGAAACTTCGCTTTCAAGGGAAGGTAGAAAATGGAAGAAAATGAAATGAGACGGTCTGAAAATAAGATTTAACATTTGGAGGTCACGTAGACTCCAGCCCTGCAGCTAATATGAACAGTATCACATTTCTCTCCTGCTCTTCTCTTCACAAGAGAACTGTATATTACACCTAATACTGGAAAGAGGACTGAGTGGTTCCTTGAGCTGATATCTTTGAAAAACAGTGATGGAGAATGGAGCTTATTCATCTGATGGCTCTTGGTGCAATCTGCAATCCGTTTTAGTGACTGGCAGGATATGATTCACGCCCTTTATACTAGACCCAGCACAAGGACAGGACTAGGCCGCAGCAAAACTGTTGTTGTTCCAAGGTAAAATTCAAGCTCCAGATCATTCATACAATCATTTCCCTCAAGAGCAGAACTGTTGGAAGGCAACTCTTAGACTGTAAGGTGACATGCCCACATCTTAGTTGCTATTTAAGGTACACAAACATTGTATTCTCAAAGACTTTCACGGCCGGGATCCGATGGTTGTTGTAGGTTTTTCGGGCTGTCTGGCCGTGTTCTTGAGGTTTTTCTTCCTAACGTTTCGCCAGCCTCTGTGGCCGGCATCTTCAGAGGACAGGAGTCAGAACTCTGTCTGTGCTCTGGTGCAGTTTGTGGGATAGTTGAGTATTTATAGCTGTGGGATCAGCTTTTTGTCCTTTTCAGGAGATTGGGTGATTATGGTGATCAGCATGTTTTTTGTTGTGGGTGCATTGTTGTGATAAGGGGGAGAGATAAGGGGTGTGTGCTTTACACGCTCACCTTCGAAATCCAGGATTAATAATGCTGTCTGACTTAAAAGCCTCTTCAATGTAAGTATCAAAGGGGCAGGGGAAAGAGAGCACAGTATCAAGGTCATAAATGAAGTTCTGGCCTCCACTTGACACGTGAAGCAAAATTACATGGTAATCCTGGAAGTAAGAGAAATGAGGAGTTTCTTAAATGTGAGTATCGGTGACAACACTATGAAAATCAGCAATAATTTAAAATGTTTAATTTTATTTGCATTTTATTTTAGACATTTAAAACAGATGTTAAACAACAGTCCTGCATCTAAATCAGGGTGGGACAGTGTAGCCTTCCAGGTATTTCTAATCTAGTGTTTCTGGCTGTGATTAGCACAAGTCAGTACACCTTCTAGTCTTATGAGAGACTATAAGAATTGTAGTCCACAAACCTTTGAAGGTCCACAGCTGGCAACCTCTGTTGTAAGTGAAATGCTGAAGCAATTCCATTTAAAACAGACAAAATGGCCAATTTAGTCTGCATTTAAATCCAGCTGAAATCAGATTAAAGCGATTTACTCAAACCCAACTACCTACAGTGAGAGCAACGTTCTTTACATTGGGCCAGAATTAAATTAATTAAATATCCTTTTATCTAACATGTGGATAATAACTAAACATTCATAGCTCAGATTCAAGCTGAGCAGGCTTTATTTATTCTTACACAGCAAAGGTGAGGGAGTCTGATCTTCCAGATGTTTTAGACTACAAAACAATTTCTGAAATTCCTTACTATTGAATATACTGATTATTACCGTGTTTCCCCGAAAATAAGACAGGGTCTTATATTAATTTTTGCTCCAGAAAACGCATTAGGGCTTATTTTCAGGGGATGTTTTATTTTTTTCCATGTACAACAATCTACATTTAGTCAAATACAGTCATGTCATCTTCTTCTGGTTGCTGCACAATGGTGGAGGGTGGGGTTTCACTTAACTGGGGCTTATTTTGGGGGTAGGGCTTATATTACGAGCATCTTGAAAAATCATACTAGGGCTTATTTTCAGGTTAGGTTTTTTGGGGGGGGAAACAGGATATTGTTGTTATGAAAAATTACCAAACACAGTCAATCAATATTATAAAAACATTGACTAGTATTATATAACAGATACCAGTTTTAATCTGAAACCTAAGAATCTGTTAAATATTGACACAGTATGTATGCTGTTCCCAATACTGTATTGTCGGTTTTTTGTAGCTCTGCTGATGTTATTTCACTTACCTTGAACGCCCTGTTGGGGTCACTATAACTCCATTCCAACTTGACAGCACATAACAACAAGAATAAAGGTTTTACCCAGTTCTGGATTTTGTTTTCATTTATAAATCACATGGCTACTTTATTTTTCCTTTAAACATCAACAACATATGCATTCAAAGAAAAGCAAAAATGAAAAATGGCAGAAGTAATATTAAACAGAGTTATGGATTTCCTCACCCAAATCACAGGTTGTTCTCCACATCCAGCCTGTTGTTTCCAAAGGGGTACCTGTGGGTTGGAAGGAATGTGTGGGGCACATTGAATGAAAATAAACCAACATCTCAGAGTTTGGACCTCTATAAGAAAGTTTCCACCCCCAAACCTCTATAATTTTGTAAGAAAACAAAGCAGTTTCAATGGCAGTAAGCAGCAGTGGGGAACTTGTGGTTCTCCAGATGTTTTGTGGCTGCAGCTCACATAACTGCTCAATACAGCTGCCAGAAGCTGCAAGTCAAAAGTTCAGAAACGTAATACATAATGGTGACACAAAACCAAGACACAACAAGATCACTGAATGTAGCAAAAATAAAAACAAAAGTGTGATACCAGATTAAAAGACTAATCTATTTATTATGTTCACGTGTACCCTCCTTAATCATAATGTATGTCCTCATTTTTGCTATACAAGCTGAAACAGACTAACATTGCTATCTTGTTGGAAACTGCATGAATTGTTCTCTTTCAATCCACATTACCACCTGACTGTTCTGAAGCATAGGTTCACTCATTTGGAGTAAGTAACTTGCTTAATCAGCTGAAAATAAGGCAGGGATTCTTACTCTTCTTCAAGACTTTCCTGTCTCTCTCATAATGGAGAGTTCCTCTCCCATAACGACCTTCAAGCCACTTGCAAACCTCTCCTTTGGATCAGTGCCCTCCAGATGTTTTGAACAGCAATGCCTATCTGCCTTAGGCAGCATGGTCAATAGTCAAGAGTTGATGGAAGCTACAATCCAAAAAATGATGAAAGACAACTAGTTGGAGAAAGTTGATCCAGAGGTTCTCTGTGTCAAACTGGGGTGAACTCTGGGTTTTTCTATTTTATTTCACTGAGCACTGGAATCAAGAAACATTTTTCAAACTTTCGCTACAGCCAGCATATCTCTGGGTTTGGAATCCATTAAAAAACAACAATAGCAAACCTAGCACAGTAAATGGCAACCAGCCACTAAGGAACAGAAATAGCAAGCCTTCTGTAGAATTTACATATCAGTACCCAGCTTTCTGATCCTCAGATTACAAGCATGCAGTGCCTCAGTTCCACTCCCTCACTTACCATCCTTCTATCGTTGGAAATGAAAATAGCATAGAATTCCTCTAATGGGTACTGATTCTGGCTACGAATGTGTTCACAAAGCTTCCATACGTTCTCCTCACTACGAACAAAAAATAAATACACACACTTTTTATTTGGTTATGAAATTTTAATATTGAATGCATTTACTGATATTAATTTGAACAAATTAAAAATATTTAATTTTTCATTTTTAAAAGTAATTGTGAAGGAGGACATGTTAGTGAGCCGTCCTCAGTAAAAAATGTGCAAGAGGAAAGTTGTGAATGTGTGGAAGGTGTACTCATAAAAATAGATGAAGAACTAATAATAGAAAAGAAAGCAACAGAAGTATGTCTGGCAGAAGAATTAGGGGAGGAGAAAAGGGAGGAGCATGATTTAATAGTGTGGGAGGAGGTGATAAAAGATGGGGGAAACGCGCGGGAATTTAGATTGGAAACGGAGGAGAGAAGGAGGGAATCAGGGGATTGTGCGGTACAAACAGAAAGAGAGGAAGAAGCCTCTCCCAAGGTCTGTAACTTGCTAAAGGATTTTCCAAACCTAAAGACAGGTGGCGGGCTGTTACCTGACCCCGATGTGTCCAGAAAGGAAAAGGAGAAGATAAAACCATTAGAATGGACGGTAGTGGTTTTCCCGCGCAACCATGGTGGGGGCAGGAAGGTGATTCGTCCCAGTCCCTCTCACAACATCCCTCCAGCAGAAGGGGACTGGGCGAGACACCCTTGTTGTGGGACGGTGTGTGCAGTAAGGAGTGTTCCTCTGCGAGGGATGACCGATCGCGAGCGGTTTGGACCAGCCCCGATGTGAGAAGTGATTTAATTACTCCAGAAACGAAGATCATTAGTTATAAGACGTTGCCAGAGTTAAGCTGTTTGGATCCGTTAAAGTTATTTGAACATGATGTGGAAGACAATAAAGTTGAAACTGTTAATTTTTTGAATTCGCCTCCGTCTCTTATTCCCGCCAAAATGAGGGAACCGTCCAAAAATCCAGACGAACCTGATCACAGTAATCACTCACTTTTATGTTTTTCCCTAACAGTCTGGTCAAATCTCTTTTTAAATTTTTGCACATGCAGCACACATGTACAAATGCACTCTTATTTTTGTCACGATTCATGCATACCACATACATCTCTGATATAATAAACATGTGCCATCAAGTCAATTCTGATTTATAGCGATCCTTTTCAGGGTTTTCCAGGTAGAGAACAGACATTCTTGAGAATATATACAGTCTGGTATATAATTAATTATATTAACTGTGGGGGCTATCCATATGTTAAATGCTCTTAAATGACACTCCAGAATATTCTTGAATATATCTGGACAGTCTCATCATGAATCAGTCTACCAAGCCGTTTAATCCACTCTAACAGAGACACCAAATTCAGAGCCTTTTTCCATCCTGGTATATGAAGCACCTTTATCAGCCATGGCCTGAATCGGAAACCTTCTGGACGGAAGGCATGGAGCTCTAGTACTTACTAGGTTATAGCTTTGCTCAACACTTCCCATAGTCTGAATGCTGACAGATTAAGAATACAATCAGATACCTCAGCCTTCTCTAAATTAATGCTCTCCAGGCAGGTTGGACAATACTTCTGTGATTGGGTTCATTAGAAATTTGAAGCAGTTCCTCCTTTTTGGCGGGAAAAGACAACTGAGACTCTTTTGGAACATCAACAGATTTATCTACTTTAACATTTGGCAGATTCCACAACAACTTCTATAGGATCAAAACAACTCAAATTGGGTAACTGTCCGTAACATGACAACGAAAACTCCGTGTGTAGATGAGGAAAGCTCATTGGGGGGCTGGACCAAACCGCTCCCGGTCTGTAGGTTTCCTCAATGGAGCACTCCGCACCGCGCATATCGTTCCACCACACAGGTGTCTGGCCCAATCTCCCTCCTTCGGCGGTTGGTTGAACGATTGATCCGGTCTGATCACCTTCCTCCAGTGACCTTGTCCTCGTGGAAAGACTACAACTGTCCATTCTGATGCCTCTGTTATCGATCCTTTTTCCTTTCTTAATTCCGGATCTGGTAGTAATCCTCCCACTTTCAGGTTAGGAAAGTCTTTCAACAACCCGCGTGTTTTCTCATATGTGCATTCATCTTTTCTCTTCTCCCTCTCCCTCTCCCTCTCTTCCTCTCTCGTTGCCTCTTTCCCCGATATGCTCAAAACTCTCCTCTCCCTTTCAGCTTTTATATCCTCCTCCCATACTGGTATAACTAACTCCTCCTCCTTTTCTCCTTCTCCCTCCTCCACCAGACAGATTTCAACTTTCTCTTCTCTTTCTTCTACGATCAATTCTTCCCGTTCTATTATTTCCTTCTCTCCTATCTCCGACGTCTCTATTCGTGAGGATGGCTCACTCTGTCCCTTCTCTCTTTTTCCTATCTCTCCTTCACAACTTCTCAATTTCCTTTGGCACCACTGATACTGGAGGCTAGAGATGCTGGAAGCTGAAGCTTAGCACATCTGGAAGAAATGAGTGACCATGCTGGGAAGCTCTAATATACCTACCTAAAGTGATGGGGTGGAGCTAGGACTTGCAGAGTTTAAGCTCCGGGATAACTTCTGAACACCAGAACACTATGACATCATTCTCCAGTCCCTTCAGGCTTCTTTGCTCCCTCTGATCTTAGATGCAATCTCTCAGTAGCTGAGAGACGAAATCAATTTTCCCATGAACAGCATAACGTGGCAAGCTATCTCTATTGCAACACAGTTATTTGAAGGGAGTTGGGTCTTGAAAAGGGCAATTCAGAGCCATTAACGTTGCAAAACACCCTGCTCCACATTTGTTGATATGGGCTGACCCAGCTGCTAGCATACTGGGGGCTGTTCTGGGGAAAGACTGACTAGGAGGCCTGTCACAATGAATACTGGCACATCCAAATTTACCATTACACCACTGCACACGAATCAAAGACTCAAACCCACTAGACTCAATGAGACTTACTTCTGAGAAAGGATGCATAGGATTGAGTCATTCAACTGGTAGAAAGGAATGGAAGAAGTTTGGGGAAGGGATTCATGGGGAATATTATTTGGTTACTATTTTTAAGACTAAGAGAATTTACGATATTCTGGAACTTACAGTATTCTGCACCTATCCTGTGCGGCACTGCCATGTGCTGCAACTCCCATGGCTGCCCTTCTATTTTAATAAACAGAGCCCTGAGCCCTCCTTCCCATAAGTGCTGGGATGGTTCCTTACCAGTAGCAGCTGGTGTAAACGCAATCGGACCGAGCTCGTACCACTGGCTGATAGGCAGCCCGTGCTTGTGCAGCTGCAGCAAGCCCTGATGCCGGTTCGTCCATTCGAGTGCTCACAATCCTGGGGCTGCGGCTGGTTTGGGGGGCTCATTTCCTGAGCGAGAGAGCCTGTAAAGGCGGCGGCGACGACTATGATGATGATAATTCTGGTCTCGTAGCCGCCGTTAAGATTTACAAAGATCTGGAACGCATTACTTCCTAGAGCTGGTGCTACAAAGCATGGGGTGAGTTACAAAGAATTCCTTCCCCTGGAAACGCGGCTGCAAAGTTGGCGTTCCGCAGCAACCTAGAAGCAGGGGCGTGTGCTTTTTAGAAGGGGAGGAGAGGTTTGCGCAAAGAAGGCATTTTAAAATAGACACCCGAAATGCGGAATTAAAAATTTTACTTTTTTTTTTTTTGGACTACAACTCTAGGAATACCCTAGCTACCATGCGGGTGGGAGATTCTGGGAGCCGTCTTTTGAAAAAGTAGTTTTCCCAAGGTCTCTTGAAACTGTGGCTACAATTGGAGCCCACCTGAAGCTGCAATTCAGTGCCCAAATGTCTGGGTGCAAGCGCCACCAAAATCCACTTTAATGCATAAGGTCCACCCTGTGCAAATGCATGGCACACGTTTTTAGCAATATGCAAAGGAAATCTAATTAAAAGACACATGTTTAGAAGGATGGTTAAGATGGCAGTCTAGGCTGAAAAGGGAGCTTGAATTTCCCAGGCTGTATGCAAAGCAAGTGAGACAGGCCTTTGAAAAGTCAATAACTAGGCAAATCTCAATTCCAATTACATTGGCATGTTGCGGTTAAGGTCTGACAATTTATTTTTCTCCTATCATTATGGCTTGTCAGACTTAGGGCACATTATGAAGATAAGACCGCTGGAAAATATAATGCTAAGAAAACTTGAAGGCAGCAGGAAAAGAGGAAGGGCAAACAGGAGATGGATTCACTCCACAAAGGAAACCACAGCCTTGAGTTTACAAGAGCTGAGTAGCGTTGTTAAGGATGAGACATTTTGAAAGTCACTCATTCATAGAGTTGCTGTAAGTTGGAGGGAAGTTGCTGTAAGTTGGTTGCAGAAATCAAACATGTGAAACTTTTTCTTTTAAGGAGAAAGGGGAGATTGAAAGAAGAATTTCAGTGGTCTTGGACTGGATGGGATTTATTTTATTTATTTATTAAATTTATACCCCGCCCATCTAGACACATGTCTACTCTGGGCGGCTAACAATAAAAACGGAATAAAAACAGTATAATAAAATAAAAAGCAACAATATAATATAGTTCAAGATGGGGAAAAAATAAAAATAATCAAGTGATGACAGGAGGGAAAGCCTGCCTAAAGAGCCAGGTCTTACGTTGGCTCTTAAAAACACCCAGCGAGGGAGCCAGACAGATCTCTGAGGGGAGACTGTTCCAAAGGCGAGGGGCCACTGCTGAGAAGGCCCGGTTTCTTCTTTCTCTCCGGGCCTCCCTCGGCATTAGGCCCCTCAACCGCCCTTCCTGGCTAGAACGAGTGATTCGGGTAGATCTAGGTGGGAGGAGGCGTTCCGCTAGATATCGAGGTCCTAAACCGTTTAGGGCTTTATATGTCATCATTAACACTTTGAAATCAATGCGGAAACGAACGGGCAGCCAATGCAAGGCAGCCAGAGTGGGGGAAATATGCTGATATTTTCTTGTCCCACTGAGAAGTCTGGCCGCCGCATTCTGCACCATTTGAAGCTTCCGCATCAGTCTCAAAGGTAGCCCCACGTAGAGCGCATTGCAGTAGTCTAATCTCGAGATTACAAGCGCATGGACCAAAGTGGTGAGCGCCCCAACATCAAGATAGGAACGCAGCTGGGCAATCCGCCACAGATGGAAATAGGCGGAGCGGACCACTGACGCCACCTGGGTTTCCATAGTGAGCGCCGGATCCAGATGGACCCCCAAGCTGCGAACCTCACTCTTCGCGGTGAGAGTCACTCCCCCGAAAGAGAGGGAGTTTCCCAAACCACCAATGGAGGGGCCACCCACCCTCAGGACCTCCATCTTGTCCGGGTTCAGCCTCAGTCCATTCTCCTGCATCATTTGCAGTACAGCCTCCAGGCAGCGCTGAAGGGACGGAACGGCATCCACTGTGGTTGGAGAAAAGGAGATGTAGAGCTGGGTGTTATCAGTGTACTGATGGCACGAAGCCCCACACCCCCTGATGACCCCACCCAGCGGCCTCATATAGATATTTAACAGCATTGGGGAGATAATCGAGCCCTGCGGAACCCCACAATTGAGGCTCCACAGGGCCGAAACACTCTCCCCAAGCTGTACTCTCTGAGGACGGTCCTCCAAGAAGGATTGGAGCCAGGCAAGCGCCAGACCACCGATTCCCAGCTCAGGATGTGACCAGAACTTCCTGGGAATGAGCTCTATTTTTATTTTCTTCTAGGGAAGAAGTGTCCTCCATTTAAACTTCTGTGGCAGCTGTGAAGCATCCCTGATCAAGATTGCTTTGTCTGTAAGAAAGGACTTCTGCCCTTGTCATCATGGTACTGTGCTTTTGCGGGGGTGGGCTGCTTAAGCGTTTTAGGGTAATAAGGGTAAAAAAAATGCAGGCTACCCAAGCAGATCCAAAGGTCTTTCCTTTCTGTAGCTGCAACCATTTTAACCGACCCTACAAATTTACTCCTAAGCAAGTCTTACTTTGTTTAATAGGGCATATTTGCTAGTAAGTGTGCAGCAGAATTTCAGCCTTTACGTTATAGGGCTGATATTGCTGCTGAGCAGGGACAATTAGTGGCAGATCCACATTTCCAGGCCCTCCACAAAAAGATCCTGGCCAGAACTCGGATCCATAACAAGCAGTCTTGGTACCTGGGGATTTGCAATGGTATTAGTGAAGTGTGAATGACATGGAATTGGAATATCAAGAGAAAGAATGGAAGAGTGGTGAAGTTTTTAAATGATCCTGCATGTTCTTGTCTTGCCTTCTGCCTTGAGAGGAGCAGCTGGAGGAGTGTACACACTCAGAATGGGCAGTTTTGTGTTCTTCCAGCAGCAAATATAAATTGGTGGGTGTTCTCCCTTCCAGAAGCAAATTTTGGAACTCCGAGTTACCCCGCCCTAATTACTGCTTTGATCTTGACCTATCCTTGAGCATGAAGCAAAAAGGAAAGAAGTAGGTAACTTGGGAACCATTATTAGATAGGACCTGAGGGGATTTACTTAGATACCAAAAAAGTGCATTGTTTTGTCCAGGGGTGTACTAGATATCACTGGAACCTGCAGTTCCTTTTCTCTCTCAATAACACTCTTCAGTTACTCTTCAGTTAAACAAAATACCCATATGATGCATTAGTAGAATTTAAGTTCTGAGTTAGACAATACACTTATTGGATCACTAAAACATTACAAAGAAGGCAACATTTCAAGTTCTGCATTAACTCTTTATCTGGCAAAAATGGTATAAAATTTGGAAGTCCAGGCAGAAAGTCTGGGCTGTGGTTTGTGTGATCAAAACTGGGGCAGAATGACTTAAATGTCACCTTAGGTAACTATTAATGAGAGTACCCTGTTTACCCGAAAATAAGACCTAACCTGAAAATAAGTCCTAGTATGATTTTTCAGGATGCTCATAATATAAGCCCTACCCCCACCCCAAAAAAAATCCCCTTCACGGATTGCTGCCTTGTCGTGGCGAAGGGGCTTGAGTAATTCAGAGAAGCTATGGGCTATACCATGCAGGGACACCCAAGACGGACAGGTCATAGTGGAGAGTTCTGACTAAACGCGATCCACCTGGAACAGGAACTGGCAAGCCACTCCAGTATCTTTGCCAAGAAAACTCCATGGACAGAAACAAAAGGCTAAAAGATATGATGCTGGAAGATGAGCCCCTCAGGTCGGAAGGCGGCCAACATGCTACTGAGGAAGAGCGGAGGACAAGTACAAGTAGCTCCAGAGCTAATGAAGTGGTTGGGCCAAAGCTGAAAGGACGCTCAACTGCGGACGCGCCTGGAACCGAAAGGAAAGTCTGATGCTGCAAAGAAAAATACTGCATAGGAACCTGGAATGTAAGATCTATGAACCTTGGTAAGCTGGATGTGGTCAAACAGGAGATGACAAGAATAAACATTGACATCCTGGGCATCAGTGAACTAAAATGGACGGGAATGGGCGAATTCAATTCAGACGATTATCATATCTACTATTGTGGGCAAGAATCCCGTAGAAGAAATGGAGTAGCCCTCATAGTCAACAAAAGAGTGGGAAAAGCTGTAATGGGATACAATCTCAAAAATGATAGAATGATTTAAATACGAATCCAAGGCAGACCTTTCAACATCACAGTAATCCAAGTTTATGCACCAACCACCCATGCTGAAGAGGCTGAAATTGACCAATTCTATGAAGACTTACAACACCTTCTGGAACTGACACCAAAGAAAGATGTTCTTCTCATTATAGGGGACTGGAATGCTAAAGTAGGGAGTGAAGAGATAAGTGAAGAGATAAAAGGAACAACAGGTAAGTTTGGCCTTGGAGTTCAAAATGGCAAAGGCTAATAGAGTTTTGTCAAGAGAACAAGCTGGTCATCACAAACACTCTTTCCAACAACACAAGAGGCGAATCTACACATGGACATCACCAGATGGGCAATACTGAAATCAGATTATGTTCTCTGCAGCCAAAGTCAGCAAAAACAAGACCTGGAGCTGATTGTGGCTCTGATCATCAGCTTCTTATAGCAAAACTCAAGCTTAAACTGAAGAAAGTAGGAAAAACCACTGGGCTAGTCAGGTATAATCTAAACCAAATCCCTTATGAGTACACAGTGGAAGTGAAGAACAGATTTAAGGAACTCGATTTGGTGGACAGAGTGCCTGAAGAACTATGGATGGAGGCTCGTAACATTGTACAGGAGGCATCAACAAATACCATCCCAAAGAAAAGGAAATGCAAGAAAGCAAAGTGGCTGTCCAACGAGGCCTTACAAATAGCAGAGAAGAAAAGGGAAACAAAATGCAAGGGAGATAGGGAAAGTTACAGAAAATTGAATGCAGACTTCCAAAGAATAGCAAGGAGAGACAAGAGGGCCTTCTTAAATGAACAGTGCAAAGAAATAGAGGGAAATAATAGAAAGTGAAAAACCAGAGGTCTGTTCAAGAAAATTGGAGATGTTAAAGGAACTTTTTGTGCAAAGATGGACATGATAAAGGACAAAAATGGTAGGGACCTCACAGAAGCAGAAGACATCAAGAAGAGGTGGCAAGAATACACAGAGGAATTATACCAGAAAGATCTGGATGTCCCGGACAACCCAGATAGTGTGGTTGCTGACCTTGAGCCAGACATCCTGGAGAGTGAAGTCAAGTGGGCCTGAGAAAGCATGGCTAGCAACAAGGCCAGTGGAGGTGATGGCATTCCAGTTGAACTATTTAAAATCTTAAAAGATGACGCTGTTAAGGTGCTACGCTCAATATGCCAGCAAGTTTGGAAAACTCAGCAGTGGCCAGAGGATTGGAAAAGATCAGTCTACATCCCAATCCCACAGAAGGGCAGTGCCAAATAATGCTCCAACTACCATACAATTGCACTCATTTCACACGCTAGCAAGGTTATGCTCAAAATTCTTCAAGGCAGGCTTCAGCAGTATGTGGACCGAGAACTCCCAGAAGTACAAGCTGGATTTCGAAGGGGCAGAGGAACTAGAGACCAAATTGCTAACATGCGCTGGATTATGGAGAAAGCCAGAGAGTTCCAGAAAAACATCTACTTCTGCTTCATTGACTACGCAAAAGCCTTTGACTGTGTGGACCACAGCAAACTATGGCAAGTTCTTAAAGAAATGGGAGTGCCTGACCACCTTATCTATCTCCTGAGAAATCTATATGTGGGACAGGAAGCAACAGTTAGAACTGGATATGGAACAACTGATTGGTTCAAAATTGGGAAAGGAGTATGACAAGGCTGTATATTGTCCCCCTGCTTATTTAACTTATATGCAGAATACATCATGCGAAAGGCTGGACTGGAGGAATCTCAAGCCGGAATTAAGATTGTCAGAA
Organism: Intellagama lesueurii; assembly: GCA_037013535.1. NCBI lineage: Eukaryota > Metazoa > Chordata > Lepidosauria > Squamata > Agamidae > Intellagama > Intellagama lesueurii. Next base: position 15,092,817 of record JBAJHW010000004.1, read on the forward strand.
GAAATATCAATAACCTCAAATATGCAGATGGTATCACTCTGATGACAGAAAGTGAGGAGGAATTAAAGAACCTCTTAATGAGGGTGAAAGAGGAGAGTGTCAAAAATGCTCTGAAGCTTAACATCAAAAAAACTAAGGTCATGGCCACTGGTCCCATCACCTCCTGGCAAATAGAAGGGGAAGATATGGAGGTAGTGACAGATGTTACTTTCCTGGGCTCCATGATCACTGCAGATGGTGACAGCAGCCACGAAATTAAAAGACGCCTGCTTCTTGGGAGGAAAGCGATGACAAACCTAGACAACATCTTAAAAAGCAGAGACATCAGGTCCGCATAGTCAAAGCTATGGTTTTTCCAGTAGTGATGTATGGAAGTGAGAGCTGGACCATAAAGAAGGCTGACTGCCGAAGAATTGATGCTTTTGAATTGTGGTGCTGGAGGAGACTCTTGAGAGTCCCCTGGACTGCAAGGAGATCAAACCTATTCGTTCTGAAGGAAATCAACCCTGAGTGCTCCCTGGAAGGACAGATCCTGAAGCTGAGGCTCCAATACTTTGACCATCTCATGAGAAGAGAAGACTCCCTGGAAAAGACCCTGATGTTGGGAAAGTGTGAGGGCAAGAGGAGAAGGGGACGTGTGAAGGTTCGAATATAGCCTCCTCTTTTTTGTCAAATAAAACAGGAATCCCTTTTTGATTATAATCCAAACTGTCCTTTATTTTGTTAAACAAGGGTGAAACTTCTTTTAAGGTGTCTTGTGGCAACATCTCTTGCGGCGTCAACAGATGTTGCAAGGGTATCCAAAGACTCGTATCAAACGGGTTCAGGGATTTTTCTTCCCATGGACCCGGCAAAAACGGGTTATAACTGGGAATGTCTTGTTCCTCTTCCTCATTTCCTAATAGCGGTAGGGTCTCTTCATCTCCGTCCTCTCTCCAGACCGGGTCTCCCGTTCCCTCAAAGGTACTCCATGGTCCCGGAGATACGCCACCCTCCGTGCCTCCTCTGCACGCCATGCCCGACGCTCCTCCGCCTCTCTGGCCACTAGTTCCCTTTCGTCCTTTAACAGTCTCCTCCACTCTCTTGCCTCAGACTCTCCCCAGTACGACGGTCGCTGAGGAAGCCCCTTTCTCCGGCGATAATCCGCCTCTTCACGCGGAACCTTTACCTTTTCCCATTCTCCCGTCCACGGGTCTTCTACCCAGATGAGTTCCCAACCCCCCAGTATATTGTCGTGCTCCCTTTTTATATCTCCTATTCCCGCCTCCACTACAGACCTCCCCCTTTCTGCCTTTCCCGCCAAATCTCCTTCCGTCTGAGTCGCCACGGTCAAGCCCCGTAGATTTGCTTCCAGCTCCTGGGTGTCTATTCCCTGGTGTACTCTTTCACAAGGGGTTGGCGGAGGAGTGGTCTGCACCTCTTTAGATATCTTACGGGTGGACGGCACTCCAATGAGAGCTTCTATACTCTCCTCTCGCTTGTCACAGGACGACAGAGGATGAGATGGTTGGACAGTGTCATCGAAGCGACGAACATGAATTTGACCCAACTCCGGGAGGCAGTGGAAGACAGGAGGGCCTGGCGTGCTCTGGTCCATGGGGTCACGAAGAGTCGGACACGACTTAACGGCTAAACAACAAACCCCCAAAATTAGCCCCAGTTAAGAGAAACCTCGCCCTCCACCACTGTGCAGCAACCAGAAGAAGATGACATGACTGTATTTGAATAAACGTAATTGTTGTACATGAAAAAAATGAAACATCCCCTGAAAATAAGCCCTAATGCGTTTTTTGGAGCATAAATTAATATAAGACCCTGTCTTATTTTCGGGGAAACAGGGTATTAATGAAACTCTGCTAGTTTTATGACATCCTCAAGCCTGCAATCCTGAACCAGTTTACTTTGAAGTCGCATGGAATTGAGAGAGGATTATATTTGAGTAGATAGATGCAGAATTTCTGATCTAAAATATTTGCTTCTTTGTAAAACTATTAAGATGTTGACAGATAAAGTACTGGGGGTGGGGAAAGTGGAACTTGCTGTAAGGGTGCCCTTCGGGGATGTTGTGGTATGTTAAGAGTACACAAAGGAATAAACCGTAGAACTGGCGGTTTTGCCTGTTGTTCTTCACTTAATACATGCCAGTAAGTTTCGGGGACACCAACCAAGCCGCGACCACACGCCGGGCTTGCTTTTCCTAACTGAGAAAACGAAGGTAAGTGCACGGGAGGGAAAGCACTCCTTTTTAAGGGGTAAATACACATTCTGGTTGCTGAAGATTTTCGTTTTTGAACGCTCCTGGGCAGGACTAGGAAGCTCTGCAGGCAAAAGCCGAGCGCGCGCGCGCGCCCCTGCCGCCTCGCGCGGAGCCAATCAAGGCGCGGCAAAAGCAGCGGCTTTCGAACCCCACTGGCGCCAAAACGGACGTTGTGAAGGGCAACCCGCGCCGTGTCCCTTCGCGAAGGTGGGACTATTTGCCGAGAAGACAAAACAGCCCCGCCAGAGAAATGAAGCCCTGGGATACTTCTCACGGAAAAAAGGGAGCGAAGGAAGGAGGCGGCCCAAGCCTTGTGCGCCTTAACCAGGGTGGCCTGGCGCCTTTTGGCTCCCCCTCCCCCCGCCCTGAGGGAGGAGGAGGGGCCAGGGGGGCGGAGGAATCCCGAGGGCGGTTGGGCGGGCCGTGGCGCCAGAATTCGGAGTGGGCTGAGGAGAGATTGAGAGGTAAAGTCAGGTTTGAGTTTCGCCCGCCGGCCGTTATCGCTCCACTGCTCGGGGGGCGGCCATGGTGATGCTCCGGAGCAGTTCGGGCGGTTCTAGCCGCCCGGACCCTCAGGACGGAGGGAGCGCCGCCGCGACGCCCAGCCCCGGGAGCCGTCGGCGGGTCGTCCGGCCGCGGTCTCTCTATGAGGAGATCGAGTCGAGTTCGGAGTTCCTCTCCTTGGAGCTGCCGCCGTCGCCGCCTTCGACGAGGAGCAGCAGACGCAGAGTCGGGACCCGCTCGGCAAGCACGGCCGCTGCCGACGCTGCGGCTTCTAGCCAAGGCCCTGCCGGGAACCGGAGAGCGGTGGCGGTGAGTCGGGAGGGGGGCCAGAAAGGAAGGACCCCCATCGGGGCTGGGTTTCAGGGACAGCCAGGGCTTGGCTTCCCTTGATCTTGGAGGTGATCGGAAAGCCGGACTTGGAAAAGCTCCTTTTTTTTTGTAACTTTTGAAAGTCGAGCTTGGAAAAATTTAATTTCTGTACAAAAAAAAACCCCAACGGTGTCCCGTGGCCGTACTGGCTGAGGGCTTTTGGCACTCCAGAAAGCAATTTCCCCCAACCTCCCGTTTCTAATGATTTAATGCTCAGGGTAATTTCGGTTGATTTATGTAATCCCCTTCGCAGCCCTTTGAGTTGGGCCATCGCTGCCTCTCGTGATAGTTAATTTAACCGCGGTAAGGAAGGGGGGGGGGTGAGTGAAAATCTTTTCTTTTGCATTTATTTTATTTATTTATTTATTAGATTTCTACCCCCCCAGACAGCGTCTACTCGGGGCGGCATGGATTGCACACCCGTTGCCATTGACTAAAGACTGCTACCCTCGTCGTCTTTGTCCATAAATTAAATGATGCACACTTCTCTTCCAAGGGTTGTTTCCAGACCGCCAGTGTCACACAGGTGTTGAGCTTGTATTTGGGCAAAGTGCTGGGCTGATCTGTTTTTGCCCTGCCTTTCGAAATAGGCTCTGCTTGATAAAAAGGAACCAGACCCCACTTAAATTCCTGGCAGAACCAGTTGTGCAGCTTCCTTCCCTTGCTTTATCCCATTCCAACGATAAGCTCTCCTTCATTGTCTCTATGCAAAATTCCTGTTTCTCAGGCACCTTCTGCAGGGCACTGAATTGCCCCCTGAGGGGATCATTAAGGAACAATAGCTGTCTTTTGTGATATAGCTCTGCTCACTCAAGAATGATCAAGCTGGCCACAATTTCTTATCTGACATCCTGACTGGGGAAAATCTACTTGGTTTGGGTGACCAATGTGTTGCAGGAAGAGCAAAAAATCCTTTCACTGATTGTTGTTGTTGTGTGGGACTCTTCGTGACCCCATGGACCAGAGCACGCCAGGCCCTCCTGTCTTCCACTGCCTCCCGGAGTTGGGTCAAATTCATGCTGGTAGCTTCGATGACACTGTCCATCCATCTCGTCCTCTGTCGTCCCCTTCTCCTCTTGCCTTCACTCTTTCCCAACATCACAGCTGCGAATCCCTCAGCAATTTGGATATGCTATCAATAGTGCCACATCGTCCACAGTGAACCTATGTGGGTTATAAGATCTTTGGAGAGGACTTGGTCCTTTCACACCCTCACAAGAATACTTGGCAAGGACATGAGAGAGGGTCTAAACTTAGTGACAGATATAGAACTGCCTCCCAAGGAACATAAGAAGAGCCCTGCTGGATCAAGCCAAGGGCCCCTCTAGTCCAGCTTCCTGTATCTCAAAGGGGGCCCACCAGATGCCTCTGGGAGCACACGGGACAACTAGAGACCTGTCTCCTGATACCCCTCCCCTGCATCTGGCATTTTGAGGTACCTTCTTTTTAAGCCTGGGGATTATACATCCCTGTCATGGCTTGTAACCTACGGTGGACTTTTACATCAGGTTACAAGGAAGTTGAAGTTGGCCCCCACCCTGATTCCTATCCTGGCAGGGACAGTCCTTTTTGAGCACTCCGGGTTGGCTGACATACTGGAAACCAAGGAAGGTGATTTAAAAGGCAGGGATGCTAGACTTGTTGATTTTCTATGTGTGTTATGTGCTGGCAAGTCAGTTTTTACTTATGTGAGTTCAGTGGTGTGGTGGTTCCAATATAAGATATTTTGAAGAGTGGGTTTGCCATTATCTTCCCACAACAAGTTTACAAGTTGGAACAGTGCCAATACTAAATAAAACAGGTTTTGCTGGAGGTTTACAGTGTAATGGAGTGATTCTCAAACATTTTGACCTGTGGGTGTATTCGGGATTTGGCCAAAGTGATAAGGGTAAATGACAATTGGTCTATTAGCCCGAATCTCTTTTTCTTACACTTAGCACATACACGGTCTCTAGTGACTAGAGTCACTAAAAAGACTATAGTCTTCATTTCAAGTCTTTAATTGAAATGATTTCAATTTCAATACTATTTTTAAAACGTTAGAGGTAGCAGAGGGTATTTATTGAAAACCCTGGCCTGATAATGAGAAATTCAGGCAGTCGTTTAAAAAAACATAAAGACAAAATATAAATACTGTAGAAGATTTGTTATTAAATGGCAGAGCTAATGATAAAGCAGGACCATCCAATTGTGCCTTACACTTGCTCCTCTAATAATGGGGGTGATGCCATGGCTGTTTGAGTAACTGCTCCCTGTGTATTCTCTTGTCACTAGCAGGAAGAACAGTGCTGTTCCTCCCAAGCACCAAATACTGTGCATCTATTAGGGTCAGTTAGCACCAAATATTTTGGGTTCTAGTAGTTGGCCATGTGTGCACAGCTATTTGGGCATGCTAAAATACATATCAATATGTTAATAATTATCTGTGCCTTCATCTTTTCCTTGATATATGTATGTATTATGCAGAAGATCTGTAGCGTAACTTTTAAAATAATATATGCACATGTTTCTAATTGTTCTTATTTGTGCTTCTTCAGGAATGTGAACATTTCACAAGACACTCAAGATCTATGAGGAAGAGTAATCAACAATGTTCAGACTCTGGGTTTGACAAAGACATGGTAATGCTCAGTGAAAATGGTATTAACAGGAAACATTTTACAAGGTAATTGATTTTTCTTGTTTTTGCAGATCAGTTGATAGGATCCTTTAATGTTCTGCCTCAGTGTTTTGTTATCCAGTGTATGCAACAGAATCTGTATTTTAACTAGTGTTTTGTTTTCATGTTACACTGGTCAACGTGTAGTACATGAGTGTTAAAAATCTGAGTGAGGTGACTTGATATAGAGGAAATCGTATTTTTACTGAGAATTCTGGGCCTAATTGTGCATGCTTTAGAAATGGTCTGCTTAGCAATTTTACCATCAGATCATTCAACAGAAATGAATCCTAGTATAAAAGGAAGTTTTTCTGAAGTGGATTTTAGATTTCATTTCTGTCTTCCTAATTCTGTGCTTCATTATGAGATTTGCTGGTGTGGACTAATGACAGTTCTAGTACCTGTGAGCAGGTAGTTGGACTGTGAGCATTATGAATCCCATGATTTTTATTTGTTTTGAAAAGAATAGAGTATGAATATTGTAAAACAAGTGAAATAATCAAACATAGGATAAAGCATGTAATGTTAATGATTAAAAGCAAGCTTAAAAGAAATACAAAAGGGTAGTGTTAAGTCTGAGAAAATAAAAGTCTTTTCTGATGCAGAAATGATAGCAAAGTAGGTGTCAAGCAAACCTGCTTGAGGTTGGCTTTCCATAATCAGGAAGCCTCCTTTGAAAAGGCATGCTGTCCATCATCAGCTTTACTTCTAGTTATGAGACACACACAAATAAATGCCTGAGAGCTAGATTTTACCTCCTGAATACCACAGCTGCTCCCAGGTTGCAGAATTCCCTTCCAGAGGAGACCAGATTGCCCCCTGCCCCACTTCTGTCTTCATGCTGTCAGAAAAAGATGTCCTTATTCAGTCAGTTTTTTGACGGTTGACTAACTGCTGAGAAAAGAGCTTTTATTAGGCGGAACACTTTTCTGGATGTGACATTAAATACTGTGTAAATTACTTGAATCATGATTAATATAATTGTATTTTAACATTATAACTTTCACAATGTTTTGTTTATATGTGTTTTAGTCATCTTGTTAGCTACCTTGGTTCCCAGAATTTCCAGAAATGCATGACATTAAATGAATAAATGAATGAATGACATGACAAATAATTGTATTTATAAGCCAGTAGCCTGATTAGTAATAATTCAAGCCAGAGTTTACCAGAGTTGGGATAACTGAATATAGACTGTTTTCTTCCAGGAGAGGCTATAGCCGGTCTATCAACTAGCTGACAAAAGGCTCTGTCTGTTACTGACACCACTTGAGGCTCCAGTAGCAATGATAGATCTGTAGATAGCCCAACTGTACTTCTGTCTTTCAGTAATAGTAAAGCCTGACTGAACATCTCCCTGAATGTGTGAACCAACAACCAATTTCATCTCATTTGTCTCCGTGTTGAGCTTCATTCTGCAATGCAGCTGTGATGTCACTGACCAAAACTAAGGCTAGCATAGTGTTCTACATACCAATATTGTTTCTGGCTGAATATTCGACAACTACTGCTCTGGGCATGGAATAATGCATGGAAGAATACAAGGAAGCCCTCCTGGTTCAGACCAAAAGCCTATTTAGTGTGTCTAATCCCATCAGCATATATGCTACCTAGGGGAGAAGAATGGAATGGCAAGGGGGAAGGGAGAATGAAGAGAGGTGGGCTGGTTGGCTGAAAACCCAAATAGGAGCAATCTACACAGCAGTTTGTTCCAGGTTCCACTCATGTCAACTGAATATTGAATCCATGCTTGGCTACTGATTGATTTAAGTAATCATCTAAGCAAAGGTGGTGAATGAGATGCTAGCTCTTACCATGTATTTGCTTCTGTGTAGGCAGCTGGCTAGATTGCAGGCTGATACAAAAAATGAAGAGTGTGAAGAAGGTAAGCATTGTAAAATTATACAAGTCATATCAATATAGAATTGTAAAAGGACTTAAAGAACCTGTGACTGACTGAATCTGGTGTGGAGAAAGATACTTTTGCCTAAAATGTTCTGATTTATTTTCCCTAGGAGTTGTAGTTCCTGTCACTAGACCATTAAAAAATGGAATAAATGTGAAGCCCTCTGAGTGTGTTGCAGAAGAAAATAGGGATGTTGAAGTTCGTCGTAGCTGCAGAATTAGGCGCAGTCGCTATAGTACCATGAACCAGTCAGTTTTGTTTGACAAGCTTATTACAAAGTAAGTTTTCTTCCAATACCGCATCAAAATGTTGGTTAAAAGTTAGTGGCATTTACTTGAAACTTGTGCAAGTTCTAAAAGGTATAGACAGTTATCTGAAACTGTTTTGTGAATCTTTGCTGACTGAAAAGTAGTAATGAATGAATATGGAACACACTGTAGCTTGTATATTAGCTATTAGAGTGCTTTCCTATTACACTTCTCCTTTCAACAGCATTGGAGTTAGAGGCGCCAGACCCCTGTGTAGTTCAAAATCCGGGTATAATTCTTATACCTTCAAAAATGTAGCTACAAGCATAAATAGTTGATTAAAACACACACATACACGCATTCCCCCAATCTGCATCAGCATCCTGGCATGCCCCAGGACCATCCCTGGACACCGCATGAAGTGGTTATGACAGTAGAGGGGGCCAGCCAGCTGGGCTGCTGCACTGTGAACAACAAGGCCCCAGGTAAGCCTGAGACCCACCTTTCTCAAGCCACTTCTCAGAGACAAATAGGAGCATAATATTTATTGATTTTTTAAAAATTTATTGAAATGTTTATTTATTGAAAAGTGTATAACCAAAACTGCTGCTCAGGTCCATGCAATACAAGGGAGAAGTGTACTACCAAAGTAATACAATTCAGTCTTGTTGCTAAATATAATATATTTCCCCTTTATAGGTCTGTGTTCTAATTCTACTTCCCAACTAATCATGCCTTGATGCTCTCTGTTTTGCTTTTTAATAAAGCTGTTTTAGTCTATGACTACTTTTTATGAAAGTAAAGCCTGTGCTGGAAAATGCACTTATGTGTACCCTGTTTCCCCGAAAATAAGACCTAACCTGAAAATAAGCCCTAGTATGATTTTTCAGGATGTTCATAATATAAGCCCTACCCCAAAAATAAGCCCCAGTTAAGTGAAACCCTGCCCTCCACCCGTGTGCAGCATTGTGCAGCAACCATTAGAAGATGACATGACCATATTTGAATAAATGTAGATTGTCGTACATGAAAAAAATAAAACATCCCCTGAAAATAAGCCCTAATGCATTTTTTGGAGCAAAAATTAATATAAAACCCTGTCTTATTTTCGGGGAAACACGGTAATGAGTTTTGGGTAGAAAAGGAATGTTTAAGTTGGGGAGTGTTGATCTTTTCCATGGTAGCAAGAAATCTGCAGAATTTCAGAAGTACAATTGCAGAGCTTGAGGAGTTCCTGTTTTTCCTCTGTCACAAAGTCACAGAAAATACAACAGCATTAGAGTGCATATTTGGTGTGGTACAGAAGAAATAGAACTGCCAGCATTTTCCAGAGAGGCACTCAGTTTTGCTCTTCCAGCTCCCATTGCAGACTATCTGTTATCTCTGTTTCCCTCCAAATGACACTAACAAATCTTCAGGAGAATTCAGATTTGATTCTTTTCTAAAGAGTCTTAACTTCAGTTTGTTCAGATCTTAGTCATTCCCCTTCCTTCAGCAATCCTATCCCTAGATAAAAGATAATAGAGGGTAGCTTGTGAATCAGCCTGTTTCAGTTCTGTAATTACAACTACTAGTTATGTATGGAGAAAAGAGGTATGTTAAATACATGCAACAGGAAGCTCAAGTTGGTGAGCATTAATTTAGTGCATTGCAAACCCTGTTCCGTTTTGGAGGAGAGACAAGTTAAACATTTCTGTGCCTGCTTAACACACTCCTGCAACATTTTATGTTTAACTAGATTCTACTCAAAACATTTTTATACTCATAATTTTACCTTGCATGCTTATCAGCACTGCTGAAGCTGTACTTCAAAAAATGGATGATATGAAAAAGATGCGCCGGCAACGAATGATGGATTTAGAAGATCTTGGAGTATTCAATGACAGAGAAGGGGTAAGAGCATATCCATGTTGTATAAAGGGCAATACTTATTAACATAACTTGTTAAACATGTAGTTTAACTTTGCCTTTGCTCTCAGCATGAGTAAGCCAGATGGTTGTAGAAAACTTGTATTTTATTACATTCTACATTGCTGCTTTATCAGAGTTGGTCCTGGAACTTCATTTTTCATGAATGTACGCAGATGGTTTCATTGCACATAATTAGTTGAACTGATGCTTCTTGTTATTATATGCAGGAAAACCTTAATGTGTACTCAAGAGGAAAACAAAAAAGAGTAATCCAAAGGACTGATGAAGAAACTACTGATAACCAGGATGGAAGTGCAGGTTGTTTTGTTTTTAGAACAGTCTTTATGATGTCAGTACAGTGCAATAGAATTTTGTTTACCTGTGGAAATGAATTATCTTCCTCAGTATCAAATGAAAGCATTTCCTCACATCTTAATAATCCCATCATTAGATAACTGTGATCGTTGAAGGGATATTTAATCCTCCCCATCACTTGACCCAAAGATATAGATGGGGAAAATGTATGTGTATAAATTTGTAGCCCCAACCCAACACCACATGTGGTCCTGGGTCAGGGCCAAAAGTACTGCAGCCTGTTCCTGTAGGACAGGAACCTGTGTGTTCTATTGGAATCAGAATCTTGTTTACATAAATTGGATGTTTACAAAATGATATGCAGGATCGGTGATAATTGCTCTCAATTGCTCATTAACCTGTTCAAGTTGTAGTCTGAAACTCACATACCAGGGAGTAAGTAGCTCATTAAATTCTGTAAAATGCTGTAACGGATTGTAACAACACAATCTTGTACTTGCATACTCAAACATATTCCATTAAATTCGGTTGAAGTTATTTCCCAACAGGTGACTTTACTGTAGAACATGTATAGTAATTCTTATTTGGATGAATATGCTGTTGCCAATCAATAACAGAAACTATTTACATTTTTACAACATATATAAACATAATTGAAATACAATTTAAAACATTTAAAATGGCGGACTTAATCAAGTAGACTAGCTAAGCTCAGCTGAATCTGTAGGTATAATATATTGTAATGCCTGTCTAAATAACCAGGTTTGTAGTGACTTTTTAAAAGTCACCAGCAAAGGGGCCAAATGAATTGCAGGGGGGAGTTCATTCAACAGCTGAGGAGCAACTGCCGAGAAGGCCCTACTTGATCTAGAACTAAAATGGTCCAGCCCTTGAATCTGGTGGGCCATTTTTTAAAAAACAGGGTAATTTTTTCAAGCTAAATAAACTTATTTTATATTAATTAGAGTCTTCAGAAGAAGGTGAAGACCAAGAAGATGTAGAAGATAATCAGAAGCGTTACGATCTTAGACAAAGAAAGACTGTTGTGCGATATCAAGCTTCACCAGAAAGTAGGTTTGCTTGGTATCATGTTTTTCTGGAGGAATAAGCTATCTTTGTTTCTGATTGAAATACTTTGGAAAACTGCATTTTATCACAAATCATCTACTTGATATTTCAACAGTTTACATTTTTTCATTTAATTATATAGGTTTTTGGTAGATGACTTTCAAAAGTTACTGAATATATATATAGATAGATAGATATTTCTCTAAGTCTTTTTACTAATGAATGAAAATATTTTGGTGGAAAATTAACAAATGGATTTGCTTCAAATTAGCATTATGCTAAGTATATCTGCATGATATTTCTAGATTTTGGTTTTTAATAAATAATATGGAAGTTGACACCTGTATTTTTGTTGACTGATATATAGGCAAAAATGTGTAATTGTATCTCTGTTATTTATAGAGCCCAGGCATCAAACGAAGCCCAAATTATTTTATCCTGATGTAGCCTCACCAGTAAGACGAAGGTTTTCCTTTAGTCCTGCAGGACCAAGAAGCCCTTACTGTAAAAAGATGAACAGGTTTGTTGTCTGTGTTAATACTCTAGTGTTACCAGTGTTTGAACTGTCCTCTCTACTCCTGAATTATTCAGCCATAGTAGGTTCTGCTATGGCAGAGCACCAATATGAGGGCTGGCAGATCTTCTGGACTACCATCTCCCTTAATCCATTATAATTGACTATGCCTTCTGAATCTTTTGGTATTGTTATAGGTCAAAACGTTGAAAAAGCCAGTCCAGTACTAAATTCCCCTAGCTAAGCTTTGCTAGTAATGTGTAAGGACTGATACTGGTCAGCATAAGGGAAATATAGTGCTTTTGTCATCTGTCAGATTGGACTAGGAGTGCCTGTCCCTGAAGAATGAAAATATGTCATATATTTTTCAGTGTCGCTTTTTTAGGAAATTAGAGTACCAATCTATGTAGACTAATCTGGAATGTGGTGGTCTTCCTCGTTGCAACAAGATAGTAGGAGTGTATTATCAGTTCTATGCTATCTTGTCTGAAGCAGAATTTGTGGTGCTCGGTTTTGGTTTTTGTTTTTTGTTTTTTTTTACTAAAGGCCTTAAATGACTAACTCCAAGTAATGATGTGTATTTTTTCCAGAAAAATTTAAACTGGAAAATTTTACGGAAAGTTTTCCAATGCCCTAAATAGAGCACAGTTGGATTTAACACGTTTGATTTACTTATGCACACTAATCAAATTTTAAACTATTCCAACAGCTTGTAAGTATTTAAACTGAAATAACTGATACAGTGGTTTGACTGTTGTACTAGAACTGAGGAGACCTGGTGTGAGGGTTCAACTGTAAGACCCTTCTTTTCACCAATAATTTCAGACGACACAGATTGCAGTGGAAACTGTGGAACATTTATTTTTGAACCATGAAATAAAGAAGTGTTCTTGTCTCCTTCCTCCAACGGGTCAAGAAGGGGTTTCCAGCCGTCAAATATAAAAGGGTTGCTATAACTAGTATTCCAGGGTCCTGGTAACTCGGGTGACATCCATTCCTTCAGGGTCTTCCCTGTTGATATAGGTAACAAGGGCACGGCCTCATCTTCATTGGGATCATCCCACTGGGTACCTCTCTCAGGTTAAACGGTCTCCCAGTCTGTTCTCGCTCTGCCAGCCTCCTCATCTCCCATGCTCTCCATTCAATTCTTTCTCTCCTTTCCCTTTCTACTCGTTCTTTCTCCTCTCTCAACTTCCTCCTCCACTCTCTTGCTTCAGCCTCTCCCCAATAAGAGGGTCGAGGGGGTATCACTGACCGTCGTCTGTAATCTGCCTCTTCTCTAGGTACTCTCAGCCTCTCCCACCTCTGGGTCCATGGATCTTTCAACCAGATCCATTCCCAACCTGGAGGTAACTGCTCTCTCCTCCCTCTCATTTCTATCCCTGCTTCAATCTCCTCCCTCTTTTTACTTTGTTCTCCTGCCTTTTCTAATGGTTCCTCCTTTATTTCCATTCCCCTTAACTCTTCCTCTACTTCCTCTATTTCTGCACTCTGTAGAGATTACTCAGGTATTTTCACAGAAGTCGATTGGGATTCTCCTTTCCCTCCATCCTCTGTTTGATGAGAAGGGACTGCGCTCCAATGAGCGGGAATTCCGACTCGCCTCCTGTCTCACACCTGGGTCCTGGGTTCAGATGTCACTCATTGTTACCACATGGTAAATTTGGAGTGACTAGTGGTTGGTTTTTATCTAGGAAAATCAGTATAAAATAGAAATGCAGTAATTCAATGAAATATGTAAATATACCAAATACACTGGAATCAATCTGCAATAAAGACAGGCTGAATTCTGATTGTATGTCATTCCATCCAACTATCACCAAAGTGGGGAGACAGTGTGCGAAAATCTTTGTTTCCTATCCCTTAACCTGATTTACTTCTATTTACCGTGTTTCCCCGAAAATAAGACAGGGTCTTATATTAATTTTTGCTCAAAAAAAAATGCATTAGGGCTTATTTTCAGGGGATGTTCTATTTTTTTCATGTACAACAACCTACATTTATTCAAATACAGTCATGTCATCTTCTTCTGGTAGCTGCACACTGGTGGAGGGCGGGGTTTCCCTTAACTGGGGCTTGGGGTAGGGCTTATATTACGAGCATCCTGAAAAATCATACTAGGGCTTATTTTCAGGTTAGGTCTTATTTTTGGGGAAACGGTATTAAAAAGATTGTAATTTCCTTTGAAGTCATTTACACTGGTCTCCATGGCCTCATGTAGGGTCACAGCTGTATACTTCACACCCAGCTGTTAAGAAAGAGATCTATTGTAGGCAGGCTTCCATGGTTCACCGAGTACGACATCACTACTCTTTGAATCCTGGGGATAATAGATCCCCCTTCTGTGAGTTTCACCTTGTAAGTTTCAGTTGGTTACTCTTTCAGCTTTACCTCCCTTACTTTGTCGGTCTGTATGTTTGCCTTTTAAACTTAAAATATCTTTGAATATTAATGGGAGAGCCACTGTGATCTAGCAGTTAGAGGCTAAAAGGTTGTGAAAACCTCCCAGTCTTAAAAAAAACCTAGACATTTCTCTGTTCAGAGTGAAGTGATGATTACATGTTTAGTTTCTGAACAATCAAAACGTGAATTTGTAATTAGATTGGTTCAAGTTATTGTATATATTTGTGCGCCCCCATCATTTATAATTCATTGAAACATCGTACTGCTCAGATGTATTTTTATGCACTTTCATGCATGAGCAAGTCTGGAACCAATTCAAAAGTAGGTTACATACAATAAAATCTTATATGTAAGGAACAACTTCTCTCTTCTTCCACCTCTTTCCTTACAAAATACATCCATATGTGGCACATTCTTTCTTCTTCGTGGCCTCTGTGAATGCACACAAATGGGTTTTACTGCGCCTGCGCAGGACTTCTCGGAATATTCTAGAGCTTAAAAAGACGTGATTAGTAGGACGTTTCCCCGTGGCGCTCATGCTCCGCCCGCCCGTAATACCTCAGTTCCGAAAATGTCCGCCGCTGTCAAGGCTCTGACACCAAGTGACAGACAGCGGGGAGGATGGGCAGGATGTGTGGATTCACAGAGGACCACTTGAAGAACTATGGTTACACGTAAGTAACCTTTCTTTTTGCTACTATATGAAATCAGTTCTGGATACCTTATTTGGCTGTCTGTTAATTGTGTAACATTTTACTCTACCTAATATGTTTACAATGTTTCCTATTAAAACAGACGAAAACATGCAATGCATAACAGTGATTCCACATCATCTTCATCATCTGATGATGAACAGCATTTCGAGAGGCGTAGAAAACAAAGTCGGAGCAAAGCATTAAGCAGGTATCCTGTAACTTTTGTACTCAAATTGTGATGTACATGTGATATTTCCTTATCTAGGGATTGGACTGGTGTTGTACCTAAAATACTGTGGGTGAGAATTATTTCTGGTTTTCTTTGGTTTAAATTTATCTTGTTAAGAAGTAATATATTCATAATTTAGTATATGCGTTTGTTTTAGCTAATGGTGATACCACAGTATCTTAGAGCCAAAACAGGTTAGCTTTCCAAACTGAAGTTGCATTACCTGATGCTTTATATCTAAGTGGCTGCCAAATTAAAGAAAATTCTCAATTCAGTTTTAAACTCTAATGAACACTTAGATTAGTGTTGACTTTAAAAAGTCTCATTCTTGTCAGTGAGTCTGTGCTAGCTGAGAGCAAAATTGGGTTTAATCTTATTATTATTATTATTATTATTATTATTATTATTATTATTATTTTATTTTATTATTATTATTATTATTATTATTTATTTCATTTATACCCCGCCTATCTGGTCTTGCGACCACTCTAGGCGGCTTGTGACTGTATTGTACTGCATCAAGAAACTCTTTACTTTTGAATTAGATGCCTTCCACTGAACTTTAGGAAAGATGAATTGAAGGGAATCCACAAAGATCGGATGAAAATTGGTGCAAGTTTGGCTGATGTTGATCCAATGCAAATAGACTCTACTGTAAGTGTTCAATATTCCACTTTCTTGAGTAAATTGTGCTTGTTACAGATCTGACACTTCTTAAAATAAATGCATCTCTTCATTCAGAATTCTGAAAGTTAATTTGAGTGGAAGCAATGTGGCTGATTTGTTTTTGGTTACAGAAATGAATGACTATTGAGAACATTTGACTGATTATGTTGACTTTTAATTTGCATTTCTGTTTCCTCACTTTAGGTACGATTTGATTGTGTGGGTGGACTTTCTAGTCACATTTCAGCTCTAAAGGAGATGGTGGTTTTCCCATTGCTTTATCCAGAAGTGTTCGAGAGATTCAAAATTCAGCCTCCAAAGTAATAATTAAATATATTAATAGCAACATGATGTCTGGAAATGCTAAGACTTCTCTTCTAATTCTTTTAGACTGTCGAAAGCATAAGGATTGGGGTGAGCTAGTAGAAGCTTTGCATTTGGACGTTCAAATACGTTTTGATGGAGCCATTTGCCAAAGGCTTCTAAGTAAACTTAGGAGTCAGCAAATAAGAAGACCGGTCTGCTTACCAGTTGTTATCTAGTTTAAAGAACAGGAAGTATGAAAGTGCAAATAAATGCACAGTTCTCATAACGGAAAAGCAAATCAGTATTAACTGTGATGCTAAAAGAAAAGTGTAGAGAACTGGGGATAAAAGTATATTTGAGGAGTCCATAAAATGTTTAAAGAACTTCACTTAAAAACATATGATGAGGTCCAGACAATGTACTTTTGTATATCAAAGAAATTCTGCTAACTGCATTGTTGTAAATTCCCAACTCTTACAGGGGATGTCTTTTCTATGGCCCACCAGGAACTGGAAAAACCCTTGTTGCCAGGGCACTTGCTAATGAGTGCAGCCAGGGTGACAGAAGAATAGCATTTTTCATGAGAAAGGGGGCTGATTGCCTTAGTAAATGGGTGGGAGAGTCCGAACGGCAACTTCGTCTATTATTTGATCAGGTAATTTTGCTTTCTTTTTCTCTGTGTTTTGTTCTGTGTAGCTTCATCAGTACTTACACATTTGAACTTCTCTTGTAGGCCTTTCAGATGCGTCCTTCAATTATATTCTTTGATGAGATAGATGGTCTTGCTCCTGTGCGGTCCAGTAGACAAGATCAAATTCACAGGTACGAGCTTCATATTTAAAAGCTATATTTGTTTTTTTAAATTTGCAGCTTGGAAACTGCGTAGTTGCTTTAGACTGACGTGTATTCGCCTATTTAATTAATCGGAATTCTTCCTGGTGACTAATGTTGAAGATCCCACAAACAGATGTTTAGTATCACCTCGGTATAGGCAGGTGTGTTGGCAAGCTTTTAGTTTTGTACTGTAGCATTGGATTAATACCACCGTGTAATATGAGGTCATAACACAAATTTGAAATTCTCAATACTGTTGGCTTAGGCAATTCTATCAACTGACTTCTCTACTATCTCTGTCTGGATTCCACATGAGAGCAGGAATGTTACATCTATTGATTATGCTAAAATATTTTGCCAGTTCTGCTGGCTTTTGGGAGAGCTACATGTCTGTGCTTCACATGCTTCGCCTGCCCCATGTAATAACGAGATATATATGTTGGAGCAAAATTGGTTTTCACTTTAATGAAGATACAGTTAAGTTGATGTCTCAACACTTCATTTGAAATTCTAATTATTATTATTATTAGTTTAATTGAGTTTTTAGGTTGAGAACATTTTTCCACTAGACTCCGTTTTACATCCTTAGATGTTTATCTCTTAGTTTCCTTGAATTTCTTTGAGTCTTGATGGGTAGATACAATATAGACTTGGTCTTCAAGATTCTGGTGCATTATCGGAAATGTTTTCCATTTATAGATTGTTGTTTTTGTTGGTTGCTGATTTGTCCCTGCTTATCTATGCTGTGCCTGTTTAAAAACTCAAGAATACCCTGATCTCTATAGCAATGAGTCCTGAAATGGTCTTGGACTGCAATCCCAGAAACCTTTACCACTAGCTGTGCTGGCAATGGCTTCTGGGAGTTGCAGTCCAAGAATGTCTGGGGACCCAAGGTTGAGAACATCAAATTTGCTGATGACACAAAGCTGGGTGGGGGAATTGCTAATACTTTGGAAGATAGACTTAACATTCAGAAGGATCTAGACAGACTTGAACATTGGGCCCTATCCAATAAGATGCAGTTCAGTGGCAGGAAAAGTAAGGTCCTGCACTTAGGCGGGAGAAACCAGATGCACAGGTACAGGATAGGTGGTACCTGGCTCAACAGTAGTACTTGTGAGAGGGATTTAGGTGTTCTGGTGGACCACCACCTAAGGATGGGTCAGCAGTGTGCTGCAGCTGCCAAGAAAGCCAACACAGTCCTAGGCTGCATCAACAGGGATAGCATCAAGATCACGGGAAATGATAGTACCACTATACCATGCTGGTGAGGCCACACTTGGAGTGCTGTCTCCAGTTCTGGTCACCACAATACAAAAAAGATGCTGAGGCCCTGGAAGGGGGCAGAGAAGAGCAACAAAGATGATAAGGGGACCGGAGGCTAAATCCTATGAGGAACGACTAAAATAACTAGGTACCGTATTTTTCCGTGTATAAAACGACACTTTTTCCTTAAATAATTTGAGAAAAAATTGAGGGTCATTTTATACACGGAAGGCAGCTCTTTACCACTGCCTTTTGCAAAGATACAGGGCTTAGCAAAAACGAAGGGGAGGCGTTTCTTCCTTTTTGCTAAGCTCCATGCCTTCTCAAAAGGCAAGGAAAAGCGGCGGTCACTTTGACAGCTGCTTTCCTTGCCTTTTGCGAAGGCACTGGGCTTAGCAAAAAGGGAGCCCTTTGATTCCTGCTTTTTCTAATTTGGGGTTAGAATAGAGGGGGTCGTCTTATAAATGGAAAAATACGGTATGTTTAGCTTAACAAAGAGAAGACTGAGGGGAGACATGATAGCAGTCTTCCAATATCTGAAGGGTTGCCACAGGGAAGAGGGCATCAATTTATTCTCCATTGCGCCTGAGGGTAGGACAAGAACCAATGGGTGGAAACTCATCAGAGGGAAATCCAACCTGGAAATGAGGAATTTCCTGACGGTGAGAACCATTAAGCAGTGGAACAGCTTGCCTCCTGATGTGGGTGCCTGATCGCTGGAGGTTTTCAAGAAAAGATTGGACAGCCATCTGTCCGGGATAGTATGAGGTCTCCTGCCTTGGGCAGGGGGTTGGACTAGAAGACCTCCAAGGTCCCTTCCAACCCTACAATGATTCTATGATTCTGTGACTTTTTTCCACTTGTACAGCACAGTCTACACAAGGCACAGACCAAGATCTTTGACTCCAAGCCTCATAATGAATACAAACTTTATTTGTTTTTAAGTTCAATTGTTTCCACGTTACTTGCACTGATGGACGGCTTAGACAACCGAGGTGAGATAGTGGTGATTGGAGCAACAAACAGATTGGATGCCATAGATCCTGCTTTGAGGAGACCTGGGCGTTTTGACAGAGAATTCCTTTTCACCTTGCCAGATAAAGATGTAAGAAACATGGTTTTCCTTATGAATAATTGCTGTGACGCGCCCATTGTTCATGGACTGTGATGACCTCTAGGTCAATAAACATCTGGCAAATTTCTTAAATTGAATTTAAATAATTTTTTCATTTAGCTGGAATGTGTAGCATTTGTTTAAACTAATGAAGATTTAAGATTCTTGTGACAAAGAAATATTATTGAAATGATATAGAGAGGATGGTATTCCTTTTCTTCTCAATTAAAATAATCAGTGGGATGGTCTTTATCTCAAGTAACTGTTAAATCTTACTTCTGAAAGAGCATTGTTAGGATTAGGCTGAAGAAGTCCATTAATGTAACATAAGAGCTCCATTGCATCACCCCAATAGTCCCATCTAGTTCTACATTCTGCTTCTCACAGTGACAACCATGCCATGGTATGCCTGAGTATGAATGCCAGTACGCCCTTCCTCTGTTGCTCCTCAAGAACTTGTGTTCAGTGTTATACTGCTTCTGTTAGGAAAGTGCCATGTAACCTATTGATCAAATCCGGATAACAGGATTATTCTCTGTTAACTTTCCTATTCCCTTTTAAAACTATTTAGTCAGACCTCACCATTTGCAGATCATGTTTGTATTCCATATTTCTTACTTTATCTTACTAAGACATGGTATACATAATAAACAATCTTCATATCCAGTTTTTCCATGAATGATTTCATAAAACCTTGATCATTTCTTCTTGTAGGCATATTTTTTCAAAACAAAAAACATCTATCACGTTATCTTTCCATATAGCAAGTTGCCTTGGCCTCCTTATTTTTCTTCATTTTCCATACAATTGTTGGCTACTGAGACAACATTTCTGTGACACAATAGTCTCACAATCTTTTTCTCTATAGTCACCACCATTTTATATCTCATAAACGTTTTGTATCTGTGTCACTTTAAGCTTACTTTAAAACTTGCTTGCTGGCTGAAATCCTGTTGCACTGCTATGCCAAAGGTGTAAGCTTTGGAAGCAAATTGCCTGAAGTTAAAAAAATCTCAGTAGACATCTGTTGCATACTGAGTCATTCAATCAACACATAATCTCTTCATAACTGGAGGCAGTTTGCTTCCAAAGCTTAACTGGAGTCAGTTTGCTTCCACTCATTATGTATTTTGTGTAGTGGAACAACAGAATTTCAGGGTCGTTGTCCCCCCCCCCCCCCCCCCCCCCAGTTTGACAAGGTCTTTCTGGAGCTCTTCACCATTATCTTACAGCCTGCTGGGTCTTTTCAAACTGCTTTCCTTCAGTACATTTTTAAGTGACCAAGAACTTTACCATGTTAAAAAGTAGAATTTAGTATTATACGTGTAGAGCACTCACATTTATAAATAATATAATATTGAAAAACAAAGATGATATAACTGGAAATACCTATAAAAGATCTGTAGTATTGAAGCTACTGGGATTTTTTTAAAATTTACTTTTGTATACTTCTAGGCAAGGAAAGAGATCCTTAAGATTCAAACACGAGAATGGTCCCCAAAGCCATCAGAGCTGTTTCTTGAAGAGTTAGCTGAAAAATGTGTGGGTAAGATAAATTTTTGAAAGTTCAAAAATAGACTTCTGGTACAGTGGTTGAAATCCAGTAGCAAGTTGCAATTAGAGTAGGCCCATTGAGTCAATGGAACTTATGAAGGAGTTGACTCAACAAATCACTACAGATTCAGTGGGCTTAAGGTTGCTACTTACTACTTAACAAATTGCTACCGATCCAGTAATAAGTTGCTACTTGCTACTGGATTTCAGCCAGTATGTTTATGGTTTTGTTTGTAAATGTTGCTTTTTGTGCCATAATTTTTTTAAAAAAATTGCTGTTTCTTTAGATGCAATTTGCATTATATATAAAGTAATAGCAAATTGGCAGTGCCCACATAATAGAGGGATAAATCAGTATGCTTGGGTGAATTGTAAGGTTTGCATAAGTTGAATATGGTACTCCACTCCGCCATCCAACTGTGGTGGTAGAGAATACCAGAAAACAGTGAAGTACTGTACTTGCTCCATGACCAAGGAATACAAAAAGGCTTAAATAAAGCCCAGGGCTTCTTAGCTCACAAATGAGTAGCTTTCTTTATAATTTTGTACGTCAACAAAGTTGTTGACTATGTTCAGAATCAGAATTCAGGGGGAAAAGCCACTCCTGAATCAATATCCTTGCACTTCAAACACCATCTTGCACTTATCTGATAGAGAGTCACTTTGGTAGTGGTCAGGTTATGTAATGAACACACAAAGTTCATGGCTTACGTTAATAATACTATTGTGACTTTGAAATTCCTTTTTTTGTGGTTGTATCCATTTTTTTTGTGTCCACATTTCCACAATGTATAATTGTATATGAAGTACAGTGGTGCCTCGACTTACGGAATTAATCCGTATTGGAATGGTGGCCGTAAGTCGAAATTTTCGTAAGTCGAAGCACCATTTCCCATAGGAATGCATTGAAAACCGATTAATCCGTTCCGGCGGAAGAAAAAAATCACCAAAAAAATAAAAATAAAACACTGCAAGCCCCTGGGGCTGCAAAAAAAAAAAAAAAACAAATCCAAAAATAAACAGAAACATAACCCCACCAGCCCAATCCCACCCTGCAAAAGCCACAAAAACAGTTTTAAAAAAGCACCTTGCCTCCACCTCTGCAACCGCCGCTGCCAGGAGGCCTCCCGGACTCCAACCGCCACTGCCGGGCTGGGGCTCCAGACGCCGCTACCAGGCCGGGGCTCCAGCTGCCACTGCCGGGCCTGGCCACCGCTACCGGGCCAGGGCTCCAGACGCCGCTGCCGGGCCAGGGCTCCCGCCGCCTCTGCGGAGGCTTCCCGCGCTTCCAAAGCCGCCCCGACCGCCGGGCCGGTGCTTTGGAAGCCGGCACCTGGTGCGGTGGTCGGGGCGGCTTTGGAAGCGCGGGAAGCCAGCACCCGGGGCAGCGGTCGGGGTGGCTTTGGAAGCGCGGGAAGCCAGCACCCGGGGCAGCGGTCGGGGCGGCTTTGGAAGCGCGGGAAGCCAGCACCCAACGCGGCGGTTGGGGCGGTGTTGGAAGTCCGGGAGGCTGAGACTCCCTTTTCCTAACCGTTGGGGCGAAGAAGCAGCCTCTTCGCCACCAACGGTTTGAATTTCCCGCCCTTTTCCGCTGCCTTTTTTCTTTCGTACCTCGAAGATCCGGCCGTAAGTCGAAGCAAAATTTTGCGGCCGGAGCTTTTCGTAAGTCGAAATTTTCGTTAGTCGGGACGTCTGTAAGTCGAGGCACCACTGTAGTGGATATTTATTTCACAGCATGTGATAAATTGGATTGTAATCTGGTGATGCTCACTGTACTAATCTTCAGGATGTCACAATGCTTCTGTTTTTGTTCATTAAAATTTTATTAGTTTTCACTATACAGTGGTGCCTCGCAAGACGAAAGTAATTCGTTCCGCGAGTAGCGCTGTCTTGCGAAATTTTCGTCTTGCGAAAAGCGGCTTCCCATAGGAATGCATTGCAGTGCATTCCTCTGGGAAACCTCGCAAGACGAACGATTTATTTCCGTCTTGTGAGGCATCGGTCTTGCGAAAAAGAAACCGTCTTGCGAAGCACGGCCATAGAAGAAGCCGTCTTGCGAGTCACGGAAGCAATCGCAAAACGCTTTCGTTTTGCGAGTTTTTCGTCGGGCGAGGCATTCGTCTTGCGAGGTACCACTGTATCTACATTCAGTTCGTGCTTGTTAAACATTGTGTTACATGGGTTGCTTGTAATTATTTATTTTTGCGTCTTGGTGTCTTAGTTGTCTCTTCAAAATCTATACTTTTTTTAAGCATTTGAACCAATCATGTGTGTATTTTAGTGTATAATGTTGACTACTATAATATACAATGTTCTCAAAATCCTCTAATAACATACCTAATAAAAGTAATTCAATTCTGGTTTCAAATCTATACAATTTGAGGTAATTTAACCGGCCAAATTTGTATTTTGTACCAATAATAACTAAATAGGTTTCTAACGCATAATGTTGTCTAAAGCATTTTATATACATTTTCTTTATATAATTGTTTAGCCATTTCTATCTCCACAGTTTCTGTCATGTCTATATCAATATCATATCTAATATATGTTAATTAAGTACTATTTGTTTTACCCCTTTCTTATATCTAGCTTCAATTTACCTTAAGAGCCACCTTGTTATGCCCATACCCTGATTAGTGATCCCTTATTTCAGATTGATTCTCTTTTCTAATATATAAGATATGTATGTCCTCTTACAATTCCAGAAGTTAGGTGTATACATGCTTTCAACCTTGAGGACCCCTTAATATTTTTTTTCCTTTACATCTTTCTAAGTAACTCCTTCTCTAGTTTGTCTTTTTCCAATTCTTATTCCTATCTTCCTAAAAATTCTCCCTTCCCTTGTACCGTCTGAGATCATTCTATGCACTTGATCTATCTCCAATAGATCTTCCAGGCTCTTTTTACAGTGGTGCCTCGCTAGACGATGTTAATCCGTTCCACGAGGATCGCTGTCTAGCGAAAACATCGTCTAGCGAAGCACATTTTCCCATTGGAATGCATTGAAATCGCTTCAATGCGTTCCAAGGGAAAACGCAGTCGTCTAGCGAAAATTTCCCATAGGGAAACCTCGTCTAGCGAGTGCGGGTCCCCATAGGAATGCACTGACAGCTGCACTGACAGCTTTTCACCACTAGTCGGCGCACTCCTATGGGGAAACCTCATCGTCTAGCGAAAATCGCCATAGGGAAACATCGTTTTGCAAAGCGCAGTAGCGCTCGCAAAAAGGCATCGTCTAGCGATTTCCTCGTCCTGCGAGGCAATCGTCTAGCGAGGCACCACTGTAATTAAATCCGCTGGTTCTTTTCCCTTAGCACACCTAAGACTCCCTTGGACTCCAGGGTTAGAATTAGATCTCCTAAATTTTCTCCTCCAATTTCCTCCAGCCCCTCCTTTGGTTGGCAAACATCATCTACCACCCTGACATTTTCTTGTTCATTATTCCCTGTCTCCTGTTGAATATAGTCCTTCCTTAACTGCTCATTGAATAATTTCGCCTCTTCGTTGTGGGATCTCACTATTTCTAAAATTGCTTGAAGAGTAGATTTTGTTTCATCCCAAAATTTTCCTTGTTGTAACATTACGTCCCGAGATACCAGATGATTGTATTCCAAGTAAAAGTTGTCCAATTGCTTAAAGTAATCAGTTCAATTCCATCAATAATTGCTTCAATAAATCCACTTTAATAGCTTGATTATCTTTAGTGTTAAATTTGAGCCCAGTCTCAGACGTGAAAGGTTTTCCCCGCTTAGGACATTTGCTCACCAAATATCACAGTCCAGTTCACTCGATGTTTGTATTCGTGGATTGAAGTCTTTTGTAATCCAGCCCCAGAAGCAGTCCATTCCAGTATTAGTTCTATCCTGGCCTGTGCTCCAGTCAGGTTCAGAACCCAGGATACATCCAAATGTTTTTATTGGACCACATATGTCCACGTAGCCAGATATATATTCCAAGATGAATTGTCTTTGATCAGAGCTCGGTTGTCAGCCTACATCTCAAAGTACAGTTTAAATTTTCCACTTTGGCAGGATTAGACTTTCCAGGGTTAATTTGTCTATGCTTCAGCCAGTCCTCAGAAAAAAAGGGAAATCAAAACAAATTCCAAGTTTAGAACTGCCATAGAGTGTTCAAGGTCATTGTTCTGGGCTTTCCGCCAACACTGTAGATAGCCATAACAAGTTTAAGTCCCAGAGTTGTTTAGCTAATAATGATTTTAAGAGAAAGATTTCTTAAGTTTCTAATGCCAAAGAACAGTGGTGCCTCGCAAGACGAATGCCTTGCAGGACAAAAAACTCACAAGACGAAAGGGTCTTGAGAGATTTTTGGTGCCTCGCAAGACGGGCCGTCTTGCGATATTTTTCGTCTTGCGAAGCGCGTTTTCCCATAGGAATGCATTGAAATTTAATTAATGCGTTCCTATGGGGGAAAAAAGTCAGAAACCCCCAAAAAAAGTCAGCAAAAAGTCACTTACCAGGTAGAGTAGACTGAGTCCAGCTCCTCACAGTGCATTTGTAGCCCCAGAACTGCCGGAAAAAGAGTGCCAAACAGCGGAGGTTCAGCAACCAGCAGGGAGCCGGCAGCCATTTTGTGGTCGTCTCCGCTCCTGGCCCCCCTCTCCCCGCCTCTCAGCTGATCGGCGCTGGGTCTGAGAGGCTTTTTCCCTGCTAGGCAAGCCTCAGGAAGCCGGTTAGACCCAGCGCCGATCAGCTGAGAGGCAGGGAGAGGGGGGGGGTAGCTGATCAGCGACTTTTTGCTGACTTTTTTTTGGTTTCTGACTTTTTTCCCCATAGGAACGCATTAATTAAATTTCAATGCATTCCTGTGGGAAAACGCGCTTCGCAAGACGAAATTTTTGCTAGACGGCATTAACCATGGAACGGATTAATTTCGTCTTGCGAGGCACCACTGTAATACCAAACTTCCTTCCTTGAAGTATAGTTAAATGTCTAATTAGTGTCCAATTTATTTTCTTTGCATCTTCTTCCCTCTCTCCAGATTCACCGCTGCTCTATAAGTGGGGGGGGATAAGAGACGCTTATTTCTGTTATAGGGTTTGTCTCGTCCAGAGATAGTCATAAAGCAGTATATTTATAAAATATATCTCACCCAGTGGTAACGACGATGTTAATTAGCTGATTTATCGCTTCTCTGTTGCCGGCTGCCAACAACTTGCAAGTGAGCTATTCAGCTGCTTGTTTCCGCCCGCTGGTTGATTGGGGAGTTTCCCGGATCAAAACGGGGGTAACTGCCCCCCCCCCACGTGATCAACAGGCTTCTCCCCCAATTCACCACCTCTTTGGGGTGGTTTTAACCCCTTGGGGAGTCCCAAACAGGTCGGAATTCAGCCCAGGGGATGGAGCTCCGTCCTCCTGCTGCTGTCCCGTCGCAGCGTCAAGCCAGAAGTCCACAATGCTTCTGTTTTTATGATGGAATGTGCGAGCCCTGAATATAAAATATATTCATGCTTTGACTGGCATACATGTCAAAACATTTTCTTGGTAGCACTATTCAGACATTGATCATGGGTTTTTTTAACATTGAGTGTTGAAAACTACATCCACCTGATAGAATTTGGATCAGAAAGGTATTTGCAGATTCATTTGTAGATCATTGGTAGCTACGATCTTTCAGGCAAGAGGAAATGTATGTAGTTGGGTGTCTTTTAAACTAATTGCAGGCCATTTGCTTTCCCTTTATAGGGTATTGTGGTGCTGATATTAAGTCTATATGTGCTGAAGCAGCATTGTGTGCCTTGCGTCGACGTTATCCTCAGATATATACCAGCAGTGCCAAGTTGCAGCTGGATATTTCTTCTATCAATATAACAGCAAAAGATTTTGTGATGGCAATGCAGAAGACCGTACCTGCTTCTCAAAGGGCAGTGACTCCACCTGGCCAAGCACTTTCTACCATTTCAAAACCACTACTTGAAAACATACTTCAAAGAATTTTGGAAGTCTTACAGAATGTGTTCCCACATGCAGAACTGGCACAAAAAGGGACGGGAAAGTCAGGTAATTGCACTTGGGATTTACTGATTTGAGGAGGAAAATTTTAGCTTTAAATGCTCTTCCCCATCTCAAAGTTCCCAAAAAGGCTTCCCAAAACAGAAGGAATCCCTAGGGACCCTCAGAACCTAAATCGGGGGGGGGGGGGGATTTTAAATTAAATTAAAGATTCTCATTGCTGGCTAATTACATCGTTGCCATTTTTGCTGGCAGAGTTACTCAACACAGCCAATATCTTTTCCTCCCAGATCTGAAGTTTGCTTATATTTTCCATAATTCTGCAAACAAATAAGCCTACCAGTTTTAGATTCTCCGGATTGGTTGTTTAGTTCAGCAAATAGGTTCACAAAGCTGTTCATACTGCCTATTCACACGTATCTGTATTAGTTACCTGGCATCAGAGACACACAGTTTTCCAAAGCTTGCTTCCTGCTTGTTTGGAAATGATTATTTCTTGCTGTTAAGAAAAAAAATGTAGCTGTTTATTAATATGGAAATATTTTTGTTAGGGACCAAAGTGTTTAGCACTAGCAATTGACACAGCTATGCTGACTATTAGTAGAATTAAGCTGCCAGGCAGGCATTCTGGCAGGTAGAATTAAATGATTTTTTTAGTGAGCTGAACTCTGACATGCTCCAGGAACACTGGTGACTCTGAGCATGCTGTGATGACATCTTCAAACAATAGACCAAATGCTCAGATAGTCAGCCTCTTTAGAATGGCTCTAGATACTTAGCATCTGATCAGTTTTAGCCAGTTAAACAGCACTGAATATTTTGATGGATTTTTTTTGTTGCAGTCATCACATAGGAATTCATTTGGTTGTCCCAAATGTTCTAATCAGTTAGTGACTTCCATGTTGCTCGATAGCACAGGTGAGGAGTTAAGAGTTCTGCTGCCACTCAAAAGTATCCGGCTTCCTTGAGTTCCTGTTTCAAATCTTCCTTTCACTTATAGTTATAGTACTTTCCCACGATCAGACTGAAGACTGGACTAGATATTGGCTGCAGATTAAGGACTAGGAAATTTGCTTGCCATCAAACCCCCCACAAAAGAATTGGATGCCTCAATTGTAGTGAAGAAGGAATGGATGTATTTAACCGTTGTAATACTAGCCACTTCCCCTGTATCCCTTGACCCTTCTTACTCTTAACAAAGAAGGATCCACAACTAGGGAAGGCAGGCTTTTGAAGAAACGATGACCTTAGGTGGATGTAGGACTTCTGTGGCCTGTGGACAATTTTCTTTCTTTTCCTTTGGAAATAAAGGTAGCTATTACATCTACAAATGATTTGAGAATTTGTACTAGGCTATTTCACTTACAGAACTGCATTGCTGCTTCAGTGCTTGCATTATAACTTGCTACTCTTATCTGACTTTTTAGGAGTTAATAAATTTGTATTGCTCATGTAACATCCTTGAGCATTTTTATGTTAATATTTTCATACCAATTCATAGAGGTGAATTGGACCATTATCGGTGTGGAGGAGAGACATGCTGCATTTTATTAAGCCTTTGAAATAAGATGCAGTATTCATATGAAAATAATGTTTTGTTTTTGTTCTCTAAAGATATTTCTAGTCACGTGTTAGACACTGACTTGTACAGTGATGAAGAGGGACCATCATTGTTTGAAACTGGGCATTCACAGAAAAGTTCTGAAAAACAGAAGCAAAGTTTCCTTAATTTTAACAAGTAAGTGATAAATTAAAGTTATGACAAAGAAAAAGCGTGTCAGTTTATTTATGCATGTGGTATATTTTGCTCTATTGCATGCATTTATATTTTTATTTATTTTGCTTCTTCATTCTGTTGGTCAGAACAGTGGGCTTTTTTTTGCCTGTCTTTGGGCCTACACATTAAATATAAATATGCATATTGTGCTGCTATTTCAATAGCATATCAGTACGGAAAGCTACCTTCCCTGACCTCTCCTTTTCCTAGTGCAGTATACTTGCTTTCTAATCTGTTGATTGCAAATGTATACTTATGGGGCTAAACATACATTGGACTCCTAAGAGGAAAAGTTCAATGAGGTGTGAAAATTAGCTAGTGGGGAATGGCATAGGTACCCACTTTCCAGCCAAGGTTTTCTTTAAGCTGGGTACGTGTGTGAGCGCACATGTCTCTGCCTCCCTGCACACAGCTGTCTTCCTCCTTCGCACAGCGATTGCATTAGATTCTGGTCGCAACAGAATCCTGCATGCGAAGGGGGGTGGAGTTGCTCACGCAGGGGCAAAGGTGAGAGAGAGAGGCGGAGCCCTGCCCAGCAGGGCTGAAAATTAGAGGGTACATTGTTTCCAGCTGAAAACAGACTGATCTCATAAGACATTTGCTTTGCACTTTCCAAAGATACTGGTAGAATCTCCTGTTGTAGCATCTTAAAGCATGGAAATATTACAAATTTCCAATTGGTTGTTGTAGGTTTTTTGGGCTGTCTGGCCGTGTTCTGGAGGTTTTTCTTCCTAACGTTTCGCCAGTCTCTGTGGCCGGCATCTTCAGAGGACTGGAGTCAGAACTCTGTCTGTGCTCTGGTGAGTTCTGACTCCTGTCCTCTGAAGATGCCGGCCACAGAGACTGGCAAAACGTGAGGAAGAAAAACCTCAAGAACACGGCCAGACAGCCAAAAAAACCTACAACAACCATCGGATCCCGGCCGTGAAAGCCTTCGAGAACACAAATTATCAATTATTTAAATTTACATTCCTTCTGGTAGATGAATTATTAGGCAAGCAAGATTTCAGTATCTGCTTGGAAACGCAACACCTGTGAACATTGGGATAATGGGTATTATGGTTGGCATGGGATACCATGCATGAAGTTGCTAAGCAAGAGGAGAAAGAGCCTCATGTCTAAGGCTTGCATCAGGGATGATTGAAAAGGGAATTTTTGCACAAAGATTCTTCTTTTTTTAATAGACATGCTTATCACCAGCCGACATCTTACCGACCAAGGCTCTTAATAGCAGGAGAATCTGGATTTGGACAAGCTTCTCATTTGGCTCCAGCAGTTATACATGCTTTAGAAAAGTTTACAGTATATACATTGGACCTTTCCATTCTCTTTGGAGTTAGTACCAGAACACCCGAAGAAACATGTGCACAGGTATTTTAGCTTGTTGTGTAGCTACTAAAGCAAGGCTTTACAGATCAGATATATATAAGGCAAATATGCATATTTCACCTTCCATGCATGGATGGGAATTGTTTATTTTAGAATGAGTTAGGAATCTTGGCCTCTCCAGATGTTGGACTGCAGTTTGGTTTGAAAAATTAAGCTATGATTATCATTGATGCTAGAGCAGCCTGCCCCAAGCTAGCAGCTTCAGAACAGTTTCACTGCAAGACACATTTCTGAGTCGACCAGCTGGAGCTGATGGAAATGTAAACCAGAACATCTGGAGAAGCTCAGGCTGGAGAAGGCTGTTGGGGAGGCTTATATGAGTTCTGTTTTCCTCCAGTTGTGGGTTGTTGTTGGGTTGTCTTTTTAAGTACATTTTTTGCCTTGGTATATCTCTTGCCTTTCTGACGTGATAGAACTCCAAGTAACGTACATAAGGCTCCCATGAGGTTTTTCCATTTCAGCCCAATGTTGTTTTATCATGTGCCCACAGATAGTTCTCCAGTACCACTTATCATTTGTACTGATAGCAAAAGAGGCAAGAAGTGTGAAGACATAACTTCTGTATAGTTCTCAATTTCAGATAGTGCTCCACAGAAAATTGTTTCTTGCTTTTTTAACATGCTGTACCGTGCTGAATCTACCTTTTTATATAGTGTTATACAGATACGTTTTGTTAGCTGTTTTAAGAGCTTAATGTAAAAAGGAGATATATACTGTATTTTTCCGTGTGTAAGATGCCCCCATGTATAAGACGACCCCCCCCCCCCCCCACTTTTCTGACCTAAAATTTCTTTCTTTGCAAGAAAGTGGAGGGGGAAAGTGATTCCTGCTTTCCCTCTCCACTTTCATTGCAAAAAGGTGCTTTCCCCCTCCATGTTTTGCAAAGAAAATGGAGGGGGGAAAGCGATTCCTGCTTTCCCCCTCCATTTTAGTTGCAAAACGTGGAGCGGGAAAGCTGCTTTTTGCAACGAAAATGTAGGGGGAAAGCAGGAATCTCTTTCCCCCTTCATTTTCTTTGCAAAACATGGAGGGGGGAAGCAGGGATCAAAATGCTTTGATTCCCCCCCCCCTACTTCCGTGTATAAAACGATCCTCATTTTTTCCTTTAATTGTTTTAGGAAAAAGTGTCATTTTTTCACGGAAAAATACAGTAAATTAACTAAATAGTGCTCGTGTTAATGTCAGGACTAGGACAGAACAACCTTTGGATACACAATCTAGCAACCAGTTCTCTGTGTCTGGATGCATGTCTGTTTGTACATACAGCATGTTCCTCAGTGAAACCAAAGTGATTGTCTAGTTCACAGAATTTCTAGGGAGTATTAAAGGCATGCCAACCTTTAGAAAACAAACAGAAACGAAATGATTGACAAATGGAGTGAAGGGCCAGTTATATATCTCCTCTCTGTGGGTAAATTCTCTTTTTTTTCCCCCCAGTTGATCTGTGAAGCCAAGAGAACAGCACCAAGTATAATATACATTCCAAATATACATATATGGTGGGATACAGTAGGACAGACATTGCAAGCAACATTTACTACATTGTTACAGAACATTCCATCTTTTGCTCCAGTTTTGCTCCTTGCAACATCAGATGTACATCATGCAGCTCTGCCAAATGAGGTACTTGCACTCTGATTATGTTTGCCATGTATTTCTGCATATGAAGCCCTAAATGTTACCTACTTAGAGAGAATCACAGTTCCATCACCATCTAAATAACTGAAGTATTCTGTCACAACTCTAATGTGATGAAAGTTGTCAGATAAAAGATACAGTTTAGAACGATTTATGTCTACCAGCTTCTGTGTTAATGCTGCTTTCATTTTATCAGTTCTTCAGGACTAAGCATTAGTATTTCTCTAATCCTGCAACATGTATCTTGTTGCATGACCATCACTCCTTTAATTTTGTTAACAAAGTTGCGATTATATTTTCTTGATAAGTTGTACTTCTCAATTACTTATTCATTGTTTAGGTACAAGAATTATTTGCCAACGGGTATGGAGAAGTTTTTGATGTCCACTTGCCTACTACTGAAGAGAGGAGAGAATTCTTTAAGGATTTACTTCTTCATCAGGCTATTAAATCTCCTGCATCAAAAAAGAAAGGTTAGGATATGCAGCAAATCAATTCTATAAATTCTATGTAGGACTTCACAGATTTTGAAAAATCAACTCTTAAAGGTCTCCAAATTTCTTATCTTGTTTTTAAGTTTTGCAGGCGTTAGAGGTTTTGCCAGTAGCAGCAGCACCTGAACCACGGCAATTAACCAAAGAGGAGGTCAAACAGCTTGAGGAACAGGAGGAAGATACTTTACGTGAACTTCGAATTTTCTTACGTAATGTCACTCACAGGCTTGCCATTGACAAACGTTTCAGAGCCTTTACAAAACCAGTAGACTTGGATGAGGTAATAATAATCTTTAATTTGCTCTTTGAAAACTGGCTGAAATATGGAAGTAATAAGAAAACTAATTAAATGCAAAAAAGAAGAAAGAAAAAACAAACCCTCACACACTGCAACATCACTCCTAAATGCTATCCAAAGTGCTTCATTTCCGAGGAATTAAGCATGATTTGAAATGGTCAAAATTGGGGATTGATTTTACTACATCTTTTCTGACCTCTTCTAGAAATCTAACCCATAAAATATCCCTGCCTGCTGCAACAGTAGATCCATAGACTGGGCATGCAAAAAATAAAGTATTTATGGAAGGCTTGGCCCGTTCTTGTTCATCTATTACAAGAATCCTTGCTCTCTTGTTCCTTTGCCCTCCTTTCTATGCTAATCCTCGGTGCCCCTAGCCCCTGGTTTGTGGAACACTCGTGCCTAACTTGCATATGTCTGACTCCTCCCCTCTTACTCTCGTTGCATTAAAGGGCATCTGGCTCGATATTCAGTGCTATAAATATGGGAAGCTAAAGGTAATGGCATTATATTACTCATAATGCTGTTGTGGGTGTATGGCCCTCTTCAAATGTTAAACAGCTACAACTTCTTTATATTTGCAACTATGGCCATTGATTATTTTTATTATACTAATGTACATTTTATTTATGTTATGTTTCATATAATTTGGTTTGATTTAAGTTAGCAGGTGTCAATCTTTGGTTGTCTTTTCCATTTAATTTGTGATATTATGTATTTTGTTACTTTATTAGTTTAACTGGTTTTTTGCAATGCTTAATTATGTAAAATGCCTAGAGTAGTGTTCCACTAAGTAGGGCAGTCTGTAGACAGACAGACAAACAAGGTTTTAAGAGAGAGGGCAAAGAAGCAGTATTATATAAAACTGACATATAAATATAGGGCAGCTTGTGTATGACTGTGAATACCAGATGTCAATACATGTGTGAAAGGACTGTGGTCTTGATATCATGCTCTAATGGTAGATTCCTTGATGGTCCACCAGTATATGATCCTTGTATGAGTGAGACTGCAGGTCTATCTTAACTTGATACTGTCTTCTTTGACTAGCAGCAGTTGCATAGTATCTCTTGCAGAATTTTTGTTCTAGAACCAAATACCCACTAATTAAACCTGGGGCTACTGAGTTGTGCACATTTCTTCAGAGAATTATATGGCTGGCTATTGTTAAAAAAATTAGATGGACCCTATGTCTGGTGCAGTACAGTTGAATGACAATTGATTTTGCCTCTTGCTTTTCCTCTCTGAATTCTGATACAAAATATGTCTTTCTAAAAATGTAATTTCAGTAACTTTTAAGTTAATGGTCAGCAAGTCAAGCATTCTAAAACATGTCAAGGATATAAGATTTTTATATCTATCTTAAGTGAGATATTTTTCAGTTTCCTTCTTGTATTCCACCTGTAGGTACCAGACTACAACACAGTTATTAGACAGCCAATGGATCTTTCAACAGTTATTTCAAGAATTGACCTTCATCAATATCTGTCTGCCAAAGACTATCTGAAAGATATTGATCTCATCTGTAGCAATGCATTGGAATACAATCCAGATAGAGACCCTGGAGGTGAGTGTCAGCTGTACTGGCCTGAGATAGATGCTGTAAATGTACAGTGATAAGGTATCTTATATAG
Organism: Intellagama lesueurii; assembly: GCA_037013535.1. Classification (NCBI taxonomy): domain Eukaryota; kingdom Metazoa; phylum Chordata; class Lepidosauria; order Squamata; family Agamidae; genus Intellagama; species Intellagama lesueurii. The sequence continues at coordinate 15,126,837 of JBAJHW010000004.1, forward strand.
AACTCACTCGTTATTTTTGGATAAATAACTATGCTAGAGCTGGGAGTTTGAAAACCTCTGTATAAATGTAAGCTTCCCACTTGTACCCCTGGGTTAGTTGCTTCAAAGTCATGCATGTGCTCGTTTTCAGATCGACTCATCAGACACAGAGCTTGTTCACTTAAAGACACAGCTTATGCAATCATTAAAGAAGAAATGGATGAAGAGTTTGAACAACTTTGTGAAGAAATTAAAGAGTCTCGCAAAAAAAGAGGTATGCACTGTCCCAATAATTTAATACTTCGAAAGCAACTGCAATATATTACAGTTAATGTGGTTATACATGATGTATACTCACCAACAAGCACCTCAGATTCTATATCCATCTTGGTCTGTGTAAGATGCTGCTTCACAGGGTCCCCAGCCTTTATGAACAATGCTGTGTCCACACATGCAGACAGAACTGACTCTCTGAGGATGGGATAAAAAGTTTCAATGCATACTGTTCATGCAGTTCTTTGGATCTTAGACACTCTTTATCTCACATTCATCTGTTATATGCCAGTGTAATAAAATATTTGATTTTTTAAAAAACTAACAGTAGTTTGTTACTTGTAAAGGTTGCAGCTCCTCCAAGTTTGCTCCATCTTATTATTATGTAATGCCAAAGCAGAATACTATCTTAGATGGTGTTCAGAAAATGAATTCGGAATGTAGTGAGAAACTGAAAAGCCTTCCAGTGCCTTTGGACACTAGTTCTCCTTTTTCTAACCGTAAGTATTATTTTACTAGTATTTCTCACTTAGTGAGTTTTTGTGTATGTTTACAATTCCAAAAGTGGTTTTTAATCTACTCTATAAGTTCTGTGCCCCAATTCCCTGAATCCTACCCCTTCCCATACCCTCTGATTGAATACTCGGGGGCGGGCAGGAGACCTTGCTTCACAGTCTGCCGCTAGAACAGTAGGGAATGTTCTTGGCCAGAGGAAAAAGACCAAACTGATTTCGTTTTCCTAATTGTTTTGTTTTGTTTATTCTTGTTCGTGCTGTTTGGTTTCCTTAGTGGTTTTCCTTTCCTTGGTACTTTTGACGCTTGGTGTCATAAGGAACCTTCCCAGGCTTGTATGGCCAAGGAGGTGGTGTGTTTTTTTCCCCCCCAGGGGTAGCTGTTATGGGGAATTAGCTGCCTCCTCCTCCTCTTTTAGCAGATGAGCCATTTCTTTCTTACGTTTAGGAAAAGCCCATCACATGGATCTGTGCGGCTACTGTCATGCCTTCATTCATGCTTGTGAGACCACTTTTGGGGAAAGACTCTTTAGGCCTGGGTTCTACTTCTTTGCATACACGGGTGCCCAGCCAGTGGACTCATGTGGCTCCTTTCACACCTCTTGTGCCAGATCCCTTTCTGTAAGCTGCCTTTTTTTTTTTTTTTTGGAAAGCTGAAACTAAGCTTCATTCCGATATACTTTTTAATGTAGCATTATCTAAGAGAAAACTCCGAAGAAAGAGCCGATGGTGCCTGGGAAACCTAGCGAAACGGAAGAAAACTTCTCATTTCAATAAAGAGAATAAAGCACCAGGAGAAGAACAAGATGAAGCAGAGAGTGATGGAGGAGAGTGTATTGAAAATAATGAATCCAGCATGGAACAAACTGAAACAGAAATAACACATACTTCACTAGAAGAATCTGAAGTTGTGCTTGCTGACCAGCACACAAATGACAGTGTAAATAAGTCTGATACAGAGACTGAGAATGAGCAAGCTGTTGATAATAGTGCTAGGTGCAGATCTGAGAAGGACAACAATATTGAATGTTCAGAACAAAACAAAGGATGTAATGGAGACCTAACAGAGCATCCGTTAGGTAAGTTTATGTCCCCATGTTGAGTTCACGAAGTGTTAACCATCTTCTATGCATAACATTACCTGTAAAAGGTGCAACATTCCCTCCTTTGCTTGCCACTACTGTTAATTCTGTTTTGTTTCTTTTTAACTGTAGATGTATGTATGCATCGCATGACCCGTGCAAGGCGCTCGCAGGTGGAGCAGCAGCATCTCATCAGTGTCGAAAAAGCTATGGAGGTCCTCTCAGAGCAAACACCACCCCTGATTGTGGACTGTGAAAAGCTTGAGGTTTGTACATTTTTACCCTGTACAATGCTGAAGTAATAAGAAACAACAGGAGAAAAATACCTAAAGGAAATGCATCTTAAAACTAGAGTAAGACTTTTTCAGTGCTGTGCGTGCATGCATGCTACTCAGTTGTAGTATATCTTTAATAAGTGTATTAAAATATATTAAAGAGTGTATGCCTGAGGGCTAGGACTGTGTTACATTGATCTGTAAATCATTCTGCAAGACATTTTGGAAGAACAGCAGAATAAAAATGCTTATTTTGAGTGAACCGTAGAGCAATTAATTTTAATAATCTTCTTAAATAGTATTATGTTGTGCTGAGTTCACAGTTCCCTGTCTTTATCATAGGTAGAATATTTGGGTTTAGGTAGATATTACGATCTTAGGTGGAAAAAGTTGGCATTGTATTGGACTGAAATGTATCTACGTATTCAAATCATAGTATATCTTGAAAGACCCACACTTCTAGGCTTCTGGGGTGAAGTGGGGTGGGAAGAAAATATGGGGACACTTACCCTTGTGAGCTTCTGCATCTTGTCTCACTTATTTTGTACAACTGTTCATACTCTGCTTCTAAGAACTGAAGGAGAAAGAATTGTACTTACCCCTTTTAAAAAAAATCTCTTTTCTAGGAATTACTGGAAACTGTTACTGAGAAAAGTAGAAACTATACTATACTTCAGTTGGAAAAACTTTATGCTTTGCTCAGCCAATGTGTTTATCGACATCGCAAGGACTATGACAAAACAAAATTGATCCAGGTAAGGTATTTCATACAAATTACTTCATGTGAGTATTTAAACCCATACATCCTGCTGAAATCCTGTTGCTTAGCGTAGGAAGTCACAAGTAAAGTAGGACACTTGAATCAATAGAATTTATGGAGGAGTTGACAGAGTAACCCCTAATCCTGGATCCAAATGTGGTGGGCTCCTCCATGACATTTCAGCTGACCTTATAGGTACATGAACATTATTTTGACACCCATTGTCACCAAGCATCAAGAAAACACATACAACTGGAGGTGTCCTTGCTTTTAAATAAGCATCATCTGTGTTTTCTTTAGTCCTGTAACATTACACAGCTTCTGTTTTTGTCTATATGGGCAAAAAAATGCCCAGAATTATTCAGGCCACAATCCACTAGGAATTAGTTCAGATATAAATCTGGAGCTCAGTTACTAAAGTCCAGTTTTTGCCAGTGACAGAGAGTTCCAGATAGGAGTTTTTTAATCCATGACATTGGATGGTGGGTGATTTTTTGCTATTCCAAATTGATAAGATTGAAGGAGCTGTGACTGCAGCCCCCTCAAGAATGCTTTTTAGCTTCCTTGTTCTTTTCATTGAAGTCCTTCATTAAAAATTGGGAAAAGTCTCAATTCTTTTCTAGCTGAACTCTTTGATTCAGTCAGTTTTTCAGTTACTATTTCTGCAGTGTGTGTATATGAGATAATAATGAACTGTCCTGCAGTTTTAGCTCCCCTGGGGGGCGGGCGGGGAAGGTCAGATTGCTGTTCTCACTGGAAAACTATAATGTAAATATGCAAAAGTCATCACATCAGAAGGGATGTTTAAATACTGTGACGTTCTACTTTTGTTACTGGTGTTGTTTTTTTCTATTTTCAGGAAATGGCGAGAGAAATTGTAGGATTCAATTAATTCCGCTAATGCAGATTCCTAATTTAAAACATTACCATGAAGTAATTTCAGACCAAATTAACTAAGCTAATGTTTATAATTCTGTCCAGTATGGGTACAAAAGCCATAGCTATGTAAGCAATTTGAAGCTAGAAGTAACGTGAATAAGCGGTTCTGCCATTGTGTCTTATAGTCTTTGTACTGTTTGGATTTATAATCTATTTTTTTAAAACTTCCTTCTTAAAATATGTTTTAAACATAAAATACCCCCAAATTAGTTCTGGGAGGATTGAAGTTTTGAAAATACATATTAATTGCACCATTTTTTTCTTTGTAAATTTAATGAAAATACATGGTAATTTATCCCAATCAAATCATGTATATATGTTGCACCTGTATTTAAAGAATACAGTTGGTAATCTTAACATCCAGCATGGTTTTCAACAAATGCTAGAACAAATTTAACTATTCCACTTTCTTAAGTGAAATATTCTCTCCTTTATATCTCTACATTAATACTTCTAGTGTTCATGTTACTGGTAGCATCTTTTTCAGTGCTCTAAGCATTATATAAAATGTAAATGTGTTATTTTAATTGATGAAATAAATGTGTGTATTCTTCAACATTGGCTGTGTGGTAGTCCTTTGTTACCTGCTGATGTGCTCTGCATGAATTGCAGTATATATATAAAAAATCTAATCCACAGAACTCATGACCATACATACTATATATAAGTGAACTGTCTATCTGACATGATCACATTCCCCTCTTCGAAAGGAGAAAGTCAAGGTGGTCCCAAAAAAATAAGAGGGATTTATTCAGAAAACAGAATCCTTACTCAGGAAAAAAAGGACCAAGAACTGGCAAAAATAACAGGATTTTTAGAAGTACAAAATCAACAAAACACTATTTCATTGTGCAGGTAACAAGAAATAAGGGGCCTGGAGATAGAAAAACAAGGATGTTAAAGGTATACTACATGAGGATGAAATTAAATATTTCTTCAAATCTGGCTTCACTGTAAAGAAACAAGGCAGATACCATTATCTGAACTGTTTCGTTTTGCTGGACAGGAATCGGGAAAACAAATAGTCTTGATAAGCTTAAGTTTTGGACATTAAAAAAAGTAAAAATTAACAAATCACAGGGACTAGATTAGTGGTTCCCAACTGTGGGTCCCTAGATATTCTTGGATTAAAACTCCCAGAAGCCTTTACCACTAGCTGTGCTGGCCAGGGTTTCTGGAAGTTGTCCAAGAACATCTGGGGACCCAAGGTTGGGAACCACTGGTCTAGATGGCATCCACTATCTCATAGTGTAGCAACTTTTAATCAATTTCAGTATTCTGCTTTTGCCTCCTAAAGGAAGCCCAGAGCATCTTGCAGTAAATTCTGTAGTATATTCTTGCATTAAATTTTGTAGTTTGAAGCATGTAAGGCAATAATGTCCAACCTGTGGCCCTTTAGATGTTTTTTGGAAGTGCCACTTCTACCAGCAAGTAGCACCATTGCCAAAGGTGAGCGGGGTCATGAGAATTGTAGTCTACATCCAGAGGACTACAAGTTGCCTTCCCTGACATAAGACAGGTGTGTACAGTGGTGCCTCGACTTAACGAACGTCCCGACTTACGACCATTTCGAGTTACAACCAGCTCCAGCTGCCAAATTTTGCTTCGACTTGCAGCCGGAGCTTCAAGTTACAATCAAAAAAAGGCAGGGGAAAAAGGAGGGGAATTCAAATTGCTAACTTCTGGTAGGCGAAGAGGCTGCTTCTTTGTAGCTCTTTCGCCCCAGCAGTTAGAGAGTGTGCGATCGGAGGAGGCTTCGGACTGCCTGGTAAGGTAAGGTGCTGCTTTCTGCTATTTAAAAACTGTTTTGGGTGGGTTTTGCTGCGTGGTTTTGGGCTGTGGGGGTTATGTTTCTGTGCTGTGATCAGTCTTGGGGGGTTTGTGGGTTTTTTTCTTTCCCATTTCCGATGGGTCTTGGGGGGGTTTGTTTGCTTTTTGGGGTTTTTCACCCCCATTTCCGATGGGTCTTGCATGCTTTGCTTGCTTTTTGCTTTTCTTTCTCCCCATTTCCGATGGGTCTTGCATGCTTTTTGCTTTGCTTTCTCCCCATTTCCAATGGGTCTTGCACGCTTTGCTTGCTTTTCTTCCCCCCCCCCCCCCCCCTTCGGCCGGAACAGATTAATCCCGTTTCCGATGGGTCTTGCAGTGGTTTTTGGTTTTTTGGTGATTTTTTTCTTCGGCCGGAATGGATTAATTGCATTTCAATGGGAAATGGTGCTTCGATTTACGACCATTTTGAGTTACGACCATCTTCTGGAACGGATTAAGTTCGTAAGTCGAGGCACCACTGTATATATTTCATCTTTCCTCCAGCAAGCTCAAAACAATGTACTGTACCTTTTATAGAAACCGCGTCCTTTTCCTGCAGAATATCCAGGTAGGCTTAGGGATAGTTCTGCCTAAACACTGGAGAATTACTGCCACTCAGCTAGAACTTCTAATCCTCTAACTCAATGGTCCCCAACCTTTTCTGAACCGCAGACCGGTTGGGGGGGTGGGGTCCATGTGCGGGGGGCGGGGCGTGCTCATGCGGGTGGGGGGGCGGGATATCTCTGCGGCCTGATCCTGCCATGGCCACAGACCAGCACCGGGCCGCAGACCGGGGGTTGGGGACCCCTGCTCTAACTGCTTAGGGCATCCTCTGGGTTAATAAGCATACCCATGTTGGAATGTTCTGTCCATTGGGTTACCAGAGGCTAAAGAAATCTAGCCTTCTGTACTGTGGGTTTGCACATGCGTGTTCATTACTGAACATGACTGCAACATCCTGTGGTGACTGCCTCTTTGAATGAACCCTCAGATGGAATAATTATATTGTCTCAAGTATCCTGCTTTCAACTCCTGCATATAAAGCAGTTTCAATGGAATAAGTGGGAACCCATGTAAGGCTTGGAGCTTGGAAGCAACTCAACTGCCTGCAATAGGTTACCTTTTTTAAGCAGGGCAGCATAACCAACCTTCAAAAGTAACATAACAAGTAGGACCTTGTCTGGATTATTATTATTATTGCCATAACAATGTCTTCTAATTACAGTGGTGCCTCGCTAGACGATTGACTCGCAGGACGAGGAAATCGCTAGACGATGCCTTTTTGCGAGCGCTACTGCGCTTCGCAAAACGATGTCTCTATGGCGATTTTCGCTAGACGATGAGGTTTCCCCATAGGAGTGCGCCGACTAGTGGTCAAAAGCTGTCAGTGCAGCTGTCAGTGCATTCCTATGGGGACCCGCACTCGCTAGACGAGGTTTCCCTATGGGAAATTTTCGCTAGACGATTGCGTTTTCCCTTGGAACACATTGAAGCGATTTCAATGCATTCCAATGGGAAAACATGCTTCGCTAGACGATGTTTTCGCTAGACAGCGATCCTCGTGGAACGGATTAACATCGTCTAGTGAGGCACCACTGTACCTCTTTTTTAAAAAGATGATTTTTAAGAAGCAGAATTTTTCAGGCTTTGTGCCAATGTCTTGCCAACTGGTTCCCATCCCACCAAAAAAAGGCCTGGCACATAATGTGATGGGTCACATTCCCTGGAATGTAACAATAACAAGTTACATTGGAGGGCTTTGCAATAATATTTGTGGCGTATTTAACTAATTTTCCAAGCTCTGAAAAGGTTACCATACTTGTAGGATTACTTAGTGTTATTAATGTTACTTAGTGTAGCAAGTCATACTAGAATAAGCCTATTAAATCAGTAGGGGTTTGGAAAGTCAACTCCAAAATTCCATTAATTCAAAAGGGGCTACTCTAGTTGTGGCAATATGCTAAAAAAAAAGTTGTAGTTCGATTAGGCCCATTTGAATCGATGGAACTTACGCAGTTGACTCACCAAATCCCCAGTGTTTCGGTGGGATTACTCTAATGTGACTATGCCAAGCAAGGTTTCAGCCAACAAATGATATGAAGAAAGCAGATATTGGTTCATCCCTTTTAAAACATTAGAGTTTGAGTTCACTGCCAGGAGGAGAATCAGGATAGACTACTGGAAGGTTTATTATTATTATTGAGGCAAAATATTATTAATGGAATTTGCTGCTACATGATTGTGGATACAGTGTATGTAGATGGATTTAAAAGGTGATAAAAATTCCTCGAAGGTTATGTCTGATGCCATGATGGTCCTATGAAGGTATCCTGGTTCACAGGCAAGAAGACCACAAGCCACTGTGGAGAAACAGGGCACTTAAGGTGTACCTGGGACAATGTTCTCCCTCCTTACCAAGGCAAGTTAATGCTTTCAGACAGACTTTCACAAAGGCTGGCCTGTGACACTTAAAATAATCTCCACTGCAGAAGGTATTGGACCCAGTATATCAATGAGCACAGGGGGTGAGCTTTTCTCATTGCCAAGAAAACTGATCAGGATGTGAGCTTAAGGAGACAGGCTAAAGAAGTGGGTGCCCTTGCTATCCAGATCATGCTTGCACGTACCTGAAACTACCAACTGAACCTTGCTCAAGAGTTTGGAAGATTACTTTTAAAAATCATTTGTTCCCCTTGCAGTGTTTGAAAAATATCTATTACTAGCTGCATTCTTCAGAAAACAGTTTATTTAAAATATCTTTAACCTACCTTTCCCCTTATTTTTTAAAAAGGACCCAGGGCGTCTTACAACAATTAAAAGACAGGATTTAAGTTAGTAACAATTGAGTAGATAACACTAAAAGAATCAAGCAATACAATACCAAAAACGTAGGCAACACCAACACATATATTCAATGCAGTAAGGTAGGACAATCCATTTTTAAAAAAACCCAGCTGTTCACTCAAGTTATACTGCTTCCCCTCCCCAGTACTTTTTTGAGGAAGGAAGGAAAAAAACAAAAACCCTGCTCAATGTAGGAATCCAAAGCAAAGATCTGCCAGGTCCTTATCTAAATTTCCCTTGAATGCCTCCACCCTTGGAGCACTCACTACCTCTCAAGGTCATTGATGCCACTGCTCTAACAGTTAGGACGTTTTTCCTGAAATCCACCCAAAACCCGGCTTCCAAGAACCTTGAGCCCATGGTTGCATGCCCTGCACTCCGGGACGATCGGGAAGAGATCCTGCCCCTCCTCTGTATGACAAGCCTTTCAAAGATTTGAAAAGTGCTCTCCCATCTCCCCTCTGTCATCTTTTCGCAGAGTGTCAGAGAAAGCGAGAGACCCGCTTGGACCCCATGTGACAATCCCCAGCTTCCCTCCCCCAATATCCACCCCTCTGGCCAGCGCGAAATCTCCCTGGGGCCAATGAGGCGCTTGCTTTCTGTTGGGTCCGCCGCCTCCCATTGGGGCGGCGACCCCACCCACCGCCTGGCTTCTCACACTCTGGGGAAGGGAGGAGGGAGGAGAGCCTTTGGCTCCGCCCTCGTCCCTTCCGCCTCCTTTCTCTTGTGTTGTCGAGGCGTGAGTGCGGTAGACACGGGGGGGGGGGGAAGGCAGTTTGTTGTTGCCGTCCTCCGCCCCGCCCCCCCCGCCCAAAAATGATCTCCATTGAGGTCGAGGCGGAGGGGGGGAGCGGAAGATGATGGATTGAATCCCCCGATTGTCCCACGGATCGACCGAAGTGGGTGGGAGAGATGGGCTTTTCCCCCCCACACACACACTCCACCCCAAAGTGCTGGTTTCTAGTTCAAAGTTCACAAAGCATCACTACCCCTCCTCCCCCCCACCCCAAAAGTGCAGTAGGATTTTTTTTTTTTAATGCAAGATGGCGGACTTGCACTGAACAGGCAGAAGCAGAGGGCTGGAAGCAGCCTGGATGCATTTGCAAGGTAGGGATTTATTTAAAAAAAACAAAAAACAGCAACTTTGGTGTTGGGATCAGCAGACTGGGTCAATGGGCGCTTCCCGGTAGGCGTGAAATGGTCCACCGGATTAAGCAGGAAAAGTATATGTATATATATACACACATATATATATGTCAGTGAGAAGCCGCAGGAGCAAACATTTCTCCTCCCATTGAGCACAGGCAGTAGCCATGGCTTCTGGAGCTGATTTTTTTGGGGGGGGGGATTGGTTGTATTCTCTCCTCCCTCAACTCTTAAAGGGGCTTGTGGGGTGTGGAAGGGGGGCAACCCCTTCCCTCCTCCGTGCCCCCCCGCTCCTTTGTGCTGTTTGTGGGGAGAGCTGGCGAGGAAAACAGCCAGCGGGTGAATTCCCATCCCCAGAAAAGACATATTGAAGCCTAGATCTCCAGTCGCAAATTTAGACCTAATTTTGGAGGTGGAAAGGAGGCAGTTATGTCTCAGCTTTCCCGTCCCTGCTCATTGCTTTTATTGTTTGATGGATGCAGGTTGTGTTCCCTCCTTGGGAGGATTCTAGAAACTATAAACAAGAAGAGTTAGCAGCTAAAATTTAGGCCCTGGTATAGAGGAAGAAAGATCTTCACTTAAAAACAAGTGTTGTGATACTGAACACACACACACACACACACCCTTTTTTGTTGTTGTTTTGTTTCCCTCTGTCTTATGCAAAAGGGTACTGCAAAAGTATTTTATCTTTCAGAAATTGTACAGATAACAACAGCGCTACAAAGTTCCTAGCTGCTATCTCTTAGGCATAAATGAGCTATTGTCTCCATTTTGTATGTACCCTACAAAGTAGATTGAAAGGGGGTGCAGTGTTTTGGGGTGGGGTGGGGGTGTATGTTGTATGGGGTGGGGAGGTGTGAGCTAGAAACTGTGGCCTGGATTAAATTTGTCACAATTGTGTGGTGCCTTTCCTCCAAAGGTGAGGCACAAGCAATTAATTTGGTTATGTTAATAACAACAAGCTTAATTTGGGTTTGAGTCATTTGCCCAGATCTTTATGACATCATGGTTGAGAAACAATTGGAACATTGATTCCCTTTTGTCTCAATGCAGTGTTATATCCACAGGACAACATATATTGAAACTGTAAAGTATTAGAGGTAATAAGATCCTTAAGGATCCGTGAAGCATGCTTGTTTGGTGAACTGCCTGACAGTTCTGGAACTGAGTACAAAACTGCCCCTGAGGTGAGGAACTTGGCAGCTGGCAACTTGACTTCTTTAGGGAATGGGATGCAAAAGAAAAGATGCCATCTCAAAGTGCAGTAAACTCTGAATCTTTTGGCCTCTGCCCTGCCTGTCAGAACCGGTACCCCTCACTTTTCACTGTCCTTCCTCATAACTTTTCTGAGGAGGCCACAGCCCTTTGCGAGAGAAAGTGGGTCCCTCACTTTTGGGCTTCAAAGCTGGATGCAAAATAGTCCGTGGGAATATTTCTATTATGAGTGTCTGTGGTTTTGCTTTTTTCAGAATGTTTACTGCTGCTTCTGCTGCGGTCACTGTGTGATACATGATGTGCCTCCTTCTGCCTCCAAGAACTGAGGGCTATGAAGATCTGGAGTCTCTGAGGGGACCCAAAACGAGTTTATAAATGCAGCACCTCTGGAGGGAGGAACACCTGCCCACGGTGATAGGTACTTTTGTACTGTGCCTGGTTTGCCTTTTGCCGTTCGTTAGTCTTGCCTGCCCAGTTAGCTAAAACTGTTGCTGCTTCTCACCTTGACTGTTGCCGTCGTCTTCTCTTCAGCCTTCCCTGTCCACCTGCCCCCAGCCTCACTTAGGTCCTTCAGCACTGTGCTCCTCAAAACATTTGAGTCAGTCCCACAGTATGGCTTCCTTTCTAAGAGTGGAAAAGTTGTTTCCAAGAACAGCTCTCAGAATTTCAAAGCTTAGGATGAGGAATTTTGGAAATTATACTGCAAACAAGTAACTTCCCCAGTCTTTAACTTGTCTTCTCCTTTTCTTGACCTCTTCTCTGACCAACACTGCTGCCTTTTGCTTAAACCTCTCCCATTTCCCCCTTCCCACCCTGACTCATGCCTTATTTCCTTCTTCTGTCTGTCCGTTCCTCCTGAATTTTCATCTGTCTCTAATGGATCTTCTGTTTCTTCTGCCTTAGCTTCCTCCCTTAACACAAACACAGTGCTTCTTTCATTCCTGCTCTGATTCCCATAAAGCCTATTCGGTTTCCCAACGGCAAAATGATGATGAGAGGAATAGGAATAAGAATAATATTTGTTATATAATACCAGTCAATGTTTTTACAATTTTGATTGACTGTGCTGGGTATAACAACAACAACAACAACAACAACAACAACAATAATAATTCAAACAGACAGACACCTTGAACATAACACACCAGACATAGTAGTAAAAGAATGAAGAAATGTCCGGATCATTGACATTGTAATTTCAGGCGATGTCAGAGTTGAAAATAAAGAATTGGAAAAACTAACAAAGTACAGAGACCTGGCAATTGAAACATCTCACCTCTGGAAGAAACACACTTTAGTGGTCCCTGTAGTCATTGGGGCTTTGGGAACAATATCAATAAATTTCACACAGTACTATAAGCAGTTGCAGATCTCAGAAACCACACCACCATCTGTAAGGAATTAGAAGGCATATGGGACTTGTAGTTGTACAAAGTTGGCGTCTGTTAGGTTTTCTGTGTAGTTTGGATTTAAGCCACTGAACGTTCTCATGGGATTGTATTCCAAGTTTGCTCTGCTTTGCACCAAGATAAGGAACAAGGTTTGAGAAGATCAGAGGAAGACCAAACACCACATTCCTCTTAATTGGGACGAGATAACCACTTGCAGGATCTCATGTGAAATAGGGGCGGTGAACTTTGTTACGCCCTCACAATCCTAATTGGTTAACAGCTTGGAAGTGTCAGAAAGAAGGTGGTCTGGAGACAAGTAGAAAAATTGTTGTTTTAAGTATGTGACAGATTGATGGAAGAAGAGAGAGGTTTGTCTTTTAAAAAGAGAAAGAAAGGGGGGAGAGATTCGCCCAGCTTCTCTAGTATGCTGATATGTAGAATGTTCAAGATGATTACTTAGCATAGTTTTTTAGTTGTTACTATTTTAACCTAAGAATAGTAAGCTTATTTAATCATAGTAACTGTTTGGATATGTATATGCTTTATGCTTTTAAAGCTGCAACTGTACTTTAATGGAACTATCTTATTTTCTTAATAAAACAAATATAATTCTAACTCAGGACTTAACTCTTGAACAGCAGGATTGCACCTAAATTCAGTATGGATTGGAAAGGTCACTAATTGCTACTATAACAGAGAGGTCCTACCTGGTCTGTATGTTGTGCTGTCTAATGAAGCACACAGTCAATGGTTTATTGCCTTGTAGGCAGGCAAGAGTTCTTTTTCAGGTCGAGCTTGTCCATAGGGCAAGGACTACGCATTTCTGAGGCTAAAAGGACCTGTCTCAGACATAAAAAGTGGTGGTCGTTTGCGCCTACGGTGACTCCTTGCCCAAGACACTATCTCTTTAGGGAGAAGTGGTTCTGACACCATCAGAGCTACAAAAAACAGCAATATTAGGAACAGCATACATACGGCATCGATATTTAACAGATACTTAGGTTTTTGGTTACAACTTGTATCTGTTACGTAATACCAGTCAATGTTTTTATAATCTTGACTGTGCCTGGAGTTTTTGAATAATAATAATAATATCAGTGCATTGTAACTACTTACTTTCATTCCTTTGACCAAACTCCGGGAGGCAGTGGAAGACAGGAGAGCCTGGCGTGCTCTGGTCCATGGGGTCACGAAGAGTCGGACACGACTTAACGACTAAACAACAACAACTTTCATTCCTCAGTCTCTTATATTCTTTCTTTCTCTCTGCTGCTTCCCAGCTACCACTCCATCTTGGAGCAGGGTCTGAACTGGATGAATTATGCTATAAAAGACTGTGCACATTCTTGACACTGTATGAGAGGTGGAAGATAAATCTAGCTTTTGTAGGTTTTATAAAAATTCAAAAAATGTGCTTGTCAAATGACTGTGACAAGTAGATAGATGTATGATATGGGGTATAAATGTTAGGCTAAATAATGATAATGTGGCAGAAAGCTCATTTAGAGAATGTTCGTAATGTGATACCTAGGGCTTATATGTTGCATATATTTTTGAAAATGCCAATATGGAGAACAATGTAAGCAGTACTCTTAAAGTGGTGCTAGGTCAGGTTTGGCAAACCTGTAGACCTCTGGATATTATTGTATCCAGTTCTCATCAGTCCCAGTTGGTCTGGCCAGTCAGTGGTGATGGATGGTGGGAACAGCAGTTTACCAACATCTGAACGGCCACAGGTTCCCTAGCCCTACTCAAGAAATTAGATTCCTGTGCTGTTTGCTACATGACTTAGTGCCATACGTCTGATCATTTTCCTTGAGGGCAACTTAGAGCAAGTGGTGGTGTGTCTCTGCCAGCTGAAAGTGGGGACTGTAAAAAATTCTCACTAAATTATTCATTCTCCATGACATAGACTGCCTTGACCCTGCAAGACAACCTAATCAACAGTGTATGAATCCTGGATGATTTTGTTGCCTCTAGCACGGTCAGCAAACTGTTGTGGTTGCCCCTTCATCTGCTCCCAGTAGAATTAACTCTCTCTCATTCCAGGTTCATTGTCATTGGCAGAATTACCTGGATGGCTTAGTTCAGTGTTAACTTGAAACATATCTTATAAAAAACTACATTAAGTACCTTTCTAATGGATGTCTGAAACATTTTGAACAGTGTAATTTGGGGGCAAGGGGCAATATATATGAAAAATAAATTAAGCAAGGAAAACGTGTTGGAATAATTTACGTTCCACATTACAGGTCCAGATGAATACAGTTTTGGCACCACTTTAAACTTTCGTTCTGCCAGAATAAAACCATAGCTCAGTAACATTATAAATGTAAGATGCTGCAGGTCTCAAATTCATCCCTGGTCTTACTGAGAAGGTTGGACTAACAGGTGATTTAAAACATTTTTCTGTGCTTGAGATTCTGGAGGGAGGCCTCCAGTCAGATTAGACAAGACTAGAAGTTGACTTGGTGTGAGGCAGGTTCCTAGGAATGAGCTCAAGGTTTTCTCTTCAAAAAAGCTTGGGAAAATCTGTCTCTCTCTTTTGGACTGCAATTCCCACACCCAGCATGGCCTCTGGTATTATTCAGAACCCTGCCGTTCACAAGTACATTAGAAAAAGGTCTTTCAAGTTACCCAGACTGTATAAGATAGGACATAAGACCCATGACTCAATTTATTTTTAAATGTCTTTCAAATGAATTAAGATTGTTCTATTTTAAAGAAAGTAATTTGAAATGTTAGAATTCCCTGAAAAAGGTATGAAGTTGACCCAGGAATGAGGCTTCCTACAAGCACTTCTTGTCTGAAAAAAAAGTGTACATGTTTATACTATTTGTATACATACCACTTAATATAATAATATTAATATAATAAAGAAACCACATAGAGCAAAGACAGGTGTGGACTCTTAATTAAGTTCTATACTGAATCGCAGGCTGCTTGACACTGCTTTGATGTTCCAGCTTCTATGTATTTTTGTGTGAACAAGTTGATAAATGGCATTGTCAAAAGAAATCAGCTGTTTGTTAACTGGACAGAAATAGCTCCCTGTTTTTGAATGGATGAGATTTACATCATATTTTCATAAAATGCTCGTGATTCATTGTGCAGGCCTTAAGATCTAGGCATGATTATTCTTGCCTTTTAATCTGTTGGTCTTTTGAGTTGCTACATTTGTGTATGGGAAGAGAGCAGTTTTGCCTGCAGAGATGGCCATCACTGGCAAGAATATAGCTATGAAGGTGACAGATTTATTTATGTTTTCTGGCAACATAGCAAATCACTTCTATCTAGTCCTTCTTATAATAATAATAATCGGATGCCATCAAGGCAATTCTGACATGTGGCCTTTTTCAGGGTTTTCTAGGTAGAGAGTACTCAGAAGTGGCTTACTATTCTCTTCTTCCAAATTTTAAAATTTAAAGCTTAGTTTCACACACAGCAGTACAAAAGCATCTGCAGGTGAAAATGACACCAATAAATGGCGCCTAATAATTACAAATGCCTGCAGAATAAAAGTAGTTGGAAGCCCCTGCTACATAAGGAGAAATCGTGACTAGTAGGAGTTTGTTTATGTTATTGGTATATTAACTGTTTTGTGATACGGATTTTAACTGATGTGAGTTACAGTTCAAGAGCATCTGGACATCCACAGGTTGCCCACCTCTGCTTGAAGGAGAAGACCATAGCTTATGGATAGCATACAGATCTTGCATTCAGAAGGTCCCAACTTCAGTCTTTAGTGTCTACAGTTTAAAAAGATCAGGTAGCAGGTGATAAGAAAATATTCTTTGTAGGAGACACTAGACAGTTGCTGATAGTCTGGCCTGGTAGAGGGCAATTCAATTCCTTTATTACAATCAACAGATCTGATAAAAGAGGGGAGCTAACTGTGGTTCATTTCTATGGGAATCCCTTTTTTCCAGTCTATGTGATTGATGTCTTTTAAGCACGGGATTTTATTCCAGCCCTACAGATATTTTTTCCCACCATGGAGGACACAGTCCAGCAACCACAGCATTTGTCATGTCCGTTGTTCTAGCTTGGGGTGGGCAGTTGTGGTGTTTCTGATGTATATCTCCTAGCAGCACTAACTAGCATCTCAGTGGTGAGGGATTATGAGAGTTGCAGGCTAGAAACCTCTTGAAGGATCACAGTTGCTCACCCCTCATCTAGGTCAAAGTAATGGGGAGGATGCTTATTAAGACCCCAGTGGGCTTCAAGTGCGTGGTTGATGAGCTACATTTGGCTTGTGAAGTACCTCCATTTTGGGAAGGCTATAATCCTCTTTGCAATTGAAATGGCCCAGTGTAAGATATGCCACTCAGGATATACAAAGGCATTTGACTTCATGAAATGGAAGCAAATCCTTTAAACCCTTTTCTTTTCTTTTCAAATACAGGTGGCAGGTGCAGATGTTAAGAAGTCGCTGCTGCTGCTTTTATCCTTTGGGTTGCAAGTTACTGTCTTCCCAAGTTGCACTATGAGAACGCTGCTGGTGGGCTAAACACCATGCATTGATGTAGATTTAGAAGTAATTCAAGCCTCCAGAAAAGCAGAAGGGACAGGATCCGTGTCTTCTTGTCTTTTCACTGCAACAGAATGGCAAGTAAGCGAAAATCCACTACACCCTGCATGGTCCTAGCAAGAGAGACGGAGCCAGAGGTCGAAGTTGTCTCTGACGTTGAAGAAGCGCCACCTGCAAATACGCCTGCAGGAAGCCTATCAAGTGATGAGGATTCTCGGGAAAATGGGGACTCAGACAATCAGCTGAATAAAAAAGTTGAAGGTGGCTACGAATGCAAATACTGCACATTTCAGACTCCTGATCTCAACATGTTTACTTTCCATGTGGATTCTGAGCATCCGCATGTTGTATTAAGCTCCTCCTACATTTGCCTGGAATGCAAGTTTGTTACCAAGAGGTACGATGCTCTCTCGGAACACAACACAAAGTACCACCCCGGAGAGGACAATTTTAAACTGACCATGGTGAAGCGAAACAACCAGACCATCTTTGAGCAAACGGTGAACGATCTCACTTTCGATGGAAGTTTTGTACAAGAGGAGAAAGCAGAAGAAATGGAAGGCCCCGAGGGCCCTCTGTCGGGCATCTCCATAAGCAAAACCCCCATTATGAAAATGATGAAGAATAAGAACGAAACAAAGCGAATCGCTGTTTTTCACAATGCGGCCGAGGATGGTCCTGCAGAAGAAAAAGATGCTGAAACGGACCCAGAGTGTGAGGAAGTAACGGAAAAACCAGCACCTGCAGTGTCTGAATGCAATACAAATAAAACACCAGCTGCAGAAACAGTCAGCACAGTGGTGAATCCAACAACAGTGATTCAGCCGACGCAAGTGATTACTACCATCGCATCACCGCCAAACTCCAGCTTAATTTCTAAAGTCTTGATTCCTATTAATAGCATTCCAACCTACAATACTGCTCTGGATAACAACCCTCTTTTGCTGAACACCTACAACAAGTTTCCTTACCCAACCGTGTCAGAAATTGCACTTCTAGCTACTCAAGCAAAATATACTGAAGAACAGATCAAAATCTGGTTCTCTGCCCAGCGCCTGAAACATGGGGTCAGCTGGACCCCAGAGGAGGTGGAAGAAGCCAGGAGAAAGCAGTTCAATGGCACTGTGCATACTGTCCCTCAGACCATTACTGTGATTCCAGCACACATTTCGGCAGCTAGCAATGGCCTGCCTTCCATTTTGCAGACCTGTCAAATAGTCGGCCAGCCGGGCCTTGTTCTTACACAGGTCACAGGTACTGGTGCACTTCCAGTGACAGCCCCCATTGCTTTGGCCGTGGCAGGAGTCCCAAATCAAACCCAGCTGCAGAAAGCACAAGTTCAAGCCACTCAGCCGGCAACTGAAACCAAGCAGATTGCTGCAATCCCGGCTCCTCAGCTCACCAAATCGGAGGTGGTGGCAGCCGCTGCCAATGTTGACACTGTTGGGGGCCGTACAAAGAAGACCAAGGAACAGCTGACAGAATTAAAGATCAGCTATCTTAAGAGTCACTTTCCTCTTGATTCGGAGATCATGAGACTCATGAAAATTACAGGCCTGACTAAAGGAGAGATCAAGAAGTGGTTCAGTGACACCCGATATAATCAGCGGAACTCAAAGCACAACCATTATAATCATCTCAACAACGATTCTTGCACTATTGTCATTGATTCAAGCGATGAAACAAACGAGCCCCCGATGCAGGCCCAGCCCCAGCAGAAACACTCATGGAGTGCCTCTGATTTTAGCCCTCAGAAATTCAAAGAGAAGACAGCTGAACAACTCAAGATCCTCCAGGATAGTTTCAACAACAGTCCTGTCCTTACAGATGATGAACTCAATAGGATAAGGTTGGAAACAAAGTTGACCAGGCGAGAGATTGATGCATGGTTTGCGGAACAGAAGAAGTCCAGTGTTCTACATGAGGAGAGTGAGGAAGTAAATGAAAATAATACAGGGAGCCTGAAGGAAACGTCAGTTGCAGAGTCCTCTGGGGGGGAAGGAGCTGGAGCACAGAAATCGGGAAAATTGGGTAAAAAATCACCTGAACAGTTACATATGCTGAAAATGTCATTCATCCGGACTCAGTGGCCATCAGGAGAGGAATATGACAAGTTGGCAGAAGAAACTGGACTTCCTCGGCCAGAGATTGTTAGTTGGTTTGGAGATACTAGATACGCCTGGAAAAATGGTGGCTTGAAATGGTACTATTACTACCAGGGGGCCAAGGCGAGTAGCATGAATGGTCAAGGCCATTCTAGAAGAAGAGGAAGAGGAAGACCAAAGGGGAGGGGAAGGGGAAGGCCTCGTGGGCGACCAAGGGCCAATAAGAGGGTGAAACACTGGGACAGAACACCCGTCATCAAGTTTAAAACTGGAAAAGCCATTCTTAAGGATTATTACCTAAAACACAAATTTCTCAATGAACAGGACCTTGATGAGCTCGTTGCCAAATCGCACATGGGGTATGAGCAGGTGAGAGAGTGGTTTGCGGATAAGCAGAGAAGAGCTGAATTAGGCCTTGAGTTGTTTGAGGAACAGGAGGAAGAGGAAGAGCCGTTGGATGACCAGGGTGATGAAGAGGATGATGATGAAGATGATGATGAAACGGATGACAGTGACAATTGGGAGCCTCCGCGACACGTTAGGCGTAAACTCTCAAAATCGGACTGAGTTGTATGTTTTAGGGATAGTGGGAACATCATCTGGCTGCACTGTGCCAAATGCCTGGTGCTGACCCTCTTATTCTAGTGACCACCATTTTAGAATTCAGCCTGCCTGGAAGGGGGAGAGGAAT
This sequence comes from Intellagama lesueurii, assembly GCA_037013535.1. Lineage (NCBI taxonomy): Eukaryota > Metazoa > Chordata > Lepidosauria > Squamata > Agamidae > Intellagama > Intellagama lesueurii. The sequence goes on from JBAJHW010000004.1 coordinate 15,146,389, forward strand.
TGCTGAGTCGTGCAGCAAAGATACACTCGCTCCTCGGTTCGCAGAGACGGACAAGCCGCTCCAAGATCTGGAGTGACCCAGCCCGCACAAAACTGATGAGCCGTCCTTTACATCTGTGCTGATAGGAGCGTGTGATTCAAGGGACTCTTGTGCTGAATTGCCTTATGTTTTGATTCCAAAAATCCTCTTAAGGATGGAAATGAATTTAAAAAAATAATAATAATAAAAATATGTTTCCTTCCTGTTGCCAGAGGAAAATAAGAACAAAATGAAATGAAAAAGAAAGAAAGAAAAAAGAAAGTGCGTACACTGTACCTGTTGCAAAACTGCATGTCACTTTTCCTCGCTCCAAGCATAAGGAAAAAGGTTCAGAGGAAAACAAGATAGGTTGGGATAAAGGATACCAAAGGACAGAACCAGTAGAGGGTGAGGATTGCTTGAAGGGTTTTGTGGGTTTTTTAAAAAAGGGGAATAGAAGAAAAGAATATCTTTGTTACATATGGAGCCTGTGTGCTAGGTTTACAGAAGTCCTATTGAATGTGTATCTCTAGCTGTGTTCAGGGAATTTGGGTCTGGAGTATGTTTTTATATTAAACTTAATCTGCGTGTATCGTATTTAAATACTAGATACAGTGAATGCAGCCAATACCAAAACTTGTCTTTGATTATGTAGTTCTTTTGAAACTATTGAGATAAAGGATTGAATCCTGACCCACATCCCAATTCTATGGAGTATGTTCCTGTAATGAAAGAAGCAAAGCTGAAAAACCACACAGGTTGCTTGGTTTAAAATAATAATGGCCAAATCTTTCTTCCTTGGGGAGTCAGATGCTCTCTGGCCTAGGTGTCCTCATCACCTCTTTTCTGCCTTCCTTGAACCTGCCAAACACACAGATCAGCAGCAGAGAGTTGAACCACGTAGGATGTATAAACTGACTTCCCTTCCTGTCTCTGCATCTTACCCAGAAAAGGGATGTCGCCCTAGCCAAAAAGCAGCCTGTGACTTAATCGCTTTTTATGTTGTCCATTCTGGAGCAACCTCTCATTTCCCAGTAGAAGGGAGCCTGCTTGCTGTGAAGGAATGCCTTAGGCTACATACCTAGCTCAAGAAGGCATGGCAGGAACTGAATCATGGAATGACAGTAGGGGTTGAAATTGACCTGCCGGTTGGCCATCCCTGGTTTACAAGATGAGTGATCCTGAAATGTCATCCAATCTCTATAATCATTCTACCCAGGAATGATCCATGCCTTGAAGTTTCCCAAGTGCAGTGTAAAGCAGGACTGAAATACAGTGGAACCTCTACTTACGAACGTCCCTACCTACGAACATTTCAACTTACGAACAGCTCCGTCCGCAAAATTTTGCTTCTACTTGCGAACGGAGCTTCAACTTACGAACCGAAAAAAAAGGTGTTCTGTTTAAAAGGTGTTCCCTCCCTCCCTCCCTCCTTTCCTGCCTTTTTTTTTAACCTAAGTCATCTTAGGTTAAAAGAAAAAAAAGAAAAAATTTCTCCCCCTAGTGGTAGAGGAGGGATTAACCGGCTTTGCATTCGACGGACGGACGGCGCCTCTACGTAAGAACAAAAAACAGCTGGAACAGATTAATCGGTTTTCAATGCATTCCTATGGGAAATTTTGCTTCAACTTACGAACGTTTCAACTTAAGAACATCTTCTGGGACGGATTAAGTTCGTAAGTAGAGGTTCCACTGTACTGTGAACCTTCCCCCCAATGTTACTGAAGTACAGTTCCCATCACATTTCTCTTTAAACTATTCTGACTGCAGCTGATGGGAACTGCAGTTAATAATAGAGGAAGGGCCATGCATTTTCTCTCCCCTACTTCAAGACAAAAAAAAAAAAAGTACAGTTCATCTAGCTGTATGTGCTTTGCGTGGGTGATTTTGTGAACAGAGAAGTGAATGGTAAACAACCCGATGGAAAAGGGCAGTTCAGACACACACGCATATTGCCCTGCCTGGTACTTTTTAAGTAGCATAATGCCAAAAGGGTGTAACCAAGTGGGCAGCGTTCTGGCTCACTGGCCATCCTTGTGGCCAAACATGGTATTGCAAATTCTGCCGACTCCCCTGCCTCCACCAAAGCCACATGGCCGGTGGTCCATTTGAAGATTCTGAAAATCGAAACACGGAACCCTCTGGTGCTCTGTAAGATGTTGACTTCCCAGCTATGTAGTTTGAGATTTGAAACAGTTTACAGGCTTTCTTCATATCAGAGCTTTGCATAATTTAAAATTATGGACATATATGAAACATAAGTAAAATTAAAAACAAATTAAGATAATTAATGTTCAGATAATTAGGCTGTTTTTGACCAGAAGTGGGTACTTCAAAAGCATTATCTCAGGCATTTTGTAGATCTTTTTTTACACACAGTGGGGCGTAAACTGCATGCACGTAAGTGCTGCATTGATTGAATTTCTCCACAGTCACAGAAAAGTTGTCCTTTATGCAAGTAGCCCCATTTTACCTGACGGCTCTTTGATCTTCCTACTTCACTTCAAGGTCTATTAAGTGATGTCCAGCTAGAGTCTTGTCCTGGTGGGAGACACTAAAGATGTCTAGAGATGAAAGACATTTAAAGGTTCACATAAAAACGTTTCACATTTTCTTTAAAAAAAAAACTTTTTTGGAATGAACCAGTGTTTGTTCTAGAAAGATTTAAAGCAGTAACATTTCCTGCCTTTCCAGCTCTGGGTCTTGCTACATAATTTGTGCAGTTCACAGTCACCTCATTTGTCTTCCTTTGCTTTTGTAGTTTCAAAGTGAATAAATTTACACACCCAGTTTAACCAGACGTTGTGGTAATACATCCAGCCACTACTTTTGCACCCTGTCAAGCACCGTTCTTTTCCGTTCAGATCATTTTCCTACTTGGGCTTCATTTGCCAATGTGCTTTAACCTGTTAGAGAAGATGCTCTTTGGTTGTCCAGTGTGAGTGTCCAGAGAGAGGCATTTTCTCAAATATTTGGGGGGCCACGTTAAATACATGGTAGTGGAGATGCAATTGCATTTACTTCAGAAAACAATCCTGACAGGATTCTACCCATGGTTTAAAGGTGATTGAAAATATGCTTTACAACAGCGGTCCCCAACCTTTTTGGGACCGCAGACCGGTTGGGGGGTGCGGGCTCCGTGCGTCACGCTCATGGGTGGGCGTGTCGTGCTTGCGGGCGGGGGGGTTGCGCTCGTGGAGGGGTGTGTTGTGCATGCGCGCGAGCGCATCACGCCCACCCCGCGAGTGTGACACACCCGCAAGTGCAACACGCCCACCGTGCGTGCGTGCGGGGGGGGCAGAGATCCGTGTCCACGGCCCAGTTCAAGGAAGCCCACGGACCGGCATGGGGCTGCGGACCGGGGGTTGGGGACCCCTGCTTTACAACATACTCACTTAGCCTGTCACACTTTGCCAGGCGCTGACTTACACAACGCTAAGGGAAGGGAACTGGCTCCTATGTTTTATGTTTGATATGGCAAAGTCATTGCAAATAATTTTCTTTAATCTTTCCTAGTAATATTTCATAGGAACCAGTTTCTTCTCATTACTGAAATTAGCTCCTTTGAGGTTGCCTTTTTCACCCAGTGTGGTAAATTCTTATCTCACGATACATCCGGTAACAAGTTTTCATCATGAAAATAGCACTGTAGAATTCAGAACTTGGAATAATGTTTAACTCTCTTGAGTGTTAATTATTACTTCAAAAACTGCTTACCATGTTTATGTTTTTCACTATTTTATGAGTAGCATGTTACTAACGTGTTACTAAGACAGTATTTTTATTTTTTAAAAAAAATATTTTTCATATCCTATTCCTTTAAAAATAAAAATTCTAGGAGGGGGCTAAATTGGATGAAAGGGCAAATCATAGTCCCAGAGAATGTACTTTGCCATTTTTGGAATTAATTTTTGTAAGATTTTTGTAAGGTCTGGGTGAAAGCAGAACTGACCCCTGGACCTCCAGAGGTTGCCCGGTCCTGCTTTATTGGGAGATTCTTGCAGAGTTACCAAGGCAGAACATTATTCTCTCACATTTCAGAAGCGAAGGCTTATTCAGGCAGAGCACCACTTCTGTAAAATACCGGGTTCTCCATTGATGGTTTCAGTGTCATTTCCCATGACTTTCCATACCTTCTCCTGCTTCCTTTTGGCATCGTTTTGGTAGTCTTGCTGTGGCTTTTTTTTCAAGGAGTGCAGAGTTTTTGTGCGGTGGCACTTCCTGGTAAATGCAGTTGTGCCCATGATTGGAGCCTCTTACCCAGAAGCTTTCAGTTGTTCAGGTAGCAGACAGAAGCATCAGAAGATCAGCTCCACCGGAGAAATAGATTTCTTAAATATTCTTGAAATATTTTTAAAGATTTCTTGAAGAGATTCTTTTTCTTACAGAGAAGACAAGTAGGAAAGTTTGGGTGCAAGTCATCATAAAACCCAAGGCTCTTTTGCAACCAAGTGACAAAAAGGGGGGTTGGATTTTATCTTCGATCCTTTAAATGGAAGTGGGTAGAAGACAACTGAAGATTTACTGGCAGAATACCCCTTGGTAATTTTCCTCCATGTTCCAAGTCATGCCTACCTATAAGGTTCAGTAATATAGATTCCAAGCTCCAAATCTCTGCTTCTGGCATTTCCAACTTTGTCTGAATTATCAGTTTGAGAATGTTCTGTAGATTTAAAGAGTTGCAGTTGCCAGTTAATATGTATGGTAAAAGGTAAAGGATCCCCTTGACATTTAGTCCAGTCGTGTCCAACTCTAGGGCGCGGTGCTCATCCCTGTCTCCAAGCCGTAGAGCCAGCGTTTGTCTGTAGATAGTTTCCGTGGTCACGTGGCCAGCGCGACTAGACACAGAACGCCGTGATCTTCCCACCGAGGTGGTACCTATTTATCGACTCGCATTGCTTTCGAACTGCTAGGTTGGCAGGAGCTGGGACAAGCGACAGGAGCTCACTCCGTCGCGTGGATTCGATCTTACGACGGCTGGTCTTCTGACCCTGCAGCACAGAGGCTTCTGCGGTTTAACCCGCAGCGCCACCACGTCCCCAATATGTATGGTGGGTAGTGCCAAAAAACCGAAACAAAACCCCAACACATTTAAGATTGTTCTTTGTCAGAGGTATGACTTGTACAAAAGATTCTTTTAAAGTCTAAAATTTACTTGAGTGAAAGAGGAGTCCCCCTCTCCCATCATGGATTTTAATAAAGTGAAACCACAAGTCCAAATAGCTGATCAGTGTATTAATACTTTCAATGATTGGGGCCAGTTTTGATAATTGCATCTGAGGTTGGAAATAGATGTGTTTAATCTGGAGGCTATTTTGATTCTAATGTGCTCTGGGGATTAATATTCTCTTTTAAGAATGAGGTTTGCTTTTAAAAGTTCTGTTTTTGTTAAATTGTATGTTTTTCCACATGTAATATTTCTGGAAAGATGACCATTTCCCAAAAGGGAACTGTGTTCATCTCTTGTTAACAGAAACAACAAACATCGGAATCCAGTGTTACACTGATGCTGCCACATGGTATGAGAGAACCTCCTTTCCCCCTTCTCTTCAGATCTTGAAGATGCCTCAAAACCAACTCCAGAGGGTTTCCCGGCCCTCCAGAATAAGTTCTCGGGGTGATCTGGAGGATGTAGTCGGCGGGGCAAAGTGCCAGCAGTAGTCTAACACTGGATTTTAACCAAAGAGTCCTATGACACCTTGAAGGTGAACACATTTATTATGGTATCACCTATAATAAATACAGTATCTAAGGCTTTAATAGTCTATAATTGATGAAATCTCATGGCATAATATTTTTATTGGATTTTAAGTTGCCACAACACTTGATTATATTTTCCGTAAAGATAATTATATAAGAGAGATCGGCAGTATGCAAATATGATTACTGTATCTTAATTGTGATTGCTCAGTTAAGGAGTCCGTGATTGATTCAAATCCCTTAACCATCTGAATGGCTTGCCACATGCAAAGTATAATGTGTGGTTCATGCTATGTTCATGCAGGCCAGTTAAGACCTGAGGAAGGTTTACAGGCCACTAAGGACTTCTCACACAGATATCAATTTGGTTTATTTAGGAAGACTTCTTGCATTCATGGTCCATAGCCTGTGGCTGAATTGGAGATCTCATTGTGTCTTGTTCAGATGATACCTTGCAGCATGCACATTATTTTCCTTTCTGGCAGTGGAAAGCATTTTAGCATTGATTTAATAAACCCTGCATTATAGTAATGTTCTTTCTATTTTGTATTTCAGTTTTTAAAGTTTTTGCAAAGCTTTGTTGGCTTGACAGTACTGTGGAATATTGTTCTGACCTGTATTTGTTTGCATACCATATTTTCTAACAGTAGAAAAAGAGATAATGTTACAAGCACAACACTGAGAAGCCATGACTAGCATTATTCTGTGCTGAACCACAGGACGTCCTGTCAGAGCCTGTTTTCCAACACGGCTGTCTTCTCAAATTCTGGAAAATACAGTGCCCTAATTGCTAGCTCTCGAGATGAAAAATGTGGGTGTAATGCAGAGTGAAAGAATTAAACAGTATACCACAAAGGAAGAGAACAAATAAAATTTACTTTGGTTAAGCTCCTACAGGGTTTTCAGTTAATGTACGAATATCTTATTTGTCAAAGTTTTCAGTTGCAGTAACAATACTGCGATGTCTTTGGATCACGAGCACGGTGGTGCTGTAAGTGCAAGTCAAGATCTGAGATCAGCATGTAGCATGCTACTAAATCTGTTTTCCTAGTGTATTATAATTTTAGCTGCCAAGTGCTATTAGATGCCATGGTAGTGAGCATTTTTTTCCTTTTGATTACTTAGCAACTTAGTGTTTACTTCTTTTCTAGCTGCCTAAAGTGTTGAAGGAGAAGCCAGTTTAAAGAAAAACATGGAGTGGGAGAGGGGATACGAGTTCAAGAACTTTAGTGAACTGGGAACAGGTGGGGTGGGAGGAATTCCTGATCTTTTGGTGGAACCAAGAAATAAATCAGACCCCTGGGATTGTACTGAGCCACAAGGATTGGGCTGTCTATATTGTGCCAAAGTTTTTTCCCCCCTTTTTAAACGGCTTCAAATTGGCAGAATTACACAGTAAACAAGACTGGTTAAATGACCGTTTGTTAAGAAGCAGGGTGTGTGTGTCAGATTTTTAAATGGAATGCTTCTGTTACACGAAGGAAACTTCCAGATTTTTATCCAGAACTTTATCCAAAATGGGAACTACAGTACTAGATTTTTGTCTGGTTTACATCAATCCTATTAGTATGAAGATGGGCTTAACTGCCTGTGTCCTTTAATATGCGATTTAAACGTATAGCTTTGAGCACCCAAACCTTTTACAGAGTAAAAGACCTTAGAAACAAGGAAACATAATCAGTATGCCTGTGTCTTATTTATCAGGATATGTACAAATATTGGATGTTGCACACGTATTTCTACAGCTGCTCATAACACACATGGGAAATGTATTCTTCCTGAATAGCATGCATACATGTTGTATTCTTCCTGAATAACATGGCCCTATGGATTCTGTAGGTGTGGATGATTTTCAGAGCAGATATTGCATTGAAAGCTTTGTAATATTTCAGATTGATTTTTTTAAAAAAAAGAAGAAATGTGGTAGGGAAGAGGTTGACCCTAATGGAAGAAGTGCTAAAGGTAGCCTGCAAATACCAAAAATATAATCAATAGAAATAACATTGTTTGCCCTTTTGCTGTATGTTTTGTCCTGCTCTCCCCCACTCTGTGAAAGGAGGAGCCATAAAACATGTTTATTTGAACAGAAATCCCTGCTTTTCCTCATTATCCTTTTAAGATACACAAAGCATATAAAGTCGGGAAGCCAACTGATTTATAAGAGTGGAGGTATTTTTATTGGAGCAAATAGCCATAGTACTCACTTCATTGCAAGTCAAGGCTCCTTCAGCTTTTCTTCTACAGGTCTTTGAGGCACATGATCATATTTGCCTGTGTCTTAGATGGGCAGTAAGCCACTGACATGCATAAGAGGACAATCCCAGGCAGAACCTGGGGCAAGTTATTTATTGCAACAGCGATTATTATTATAATTGCTCTATTCACTAAAGAGATTTGGTGACTTGCATAATCAGCATGTTCTGCAGGCCAGAGAAATACAGGGAAACATGCTCTTGTTTCCTCTCCTGGCCTCTTCTAATTCCCTTGAAAATACAAAAGACAAAACGGTTATCAGAATATGTTGCTTGTGGCACCCCCAAGTAACTTTGTAAGCATGTTCAGATGTAGTTGTGCATGCCTTTAAAAGGCCAAAGAATGCTCTACCTTTGCTTGCATCAGACAAGCTGTACATGTGAAAAAGAATCCCACACACTACAACACCTTTAGGCAGAGAATGCCCTGTGGTGCTGCAACAATGAGTTGGGTTGGATTTTGTTACCAATACCCAAGTTTCTAGTCCTTAGGAGGGGAATTAAAAAATGGAGTTGAAGATGTGCATATTGCCTGCTGAAAAGTCAGATACTGTTAGTGTGTGCAAGGATTAAAAAAGAAAAAGAGAGACAGAAGGAGAAATTGGTACCTTAAAAAGTAACAGCTTTATTTTACAAATTCAAGAGTGGCTCGTCCCGTTTATTGGGCTGCCGTTATATGTTAATGTGAGCTTTCGTGGATCAAGTCCACTGTCTCAGACAGGAGGGGGGAAATGTACATATTTGTGCAAAATCAGGCCTGGATTAGAACAGGTACCACTGGCCGTGGAGGGCTGCTGCCCAACGAGAGATACCCTGGATGCCTCGAGGAAGACAACAGAACCTCTTCCACAGTCAACCCGGAAGTGTGAAGCAACGTGTGAGTCTACCCTTGGAAGTAGGATACGTACCTCTGTGAGAGTACGCTTTTACTCGAGAGCCGCTCTAGGTAGGACACGAGGCTGTCTTCAATGACCCAGGCGGGGCCGCTCTAGCAAGCGAGCCTCCGGAGCAGTCGTTCTCCCCTGCCTTCGCTGCCGGGATGGAGCTGCCTCTGGGCTCCGAGTTCGAGGAGTCAGTCTTCGAGGGAGGCTGCCGGGGGCGGGAAGGGCGCTCTTCCCTTTCGTACAGCGCCCGTTGCTGTGAGCCGGAGGTGAGCGGAAGAATACGCCTTCTGTCTCTTTTTTAATTGAGTAACGGGTCCCGAGAGCTGCAGTCCCTTAAACTCTAGCGTAATCGTTTGGCTTTAGAGAAAAGGGTAATAAACTCTGCACATGCTCGGAGGCAAGCTCTTATTTGGTAGCCTTTGGAGCGGGGGGGGGAGGCAAGGGAAGACTTCGCTAATAGGGCAAATTGCATGCATTCTTTGGGTGATATTGCACGCCTTATTATCTGTGATCGTTATAACCTGTTTTTCCTCTAGTGAGTTCAAGGCAGTGCACGGGGTTCCTGGCCTCTTCTCCACTTGGTCCTCACAGGAACCCTGTGAGATAAGACAAGGTGAGAGAGTGTGGAGTGGCCCAAGATCACACTCTGAGGTTCGTGATGGACGGAGGATTTGAACCCACGTCTCCTGAGTCTCAGCGCCATGCACTGACTTTGGCACCATACTGGTGACTTTATAGGAGGTAGAAAAGGACTTTAATCCTGTCCTGACATGTTCAGAGGTTAGGTCGCCTGGAGACAGACAGCTCCTGATGCTATAATAATAATAATAATAATAATAATAATAATAATAATAATAATAATAATAATAATAATAATATAAAAAATACATATGTACATACATACATACATATATGCATACATCGCCAATATTTAACAGATACTTCGGTTTTAGGTTAAAATTTGTATCTCTTATATAATACCAGTCAACATTTTAATAATTTTGATTGACTGTGTTTGGTATTTTTGAGTAATAATAGTAATAATAGTGCAGCGATTTCATCTTTTCCTCATTGTTGGATTTTCTCAGTATTTCCAGATGAGGCTTTTAACTCTGCAGTTTCCCTGCTTCATTGTGGGGTTTAGGGAAGCAGTCCAGATGAATTGCCATCCTCTTGCGCGTCTCATTCTTTTGGCAAAAGGCACTTCAGGACAAAACCTTTTCCATGGCACCTTGAGTGAGAATCTTTGTGGGCAGGATGCAGAATCTCCTCAGGGTATTAGATCGATAGGCTGATCTATCCCAGATTTATCTTAACACCTTCTGGGTGCTGCAACTGCTTTATAAATAAAACTGTGATACTGTTCCTTTGCCTTTCTTTTCCCCTCCAGTGGTTTTGCGAGGAAACAGAGTGTGAGGATGATGCTGAAGCTGTCAACCTAAAAAAATTCAGAGGAGATCTGGCATATAAACGCCAAGAATTTAAGGTATTTTCCCTCCACCACCCTCCCCATATGTTTCTACTTTCTGCCAAGCATAATGTCTGGACAACAATGGTAGCCTGTATATGGATGCTTTTGAATTGTGGTGCTGGAGGCGACTCTTGAGAGTCCCCTGGACTGCAAGGAGATCAAACCTATCCATTCTGAAGGAAATCAACCCTGAGTGCTCACTGGAAGGACAGATCCTGAAGCTGAGGCTCCAATACTTTGGCCATCTCATGAGAAGAGAAGACTCCCTGGAAAAGACCCTGATGTTGGGAAAGTGTGAAGGCAAGAGGAGAAGGGGACGACAGAGGACGAGATGGTTGGACAGTGTCATCGAAGCGACCAACATGACTTTGACCCAACTCCGGGAAGCAGTGGAAGACAGGAGGGCCTGGCGTGCTCTGGTCCATGGGGTCACGAAGAGTCGGACACGACTTAACGACTAAACAACAACAACAAATATGGATTTCATTTGGGGTTTGGTTTCATGCAGATTATCATATCTGACCCAAATCAAATCCCTCCCATGCCCAAATGGTCTCCACCACTGGTGCACAGGATTGAAACCTTAAACTTGCTCATGTTTTTTAAGCAATCATATTGTTACCCATTTTGGAGCTTGATCTTGCTTTACGTTTGATGACCTTACCAGACTGTAGTTGACTTAGTCTTCTAGAATTATACTACATTTCAGCTTAGTGTTTTCATCTCTCCTTTCAGAAGGCCCTGGCCGAGTATTCGGACTGCCTTGCACTGTTGCCTCCTAGCAATCTTGCCATGAGAAGAGACGTGCTGGAGAGCCAGGCTCGCTGCTTAGCTCAGCTGAGGAGGCCTAAGGAAGCTTTGGAGATTGCAGGCAAGCTGGTTGGTAGTTTTCCCATTTCCTTCCCTTGAAAGGCTATCTTGATCAGAATTCTTCAGGACTGTCAATGCAGAAAAAATCATTTTCTGAAGGATGTGGTTACCAGCCACATTTCTTATGATCACTTCTAGAGATGAACATGAACTGCGGATTGGCGCCGCACCTGCACAGGTGTTTGTGGGGGCCACGTGCTTCCCTCCCCTGCGCGATTGCCCATTCAGTGGCAGCAGCACACTTTCCTCCTCTGCCTCCTCCATGTGATCATCCACTCACTGGCAGTGCTGTGAGCTTCCTTGCCCTGCCTCCTCATCTGAGTGGGCGGCTGCTGGAGGAGGCAGAGCAGGGAAGTGTGCACTGCTGCTGGTGAATGGGCGATCGGTCAGAGTAGGCAGGGAGGGAAGCGCATGGCAATTGCAGAACACCCGTGCGAGTGCTGAACTGGGCCAAACTGTGGTTCATGCTTGTCTCTAATCTGTTCCAAGAAAATATCTACCCGTTTCTGCTATATCCACTATATTGGCAGGGTGAGGATTTACAGGGGTGGCCCTGCCTTATTTTCGTCCTGGGACTGCAGCAGACTGCATTTGGCCCTTGTTTTAAAACTGGAAGTGATTAAACATTGTTGGAGTGTAAAACAGGGGTGAGGGTGGAAGATAGCCTTTAAAACAACAACTGTACCTCCAGGAGACTTCTTGGGTGTGCTTGATTATTGAGGGAATCGGGGGGAGAGGTATCTAGGGATACCTTGGGAACTCTGTTACATAGCCATGGGCAGAGATGTGGATAAAATCATATAGTTTACCTTATGGTAGGATCTGTCCTTGGGTGCAATTTAAATTGACCTCAGTATTTTTAGTTTTATGGTTTGGCTTCACCTAATGAATATTCTTTTTTTTTTTTTTTTTAAGGTGGTTGAGTGGGTTCCCCCCCCCCCCCATGTTTAGGAAGATATTCCACCACCCCATTTTCTAAATATCTGTCTCTGTAAATCTGTTGCAGCAAAAACAACACAGTCTCTTGTGGCATGTTATGTTCCAACAGAGTTGCCACAGCATCAGCTTTGATGGACGTGGTTCATTTCATTGCACGGTTTCATGCCGTAGTAACTACTGTTGTGACGAGACTTTGTTGTTTTTCAACAGATTCTTTTATATATTATTGATTTATTTTTCTTATATTTTGATTTTTTTTTCTTTCTTTCTTTCTAGAAAAATGGGGCAACCAATACTGACCACGTGACCGCTGTGCTAGGCTTGCAACTTGTTATTTTCCGCACTCTGGAACATAGTGGGAAGGTCATAGAGGGCCTGCAGCAACTCATTGCATTACACCCTTTCCACCCAGGGAACTGGAAGCTGCTTGCTGAGGCTTATAGGAGACTTTTGAAGCCCCCAGGCCTGTTTCCAGTGTCAGAGACGGATCCCCTTCAGTGTGGTGTCTCAGCTACAGGAGACTGTCTCCCCGCTTCATCAGCTGCAGCCAACTTCCAGTGTCACAAGAAGCACAGCTTGGGGAACGATGCATCTTCGCGGTTTTCTCCCAAAACAAATGGCAGCTTTGGGTCTTGTGAGGAAGGCCAAAGAAGAGTGGGACTCCCCAGTGCCTTGGGAAAATCAGAGGCACACCACAAAATGAAGACTGCTGATTGTGATTCCATGGAACAGCCGCAAGACATTTGGATATACGCATGTGCTTCTTTTGTTAGAGCAAGGTAGAGTACTACAGTACTAGGATGGGCAGGTTCCGCTCCTCTGTGGGCCAGGTTTCCATGCTACCCGTTGTCCAGGGGCTACTCGTAAGATGAAAAAGACCCCCAAATACAGAAAATAGAACCAGAAGCAGCTAGAAGGTTTTAAAAATTGGTATTTGGAGGGTGTTAAACAGTGCAGGGAGGGCCTGCCAGTTATTTAAAACGTCCATTGTCACTTACAGAGGTTTTTAGGACCTATAATTCATCTTTATTTTTTGCTACACAAAGTAGAGTTCACAAAAACAGCTTTGGAAGCCACGCATGGGCCCAGGGTCACACTTTGCCCACTAGTAGACAAGCAGTATGTGTCATGTACAATACCATTCTACATTTCTCATCTTAGGAGCGAAACAGACCTGGCAGAGATCATGACTCCCCTGCCGTTTCTTAATTAACATTGGGAGAGCATGTCAGCTTGAGGGTCAGTGGGCTTCTTCTAGCCAAAATGTGTTGCTCTCGTCTAGTGTAGTCACGTGATGAGTGTGACTGCTGGCTGTTCTTGTGGCTTCTTGGAAACCATGGTTTGTTTGGTGGTGGTTTGAATAGCAAAATGAACTGTGTTACGTGTGAACCATCCCTAAAACTGACATCAGCATATATATTTATAAAAGGACACATGGAAAGAACTGGTACTCTCCCACTAGAACAGGCGTTCTTCACAGGGGCCATGTGGCCCCCTGGGGGACCCTGGCCCATTTGAACAGAGCCACAGAGGATAACAGTTCTTCAAACACCACCTTATAAGATTTGTTATTCGACTTACATGATCTTGATTTGGCCTGGAAAAAGGTTGCGAATGGCTTCACTAGCACATGATCCTGTGGAAACTATGGAAACCCCCACAGTTAAAGCCAAACTTTCATTCACTGATGTTATCTCTCGTTGGTTTTGACTGTCAGAGCAGTTATGACCTGCCCATATATGTTTCAGTTTTTGTTTTCTATCCCCAGGCTCTTGTTTCAGCTCACAGAGTCAAACCAATCTTCCTTCGCTTTAGAAAGAAACTTACAAGCACAGCGAGAAATTGAAGACCGGTTGGCATCTATGGAGCTGAAGGAACAAGCTTTGTCCATGGTAACTGAGGCAAGTTGAGGTTTTATGCATTACTGCCTCCTTTCCTAACCCAGAGCCCTTCAGATATGTTGAACTACAGTTCCCATGTTACCCGGGTTAGGGTTGGAAAAACTATTCAAGTCCAGCAAATTTGCATCATATCATTTTGTTCTTATTAGCCACTCAGGAAGCAATCTGGAAGCATGGCAGACTGCTGCCTGAAATGGTCTAATGGACTCATGTGACGGTCACATTGTATAGTTGGAGGTTATTTGTTCCTGTCTTCTGCTCAGTGTAGGAGTTTTGGAGCAACAGCATTTCTGACAGGTGACTGCCCAGCCCTGCTTAAGTGTTTCCAGTCAAGGAAAGTTAGCCAAATCTGCCTCCTTGAAATGGTTCTAACCCTAAATGGTCCTCAGTTCTAACCCTGCACAATCAGTGTTCCCTTTCCACTACGGCTTAAGTACTGCCATAGCTAAGGGGTGTTTACATTGCCCTTCAAAAAAAAAAACAACTTTTGGTGAAACACACACATCCTATATGCCAACATTTGCCGGTGGTGTGCATAATAAATATTTCAGAGTTAAAATCTGTCATGTTTTTCATCAGATAGCTTATAACCTCATTAACTTTTCGCTTGTCTCTTTACAGTTTCAGCACATTCCGTTCTATCTGTATGTTTGTCTTTGTGGATGCTTGTTGTCATACAAGTTACAACAAGAACATACATTAGATTCCACAGCTTCCTCCCAAAGTCAGATGCCTCAGCTTTTTCTAACAGCATAATTCTTAGCAAACTATCTAACAGCTTTCTCTCTTAGAATCTGACTTACAACTGCTTCTAATCTCTATTACTCCTAACTAGCTAAAACTTAACTGCTGTTTCAAATACACTCTACTTATATATCAAGCAGTATATACAGTTCTGTTCATACACATTATATCTCGCTCCCACCTGTTTTTGCAGACTGAACTGATGCACATCCAACCTACCACTAACAATCATTCACCATGCATATTCGAACAAACGTATATACAGTTGTATCTACCATGTGGAATTGGCACACACAGCAGTATAAGAAACTGCTTTTTATCATGGCAGACTATCTAGCAAGCTATGCAATGTTGCCCACTGACCGGCAGCAGCTTCTGAAGGGGCTTAGGCTGAGAGAGGGCTTTCCCATTACTTGGTACCTGATCTTTTAAGTGGCCATATCAGGGGCCAAATCTGGGGCCTTCTGCATGTTAAGCCAGTGTCCCAATCTCTCCTTACCTTCCCACACCTCCATGTCTTTTCTCAAAGAGAAATCTATGACTTTGCTCATTGGTTGCCTTTCATCTACTTCCTTGCAGATGATGGGAGAGGATCTTGTCCCGGAAAAGCTGAAAGAAGATGCACAGGGAGAGGTGAAATGCATCGGTGCTTCAGCCTTGACGTCCCTTTTGAGTGCAGCCACTGAAGAGTTTGAAAGAAAGTGGTTCCACAAGCTCAAAGAGAACTTTTCTCACTTGGACTGCTGGACATAATGCAGTTTGGCTAACACGAAGTTCCTTTTTCTGTCTTTCTTTTTATCCTGGTTGTTAACAGGGCTTGTATGGATGGGGGTCAAGGAATGTGCTTAGCCAGACTACCAGTGTTTTACTCTGACTGGAGAAGGACTGAAAGTTGCATCACACACCTGGAGCAAGCTCTCTCACAGTTTAGAGCCTGACTGACTTAGCTTTCTCCAAGGCAGGCTGTGCTGTTTACATACAAGTGCCTTGGCTATTAGGTAGGTTGACGAGCTCATTAATGCATGGACCTAAGGGACTAGCCAACATTGTGCCCCTTGCCCACACTTTGGGACTCGTGGCCCATTCATTTTTGCTCTCATTGGCGCATCGTGCCCAGAGTAGGGGGGTGACAGATAATTCCGCTCTTTATTGTTTTGGCTCTACTCACACTGCCCACTTGGAAAGGTTCAGAAATTCTTTATGTAGAATACAGAGCATGTGTCTTTTTAACACTAAAGTTTTCCTCACTCAAAAGGTTGGTGTTTTTTTTTTTGTTTTTTTTTTGTTTTTGGCGTAACTATGGTTATCATGATCACTTTATATGTGACTGGATTGAAACCAAATGTAGAGAATATTATGGAGGGAAAGGAATATGAAAAATACTTGTTAAATGAAGGGGTTTATGATTTGGTGGTAGAATTTGGGTCCAATCAACTGTGTGAAAGGGCAATAAATGCACAATATGGAGATACCAAAATGACAGGAACAGAAGCTTGGGAAGCATATGTTGCTCTATTCGATATACTTTGAATTAAGTTTATTTATTAGAGGCAAATGCTATTTTAGGTTCATAGAATAATGAAGTTGGAAGGGGCCTATAAGGCCATTGAGTCCAACCCCCTGCTCAGGGCAGAATCCAAATTAACAGAAGTATAGTCTCCAAGTCCCGCACGGTGCTAGTTCCCCTCTATTCAGCACTGGTTAGGCCTCATCTTCAGCACGGTGTCCAGTTTTGGACACCACACTGTAGGAAGGATGTAGACAAACTGGAACACGTTCAGAGGAGGGCAACAAGGGTGATCAGGGGGCTGGAAACCAAGTCCGATGAGGAAAGACTGAAAGAACTGGGCATGTTTAGCCTTGAGAAAAAAAAGACTGAGGGGAGATTCCAACTCATCCAATAAGATGCAGTTCACTGGCGGGAAAAGTAAGGCCCTGCACTTAGGCAGGAGAAACCAGATGCACAGGTACAGGATAGGTGGTACCTGGCTTGACAGTAGTACCTGTGAGAGGGATTTAGGTGTCTTGGTGGACCACCGCCTAAGGATGAGTGAGCAGCTGCCAAGAAAGCCAATACAGTCCTAGGCTGCATCAACAGGAATAGCATCAAGATCACGGGAAGTGATATTACCACTCTATCCTGTGCTGGTGAGGCCGCACTTGGAGTGCTGTGTCCAGCTCTGGTCACCACAATACAAAAAAGATGCTGAGGCTCTGGAAGGGGTGCAGAGAAGAGCAACAAAGATGATAAGGGAACTGGAAGCTAAAAGAACTAGGTATGTTTAGCTTAACAAAGAGAAGACTTTAGGGGAGACGTGATAGCAGTCTTCCAATATCTGAAGGGTTGCCACAGGGAAGAGGGCATCGATTTATTCTCCATTGCACCTGAGGGTAAGACAAGAAGCAATGGGTGGAAACTCATCAGAGGGAAATCCTACCTGGAAATAAGGAGTAATTTCCTGACGGTGAGAACCATTAAGCAGTGGAACAGCTTGCCTCCTGATGTGGGTGCCTGATCGCTGGAGGTTTTCAAGAAAAGATTGGACAGCCATCTGTCCGGGATAGTATGAGGTCTCCTCCTGCCTTGGGTAGGGGGTTGGACTAGAAGACCTCCAAGGTCCCTTCCAACCCTAGGACGATTCTGTGATTCTATGATATAACAGCACTTTTCAAATATTTGAAAGGCTGTCATATAGAGCAGCGGTCCCCAACCTTTTTAGCCCTGCGGACCGGCTGGGGAAGGCGGGGCACCCCCCCTGTGCTCGTGCGCAAGCGCAAAGGAGCGGGGGGTTCTTGTGCAGGCGTGTGCAGTGCTTGTGCGGGGGCGCTCGTGCGCATGTGCAAAGGGTGGCGCGGTGCTCAGGGGCACTTGTGCGCATGCACAAAGGGGTGAGGGAGTAGTCACATAGGTGCACGAGCGCAGGCACAAACAGGCTGTGCGGGGGGGGTGCGTGCGGGGGTCGGGGGGGAGGTCTGTCTCCGCGGCCCGGTCCAGCTCAGGCCACAGACCAGCACTGGGCCGCAGACCGGGGGTTGAGGACCTCTGATATAGAGGACGGGCAAGATCTGTTCTCAATCAACCCAGAGTGCAGGACACGCAACAATGGGCTCAAGTTACAGGAAGCCAGATTATGGTTGAATATCAGGAAAAACTTCCTAACTTAGAGCAGTAGAACAATGGAACCAATGACCTCGAGAGATGCTGAGTGCTCCAACGCTGGAGGCGTTCAAGAGAAATGCAGACAACCACCTGTCAGATCTGCTTTGATTTGAATTCCTGCATTGATCGGGGGGTTGGACTCGATGGCCTTATGGGCCCCTTCCAACTTCATGATTCTATATAAAGTGGTGTTATTTTTAGGATGCTTTTAACAGTGGAATCTTTATATACCAAGTCCTTTTGCACACGAGAGTCCTGTGAAATCTTTCAAGCAAGACTTTATTTATTTATTTATTTAAAATATTTTCTTAAAAGGACAAAGACGAATGACAGCTGTTTTGTATCCACATGTTGGTATTTTCTTCCTTAGAATGATTTTCTCTGAGTATAATAGGCTGTGATTAGCTTTAGGACTGTTCCAGATTCAGAGAAAGCACCTTTAGGTATTTTTTTTCGTTTCTACTTCAGAACAATACACATTCTAGAAAAATAAGTGTCTATGTGTATGGTTGTAATGTTTCTTTCCTCCCTGCAGTATTTATGGATTGATTTTTAGTCACTTTAAATGTAGTTACAGTTAGCATCAGTCTGTATAATTTAATTTTCAAGAACCTGGAGCGGAGGCGATTGACTCTGGTGTTCCATTCTATCTCTGGAATATTAAATTCTACTGCATTTCTTTAAGGATATTTCAGTTACTTTTAGAGAGCGTACCCATGCCCTGTGGCACTTATACAGTAAAATTGCAACCAGGCCTTTTAATTTTGAAGGTATTTTTCTTCAAAGAGAAATGGAAAAAGCCCCTTCACTTAATACATAAATAATCACATATGGTCAAGTCAGTGTTGACTTATGGTGACGCTTTTCATGATTTTCCAGCTAGACAATACTCAGAAGTGGTTTACCATTCCCTTCTTCCCCTGGAGCTGTTCAGCTTGCCCAAGGTCATACATGCTAACTCTACTCGCAGGAGGCACAGTGAGGAATTGAACTCCCAACCTCTAGCTCTGGAACCAGGTATCTAAACCACTGAGCTATCCTTGCTTCCACCGTCTCCCCCAATATACATCTTGCTTCTTTAAAAATAGTTTCAAGGGATTTTGGTATTCATGTGTTTATTTTTACCTCAGTGCAGTACAGTCATAGAGGTGTGCTGGTTTACAAAACTTCACTGCCTCTAAAGAGTCTCCCTTTAATGCAGAGTGTGGTTTGAGCGCTGTCACCTTGGTATCACAATGAATAAGACATTAGGGTATGTGCTGATGTGAAAGCCACAATAGCCAAGTGTTTCTGGAAAAGTTTTATTTTGTACTGAAATAACAGGTATAAATGAGTACAGATATGTTAGATAAGATCTTTTACATGTATTCCTATATATATCTTTAAAAAAAAGTCTTCCTCCTTGGTCACACCCGAAACACTGTGAAACGTCTTCTGACTTAATATGCCTATGCAGTAATCTGCCCTAGTTTATACAAACAGGTGGTTAAAATATGTCTGCATTGTCCCACATCAGAGTTACGGAAACTGGGATAGATGAAGCATAGCTTAATCCTTACCTCAAGGGGGGTATACACTTGTCAATATATCCCATATCACCACATTCAAATAAAAGCTGGTATCAGCTTTTATAGGTCCTGGGATTTTTTTCTCCAAAAAAATTTATTAATTTGATTCTCCTCTAGTCTGAAATGGCACAGTCCAGAAATGGTCATACTGTTTTCAAATGCAGTCTTACGGGGGTCTTTCTCTCATTCCCTCTTTCTTACAAACACACACACTATTCTTTGTGTGAATGTATATATATGGATGAACTAGAGGAGCTTCTCCTAACTTGGTACTCTCCAGTGATGAGAGCTGGAGTGCAACTCATCTGGAGGGTACCAGATTCAGGAAGGATGTGTGATGCATTCACTGCTATAGAAGGAAGGAAGGTCTACTCAGAGAAGGGTGCCACTCTCATTGAAGGTCATGAAACATCTGCTCCTGGATTGGCAAAAAGCTCTGGAATAGCAGGCTCTTCAAAATCATGAATCCGATTCTCCACACATCTCTCTGTTTAGGATTTCTCCTCATCCTTGGATTTTGAATTCTTGCAGCCTTGACGCAATCATCCGATCAGGTTGGCTTTGTGAAGACATCTCCAGACTGGATTCATCTGTGCCCTGTTGAAGTCTTCTTGTCTCCTTCTCATAGGCCTGTAAATGTTAATGTTGTTGTACAGGACAGCAGGTGAATCCTTGATGTACTGCCGCTGGTAGTAGTTGACCTGGATACCATTTGGTGGAGGTGGGCTGGTCATGTATGTGGTGTACCCGTGGAAAGAGTGAACCCTGTGGAGAGGGGAGGGTGACACGGGGTGGCTGTTAGAAAGAGGAGTCCTCGGAGGCTGCCTGTTTGGTGACGCACTGTCGTTTGACAGAGAGCTGAAGGGGTCTGATGGGGTCCGGATGCTTCCTCGGTTACTGCTGTTGCTCACGCTGCCTTGGGTGGCTGCCGTGCTTTTGTTGAGCCAGAAGAGTGAGGTGTACGATGGAGGTCTCAGCCCTGCCACGGGCTTGGACAAGGCATAGAGGTGCCGGAATTCTTCATCAAAAAGCTCCACCACTTGGCCAGTTAACTTGGAGAGGATGTTCCGATGGACCTGGCCACACAACCAGGTGAAACTGGAGGAGAAGGGGATGGGTAAGCGGCAAAGGGCAAAAGATGGGTTAAGTATCTGTGTTAGAATGTTTTAAGGGCAAACGTTGCTGAGCATAACTGAAAAGGATGACGGTTGGCCATAACAGCTTGGGAGCAGCATACCTGCAGAGCTTGGAAATGTTACCTATTCAGCCATGCTGGCTAGGGAATTCTGGGAGCTGTAGTCCCAAAAAAAAGTCATTATGCTGCTCTGAGTACTTAGTTGGTGGTCCTACCACCATATCGGCCTGCCTGTACACAAATTACATGATCAAAGGATCTTCTTTTGGTACTCCAAATGAAGGAGTGCCTTCCTGGTATTGGCACCAGTCTACAATATCTATCTTTCTCGGTTGTTCACCTGGCATCAAATATATACTTAAGCATAAATACGTATGCACACACATGCACACCTATATAAAAAAAAGACAGCCTTATACTAAGTGAGACTGTTGGCCCATCTAATCCAATATCATCAGCTCTGACTGTCAACAGCCACTCTCAAGAGTTTCAGGCTAGATTCTTCCCTAGCACAACCTGGACTGGTGTCTTGTGCTAGTCTTTGAAAGTACAAACCACAACTTATCCTGCTTTGCTTCTGAAATTGGATAAGAATAATGTTCTTCAGGGTGGTTAACATCCAGGTTGTTTTCACCTTTGAATTTCAGGTGAAAGGCTTGTTCATGTAACCATTTTAGATGAAGAGAATGTCTACAAACTTTCTCACCTTGAGATGTGTACTGTGACGTAACCTCGTAGAAACACCACAAACGATAACATTGGATGGAGTGATGGGAAAGAGCAAAACAACCCAACAAAACCCCACCCTAAATACAAGCAATGTTAATGGACGTTCAAGCTTTTAGTTAATAAAGTAGCTTTAATTGAATGTCAACCAATTTGAAGTAAATTTCTTTCTCACTGGATGCAAGATAGCTACGCCATCCCTTATACCTCTGCAAGGAAAAAGACTAGAAGCTTGAGGGATCTGGACTGTCTGAAGGGGCGTTGATGTTTTTTCTCCCTGTCCCTTTCCCATGGCAGTAAGAATAATAACCTTAGAACTGCCGAACAGGAAGGGATCCTATGGATTATTGAGTCCAGCCCCTATCAGGGAGGCACAGCGGGGAATTGAACTCCCAACTGTACCTAAACCATTGAGTTACTCCAACAGTTCTAGCCCTGCTCTTCTTTAGCTACAAGAAAATCCCTGTTCAACCTATTTTCAAAAAATTCATTGTCGTTGCCCATTTTTTCAACATATAACAGAGCTGGGTTTGAGGGAGGATTTCTGCATAACTTCACCTTGTCTACTGAAAACATCCAAAGGTGCGGTCAAAGATTGCTTAATGCTGCAAACATTTTCAAGATGAAACATATTTATTAGGCATTTTTAAAGAAACAGAAAATTGAGGTGGGATGTTTTCTCCAGCCCACATCCAACCCCGTTTCATCAAAGGCAGTTTCTTGGGGGAAATTTTCCTTGGAATAAATCCAGGATTTTGTTTCAAAGAGTACCTCCTACAGCGCATCCAGTCACGTTTGCCCATTCTCCACATGAAAATCACGAAAGTGTTAGTTCGTTCCAGAAATGAACGTTGGGTGGTGTGTGTGTGGGGGGGGGGGGGTTTGGGACTGAGGGTGTTGTAGTCAGGATTCAGGAAAAGTTATTTTTCCAAGTTCTGAGGCGATCTTGTTTGGCTGAGCTAGCCTCAGCCATTTTTGATAGCCGAGTTGAAAAATCCCATATTCTTCCCCTCCCCCACCGTGCCATCAAATCTAATGGAAATTTTAAGAAATTGCAGATTTGCTGCCCTCAGTTAGATTGAGAATCTCTGTTGAAGGGATCTGCCTGACTTCACAAATAGTAGGGCAACTTGGCTGTTTACAACAGGCTGTTGCAGCTGCCCTTGTAGAACTAATCCAGAGAGATAAGAGTCAAATTGAAAGCAACAGGGCATGAATAAGCTTAACTCTTCAGGGATAATGCACAACATCACCAGATAAAGCAACCATGCATAATATTATACCCACTCAAATTGTGATCAGTACTCAGGAATCTCATAATCTTAATTTTTTTAGTAGGCTATGAATGTCTGTGCCAATACTTGCCCTTTTCCTCCCCATCAGTATCATCATCATCTTAGAACTGTAGAGGTGGAAGGGACCCTACAGAATCTAGCCCATGTCAAGGAGTCACAGTGCGGAATCGAACTCCTAACTTCTCCTTAACCACTGAGCTCTCAAAGTCTTCCTTCTTGCTCCTGCTACTCCTTTATGAGTTCCTTCCTACTCAGTGCCCTTCTGCCATCTGGAAACAGTGGGTCCATCAGGATGGGATTTGGGGCCAGAAGCCAAGGGCCCCACTCAACAGAATCAGCGGGGAGGAGCGTAAATGCGGCTGGGCTACCACATTTGGATGTATGTGGGGCTAAGCAGCTTCCAGAGATCCAGGGGCCAGTCCAGCCCATCCCTGGACCTTGGAGGGTTCCACCTGTTCCTGTGACGACCCACCCAGACTAGTTTTTTCTTACCCAAAATGTTAACAACAACAACAACAACAATGGAAAAACCTTGACCATGGAAAAATGGTCAAGTTTTTTTAAAAAATTAAATTATTTTGGGGTGGGCTAGGTGTGCTCTGGATCCCACAAAATGGGGCAGATTTGCCTCCTGCTCCCTAGACAGCACACCAGGATTTTCTAAGCTGAAAGGTTCTTTCATCTAAAATAAATTTAAAATTTGGAAGGGGTGTGTGTGCAGGGAGGCCAAGAGGCCTGGGAGTCACATTTAGGTTCCTGGGAAGCTATAATATAGTCCACAGATATCAAGTTGCTCACCTCTCATGTAAGCAAAGTAGTACACCAAACCATCTTGGGTCTTTTTTAAGGAGAAAGGCGGGATAAAAATATTTTAAATAAAATAAACAAAGGCAGAAGAGGTGTAAGGTAGTTAAATCCAGGGTTTAGAAATTATCTGACTACACCACTGGCTGGAAAAAAAGACTTATCTGCTCTCCTAATTTCTCCTTCTGGGCCTAATAAAAATTAACTCACAGGAATGGAAAGAGCTGCATAGCCTTGGGTCCCCTTATTGGGGAAAAGGCGGCCTATAAATAAAATATATAATAAAAATAAAAGAAATTGCTTACTCTGGGACGGGCAGCAGAGAGCAATCTTTGCTGCCTCTTCCAGAATAAGATGTCTAAAGAAACATGTGCAGTGCTCGCTAATTATGTATGCAATATGGTCTTGAGCATCAGAGACCATCAGCTTCCCAATTGCTGGGAATCATGAGCAGGAAGGTGTTACTCCATGTTCTGGTTGGAAACTTTCCATTGAGGCACATGGTTGCCCACGGTGCGAAAAGAATCCTGCACTTCATAAATCTTTGGTCTGATCCAGCAAGGTACTTCATATGTTCATCAAAATAGCTCTGTTCCTGTAACAGAATGTATATCATGGAGCTAGTAAATAAGCCAAGGTACAGTGTTGAATGCAGCCCTCTTAGAAAACAAAATACGATGGGTAATCTTACCTGTAGGATCCAGACAGAACATATCTCCAGTCTGAGATGATGAATTTTTCTTGGATTTGACCAGAGAACTTCCGACCTGATTTGGCACAGTAAATTTCCCCCGTAACGGTTCGCACAGAAATGTTCTGGTAAGTTATCAAAGAACATTGCATGTCAGTCATCATCTCTCATCCTAGCTTACCTCACAAGGGTGTTGCAAGGATAAAACAAAATGTTGCCTTGATCTTCCTAGAGGAACAGTGGGATGATATGTGTGTTCATGTGCACATACAGTATATATTATATAGATATAGATATGTATACATGCCTTCATATAAATATAAATAATACCATTTAAATTCTGATATACTCTTGATTTTTGGTGAAGGCTTCTATCTTCTGGCAGAAGGTTCCCATGGATATACAAACTTAGGCATACAGGCATATAC
Source organism: Intellagama lesueurii (assembly GCA_037013535.1). NCBI lineage: Eukaryota > Metazoa > Chordata > Lepidosauria > Squamata > Agamidae > Intellagama > Intellagama lesueurii. The sequence continues at coordinate 15,170,975 of JBAJHW010000004.1, forward strand.
AGGCATTTAGGCCTGCCAGTCACTGCAACTTCCATGTTCACCACCATCATCACCTGAAGTTGTTTCAATTGTATGAGGGGGAAATGCAACCTCCAGGGAGGACCCTGGAAACAGTCCATGCTCAGTAGGTGTGGAGCACTGACTGACTGTTGAAGAAGGGAATAGAAAACAAGGTGGGAGAAGGGATGAAACGGAGGGTTCCCTAAGAAGACAATATGACTGGCACCCTGAACAGGCTACCACTCCATGCTACAAAGTTTTGCAGCAAACCCCACTTGTTCTGTCATACCTGTGCTTTGGACACAGCTTATTCTGACCATTATTCTGATGTTTTATTTTCTTTCAAAAGCATGCAGAGAAACAAAGCCAACCTTAGTTTGTTTAGATCTTGGACAAGAAAACCTTTTTGCTGGCTGAAGCCTTCTGGGAGTGGTAGTCCATAAAAGTAATTTTTTCCAACCTCTGATCCTTATTAAGGGCAACCTGTGTAAGGGTGACAAATCATGTCCGCCGGAGGGGGGGATTTTTGTAAGAGGTAAGAGAACTCAACCATACCTTGAAGTGCTCTTCGGCAACCTTCAGCTTGTCACACATTTCCAGGAAGAGCTTTAGGTGGCAGTGGTCAAGCAGCAGGTAGACAAACACCCTTCGCTTGTTGGCTGCTTCTAAGACATCACAGAATATCTCAGCATCGGTGAAGACATCCATCAATATGGCCAGTACCTAAGGTGGAGAACAGATGGATGTAAATCAAGCAGAAAGACATAACAAGGATCTGAAGACATTGGTCCTGCTCAGCAGGCGGCCAATGCCATGGACTGGAACATTTAGCTAAACCTTGTAGAATACTCTGAAAACTTCACAGTCTTTATCTCATTCATCCTGGCCACTATGCAGGGGTTAATATCATAATTCCAGGTGTCTCCAGAGCTTAGATAAGTAATCCTGACTGCCAAGGTATCTTTTGGCATATGAATCCCAGCATCCCAAGCCAGCACAGAAAATGGAGAGGGATGATAGGAGTTACAGTCCCCAAAAAAAAAAAATCTCTAGAGCAGTGGTTCCCAACCTTTTAAAAGTTGTGACCCCCTTTTACAATAGCCAGGTAACTTGCAACCCCCCCTTGCTATGTTGGCCTAAAAAGGCATTTTTTAATGGGTTAAAGTTATTCCTTCTCAGAAAGTTAGAGGGTTTTTTTCCTCCCTCAAAGGGCGTGTTTTTTCACATATGCACATACACAATAACTTTAATACCCCGCTCTGAAAGGTCAAGGAAGACATTATTTAACAAGGGCTACAACACATATAAGGTGACCCCCCCCCAGAACAGTTTGCAACCCCCTTGGCGCTAGAGGGACACCCTTGCCCTTCACTGCTCGAGGGGGATGGTTTTGCCAGGGTTCACCGAGCTGAAAACCACAGTGGCCCCAGACACTTTGCTGCCTGAAGCACAGGACAAGATGGCACCCCCTCCTGTAATTCCAGAGGCAGACGCCGGTGGGGTTGGCAGTTGAATTGTACTTCAACACTAGCAACAGGACAACATCCATCATTATCCCTGAGAAAAGGAGACAAGTTTAGGGGGTGCAGGATAGGCTTCCTGGCACACACACCTTCATCCTTCGACAGCAGGAGGCGACCACTCAGGGGGAATGTTTGGAGGGCTGTTGTCTCACTCTGCCTAATGGTAGGGCTGTCCCTGACTGGAAGATACAAAGGATCTGTTCTGCTTTTCTTTCTATGGTTCCAGTTGCCACACAGTAAACCTGAGAAGGAAACTGAAAGAAGGATATGTGCCTGTCCGCCAAAAGGAAGTTGTCAGTTCACTGACATGTAACAAGAAGAATCATCATCAATCTACATTCAATCTCAAGGTTGTTGGGGTTTTTTTGCTGTCTGAGGAAAAGCAGGGTGACAACATCCTAACCTCCATGCCGGTGGAATTCCCAAACTGTCTGGGTCATTCCAGCAGAATGGAGGTGCACTTTCAAGTTGTATGGTAGAAGGACCATGATGACCATCTAGTTGACCCGACATAACTGCCTGCTTCTTTGAGCTAGCTTTGTTCACCCGATTCCCATCCCCAGAGCTTGAAGAAGTTCCTTTTTCTTGGACTGCAGGTCCTAGAATCTCTTGGTCAGCTGACTGGAAGATTCTGGGACCTGTATTCCCAAGAGAGAGCGAGAGTGAGAGAGAAAGAGAAAGAGAGAATTTTCAAGCTCCAGAGCCCATTTCCATACCTGGGAGGTCTTGTTGATGCAGCGGCGTATCAGGTCCCGAATATTACTGTTTTTCTCTGTTTGGAAATACACAGTAGCACTTGACTTCTCTTCCAAGTAGGGCTTTTTAGCCACATTCCATGTGTGGAGAAGGGCTGGTTCGCTGGCCTCAGATACAAGTGGGAAGTAAGTTCCCGACTGGAGGGACCTGGTGTCATTATTCTGTCTGGGTCCAGTTTCTCCATCAGCATGAGTCTCATTAGAATAGTATGGCTCCCTTGCATTTTTCTTGATATATTGAGTTTCCACGGATGACAGGAAATCAACTTCTCCTTCTTCTTCCAAAGCCTTGAAGTAGGATTGAACCCCACCATCTAAGAGGGCATCCGTGGCCAGACGCACACTTTCATTATGATTAAAATCCAGTTTTGCTAGTCGGAAGGAGGAATTTTTGACTTCTTCCAGTCGCCGCCGAATCTTACCCATGTGCCTTGATCTGCTCATGTTTCTTCACCAGACTCTTTCCCCAAGATGCAGGGTTGGATCTGGTCTGCCTCGAAATTGAGACAAAACAAAGAACAAACAACCCCACTTTTAAGCTGCAGTGGGTTGAACCACACACATTCAGCACCTGTACGTGCTAGTTTCCAGACTCTCTTTTCTTGTGATTTTTAAAGGAAGACACAGAGTCCTCCATACCTAAGGCTAAACGTCCCGACCTTCCCTCTCCAGATTTCATAGTATGAGTGTATTCTGGAACTTAAAAAAAATAAATAATAATTATACAAGCTTAGCAGATGCACTTCTCCAACAATCACGTTCCAGATGGCAATCAAGTCTGAAACTGATTTGTTTGCTGAACTGAGAAAATCACACCTTCTCCCCAGGGCTGAACAAAGGAGACCCAGCTGCTCATTATCCACTTTTGATTTCATCATCTGACTTCCTTTTCTCTATCATTTAATCTGACGGGGCAAGAAATGAAGGTGGTACTCAGGGAGAACGTGCAAAAGCATTCCTGAATAGAGTTGGACCAATTTTTAAGGCAACTCAACGCTTTGCAAAAGCTACCAAGGAGCAAAGTAAATCCATATTTATACGTAAAAGATCAATATCACTAGAAATGGGCTGAAGGACTGGCCCTCAGGCAGCTCATACCATGGGAGAGCAGCAACAGTCCTCCAGGTGTGTGTGTGTGTGCACGCGCGCGTTCTGTGCTGTCAAGTTGGAACTGACTTATAGAAACCCTAATAGGGCTTTCAAGATAAATGAGATATTTAAGGGGTTTTACCAGTTCCACTTCCCCAGTGAGTTTCCATGGCAGAGCAGGGATTTGAACCCTGATCTCCAGAGTCCTAATCCACTACACCATGCTGGGAATCAGCTGCATGTATTGCTACAAAACTCATCATTTTCTTTGGCCATAATAATAACTGCATGCAGAATTTGTCTGCATTGTGCAATGCTGTGGCAGCTTAAAATGGCCTCAATGTTTGGTTTTGTCTACAGAAAGCAACAGCCTGAGGTTCTTATCTTTTAAAATAGATTCAAGGCTCTCTCTCTCATGACTCCAAAGATAACGTTCAGACTGAGTAAACTGAAAAAAATGATTTGTTCGAAATGTGATGCTGGAGGACAGCGTTTTGAAGGTATCCTGGACTGCCAGAAAGATGAACAAGTGGGTCCTAGATCAAATCAAGCCATAACTATCTCTGGAGGTAAAAATGTCGAAATTGAGGCTGTCCTACTTTGGGCGCACCACAAGAAAAAGACAATAATGCTGAGAAAGGTGGAAGGCAGCAGGAAAAGAGGAAGACCAAATATGAGATGGACTGACTCCCTAAAGGAAGCCACAGGCTTGAGTTTGCAAGAGCTGAGCGGGACTGCTGAGGACAGGACCTTTTGGAGATCTCTTGTTCAGTGGGTCACCATGAGTCGGGGCAACTTGATGGCACATAACAACAAAATAGCAACACTGTATATGACATTGCTTTTATTTATTATTTATTTATTTAAAATATTTTTACCCTGCCCTTCTCCTTGAAAAGGACCCAAGGCGGCTTACAACAATGAAAGATGATATTTAAAGTTGAAAACAATGAATATACAACGGTGATTAACATCATTAAAAGACAATATTTAAAAACTACAAACAATTAATAAGGGGGCATCTTACATTATTGACAGGCAATATTAAGGCAAAGATCAATAAGTATTCAAAAATTTTTAAAATGTCACTCTGAGAAATGGAAAACACAAAAATGGAAAACACTAGTACTAAAAATCCAATCAAAGCAGTAACACATAACAATCAATCTAAAAATCACACATAGGTAGCTGGTTACTGAGGGAAGGCTTGCCCGAAGAGAAAGGTCTTTGCCTGCTTGCGGAAGGAGAGCAAAGATGGGGCCAGTCTGGCCTCCAGTGGGAGGGAGTTCCAAAGTCTGGGAGCAGCAACAGAGAAGGCCTTATGCTGTGTCCCCACCAAGCGCTCCTGTGAGGGTGGCAGGGCTGAGAGAAAGGCCTCTCCTGATGATTGTAACACCCGAGCTGCTCATAACGGGAGACACAGTCTTTGAGATAGCTGTGTTCATCTCAAAATGGTGTCTGCTCAAAACAGTTTAGCTGCAGCAAAGAATTCTTTGAACCTCTTAACATTGTGTAACTTATCATTTTGTCGTGGGGCCACAATCATGCACATAAGGGTGTGTGTATTGTACAATTCTGTGCAAGATGAGAAAAGCCTCAACATTTGATACTCTCTGCAAAATTCGACACCCTAGGATTTGCAATTTAAAGGGAAAAAAGTGTTCTAACGCATGATTCCAAAGTTTGAAACTAAAATTGTGTATTTTTTAAGGTCACAGGGAAAGACACGCGTTGCGTTAAAATAGGATCAAAATATAACAAAATGTTCTCTGGTAAAGGGCATTTATGCAAAACATGGCATCTTTGTTAATTAATACCCTTCCAGATTTCCCAACTACCAAGTCCAGGGACTATGGGAGAGCTGTAGTCCAGAAAAATCATTTTCTTAAGGTCTGGGCATTTTTTCTGGCTAATCTGTTGAGTAAAAGCAATACTAATTTAGAAAGATATTTAGATTCAGTGATTGCAGCTTTCATAGTCCAGAGCAAACTACTAAGCAAAGAATCCAGGCATGGAAGCCTATGAGCAGTATAAAAATATCACTTCCAGTCATTCTTCATGCACCAGCCAGTCAAATTGGTTATGTAACCTTCATGGGTCATTGGCATTAACCATCAGTTGCACGACAGGCTCATGGGGGAAAAAAAAGCATGTTGGCAGCAACTTATTCATTGCAGTTACACAGGAGAGAGGCAGGTGGACTCATGAAGTGGACATGTGAATAATGGCTTGTCAGCTTCAATCATACCAACTGAAATCTGACACATTGATCACATCTGGTTGAATTACTCTGCCTGTTTTATTTTGATCTTCTAAAGCAGAGATGAGGAACTGAAAGCCCTCCAGGTGTTGATGGACTACAAGTCCCATCACCCATACCCAGCACATTTCAGTGCATCTGGAAGCTGCTGATAGTTGTCGTATGGATAATTTTCACATTGCCACTTATAAGGCTGCTGCTGATGAAAGGATGATGATGATTGTGGTAATGAATTTGCTATGATTCAACATGTTCCTCTCCCTTTTTCTGCCTCTTTCTCATATACTCTAGTACAACTTGGCACCCCCCAGTTAAGGTAATTTGCAGTACATTCAGGAACAAAAGACTTGCAAAAAAAAAGCAGCTATTTTACAACGTATAAACAATTTTTATGGCATTCTCTGTCATGTGAAAAGGTGATGCTGATGGCTGCTATTTCAGTTGTCGTGAAAAGGAGCTCTGGGCAAACCTTTGCAAGTTAGGGCTTGCCATGTATGTTAGCACAGTGGAGCCTCCTCCTTAAGGGGCAGTCTACCTTTGTAAATTCACACTGACAGGACAAGCAGCAGGCAAGGAGTTGAATGGTGGTTTCCACACCAGACTTGTGGACATGTTCTGTGGAAACAGGACCCTGGGCAGAGAAGCACGACCCTTCAGCTTGGTCTATAAGAAATACATTCTTCTATCCCAGAGCCTTTTCTCTCTTTCTTCTGGCTAGCCAAGCATTATTCTCCAAAAGCGTCTGATAATTAATTGGGTTCTATTAATATCTGCTCAGTCTACATCACAATCCCAAAGAAGGGCAGGGCCAAAGAATGCTCCAACTACCGTACAATTGCACTCATTTCACACGCTAGCAAGGTTATGCTCAAAATCCTGCAAGGTAGGCTTCAGCAGTATGTGGACCGAGAACTCCCAGAAGTACAAGCTGGATTTCGAAGGGGCAGAGGAACGAGAGACCAAATTGCTAACATGCGCTGGATTATGGAGAAAGCCAGAGAGTTCCAGAAAAACATCTACTTCTGCTTCATTGACTACGCAAAAGCCTTTGACTGTGTGGACCACAACAAACTATGGCAAGTCTTTAAAGAAATGTGAGTGCCTGACCACCTTATCTATCTCCTGAGAAATCTATATGTGGGACAGGAAGCAACAGTTAGAACTGGCTATGGAACAACTGATTGGTTCAAAATTGGGAAAGGAGTACGACAAGGCTGTATATTGTCTCCCTGCTTATTTAAGTTATACGCAGAATACATCATGCGAAAGGCAGGACTGGAGGAATCCCAAACCGGAATTAAGATTGCCGGAAGAAATATCAACAACCTCAGATATGCAGATGATACCACTCTGATGGCAGAAAGTGAGGAGGAATTAAAGAACCTCTTAATGAGGGTGAAAGAGGAGAGCGCAAAAAATGGTCTGAAGCTCAACATCAAAAAAAAACTAAGATCATAGCCACTGGTCCCATCACCTCCTGGCAAATAGAAGGGGAAGATATGGAGGCAGTGACAGATTTGACTTTCTTGGGCTCCATGATCACTGCAGATGGTGACAGCAGCCACAAAATTAAAAGACGCCTGCTTCTTGGGAGGAAAGCGATGACAAACCTCGACAGCATCTTAAAAAGCAGAGACATCACCTTGCCGACAAAGGTCCGCATAGTCAAAGCTATGGTTTTTCCAGTAGCGATGCATGGAAGTGAGAGCTGGACCATAAAGAAGGCTGACTGCCGAAGAATTGATGCTTTTGAATTGTGGTGCTGGAGGAGACTCTTGAGAGTCCCCTGGACTGCAAGGAGATCAAACCTATCCATTCTGAAGGAAATCAACCCTGAGTGCTCACGGGAAGGACAGATCCTGAAGCTGAGGCTCCAATACTTTGGCCATCTTATGAGAAGAGAAGACTCCCTGGAAAAGACCCTGATGTTGGGAAAGTGTGAAGGCAAGAGGAGAAGGGGACGACAGAGGACGAGATGGTTGGACAGTGTCATCGAAGCGACCAACATGAATTTGACCCAACTCCGGGAGGCAGTGGAAGACAGGAGGGCCTGGCGTGCTGTGGTCCATGGGGTCACGAAGAGTCGGACACGACTTAACGACTAAACAACAAGAAAATTAATATCTGCAGCAGCTAGTTATGCCGTCAGGAATTAATGAGTTCAAGGCTGCGCTTGGCAAAGTTACTTTTTGGAGTACAACTCCCGGACTCAATAGGATTCATGGGTTTCAAGCAGAACTTGGACAAAGTTCTTTTTTGGGCACCTTTTTGTAGTCCAAAAAAGTAATTTTTGCAGGGCACTCCTTTCTGGGCCAAACGGAGCGGGTCTTGAGCAGGACCGGGGGCGGGGAAATATTATCTGATTTCGATCCGCTTTTTCCCCTCTGACCACAGTCACTGCACTAAGCCTCAGCCAGCGCCGGAGAGGGGAGGGACGAACGTCTGTTCTCCGTCCCGTCCCCCAATCGCTCCACCCACTTAACTGAAAACGTATAGAATAACAAAGGCGGATGTGACGCAGGCTCCCCGAATTCTGGGCAGGGCAGGAACGCCACTCACGCCTTGATTTTCCATTTCATGGGAGGACTTGAGGAGCAAGTTTTCAGCCGCCTCGTTAGCGCAGTAGGCAGCGCGTCAGTCTCATAATCTGAAGGTCGTGAGTTCGAGCCTCACACGGGGCAGCAGGATTTTTTTGGTTTTGGAACGGCAAACCTCAGGTTGCAAGAGTTCATGTATTTACAGCGCCTCTATTGCCTAAATCCCAAATTGTTAGGGGAGTTTGTGAATCTACCCTCCTGTTGCTAAACGGGAGACTATGATATTTTCAAACTGCAAGGAAAACAAACAGGTACTGGAGGGGGAATGAGATCAACCCTCTCAGATGGGCATTTAATCAGTTAAACTTGGGTGGAAAAGAGTTAATTCCACGGTGGTTTCGATTCGCACTTCCCATTTTAGGAACGTTTCCTGGGAGATTAAAACTCAGGGAGTTTTCCCGGGCTCCCACGTTAAGTGTGCCTAAAACTGCAACCTGAGGACGTTCTCCTATGCAAACCCTGGATTGTCCTAAAGATTAACCTATCGGACAGGAAACTGTGGTTTGGATAGAATATGGAGAAACAGGATGGTTTCCCATCAGCAAAGTTTCAGACAAGGATGCCTTGAAGCTCCCCATCCATTTAATCAGTAAGAGGTACCTATCATGAAAAGAAAATGGATCAGATCCCAGAGGAGGAGTGAAAATTAGTGGGAAATCATCAGTCATGTAAGATATGCAGGGAACAGCATTTGACTGGCAGTAAACAACAAGGACTTGAAATTGCAATTGGAAAAAAAATTAATCCATGCGTTAGATCGCAGGATTTGATCTGAAATCTCAGAAAAGAGGGCACTGCCAAGCTGGTAAGTCCCAAATTCTCATGGTTTCAAGGCGTGCCATTTATCATGCTCAGAAACACCTCTGTCTTTTTCATGATCTGGCCTGCTTTAGAGCGGCTGGTGGCGTTTAGATCTTGCTGCTTCATTTAATCCTATGGGCCCATCAGCTGTTGGTTCCGACTGTATGTGGAACAGTCGGCTGCACACCCAGCACATTTCCCTGCTGCTTACCCTTGGAGCAAAAGGAAGACCCTGTTGCCGCCAATGGGATCATCTTGGGCTTGAGGTACTGCAAGCTGGGGGTGGAGCACTCCGCTGCAGAGCCCTTATACTCCCTGCTTGTAAACAGCGTTCTGTCCAGCCTCTGCATGGTCCATTACACACACCCCTACTTTGCTGAAGGCTCCAGTTCATGGCACCACACCAGGAATCACCATCATCATCTTAGAACTGCAGAGCAGGAAGGGACCTGATGGATCATCAAATCCAGCCCCTGTCCAGGAGGACCAGTGGGGGATTGGGCTCCCAGTCTCTGCTCCCCGTTTGAATTCACAAGGGGCTCCCCACTGGTCTTAGCCATTGGCCCTGAAATCTTAGGCAGTGGGAGGCTGTTGAGCTGACAAGTCTAGTCCTCAACACTTTCCAGACCAGGACCCATCTTGAGCCTCAAAGTGTGGATGGGCACTCAAGGCATTTCTACGCTGGTCCTTTTGGTGCAGATTGGTGCACCAAATGGGCAACACAAATCATGCATTTACAGAAGAGGCCTTCTCCTTTTGTGGCACCCCTTCCATCTAAACGGTCATGGTTACTTGATATTTTGTCTGAAAGGAAATTGAGGGTTGTCTGGATTCCCATTTGGAAGCCACATCTCCGGAACTGTTTCTCTTCAGGTCTTCGTAATCCTCATTGGAAATCCATACTCCTGCCGCTGCTGCTTCTTCTCTGGACTTGGTTTTTTAAAAAATAACTTGGGTCTGCCAATTAAAAGCTTCCAGTTGGAAGAGACCTCCGTTATGGACACGAACTGCGCCGAAGACAGCACAGCAGTAAACTCCATCCCTCGGAGTACCAGAACAAAATAAATCATAAAGGCAGCAGTGACACAAAAGTTTAAGAAACCATAGATTTTGTCACTATTGTTACCAAACCAAATATGACATCGCACAGATGATGGGAAAATACTAATACAATCAGTGCAGGACGAAGTACTTTTACAGGTACAAATACTCTAGCTGGATAAGCCAAACTGAACACGCTAAAGATCGTTAGGAGATGCCTGGAATCCTCATCTGAAATCCACAACATGGTTGCTTTGTCCAAATTATGAGTAGCTGAAGTCTCACTACTTCTATGCCAAGTATAGTATATGAATATATATGAATATGCCAGCATGTAACCCACTGGTCAAAAAATGCCACCTGTACTGGTCTAAAAAGCATTCAATACGATATTGTGCAAAAATAATCTTAGGTTGAAAGTAGCGGATGCTAATTTACCAGTGGCTGAAACCCCCCCACATTCATTTTCCTCCCACATAAAGCAGCAGCATGTCAGGCGTGGTGTTGTTGTTTAGTCGTTAAGTTGTGTCCGACTCTTCGTGACCCCATGGACCAGAGCACGCCAGGCCCTCCTGTCTTCCACTGCCTCCCGGAGTTGGGTCGAATTCATGTTGGTCGCTTCGATGACACTGTCCAACCATCTCGTCCTCTGTCGTCCCCTTCTCCTCTTGCCTTCACACTTTCCCAACATCAGGGTCTTTTCCAGGGAGTCTTCTCTTCTCATGAGATGGCCAAAGTATGGGAGCCTCAGCTTCAGGATCTGTCCTTCCAGTGAGCACTCAGGGTTGATTTCCTTCAGAACGGATAGGTTTGTTCTCTTTGCAGTCCAGGGGACTCTCAAGAGTCTCCTCCAGCACCACAATTCAAAAGCATCAATTCTTCGGCAGTCAGCCTTCTTTATGGTCCAGCTCTCACTTCCATACATTGCTACTGGAAAAACCATAGCTTTGACTATGCGGACCTTTGTCGGCAAGGTGATGTCTCTGCTTTTTAAGATGCTGTCGAGGTTTGTCATCGCTTTCCTCCCAAGAAGCAGGCGTCTTTTAATTTTGTGGCTGCTGTCACCATCTGCAGTGATCATGGAGCCCAAGAAAGTCAAATCTGTCACTGCCTCCATATCTTCCCCTTCTATTTGCCAGGAGGTGATGGGACCAGTGGCCATGATCTTGGTTTTTTTGATGTTGAGCTTCAGACCATTTTTGGCGCTCTCCTCTTTCACCCTCATTAAGAGGTTCTTTAATTCCTCCTCACTTTCTGCCATCAGAGTGGTATCATCTGCATATCTGAGGTTGTTGATATTTCTTCCGGCAATCTTAATTCCGGTTTGGGATTCCTCCAGTCCAGCCTTTCGCATGATGTATTCTGCATATAAGTTAAATAAGCAGGGAGAAAATATACAGCCTTGTCGTACTCCTTTCCCAATTTTGAACCAATCAGTTGTTCCATATCCAGTTCTAACTGTTGCTTCCTGTCCCACATATAGATTTCTCAGGAGATAGATAAGGTGGTCAGGCATTCCCATTTCTTTAAGAACTTGCCATAGTTCAGGCGTGACTACAATACTTTTCCTGTCATGGAATCTGGGGCTACAACCCTGTGCCTTACAAACATGTCATGCTTCCAGCTGGCAACAGGGAACGTTAATTTCTGTCAATAGCCCCTTTCATGAAATACAAGAGATCACATATATAAATCATACAGATGGACTGGGGTTTGCACAGGTTTAGATCTGTTAAGAAGAACGGGAACAAAACAAACTTAGCAGCATAGGAAGTTGCCTTACACAGGCCAAAATCTCATAGCTTAGCATAAACCAAATAAGTTTCAGTCCATTTCTCCCTGGTAAAGAAAGCTTCTCTGCTGCAACGTTTAGGACCTAGGCCTGCATGTAAGCCCTCTATCAACGTGTGCCCACGCCCTTGAGACTCACGGCCTGGACCGTTTGTTTCCCAGGGAGGAAGGTACCAAAGTTATGATTTGACTTACACTAACCAACAGGGGCTCCAACAAGTCAGAGGCTTGCTCCACCCCGTCTGAGATTGTTGACAGTGACAACAAAAACAACTCTCCAGGGTTGCAGGCTGGTTTCTTTCAAGCCCTGCCGACAGAGGCTGGGACCTAAACTGAGAATGTTGTAGAGGGAACCTGGGTCCCTTTTGAGGAGGAAGGCGGCATGTAAATAAAATAAAATAAAATACATGCAATGTATCTGCTCTGCCGTGAACTGTAGCCTGTCTTCAAAGCAAACATCCAGGTCCTACAAGACTACCCCTTCGCTGGGGCTGAATAAAGAATATTTAAATTTTGTTAAAGAGAGATCACCTGTTTTTGAGGTACAGAGATGGTATATACAGCAGTATGGCCAATACTGTGAGAGTTTTCGCAGACCAACATCAGTGTGTCCTTTTTTTTAAAAAAAAATGTACATTTATTTAATATATGTATTTTAAAAATCAAGTGGCAACATTTAACCTTACATACAAAAATACATGTACAAATAAATGGTGTAAAATCAGTTCTGTGGCTTCCTAATTAGAATCTCAGTGGGAAAGTCCATGTGCCGTTGGATGAAGTGACACGCACTTCAGCTGCTCCACTGAGCATCCACAGGTGGAGCCTGTTTTGCTCGAGCTTGTGACATGAGCTTTTGCCTAAGTTGCCTGACTTCTGCCATCAGTTCCCGCTCCCGATTTTCCAGATCTTGCCGTCCTCGGTTTAAAGAAACTGGAAAGAAGAGAATTGAATTACAACTCTGGTAGTACAAGCTCAAAGCATGGTCTGGCATCTTTTTAAGATCAAAGTAGCAAACATGTTTAATTGGAAACCACAACTGCACACAGGGTATTTTAATGCAGATCAGCAAGGATTCGGCAAAGAAAAGGCATGTATCATACTAGAGATGGGCATGAATTGCTTCGTGCTGGGTTGTCAGGAGTTGCTCCCTTCCCCCACCCCACCCCAGCCAGCTCCTCCACTCACTAGGCGACGCACGCTGCTCGTCTTCCCTTTTTCACGCAACCACCCGGTTACAGCAGGAGTGCTTCCCTCCTCTGCCTCCTCTAGCAACCGGCTACTCAAAAGCAGCGCTGCAGGAATCCTTGCCCCGCCTCCTCATCTGAGTGGCTGGCTGCTGGAGGTGGCAGAGGAGAGAAGCATGCACTCCTGCTGGGACTGGTCGAATGCTCAAAGAGGAGGAGAAGAGCAGCACATGCTGGCTGGTGAGAAGGGGAGCCAGCCAGGGTGGGGAAAGGGAATGTGTGGCACCTGTGGTTGCCGTACTGACACCAGCCTTGTGGTGCAGTGGTTAAACTGCTGTACTGCAGCCAAAACTGTGCTCATGACCTGGGGTTCAATCCCAGGTAGCCAGCTCAAGGTTGACTCAGCTGTCTATCCTTCCGAGTTCGGTAAAATGAGTACCCAGCTTGCGGGGGGGGGGGGGGGACAATGTGTAGCCTGCGTAATTAACTTGTAAACCGCCCAGAGAGTGCTTTAAGCACTATGGGGCGGTATATAAGCAGCACCTTTTTTTTTTTTTGGCATGAAGCGATTTGTACTCATCTCTATATCATACTAATTTTTAGAATTCTTGGAAGGAAAGCAAAAAGGAGAAAAGTTCTGAGATTTACAAATTTTTAATAAATCTTTTTGCGAATCTTTGCCAAAGATGGTTGTTGTAGGTTTTCCGGGCTGTTTTGCCACAGATTTAGAAATTTTCAATGAGTCTTTTACTAAGGCAACCTGGTACTCTTGTACTGAGAAAATGCTTATTTTACTTCTGACATTTGAATTCTCCCTTTCAACAAAATGGTGCTCAACATGCCTACAGAGAAATGTCAGTGCAAAACAGAACCACATGAGACAGTGTTCACTAACTGCACCGGCCCATCTCTCACCACTACTAGTATTAATGTACTGAGGTGAGAAAGAATAGGGTTAAGTTCATATTACGAATCTGGCTAGCGCAAATAAATCAAACTGGACCACCATGTTTGAAGAATAAGAGAAAACGATCTAGTTTTAGAAGAGGCAGCCCTGTTAGTCTGTGCTAGCATGTCAGACAAAATAATAATAATAATAAAAAAATAAAGAAGACAAACATATTGAGGCACTTTAAAGACTAACCGCTATATTTTAATGTGAGCTTTCACGGACAAGTCCACTTCTTCATACTTCAGACCTTGTGGTCCAACAAAATGCACAGCTGGTTAATACTTTTTATCAGGACTATTAAAAGATCTGCAAAGGTGCCATAAGCTTTTGAGTACTTAAAGCTTCAGACCAGTTTTGAACCTATAACTTGCCCACCCACACAATTTTGTACTCTGTTCCCTGATGAGGAGTTCTGCCCAACTCAAAAACTCACACCATCTTTTTATTGGTTCTAATAATAAAAAAGCTACACCAGGCAAATTATGTGATATACATTACACCTAGTTTTGCTTTCAAAGACTCTGTTCTTTGCTTACAGCGGCTTGAAGAGTCTCGTCCTGATGAATCGTTCAAGCAGACGTTGCCAGGGTGTGACGGAGCCTTAACGGGCGCTTGACGGGATTCCAAATGCTGCTGAGGCTGTGAAGCTCTCAAATCACGCAGTCTTTCTGCAGAAAATAGACAGGATTCTCCCTAGGTCACAAGCAAGGTCAGGGCCAAGAAATATTTGATCTATTTAAACCAAAAGGCTACCTAAACTGCCTATTGTGGATCAAAATGAAAATCATACCTTTTAAAAAAGCAGTTGGCAAACAATAGCTTCACACTGAGTCATGCTTTGAATATTAGCAGGACACTGAGGAGGGGATTCACACACTCTTTGATCTGTTCCCACATGAGCATAAGAAACTGATTTGTACTGAATCAGACCATTGGTCCACCTAGCCCAGTGATGTCAACTATGACTGGCAGCAGCTCTCCAGGGTTTCAGGTAGGATTCTTCCTTAGTCCTACCCAGAGATCTCATGGATTGATTTTACATTTAAATACTTGCTCTTCCACTGAGCTGCCTCTCCTCCTCAGTGCAATGCATAGTATTCCCTGGTGGTCTCTCATTCAAAAACTGTTCAGGTGTGACCACGCTTAGCTTCCAAAATCAAATGACATCAGGAATGTTCAGAGTGTCGTGATGGTCCTACATTAGTGAAGATCTTTGAATGTCTCCCCGAGGAGCTCCAGAGATGATGCCTTGCTTCAATCTAACCTTGACACTCACATAATGACAAGGTTAGAGCAGGTTACACACTGTTCCCTTCTAACTCTTTGCCAGTCACAGAATTATCCAGCTGACAGACCTTGCAAAACAGGATGAGGAACCTGGAGCCCTCCAGATGTTGCTGAGCTAAAAATCCCACCATTATTGAGCAATGGTATCTGGATGTCCATAGGTTCCCCATTCCTGCATTAGACCAAAGGAAGGAATTATGGCAAGACAGATAAACAGGCACACAAAATACACAGTGTATTATCTTTAGTTCTTTATCCAGTTTGTTCTCCCTTTCTCCAGCGTACTTAGAGTGGTGTGAAGGGAAGGTTATCTGACTTTATTCTAAGAATAATTCTGCTAAATTCTGATTCAACCACTCAATGACCTTACAACTGACTGAGGGTTCAAACTCTGATATGCCCAGCCAAAGATCAAAACTGTGGCCTTTATTCCATACTAGTTCCTAACTGCATAGCAAGTGGTTCTTTTTGACATGGCATGTGAGGCTACTCTAGAACATTGGAACATAAAAGGAGCCCTGCTGGATCAGGCCAAGGGCCCATCTAGTCCAGCTCCCTGTATCTCACAGTGGCCCCACCAGATGCCTCTAGGAGCACACGAGACCACTAGATAGCTGTCTCCTGATACCCCTTCCCCTGCATCTGGCATTTGGAGGTACCTTCTTTTTAAGCCTGGAGATTATACATCCCCATCATGGCTTGTCACCTGCGATGGACTTTTCCTCCAGGAATCTGTTCAATCCCCTTTTCAAGGCCTCGAGGCCAGATGCCATCACCACATCCTGTGGCAAGGAGTTCCACAGACTAACCACACGCTGGGTAAAGAACTCTTTTGTCTGTTCTCACTCTCCCAACACTCAATTGGAGTGGATGTCCCCTGGTTCTAGTATTGCATGAGAGGGAAAAGAGCTTCTCTCTGTCCACTTTATCCATCCCACCCCCCCCCCACCACCACACATAGAGCCTGGAGACACCACAGACTCGGGATGGATCCAGCCACGAGGAGGAAACTCTCCTTTGTATTAAGAGGGTAAAGAATCTGCCTGGTCTTATCTTTTCAATGCTTTCAGGACCTTTTACATATTGATAATTCTGTTCTGTAGCTTATTCTGGGTTGCATGCCATTGTCTACAGGAAATAAGTACCATCAGCCAAACAGTCTCCCATGTCCCTGCAGCCACTTGTACAACCCCCTTATTTGCTCTGGAAGAGAAAGCTAAAGGTCTACTTGTGCTACGCTGGATGCAGCCTTCTGTTTTCAAGTTGGTTTGGGTGTTTGTGCTTGCATTTTCCTGCCCTGTCAAATTTACAGGTTTTAATTTGTATTATGTACGTACCACACTGAGAGCTATACATTACTAGTGCCTTAAATAAACAGGCTAACAGCGTGCAGAAGGCCTATCCACTCACCAAAATAGCCATCTTCGTCCTGGAGCTTTAAGGCTAGTTCTATTGCATCATTCATTTCACTTTCTAGAAAGTGCTTCCTGTTGGCATCCAAAGCAGCAGTAGCTGTCTTCACTTCTGCCAGCTGCTCTCTCTTCTCCTGAACTTCCTCCCACTATGACAACAGAAAAACAAAGCAGGAGTCCCCTGTTAACAAGACCAGTAAAGTGTGGTGGATGGGGTGAGGAAGAAAGAGACCCAGGTTAAACCCCACTAAAAATAATTCAATGGCATACTGTCATCTCATCCCATCCCATCGCATAGCATAACAAAGCATAACATGACAGTATTTTGAAGTGTCTTAACCAAACTTTTAGATTCTTACAAACACTGACAATTTTGGAGACTACTGCTGAATATATTTAATAGCCTGAGAAGTGTCTGCAAATTACCTTAGTCTAAGGCACGTCTGGGGAACTTTTGACTCTCCAGATGTTAACAAACACAACGCCCAAGCCATTGGCAAGGCAGGCTGGAGATAACGAGACCTGGAGTCCAACATCTGGAGGCTGCAGCTTCCTGTCCTACACAGCAATGAACCTCTCCTTGAGTCCCTCTCTCAGAGACCAATCCACCTCCAGGCCTAACCTCTGCCTTAGAGAATTGTTGGGAGGAGAACATCAACAGACACCACCATGAGCACGTTGGGCGGTATCAGGGCAACAAACCAACACATAGGGATTCCACATCCTTTGGTCCAGCCATGCATGGATTAAAGCAGAAGGATGCTCAAGTTTGCCTTTCGGCACTCACCTTTCTGGCTTCCTCTGCTTTCATTGCATCAAGGAGTCCTGCCTCTGTGGCTCTGCTCTCACGGAGGAGCTTTGCTAGTTCTTGATAATGTCCCTCACGATCCATGTCGTCCAATCTTTGCTTTCGCAGAGCTTGAGTTTGCCAATCTGTGTCGATCTGCTCTTGACTGGCTTTAGCCAAACATTCTTCAACCATCTAAGGTGAGACAGATCTTGTCAGGGAGAGACTGATTTGCGGGACTCTGCACACATTCCTTTTTCGGGAGGCACCAGGCTCATAAACAGCCAGTTGCCCAATCCCTTTGGATCAGTAAAAACTCCTCACAGGCTACTGAGTTATTTATAATATTTCACTTATCTTTGGTCTTCCTCTAGAGCAAGACCCAAAGTATCCCACAGCATGAATTAAAAACAAATGAAACAAAAAACAACAGTTAACTAAATTATCATATCAAAAATACAAAGTTGAAATAATTTAAATTTTCAGATTTAAAAACTTTACATGCACAAAAAGAAAAACAAACAAACTGAATAATACCCACTTATCAAAAGACACGTCCTTAGTAGCCAACCAGAGAGCAATCAGGGATGCTGCCCAAGGTGCTTTTAATTTTTTTAAATTTACAAATTAGCATGATATGTGAGATCCGCCTGGCACCCTCGCTGGATGGGTTCAAACGAGCACTGAAGACTTGGCTCTTCTGTCAGGCCTTCCCTGAGCATTAAGTTTTTGAGATCTTAGCCTCCCTTTTACCATCCTTTTTACCACCCTTTCATCATCCTTTTTACCACCTTCATAGCCATCTGTTTTAATTTATCCCGTTGGTTATCGTATTTGTTTGAATGTATGTTTTATTTTATTTTTATCGTGTTTTCATATTGTGTTGTTTATCTTGTTAGCTGCCCAGAGTGGCCTGGTTGCCAGATGGTGTGGGGTATAAATCCAATAAATAAATAAATAATGGGGTTAACTAGTAAATGTGTGAACTTTTAAGTAAGACTGAATGCTCTTCCAAATGAAGCATATATTCCACTGCCATCACAAGGTGAAGAAGCAAGGAATTAAATCTCTCTTAAAAATCTGTTTCTATTTTCTTTAAGAAAGCTGCTTCTCTTTAAGAAATCTTTAACAACATCTTTAAGAAATAATTAAGAAACAGGCTTCCTTGCTTGAGTTTCTCTGCTGCAGCTATTGTTTCTGACCAGAAAGCTCTCACTATAGACATCAGCTTCAACAGTAGCATCATAGCTCTAAACTTCACCCTAAAACAAGGTCATACTATAAATAAAGCATATTCAGCAAATACTAGAAAGAGCAAAAAGTCATAGGAAATAGCACTGTACTATGCAATACAATCTAACGTCATATGGATGGTGAGAAAAGTATCAGTAAGATCAGTGTTCTTCTATCATTTCTAGAAGAACAAATGCTCAACCTGGAAAAGTTCCAAGAGGCAAACGGCAATTCCCTTTGTTTATGCTGAAGATGAGAATTATAGATTAATATCAATATGTACCATGTCGTTTGTTCATGTAGTTCACAGTACTGTCTACCGTGGACTGGTAGGAAGTCCTCAGGAATGTCAGAGAGGGATCTGCAACTGCTCAGTCATGTGCTACCTGATCCTTTAAATCAGCAGTCTCCAACCTTTTTGGAACCGCAGACCGGTGGGGGGGGGGCGGGCTCCGTGTGCGGGGGGTGGGGGCATCCCCACACTCACGGGGGGCATGTCTCGATCGTGGGGGGTCTCGCTCACGGGGGGTTGTCGCACTCGCAGGCATGCGCGACACACCCACCGTGCGGGGGGGGCGGCGGAGATCCGTCTCTGCGGCCCAGTCCTAGGAAGCCCACGAACCGGCACTGGGCCGCGGACCGGGGGTTGGGGACCCCTGCTTTCAATGACAAATGCCAGGGACTGCAATTAGAATATTCTGTTTGCAAAGCTTCTACCCTGCCGTCAAGCTACTCTCTCCTCCCCTCCCGAATGGCTTCTTCAGAACCCTTTTTTAATGAAACAAGAAAAGAGTAACCCTGAAGAAGACCCTCATTGCTATGGGAACCAATAGAACAGGGAGAACGAAACCAATGAGAACATATTCTGGAGTGTCAAGAAGGGCTGCATACAGTCCATGATTTACAGGTTGCCCACCCCAAGTCTATGGCATACCACATTGGAATTTAAGGCTGCAGTCTTATACCTACTTATTTGGGGTAGATCCAGTGACCCCAATACTTTTGTTTATTTTGTGTATGATTGTAATTATCAGTAATTTTCTCCAAGCCAATCTTAGAGGGAAAAGCCCATGTTCCATCAGCAAACTTAAAAAAAAAAAAAAAAAGCAACAGGAAGAACTTAAGAGCATCTCAGCACAAAACTGAAAAACGTAACAGTATCTTGTGAGTTGCAGGTTCTTACTTGCTGCGCTCTCTGCTCCCCATCCTGATCAGCTTCAATGAGCCTCTGGACCAAGCGTTCCTCAAGATCAGCTTTCCTCCGGTTGGTGTCCAGCTCTCCTTTGACTTCCTGTGTTGTGGCTTCTTGCTCTTTGACAAGTTTCTGACAAAGGGAAAAAACAGAGATAACTGTGGTGTCAGTCTGGTGAAGAGACAGGTGTGGAATATTTACTGGTTCCTGATCCCAAATATCAGATCCGATGGAGGTGAGCTGCTCCTAACTGGAGAGGTAGTCATTCAACATGACACAACCAGTTAGGAAGACTTTGCTTCCATCTGATGTGATATCAGATGGTTATCAGATATCAGATGGTCATAGGTTCTCTTTGATAGCACTTTTGAAGTTACCCAAAGAGTGGGCATTGGAACTACATATTCATCCACATGTTGTTGGGTTATTCTGGTGCATCTTGGTTAATCACAGCATCGCTGGGCCGATTCTCTTATTTACATCTCTTTGCAAGCCCTTTCCCCTACTCCCTTCTTTAACAAACTTATGAGTGTGTTGCAGGACAGGTAACTGCCAGGGTGGGGTATCATGTTACCAATCCTGTCTTGCTGAAACCCTGTAACACACCATGGTCATAAAAAAACACCTGTTTAAAACAAACACTGTTTTGTTTTAAAAGAACATTCATGGGGACCGTACGTCTTGTTCTGAAACACAGAACCATTGAGTTGGAAGGGGTCTCTATAAGGCCATTGAGCCAAATGCCCTGCTCAGCATTTCCAGGAAGCTTGTGGGAACACAGTTTGGCTTCAAATCAATTTGAGCTCCTCACAAAACTGATCTTAAAGTGACAGTGCATGTTAAAATGCTCTTGTGCTAGCAAGGTGCTGCTGAAATTTGGTGCCACAGTGAGAAATTTCAAGGAAAAACTGTGCTTCCTTTGCTACCACCACTGTGGCAGCAAATTCAATGGTGTGTGTGTGTGTGCGTGTGCTGGTAAAATGGCTGGGGGCACAGCAGGTAATCCATGGTCATTATGTCGCTCACCCCTGGTTATAACGGGCCAAAGGCACCTATTTTTGCAACAAGGGGCAGGACTAACACTTTGGAAATCCTTTCTTTAAGCAACCTGCTGGCACCATTTTCTCCCCAAGTAGAATCAAACCTCTTCTTGGCAGGCATGGTGTCCTGCTTTAAACTAGCAGCGCAGCACAAGGGCAAGGTATAACCCAGGGTGAAAAGCCTAAAACTGCATTTCCTAGATCCTACCCCATCATGTGCCGCACCTGTTCAAAAAGCCGCCTTTGGGATTCAAGCTCCATCTGTCGCACTTCCACATCTTGAACTGTAGCTGCTGTTTCTTCCTCTCTCATCAATGCCTAGAGCAGATGGGTACAGTCATGCCAACAGAGCAGGGGCATTTTTTTACTTTTGTAGCCAGGGTGTATCAATATAGCATATATTGAGAGTGTTCATAGTGGGGGAAGCCGTATAGCCAATTTTAGATGTCAGAATGCCACATGGCTGGCAAGGCAAAGCCTCAACGTCTCCACCAGAAGAGAAATGAGAAGTTTCCATATTGGATAATAAGCAGGGAAAGATGACAATTCACTAAGCGGACTCCCGTAGAAACGCTGACACTCTCGGCAGCACTGCACTTACTACTCCAAAATTAAGAGGTTACCTTTCTTGCAATTTCATCATCAAGCCGTTTGAGCTCCACTTCCCGCTGGTCTTGCTGATATTTCAGGAAACGCCTCCTTGCCGCTTCCAGTAACTGCAGCTCTTTCACTTTCAGCTCTCTCTTCACGGCCGCGAGCCTTTGAACCCCAAGACGCAAGTTGGATGAAGAAAGGCAAGAACAAATGAACCTTTGGTGGTGCAGCCGTGACAAAACATGATGGAAAGGTTTTGGCATCTGCTGCTCCTTAACCATGGACTGTGTGACCCAATAAGGGAGAACGCTTTCTAATTGTATTCCAGATGGGCAATCTACATTTTGCATAACACGAAGCTAATTCCAATCCATACAGAAAAAAGTTAGCTTCCTTGAAGATGTCTGCACGCAGGACTAAAGAACGTACAAGAGAACATACCTCCGCCTTTGTTCCGCTAGTTTCTCCTCTTCCTTAAGCAAAATCTTCCGCCTTTGCTCCTCAGCCTCACGCAGGAGCTCCTGATTCCGATACCAAGCGTCATCCTCCACTCTCCGTTCAATGGCTTTTGCTTCCATCTCATGAACCAACTGTCTGTAAAGAAAAATTTCATACAGCTTGAAGATGAGTTTGAGCAAGCCCATTACTGTCAATTAAATGACATTTAATTTCACTTTTAGATAGTACAATTTTGGCTACCAGTACTGGTTAGTATGTGCTCCAGTCATGTTAGGTTTACACATTGTAAATCAAATTGGCATAACTGATATGAATGATCGTTCTGGCTGGCCGTTGTGCGTGGACACGCCCAGCTCATGCACTTGATTGTGTGCCTGAGTGCACAACAGATGGCCAGAAAATTGTGAAAACCATTTATGCAATGTACATTTGCATGCAGGATATAGGATTTTGGCACATGTAGGAGAAAATGCAGACATTGCCATGGCTTACTGATGAGGTACTGGTCACATATTGGTCACACATGGCAGCATCTTGTCGATAAGCTGCCATTAACCATGGCAACTTCTGCATTCTCTTGCGTGTTTCTGTAAACAACCAGTAGGATTCTGGCTACAGTGGACTGTATTAATGATTCCACCTGCTTCCAGGCTGTATACGTAATTCAGGGAGAGGATGACCCAAATGGGCAGGGCATTTTAATTCTGGAATGCTTTGTAGTTGCTTTCCTTGAATCCTCTGGACTGGTTCATACATAAGATCTGCAAAGAACCACCTGAACAGACCAGGCTGGATGTGTGGAGCAAGATATGCCTCTTTGGTGCTGCTGCCGCCCTATTTATTGATAGGGTTTGTCTTCCACTTGATAGAACAAAATCTCTAATTGGCTTACATTAAAATACACATATAAACAATGTTAAAAAAACAATCTTGAAACAGTTGAGGAACCATTTAAACGACAATGGCTAGTATCCCATTGCCTAAATGCAGAGCAGAGGACAAACAGCATAAGCACCTCTCCAGCTCTGACAGGCTCCCAGTTTTGTGGCCAGATGTGTCACTGATGTGGTAACCAGTGTGAAAATGGCCCCACGATGCACAGCCAGGCAGAACAATTACAAAGGATTTCCTTTCCACTCTGCATTTAGACAACAAAATACTAGCCAATAAATATGCACAACACATAAATATGTAACATTTTGGATCTTGACCTACGAGTGTATGTGGGCATGTATGCACAGTCAGATTCTGCTTTGCAAGACCGGGTCAGATCATTTTGTCCAATTTATCTGGAATTCTAATTTCTTAATCCACATCCCATTTTAGGATATAACCTGAGTTACTCTTTACTCTTGCTATGGAAACAGGCTGCCCCAGCCGTCTCCTCTATATTCTCCAATGCTCGGTTGCCATCAATACCTCTCTCGCAGGTACTCGATTTCATCCTGTCTGATTCGTTCTCGTTCCTGAGACTGATAATCCACAATGAATTTGGGATACTTGTTAAATATCGGGTATTGCCCCTTGGTTAGCGGCACAAAATCCTCCAGCATATGGCGTGGGTGGATCTCTGCCGGGGTACAGTTCATGAGGTGGTAGGCTTCTTTAATCACAACACTGACGTCCAGGTTGTTACGATGATGGAAAAAATACTGCATGAAAGACAGATGAATTACAGTTGGGGGGAGAAAACAGGAAAAGGAATAAAAAAGTGATCTGAAAATCACTTTTTTGATCACTTTTTTTTTTTCACTTGTGTGAAAAGTGATCTGATTCCATGTTGTTCAAAATCTCCAGGTTTTCTGAAATTGCTTAATGCTGTAAGTAAGTACTGAGTAACAAGGGACACTGCAGGATGAACACAACTTTCCCCCAAAGATTTCTACCATCTAAATCAAACTGGACAATTTCCAAAGGTCTGAACCTTGGAGGGCTGTCCCACTTCTAGCACCCTCTAAAGCAGAGGTCCCCAACCCCCGGTCCGTGGCCCAGTGCCGGTCCGTGGCCTGAGCCGGACCGGGCTGCGGAGACAGACCTCACCCCCGCCTGCACTCCCCCCCCGCACAGCCTCTTTGCGCATGCATACACACGCGTGCCTGCACCCGCACAAGCGCTCCCCCACCCCTTCACGCATGCACACGAGTGCCCCTTCGCACCAT
The DNA here is from genome assembly GCA_037013535.1 of Intellagama lesueurii. Classification (NCBI taxonomy): domain Eukaryota; kingdom Metazoa; phylum Chordata; class Lepidosauria; order Squamata; family Agamidae; genus Intellagama; species Intellagama lesueurii. The sequence goes on from JBAJHW010000004.1 coordinate 15,195,134, forward strand.
GCCACCCTTTGCGCATGCACATGAGTGCGCCCGCACGAGCACCGCGCCGCCCTCTGCGCATGTGCATGAGCGAGTGCCTGCCCGCGTGAGAGCACAACCGCTCCTTTGCGCATGCGCACGAGCACCCGCATGCCCGCACGAGAGCACACCCGCTCCTTCGCGCGTGTGCACGAGCGCAGGGAGTGCCCTGCCTTCCCCCGCGGGGTTAAAAAGGTTGGGGACCGCTGCTCTAAAGCCTCCCATGTTTCTCACCCTACAACATGGTGTTTCTAGTAGGCACACAGGACAGTTTTGCCACACAGTTGGCCCTGCAACCTGTTTTAAGCATAAACACCCTTTTTACAGAACCGGAATTAATCAGAAGTCACTTCCAGTTGTGAATCTCTTGGTCTGAAACAGGAGTATGTGCGGGAGAAACACGGCAGAGCTGCCACACTAGAGGGTACATGAAATACAGTAGTGGTTGAATTTTCCTTTTCCTTTTTATGTGTGGCGCTGGGGTTCTGCTGGCCTGAACTTTGCCCGCCCTGCCTTATGCTAAAAATGAGAAATATGGGGTCCCGCTCGCTACTTTTGCACACAGGCTTCCAAGTCCTGGATTTCTTGTGGCAGTGGCAAACAACATACTGCTTTTACTTTGAGGCTGCTGCTACGATGCAACAAATTTCCGTCTTTCCTGAGACTGAACTAGGTCCCACAGATATAAATGTCCATGCCAAACTCAAACAGCACGGTCCTTACCTCAAAGTCCTCTTTCTGATTACACTGAAGTAAAGGAGCCCTGGAACAGATAATGTAAGCAGCAACCACCATCAGAAAGTAGGCAGGGTGGTTAGAGAAGACATTATCAAACATTTTTAGCCATTCTTCCCTCGTCAAAACCTCAGAGAACATGGTTTCCAGAAGCGGCCAAGCATAGACCTAATAGGTAAAAATAATAATAAAATAAAATTAAAGCATAAAAGATTAAAAGAGAAATTTAAAAATATACCAGTCTAAGAGATATACGGCACACTTATTCAAAGACGCCTGAGAAGAAAAGTCAGCCACTAAAGGCCTGTTTAGCTGACTAGATAGCTCAATGGTTTAGGTATCTGGCTATGGAGCCAGAGGTTGGGAGTTCAAATCCACACTGTGCCTCCTGAAAGTAGAGCCAGCCTGTGTGGCCTTGGGCAAGCTGCACAGTCCTAGGGTGCCCCCAGAGGAAGGGAATGCTAAACCACTTCTGAGTACTCTCTGCCTGGAAAACCCTGAAAAGGGTCCCCATAAGTCAGAATTGACTTGATGGCACATGATTATTAAAGGCCTGTTTGAATATTAGGAGTATCCAGAGAGAAAACTGTTTCACAGAGAAAGGGAACCTAGAACTCTAGAAACCAGGGCAGATCTGCAACAGAGAGAGGTGGGAAGCACAGCTCCGATCTGATCTCTGAACTGTTCCAAGCTGTTTAACATTAACCGGGATCACAGTGCTGTTAGCAGCTCTGCCACACACTATGGGATTGTTAATTCGGCAGTTAGGGTTTGGGTTTTTCTACTGTGCTCATGACTGGGTTTGATGACCAAATTATCATTTGGTGAATGGCTTGATGAATGAAATCAAAAGGATTTGGATTCCTGTGTAACATCAACCATGCAACATTTAACACTGGTGCCCGAGCCTGTGTATTTCTTCTTCCCTTATCATGTTCACTCCCTATGGTTTATTTTGGATTATAAGCCTGCAGGCAGGGACTGTCCTGTATTGTAAACCACTCTGGGAGTCTTTCTGGCTGAACGGCAGGATAAAAATAGTTTAAACACATGAATCAACACATTCTTTATCTCCCAAAATATGTTCAGGAAATACATTAAAAGAAACGTAGGATACAAATGCAATTTGATTTAAAGAAACAGTGAGTCATTTTTCCCATGCGTTGTCTGAGCAAAGGAATTAACAGCCCAAGCCTGGTTCACTCTGAGGTAAATTTTTGCTATATTCTGTTACTTCCAGATAATGCACAAGATACTATTCTAAGAAAACTGTTTGTGGATTGGGGTTGTAGAATAACATTCAACCTCCCAGCTGAGAGAATGTTTTTCAGGCCATCTGCTCGAAAATCCTTTATATGTCATAAGGAAGTTTAAGAAACTGTGTACACTTGAACTGTAGCTCACTAAGAGGAAGGGGAAGAACTGAAATCCCAGAAGCAACCAAGACTCCAACACAGGACATTTTGATACACTTATATGGAGAAAATTAGTATAAACACAGCAGCAGAGCAGAAATGACCAACACACCAATTCCTATGAAGCATAATTTCTGTCCTACAGCACGAGCTGGATCAAGGTAAGGGAGAAATACATTAAAGCCATTTTAAAAGTCCCTCAGTTGAGACTGAACTTCAGCTGATGGCACTGCTCTACTCGTCTTACTCTGGGCAACTTCTCTGTTACCACTCTACGGAATACCAGTCTCACTGTCCTCATAGCTAAGTTGACTCTCTCTTTACCTGTGATGTTATATTGTAATTCATGAAATGCTGAAGCAGTTCTTTGTCATGATGTGCCAAAATGTTTTCCACCATACTGAGGACATTGATTGGAGGGTTGGGGAAAAATTCAAACCAGTGTTGACACCAATTAACTGAAAGGAAGGAAAGGAGGAAACCAGCAAAATCTCATTTTATTACTTAACAACAGCATGTGAATGAATCATCTTGTGCTTTATCCCACAAATGGCAAATTCATGCACAAGATGTTAGTGGACAAACCATAGGGATAAATAATACTGAACTTTTCCCCATATGTGCCTTTCTGTGAACTCCTTTGAACTACTGAGGTCTTGCCTTGACAATGAATCCAATCTCCTACTCCTTGATTACTAGCTACACACATTATAGAGTATGCATGCTATAGAGTGTACACTGGTCTTTGCCTATGACTGTAAGAAAGCAGAAGGTTTCTGGCTTTGATTTCTTAGTGCCTCAGAAATATCTTGTAAGGTCTGAGAGTCTTCTGGCTCAGGCAGATTGGACAGAGGGACTGGTGGCCTTTGAACCTTGTGAATTAGTTGTTGACTCTTGTTTTCAGCCTGCTCTTTGACATAGTGATCTGATAGTATTCCAACCAGCCATACCCTCCTCCTTCATGATATTACATTCCATTACTCTGAAAATTTCATTACCTATTACTGTAGCAACCACCTCAAAGCAGATGAGCTGATTGTTCTGAAAGAGTTTGACAAATGGAAAGGCCAGTAGAGGGATGTAGGGCATCTCACCAAAGATGGTAGACCAGTGAGCTAGTGCAGACAATGTCCTATATGTAGAGAGAAGCAGTTGCTTAGCAAATGTTTGACGGCCCCAAACCTAACAGCTTTCCTGTCTGGAGGGATGTTTAATACAATGGACCCTTCAAAAATATAATCTCTTCCCTTGCAATCTGAACTGGTGAATTCCATTTTACCCATAACTCTACCACATATACAGATCAGGTCTTCAGCTAGCCCTAATTTAAGTTGCTGTTTTAAACTTGTACTACTGAATAGCTTAATTCTATTGTGTTGTCTTCATTACGGTGAGCAACCTCAAGAATATTTATATTGAAGGGTAGTATACAAATCCAAGAAACGAACAAGAACTTGCAACAAAATGTTTTCCATTGCATACATTTTCCAAAATGTATGCTACAGTATACCAAAATGGGTGGCTCCTCAGGTGAACTGAATTCAAATCTTGTATAGCTTCATGAGTCAAGCAGTTGCAAAGATCATGCATACATAAACAGAACAATAGCAGGGGAGTAGCTCAGTCGTAGAGTGTATGATTTGTATACAGAAGGTCTCAGGGTCAACTCCTGGCATTTCTCGGTAGGATTAGGGGGGAAAATCCTACCCAAAACTCTTCATGGTGGCACTACCAAGACAGATGGACTGGTCTGGCTCCAAATAAGGCTGCCCCCTATGTACAGTCAACTGGTCATTGAACTGAAATACTGAAAACCTTCTCCACCCAACCCCTTAACACCCTGAGACATTCCCATATTTACCTCTGCAAGACTCTCAAGAGTTTCCTGCTCTTAATAGGATATTCGCTCTGAAGGTGCACAAATGCTGAATGAGTCCCTTTATCCAACAAGCTGCTGAAGGCCAAGTGATTTTCTGGGAGATGAAGCAGGGACCGCCAAATGAACATCCTGAAATTACGACACAAAATGGCAGAGGTAGCCCAGGTTTGCTCGCCTGGGCAGAATGGCGGAAATCAGGTTTGATGTATGCACCTACGAACCTGTATTTTGCCGGATACTCCCCAAATCCTTTCAGCAAGGCCTGGAGCCGTTTCTTGTTCAGTCCCTCGGGCAGCTCATTCTGGAACAGAAAAAAAGTTTATTTCCTGCAATGATTACGTCACTCTTCTGCTCACTTTTAATTTTTTTTGTGGGAGGTGCATTTTGCCACTAACAAAATACAGCAGTGGTACCAACCTATCTTCTACAGGCAGGCAAAAACAAACAAACAAACCACAGGGTTTTAAGAACTTTTGGTGTCTTTAACTGAAAGCTTCTGTTTTCCACGATCAACTGCTTCTTCATAAATATGGAGGGGAGATTCGTAATGAAGTGGGGACAGGATGGTGGTGTGTACCTCAGAGATAAGTAATTTCTAGAGGGCCAGGAGCCACATAAAAGGTAAAGGTTCCCCTTGACATTTAGTCCAGTCGTGTCCGACTCTAGGGGGCGGTGCTCATCTCCGTTTCCAAGCTGTAGAGCCAGCGTTTGTCCGAAGACAGTTTCCGTGGTCACGTGGCCAGCGCGACTAGACACGGAACGCCGTTACCTTCCCACTGAGGTGGTACCTATTTATTGACTCACATTTTTACATGCTCTCGAACTGCTATGTTGGCAGGAGCCACATACATATCCCTTAATTTTGGAGAGTGGCATCTTCTCCTCTGATCTTCTCCCCAATTTTTTCCTTACCAAAACCGGAGTTTTGACTGAAAAAGATCTCCTGTGCCTTCTAGTGGTGAAAATATATATATTTTTTCTTATTTTGGGGTGAGTGGGGCTTCTCAAAAGATAGCAAAATTATACCCACACCCACTGTATTGCACAAGGGAATTTTCTGAGTAAAACACCTTTTAAATAATTCTTTTTAAAATTTCGGGCATGGGCTCTGAGGGAGGTGCAGAATGCAATCCACAGGCCACATGTTGCCCTTGCCACGCTATACATTGCCTTCGTTTGAGTTCCTAAGAAAATGAATTTTCTCTTTTTTTTTTTCATTCTTCAGTTTTTATACAGAACTAATATTGTTTCAATATTTTAAAAACACAATACAATACAATGAAATGCCTAAGTATGTAAATAAAACCAATAATTAAAGCCTTACCTCCTATGTGAACAGATATGAACAGAGGACCTATTGAAATACATTCTTTGAAAAGTAATTAAGAACATTTCAGTCTCTAATCCTCCAGCTAGGCTTGGCAGTACATGATAAACCAGATGAAACTTTTCATTAATATTTATGGGGAACCTTTGCTGAGTATAATAGGAGCTCGCTGATGGGGCAGCAGACTGTTGGATACTGTGACACTACATCCTGTACATGAGCATACGCCTTCTTTTTAATTTTGATTTCAGTAACTGGGGGAAAGTAGTGCCTCAGCAATTCTGTAGGTTTCTACGGACAAACCAACTAGATACCCTTTTGGATTAGCCTTAGCCCTTTTTTTTACCTCTTTATCTTCATGTGACATATCCGGTTGTGGTCTTAACACCTTTGTCTGAATTTTGCCCCCTTTTGATTTCCATGGCCTCTCCGGGACTCTGGACGTCACTCTCATTGCAAGCTTGGCTGTGTCAAACTTGCTTCTGGACGTTTCTTCTATCACTTTAAACAGAGGTGGGGGAGGCTGAAAAGCACAAGATTTGGGAAATGACCAATGGGGTAACCCGTTTCCGAAACAGCCAGCCTATCTGTGAAATGTCCGAATTGTCTTCACTACAGTCTGAATTCGCTTTCCCCAGTGAGATGCCCTCCAGATGGGCTGGACTATGGAGGGCCGTATGTCCCACCCTCCCACTTTATGAAAATATCAGGCCCAATGGATTGAAGCAAGCTTCCACCCTTCACACTATTTCACAGTTCTACCTTATTTAATTCTTGTGTCAGAGCCTGGACACTGTATACAGTAAGGCTACCATTCTCCATGACTGCTGCAAGGTATCTTCCATTTGGGCTGATGGCAACTGTACTGATTCCTTCTTCGTGACTGCCAGCATCAAAGAGAAGTTTACATGTCTGGATATTGATAAATCTCAGGATATTATCTTGGCTCAGCACTCCAAGAACCTGGAGGACAAATGAAAGGGTATAAAATTACTGATTTATTTTATGCATCACATCTACGCCTGTTCTAATGCAGCCCATCAGGAGAGCATCCCACCAGAGTAACCAAACACTGGTAGGTGCAAAAAAGAATTAATATCTTGTTAAGAGAGGGGTGGCCCCAGCCATCTTAAAAGCAGAGGCTTTAAGGGGAATAGGCCTGTTAGTCTGTTGTGGCAAAAGCCATAAAGAATTTTGTGGCACCTTGAAGACTAGGAAGTTTAATTGGGACAAACTTTCATTCTCTTCAGCCCACTCTGGTATCTAAAGAAGTGAACTGGAGTCCATGAAAATTCATTCCAATACAATATGTTAGTCTATAAAGTGCCACAAGATTCTTTCTTTTTCTTTCTCCAAAGTGGCAATTGGGTGGTCTTTCCATTAAAAAAAAAAAGCCTTGAAGGTGGAAAACCTTTTGAGGAGCCTTGTGGCACAGTGGTTAAACTGCAATATTGCAGTCAAGACTCTGCTCATGACCTAAGATTGAGCCTGATGGGCTCAGGTAGCCAGCTCAAGGTTGACTCAACCTTCCATCCTTCCAAAATTGGTAAATTGAGTACCCAGCTCACTGAAGAGGCAATGTGTAGCTTACGTAATTAAATTGTAAACTGCTCAAAGAGTTCTTTTAAGTGCAATGGGTGGTATATTAGCAGCACACTATGCTTTTCCCAACTGGAATAACAACTCCCACAATCCTTTCCCACTGGCTGAGGATACAGAAAGACAAAAAACAACAACAACAACAAAAACCCAAATCTACTTCAGAGGATTTGCTCCACTGAGGGTGAACAATTCTCAACTCTTACATGTTTGAGAAGTAACCCTTTCCAATTTTAAGTGGCAAGTTTCTCTTCAACTTCAAATTAAAATAAAAAAATAAAAACAAAAGCAAGCACCAGTTCTTGGGAAGCTAGCCAATAACCTGGTAGCCCTTTTCTGTCAATTCTGCTACTCACTTGATTAGAGCCACCATCAAAGCTATCTGGAAGGAATTCCAGATGGCGAATTGTTCGCACTTTAGCTGGCATCTGGATTATTCTTAGTAGCTGTTTAGACTCCAGACACCACAAATGAAGGTGGTTTGATTTGCCGCCAGCTGCAAGGACACGGCCATCTCTGTACCAAGAACAAGAGAGAACTGTCATTCATCCAGCCATCTCTACAGCCATTCGCCACTGAACTTCTAGGTCAAAAGCTTGCCAGCACACATGGTATTGTGGTGTAACAGGAAAATAGAATGGTTTTGTTTATATAGCCAATCCGACTCCAGTTGGGGTACTGAGAAGTTAAGCACAATGGAACAAACTCATCATATTCAAGTTTACAATTTCAAATATAACAAACCACGTAGAAACTACAACTGTGCAGTTTTATACACATCTTCTCAGCAGTAACTCTTAATGAGTTGAAAGGATGTACTTCAAGGTATGTAGACCAGGGGAAGAACCTTTGAATTGTTTGAGGGTTTTTTGTCCCTTCTATCCACCAAAGGTCGTGCTGCCTGGTGGATTCTCAGGCTTATAGTCCAATAAGGTAAATTTCCCTATAGAGTTGTGCAGGTTTGGGTTTTTGGACGACAACTCACGGAATGCCTAGGGAATTCTGGGCATTGAAGTCCAACAATAAAAATCTGCACACCTCCGTTTTCCAAGCTCTGTGCTAGACACAGTGTCCTGTAAGCAACTGCAAAATGTCTTGTTTGGACCTTACTCAGAAGACAGACTAAAACAAAACAAAACAAAACAAAGAAGTAAGGCCTGATGATACAAACAACACTTTATTTAACCATGGCTCAGCACTGCCTATCCAAACCTTTACATGCTTGAAGGTCACCCCTACCGTGTAACAGCAAAAACTTTGTAGCGCAATGCAGAACCTTCTATGGGAGATGGCAGCTGATACTTGCAGTGAAGAGTGTCAAACTCCCAAGCAAAGACAGAGTTATCTTTAAAGCAGCTGAGAATGGTGTTACTTAGGGGAAGGAAGAACACCTTAAAAACACAGGAAGAATACACAGAAAAGTTCATTTAAAACAGGCACATTTCAACACCATGACAAAGATGAGATTAGAACTTCTAAAAGCTGAACTTGCATATTACAACTACAGTTAGTCCCTTACATTTCAACCCTTTGATAAGGCTGTATGACCTGCAAGATACACAATCGGGGATTCCAGATGATAGTTTGAGAATCTGAAAAATGAGGGTGGCTGGGAACAGCTTGGGTCTGTGCACCACAACAAGATCTGGATTAAAAGAAAGGAACTACAGGAAATTAGGCAGATTTGAAAACTTGCAGGGGTTGATGACAGCTGTGCGCAGGGCTAAAGCAGAGAGTTTGGGAAAAGGGGTTGTTTTTTGGATTATAAAATCTCCGAATCCCCCAGTCAGCATCCTGTCTAAGACATCTGAGGACTTGCTGCCTCAAAAGTAACTTTTAAAAACTGTGACTAAGCTGTATATAGTCTCTCATTATAATGGATGCCCTCCCCCACTCTGCAATTAAGATAGGAAAATGCTTTCCCACCACAGTGTTTTTTTTCAAGTTTAATCACTGCGCAGGGTTTGATATGGGCATATGAGTGGCACAGTATGATGACAGGAAGGTAGAGTGCGCTCTCTCTTGCTACAAACTCTCCCCCTGCAATTTGAACCCTCTCTGTAGTGCAATTAGATTTGGAAAAAAACTCTAAAGAGAGGTTTTTCCATCAAGCTTACCTGTTGTGGGGATCTAAGCGGGCAGACTGTAGGCTAGGTGGAGAACCTATGTGACCAGCAGGTTCTCCAGCCCTGATATATGATCTTAGTCTTCAATTAATACTAGGGATGGGCATTCACACACCCCCTTCATCATACGTCGTCTGCGCAGCAGCACAGTTGCATGTGTTCCTTTCCCCACTCCCTCGCTGGCACCTCCACTCACCAGCCGGTGTGCATTGCTCTGTCCCTCCCCATCATCCAATTGTTCAGTCTGGGCAGGAGCCCAGACTTCCCTTCTCTGCCTCCTCCAGCAGCTGGCCACTCAAAGGCAGTGCTGCAGGAATCCCTGCCCCGCCTCCTCATTTGAGTGGCCAGCTGCTGGAGGAGGCGGAGAAGGGAAGTCTGGACTCCTGCTAGGACTGCACAATGGCAAGGGACAAAGCCGTGCATGCCAGCTGTTGAGTGGAGGTGCCAGCAAGGGGGGGTAGGGGAAAGGAATGTGCGGCAGCTGTGCTGCTGCACAGATGACTTATAATGAAGGGAGTACTTTGTGCCCATCTCTAATCAATACATCACATATCACTCCTGGACACCAACCTGACCTAAGATGCATCAGCACTACTATCTATGTTTTTATCTTTCTCTCTCCAACCAGCAGTGCTACCACCATTTATAGTTCAAGAAGTATGCCCCCTAATTTTGGGGATAAATGTGGACTCATATTTGAAAAGAATGATAGGTAAAGATATCAGCTAAAAGGCAGCTATGAGGAACATCTGGGCCTCCAGGTGTTGCTGGACTACACTCTCAGCAGCTCTAGCCAATAGTAAGGGATGCTGGCAGTAGCAGCCCAACATCTGGAGGATGTTGGAATAAGGGAAATCTACTTGGGTCAGCTTTGTCTTCACCATCTTTAGTGCCCGATGATCATACAAATTGTTATGGATTTTAGAACAAACTCAACAAAGAGGGTAAAGGAACTGACCTTCTGGATACCCACAGACTGGCGAACGTTCAGCTTTCTTTTCCGCTGAAACGTGTCAAGATCCCAAAGCTGGGCTGTATCTGCAGATGACGTGATGGCGTATCTACCAGAACCATGAACTGAGATTGAGGACACCGAAGAATCATGCCCTCTCATCCAGCTAACAAGTTCTTTGGTATCTGCAGGGGAGAGTAAGAACACCTCAATGACAGGATTAAAACTGATAAAATCTAGAAAGTCTGTTCAGGAGGGAGAGTACTTTCCTTATGAGGCAAGGGAAGGATGTTTTACGCCTAGGGCGGGCAACTTATGCGACTCCAGATGTTTTGGACATCAAGTCCCAGAAGCCCCATCCCCACCCTGGGATTGTGAGATTTCTAGCCCAAAACACGTTTGGCACCGTAGCGATCTACAAACACTAATGACTGGACCAGCAGTTGCATCAATAGTGCCTATTACCTGTATCAAAGCATTTGATGGAATAATCAGCCAGAGCCACAAGGAATTCTGTTTTTCTGCGGAGATTAAATGCCAGCGCGGTGCTAGCCTGTGCTGTTCGTTGAACCAAGCTGAACCTGTTTGTACAAATCAGAATTATTCTGGCAGAGTACAAGGAAAGCATAACAGCCACACAGCCAAACAAGGCAACTGCCAATAAGTAAATGTCCCAGGCTTGACCTCTGTGAGCATTTTACAGGCCCTTCATGAAGTGATAAAAAAGGACAGTCATATAAAATAGCCTTGTCGACGCCAGTGGCTTAGAACAGGGGTCCCCAACCTTTTTCACCCCGCAGACTGGCTGGGGAAGGCGGGGCACCCCCTGCGCTTGTGCGCATGCGCAAACGAGAGAGTGCGCATGTGCAAACAGCGGCGCGGTGCTTGTGCGGGCGCTCTCTCTCATGCGCATGTGCAAACGGCGGCGCAGCACTTGCACGGGCATGCTGGAGCATGCGCATGCGCAATTCAGCTGTGTGGGGGTGAGTGCGTGCGGGGGGGGAGGTCTGTCTCCGCGGCCTGGTCCAGCACCGGGCCGCGGACCGGGAGTTGGGGACCTCTGGCTTAGAAGATTTCTCAAATATCCAGGAATCAGGATATTAGAAAATCTCAAGAAATGAATGTTATAGGTATGTAAATAATTAGACATGAACATACCAGGAGCAGACAAATAGTGCTAAGAAAACTCATTCCTTCACATCATGGTTAAAACTGTGCAAATCTGTGCATCCCTCTATCCATATAGTACAATTTATATGTTTTAAATAAGAGTAAGCCAAAACATGAACAAAATAAATACACAGATCTTACCTGTTGCCCACCAAGTCAAAAACATAGATGTTGCCTTGGTGATCACCAGCAAGTAATGAATCTCCAGAGCTGTCAAAAGCCACATTCAAGAAACGTATTGTTTTGGAATGGTAGCCTGTGGTACTGTGAATAATATTTACGATGACTCTGGGGAGAAAGTAAGGATTATAAAGCAGTCACTTGGCACCTTGAAACGAATGCAGTAATAACTAGAAACCAACACAGATTTGTCAAGAACAACTCCTGCCAGACTAATCTAAGCTCATTTTTTGATCAGGTAACCTCCCTAGTAGATAGTGGGAATGCTGTAGACACAATGTAACTTGACTTCAGCAAAGCTTTTGACAAAGTGCCCCATGATATTATGATTAGCAAGTTAACAAGGTGTGGGCTGGACAGAACAACTATTAGGTGGATACACAGTAACAGAATCGTACTTAGTGATTATCAATGGTTCCTTCTCAAACTGGGAGGAGGTAATAAGAGGGGAACCACAAGGCTCAGTCCCAGGCTGATGCTCTTCAACATTTTTACTAATGATCTGGATGATGAAGTGCAAGGAATGCTTATCAAATTTGCAGATGACACAAAATTGGGTGGAATAGCTAATATTCTGGAAGACAGAAACAAAATTCAAAAAGCTATGGACAGGCTTGAGCAGTTGGCTGAAAACAACAGAATGAAATTTAACAGGGATAAGTGCAAAGTTCTACACTGTGGGGGGGGGGGACCTAAACGCACAGTTACAAGATGGGGGATGCTTGGCTCAATAATACTATGAGTGAGAAAGATTTTGGAATTATTATAGGTCACAAGCTGAATATGAGCCAACAGTGCAATGTGGCTGCAAAAAAAGTAAATGCTATTTTAGGGCGCATTAACAGAGGTATAGCCTCCAAATCCCATGAAGTACTAGATACCCTCTATTCAGCACTGGTTAGGCCTCACCTTGAGTATTGTGTCCAGTTCTGGACACTGCATTTCAAGAAGGATGCTTACAAACTGGAACAAGTTCAGAGGAAGGCAACAAGGATGATCAGAGGGCTGGAAACCAAGCCCAATGAGGAAAGACTGAAAGACTGGGCATGTTTAGCCTTGAGAAAGAAGACCGAGGGGAGATACGAGAACACTTTTCAAACACTTGAAAGACTGTCATACAGAGGAGGGGCAGGATCTGTTCTCGATCATCTCAAAGTACAGGAATGTAATAAAGGGCTCAAGTTACAGGAAGCCAGGTTTGAATATCAGGAAAAACTTCTTAACCGTTAGAGCAGTACAGCAATGGAACTGATTATCTTGAGAGGTGGTGAGCGCTCCAATTGAAGAGAAAATGAGACAACCATCTGTCAGGTATACTTTGATCTGGATTCCTGCACTGAGCAGAAGGTTGGACTCAATGCCCTTATAGGCCCCTTCAGTCCCACTATTCTATGATTTCCCTCATGGTACACAGAGACTTTGGTAGGCTCTCACCGACAGAATCATCTTCCACAAATTTACCTAATGCCTATAAAGTGCTGGAGGGACGTGGTGGCGCTGTGGGTTAAACCGCAGAAGCCTCTGTGCTGCAAGGTCAGAAGACCAGCTGTCGTATGATCGAATCCACGCGAGGGAGTGAGCTCCCGTCGCTTGTCCCAGCTCCTGCCAACCTAGCCGTTCGAAAGCATGTAAATGTGAGTCGATAAATAGGTACCACCTCGGTGGGAAGGCAACAGTGTTCCGTGTCTAGTCGTGCTGGCCATGTGACCATGGAAACTGTCTACAGACAAAACACTGCCTCTATGGCTTGGAAACGGGGATGAGCACCGCGCCCTAGAGTCGGACACGACTGGACTAAATGTCAAGGGGAACCTTTACCTTTACCTATAAAGTGCTACAAGACCATGTGTATTTATGATAGTTGTATGCTCCCTTCCTTCAGGAAGCTCAAGATAGTGCAATGGATTCCGGAACCTCACCTTTCCATCTTTCCAACAACCCTGTGAGGTGGGTTAGTCCGAAACCCAGAAATTAGCCAAAAGTGACTCTTGAAGTCACTCCTTCATAGGGGTGACTTGACAGCGTACACAACACCAACATCTAGTCAGTGGATGTGAATACGGATCTCTCAAGTCCCTGCTGTGTCTCTCTAACCACTGCACCATACTGCTTGCAACCTCTAACACAGACTGCCTTTGGGTATAGATGCACTCTTATGTTTATGGTTGTTGTTTAACGTGCTGGCTCAGCAAATACAGAAAAAACCCAATTAAAGCCGATTCCCGCCCCCATCCTCCGGCTGAGTTACCCCTGCTGCGCAGCCGGGGAGGGCTTGCGATGCCAGATCTTGCCCTCCTCCTTGTTGCCCAGGTCCGAACTCTGCATCCTCCTGGCCGCCGCCGCCACTTTCGGCTTGCAAAGCTGCAGCCGCCCGGCTCCGCCCCAACCGTCGCTTCTCCCTTTGGGACCCGCCCACTACCGTGGGAGACGCCAAGCGGCCAAAATGGAGAGGGGGGGGGGGGAGAGGACCGAGGCGGGAAGCTTTCCGCGGCCGCATCACCGTAGCGGCACCAGATATCCCCCCTCTCTCAGCGTGGAACAATCCCACGCAATGCTTTCTGGGAGTTGTGGTTTTCTTTTCTAAAGTCGCTCCCCCCCCCTCCCCAGGTTTAGCAGTGCCAGCTAGACGTTGAATCAGGCGCGTCAATTGACCAGTTCAAGTGAAAAGGGCGAATGTTCAAAAACAGCATAGCTTGATGTGTGCGCCAACTTTCAAAATGGGAGCCGCAGATTTCAAATCAGGTTCTACTTCTTGTAATATTTTGCTATATTTTAGAAATCTTGCTATATTTTAAATTGTTATGATATATGTTGGAAGCCGCCCAGAGTAGTCGATTGACTAGATGGGCGGGGTATAAATGTAATAAATAAATAAATAAATAAATAGTAGGTTTCAGATTCCACCCCTGGTGCTGTTGATTGGGAGAAGCATCCCACTCTTGCTATACAAACATTGCATCAAACGGCGCCTTTTAACTCCAAGCTTATCTCTCAATCCTAATTATTGAAAACCGTAGTCTTTTTATGGGTCCATGGTTTCAACAAAGCTCTTTAATATCTCGTGTGTCGGAACCCGAGGTATAGTGACCCTAACAGGGCTTTCAAGGTGAGATATTTAAGGTGTTCTGCCCACCTCTGTGACTAATCAGTGATTTGAACCCAGGTCTCCTGAATCCTAGTCCTTCATTTTATTCACTACATAATAGTGGGTGTCCACTTTAACACCTCTGTGGTCCTATAATATAAAGGTATTACCTTATATATCTATATAAATATAAAGTATATAGCGTAAGGATAAAGGTATACTTGGTATTGGCTTTTTAAAAAACCAGCAGAACCGAAAACGCTGGAATGGTGTTAGCAACAAAATTTGCTACACAGATCAGAACAGTTTTTATTATTTATTCAGTTTGGATACCGCCCATCTGGGCGGCGCATCACGTGTGACCTCCTCTAAGAAATGAGCCGCACAGGAAAAGTCATGCTGTCCCTTTAAGGAATGGCACTTCCTGGGACGCTCCTTCCCCTTCCCTCTACTCTTTGGTCCCCGTTGCCATGTCTGGAGAGGGCGGAAACCGGAAGTAGCCGTCCCTTTCGCCGAATTCGGGGCAGACACGTCGGAGGCAGGTGGGCCCCGCCCGCAATCCAACCTCGGAGCTTTCACCGTGGAAACAACTCCGGCGCCGGCAAGAAGGGGAGGGAAAGGCCCGGCGGCGTCCAGGCCTCGCGTCAGGTCCTCGGGGAGGGAGGCGAAATGTCGGACCTCGGGGAGTGGTTCCGGAGTATCCCGCTCATCACTCGGTACTGGTTTGCGGGCTCCATCGCGGTTCCCCTCATCGGCAAGTTAGGCCTCATCAGCCCCGTCTACCTCTTCCTGTGGCCCGACGCCTTTATCAATCGCTTCCAGGTAGGGGGTCCCCGGGACTACAGCTCCCGGCATGCGTCGCGCGCGCCAGCCGTTTCAAATGCACGGTTGTCGTCCGCTTTTCGTCTTGGGGAAACATAGCTTTTGAGATCTCTGGAGCCGTATGGCACGTTGGGAGTCGTAGTTGGTGGTTATCTTTTTATTTATTCTGGAGAGGGAAGTGTCAACGTGGTCCCCTGAATTAGAGGAAACCTAATTTGATTTTTTTTAAAAAAAATCCCTCTTGCAAGGGATGAGTTGCTACTTCTGTCATCCTTTATAAAAAAGGTTGGAGAACCAATGAAGCCACCAAGGGACTAAATCTGTGCAAGGAAGGCCACCAGGAGTAATTTTTTCTTAGGAACAAGAGTTGCTTTACCTTTTCTGGAAGTGTGGCACCTGCCAGGCTAATAAGAAATTTTAGGACTCAAATGTCTAAGGAGGAGCAGGAGATGGAGTCTGAGTAGGGAGGGTAGCTGCTTATCTGCTCCTTAAATGTATGACATTTTTACCCAGCCTTTCTTCTGCAGTGACATCTAGGGAACACCAACATTAAGGATCAATAAATAAAACGTGTCTTAAATTAATAATCCCAAAAGATGGTGGAAACAAAAATGTTGTAGGCCTAGGGGAGTATATCACTGAACACCTCTTGAAAGACATCTTCAGTGTCCTCTTAAAGATATATTCATCATCATCCATGAGAGCTGGAAGGGACCCTATGGATAATAGTATATGAGGGATTTCTGGGTGGTCTTCCACGTAAGTAGACACAGGCCTGCTTGACTTCAGCAGGATAGCTGCAGGCTGCATCATCAGATCAAAGGAACAAAGCACTTGGATGGTTTTAGACCAAGAGATCAGAAATAGCCTAGTGTGTTTTACAGGATGTTTGTGAGTGTAAAATGGGTGTACTTCACACATGTTGCCCTGAGCTCCTTGTCGAAAGGGTGGGCTGAAAATGCACAGGCACTCTGAAGAGAAGGTATTTTACTGGGAAACTAGCTAAAGCTTCCTATTCTGATGTGTTCTGCTTGCAAGCAGAGAGAGGGATATGTTGAAACTCCATAGGGACATTTACAGTTGTATGGTTTCAACTTTTCCCTGCCCCCAACAAGTTCTGTTTGTGGCAGGTGCAAGAATATTTATAAAAACATGTGGGTGGTGTCTGCTGTAATCATAGAAATGGTGTGTGCAGTGAGGGTGTTTTTCATGTACTTCTGAACTAGATCTTTCTTTGGTAAGAAAGGCATTTGACTTCTGTGTATAACATCTTCCATCTCATCACTAGCAAAATAACAGACACGCAGGATGTTTTTTTGTTACGTGCAAAAGATGTAAATAGATTTTTTTTTTTACCCATCAAGTAGATGCTCATGTTTTTATAGGCACCAGTTTAGTGAAGAGTTTTTAATGTTATCTGAACCAGGGCCAGTTTATTTTTTCATTCTAAGGATTTGCTTTATTCTCCATAAGCTGTTTTCTTGTTCAGAACTGCTTATATCCCCTCATGCCAGCTCTGTCCACTTTTTTTAAAGAAATAAAAATGGCATTATGTACTGGTAGCATCTTTAAAAAAACAGAGCAATATGAGGTCATTGACACAAGCAGTTGGGAGTGAATGATGCAATAGGTTTTATATCAGTTACCTAGTCTTGTTATTACTTTTCCTTACCAGTAAATGACAGAAACCATAGATCTTCAGTTAAAGAACAGTGGGATAGAAATAGTGTCACATAAACCAATTTTAAAAACCATGCCTAGTCAATTATTTTTCATTCTCTCACTAACCTAAGCGTAAGTGTCTCTTGGTGACTACAAGAAGTAGAACAAGAGTTTAAATAAGTGTTTCAGTGACTTACCATTCTATTTCATGGAAGTCTGTCAATTCATGACAGCGGAGTCGTGACAACTGTTTGACAAACTGCCTTTCTTGCCTACATGTGCAAGAGTTCCTTTCTATTTGAAATTGAAATACCACCTGGGCTGGTAGTATAAGAAGCAGAGGCTGGAGGTCAGGATAGAAACTACATCCAGTATGTTTGTACCTGAAAATTTTTGGTGGAAGCCTCAGGCTTTTTATTTGGGAGGGATGCAGTTGCAATGTCTCCCTGATATTTTCCTCCATCTTTGGAAATATATCCAGAACAGTTACTAGCATGCAAAAAAAAAAAAGTTGCTTTGTTTTGATACTAGATAGAGGAGAAGCCCCATTGACTATGGCTAGCATAGAATTACTAACCTCTGAGCAGGTAGGTGGAAGAGGGTTCAGAGTGCCCTTTTGCTTGCTTGCATGGAATTCCTTGTTGCTTACAATAAAAACATAGATTGCCAAATACAAGGGTATTTTTCTCAGCACAAAAGATAAAGGTACTGTGCCAGTGCTACTACCCTGACTAGAAAGTTACTTGGTGAGTTGCACAGTGTAGCCATATGTGCCACTGTGAATGAGGGGGGAGGTGTGATGAACTGACTGTTTTTCTGTGCGGGAAAGTTCAGTGCATAAAGCTGTAGAACCATCTGCTTGGTTGACGCAGAAGGGTGGAATTAGAACCAACATGTGAAGTTGAGTGCACCATGGTACCAGTTGCTTACCAGTTTTTACCATCCACCTCTCTGCATAATAAAGGCTGTGATCCTCTGGACCAAGGTTTCACAATCCTTTTCACCACCGAGGGCAACATCTGAGACATACTCGGTGGGAAGCATGAATGCACACATAATTCTTACCATTTTGGACATTTTCCTTTGCCCAGTCTCCAAAGCTCAGCTCACTTCTGTACGTCATTTGCTCTGATGTGAGCCATGATACAGCAGCTTTTGGGCATGTGGAATGCAGCTTAGCTCTAGGCATATCTCCTGCAGTGTAAGCCCTGTTGCCTTGTTTTGGGCATTCAACACACATGACAGTTTTTGCATTTAAGGTTTACATATTTTGTTCTTTAAATCCCTGTGGATTTAAAGGCATTGTTTCTGATCAGTGGCTGTATTCTGTTTGGAAAATTGTACCACTGGTTTGCTACAAGTTAAGAAATCAGCATGAGGATTTCTTGCTGCATGCTGAGTCACATGACAGGTATGTGATCCTAAATGTACAACAGTGTCTTTGCTTGTGACAGTTTGAGATTTACACTGAAGGAGTCATGGCCAGTGATTAAAGAGAAGAACCACTTTTTCTACTTAGCTGTTCAGCAGACCTCCTCTGCCACACAACAGCTGTTTGGATTCCTGTAGCAATTTTTCCCCCTCCACTGCAAGAAAAAGTTCAGCTGCAGGAGGGGACAGTAAACCCGGCACCCCTAGCCCATGCCCTGTTTCCCTGAAAATAAGACCTAACTGAAAATAAGCCCTAGTAGGATTTTTCAGGATGCTCGTAATATAAGCCCTACCCCAAAAATAAGCCCTAGTTGAGTGAAAGCCCGCCCTCCACCACTGTGCAGCAACCAGAAGATGACATAACTGTATTTGAATAAATGTAGATTGTTGTACATGAAAAAAATAAAACATCCCCTGAAAATAAGCCCTACTGCTTTTTTTGGAGCAAAAATTAATATAAGACCCTGTCTTATTTTCGGGGAAACACGGTAGGTTATAAACTCATGCTATGCACACTTACCTGGAGTAAGCACCATCAAACACAGTGGAACATGTGTGCAAAGGCCTGTTCGGTCAGAGAATTTTCACAAACACGTAACCGTTTCTTCAGATGTGTTGGCTCAATTCTAAAATAAAGGCACCTCTTTTCTTTTTTTTTTAGTAAGCTACAGATGGGTGTAATGTGGGTGAAAGTCCACTTTTCTGTTGATTACATAGATAGTGTGTCAGAAGCAAGACTATTTATGTGGCTATTGCTGCTTGCTCAGTTAGCAGTGCTGCTCTTGAAATGTGATTGATGGGTGCTTCTGTGGAGCAGGTGGAGAGGTAGGAAAGTTCATGCATGAGACAGGCTGTTGGGGCAACTCATACAAAATGGCATATGGAAGACAACTAATCCCATGGCAATATGTTGTTTGTAGTTTCTGTGTCACACGTGGAAGGAATCCTCAAGTAATAAATTGCCAGTGGTTTTCTGTAAGTTAACTACATAAATAGCCTGCCTGCTTTTCCCTGAGGCTGACTTGAAGCAGGTTGGTGAGCCTGCTGAAAAATAACCCAGGCAGGTCATGTGTAGACTGAATGATGAGGTATGATTTGGAAAGGGTTTGATGCCACTAAAAATAGCTTTAGAGTTTTCATTATGTCTTGTTTGTTTGTTGTATTTTTGTGGGAAAATGTGGGTAAAGATAGTGACCTGGTTACAAAAAACAGCTGTAACAGTGTTATAGGCAAATAAATTTCTTTACAATGTCTGAGTCAGTTTTCTGCCCCCAGATGGATAGAAGTGGTATACAGAATTGGATTACTGGCATTAACACATTCAGATTCCAGACTCAATGCAAAGAAAACATTAATCAGTACTTTGAATAAATTATATACTGCTAATCTAAATAAGTGGAGTTTACAACAAAGCGCTGTAATGTAGAGTCCTGCTGTTCGTCCTGCCTGCTGTTCATGCTCTTGATTCTACCTATGCCATTTTGTGCCTCTTTTTCCTTATCAGTTGGGTAGTGTTTTGCGATCACTGAGTGTGCTTAGTTGCCATTTCAATATTTGGAAGTTGTTCAGAAACCTTTTTACATGTCTGCAAAGTGCAAGGTTAGAATTCAGTGATGCCAAATTATGGTTTATTAAAACAAAAGTTTAACTTTTCTGACTTCAAACACATCCTTGTTAAAAGGGAACAAACACAATTTTGTCAAGAGCAGGTGTGACACTGCTATAGGTTAAAGCATGGAAGCAAAAGCTTCTAATCATTTTCACAGCTGCACTGAAAGAGAACATGGGGGCAAAAGCCAGTTCTCTTTTTCTCTCATTACCTTCATAAATGTTCACAGTATGTCACGGTTTTATTGTGATCTCTGAACTGACCCACCAGCTTCTTCTCCTGACTGTTGGATATTCTCCTTAACTCCCTCTGGTTTATGATCCATCATGCTGCCCAGATCAGATCGTCTTTTGTCACTGGTACTAGAAACATAGCCCTTTTTAATTACCAGATACACAGAATCTCTCCCAGATGTGGTATTTTTCAAATGCTCATCACAGACATGTCTTCTTTTTTTTCACTGTATCAGATGGTGTTTTGGGGCTGCCCCACATTGTGATATTGCCTTATGTAAGCAAGTTAAGCTTTTGTACCATTTAAACAAGCTTTTTAGTAACTCTCCATAATAAAACTCTGAAACTCACACTGGGATTTTTTTTTTCTTTTTGACCAGATATGGAGGCCACTGACTGCGACGTTCTATTTCCCTGTTGGACCAGGAACAGGGTTTCTTTACCTGGTGAACTTATATTTTTTGTATCAGTATTCATCACGACTGGAAACAGGTAACTAGCTGTCAGATATGTATTATTGTGTGAACATTATTGTGCAACTATGTTATTTAATTCAAATTCAACAACACTAATTAATTTATACTAGCTTTTACTGGCAAGGTGGATTTGATTCAAATAAAAATTGATTTCAATCATGATTTGATTTTTAAAAACTGGATTTTTTTAAACTTAAATAAAAAAATCAATTTGTGATTTAGATCAATTAAAAAAAAACTATTGATTTTTAATCTACCCTTCTGGATTGTTTTTGTCGCAGTAGGTACTAATTTGTCTCATAGTTTAGAAAAAAAAAAGTTTTTCAGACATGCATTGAAGAAAGCCTCGCTTCTTGCAGGTTTCTGAAACAAAGACGGCTCTTGTTTCTCTCTTTAAACACGGGTTTTGGTTGCGCCCTGTGATATAATCATACCTCTGAATAGTCATTCAGTTCTCCTTGGGGAAAGATAGCAAAACAACTGCCTAGGTTTCAGCTCATGCTACTGCCATTCTTTGTTCACAGGTGCTTTTGATGGAAGGCCTGCCGACTATATGTTCATGCTGCTTTTTAACTGGATCTGCATTTTTGTATCCTTTTCATTTGCCACCACCAGCATTTTGATATATTAGAGTGTGGGGAGAGGAGCCCCAGAGGTGTTGTGCATCACACCTATAAGCCACAACTTGCTTACTTTGAATCTTGGCTCAGTCTTTAATTCACTAAGTGGTCTTAGCCACTATTAATCCGCCCTCCCCATCCTCCTTTTTGACCTTGTAATAATAGTAGCCTAACTTTTAGGGGGGTGGGAGGGAGTAACTGTAAAGACAGAAAATAAAATAAAAATAATGCTTTATAAATACAGAGTCTTATAATATGAGCATGGTAACATGTAACAGTAGGCCATTGTTGAAGGATATGCCAATAAGCACAATGAACTTGCAGGAAGCATCAGGGCTAGGGATTTCCTCTCCTCTGAAAATATTGTGATGAAATATAATCCAAAATTTACTTCTAGTGTCGCAGATTCCCAGCCTTTCATTACATGCACTAATTTAGAATAAGTTCTAGCTGTTTAAATAAACTGTCAAGGTAATCCTGAGTTTGAACTTGGTTTGTTTGGAATTTGACAGGAATTTATTTTAAACTGAAGTTTCTGGGTTGCATGTAAGCAGTCCCATAAAACTGCTAAGGTGAAATTAAATTTTGATTTATTCCACTTCCCAATTGAAGTTGATCATTGCTTTGAGTCATAATTTTAAATTGTAGTTTCCTGTTACATGGATACCTGTGCCAACATTCCCACTATATTCACAGTGCATCAGGCTTTCAGACCTTTCTTTTAGCACAGGATTGTGTGTATATGTGTGTGTGTGAGAGATTTTCCACAATATTCACAGCAGCAAGAAATGTTAAAGTTGCAGTGCTGGTTTTGTGTGTGTTTCGTATGGTTTGGTTTTCCTTAAACAAACAATGAAAGATTACTGGCTTGGCAATGAATATGCAGGTAAGGAAATTTCTATTGTGACAGTGGCCTGGCTTACGAGGAACTGGTTTCTTGCAGTACTACTTGTACTTTAATGGAAGGATCAAACTTGCATGGACCATGACATATGGAAGTGTGTGCACAGTTCACTACTTCCCCATCTAAATCAACATAGTGGCAGGAGAAAAAGATCTGTATCTGTTGATAAATATTTAGAAGGCACACCAAACAGAACATTTAATGTGTCATTTGAATTTGACTGTTTTCCAATTTATAATATGATTTGTGTGTATTTTGTATTTCTCTATGTGCAGTGAAGCAGAAAGTACTGTGAGAAAGAGTCCTAAGAGAATATGACTGCCTGAAAGCAATAAAACTATGTCTTATTGTTGCCTTGGGCTTGTGTAATTCAACCCCTTTTTTCTCCAGCATGGCTGTGAGAAGACGGGAAATGTTTGCTTCTGTTTTTAACTAGCTGCTCTTTAGTATAGTATTCAAACGGAAACATAAAATCTGGGTAGCGTTAACTGTGATTTGCTAAAGCAAGCCAACTTTCAGGCCTTGACTAAAGAAGCCAGCTTGTTTTTAAGGAGCTAAGGGTCTCTTTGTAACACTACATTGTAGTAAACTGAAAGCAGAAGCAAAAGATTCTGATGTTGTGGTTGACCTGAAGAAATGGGCATGGTTAAGCCAGAGACTCATTCACATAATGATAGATTATTATTTATGGTTAAATCCAAATGCAGTCTACGGCCACTGTATTCATATGGCTGTGGGGATCTGTGGCTGTGCCAGGACATTCCTTTCAAGCCAGGTTTCAGGTAGCTATCATGAGACCGAAGTGGGCTGTTTTAGACGGCATAGGGCCTATTTTCCATCCTGCTTGGACTGCCCTAGCCTCTCCTGGCTAAATGAGAAGTGAGTGGAAAACCACCTTTTTGTTTTCTTTTTAAAATCTGTTGTTCTTTTGTTTATACTGTATTGCTAAAACTAGATGTATGGAAATGCCCCCCCCACACACCCCCACACCCACACCCACCCACCCACACACCCACCCACCCACCCACACACACACACTGTATTTTAATTGTTGTAAGCCGCCCAGAGACCTTTGGGTAGTGTGGGTGGCATATAAGTTAAATAAAATATTTCAGAGGAAAATTGAAAAATTCTGCACTCCTCTCAATAATTTTCTTTCCTTCTGCAGTTGCTGATGATTCCCTTGATTATGTCTGTGCTTTATGTTTGGGCCCAGCTGAACCGAGACATGATGGTGTCATTTTGGTTTGGGACACGGTTTAAGGTAAGGCTAAATTTAGGCAGAACTTTTCTTCTTTAGAGCTTTTTGCCCAAATCAGTGGAGTTCACCTGTCTCACGATAGGAGAATGGGAAGAGAGACATTCTCTCCTGCAGCCGAACACCCAGACTACTGAAGGAATGCCAGCATTGGTGATCTTGCTGCTGCCCAAGACTCTCTTTTTCCAAGTTTTAAGTAGGATGGAATTGAGGCTTATTCACATTATGTTTGTGGATCGATGTACTACACTTTGAGACAGGAGTACCTAGAACTTCCTTTTGGCCTTCATTTGCTCTTTTCCGCAGAAAAGAGGGTCTTGCTCATATGTAGGCACTGTACATGAGCAAGGGGACTGGAAAATAGGGATCCTTGTTCCTGCAGAAAGCCTGTGTAGGAGTAGAAATGTCTTTACAGACACGCTACTTTCCACAAATAGAAAGTAATGTCAGAGAGGGGAGGGGCTAGCTGCTGACAATCCTCCCTGAAGGTAATATCTGAATATGTTTATGCGCCATGCATGGTAGGAGTTATGTGTTTTTATACCCCTGCTGCCTGTATTCTAGAAAAAAAATATGCTGATGCCACATTCAAGCTTGAGTGTAAAGGATCCCATTTAGCTCCATGTCCTTGGACATGAACTAAGGAATTGCCTTTGAAGGATTCTGAAGCAGGTAACGACCCAATAGCGTACTTTCATTTCCTTGTGCATAACAAACCCATACACATTCTTGTCTTCCTAGGCATGCTATCTTCCATGGGTTATTCTGGGGTTCAACTATATCATTGGAGGCTCGTAAGTATTTCCTGGTACTGTAGGTCAGAATGGACATACAAACATTTTTGTGTTGCACTACCAGTGGGTTCCTCTGAGCTCATATAGGGCACGAGGCATTCATGCTGGGAAAAAACCTGCTCTGGGTGAGGTTGCTGTGGCATGGGCAGTATGTTTCTGGGTCCTTCTATTTTCAAAGAGAAGGTAGATATAAAAATGAAGAGAATCCCTAAAGCAAGCACCTCACTTATCAGCCTTCCCTAATCTTATTCAGAGTTTGGAAATGTTATAGGAAAAAGAAACAGGTTAGCACTTGTGAATAACACTGTAGCATTGTTTGCGAACAGAGTTTTACTTTGTAATTGATTAAAAAACAAACAGAACAAATGAAAAATAAAATTGTTTTCAAATGTTATCAGCTGTGCACAAAACCCCATTAGTTTGTTTTTGCTAGAAGTCTTGAAATTAGTGATCATGCCCATTGATACTTTTTTAAAAAGTAACAAATGTTGACATTACTTTTACTATGTTGCTAAAGAGCTCACATTTGTATACTGAACAGACTCAATTGAAAGAATCCAGATTATCGCTGAGTTTGAACCATTCACATTGTATGATTAACAAGTCTTAAAAGCAAAGTATAACATTTATTCTGTCCAGAACTAGGAAACGTAACTTTTGAAAAGTCATGTATTACTTGTTGGACATTGACCGAGATCCTGTTGATTCATGTAGTAAATTGCACAAAACGAGGCCCACTGAATCTGGGGATTTAGTGAGTCAACTCCTCCATAGATTCAAATAGGCCTGCTCTTAATTGCAATTTATTATGCTAAAGTACATCACAGTAAGTCCATTTGAACACATGGAGGAGTTGACTCACCAAATCCTCACTGACATAGTGGGCCTACTCTATTGCTATTTACTCCACTAACTGACAGGGGTTTGGCCATCTATTGGCTCTGATTGGAATGTAACTTGATCTGTTACTAGCAACTCGGGAGCAATGGGTACTATAATGTCTTGACACTGTGGTGGTGGGGGGTGAGTGGGTTGGCTTTTTTTATAAAGGTCTCTGCTCCTCCAGTGTTGTCACTAAATCTATTGTGCTGCTGTTGAAAACATGTTCTTCAACCAAAAAGTGAGCTGCGTAAGAAGTTGGCAGCTGCCGTGCATGGCTAATCACTCTCCAGGAGGCCTCCTGGATACACTAATAGCCTTGTAAACAAGGCACATGGGGTTGTCCATCACCACTTTGCTTCGGTGGAATTTCTGTAGCCCTATGGAGCTCCAAATCTATCATGAGCACTGAGTTGCAGCAGGACTCTATTTGCTTTTTAACTGTCCGTTTTCTATAATGTTGTTTCCTGTCCCCTGCAGTATCATCAATGAGTTGGTTGGCAACTTGGTTGGTCATCTGTACTTTTTCTTGATGTTCAAATATCCAGTGGACTTAGGAGGAAGACATTTCTTGTCAACACCTCAGTTTCTGTAAGTTGGCTGAAGTTTTTCCATTAAAAAAAGAAAAAGATCAGTCTTGCTGACTTGGAAGCACTGAGCTGGAATTGATCAGTTGAAAAGAATATACAGTGTTTCCCAGGTTCATAGTTAGTCCATACTTAGTCCATTGGTACAATTGAACACTTTCCTGTCAGAGTTGCTGTGGCTCTATTGCTACCCGAGCTGGGACTTTCTTCTTCACTGTGTCGGGCAGCTTCATGGGAGCCCCATAAATGGCCTTGGAGGAAGATGCAATTATTGCATGGTGTGTGTTCTGCTCATCCTGGCATACACCAAGAGAACAGACAGAGAGCTAGAAAGCACAAGAGCACTACACAAAGAAAATGTAAGCACTTAGACTCTCAGAGGTAGAGAATATGAAGAAGACAGGGTGAGAGCAGTGAGAGAGAGATGTTTACACATAGATTTCAACAAAGAAACACAATCAGAAAGGATTGTGAATGTGTGCATCTGTTCTTTTTCAGTTTGTGATAATATCCTTGTTTTATCCCAGTTCAAAGCCAAATGATAAGATTCATCCACATGTTTTTCTGATTATGGAGAGTTGCAATATTCTTTGAGACCTGTAGGAGCCATAGAACCATCAAGGTGCTTGTTTTATATGTAACCAATAGGAAGGTCCCTAGGTTAACACCTATTACAGTCATGGCCAAAAATATTGGCACCCTTGCAATTCTGTCAGAAAATGCAACCCTTCTCTCAGAAAATTGTTGCAGTTGCAAATGTTTTGGTACTCACATGTTCATTTCTTTGGTTTGCGTTGGAACAACAAAAAAAGAGAGAGAAGAAAAGTCAAATCTGATACAATCCCACACAGAAACCCAAAAATGCACTGGCCAAAATTATTGGCACCCTTAACTTAATATTTGGTAGCACCCCCTTTGGAAAAAAAACAAACCTGAAATCATCCGCTTTCTGTAACCATGAATGAGTTTCTTACACCTCTCTACTGGAATTTTGGACCACTCTTCTTTTGCAAACTGCTCCAGGGCCTTCAGATTTGAAGGATGCCTTCTCCCAACTGCTGTTTTGAGATCTATCCACAGGTGTTCTATGGGATTCAGATCTGGACTCATTGCTGGCCATTTCAGAACTCTCCAGCGCTTTGTTTGTAGCCATTTCTGAGTGCTTTTTGAAGTGTGTTTCGGGTCATTGTCCTGCTGGAAGACCCATGACCTCTGGTGGAGACGCAGCTTTCTGACACTGGCCACTACGTTGTGCCCCAAAACTCTTTGGTAATCATGATTTCATGATACCGTTCACACAGTCAAGGCATCCAGTGCCAGAAGCAGCAAAACAACCCAAAAATGTCTTTGAACCTCCACCATGTTTGACTGTAGGGACTGTGTTCTTTTCTTGGAATGCCTCATTTCTTTTTCTGTAAACAGTGCCATGATGTCCTTGACCAAAAAGCTCTACTTTTGTCTCATCTGTCCACAGTACGTTCTCCCAGAAGGATTGTGGTTTTGTCACCTAAGTTTTGGCATACTCCAGTCTTGCTTTTTTTATGCCTTTGTGTCAGCAGTGGTGTCGTCCTGGGTCTCCCACCATAGCATCCCTTTTCATTCAGATGGCGACGGATAGTGCGAGCTGACACTGTCGTACCCTGTGTCTGCAGATTAGCTTGAATTTGTTTGGAAGTTAATCTGGGTTCTGTATCCACCATTCGAACAACCCTTTGTTGTAATTTTTCAGTAATTTTGCTCTTCCGTTCACGTCCAGGGAAGTTAGCTACAGTGCCATGGGCTGTAAACCTCTTGATGATATTGCACACAGTGGACACAGGAACATTAAGATCTCTGGAAATGGACTTGTAGCCTTGAGACTGTCGATGTTTTTCCACAATTTTTTCTCTCAAATCCACAGACAACTCTTTACACTTCATTCTCAATGCTCAATGTCACACACAACACAAAGGTTGAGTCAACTTTTCTCCATCTTAACTGGTTGGAAGTGTGATTACTATATTGCCCACACCTCTTACTTGTGACAGGTGTGTCTAAATACAAATTAAAGGAGCATCACATGCTTGAAAAGCAATTATTTCTTACAATTTAGACAGGGTGCCAATAATTTTGGCCAGTGCATTTTTGGGTTTCTGTGTGGGATTGTATCAGATTTGACTTTTCTTCTCTCTTTTTTTATGTTGTTCCAACGCAAACCAAAGAAATGAACATGTGAGTACCAAAACATTTGCAACTGCAACAATTTTCTGAGAGAAGGGTTGCGTTCTCTGACAGAATTGCAAGGGTGCCAATATTTTTGGCCATGACTTTAACTTAGTAAAAAGCAGTGGATTTTTGCTAAACAAGGAAGGACAACTCCTCTGCAATTCCTGTGGGCCTCTAATACTTATTTTTATTTATTTTATTCAAAATATTTTTACCCTGCCTCTCTCCTTAAAAAGGATCCAAAGCGGCTTACATAATTGAAAGACAGTATTTAAAGCTGAAAACAATGAGTATACAATATGATTTATGTGAGAGATACTCAAGAGCTTAAAGAGATAGGCAGTGGAGAATTAGAAAGTGAAGTACAAACAGTGGAAAACTTTATTAGATTTTATACAGGATGTTTCCCTAGATTTAAAAAATGAGATTGAGCTAACAAACATTTTAGAGTACATTGGACTCCAGAATGGTCGTTTAGGAAGGGGATTGTCAAAGTCTGTCAGATGTTGGAAATGTAGTCCTGGAAATGCATCCTTGATGCAGGATCTGGGCTTGTCCAGAAATTCATTTGACAGGCAAAAGGAGCAACACATTGAAGCTCAAAAATGCCTCCCTGGATTAATTTTAGTGGTGGGGCTTTTTTGGGGGTGATGCTTTTGATTATAATGTTAAGAAACTCTGGCAGAATATTGAACGGAATTCTCCTGCCCTACATAATCATGTAAAGGCAATCATGCAAGCTGGCCTATCTTGTTAGCAGGTGGTCCCTCACACTCCCCACGTTGATTGATAAGCAAAAATGATGGGACATCTAGTATTACAGAAGACAAGCCAAAGGGGAAAACTAATTTGTGCAACTTTCTTCATACAGCTGCCCCCCCCCCCCCCAATGATTTGGTCATTGAATATGTTACAGTTAGAGATGGGAGTTTCGTATTCATATCCCTGGGAATATGAATATGAAGTGTGGCACCACAGGTGCCATGGAGATCCATTCCCTCTCCCCAGAAGCAACCCGGTTTACTCACTGGACTCTACGCAGTGTGCACGTCCATCAACAGCAACATTGCACCAGTTGTGGAAATAGCCGAACTGTCTGTGACCTGCTTCTCCATGCAGCTGACCTCTCCGGTGAGGAGGCGGGACGATGAGTATCCCTGCTCAGCTGTTAAGTGGTTGGCTGTGCAGGAAGGCAGGGCAGAGCTGGTTGGACGACTTCTGCAAGAGGCACAATGTCGCCGCTGATGGATGTGCGCGCTGTGTGGAGGCCAGTGAGTGGACCAGGCTGGTTCTGGGCGGAAGGGAATGAACCTCTGTGGCTTCTCTGGTACTGCACTTCATATTCATATCCCCAGGGATACGAATATGAAGCTTCCATCTCTAGTTACAGTTTTCACTGCACCTTGTGGTCAGTTGCTTGTTCTTCAGTGGTTAAAGGTTGATAGGTGTCTAAGCCGCTTGATCAGGGTGATGCTGCACAGCTGTGTTTCTGAATAGCTCTTTTGCCTCTAGGTACCACTGGCTGCCCAACAGAAGAGGAGGAGTGTCAGGATTCGGTGTGCCACCTGCGAGTATGCGCAGGCCAGCAGACAATCGCCAGGGCGAGGGACGACACAACTGGGGTCAGGGCTTTCGGCTAGGCGATCAGTGAAAAAACGTTCCGCTGCTTTTCCTTTTTCTTTGTTGCGTGTGTGAGAAGAAACCTCTTCCACAAGGGAACGACTCCTCCTGTGGAGTGTGCTCAAGGACCAGGTTTGCTCTAGCACCGTTGGGTCTGACCCATTAATTTTTTTTTCATTTCATCTGCTCCTGGTGGAAGATGACACAACTGAAGGCACAAGATAGATTTTACTCCAGGCTCTTGAATAGTGCTCCACTCAATGCTGCCATTAAAAAGAAAACTAATTTTTAATATTCTCTAGTACAGTGTAATTTCTCTTCCGGCTCTCTCCTCAAGTGAATTAACACCATTCTGTCTGCCTTGCAAGCCTCAAGCCTAGAGTCCTTTTAAGAATCTACATTTTTGGTCACAGATACGTCCAAGACACCTCTTTCCAGTGTAATCAATAAAAGGGATAATTACAAGTTCAAAGGCCCTTAGAGGATCTCTAATGCTATCTTTTCTTTAGCAGGAACAATTTTTGGGGGGGTTGGGGAGATGAGTACTACTTGATCAATTCAGATTTGTCTAAGCTAGGAGAGATACTAATTTGAGTGACTGAAACGGAAGAAGGACATGAAGGGTGGCTTTCATTTGGAAAACTTGTTCCAGCTACTTACATGCATCTATCAGCTCACATTGGAGCAAGTCCTATTGAACTTTGCAAGGCTTGCTTCTGAGTGGAATGCACAGGATTCAGATGAAATCTGTAAGAAAATAGCTTTGGGGCTCGCATGTAAAATTGAAAAGAATGATATGTTGTTCAGGTCTAGCAAAAATGCAAAATGACTGCAGAACTGTTGGGTGATTAAAACAAATTCTTCTTTTGCTAAAAAGTGAGGCACAACTAGAATCAGGTTGCTTGTTTCAATAAAATAGATAGCGTCTTCCTTTCTCTTTGACCAGTGTTTCATACTGGAAGAATAGATGTATACTTATGTCCCTTTTGGAAACTGAGATGTGCAATTTTATTGTAAGAAGTAAGTGCGATATCACAACACATGGAGGTATGGATGACTTGTTATATGGGGGCAGTGTTGGTACTCTTGGGTTGGCATACTTGGGTGATGGGAAGATACCTTATTTATTTCGCTAAGCTGGTGGGTCCTTCTATCCTCAGAACTGGCTGTGTTTCTTTAGCTTAACAGCAATTGAGCAGTGTGGCTTATTGTATACCAACCCCAAAAACATCACAGCAATTCTGGTCTAATTCTCACCTTCCCCAAGATCGCATTCCTTCAGTGTTCCATGTGGAAAATGGGGCCGATGACTCTTCATCCAGTTATATTAGTAGATGTTACCTTCCATAACACTGCAGAAATGGGAAGTACTCCTTAAATACTCCTTAAGTAACTTGTACTGATACCCCACAGGGTCCTTAGAGTTTATAGTTGGTGGTGGGTCTGAGCTGGGAAGAGGGAGTGGCATACTCGCCTGATTTTATTCTGTTTTTGACTGGTTCCAGAAAGTCTAAACATAAACCCATGGTGGTTGTCTTTGTTGTTGAAGAAAGCAGAAATCTTGCAGTGATATCTCTAATAGTGAAAAAGGTGTACATATAAGAAATCATTAGAACTGTTCTTACGATAATAAACCTTATAATGGCTCCTGCCTCAGTTTTTATTTATATATTTTAATAACATGACAGAAGGCCCCAAAGCTCAGAATAGTCATTGTTTCATTAGTTCTGGCCTGTGGACTGCGGGAATAAAAATCTATTTTTTATTGGACAGCCTACCACAGATTGGCACTTCCTAAAGATTGGACTAAAGGAAGATATCTCCTAAAGGGAGATAGGGAAAGTTACAGAAAATTGAATGCAGACTTCCAAAGAATAGCAAGGAGAGACAAGAGGGCCTTCTTAAATGAACAGTGCAAAGAAATAGAGGAAAATAATAGAAAGGGAAAAAACATCTCTTCAAGAAAATTGGAGATGTTAAAGGAACATTTCGTGCAAAGATGGACATGATAAAGGACAACAATGGTAGGGACCTAACAGAAGCAGAAGACATCAAGAAGAGGTGGCAAGAATACACAGAGGAATTATACCAGAAAGATCTGGATGTCCCGGACAACCCAGATAGTGTGGCTGCTGACCTTGAGCCAGACATCCTGGAGAGTGAAGTCAAGTGGGCCTTAGAAAGCATGGCTAACAACAAGGCCAGTGGAGGTGATGGCATTCCAGTTGAACTATTTAAAATCTTAAAAGATGACGCAGTTAAGGTGCTACACTCAATATGCCAGCAAGTTTGGAAAACTCAGCAGTGGCCAGAGGATTCGAAAAGATCAGTCTACATCCCAATCCCAAAGAAGGGCAGTGCCAAAGAATGCTCCAACTACCGTACAATTGCACTCATTTCACACGCTAGCAAGGTTATGCTCAAAATCCTGCAAGGTAGGCTTCAGCAGTATGTGGACCGAGAACTCCCAGAAGTACAAGCTGGATTTCGAAGGGGCAGAGGGACTAGAGACCAAATTGCTAACATGCGCTGGATTATGGAGAAGGCCAGAGAGTTCCAGAAAAACATCTACTTCTGCTTCATTGACTACGCAAAAGCCTTTGACTGTGTGGACCACAGCAAACTATGGCAAGTCCTTAAAGAAATGGGAGTGCCTGACCACCTTATCTATCTCCTGATAAATCTATATGTGGGACAGGAAGCAACAGTTAGAACTGGATATGGAACAACTGATTGGTTCAAAATTGGGAAAGGAGTACGACAAGGCTGTATATTGTCTCCCTGCTTATTTAACTTATATGCAGAATACATCATGCAAAATGCTGGACTGGATGAATCCCAAGCCAGAATTAAGATTGCAGGAAGAAATATCAACAACAGATATGCAGATGATACCATTCTGATGGCAGAAAGTGAGGAGGAATTAAAGAACTTCGTAATGAGGATGAAAGAGGAGAGCGCAAAAAATGGTCTGAAGCTCAACATCAAAAAAACTAAGATCCTGGCCATTACCTCCTGGCAAATAGAAGGGGAAGATATGGAGGTAGTGACAGATTTTACTTTCCTGGGCTCCATGATCACTGCAGATGGTGACAGCAGCCACCAAATTAAAAGACTTTTGCTTCTTGGGAGGAAAGTGATGACAAACCTAGGCAGCATCTTAAAAAGCAGAGACATCACCTTGCCGACAAAGGTCCGCATAGTCAAAGCTATGGTTTTTCCAGTAGCGATGTATGGAAGTGAGAACTGGACCATAAAGAAGGCTGACCGCCGAAGAATTGATGCTTTTGAATTGTGCTGGAGGAGACCCTTGAGAGTCCCCTGGACTGCAAAGAGAACAAACCTATCCGTTCTGAAGGAAATCAATCCTGAGTGCTCACTGGAAGGACAGATCCTGAAGCTGAGGCTCCAATACTTTGGCCATCTCATGAGAAGAGAAGACTCCCTGGAAAAGACCCTGATGTTGGGAAAGTGTGAAGGCAAGAGGAGAAGGGGACGACAGAGGACGAGATGGTTGGACAGGGTCACCGAAGCGACCAACATGAATTTGATCCAACTCTGGGAGGCAGTGGAAGACAGGAGGGCCTGGCGTGCTCTGGTCCATGGGGTCACGAAGAGTCGGACACGACTTAATGACTAAACAACAAAAGGTTGAACTAAAATTTCCATCACCTCTAGCCAGTATGGCTGCACCGGCTGGGGGTGATGGGTGTTTTAGACCAGGGGTAGATAATTTTGATATTGTCAAGGGCCAGACTTCAGACTGGCCAACAGCTCAGGGGCTGCTCTCTAAAGTTGATATGGGCAAAGTGGGAGGTTTATGGCCGATATTTTTTTCTTCTCATTTTTTACTTTTCTAAGGTGCACAACCAGGGATACATTGCCTTCTTAATTAGTGGCAGTGCCCCATAACGTATGTGATACAACTTAAGCAATTGCACTCTTGCATCTGGAAACAGTCAGTGGGATTCTGACTGATATGTACTGTAATTAATGTAATGCAAGATACTAATTAATAATTAATGCAAGACATTAATTAATAAAGGTTGTACATTACATGAATTACATCAGTTGCTTCCCGGTCCCTTTCCTAATTTCATGTTGGCAATTTAGAGCCGAGTTGATCTTACTCGTCTCATTTGGTAATTAAGTGTTGCTTGCCAGTTAGTTTTTGTTTAAAATTGCAGTTCTGAGGCTGAATTGTACCCTAATTGTATAAGGATGTCTGTAATTGGTTTATTTTCTTTTTGGAATGTGAGAAAAAACAAGACAGTCTCCAATGAACATGGAAGGAAGTCTTAATTCTCTTTGTTCTTTCTGGACATGGCCTTCTCTGTTATTCCAGGAAGTAAATACACCAATTGAAGACTTCCTTATACAATTAATAAAGGCATGGAACTGCAGTATTTTAGAAAAAACACCAAAGTGTTAGAACAGTGCTGAGTTACTAAATAAGAGGTACTAAACATTGAATCACTGCCATGAAGGTGGGAAAGTAACCTGAGAAGTCAAGTTGATGATTTTGAGCATCAGAACGATTGCACCAATGATTTCCATGATTTTGTTTTTGATGAGTACTTGTGATGCATCTTGCAATGGCTGAAAAAAATGGTTCATATGGTTGCCTGTTGCCCATCTCTGCTGCTAACACATCTGGAGTGCACCAGTTTCAGGAAGGGTTCTTTCTCACTTATTGTGGTTACGTTTTGCAGTGACAGAGACCACCTCATAAATTTGAACTCTGTGGCCAAAACCCTGTTATGTAGTGGTAGGATTTGTAGTAGCTTCTTGCTGACAGTTAATGAATCCCCACTTGCATTTTTGGGCATGTGCCTGAAAATCAAGATAGTTGGTGAGATGCTGCTGCACGTTAATACTGTTTACTTTCCTCACGTGTAACTAAGCAACAGGATTTTGCCTGCCTTTTTGCAGCAGGAACCACTGTAGCAAAATCTGTATGCAGTGCCATTCTTTCCCATGGTTAATTTTATTTTCTGAATCCCCAAAAAGCATGCATTGTGTATGTGAACTTTGTCCAAAACCAGGATATTGGCTACAAAAGCAGGATCTTGTTGGAAAGCAAAGAGCCACTTCAAGAATCTGGATTCTGCTTGTTGTATAGTCTAGAAATTCAACACAACATTGTGTGAGGTACTTTTTTGTCAATCTGTAAGCCATCAGTGTAGTGATGTATGGAAGTGAGAGCTGGACCATAAAGAAGGCTGACCGCCGAAGAATTGATGGTTTTGAATTGTGGTGCTGGAGGAGACTCTTGAGAGTCCCCTGGACTGCAAAGAGAACCTATCCGTTCTGAAGGAAATCAATCCTGAGTGCTCACTGGAAGGAGAGATCCTGAAGCTGAGGCTCCAATACTTTGGCCATCTCATGAGAAGAGAAGACTCCCTGGAAAAGACCCTGATGTTGGGAAAGTGTGAAGGCAAGAGGAGAAGGGGACGACAGAGGACGAGATGGTTGGACAGGGTCACCGAAGCGACCAACATGAATTTGATCCAACTCTGGGAGGCAGTGGAAGACAGGAGGGCCTGGCGTGCTCTGGTCCATGGGGTCACGAAGAGTCGGACACGACTTAACGACTAAACAACAACAACCCATCAGTGAAGACCCTGCTGACACAGATCAAACTGCTGGTGCATACATCTGAAAAACAATTGTACCCTAATTCTGTAAAGAATGGTCCATGTCAGATATATCCCCATTTTTAAAAAGTGTTTAGAATTAGCACCATTCTTGTACATTCAATTTCCTCAGCATTCTTCTGAGTTAGTCAGAATAAGCATCTGATCATGTAACCCCACTGTTGGAACAGGGGTACTTGTGAATGGTGCAGTTTGGCTTTAAGAAATCTGATGCACTCTTTTGAGAGACCCAACATCTGTAGAGGAATTGAGTGGGCATTGCCACATATAAAGCAGCCTGCAAATTTTATGTGACTGACGAGATCACACAGTGGCTTCTCACATTTGAGCATGGCAAAATGAAAGAAATATCTTCCTTTTCTTTGCCAGAGAGCAAAGCTGTTAAACCAAGGAGGCTTGGCTCTTTATCAGTAAGAACTGATGTACCAACTCATGCTATTCGAATTTCAGGAAGCTGATACGAAAACCTTCCCTTAATGCATCTCTACAGAGCACTGGTGTCCATCCAACAAGTATAAAAAAATTGTGATGGAAAGCAAAAGAGGGTTGGGTGTTTCTGCCAAATTTTTATCTGCACTTAATTCACCTTTTAACTGTTCAGGATGGGTGTATAAAAGAATCCTTACCAGTCTGCCATGATAGAATGCATGTTGTGGTTTACTTCTTAGCTGAAATTTGAGCAAGTGTGTGTCCTGGGTTTGCTTAACATGGGTCAGTTCTGTGGCGGAAGACAATTGGTTATCTCTTCCTCAAAGCTAGATTTGGCTCTTGGAATGCCATCCCCATGTCAGTATGTCCTGGCATGTGGCGTTATGTGCATTGTGCTTTTTACATGCAGGTAGTGTGTTTAGAAAATTGGAGATATTAAAGGAACCTTTTGTGCAAAGATGGACATGATAAAGGACAACAATGGTAGGGACCTAACAGAAGCAGATGACATCAAGAAGAGGTGGCAAGAATACACAGAGGAATTATACCAGAAAGATCTGGATGTCCCGGACAACCCAGATAGTGTGGTTGCTGACCTTGAGCCAGACATCCTGGAGAGTGAAGTCAAGTGGGCCTTAGAAAGCATGGCTAACAACAAGGCCAGTGGAGGTGATGGCATTCCAGTTGAACTATTTAAAATCTTAAAAGCTGATGCTGTTAAGGTGCTACACTCAATATGCCAGCAAGTTTGGAAAACTCAGCAGTGGCCAGAGGATTCGAAAATATCAGTCTACATCCCAATCCCAAAGAAGGGCAGTGCCAAAGAATGCTCCAAACTCCGTGCAATTGCACTCATTTCACACGCTAGCAAGGTTATGCTCAAAATCCTGCAAGGTAGGCTTCAGCAGTATGTGGACCGAGAACTCCCAGAAGTACAAGCTGGATTTCGAAGGGGCAGAGGGACTAGAGACCAAATTGCTAACATGCGCTGGATTATGGAGAAGGCCAGAGAGTTCCAGAAAAACATCTACTTCTGCTTCATTGACTACGCAAAAGCCTTTGACTGTGTGGATCACAACAAACTATGGCAAGTTCTTAAAGAAATGGGAGTGCCTGATCACCTTATCTATCTCCTGAGAAATCTATATGTGGGACAGGAAGCAACAGTTAGAACTGGATATGGAACAACTGATTGGTTCAAAATTGGGAAAGGAGTACGACAAGGCTGTATATTGTCTCCCTGCTTATTTAACTTATATGCAGAATACATCATGCAAAATGCTGGACTGGATGAATCCCAAACCGGAATTAAGATTGCCGGAAGAAATATCAACAACCTCCGATATGCAGACGATACCAATCTGATGGCAGAAAGTGAGGAGGAATTAAAGAACCTCTTAATGAGGGTGAAAGAGGAGAGCGCAAAAAATGGTCTGAAGCTCAACATCAAAAAAAACTAAGATCCTGGCCATTACCTCCTGGCAAATAGAAGGGGAAGATATGGAGGCAGTGACAGATTTTACTTTCCTGGGCTCCATGATCACTGCAGATGGTGAAGGCAGCCACCATATTAAAAGACACCTGCTTCTTGGGAGGAAAGCGATGACAAACCTAGACAGCATCTTAAAAAGCAGAGACATCACCTTGCCGACAAAGGTCCGCATAGTCAAAGCTATGGTTTTTCCAGTAGCAATGTATGGAAGTGAGAGCTGGACCATAAAGAAGGCTGACTGCCGAAGAATTGATGGTTTTGAATTGTGGTGCTGGAGGAGACTCTTGAGAGTCCCCTGGACTGCAAAGAGAACCTATCCGTTCTGAAGGAAATCAATCCTGAGTGCTCACTGGAAGGACAGATCCTGAAGCTGAGGCTCCAATACTTTGGCCATCTCATGAGAAGAGAAGACTCCCTGGAAAAGACCCTGATGTTGGGAAAGTGTGAAGGCAAGAGGAGAAGGGGACGACAGAGGACGAGATGGTTGGACAGTGTCACCGAAGCTACCAACATGAATTTGACCCAACTCCGGGAGGCAGTGGAAGACAGGAGGGCCTGGTGTGCTCTGGTCCATGGGGTCACGAAGAGTCGGACACGACTTAACGACTAAACAACAAGAAGTGTGTTTAACCCCGTACTTTGCTTTGGTCCGATAATGATATCATGTGACCTTGCTGGATGTCCAAAACTCTTAGCTCTGAAAGCTTAGCATCACTTTGATTTGTTCACCTGAAACACTTGCCTAGCCTTACCAGTTTTCCAGGTCACACTGGCAATGGCTGGCCTCATTATGAAATGAGCTGTTCTGTTCTTTTGTATAGAGAACATCTTTTTGTAACAATTCTTTTTCATTGGCAATACTTTAAAGTTGGAAAACTGTATTCTGCTTTGGTGTTTGTCTTGGCTTCACACACCCTCGAGTTATTGTATTCAGTTTCAAAGGATCTTCTTCAGACCAACTCCCAAGTTGTTGGGGTTACTTTCAAAGTACCAGGAAAATAGTTTCCATACAATCAAGTTGGAATAAACTTAAAAGTAATCCTAATAGAGCTTTCAAGGTATGAGATATTAAAGACTACTAGTTCCACCCCCTCCTGCCCCCCAAATTTCCATGGCTTGAGTGGGGATTCAAACCTAGGTCTTATGAGTTCTGGTCCATCACTCTATCCACTACACTGGTGGTCCCCAACCTTTTTAGCCCCGCGGACTGGCTGGGGAAGTCGGGGCTCCCCCCTGCGCTCGTGCGCATGCGCGAAGGAGCGTGCGCGGTTGTGCGCATGCGCAAATGGGCTGTGCGGGGGGGGAGTGCGTGCAGGGGTGGTGGGGTCTGTCTCCGTGGCCCGGTCTGGCTCAGGCCACGGACCAAGGGTTGGGTACCTCTGCACTACACAACACTCAGTATGAGTTTGCATAGGCTTGTAGATTATCAATAAATACATGACTCATTGGACATTAAGAATGACATGGTGTAGTGGATGCAGTGCTGGACTAAAATGCAGCAGACATGGGTTCAAATTCCTATTCAGCCACTGAATAGGACGCCACTGAATTGGGAGGTGGCAGTGATAAACCATTCGTTGAACATCTTTCATATCTCCAAAGTCTATTAGGATTGCAGAACTCAGAAACAATTTGCTAGCCATAAGAACAGCATTGAAGATTATACTAGGGATCTTGACAACAGTCCTCCCAGGTACTGAGGCAAATAAAGAATTGTCTTACGTAGATCAGCCTTCCCCAATCTTGTGGTCTCCAGATGCTATGGACTGCAACTTTCCTGATTCCCTGGATAGCACAGTGAGTTCAATTCCCCACTGTGCCTCCAGGGAGATGAGCCAGCCTGTGTGGCTTTGGGCAAGCTGCACAGTCCCAGGGCAACCCCCGAAGAAGGGAATGGTAAACTACTTCTGACTCTGCTTGGAAAACCTTGCAAAGAGTCACCGTAAGTCAAAATTGATTTGATGGCACATGTTGATGATTATTAATATTGAGCATACTAGCTGGAAACTTCTGTAATTATAGTATGAAACCTTTGGTGAGCCACAGATTCCTACCCCCATGTGAAAGAAATATTAGTCCACAGAAAATGGCAACAGTGGCACAATTTCAGTTGTTTTGAAATAAAGATGGTATGAACCAGCAGTAGCCTTTCAGTTTTTTTGGGATGCAGTCCTTAAAAGTTGTTTTGTTGGCAGTCTCATCCTTTGATACAATTAATACTGAAGTTTGAATGCCTAAGAATGACAATTGTTTTTGATCGTGTGCATGTCTTTTGACCTACCCCATATTTGGCATCTGTTCTGTTGATGTTGGTTTACCAATACATGTATGTTGGCTGACACAGAAGCGTAAGTGTTCTGCTTCCCCTCCGTAACCATCTAGCAATGAGGTCAATTTGGCACAAGGTACAATTTTTTAAAAAAGATGCAAAAAATTGCTTCCCTCCAACACTTTGTTTTAGTGAATTACAACAAAGAAGCAAACAGTTAGAAAAGTTTTTTGTTTTAATTCCAACTCCTTACTATTAGGTTTGTATAGGGGAAATGGATCAGTCTTTTCAAACCTTTTAAATGTCACTGTTAAAAACATTTCTCTGACTCAAGGCATAGCCCCTCCATTTTTCTTCCTCTCTTCAGCAGTCATTTGAAGAATAAAAGTGCACTCAGAGGACCTAGAAACAACCTAAAAATTTAGTGGAGAGGGTTTACGAAACCGTCTTGTGCACTACAGCATCTAAGGCTGCCTAAACAGTTTTCAGTCTTTGCACCAAAAACAATAATGAAGTTCACTAATTTTAAAAAAAGCTTAAGCCCTCCATTGAAAAGTCATCTTCTTTTAAAGATTGTATGTGGTATAAAAAAAGGTGCTTGGAACAAGCAAAGGCATTGTCCTGTCAACATCTCCAGAGGTCCACAGTCCAGATGTTTTGGCAAATGGTGTGTTAAAAGAGATCTGCTCTCCCACTGTTTCGGACGTTTTTCTGTATGGAGAAGAACAAAACGTAGCCAGCTACAAATGAAACAGCCATGAAGGAAACGGCAACCAACCCAGCTTAGGATGGATTCTATAAAGCAGTGGTCCCCAACCTTGGGCCTCCAGATGTTCTTGGACTACAACTCCCAGAAGCCTTCACCATCACCTCTGCTGGCCAGGATTTCTGGGAGTTGAAGTCCAAGAACATCTGGAGGCCGAAGGTTGGGGACCACTGCTATAAAGTGTGTCGAGATGTATGAACTCTCACCAGGGCTAAATGCTCATCATTAGAAACCATGAGGCAGGCTGAGAAATTTCCAAATGGTCATGGAAATAGACACAACAGATTTTTAAGAAAAATCATCAAGCCAACCATAATGCTTGAGCGAGCCATGATCTGTATTGAATGTTCCAATCAGAAAACGTAGCAAAAAATCTCTGCATTGTAAATATTAGTGTACAATGGGAGGCAAGCAAGTAGCACATTATAGAGAGAACCTATGTACAAGGGCCCTTTAAAAAAAAGTCCCATAATGAGACTTTGGCATCATGGAACTCCTTGCAGTGCTCCGTAGGATTGTCTTGACCATGATTTTGATTCTGGAGTCAAACTGAATACTCTCTTTTTAAAAACATTGCTTGATCCCAGAGTCAGTGACAACAGATCCTCAAGAATCCAGACTGGAAAGACAGCTCTAGAACGCAGAAGGATGTGCCTATGGAATAGAAAAAAATACAAATGATTATTTCACAATTGTACGTATTTGCAAAGTTGCACACATAACGAAGAAATAGAGCAACCAACTCCTCAGATTAAAAAAACACACCTTATTTGTGCTCTTGCAAATGAAAACAAGATAGATTGAGTTTCATAGCATCCTGAAGACTATTAATTTTTATATGGCATAACGTTTGGTGGGCTGCAACCCACAAAAATGTACATCACAGAAACCCTGTTAGTTTTTAAGGCAAGGATGGGCAACTCTGACTAAATTTGTGCCCCCCCCCCCCCCGAACCTGGCATGGGCTGCAGCAAAAGTAAAAATGTCTGGGGAGAATCCTCCCCAACGTTAAGTGTGGGGATGGCCATATCCAGTTTTGATTGGGAGAATTTGGGGGATTAGAGGGCTTGGGAGATCCTATACACTCTCCAGATAAGTAGCTATGTTAACGTGTTGCAATAAGTACAAAACGTATGAATGGACCCATCTGTGGCCTTTTTTTGGGGGTGTGTGTTAAAAGATGCGCAAGTCGGGTCATGTCAAATTGTAAGAACTACACTAAGAAAAACATCACCCAAACTGTTTCAAAGAGTAAGAATCTTACATGTATCTACTTCCAAGTAAACCACACTGTGTTCAATGGCGCTAACTCTCTGGTATGTAGTTAAAGAATAGTCCTATAAGAAAGACTATTGTTTATACTGTATAGTCCAGTATTCCTCTCTCTGGTTAGCCGCAGTTCTCCAGCATCTAAGGCAGAAAGAGGGTTTTCCTAGCAGTTGATCTGTCCATTTATCCATCTCTTCCAGTTTTTTCTGCTCTGGCAGCAACAGATATCACGAGAGATTTTTCCAGTCACTGGCCATCTCATCCTTTAATCTAGAAGCTGTCTAAGATGGAAACCCACAATTCTTTGGCTAGTATCCAATGAGTGAAGAACCATGTAGGT
Source organism: Intellagama lesueurii (assembly GCA_037013535.1). Classification (NCBI taxonomy): domain Eukaryota; kingdom Metazoa; phylum Chordata; class Lepidosauria; order Squamata; family Agamidae; genus Intellagama; species Intellagama lesueurii. The sequence goes on from JBAJHW010000004.1 coordinate 15,236,942, forward strand.
TTCCACTGCTTGCACAAGCTGCACTCCATTAACCTCATGTGCAATGGGAAAGCCCATTTCTATGCAATGGTGCTATCACCAGCTTGTGCAACTGCAATCTGAAAAAAACACGCATGATGTTATGTCCTGTCAAGTGGCCCTCAAATTATGGTGACCCCATGAATGGGTGATCTCCAAAATGTCCTCAGTAGCCCTGCTCAGCTCTTGCAAACTGAAGCCTGTGGCTTCCTTTGGGGAGTCGGTCCCTCTCGTATTTGGTCTTCCTCTTCTCCTGCCGCCTTTCACCTTTCCCAGCATGATGGTCTTTTCCAGAGACAATTCCTTATGATGTGCCCAAAGTAAGACAGGCTCAGTTCCATCATTTTGGCCTCCAGAGATATTTCAGCCTTGATTTTATCTAGGGCCCACTTGTTTGTCTTTCTAGCAGTCCACAAAGCTCTCCTCCATCCCCACATTTTAAACAAAGCATGATATTGGCCTCTCTAAAGTGATCATATGTTCTTCCACTTGGCTACTGCCTTCTCTGCCAAAGAAGAGGCTGCAAACCAGGGGTGGGAAATAGAGATGGGGGTATTCGTATTTGTATACGAATATCCCCGCACAGGTGGCGATAATGAGGGTTCAGCCCCATGGGGCCGGACGGTCCATTCACCGATTTGCCACCGCGATTCTTCCAATGGCTCCGCCGATCGCGATCCGCTCGCCACTCCTGGCAGGAGGCGGGAGGACAAGCCTCACCGCAAGGTTGAAGAGTGGCTCGTAGATCGCGATCTGCGGAGCCATTGGAAGAATCGTGGCGTCCGCGGCGGTGGCGGATCGGTGAGTAGACAATCCGGCCCCACGGGGCTGGACCCTCATTATCGCCACCTGTGTGGGGATTGAATACCCCCATCTCTAGTGAAAAACTATCCAGATGTTTGGTGCTGGTGATCTCATAAACCCTTAACATTCTCCATCCTGGCTGGAGCTTTTCGGGAGCCAGAAGTCCAAAACGTTGGACAGTCGCAAGTATCTCAGCTCCTAACGTAAACGTGCACACACTCACCTGTGACCGAGTCCTATGGAAGTCAATAGGGCTCCTCAGTTTACATATAGAGGATCAGGCTATGAATGGCTACTAGGCACAACAGTTATTTATATACTATGTCCTATACATACCAGAGACAGTGTGCTTCTCAACGTGAGCAGAATGGAACTATATTTGTGTCTGGCTCATGTATAGGGTTCCTACAGATGTCAGGGTGGTGACTGTGTGAAGAGAATGCTGGAATAGTTTAAGTCTTTGGCCTCATCCAGCACTGCTCTTCTTGAGTTCTCTTGTGACTGTTCTTTGAAACAGCAGATAAAAGAATGCAAAAATCAAATTTAACATCAACTGAGCAGGCCAAATGCTTGTCAAAGGAGAAAAGTCTTCGTAATTTATTTATTTCTTGCAAGTCATTCAATTACACTGTTCTTACACCCCACTCCTGATCCAAGAGACCCTTGATACCTGCCTTATTAATCAAAGCAATGCTGATACAGGCACAGATAAATATTTCTTGTGAACAATAGAATTAACTTAATGTATTTGTATTTCTGCCTGAACATAATAACATAAAGAGTTAAAAACACTCTTAAAGATTCCAGTTTACAAACCGTATATTTCAAAGGCTCTGGCTAATGCAGAGTCAGCCTGGGCTATTCAATGAGCTTAAGGATGTGTACCTTTACTGGATCATGGCCCCAAATGATGATTAGGTAACGTTAATCAGTCAAGAGTTTATGTTTTCCCACTGGAGGTTATGAGTTTATGTTTCTATCAGTGGGGAGTGTTGAAACATGGATGAACTAGAAGGACTTGAAGCAAAGCAAGCAGAGCTTGGAAAAGTTACTTTTCATATTACATATCCCACAATATCCTAGGGGGCATGCTAGCTTCAGGATTCTGGGCGTTTCTAAGCTTTGCAAAGATGTGAGCCACATGGAGGAATCAGTAGACCTGTTTAATTTAAAAAAACAACAACAAATAAAATAAAATAGAATCTCCATGGCCATTACCCCATGATCACTTAATTGCACAAAACAGACCAATAGTTTTACGGCTTTCCCTTTGTAATAGAAATATGTTAAATATATATGTGTATGTATACAGCTGAAGTTTGAAGTTCACATTCCACCTGAACCACTGAACACTGGGCAAGATGCTTTTCATACATTTCCACTTCAACCAAGGCTGATGGAAGAACAAAATACAATAAAGGGTTTTCCTCACTAAAGCAGCAATCCCTTCATTGACTTGTAAGGGAAATCATCCAAAGGGGTTGGGTTTGTGTGTATAAAAGCAAAGATACCCTGTTTCTCCTCCTTTTCTGCCCTACTAGAATAAACCTGGAAGGACTCTGGATACGATGGTTTCTTCTTCTTATCCCTCTGTCCACCTGAACTGGTGGGACTCATCCATCTGAGTGCTATATACTCACCCATGCAAGTATTATATACACTACCATGGCTGTATTATAACAATGACAGGGCAACCTGTACATAAGATAAAGTGTCCCTCTAAATAGAGGGACACAGTATTTTGTGTTAAAAACATAGTTCAGAAGCCCTGGGAATCTCTTCCCCTCATTGAAGGCAATCCTAGATTACATGGATAAATAGCTTTGATTGTGTGTAAGGGTAGCTTCATAAGTCCGATCTTCCTTTTTTTCTAGTGATTTGATAGGCAACTTCCCCTAAAAGGGAGCACCTTGCTCAAAATGTCTAGCTCACTCACAACTGCTCTTGTATCCAACCTTTCTCCTCCTGAAAAACCAGGTGACTGGTGTACTTTTGCCTGGCTTCAGCTGGTACACCAGCTGGGTTCCTTCTTATATAGTAGTTCCCCACCCTGGGTCCCCAGATGGTCTTGGCCTACAACTCCTAGAAATCCTGGTCAGCAGAGCTAGCGGTGAAGAGTTCTGGGGGTTTTAGTCCAAGAACATCTGGGGACTGAAGGTTGGGAACCACTGCTATAGAAGGCAGATTGGGCCATAGCAACCCATGCTTTAAAGCACTTCTTGATTAGATTAGTAATGTGTTCCATGTGGGGTGAAAGAACCCCAGGACTATTTCTCTAGCCACTGTGGGTCCCTTTTAAGGAGAAAAGAGGGGCAAAAATATTATGAATGAACGAACGAACGAATGAATAGACAGCACACCAGAACTCCCTCCCAAGTGCAGGTAGGCTTCATTTTTATTGAGTTTTTTGACAGGCAGTGAAAGCTTTATTATTTCATCAGGCCTTGGGCTTTTAATCCTGTTTTTGGTCTGTATTACAATAATGTCTTGCCTTTGTTCTGTTTTTTTAAATTGTAATTTTACTTAATAACACTTTGGGGCGGGGGGACGGACTGCTGAGTGGAAGGGCAATCAATAAACCCATCTGACATAAAGAAATACAAATGAGAACAATAGGTTGGGCAACACAAAAGGAGAATGAGGGTTGAAATTAGGTTTTGAAAAAGCACCATCAGCATCATTACCTGTCTAGGTGTGAGAGTTATCCCCAGATATACTTTCAGAATCAAAATCTGCTTTATTTTCAGCTGCTGGTTGACTCCAGTTATCCATACAGTCCGAAGCAGCATCGTCATCCTCAATGGTGACTTCTACCCAACTCACGTTGCCAGAGTCCCGGTTCTTGCTGTTCCCTTGACTATCTTGGCTGCTGCATTCTGATTTTTCCGTACCTCCCGTATTCTGTTTCCCCAGCGTCTGATATGTTTTGTCAGTCTGTTGAATGGCATCGTTACTGTGTCTGAGAATCCCAATGGGCACTGAACCCTTTGTCTCATTATATCTATCAATGGCACACTGCTGCTGGTACTGGTCCAACCATTTTAATTTCCCCGTTCTTAGAGAGCTTCTATTCTCTTTGAACCAGCGAACTATTTCAGTCCTTGTGAGTCCGGTCTGAGCTGCCAACTCATCATACTCCTGTGGGGTTGGCCACTGAGTTCTGATGAACATACTCTTCAGTAAATGGACTTGCTCTTGGGTACTCTTTGCAACGTCCGAAGAGCAGAAGGTCAAAGGTGCCAGTGCCTGGGAGCTGTGAAACTGCTCTGTTTGATTTACAGCACCATTGGAAGACCCTTGATCCTTATTCTTGGATCCCACTGAGTCCAAAACAGCTTGTTCCAAGTGATCTCTGAGCTTTCTTTGCTCAGTAAACCAGGACTCAACCTCTTTTCTGCTCATCTTGGCTTCATTCCGGAGCCTTTCCAACTCACTTTGTGTTGGGAAAGGGCTGTTAAGGAAACTGTCTTTGAGCATCGTGAGCTGTTCTTCATTTTTTCCTTTGCACTTTTGGACAGGGAGGTCTGGGTACGAATTGTAAACACGGCCCTGGCGTGCAGCAGCTGCAAGAACCATCTGGTCCTTAGCTATTGATTCAGTCGTGATGTTGACAATTCCTCGTTGACTTCGGTACCGGTGGTCACTGAACCATTTCTTGATCTCACTCCTAGAGAGACCCGTGATTTCTATCAGCCTGTATATTTCTGCATTGTCAGGAAACTGGCTCATGACGAAACTGGCTTTCAGGGCTGCTATCTGTTCCTTGGTCTTCTTACGGTCATTCGATGCTGCTACCAGCACAGGAGGCAATACCATGGTTGTTGTCACACTTGCTGGAGTGGTAGAAGAGTTCTGTTTGGGCGAGACTTCTGCCGGGACAACATGTGGCCTCTTGGGTTCTGGGGCAAGCGGCTGGTTCAGCGTGCTCCGTTTCTGCCCTTGACTGGAAGCAACAGCAAGAGTTATTGGGGGGATAGTTGATCCATTTGATACTTGTGTCAAAACCAGGCCAGTCTGACTAAGAATCTGACACGGCATAGCTGTCTGGATAAGTGGCTGTGGCATTTTTGTGGCAGTGACATGAGCTGGCAGAACAGTGATAGTCTGAGCTGCTGGCTGGATGGTGCCATTGAACATCTTCTTCCTTGCCTCTTCCACCTCTTCTGGAGACCAGCTGATGCCATGTTTCAAGCGCTGAGTAGCAAACCAAATGCGGATCTGTTCCTCCGGGTGTTTTGACGCTGCCGTCAGCCAGGACAATTCTGCCTGTGTTGGGTATGGGAATTTGTTGAAAGAATTGATCATGGTTGCATTTGTATCCAATGCAGAATTGTATTTAGTACTATTCAGGGGCACAGGTACTTTAGGGACCAGGTTGATATTTGGCGGGAGCTGCACGGACGGCATCACATGAGGCAGAGCATCCTGGAGAAGATCTACCCCATTAATGCAGGTGATTGGCTTAGTGTTTTCTGTAACAAGATGGGGAATTCCATCAAGATGGTTCTCTACCGTCATCTTCTTGGCCTCAACGTTTGGCTTCCCAATGTTAACAGGCGGTGGCACTTTGCTTGTACCGCTCGTCTCACCAGGAACCACCTCGAACGCAGGTGTTTCAGCTGCAGCTGAGATGTTCGTTACCTCGATGGACTGCTCTAGGACAGTCTGGTTATTGAGCTTGATCAACTTCAGTTTGAAGTTGTTTTCCCCTGGGTGGAGCTTTGTATTATGCTCAGACAAAGAATCATACTTTTTGGTTGTAAAGTTACATTCAGCGCATACGTAAAGGGGGTTGAGGATCACATTGGGGTGTTGCGTATCTATGTGCTCCGTGAATTCACTCAGATTCTGTGTAGAGTAGGGGCAGTATTTACATTCGTAACCACCAAAGGTCTTCCGTGCTGGATTGGCCGGGGAAGATTTTCCTTCAATTACCTCACAGTCATTTTCGCAGTTCTCCTTCCCGGCAGCCAAACTCTCCCTCAAGTCCTGCTCTGGAGTGCTAGCTGCCATTCCTAGGCTACAGTCTTTGGGAACTTCCTGCTCCGTGGCGTCAGATGCTCGGACCATACATGGAGTTGTAGACTTCCTTTTGCTAGCCATGGCAGTTGTGCAGTTTTCCTAGGTAGCAACAGCTTCTTATCCGGGACAATCCCTAAAGATGTTCTCCCAGATGGTTTCAGCTTTCCAGAGAGTGATGTTATCCAGGGTATGTCCTAAAGAAGTCTTGAGTCAGGCATGACCTTGATCTCTGGCCTCCACATGAACCAGGTGGCATTACATCTCTGGAAAAACAACAACAACAGTGTTGGAACAGATCCATGGACCAAAATAATTAATTCAAGCTCAGGATTCTCGCTGCATTGTTCCAGCTGGGCTAATTTTGGCCCCTGGAAATACAGCTGGATATTCAGAACTACCACAGGCAAAGTATACACTGGAGATACAATTCACTAAATTCAATTTCAGTCCAAACTAGAGTAGATCTATTGAAATTTACTGGGACTTGTAAGTTAACACTGACATAAGTCCCACTGATTTCAATCTGTTTACTATAGTTGGGATTGAAACTGGATTTAGCCCGATCATTTTAATATGAAATACTTAAATATGTTTCTTTCTATTTTATTACAAAATTCGCTAGGAATCTAATTTGGAAAGTAACATTGAAACCTAACGAGTGAATATATATCCCTGTTATTCTTTTTTCTTCTTCTATCAAACCCATCCTCATTCAAGTGCATACCTATTTTGCTAACAATATACTCTAATTGTGAATATACTGCCTATTTCTAGTGGTGCTTTTTCCTCCATTGGGTTCCACTTTCTCTGTTGGGAAACAAGAGAGATGGAGAGAGAGAGGAAAACCATCTACCTTTAATGTAGCAAATTTAGCTTCTTCCTTTCAATTGCTAGGACCAATAATATTTCCAGAGCAGTGATGATGATACTTAACCTGGATTTCAGTTACACTTTTTTCATTTCCAAATAGAACATTACTACACAAGCCTACAAAGCATCAAGAGTACACGTTGGATCCTCAGTCCTACTTAGGATCTAAATTCAGTCTTTTGTCTTTGAAAGAGCTTCGCTGATTGACTGAAGACTTCTGATCCAGAGGTGGATCTTGCTGCGGATGCAGAAAAGAGGCAAATTTTTGTCACACCCCCCCCCCGCTGTTGTACTGCTGGCGCCCCACATTCCAGAAGATCACCAATAGATACAGGAATAAAACAGTTAGTCCCAGTTTGTCAAAGCAGCAGCAGAGGGGCTGCTGCTCCCCTTCCCCGCCTCCTCAGCCGATCAGCCAGTCACCAGGCCCAGCTTGCTTGCTTTTTCCACTTTTCTCAGCTAATCTCCCAGTCACAAGCAAGAGCCCAGACTTCTCTGCCCTGCCCTTTTGCCTGAGTGGGAGATCAGCCCAGAGGGGCGGGGCAGAGAAGCCTGAGCTGTTGCCAGGACTGGAAGATCAGTTGAGGAGGTGAAGGAAGCTACCAGGCTGGGCCTGGGGAGTGGCTGATGGAGCCAGAGGAGGCAGGGTGCTCCTGTGCTGCTGCCTTTACGAACTGGGACAAACCGGTTCGTGCCCATCTCTAGTCGCCAACCTACCTGAGCAGATTTTCAGTGTCTTACTTGATTGACATTAAACAAAAAAAATGGAGTGCCCATGCTCTAGTCTTAATTGCTGGCTGTGTGCATAATGATCAGCAGATACAGACATTTCATTGTATCTTAATAGGAGTGTGAAAGGTGCCACTGAAAATATTTTAATGCAAGACTACAACTATTGGATCCAATGGAAAATTGTATCCTGTGTCTAGTGCTTGGAAATGTTACTTTTATGGCCTACAACTCCCAGAATCCCCCAGCTAGTCATACAAGCTGGTGAATCCTGGGCATTGTAGTCCAATTCGAGCATTGTCACTCTCAAATTGGCCTTCTCAGCCACACTAGACGCTGTTCCAAGTCCTCTATTCAGAGCACGTTACCATAGTCTCTCGAGACTGAAGGATGCCTACTGGCAGTCCAAAGACCATAATGCTTCCAAACTCTCCCTTTGTCATATAAAATTCCATTAATGAAAGAGATAGAGAGGTTACTTACCTGTAACTCTGGTTCTTCGAGTGGCCATCTGTGAATTCACACTATAGGGTTTAATCTGCGCTTGCGCAGAGGTTTCCGGAATATTCTAGAGCTTTATCACACGTTCGCCAGGACCGCCCCCCTAGTACATGTGGTCCGCCCATCCTGGCGATTGCCTCAGTTCCTAAGAACAGCCCGCCGCTGCATCAAAGGTGAGACAGACGTGACGGACAGAGGGGAGGACGGGCGGGAAGTGTGAATTCACAGATGACCACTCGAAGAACCAGAGTTACAGGTAAGTAACATCTTTTTCTTCTTTATGGTCTCTGTGAATGCACACTATAGGGTGATTAACAAGCTGACTTACCGGAGGAGGGACGTCACGGAAGGACAGAAGAGAGCACAGCCCTGCCAAATGCTGCATCCATCTTAGTCCTGACATCCAGGCGGTAGTGAGTGGCAAACGTGGATGGGGTTGCCCAAGTAGCAGCCTTACAGCTGTCCGGGAGAGGTACTCCTCGGAGAAAGGCTGTGGAGGCAGCAAGCGCTCTCGTGGAGTGAGCTTTAATGCCTACAGGCAGAGGCTTTTTGGCGAGTTGGTATGCCAACTTTATAGTTGTGACGATCCAGCGAGAGATGGGCTGAGAAGAAATGTGAGAGCCTGTGCGAGGTAAGTGTGGTGTGACAAAGCCTTTTCGACTTGCGGAAAGAGGAAGTTTGCGAGACATAGACCGCGAGGGCTCATCTGACATCCAACATGCGGAAGGAGCGTTCGTCAGTTGTCGGTGACGGAAAAAAGGTAGGTAAAATAATAGGTTGTTTGAGGTGGAAGTCCGAGATGATCTTTGGGAGAAAGGAAACATCTGGATAAAGTGTAACTTTATCAGGGTGGAATTGGAGGAATGGAGGGTCTACCCGATAGATCGGATGGGTAATAATATGTATACTGGGAGCGGTTAGGCTCGATGTAGGGTCCGGTATCAGGTTGCCAGTATCGGTACGCTCGAGGTCGACAGCGTTTGGGTGGAGGCTCAAAGTAAGTCAGAGGCTCGTATATTGTGACTCGCTTTCGATGGCAGTACCGAGTTAGGGAATCATGCGATGCCAGCAACCCCATAGAGACTGGAGGGTGAGCAAGGTCAGCATTGGATCGGCAAGTCTCTGGTGTTTCTTTCTAGATCGCTTACGCGGAGGAGACGGAGCAGGGAATGGAGATGCTGACTCCGAATCACACACAGAGACTGAGCGACCCATGGATTTGTGGTTCGAATGTGCCAAATGGGAGATAACTGTAACCTCAGCCGAGGATGGAGATTGGGCAAGAAGCGGAGAGGGTGGTTGACCGGATGGTGGTGGCATAAAGTCATCATCTGAAACATCAAGACAGACGGTTGGGTGGTCTTGGAGAGGAACTGCTGGTGTGGATTTGTCAGTTGTTAAACGAGTAGACTTCTTAGTGGCTTGGGAATCTGAAGAGGATTTCTTTGACTTTTTTGACTTGGAATGGTCCGATACCGAAGGAGGGTTTGGTATGGGCGTGGATCTAGTTGTCGATCCCGAGGACTTTGATTCAGAGATGGTTTTAGTCGGGGAAGTGGTGGGCACATCAGGGGATCTGTCTTGGGACTGAGGAGTCTCCGTTGCGTTCTGTGCCGGGCAGAGAGAACGTTCCCAGAGAAAGGATCTAAGGCATTGTTATCGGAGTTTGAGTGCCTGTTTGGTCAATTTTTTGCAGAGTTGACACGAGGATGGTTGATGAGATTCTCCGAAGCAGAAAAGACAATAATCATGCCTATCTGAGACAGCAATCTTGTTAGGGCACGAAGTGCACCGTTTAAACGTAGCGACAGGTGTCATAAATGGCGGGAAGGGAAGGAAAAGGGGAAGGGGGGTGATCAGAATATGGAGAAACAGCTCAAAGTCTCTTACTATTTTCCCTCTGTATTTTTATGTTAGAAAGGATTGAACGCAGTTGGCGAATGGAGAGCTCGTAGTGAGATGAAACCTCAGTGGCGGCAAAAAGGAACTGAGGCAATCGCCAGGACGAGAGGATCACGTATACTAGGGGGGCGGTCCTGGCGAACATGTGTTGAAGCTCTAGAATATTCCAGAAACCTCTGCGCAAGTGCAGATTAAACCCTACAGTGTGCATTCACAGGGACCACGAAGAAGAACCAAAGGTTTCTGGTCTCAATACACACAACCCCAAATTTTAGTTCTCTGCTTCCAACGAGAATCTGTTGTCAATGACAGCAGATGGTAGCTGGTTTTAGGTATTTATTTTAACATTTGCTTCAACAAAAGCAAGTACTTTGTGACTTGCCCTACCTACCCATGACATAATGCTCTCCTGAGACAATCAAAGCAAATATGATTGTCAGAAGTCATTTCTATTAAATGTGCCATCAAGAAAATGGAAAATGCTGTGTAAGAGCCAAAAGCTCCCTTAAGAAAATTTTCTGACACTTGAAGAATTCTTTATGGAGATAATTTAGTACACTGCTGGGAAAGAAACTGCACCAGGAAATCTAATTGGCCAAAGATTTTTGCATGAAGGCTATTTTGCATTAATTAACTGTGCATATTAAAATGCCAAGATAAATGACGAAATCCCTAGAGAAGACTGGAGAGCACAAAATTACTGTGTCTCTTATGCAGGTTTTTTTGTGTGCTGAGGACTGAGCTAATCCATTCCCAAAGGGTCCCCACCCCCACCCCCTTTCACTGGAGCATGTGCAGTGAAGCCATTTATTTATTTAAAATATTTTTACCCTGCCTTTCTCCTTAAAAAGGATCCAAAGTGGCTTACATCAGGAAAATACAACGTTTAAGAGCTAAAACAGTACGTATACAAATAGTGATGGGCACGAACTGCTGGTTCGGCGATTTGTGCTGGTTCGTTTATTGGCTAAACAGGTGTTTGGTGCTTCAAAGCCCTGCCTCCTCTGGCGGGCATCCACTTGGAGGCAGTGGCCTGGCTTCCCTGCCCTGCCTCCTCTGGGCGCTGCCTCTGAATGAATGCCTGCCAGAGGAGATGGGGCTTTGAAGTGCTAAACACCTGTTTGGTCAAAAAACAAAATGGCACGAACCACTGAACGGTTCGTGCCCTTCTCTATGTACAAACATTTAAAAAAATTAATTAATTACCACACTAGAACAGTAAACAAAATCAACACCAAAAACACATTCAAAGCAGCCAGGCACAACAATCCATTTAAAAACCTCTCAGACAGACAGTCACTAAGGGAAAGTCTGTCTGAAGAGAAAGGTCTTTGTTTGCTTCTGGAAGGACAGCCTGGCTTCCGATGGGAGGGGAGTTCCAGAATCTGAAAGCAGTGACAGAGAAGGTCTTCTCCTTTGTCCCCACCAAATGCACCCGTGAGGGTGGTGCGGCTGAGAGAAAGGTCTTCCCTGATGATCATAACACCCTAGTAGACTCATAAAGGGAAACAGTCTTAAGATGGCTTGGACCCAAACCATTTAGAGCTTTATAGGTTAAAACTAGCACTTTGAATTGTGCTTGAAAACAGACTTTGTAACAGACTTCTGTTGAAATGGATCACACAATTGTTTTTTTTTGTAAATGAGCCACAGCCTGTTTACATGAACAATTATATTTGAACAACCCACCCCATGCTGGAGCTCAATTCAGATTGAGTAGCCTACCTCAGTGGCTTCAGTCTTCCTACATTTTAGGGTTGCCTTTAAGATATGCCAATGAAACTATACTGTTGACAGCAAATGACATTGACCTGAAATGTTTCCTGCAGGAAAATTAAGGAGAAAATACCAAAGCAGGATTACAGTTGAACACTTAGAAGACAAAAATTATGACTAGAGAATTATTGCTAGAGTAGACAAAGAAACTAAAATGGTTAAAGATTTTCTGTACCTTGGTCCAGTTATTATTGGCTCAAAATGGAGAAGGTCACCAAGATATCAAAAGGTGATATCCTCACTCTGATTTAACTCTCTTTCACCTTCAGCTAATAAGAGAAAGACAGAAAATTGGGCAGAAGTTCTTCACAGCCTTAGGAGAAATGTTTCAAACCCACCTGAGTGCTGTTGATCAACAGCCTCATATGGAGAAAGTAAAGCCCCTTCTTCTGGTTTTTGTTTTCCTCATGCTTGACCTCCTTAGAGTAAACATCTGCCCTGACTGCAGGGAAACATCACAATGCTGATAGCACTCAGGTGCCAGCTTTCACATCTTATCAGGGCCAAAGGAATCTTACGACGAGGAAAGGTGAGCCGTGCAGCCTGCCCTGAAGCTGCCCGTCGGTGCTCACGGCTAAACTCTGCAAGTGTCACAGCTTATGCTGCCTCATTTAATTGGAGGGTTCTTTGCTGGAACTGTCAGGGAACATCACAGCTGAATGTCTCTCTCTCTCTTTCTTCCAGCTTTGAAAAGGAAGCATCATGACAAGGCACCAAAGCCTGTGAATGACAGCTTTAAAGCTTCACGGCGTCTCCTGACAAAGCTACTAACCCATGTTGCCAGAGGAAAGGGCTCCTCTCATGTATTCCAAAGGGAACAAGCGCAGTAGCCAAGGGAGGACAATAGTGGATTAAGCATCAGATCCAAAACTCACATCAAATCTGCTACTTGCTTTAAAGATGTTTGGGGGGGGGGGGGGAGAAGGAAAGAGCCTACATAAACTGCAAGACCCTACATAAACTGCAAGGAAACTGCATACCCCCCAGACCCTACATAAACTGCAAGGAATGAGACTGGTTTTAGAGAACATGGACACCAAACAGCTCTTTTCCCTCTCACGCAATATCAGAACCAGGGGACATCCACTCCAATTGAGTGTTGGGAGAGTGAGAACAGACCAAAGAAAAGATTTCTTGACCCAGCGTGTTGTTAGTCTGTGGAACTCCTTGCCACAGGATGTGGTGATGGCATCTGGCCTAGATGCCTTGAAAAAGGGATTGGACAGATTCCTGGAGGAAAAGTCCATCACAGGTTACAAGCCATGATGGGGATGTATAATCTCCAGGCTTAAAGGGAAGGTACCTCCAAATGCCAGATGCAGGGGAAGGGGTATCAGGAGACAGGTATCTGGTTGTCTCGTGTGCTCCCAGAGGCATCTGGTGGGGCCGCTGTGAGATACAGGAAGCTGGATTAGATGGGCCCTTGGCCTGATCCAGCAGGGCTCTCCTTATGTTCTTATCTTAAACGAATATCTGAAGCAAAGCTCAGAAAGTTACTTTTGAGAACTACAACTCCCAGTATCCCCCAGCTGGACAGTTTGACATTAAAAGAAAAAAAAGAATATTTCTGAACCTTGACTGATTTCAGTTTCCCACCTATTGTGTTTTCAGATTAAAGCAGTTTTTGAAACAATGCAAGCCCTTCTAATTTGCTTTGTCTGATGTCTCTGATTTAATAAGTGCTCAACAACAGCTCAGGAGATGGGGTTTTTTTCCCCAACTGCTGTACTTTTTGCCATTCTTCCTGCTGTGGTTCCTTCTCCCCCACAAGTTTTCAAAAGTCTGAATCACCACCACTTTTAAAGCCCGAAACGCCCTGAGTCCAAGCTATCTAAAAGTCCGCATCTCTACTGTCTACTGTCCATACATCTGGCTCTAAGGGACCTCTTGGAACCCGGCATTGAGACTAGAGTGATCTGCCAATCTCTCTGTGCCATGGCTCTGAATTACTGGGGAGAGCAATGGTGACTCCTCTGATTGGTAGGAGCCCTGGCATGGTGGCGGAGGCAGGAGGAAAAGAGGAAGACCAAATACAAGATGGACTGATTCCCTAAAGGAAGCCACAGGCTTGAATTTGCAAGAGCCCAGCCGGGCTGTTGAGGGCAGGACATTTTGGAATTGTTCATTCATAGAGAGCCACCATAAGTCTGGGACAACTTAGTGGCATTTAAAAATGACAACAATGGACAGTCTACGCAAGAGGGTGGATATTAGCAATTATAATTCATGCTTTGCAATAACTGTCGAGGAACCAGGCCCTGAGGAGTACAACAGCCAAAAAGAAAGAATAAAGAAAATAAATAAATGTCATAGACAGAACACGTCTATCCTGACTCACTTGATATGATTTGTTTGGACTATTACATGTATATTTTGCATTTCCACTACTGATGGTGCTCAAGATACAAAAATTACAAACAAAGCAAAAACAAATGAGTAAGAAAGCCCCACACACCCATTAATAAAACCTGACGTAGTCTGAAGAGGCACTGGGGAAAATGAAGCATAGAGCTGACCATGCAGAAGGAGAGGAATATTGGTTTATTCAGGCTAAATGCTTCCTTAGTTTATCCAGGCTAAGGCAGCGTTAATCCCTTTCCTGTGCAAGTAAACAGTGAGTATGCTACACAGTACATGTGTACGGGAGCCGAGAATAGAGCATTCTGCAAGGTATTTATTGACAACATCTTTTTATCCCGCTGTCAACATAACTGTCAACTTCCACTCTACAGAATCCAACCTCCTTATGGATAGGGTTGCCAGACATCCGGGCCTAATGTCCTCCGTCCGGCAGGCAAAGATAAAAACCTTTAAAATGTCCAGCTTTTGTATATTTTATGTTATAATTTTGGATGAAGGGGGAGAGGTGGAAGGATTTTTTCCCCCGCCCCCACCCACTCACCCCCATTACCTGCTGCTGGCGCTGGAGCGCAGCCCTCTCCCCCTCCCACCGCCGCTATGGCTGCTCAGCGATCCGCCATGCCCACCCAGCCCACATGGAGCCCAGAAAGGCAGCACGAGCGGAGCGCTGCCCGCCGAGCCAGGCAGGAGCAAGCAGCGCCCGAGCGCATCAATGGGAAGGCGAGCGCCCGGACTGCGTGTGTTCAAAGTCCCTTTCGGGGACTCCAACTCCCACACTCCCCAGCCTTGAACTTATGACGCTCGGGGGCAGGGAGGCTGCCTCGTTCGGCTTTGCCCGGTGCCGCTTTCCCCCTGCCTGTGCCGGAGCCTTGTTTGGGCATCCAGATTAGCAAGGTTGCCTCTGAGCCTGTGCAGAGTGTGAGCGGCCGGGGGATCCCGCAGCCGGGCCGGGTTCGGGTTTATTTGCTTTGCTCCCAATCGGAAGCCGCTGTTTCTTGGTAGGCCCACTTTGTTTGTTAAATGAAACATTCAATACGTCCTCCTCTGTCCTCTTTTTTGTCTTTCTATGTCCTCCTTTTGGTACCCATGTATCTGGCAACCCTACTTATGGGAAAAGTGCCTGCAATATTTTTATGATCAAAATAATGGAATACCTAGGAAAACTTCGAGTTGTGACTGAAGCTACACTGTGATTGCTGAAAGAGGTCTACAGTCCACTGAATATCTCTTTCCAACCTGTCTGACAGTTTCACACACCCCACTCTCTGTAAGTGTTGTTTCTAGTCTACTTCTAAGCAAGCTTATTTAAACAGTTTCTTGCCTTTACAGCAAAGGTTGGAAAAGTTACTTTTTTGCACAGCGTTTCCCAGAATTCCTGAGAATTTCAGTATGGCTTTGCAATTTGTTTGTATGCACAAGGGCAGGTATACGCATATAGATGTATACAGATTCTTATTTTCCAGGCTGGCTACCTGCATGGCTTCAATTAGGGATGGGAACAATCTATCAGTTTCATGTCTACATTCACATTTTTTAACGTCTCAATTTCTTTCCATTCCCAATATATGGCGGCAGCGGGGGGGGGGGGGAAATCCAATTTTGATCAAATTCTTCAAAAACAAGCTGAAATGAAATGCCACTTAATTGTACCAGCCAAATCCAACAGCTATTCCTGGCACAAAGAGGACCATGCCACACATTTCTTGCCACATCAGTGTGAAAGCTGGGGAGCTTCTCAGAAACACAAACCAAACCAGCTGGCCCCCAAATTCAGCATTAACATGGGTCAATATACAGGAATCAAACAAATATTTAAGACTCAAGCAATTCAAGCCCTATTCTTAGCTACAGGAATCTCTTGGTTTCAGATTCTTTCCCCAAATCTGAATTTTATAAATACTCAGGAGCTCTTGATTCCATATGTGAAGAAATTAGCAAATGTTGGTAAATTTCTGTAAAAAAAAATAAACTAAAACAAAATTCTCACTCATCTCCAGCTGCAACACAGTTAAGCCTTTAATACCCATTTGGAAATAAGTTTATTTTTTAAAAAAACGAGGCCAACTTTTAAAGTGTTATTAAGATTAGCATTCAAAGATGTTCACTTTGCTATGAAAAAGGAGCAGGTACATCAAGTGGCTTTTTGTAATGAGATAGATTTAAGACCCTTACCAGCAGTGACAAGAAAATCTAAAGCATCTAACTATCAAGTTTTGAGCTCTTTGACAATTCCTATCTGGAATTGTAGTCTTTCTGCATCTTTTCTCGGCTCAGACCTTTCTCTTCAGATAGACTTTTCTTTAGTGAGTGGCTGCCTGTCTGAGAGGGTTTTTCAAATTGGATTTTTGTGCTCTGTTGCTTTAAAATGTATTTTTAAGGTTGATTTTCTTTACCGTTTTAAAAGTAATACTTGTTTAATCCTTTTAAAGTATTTGTATTATTTTTAGCTTTTACATATTGTCCTTTTAATGATGTAAACTCCTTTTGAAGAGAAAGGCAGGATAAAAATATTTTAAACAAACAGTTTTGTCCGGTCAAAAGCCTACGCTCTGAATGACCACATTTCTTAATGTGCTGAGTTGTCCTTTTGTGAAGTACATCATTGCCTTTTTTCTGACTAACAGGTTGGGGGTGGAAACAGAGTTAGAAATTACCATTTTGACATCTTCTCCTGTTGCTAGTCTTACCTATTTAAGTCACGATCAGTAGACTTTAAGGCTACATTTTACAGATGGAGGCCAGGACCAAGGGGATTCTGTCCATAGGGCGTGGAAAAGCTGTGGAACAGAACGTGCTGGTACACTTCAGGCCAGTTTGAGGCAAAACCTCATGTGCACTACTGGCATGCTTCCCAGTTTCTTCATCAGCTCCATCTCTCTGATGCTTTTACTTTGGAATCCTGCAATTCCCACCAAGGCTGTTTAGCAGATCATTAATCTCTTATTCTGTTCAGTGCAAGATCTGCCTTCACTGCACTCTACATACAAATGCACCAACAGAGAACTGAAACAGAACAATTAAAAAGCGCTGGTTCAGTTTCCTTTAGGAATGTAAAATCCTCACCTGTGGAATTACATCTCAAACACTCCTTTTAGCTCACCTGACACAGCCTCCCGTTTTGACATCTTTGCTCCAGCCTTGGTGGGCCTGAGATGTTGGCAGATAGAGAGATCTCCAAACGACAGAACTTTTGTTTAAATTTTCACACTATAATGTACCATCTCCACCCACTCCAAACTCTAAACCAATAAACACACAGCCTGGCCTACATTTTCGATACGGCCTCATTAGCTTGGATACTGATAACTGTTACGAAAAATGTATCAGTGGCCATGGCAAAATAAGAATATATTTTCCCTTAAGAGGCTAGAATAATTCAATCTTTACTTCTAGGACCGATTGTGATTATGGTCAATGTTGCACACAATCGGGAGAGGGCAAAATGATAGCGCTTAATGATAGCAAAGCTTGGACAAATACTTTTTGAAAGTAACTCATTCCTATTATTCTTTACTCAGGGTGGATTGGATTTAAATCAAATTGATTTGAATAACAGCGAGACACCCCTTTCCCTCGCTCTCCCTCCCCACCCAGGAGGCCCCAGCAAAGGGAGCCGAACAAAAGGCGAGCCCAATGGCTGGCCAGGCCAGCAGTAGGCTCGCCGGGCAGACTTTCTGACCCTGTCCCGCACACCAAGCCGTGATCCTTGGCCCTCCATCGGGGAGGGGGGGCTTTTGAACCCAGGACAGGTGGATGGTTTTGGGGGGGGGAGCCTTCCGCTTAATCCGTGCGGCCCGAGCAGGGCTTGGCTTGACCTTCCTCGCTCACCTCAGGCGGGAGGCAGTGTTGCGCTGGCCGAAGGTTGCCCAAGCCCCGCGAAAGCCATGCCGGGCGCCTTGGTGGGGCGAAGCCGGTGGGTCCGCCCGGGGCGGCGACGGGGGAGACGGATCAGTCGAGCGGGGGGATGGGCACCCACGTGCAGCTGCCCCCGCTGCCCCCCAGCTTTTGTGCACTTGCTTGTTTGGCTGTCGCTGCAGAGTTTTGCCTTTTACACTTACACGCGTGAGCGTGACATGTCCCTCCGTGAGCGCGGGGGTGCCCCCGCCCCCCAACTGGTCCACGCACGGAGCCCGCACCCCCCCAAACGGTCTGCGGTCCCAAAAAGGTTGGGGATTTTGTCCCAACTGCAGTAAAAAAAAAGTATCCCAATAGGAAAGATCGATTGAGTTGTTTTGTACATTTTAAAAAATGTTTTATTTGGCCCTGGTTATTCTTGTCTTGTAAAAAGACACTCTTCAAGGCAAATGGCTGAAATGTGGAGAATCCTTTTTGCAGCCGTTTTGATGATAATGCCACAAGGTGTCGGCATTATAGGTTTAGTTCTGTGTGGATTCTTCAATAAAGCATGATTCTGTGGGACAGAAGAGTGTATGAGATTTATAATATAATATAAGGTATCTATGCACTTATGCACTTTGAGTTGTACATCCACGAAGGAGAAAAAAAAACTACTGCATAGTAGTTGTAGTATATTAACTGGTCCATTAAGTTTACCAATTATTTTCAAGTAATCTGGAGAAAAGAGAGACGGACCACTACAGCTAGCCTGAGCCTCAACATGGTTTTAAAAATGAATCAAGTTGGCTCTGAAAACTCAGCATAATGCAAAGCAAAGTGTGCTGCTTATATACCGACCCATAGTGCTTAAAGCACTCTCTGGGTGCTTTACAACTGAATTATGCAGACTACACATTGCCCCTGCCTTCCAGTGAGCTGGGTACTCAATTTACTTTAGAAGGATGGAAGGCTGAACCTTGAGCTGGCTACTTGAACCTATTGGGATCCAATGCAGGTCATGAGCAGAGTTTTAACTGCACAAACCAACGAGGTTGCAGGCAGCAATAACTTAACCTTTCTGAAAAGATGTACAGCAATGCCATGCCAGGTGCAGAGTATTCCTTATCTGTTTTGCACTGCCCTTACTCAGTCAAACCATGTCCCATCTAGACTAGCATGGGAAACTATGACTATTTCAGGCAGGATTCCTCCTAGCCTTTACTTGTATCACAAAGCATGTGTTCTGTTACTGAACAATGGTCACATCCCAATGCAGCATCCTGTATTCCCAGGTGTCTCCCACCAAAATATGAACCAGGCTTGATCCTGCTTAGCTTCCGTAATGAGTCAAGATCTGATCTCAGAGTACTGTGGTATTTTTAAAGGATCACCAAAAAAACCAAAACAAAAGATCAGTCTTTACTGCAATAGGAAGATCCAACATTTTTCTTCTGAAAGCAGTTTGGCTTGCAAAATGCCAATATACTACAATTAAGAAATTTCCTCTAATTTTTGCTGTAATTTTATGTCACCTAAAGATCCCAGCCGTCTTAATGCCCAACTCAAAGACAACATCACCATGTAGTAGAGTCCCTAATATTATATCAGGCCAAAAAACAAAAGAAAAAGAAAAAAGACAGAAATGTTGTGGCACATTTAAGACTGCTATATTTTATTGTGAGCTTTTTGTGGACAAGTCCACTTCCTCAGACACCATGAAACATGTCCATGAAAACTCACATTAAAATACAGCATTTAGTCTTTAAGGTATCGTAACATTTTTGTCTGCTTTATTTTTCATTTCTCTTTTGCTTTCGGCCTGATACGCTAGCACAGACTAACACAACTACCTCTTCTAAAACGATCTCTACTATTAAACGTTGGTAGGCTGCAAATCATTAAAACTAATTAAAATAAACTCCAGCATCATTCTACCTCATGAAAGTGCATGTGGGGGGAGGAGACTTGTTTGAGCGAAATAGGAAAACAGAGGGTTCTTGGGGTGGTGATGGTTAGTGAATAGGAAGGACATGTCTTCTAGGGCAAAGCTCAGAAATCAGAAGGAACTTTAACAAAAGGATATCGCTCTCCCCTTCCCCCCAGGGCTATTAAAAAGGAACATTAAGTGATGGATTCTAACAATAGCGCATCTGATCAAAATATCCAGAAACCAGAGAAGTTGAGGATGGCATGGCCTGTGAGGAGGGGTGTGTGTGTGTGTGGAGTGAAAAATTATTTCAGTGAAGCCTTTTGCTTTTGTTTCTGACCCTAAAGCTACCCAGAAAGGATTGCTCTCTGAAGATACACAGCAGCAGGTCAATATTTCTCAGTGGGCAAGCCAGCTGAAAATCAATGGTGCGTAATTGAGGCTTGCTAAGAGGAAGGGAAAGGCGGAAAAAAGGTACAGATGAAAAGCATTGGGATCTGACGGAAAGATCTTAATACATTAAAGGAGGAACAGAAGAGTGTTTAAACCTAAGAGAGAGAAATGCTCCTCTTTTCGACTTTTGTACAGTTCTTTCTAGCAAAAAAGAAAAATGCCATTCCTGTGGCTTATCTTTATCCTTTCATCATGGCTGACCAGGTGATTCTTTTAAATTTCTGTCATGCGTCCCTGAAGGGGACTTCACGCTGACTCCGTTATGTAGCTCTGTTTCTTGTCTGGCAAGGACGACTACCTGTTAAGTGCTGAACTCTGAGACAGAGATGGTAAGGCAAGGAAAGTGGCTAGCACAAATTTAAACTGGCTATCAAGGTCAGCCAAGATGTTTGGAATGGATTCTCGAACACAGGCCATACAGAAAGATATATCATAATCTTACCAGCTGACTTTACTGCTAAAATGTATATCCTGTTTTTATTCCAATAAGCTCAAGGCATGCTTTTTTAGAATCACAGAATAGCTGAGTTGGAAGGGGCCTATAATGCAGAAAGCCAAACCCGAATCTGAGCACATCTGACAGATGGTTGTCCAATTTTCTCTTGAATACCTCCAGCATTGAAGTGTTCGCCACCTGCCGAGGTCATTGGTTCCACTGTCATGCTGCTCTAACAGTTAAGATGATTTTCCTGATATTCAGATTCCTGAAACCTGGCTTTCTGTAGCTTGAGCCCATTATTATGTGTCCTGCACTCTGAGATAATTGAAAACAGATCCCACATCAGTTCTCCATTTCTGAGTGTAAACAACAAGGCAGTGTCCATCAGATATGCTGTCAATGTGCCAATGGAAGCACAACTATCTTCGTAATAACTGAAAGCAACTCTTTCTTCTTTTTGCATTGCTGACATAGGTTACAAGTGGAATGGAAATCAGTTGAGAAGTAATAAATAATTATTCAGCAAAATGTTTTAAAATTTCCTCTACATTGGAGTTGCAGATGTATGGATATGGCTTTTGTCCTGACATTTACTCTTTAGCCAGTGGGTTGTTGGCAACAAATTGTAAGAATCAGAACTCCTTTATATATCTTTAAACGCAGAAGATCCAGGAATATCTTGCAGTGTACTTTTGGGAACAGACCCTAGGATCAAAGAGACCTTGATCTAATCCAGCAAAGACTGTTCTTAAAATGCAGCATGCACACAACCCACATTCTACTGTCAAGGGTATAAAAAGATCCTTATTTTAAGGATCATCCCTCATTTTCTATCCATCCATCCATCCATCCATCCATCCATCCATCCATCCATCCATCCATCCATCCATCCATCCATCCATCCATCCACACACAAACACACATACAGATATACATATCTGACTAAGGTATATATAAAAAAGAAAGCATTAACAGCTCCACACCTCAGAGCAGGCATGCTTTATTTTCCCAATTTCATATTTCCACTGAAGGTAACGTATACATACTCCTGATTTCAGACCTCTAAACTCCCTACCATCTACTGTTTTGTGATCACTGATGATCTGATTATCTTATCTGGTGGCTGTGTTCTCAACAGTTTTTAGGGGGGAAATACAATAATAGTGCCACCAGGTGTTTTCATCTTAATTGAGCCTCCCAAGTTTTTCTAGGTATAACGCCCACTCTGGGATTCCCGTGCAGCTTGCCCAAGGCCATACAAGTGGCTGAGTGCAGAATCCTATCAGCCACACATTTTACCAGTGAATTCAACCGGTTGCCCTCCCAGGAGGCCACACTGAGGATTCAAACTCCCAGCTCCTGGCTCCACAGTCAGATGATCCAACTCTACAGGGAGATTGAAAAAAAAGAGAGAGGGGGGAGAATACAGCTGCTGTTTTTGGAGCTTCGAAAAGTTATATTTTGAGGTCCATATTCTGCTGGAATGTCTGTGCATGGAACAGGAATCCCAGAATGCCATTTGGTCACGCAACTGATAATGTGCCAAGAAGTCACAGCCACTTCTACAACTTACATTCTGTGTGTAGACAATCCAACAGAATGCCAGCCCTGAACAACTATGCTTCCCAGATACTGACTGGGGATTCTGGGATCTGTAGTTCAAAAAACAACTTTTCCTGGCACTGGGTTTCATGATGACGATGGACAATCTGGTTATCTGCACTAGACAGCATTGCACTACGTTTGCCCTTTTAATGTAAGCATGATTGTCATAATCATATTCTACATAGAAGAAGGCCTCAAAATGATTCTGTCGGCACCCATCCAGATGACAAAAGCTTGGTGGGCAAATTTCCAGGGCTTTTTGCAGGATATGCAATTCAGGTTGCACTGTGCTTTCATTTCTATTAAGGTATAAAAAGGGACGAGGAGCCTGGAGCCCTTGAGATGTTGCTGGATTACAACTCCCATCAGGCTTACCCAGTATAGCCAAGGGTGAGGGATGATAGTTGCAGTTCCGTAACATCCAGAGGGCTGCAAGCTCCCTGATTAAAGTACAAAGTTCGGCTTAAAAGACGTGCACTCCTAAGCACAGGAAACCAGAGGGCTTGGAAGGAAGGGAGCTATGATGTTTTATATGCAGAAGGTACCACGTTTAATCTCCAGATATTCCATTTTTCTAATCATTTCTGGTAAAGAGTAACCAAACAACAACCAAACATATGCCTCACCCATTAGAAACATAACTAGTTTGTGAATGATGTGCTCAAGCCTCTGTATATTTACTCACAGGTAAAGGGCTCTGAACTCAGGGAGGTGTACTGCAAAGCAAACATATACTGGATCAGAGTCTTGAATTTGGTTTCATTTGAAAATTGTCTGAAGCTTGAGTAATCAAAATCAGCTTCACAACATGCCATAATCTTGGCACTCAAATCAGATTCCAGCTATTAGCTCCCTGAATGCATTTCAGTTCAGCCAGAAACCAACCGCAGCTATAGAACAAATGTGTTTTATATACACACTCTGCTGTATTCTTTTCTGGGTGGTTTGACCGAGACAAAGAAATTATAAAGAAATACAGTGATAACAACATGCCAAAGGTCTAACTTAGCAAGTCATTGTGGCACACCCAGAAAACAATAAAATCTTTGAGCGACAAGCATAGAAGAGGAATTCCAAGATCAGCTCAGCTGGCTACAAAAGCCATAGGTAATGAAGCAGAATCAAATTACCAAACTAGGCCATGGTCTGAACTGGTGGACTTGAAGAGCGGCTGATAGATTCTGACAGAGTGTAAGTCTCCTTCTGCCTCTGGGTACAGCCTTCACAAAACACCCTCTCCCACTCCCCGTAGATCAGCAGTTGCTTCTAAGTCCTATATGACAACCTCCATAAAAATGATCTTAATAGAAAACAGAAGAAGAGACCTGTCTAAGTTACGAGCAGAGATGCTCACCCCATGTGTTCAAATAAAGGCACTAAGTATATGTTCACAGAGCCGGCCCTCCAGTTAGGCAAAGTGAGTCAGCTGTCTCAGGAGGAGTGACAGCT
This sequence comes from Intellagama lesueurii, assembly GCA_037013535.1. Lineage (NCBI taxonomy): Eukaryota > Metazoa > Chordata > Lepidosauria > Squamata > Agamidae > Intellagama > Intellagama lesueurii. Next base: position 15,260,635 of record JBAJHW010000004.1, read on the forward strand.
CCTTCCCTGCTTTATCTGAACTCTCTGGCCACCCTTTGCTTCCAAAAGGCACAGCTTTTAAAATTTATTTAAATCGACCAGATTCGTTCAGAAGTGGTAGGAGTTGGCTGTTCCACCGCCAGTATCCTTGGTTTCACTTCCCCCTGGTCTGAATAGGCTCATTAGAAGGACAAAAGACTGGGGGTGAGGGATAATCCCACTTCTGCAGTCCTTCTCCACCCATTGTCATGGGTCTTTAATGGTAGTTAACAGTGGTCTTTCTGGTGTATGCGGTCCTGATCTTTCTGGAGACTGATGAAAGGGCAGCATGATAAATAGGATACAGATTGTATCTAAGGCCTCCACCCCTGTTGAGGGAGGGATTTTCTATATGCAGATGTACGGCCTCCCTGACCCCTCTCTCAAACCACCTATCCTCTTGGTCCATAATGAGTACATCTTTGTCATCAAATGAGTGTCCTTTGTCCTTCAAATGAAGGAAGACTGCTGATGGTGGTCCTGAGCTATTGCCCCTCCTGTGCTGGGCCATTCTCCTGTTTAGTGGCTGTTTGGTTTCTCCAGTGTAGAGCTCCGAACACTCCTCTTTGCATTGGACTGGATACACTATATTGCTCCGGTTGTGTTTTGGTGTCCGGTCTTTTGGGTGGACAAGTCTCTGCCTTAGTGTGTTTGTGGGTTTGAAGTGTACAGGTATGTGGTGTCTACCAAAAATCCTTTTGAGCTTTTCAGACACACCTGCCATGTAAGGAATGACCAGGTTCTTCCGTAGGCTCTGGGTCTCAGACTGTTCCATTGTCCTCCTGGGTCGGGACATTGCCTTGTTAAAGGCCCATTTTGGATATCCACAGGCCTTAAGGGCTGTCCTCAGATGTCCATCTCCCTTCTTCTTGCCTTCCTTTGCATTTACAGTTATTATACTCATTTCCTGCAAGCCACCCAGAAAACTTTGTGTTAGGTAAAGATAAAGGTTCCCCTTGACATTTAGTCCAGTCGTGTCCGACTCTAGGGGGCGGTGCTCATCCCCGTTTCCAAGCCATAGAGCCAGCGTTTGTCCGTAGACAGTTTCCGTGGTCACGTGGCCAGCGCGACTAGACATGGAACGCCGTTACCTTCCCACCGAGGTGGTACCTATTTATCTACTTGCATTTTTACATGCTTTCGAACTGCTAGGTTGGCAGGAGCTGGGACAAGCGACGGGAGCTCACTCCGTCGCGTGGATTCGATCTTATGACTGCTGGTCTTCTGACCTTGCAGCACAGGGGCTTCTGCAGTTTAACCCACAGCGCCACCACGTCTCTTAAACTTTGTGTTACAGGGTAGCATATGAGAGCCATTCATGAATAAAATTGCATCACTAGTGTCTAGGTTAGCAGCTGTACTTCATGCTTCCTGGACAAAGCTGTAGATTCTAGATATTGCCATTCATCAAAGTTCCTTTGCGACTGTTTCACTAAGCAATTAAAACCATAGCTGCTTCATGACAGAAACTCGTTAACATAACATTCCAGGTACTGATGCTCAAACTGCAGCAAACCTGCTTTCTCTTCCTCCAAATTCTCCCTGGGAGGTTCTGCTGTTTCTCGAGCAATCTTGGTTATTAATTTGTAATACGTCATCAAGTAAATACCAACATATGGCAACGCTTTGAATTAATGACCTCCAAAAGGTGTCATTAACAGCTGCGGTCATTCCTGCAAAGCACCTAAGATACTGTCATGGGATCTAAGATCTCCCTGCATTGCCTAAAGCATTTATCTGATTAAGAACTAGCATGCATGTCATCATCTATTCTCTGGTCAAGAATGAAATGTAGACTAAAGAGGATGGCCGTCACTTTGCTAGTTGTGGCTGTGAGTGACCCAAGTGTCATAATATAGTTTCTAAGCCTGGAAATGCTGTTGAACCCTAAATTGAGGAGTAAAGACCCTGAGCTTCTCTACCTTTTCTGATTTGTCTATTAATCAAGAGTGATTTTAATCTCAGACCTGCTCTACTGGAGATCCACCAATTAGGAAAAATCTAAGAACATGACAACAGCCCTACTTGATCACATCTTTATACTGCTATTTCCATCAACAACATGACACTAGGGGACAAGTATCTGCTGTGGGTGTCTAGGGGGAGGAGAGGACTACATCAGAATCTTAAATTTATTTATTTATTTATTTTAAGAGACACAGACAGACATGACCAGGCCTGTCAACCACAGGACCTTCCGGAGGTCATTAATTCGTAGTGTCATAATGGCGGCAACTTGACAGCACATGACAAAAAACACAGAGGCACATCCAGCTAAACCTCTTCTCCCAAACGATCAGGGCTTTTCTCGCATGCAAATCATCGGTTCCAAAAGAACATCTGTGCAGTGCAAATTCAAGAGATGTAAAAAGTTATGCTCTTCTATAACCCCTAACTGTGATTAAGGATCGCCATTTCTCTCCCCTGTGACAAAGGTACTCCATGCAGACCACCCACCACACTGCCCTCTTACACCACATTTACTAGTGTTTACAAGACAGATTTTAGAGTCCCATTTCCTGGAAGTCTTGTAAAGCTATCAATGCTATTATAAGGAGGGTGATACTGTACCCAGCATAGTGGATAGACTGATAGGCCAGAACTCAGGCAATCTGGGTTTGAATTTCTGCTTGGCCATGGAAACACAGGGTGGTGGTGAAACTGGTAAAATCACTCCTTAAATATCTCACATACTCTGAAAACCACCCTATTAGGGTGGCTGAAATTTGGTTCTGATTTGACAGCATGTAACAACAACATTTTATTGTGGTTGCCCACCCGGGTGTTCGCCCTCTTCTCCATATCATTTCCGCCCTAATGTCTCTCATTTTACATAAACTGTTGTGGGAGTTCATGATGCCTCGTGTGTTCTACATGAATACTATCCATTTCCACATTCAGAGGTTTGTTTACTGTTTATTTAATGTCACTGAAGATGCAACTGAGGCCCAAAGCATGGGTGGATGGATAGAAGTAAAATGCACAGGTGCTTTGTAATGATGCATGCCAGGCATTGCAAACAATGCTCAAAAACTTGTCCACCTGCAAAAAGTCCCGCCAATATCCGCAGTCTCCCCTAGAAAGTGCTCAATAGCCTATAAACCAGTGCTGGGGAAATTTTTTCTCTCTTGCACACATGTTTTATGTAGGATAAATGGAGAAAGAAACACATAATAGTTGTAATGTAATCTACTCCGGAAGCAGATAAAAAAACTATCTAAAAATAAACACACCACTCCAAAACCACTGTTCAACGTATAATATTCTAGGGCAGTGATGGCGAACCTGCGTGCCACAGCTGGCACGCGGAGACCTCTCCCTGGGCACGCAAGCAGAGCGCTACCCCCCCACCCCCTGCAGCCGAACCTCAAACTGCACGATTGTAAGCCACCTATCCCTGTTACCTTCCTTGGTTGCAACACTTGTAAATCAGTTCTTTTAGAGATCGGAGATAAGGCTGCTTTATTGTTTACTGCTGTAGAACAGCCCGGGGCAGTCAATCCAGCTTGTGAATTAATACTTCCGCCAGAGGTGACTGCAAGCAGGAGGGAAAGCTCCAATTAAGGCGGGAAGGAACGTGCAAGAGAGGGACGGGTGGATTCATCAGCTTGTTTAAATGCAATGAGAGGAAACAGGGACATACTGAACTGATGCAAATGATTGCTGAAAATTTAGGGAGGGAGGTTGTGTGTGTGAGAAACTGACTCTTTCATAAAACCATGAAAAAAGGAACCTTCCAAAGTGTTTGTGTGTGTGTATGTGTGTGTGAGAGAAAGAGAGACACAGAGAGACTTGACTCATAAAACCAGAATTAAAAAGGCATCAAAAGCTAATCACAATTGGTGGATTGCATTGCATTCAAAAGTACCCAGTAAAGGATTTCGGTAAGATTGTATTATGGTACACACTTGATTTTTTTCTGGCCAGCCTTACAAATTGCTTTCTGTTTGACAGAGTGGGAGGTGGAAGTAATTTTAAGGCATTTTCCACATAGTTCTATTTTTAAACCAAAATATGGCCCTGCAATGTCTTTTTCTGGTAAGTAGGGAAATTAACAAAAGAAGCCTAAACATGTTTGTCTTAAAACTGCCTTTGATGAAAAGATTTTTCTGCCCTCTGCACCATTTGAAATATCTAATATTTTATTATGTGATTATTTAATTGTTGTTATATTTTATGATGTTTTATATGTTGAATTTATGTTATACTTGTAATTATGTTTTTTGTTTGATTGTGTTGTGAACCACCCAAAATAGCCTGGCTAGATGGGTAGCATACGAAATAAATAAATAAATAAATAAACAAACAAACTTTTAACTTGGCAGCAATAGGTCAAGGTTTGAAAAATTGTAGTACTATAGAAATATATCAGAAATATATCATTAGAGCTTCACCATATGTTATGGGATGGAGCTCTGCAATCCTGTGATGTAACACTTCTAAAATGCAATGCTATCCATGTTTATACAAGCGTAAGTCCCTTGTAGTCAATGGTGGTTATTCCCAGGGTGTTTATAGGAAGACAGGCTTGATAAATGATTATTCATTAATCTTTCTGGATTTTTACAGGACGAAGTAACAGTATGAGTACTTAATCCATTCATTGGTTAAGTATAACATTCAGAATGCCTCCACCTATCTTTAATTGAATTCAGTTATGCCATTTATCAGGTTCCTTAGGTGATCTTTGTTAAGATACTGGTTAGATCCCGATCATCTGAGGCTTCAGCAAAGTCCCCAGACTCTGTTTTTGATTCCCAGGGTCCCCAAACTGGGAACATTGAGAAACGCTGCCATGATAGATGTGACCAGTCACGGGATACTCTGCAAAACAAACTGGTGAAGTGAAAACAAAAGTAGCTTTTCTAAGAAAAGCAGACAACAGAAATGGGAGTTGAGCTTTAAAAAACACTACTCTTCAGGGAGGCTTTTCAATCCAACCCAGTCTGAGCGCCTCCCATCTGGTCCTCTTTACTGTGAAAATTTGTTGGTGCCATTGGCTTTTATGGTTTTGATTTGTCATTGCTGTTTCTTTCTTTCTTTATTTATTTATTTTTTATTGCAGTCTTCCTCTTTTCCTACTGCATTGCACTTTTTCCTGCATTGCTGCCTTTTCCAGTGAGCTTGTCTTCTCATGATGCCACTGTAGTACAATACCCTTTGCGTGGTTATTTTAGCTTCTAGTGAGAGTCCACACTTAATTTGCTTTACTTATCTTTCTGACAAGTCATGATGTCTGTAAATCTCTTTTCCAACACTACATTTCAAATAACTGAAATATGTGTATACACTTTATGTACTGTATAAAATGTAGGTATACACTTTAAAAATGTGCACTCATATAGCTGCTTTTCTGAGGGTAGCTTACTTTGGAGGAAACAAGTTCAGGATTTCACCAGTAGCGAATAGTTAGTTGGACAGTGTTACTTAGCCTGCGGTGTAGATGTTTGTACTCTTAGTGGGGGTTTTTTAGTGGGTGGGGAGTGTTTGGGGAATTTTTATGTGTGTGCATGTGGGTCTGGTCTCTGGGTGCCTGTGTGAATTTCGTTGTAGGGGTATACCATGTATATACTTACAATGACAATAAATTATTTGAATTGAATTGAATTGATTTCAATGTACTTTCAATGTACTTAATAAGCTTTATAAATAGGGTGCATTTAATTCAGTGTAGCATTTTGCACTTGACTTTTTTCTAAAAGAGCTGTCAGTTGGAGGAATCAATAAAGAACCAGACAGACAAAATGTGTAAATGGCATGAGTTGTTTTTTCTAAACTAAAACCTCAGTATTCAGGTTTAATTGCAGTGCTGGCACTTGGAAATAAATAATTTGGTTTTGTGTTGCCGTTTGGGCACTCGGGCTCAAAAAGGTTCGCCATCACTGTTCTAGGGCATAGTTCTTTAATACATTCCCTACTAAAATCTGAAAATTATGTCAACTATTTAAGCGACATTCAATTAAGGTAGTATTTATTAAAAACAAAACAAGAGCAAAGCCTTCCTTGCATTATTCAATGTCTCCTGCAGAAGGTCTGTTTTACGAAATATCACCTTGGTTAGTTACAGGACCACTCAATCTGACACCTCCCACTATCCTTCTTTCTTGTTGTTGTTGTTTAGTCATGTCCGACTCTTCGTGACCCCATGGACCAGAGCACGCCAGGCCCTCCTGTCTTCCACTGCCTCCCAGAGTTTGGTCAAAATCCTTCTTTCTAAAGGCATACAATTCCAAATGTGTGTGCAAGTTATCCAACTCAATCCACAGAATAATGGAGCCACCAGCACCCGGCCTACGTCTAAGCAGCCAGGCGGCAGAAAACAAGAAGGGAAAGTGGTAAGCTTTTAGCAATATGGAAATACAGTCATATACCCAGCCTAGGATGTGAATGCAGTAAAAGAGGCAAAACCCTTCAGTGGAGGAGTTGCCGCTGCTCTTCTTTTCTAAATGTGAATTTGCAATGCCTTTGCTTTCTGCCTCGGAAGGCATGCACAGATCTGCAGGACTAGTGAATGACTCTGATCTGTCAAGGGAGCTGACAGTTCAATGCCAAAAAAACTTGGCTCTCGACCCTTCCTTGGCCACTCAATTCTGTGTAGCAGCAACGCAGCACTTAAGACTCAGCCTTGCCAAACGCAGGGTTTCCATTATATATTAAAAGGCTATTTGTTAAAGTAGCATTGCCATGGCAACAGGGGAAAGTGACAGTACTCCAGGAGCTGTGCCAGCCATGACTGCTGACTCATGGCATGTCCAAATGGCCACAAAACGTCATTCAACTGCCCCACGCCAAATTCTGCGTAGTCAGAAAGGCATATTACGCAGGTGCCAACTGCTAAACAAACAGCAAGGAGTAACAGATAATACTTGGTATTTACTTATTTATTAAAAGCATTTATGCTTAAATTTACTTTAGCTAGAACAAGGGAGACCAGTGGAAAAAGGCCTCCATGCTGAAAAAATGGCACGCCATCTTTCTTTTTCCTTTTTCACTATCTCCCCGTTGAGGATCATCACATAGAAATATTATTTTTAATTCCAACTTGCAGAATTAAATAGTGGCAGTCCAAAAATATATACCTATTTTTCCATGTATAAAACAACACTTTTTCCTAAAATAATTAAAGGAAAAATTGAGGGTCATTTTATACACGGAAGTAAGGAGGGGGGGAGGGATCAACGGGTTTTGATCCCTGCTTCCCCCCTCCACGTTTTGCAAAGAAAACAGAGGGGGAAAGCGATTCCTGCTTTCCCCCTACATTTTCGTTGCAAAAAGCAGCTTTCCCCCTCCACGATTTGCAAAGAAAATGGAGGGGGAAAGCGATTAAAGGAGGAATTGCTTTCCCCCTCCATTTTCTTTGCAAAACGTGGAGGGGGAAAGCTGCTTTTTTGCAAAGAAAGTGTAGGGGGAAAGCAGGAAGCGCTTTTCACCTCTACTTTCTTGCAAAGAAAGAAATTTTGGGTTAGAAAAGTGGGGGGGGGCGTCTTATACATGGGGGCGTCTTATACACAGAAAAATATAGTATAACTTTCCCAATGTCTCTTGAGGGTTTGTTCCCCTGGTGATATAATCTGTTGTGGACTGGATGCCAGAAGTGGGCAGGATTAGTCTGGGGCACAAAATAAATAAGAATCGTGTGGTACCTTTCAGACTAACAAATTTATTTTAACACGTAAGCATTTGAGGAAACATAGTCTGCACATCAGTACCCCAAGCAAAGAGACAGAGTTGGGCCCTGCTATTAGCCACAGCGAGACAGCTGTCTGAAGTGGCAGATCATTTTCACTTTCCTTTCTCTTCTGGAAGGGAAGTCTGCAAGGCTCTACGAAGTGGTTCCAAATCTTGGGTCCCCAGACATTCTTGGACTAAAACTCCCAGAAGCCTTCACCACTAGCTGTGCTGGCCAGGGTTTCTGGGAGTTGTAGTCCAAGAACATCTTGGAACCCAAAGTTGAGAACCACTGCTCTATGGTAAGGAGGGTAACTCTGGCACACTAACGCACCATAGAGAGCCACCACAGTGGCAACTAAAGCAGCAGAAACCTTGAAGACAGCACAGACTTTGTTGCTGGCTGATGCTGAGTGCTGATCCTATAGGCCCATGGTACCAGCAAACTCCCTTCTCCTGATCTAGATCATCCACCTTCCACCTGTTCTAATATCACACACTTGAAGCCAACTTCTAATCACTAAAGAAGCTTAGTAATTAGGCCTTGGCAGTCTAAGGATATTGCCTCTTTTCAAGGCAGCAGGAATAACATCCTATACAAGCGGCACATTACTATCCTAGTCCAGTACTACCCTCTAATTAGGTGCTTATCCCAGCAAAGATGAGCAAAGATCAAGTGACCATGCAGACTTGCCTTAATAAAACATGCCAGGAGAGACATCTGGGATTATGGTTAATATAACATGAAGTACTGTACAGTTTAGGGCTTAACCAAAGGAATATTTTCTCTTATATCCTCAAGCAGTAAACATCTATTGCGGAGATACAAAACTGTGTATCACTGCCGGCCCCTGTTTCTAAATAAAGGCTTTCTAAATCCTAAAACAGGCTCAGGGGGGAAGATATTATATTTAAAAGAGCAAATTGCACCCTGTTCCATATGCTTCAGGGAGCCACAATTTGCCTATTCAGCCATGTTGGAGGGTTCTCCAAGGCCCACGGTAGGTAACATGCCTACCCCAGTCTGTTACGACAGCTATGCTTTCTTATACAACCGTTCCACATCTTTAATTAAGTACAATTACATGCCCCCAAGCCCATGAAATCAAATAAATTAAATGTCGTAAACATTCTGAAAAAACTGAAGATACACACCAGTGAGTGTGCTAACCAGTAAAGGATAAATTGAGAGCATTCCACTATCAGAGAGTTTCTTTCTGCTTTGTTTGGGTGTTTCAAATGATGTGGCTATGACAACTGGTAAGTTAACGCCTGCCCTGATGCAACACAATGACATCTCGCTCTGAGGATTTTAATAGCTTTAATAAAATTGAGGGAGGGGTATTGTTACTGCACTCTTACAAAGGGAAGTAGAAATCAATGTTCTTCTATTTTCCAAGGTCCTCCCAAACTGACTATCTGTTATAATGAAAGCAATCATCAGAACAGGGCAAGCACAACGGGCTCTTAGGACTGCAGAGGAGGTAGGATGACAGAAGACGAACAGAAAAAGGAGACGGAGAATAACTGATTCGCCACCGTCCACCCAATCTGCAAACACTGACAAAAAACTGTCTGCCAACACTGACAAAACCTGCAGTGTTTGCTGCAGAACAGTACAGTTTTCGTCACTTTTAACTAAACTGATGCGGAAATAAAGCCATTGCCATATGTGGCCTTTTGGATGCAATAACCCATCCCACAGGTCTTAATCAGGGCTCTGGTAAAGGTCGTTTGAGAGCTGTTGATTGATTTTTGGGGGAAGAACTGGAACTTTGAAAAAGGATTACTTTAGCAAGTTCCCCTTTGATTCATGGGATCTAATCTGGGTGGGACTAACATGGATTTCAGCCAGTGTGATTTCCAGAAGGTTCCCCAACTGTGTGTGTGTGTTGGAGGTTGGGATTACTGAGGCGGCTGCCTGGGGACTGTGGGCCAGACTCTGAGCACATCTCCACGAAATCAATTCCAGGGCACATGTATGAACCTCCTGATCATGCCCTCCTTCCTCTTTGGTTCAAGAACCAGGAGAAGAGAAGCACACACTTCCTATGATGTCAGAAGGGGATAATGACAGCGCACTGGGACAAGCTAAGCTGTGAAGGCCCACATTAAATACTGTCGGACAGCCAAGCTCTTCTATTGTCTGTCCCAAAACCTGGATAAATAGGTAAGGTTTGAAGAAAGATTACTGAAAGGAAGACACAAAATAGCATTTCAGGAAATTAAATAAGGCGAAAGCAAAAGTTCCTGTCAACTGGGTTTTTTTGGGTGGGTGGGTCGGGTTCATATATCAGCACTCTTTCAGTGTTGGTCATCAATAAGTATGGGCAATATTTGAACATGGGCAACGTCTGATCAATACATTCTTAAAGAAATAGGTCGGGGCCACACTCCTATCCACACCGACCTGGTACAAAGCTACCAAATGGTTTACGTCTAAAACAAGTACTGGACAGTGCAATAAAATGGACATGCTTCTTATAATTAGGTCTGTGAACTGTCTCATACTCCTTTTGGCTTCGTTGTCTCTCTATCCTGAAGACGGGAAGAGATATGAGGATTTTTAAAGAAGCCAGATTGGCATAGTGGATAGAATGCTGGACTAGGACTCAGGAGACCTGGGTTCAAATCCTCTCCTGGCCCTGAAGCTCAATGGGTGTCTTTGTGTTACCTACAATCTTTCAACCTGACCTATCTTACAAGGCTGTTATAATGATTTTTTTTATAAAGCGTATAAAAGCACTAAATAAATAGTAAAAGAGAGACCACCAGAAAGAAAGCAAAACAAAAGCCACTGCAGCTTGTCTATCCCAGAAGTCTGTTTAAGTGTTGCTTGATTCTTGTGCTTGTCTAAGCTATAAGCATAAGGGGGAACAACCACTGCTTACTAAACAAACAGCACCACTTGCTGTGAACGCAGAAAAGCAAATGCTGTGAGCACTGAGCACTGACTTGAAAAAAATAAATAAATCCCTTCTCTTTGTTGCCTCATGTAATCAAGCTCAGGCTTCTTTCACCCACAAGGGGATACTGCTGTCATGCATCATCAACATAGCTTTTTCATGTGCAAGGAAGTGTTTATGTATGGTCACACGTGGTACATACAGGTAGAACCGCAGCTTGTAAGATGGTATAGATAATTTGACTACATACAATACTCAAAGAGCTATTCATGTCGGCATGGAACAGGTTGCCAGGAGTTTGCTATAAAACAGGCAGTCGCCCACAGCTAAGGTTACTAATCCACCAGCTTTCCATTCTTCCAGATTTCAAGGCAAAAAGCGGAGACCGGAAGAATACCTTTGTAATGATGACTCACGACAAGACAGGAAAGGGTTAGGAAGAGGCCACGTGTAACAAAGAAGGCTCCTGAGCAGCACGGCTGGTGCTCCACCTCTTACCTTGCTCCAAATGGCACAGGAGACCAAATGCTGGTGCACCAAAGCCCCAGAAGCAACCAGAGGGGACTTGGGAGAGGGTTGGTGGTCATGAGTGCTTGGGCCTATTGTCTCATTGGGAGGACACACACACACACAAACACCTTCACCAGCTGGGAATGGACAGAGACAGGCACCGAGGTTTTAAAGCCATCTCACACCTGAAAATCAAACTTTCTCTTCATTCAGTATTGCTTACCTTGCGATCTACTTCCTTGCCTGTAGATCTGGAAAAACACTGCAATTCCCTGAAACTTCATCTTACACCGAGACCTGGCACTGTCTGACTTCAGCACTGCCTTTCTAATGGGGAAAATACAAAGGTCTTTGCCTGCAGAGTTTAAACATGAATTGGGTCTTACACCACAACCTTCTGTATGTTTACGAAATGTGGGTCCCTCTATGTTCAATGAAGCTCACTCTCAGGTACGTACGTATGCACTGCCATGCAGCCTTAACCTTTAGTCTATGACAAAGATAATCATCTTAGAACTGCAGAGCTGGAAGGGACTTTATGGACCATTGAGTCCAGCTCCTGTCAAAGAGGCACCGAAGGGGAATTGAACCCCCAACCTCTGGCTTCGCAGCCAGAGACCTAAACCACTGATCTATCCATGGGTAACCTTTTTTTTTCAGACATAGGAGTGGATTTGATTTTTGAGAAGTTTAAGGGATGTGCCTTAGTGGTGGACAGGGTGAAGCATAAATGGGAGGAAAGAAAAATACCGGCATATTTTACTTAGTGCTCTTACTGCCATCAGCTAGGCCCCAGGAGATACACTCTGCCCTTCTAGAATGGAAACACCTGTGCAGAACGTGGGAAAATATCAACTCATAATGTCATGGAGACTCCCCAGAGGGCTGGAATCAATTCTAGGGTCTGATGTTTCCCATCCCTGTCTTATGAAAGGGGTATGTTTTTCTCCCAGTTACATCTATTTCTTCTATGCAACTGAGCATGAATTTGATTTCTGTGATTTAAATTTTAAAAATCATTTTTTAAAATTTAAATTGTGTTTTACATCAATTTGACTTTTAGAAATCATTGATTTTTTTATCCACCCTACATGCTGTCAAGTCAATTCGGGTGTGCCCTGGGACCGTACAGGTTGCCCAAGGTCACACAGGCTGGCTCCAAAGAATTCTACAATCCTCAGGAATATAGGGTGGGGGAGGACAAAGCCATAGAGAACAAAAAAACCCTTCTCTTTCGTTGTTCTTCTTCCACTGGATCAAAGAACTTTCTATCGGGGGAAGAGCACCACTGGGGAAAACTGTCTGTGGCCTTCTCCCTTTTATAATATTTTCTCCAGGCTCATCCATATTAAAAACCTGCTGAAATGCCATATTTTTATAAAGGTTTTTGAAAGCTCAGCTCCACCATATTAAAAAGAGAACAAGAAGTTTTCTAGCACATGAAATTAATTTTTAGTCAACTTCACCTGGGTCAGCATTTCTAAGTCAGCTTTGAAAATGAAGAGCCAAAACAACACAATACTACCAAGCAGCCACACCTGTTCTTTCCTCACCATTCTAAAAACGCAGGTGAGAGACCCAGTTTAAGCTTCCATCTCCCATGCTGCTGGTGATCTCTATTAGATCCACACCATGCAATTGGCGTGGGGGGGGGGGGGAGAACAGAATAAACCTCTGTATTTGGATACTAACAAATACCAGTGGTCAAGAAGTAATCTTAAGGCTGTTGAAGGCAATAACCATTTAGAAACAAACAGAAAGCTGGTGGCTTTAGGGTTGGAAGAAAAAAAGAGTGAAGTTGTAAAACAAGCCAACAAACCAAGCAACCTAATTAGCTCACCCTGGCAAAGAACTAACCAGCTCTGAAATGCATTTCCAAATCGTAGCTTCTTTAACTTCAGACCATGTGTTTGCATATTTTCATCAAGGATACAGCATCAAGAGAAGGTAAATGCCACCCAATAATCTGATTAAGAACTGTGCTGCCCTTAAAAACCAGATTGGAAAGTTGGGTTTTGCAGAAGGAAAAATACACACATAATAGTAGAGGTCTGGGTACATACTGAGGTCATTACACTGGGATCACTAAAAACAAATCTAACCTGTTTCCTTGTAAAACACCAGCTACCCCAGCATCATCATGTTGCTGGCCTGGAACCAAACAAGTTCAGACAGCAATTGGATGTCAGTTTTAGTAACTTTGCAACAAGTCTACAAGTCAAGGTTTCAAGTCCACAAAGTCTTGTAATTACATTCGGCCATACACAACTAATGGCCAAACTGTCTAAGGCACTGGATTATATCTCCAGTCTCTTTGGGGTGTGTGAGTTTGTATCCCACCATTGCCAGGAAAGGCTTGGATATCCAGTGTGGAGTAATAAGCCCTATTAAGGTTGCTCTAAGTCGGTTCCAACTTGACAGCACACAATAACAACCTATAACTGATGTTAGTGATTTGTAGTCTAAAACAGACAAAACTTTAAGCAAAATTTGGTTTTTGAGATGGAACTGAATAAATTAATGGAAGATGGAGCAATCAATAATAATGAATACAGTAGGACCCCCATATCTGCTGGGGATTGGTTCCCAAGTCCCCCCTGGGTACTGAAAATCATGGATAAATAGCAAAGCACACACACACACACGTATATGTATATGTGTTTGCTATTATCCATGATTTTCAGTATATATATATATATATATATATATATATATATATATATATATATATATATATATATATATATATATATATATATATATATATATATTTATTTATTACATTTATAGCCCACCCATCTAGTCATATAGACTAATATATATATATATAGTAGTCTATATATAATATATATATAATGAATGGATAAAAATCAACACACACACAAATATATATATATATATATTTTGCCTGGTAAAAGGAAAAAAACCCAGAAAAATTATTTTCACATACATTTCCAGACGTGGCCACTAGAAGGCACCAGAGACCATGTGGTCGGCTATTTATTTTATTTATTTATTATTGGATTTATATCCCGCCCTTCTAGACAAGAGTCTACTCAGGGCGGCAAACAAATAAAAACAATAATAATATGATCAAGATGGGAGAAAACAACAAAAGCCAAGGCTATCCACTTGTCACCCTGGCAGGGAGACTGGTCTTCCCTCCTTCTGCCAGGAGTGGCTAGCCGACTGCGAGTTCCGGAGCAATTGGAAGGGAGAGTGGAGCTGGAGGCAGCAGAGGACGCATGAGTGGACGTCCAGCTTTTCGGGAGTATTCGTACGAATACCCCCATCTCTAGTTGTGAGTGACAGGAGCTGTAGTCCAAATATCTGAAAGGTTCTCAGGTTTGGAAAGGCTAGTCTAGGCTCCCAATAAGTAAGTTATACAGGACACATGTTGCATGAAGAATTACACCAGGTTCCATTCACTTTAACCTACAATTAAAGGCAGCAAAGCAGGGAAACTCTTAAGATGAGTGAATATAAAAATATGAGAAAGCTATCTGTAACTGAGCAATGGAAGGGTGATGTTTTTGAGACCTAGTGCTTTCTCTTACCAGTGTTCACTTATGGATAGCTTTCAGCATCTCGTCAGGTTGATTCTTCTTAAAAATACATTTCCAAACTGCAAAATATCTCCTTTCAAAGAATGAAGCGAGACTCAAGTCAGTCAGAGGAGACACACTGCCAGGCAGATCCAGGATTCAATTCACTAACATGTAACTTCCAGGGCTTCATGCAAAGCCGTTTCTTTTCCCAACTGGATACAGCTGACCTAAATTGCATTTTGCCTTACCCAGCAGCTTTATATTTTTAATTGATTTCTGGGAGCTCTGTGATTTTTGCAGAAACACAAAACTGGATAAAATGACACACAAAAAAAGAAGACACAGACAACGAATTGCAAACTAGGCAGAACTTTTAAAAACCCACAAACTTAACTAGGCCAGAGCAAGGTTTACTAGATCTTCACATATCAAGCAAGAACTGGACACCAAAATCCCTTAAAATACATAGATATTATTATAAGAGCTGCTCTCTGCTTGCAAATTTAGGAGCTCACCTCAGGTATCTGACAAAGTGGACTCTAAACAAATGCCATAATGATATTTACAGTCCACAAGACTTTTACTGCTTTTATTGCAACAGATGGAGACAGCTAGGCCTCTAGAAACTTGAGTTTTACATACGTCGTAAAACGACAGCCAGCCCCTTCCTGATACAACTCAGAATGGTCAACTAACTTTGACGAAATGTATCCCCCCATTATCTATACCCTCTGCACTGTTATTTGGAAGTCAGCCCACTGAACTCAGTGGTCAGATCCCTGCTTGAAATTACAGATTCCTCTGTTGGAAATTGCCCCCTTTAAACAAACATCTACTTGGAATTTGACTGGACATGTAAAATTTCCAGAAACATTGAAGTCGCAGAGAGAAACAAGTTCTCTTCAGGAAAAAAGAGGAATTTTTAGAAATATATGCAGTTTAGATTTAAAAAAAAAACACTTGTTTTAATGTATTATTCATTTAGCAATATAGAACAGGTTTCATTTACAACTTATTCGTAATAATTATGTGCTACCATGTTGTTTCCAATTTATGATAACCCTCCCATATTAGGTATGAATACTCAGAAGTGGTTTTGCCTTCCTTCTGATAATGCTCTGGGACCATTGAGTTAACCCAGGACCATGTAAGTAACAGGATATACAAGCCCATCAGCCACACATGCTTCAGGTGATCATATATATATAAACGTAGCATGAGTTTACATAGCATGAGTTTACTTGGCTGAGACATGCTCAGGTACCTTGTGAATAAACCACAATTAGGTATGGAAAACGTTACACAAACACTAATAGGATATGAGATGACATGAAAAAGAACCAACTGGTTAGAAAGAGAACTGGAGAACAACAAGAAGCTGGAGGAACCATGCACACGAGTTATGTGATTCTGGGATTGTGCTGTGCATGCCCAATACGATTTTGGTCATTATAGCATTAACTGTTGTGAGCTATAGCCCATTTCACTGGATCCATGAAGTCTAATCTAACATCTTAGCTACATATGCAGTACACATGGTTAGGTGGAATTATAAATTGTGAGATTGAGATAAATGAAACCTGGAAACTACTGACACTGACGTAAATACTTTTGATAATGTTAGTAAGTGCATTATCAAAATTAATGAGAGTACATTATTAATAATGACTGTTTCCCAAGCTGTTGCCTAATACCATCGAGGTACTAAATAAGCCAACTGACATACAGTATGTAATATAACAGTGATTCCAGATCAACCCTCTAGTTACACGAGTTCCCAGCCTTGGGTTCTCAAATGTTCTTAGACTGCAACTCCCAGAAATCCTGGCCAGCACAGCTAGTGGTGAAAAGGCTTCTGGGAGTTTTAGTCCAAGAACATCTGGGGAGCCAAGGTTGGGAACCACAGCTCTAGTGATATGAGGGTTTCACAGACCTCTATTCCTAATCTGCCAATGCTGCCGTTAGACAACAACAAATTTAAGTGGAGTGTATATAACAGCTGAATCATAGGAAATTTGGGACAAATGTAGTCATTGAGGCTGCAGGACAAATTAGCAAAAGCAAACAGGAAAAGCCACTGGTCTTGTACAAAATCTAAAACCAAGAGTGGGTTAGATTAGTAAAATACCAAAACCACGTGCGTTTCCTGGTTGGGACCACAGTGCAGGAGGAAGGGGACAAGGCATTTAAAATTTCCCCAATTTAGTTGAGAAGAGTTTCTTTTTTTGTCCCATTAAACAAAATATATGGGCATCCATATGTTTTCTCCAATGGGGCTTAAAAGTACAGCCAGGGTGCAGGGGAGGGAGCAGTAATTTTCACTGATACAGTTGGGGAGAGGGTCAATTAACTGTCCCAGTGAGACCACCAAATGGGCAGGAGGAAATGTGGCTGCTTTGCACCAATATCTAAAGCAGGGATGAGCAGAGCATAACCTTCCAGATGTTGCTGAATGCAACTATCATCAACACTGGCCACCGACGAGTATAGTCTATACCAAGGAATGTTGGGGTTTTCCATCTAACAACATCTGGAAAGGCAGATCACCAGAGAAAGCTGTGTTTTGCCCACCCCACATCTGAACAAAATGGGGAAATGTCTTGAGATAGATCATTAGACTGTAATGCCCTTTTGTTGTGGCTTGCTCTGTTGTGGCCAAATTGAGAGGTACTGGCTCCCAAGTCAGTTCTGACCTGAGGGCACGTAATATGTATTTAATAGTTTTTCAAACTAATAGCAAAACTGCTATTTATTTAGATGTCAGAGTTTTGATCACTCAAAAGTAATGTTGGTGGTAATTATTACACCTCATCTGTATGTCCTTCATTTATTATCTCTTGCACCATTTTCTTTATAGATTTTTATCTCCCTAATTTCATCACTTCTGACTTTCCTACTAGTGTTGATCACCATCGCAAATCTATAAGGATTTATGATCAACAGTTCCTGATGTAGGAACCTAGGGAGGAAATTCCCTGTTTCCAAGTCAAACTCTTGGTCCATCTACTTCAATACTGTCAAAACTGAGTTTGAATCTAACACCTTCTATTCTACCACATTCTTACCATGGGGTCATGGGCCCTCCCTTAATGACCACTCTTCCGAATAGTCACCGCACTTATTTCACATCTGTTAGGCTTCAATTAAACAGACACAGAACACTTTTCATATTTCATGAGTCATTCTATCTCTATTCTTCCATATCTGTATGTGTCTATGTGTATACATTTAAATTTCTTAATTACTCCTTATCCTGCCTTTCTCCCAATACTGAGGCTCAAGACAGCTCACAGCATCACTTAAAAATACCCCAGGTACCAGCAGAAACACAATTAAGTTGGAATACTAAAACACAATTAAACAGAACATCATATTAAAACCACAGTGGAGTTAAAGTGATTTAAAGACCATTCAATAACATAACCAAGGGGGGAAAAATGCAACATTAAAAAAAAAATAAAATGCAAAAATCCAAAATAAATGCTCTTTTCTCAGCAGCCAGCCAACTGCTAAAAAGACAGACTGAAGAGAAAGGTCTTTTAGCTGCAAGCAGAAGGTAACAGGGTGGGGTGAGAATCTATTTTCCTTTGGAAGGGAGGATCTCCAGCATCCATCTGCTATAATCTAGATCCGAGTTGTTTTTTTGGACGTTTCCTTCTTTGGAAATAAGACAAATGATACTGGAGATCAAGCCTTTTCAGTGGTGGCTCCCAGACTGTGGAATGCCCTCCCCATGCAGGCTTACCAAGCACTTACTATGTTACCCTTTCTATACCAAACAAAGATATTTCTCTTTTCCCAGCACTTGCAATTTAAAAAATAAATAAATCTTAATCTCATTTTTATTCATTCAGGCGATGCTTTGTTCATATTTCATGCTTCTCAAAATAAATAAATAAATACCAGAGGGTTTATCACGCTCATATCTCAGCCTGCTCCTCAACATATCACAGGTCCTTAAGAGGCAGCATCTTACTGAGCAGTAAACATTCTAAAGGAGAGAAACCAATAACCATTCATAGTTTTGTACCTTCAGCTATGGAAAACATGCATTTTTCATTGCTTAGAAAACAGGTGCAAAAAGTGTGGCCCTACAGAGGAGGTTGGTGTCTTGCAACTTCCAAGCTGGAACTCAGAGTAATATTCCAGGCATTTGATGAAGTGGACCTGAGGCCACCAAAACTTAGGAAATATGCCTCTAAGATGGCAAAAGACTCAGGGGTTGGATGCCCACAACTGCACATAGAATCCACATGCCTTCTGCTGCTCACACACAGTTTATGCACTGACAAATGGAAGCATGAGATCACACCCAGATCTCTTGGAAATCTTAAGCAGGGGGGAAAAAGGGTGATGTGCCTTTAAAAAAAATATGAAAACTAGAATTGCCAACCACCCAACTGTACAGCAGACAGAATTCCCACACCAACCAAACAAAAGGCAACCAGGAAACGGTACAGGGCACCGAACCTCACATGGCTTTGAAGTCAATCAATCAGGTGGAACTGCTCAGCAAATCACAACTTCACTTCCTTGAAAATCAAATCTTCCCCTCTCTTTTATCACTGTGTTTTAAATCTTGTTACTTTCTCTCTCTCTCCCTAGTCAGTGCAAGAGAAGCTGAGAAAGGCGACTAAAATGTCACTGATGGCAAAAAAAAAGGAAAGAAAAGGAAACCTCTTAACCTGGAAGTCCTTTCCAAAGACGATGGAATGACCAGAACATTTATATTTTAAGAATTTTCCAATTATGGAGATCTTTGGAACAGGATCAAAACAGAAGTGAAACCAACAACGCTTAGGGGTAACCTCCTCTCTCTAATTTTTTTTTCTTTCCAAATGGGGGTGTTGGCGTGTAGCAAGAGTTTGGCAATATTTTAAATACGAATTTTAAAGGAGATGCGCCAGAGAGAAAGGATTGTGTCTCCAGCAGCCTCCCCCCCCCCTCACCGCAATATCTTCAGGGGAGGGTGCAGAATTGGAAGGGAGAAATGGATGAAGCGTAGTTTTTTAAAAATGATGCTCCTCTAAGGATGACTTTAGAGAGGGTGTTATTTCTTATTCACAGTGTCGTTATTGGCTCGCTTTCTGCAGCCGGGGTGTGTGTGTGTGTGTGTGGGGGGGGGGAGACTGCAACCCAACGCGTCATGGTGCCGGCATGCCACATTAAGGACAAATCCTTGGTGGGGTGGGGGTGGGATCCAAGCCGAAATCTGTGCCAACTTAAAAGCCTACAGGATTGTTTTTTTCGCGTCCCCCCCTTTTTTTTTTATTACTCTGGCCTCGTGTTCCAGGAGGTGTTGGGACCGACGCTTCTTCGCCGTAACCCCTCTCGACTTTGCAGTATTTTAAATATATATACCGTAAATGGGGGGAGGGTTCCCCCCCCCCCAAAGCTCCAAGCTTGGCTTTCCACGATCGCCTTCCTTGCCTCTACGTAACGCCCTCTCGAAAGCGGACGCCATATTTTGTGTGGCTGATGTCGACACACAGAAACGTAGACATTTTTTTTTAAATAAGGGAGACCATCGCCTCTTCCTTTTGGCCCCCGCATGCAGCACTCTTTCTCCCCCCCGCCAAAAAAACAACAACACAAAAAAAACCCCAAACAAACTTGCGATCCGTTCGATCTGAAGACGACGAGAACGAAGGAGGATGCATTGACACCCACCCCCCTCCAAAGAGATCTACTTCAATGCTTGTTTTTAAAAATCCGCTTTTATTACATTCCTCTGGCTTGCCACCTTCCTTGCGATTTTTCCTCTCTTTAAACGCCCCTCCCACCCCGGTCTCCCTTCTGTCTTCTTCCCTCTCAATTCAGCTCGAGCGATTTTTTATTTTTTAAAGGAGATTTTTCTGGGGGGGGGGGGGAAGGATCGAAAAGTTTAGGTCGAAGTGGCTTGCCCGGTCGGCTACTCCGGGCAAAAGCCCTAGAGCACCGAAGTCCATGTGGCAAACGGAAGAGCTAGGCTTGTTTGGGAAGCAATCCCCACTTCCTTTTTCCGATCAAAGGTGCTGGTGCTGCTGGCTTGCCTTTTTTTTCCTCTTTCCCTTCTCTAAATTTATTGTGTGTGTGTGTGTGTGTTTTGAAAAGAAGGGCGGGGGAGCGGAGGAAGGGAGGGCGAAGTTGTTCTTACCTGGGATCAAAAGCTTTGGAACGTCGAGGCGCAGAACTTTCTCCCCGAATGGAACTCTCGGTGCGCGTTCTAGAACGCTTCGGGACTTTCCCTTAAACAACCCCCCCCCTCGGTCAAAAAACACCCAGCCCCTCCAAAAAAAAAAAAAAAAAAAAAAAGAACAGCAGCAGTTTTTTTTCTTAAAAAAAAATAATATTGGGGGGGTGGAAATCTCTCCGATCGGTGGCGGCGATCTACGCCAAAACCCACATGATCTCTTACGTCAGCTTGCGTATTTGCATACGATACAACCCGCAGCTCTTCTACGAGGGACCCTGGATTTGGGAGAAAGTTTTTCTGACGTGAAAATCCGGCCGCCAGTGTCTCCCCACGCCCCCGAAGCCGCGGCTTCCCTGAGAATACAGCCACCTTTTACTTATTATTTAAACAATCGGTGGGCTGCTGCTTTCCACGCGTGTTTTCCTTCGTGTGCCTGGGCGCCTTCTTGCATTTTTTTTACGCTTTAACTTTAGCGTCGTGGAATGGCTGAGTTTTAAGTTTGCCTGGGTAAGGAGTTAAGAGGGAGCTCAGGTATTCGGCGGTAATGCTCAGTTACGATTGATTGCTTCTGAGCTATGCACCTGGATTTTATAGTACTAAACATTCTGAGGCTGAGATGGGGTTTTACTCGGGAGCAAGTCGCGTTCCCACTTAAGATAGGATGGAGCTCCACCCCCGTTGCTTGGCGATCATTTGAGTTAGGTGGGACTTCGTGTGCCTGTATAATTCGGAAGTAGGTCAGTGGGGCTTACTCCCGAGTCACAACGTGTGGGATTGGAGCGATTTTTCAGCCTGATCCCGCGCACGTTCTAGGTTTATCACGCTGCTTGCATAGAACTAAAGTGAAGCCCTTCTCTCTTGGATCGTGTGCGCTTGTAGGACCTCAATGTAACTAAGCAATTTGTTTCCCTCGGGAAAACTTCACTATGTGTTTCTAAAGGTCGGCATCAGATCTAGTGGGTCGTCATGTATCCCGGCTACATTAGAACCTATACGTCCTGTTTCCTAAATGTAACGGACGAGAAAAGACTCAAGGTCCCCAAATCTGGGCGCTGAATTCCCAGATGCATAAATTGTAAAGTATATGAAGCTCAGGACTTTATGGGCACTGGATGATGCCAGGATCTGGCCCTCCAGAATAACAAATTGGATCCTCAGCCAGAAGAAGCCCGAATCGTTCAATGGCACTTTCCACTTGAAGTCACTAGGATTGTATCCGAGTAGATCTGATTGTCTTTTGGAGTTGGCTGCAAGTGTGAAGACCTCGCCTCCCCAAACGCCACTGGAGATGGTCTTTCTGTTCATTTGTCCTTACCAGTAGGCAGATCTGAAAAAATACCCTGCCCCAAATATTGGGTTGAGACCAAAAACCGTGCTGGAGAGAGGGCCCACAAGAGATGGGTTCGACCCACTGTTATCCGGGACCAGGTGCTGAACAATAGTGAACGAGAGAAGTCCAAAGGAAAAGAGCGAAACCGAATCAACCCAGCCGTGTTTCCTGTGGCCGTGGGATGCTCTCGAAGCCTTCCCCAACCGGGAGTCCTCCCCAGGGGTTGGACTACAACTCCCTCGTCCGCACTTTGCCCAGCAGGCTAATGGGCCTTGTAGTCCAGCAGCTCCGGGAGGGATGGTCTCTTAAGTTCAGAAAGGCTTCGGGGTGCGGGTTTCTTTGGTGGCGAAAGGGAAAAGCTGTGCGCACCCATAATAAGGAAAGCGTAGCAGGATCGGGACTCGTAGAATCGACTACAGTGCCACTTACCTGGGAGTAAACTCCGGGCGGAGCGGTTTCTGAGCGGCAGTGCCCAGAATTATTGCATTGCTGGATACGCGTCTGTTTACCTTGCTGCTTCTGATCTAATCATACGGTTTGATACCCAAACTTGGAACAAAATTCCAGTGAGTAATTTTATGGCTCTACGTTCCTTGTTTCATGACGCTAAGGGATTAAGGGGAGGGCCGGCCGACTGTCCGGCCCTACCATTAGGTAGAGATTCGGCGTGTCACGAAAGAGCAGCAAATCGTTAGCGATTTAATTTGTTGCTCTTCCCTTTATTTTTTTTCCTGCCAGAAATAGAAGGACATTGAGGATTTTCTGGCTCCTCATCTGGCCCCCAAAAGCTTAGCTGGTTTTGGGTACTGCTCTCCTTTGCTCAGATGAATGTAAAGGGGGGGGGAGAGAGAGAGCGGGACCGTTTGCTGCTCTGCCTCAGGCGGCAAATTGTCTTGGGCGGGCGCCGTGGGGTAGAGAGACGGCCGCGGGGCAGGTTGCAACGCTCCGTGGATTTCCAAGCATCACCTGGGAGCTCTTGATCGCGACACTTCCCCGGCGCTCCGGGTCTCTCCTGCGTGGCTTTCTTAAAGTGGAGATCTCCTCTGTCTGCTCATTTGTTTAAAAAAAGGCAGAAATGGGAGGTGGGAAGACCCAAAACGCCAATCTCCAGTCTGCTGCCTTGGGAACGATGCGGAATTCGCATTTATATCGGATGACTCGTGCTCTTCCCCAGCTACGTGATTTGGAGAGCATATATGTTGCTACATCTTTGCCTGAGATTTCGCTGGCATTTCTTTTATGGAATGGTCATCTTTGTCCTGTACGATTCCATCTTAAGGGCGATCTGACCATTGGCCCACTAAGACCTGTTCTTCCTTCCTTTTCCTCCTCCCCCTTCATCCCCATGGCAGGAAATCAACTGGTAGAGCTTTTCTTAGCAGGGAGATCTGACGATGAGGCGCTACACCTGGTGCATTTCAGTTTGCCCGGCAGAAAGACAGAAACCTACACTTATATTTGTATAGATTACCTAAATAGCTAGGTCCTCACGACTTTCTATTTAAAATGGAATTTGGTCTGTTTTTAAGAGGGAAGATACAACATTTATTGCAATTAGCTGGGTTGTGAAAGCTGGACTAGGAGTCAAAGATCTGGATTCAAATGTCTGCTTGGCCATGGCAATACACCAAGGGCTCCCTAAACACCTTGCACACCTAAGAAACCCTATTAAGGTAGCCATAACTTTGAAAAATATTGATGGCACAGAATAACAATAACAGCCAGGTTGTGGATGGAGTTTTGGGGGAAATTGATTTTACCCCAAACTTTTAAAGGGGATGTGCTAGACTGTTTTAGTCACAAACCAAACTGGGCTAATGTTGTATTTCCCCTTTAAATTTGAACAGCATACATTAAATCTATGGAGGAACATTTGTAATGTTTTCTTTCTATAACAGTCCTAGCCCTTTTGAAAAATGTGCTTTGTGATTGTTGAACATGACATTGGTCTTGTTTGCAACTAGAGCGTGGATCGGAGCCACTAGAGAAACAGCGGAATTTCAAAAGAGAAAGCATTGGTTTTAATTTCCCAGTCTACAGAAAGTTCAAAAAAAATATCAATAAATCACACTGCGCATAAAAAACATGTTTGGTGTGTTTACACAATCATCCAGGTAATATGTTCAAGCTCAAATTTGAAAATACATGCACTGGTTTATTTATGTAGGAATGTCTGGTATTTATCATGCCATGGGAAATAAATTGGTCTGCACCATCAAAATCCAACAGCAACCATAGAATGCTCCATATTATTTTGTTTGTAATGGAATAATATGGCTTCTGCAACACATGAGTAGTCCCACTCTGTTTCAGTTGTTGTGAACATCCTTGTGTAGTGTGAACATTCACACATATTGAAAGGGTTGCTCTGTAGCCTTTAATGATATTTCAGCCGTTTTACTGGCAATCAGCATATATGAAGCGTTTTCATAAAAACAGATTTGATAACAATGAATTAAGAGATCTCTCTCCTGGTGCAGATAGCCCAAATAACTAATTAACAAGAATGCAAGAACTTTTTAGCTTTTGTTCTTATTCTTATTTTTTGTCCACTTATTGCAGAAATGTAAAAATAAAAAAGTTGAAGAATGTTTTTAAAAAGATTGACATATAAACTCTATAATATGGAGTTTCATTCTGGGGTGGTGAGCCTTTGGCCTTCCAGATGTCTTGATCTACAACTCCCATCATTCACAACCATCATGGCCAATGGCAAGAGGTTGTGGGAGTTGTAGCCCCAAACACCTAGAGTGCCATTTCCTACTATTGGCTTAAAGCAATGTGGAAGCTATCGCATGGATCTTCTTGTATTTACATATTGTAGGGCTGGGTAAAGATGGTGTACTTCCATTCCCATTCACCCTTGGCTAGTGTACTCGGTGGTGGATTTGACTGCAGCCTGGTTCTTGACCCGAACTTTAAGAAAAGTCACAAAGAAAAAGAAAAGAAAAGAAATCCTCTTCTTGTTTTCTCTCACTTCTGAGTGGAAGTTTTCAATTTCAATCTTCTTAAGCCACTTCATGATACGGGAATTGAAAGAAAGAGCTGGACCAAACACATATGCCATTTGGATGGAACGGCATACCACACCTCTACCTGACCTTAAGTAACCCAGTTTAGGCCACACAGACAAGCCCTTACTAATGGATTTCAGCCAATATTTTAATAGGATTTAATTCTTGCTTGTTTAATCACTTTAAATTATTTATATATTATGTTTTATACTCTTGCTTTAAACCATGTGTCGTAAACCATCTTGACTCCCTTACACAGGGAGAAAGGCAGTGTATAAACAAACAAACTTATTAATGCTTTGCTTTCAGAAGGTCCCAACTTCAACTTCCAGACTCTCTAGCAAGGACTTCAGAAACTCCTTCCTGAAAACCCGGAGAGCTGTTGCCAGTCAGTGTTGACAAGATTGGGCTAGATGTACAAATGGTCCGACTCAATATAAATTAGCTCTCAGTGTTCCTATGATCAATCTCGCATACACCAGTTCTTCATGGTTCCCTCATTCTATCCCTTCCTGCAGTGGTTGTTTTGGATTAACTCTGTGTTCCTGGAATGGATGCTGCTATGGAAGTAACTGAGGCAGAGGGAAATCAACGCCTTGAAAATCATAATTAAGACTGGCTGATAATTTATTAGTTGTCAAAGGCTGCATGTCTAGAAGGTTAGTACAGCGCTGTAATACTAGTACTGTTTTTAAAACCAACCAGCCAAGCCACAATTTCACTGATAGACTGGAATCCTTCCAGCAGATGTTGGCAGAGCTTCCTTTGTGCCTCATAAATGCAAAGCTTGGGGCACTGCTTTACAGCAGGGGTCCCCAACCTTTTTCAAACCGCGGACCGGCTGGGGAAGGCGGGACCCCTCCGCGCTTGTGCGCATGCGCGAATAAGCGCTTGCACACGCTCGCTCGCCGCGCATGCGCAAATGGCGGCGTGGTGCTTGTGTGGGCGTGCATGCTTGTGCGCATGCGCGAACAGCGGCGCGACGCTTGTGCGGGTGCGCGTATAATCATGCGCATGCATGAACGGTGGCGTGGCGCTTGTGTGGGCGTGCTCATGTGCATGCGCGAACGGCGGCACTGCCATTTGCGCATGCACATGAGCATGTGCGAACGCTGCCACGTTTGCGCATGCGCACGAGAGAGAGCACAGACGCAAAAAGCCTTTGCGGGGGTGAGTGCGTGCGGAGGGTGGGGTGCAAGGTCTGTCTTCGCAGCCCGGTCCGGCTCAGGCCACGGACCGGCACCGGGCTGCGGACCGGGAGTTGACGACCTCTGCTTTACAGTATGAGACCAGAATGCTGTAACTCTGCAGCAGACAGTAACACTCCACCCACAGTGTTCCATGATCTTGGACTTGCTTTTGCACATTCCCAAAATCACTGCCATGGTTTTCTATGGAACGTACACTTGCAGAAGCATGGACATCTCTTTGCTCAAGTTGCTCAAAAGCCCTGTTGTTCGCACAGTGGAGCACTGCGTGAGTGAATGGGGCAACAAGATTGTGGTCATGGTTTCAAAGAGAAGTTAGGAAAATTACTTTTTAAAATGCCAAGTCCACCACGAGCATGCCACTTGCTCAGGGATTCTGAAAGCAATTGTCCATAAAAGTAACTTTTTAAAGCTCTCCATCCAAGGCCTGTAGGATTAGTTATAAGAAAATAGGCTTCTGACACCAAGACTGTGAACTGTCATGGATTATAATCCACTTCCTCGGACACATAGAGTGCAATGCTAAACCTGCAGGTTCACATATATGTATGTAGCGTACATGGCTGTAAAGGTGGCGACCAAGTAAAATGAGATACCAGAGATGACAATTGCATTATTAATAGTGCTAATGAGCCAGTCCTAGACTCTGGCTTTTATATGCTCTCAGTTCTGACTTGAGATTGTATCCCTTTATTCTCTTGCTTAGAAATTGTCTTGTTTGCCTTGTATAGACTCCTGATGCACACTACTGGAAAGAAGGAACTGAGTAACTAGTTCTTCATAATTAATTACTTCCAGACTTTGGTGTACATGTGTGGTGTAGTGGATAGAGTGTTGGACAAGGACTCAGGAGACTTGGGTCCAAATCCCTGCTCAGCCATGAAAACTCACTAGAGGGTAGAACTAGTAACACTACTCCTTAAACATACCTTGAAAGCCCTCTTAGGGTCATTACAAGTCAGTTGCGATTCAGATCTTCTGACTTAACAGATGTAGTCGAACAGAGTTATACACATGTTGACCTAACATAAACTTTGAAGTGTTTCTTTGAGCAGATCTACTTAATGCTGTAGTGTAGTAGTACATTCTGAAGTGCAGGCGCTCATCGCAGTTCCTGTAGTCATGCTGACAAGCAGAGCTGAAAAATACAGAGGCCAAAATCCTATTGCATAGTTCAGCAAAAGAGTAACTTTTAGCAGTGAATTGGCCTACGTTAAGAAATCTCTGTAGGCATTACCTTTGCATATTGAGTCATGCAACTTGGTATGCAACAGATAATGCCTATGGACATTTCTTAATTTATGGCAATTTGTTGCTAAAAGTTATGCCTTTTTCATAACTGTGCAGATAGTTCTATTTATCCATATGTATCAGAAAGGCACCCTTACAGGAGCTGATTGCAGAAATATCCTACAAAGTCTCTTTACGTCCACAGTCCAGAATTCACATTGTTATTGTCTTTGAAAACTTACTTTCTTTAGTCCAACAAACACGGAACTCAGCAGTGAAAACAGGTGAAACTTTAAACCTTTGGAATATAAAAATAATACATGATGCTTACTATTAATAACTTGGTCTTTCATTTCCGTCTCTCCTCCTGTGCATCTTCCAGCCCTTGCATTATATTTATGAGGGAAAAGTAGAGTAGAAAACTGTGTAGGGTTCCATCACAGTGACATGTAATGCCAAAGCAGAATTGCAGTTGAATGTTAAGAAGACAAAAATTATGACTGCACAAGAACTGTATAACTTTAGCATTGACAATGAAGAAATTGAAAGAGAGGTTTCCAAATGGAGACTGCAGCCAAGAATTTGGAAGAAGATTGACACTAGGAAGGGCAGCAGTTTTAGAAATTAGAAAATATCAAGAAGTATAAGGATGTGTCACTGGAGACCAAGATCATCCACACTTTTGTATTTCCGATCATGGTGTATGGGTGTGTGAAAGCTGGACAGTTAAGAAATCTGACAGGAAAAAAATGTTTTGTTTGAAATGTGGTGCTGGAGGAAAGCTTTACAGATACCCTGGATTGCCAGAAAGTCAAACAAGTGGGTCCAAGATCAAATCAAGCCTGAATTATCTCTGGAAGCAGAAATGTTGAAACTTGGGCTGTCCTACTTTGGGTACATCATGAGAAGGCAGGATTGTCTGGAGAAGACAGTAATGCTGGGAAAGGTTGAAGGCAACAGGAAAAGAGGAATTTCAAAGCCGCAATGGACTGACACCCTAAAGGAACCATAGGCTGGCAAGAGCTGAGCAGGGCTGTTGAAGACAGGACATTGAGACCACTCATTCATAGCATCACCATAAGTCGGAGGTGACATGATGGCCCAGAATTCAGAAATGTTGCTTTTTTGGACTACAGGTATCAGAAGGCACAGAGCTTCAAATCCCATCCCCCAGAGCTTGGAAGAATTATATTTTTTGTACTGTAACTGCCACAATGCTCTAGACAGCATGACCACTGGGCATGCAAGAGAGGGATTCTGGAGGTTGTCGAAAAACATCATGCTTTCAAGTTCTGGGCCTGCCTACATCATATGATAGTATGTGACTGTCTGATGATTATTATTTTTTCAGTATTCTCATGACCAAAAAAGCCACTGTAAATACATTTGTTATGAATGTATGTTATCACAGTTTTAAGCATTTTTCTTTCTCCACTAGATGGCACCAAATTATTTTAGAAAGTGAAAACATCTCTCCCCCCCCCCCCCATCTGACATTAGGGCAGATTGATAACTATTGGTCTCAGAAGCCCACTTTATCTATCTGAAAATATCCCCCCACAAACCCTCTGTGTCTTTGTACTCTCTGTGGGCCATAAGAAGCTTTCTGCACATAGTACTCTATAAAAAGCCGTAATGAAGAGTCCCCACAAAGGACTCGTGGCACCCTTGAATGAGATCACACCCCTGAGACACAGAGTTTACATTTCTAGGCTTGACAAAAGAACCAGAGGATGCATGGCTGAGAGGCAGAGGGCTGAGATCTGGCTACTAGAAACCCTAGAATCATAGAATCATGGAGTAGGAAGGGGCCTATAAGGTCATTGACACACACATGCAGACACACACCAGCCAGTATTTATGTGGGCCTTATAACATAGGGTTTGTTGAAGGACTACCTTCATTTCAATCGGCTTAAACCAAACTCACCTAGAGTCTGTTCTCACTTGCCTGGCATCAAGTATACGTAGCTTGTTGAGCACAAAACTAGAGGGTTTTTCTGACGTGGTTCCATATATTTGAATTGCTTGCCGCCATCAGATCCTTTCTTTGTAGGCCTTAGAGAAAGTTTGTCCATTCCCTTGGATTGTATTTTTGGGCTGCTTCTGTTACTGCCTTACCCTCTTTCTATCAATGGTTGCTGTTTTATTGTATTGTTGCTTTTATTATGTAAATCAGCCTGGGAAAGTTCCAGCCTTGAAGATGGGCTGGAAAGAACATAAACAAAGAAATCAGCACCCAGGTGCCATGATTTATTTACAGAGTCTTGTTGGGATTCTAGAAATTGTTCAAGGATGCTTCATCATTAACTGATGGGCAAGGCAACATGCCACAGTAGGAAATGGCTACATGTTCAGGCAAATCATGTCCTGCTTTTATTTATCTACAGTTTACTGAAACTTCTGAGGGAACTCAGAGGTCTTTCTGGTACATGTGTTTAGGACACTGTAACTCTCTGCTCATCATGCTTTGAATGACATGGAGCTCACATGAATTGAGCTCACATTTTCTCCTTCCCCCTTCATCATCTCTTTAACCATGGGAATGCAAATGTCTGATGAGATGAAGACTGCTGTACCTGGATACCCTCTCGATATGAGCCATAACCCCTTGTGGTGGTGGTGGTTTGGCTCACATTGAGAAGCACTGTATATGCAAGAGATCCAGAAAGTCATGTATCAAAGGAACACAGAAGGCATGTACATATGCTGATGTCTAGCAGTAAGCAAAGCTTCCCAAATGAACTGGGAGATAGACTGAAACTTAGGGGAAATACAAAAGCTGTACCTATGCAAAACCAACGCATAAGAAATGAATGCTTACACGGAATCCCTAGTTTTGTAGTGAAGCCTGGTCTGAAGTGCCGAAACTTTGTATTTGGCAAAGATAATGACATCGTTGGATAGCTGGCTGCGGAGCCAGAGGTAATGAGTTCAGTTCCCCACTGTGCCTCCTGTGAGTAGAAGCAGCCTGGGTGGTCTTGGGCAAGCTGCACAGTCCCATGGACCCCCAGAAGAAGGGAATGGCAAACCACTTCTGAGTACTCTGTTGACTTGCCGGAACATGATTATTATTGTTAATTACATCTGGGCTTAGCTGCCATTAGGGACGTGGTAGCGCTGCGGGTTAAACCGCAGAAGCCTCTGTGCTGCAAGGTCAAAGACCAGCAGTCGTAAGATCGAATCCACGCGACGGAGTGAGCTCCTGTCGCTTGTCCCAGCTCCTGCCAACCTAGCAGTTCGAAAGCATGTAAAAATGCGAGTAGATAAATAGGTACCACCTCGGTGGGAAGGTAACGGCGTTCCGTGTCTAGTCGCGCTGGCCACGAGACCACGGAAACTATCTTCGGACAAAACACTGGCTCTATGGCTTGGAAACGGGGATGAGCACCGTGCCCTAGAGTTGGACACGACTGAACTAAATGTCAAGGGGAACCTTTACCTTTATCTTAGCTGCCATTGTCATGGCTGTGGTGCGGGAGGGGGATGGTATGAGTTTTCCTAGCAACAGTGTGTTGTTGTGAGCTATCCCTGTTGTAATATAAAGGCCAGTATCCAATATTTATACGTGTGAAACTCCAACTTTGAAAGCCAACATGGCAGCCTGGGTGATTGCTGGTCGTATAAGTCTGATCACATTGTGTGTCCAGGCGTGAAACCAAACACAAGCAACATTTTGTTATGTTGCTGCAGCAGCCTCCACAGATGGAGCTCCACAAATATAAATATTGAACAGGATACTGACCAATTTATTTGAAGAGGGCTTAGTCTTGATCGGACAATTAAGACTTAAAAGCTTTAATAAAAAACTTGCTGCTCCAGAAGTGGTTTATTGACTTTGAGATGACACGGATCAACACATGTATCAGATGCACACACTGGCATTCTCTTTCCATCCAAAACTGCCACAAAATTAAAAATCTTCCTGTCTACTGTTGCTCCTTCTCTGCCTGCTTCTGAAGCTAGGGTGCTGTCTTATTCATTCATCTTAATTATTTCATTTCAGTCACCACCCCATGCTCTTGTAGATCATTAAGACCTGTGTTTTCTCCCCACTAAGGAATAGCTGGTAGAAGGAGCGGGCAAAGAACATGAACAGGGAAGCAAGCGTTATAGACTTCTAAACTCCTGTATAATATTTTTACAGGGCTTCAGAGAGAGAGAGAGAAATGGAAGAAGCATATGAGCCAAGGTGGAGGGGGAAAAAAACCCTCTCCTGTAAAAGAAAAGAATGGGAGAAGATGTGGAGGGAGAGAAGGAAAATGTAAAAATTATTTGTCTGGGTAGTTAGAATCCTAGAATGTTTTCCAAGAGCTTGGTGCTTGTCCGTAAGCTCAAGAATGAGTTTCCTTTAATTCTGCCCGGGGGGGGGGGGGGCTGCCTACTCCTGCCTGTCTAGATCCATTTATCCTCACTGTCAAAGGCAACCCAAGCCTGTGTTACAATAACCCAGCTGGGAGGGAACTAAGGTATGTTTGACTGTGGCCAGATCAGACATCTCCAGGAATGGACGCAGCTGACTCACTAGTTTTAATAGTGCAAATGCCCTCCTGGTCACTGCTGAACCCTGGGCATCAAGGCTTTGAGATGAACCCAGGAGCACCCCCAAGCTGCGCACTTGTGTTTTCAGAAGGAGTGTAACCCCATCCAGCACAGGCTATAGCTTAGCGATTGAGCATATGAAATGCATGCAGAATGCATTTCTTCAGTCCCTGGTATATTTAGGTAAGGCAATGGAAGAATGCTGCCTCAAACTGACTGGAGGGCTGCTGCCAGTCAGTGCTGACATTGCTGGATTAGATGCACCAACAGCCTGGCACTGTACGTATGGTCCATATTTTTCTATTCCTCTTCTCAGTGTTACAGAAGGCAGGACAGAAAAAGCATGATGGCCAGTGATGCCTCTATTTTCAAATCTAATTTTGGCCTAAAATGATTGTGGAAGCCAAGCACCACCGTGTTGACCCACTTGAAGTGACCTTGTTTTATTAGATTGCCATGGGTTGTTGACAGTGACAGCAAATATAAGTGTTTGCTAGGAACGAACAAACTAATTAACGAATCAGCAATGGTTCCTTAAATGCCCTACCCCCTAAACACATTGGGAATGGAAAAATATATGATCAAGTTGAGCCTATGGTGAATTTTTAAAAAGGCACGATTGGATTTTGAGGATGTGTTGACAAGTCCTCCTAGATGTCACCTTCTGGAACTATTTCTGATAGCTGTTTCCCTCTTCCTCTGTTGGAACTGATAAAGGACATTGTGAAGTGGAGTAGATTAAGAAGCTCTTCCTGGCTGACCTCCGGAATGACCACTTATCAATTGGTGAAGGAGCCAAAGATAATCTATAGACTAGTGTTGCTAGTAATTGTGGACATCTTGGTGCCAGTGAAAAATTGCTAACTGCCAACCTAAGTTTGTTTCCAGAGTTTGCCCTTTAAAAAGCTTGTCTTTGTGAATCCCGGAAGTTTTCCCCCCTAGAAACAAGATCCAGGTAATATATTCTTGCATCCCAGGGCACACTAATTGTGGGCCTAGCTGATAGTGGTGTTAACCACAGTAATTCACTAATAAAATACAATGAAGAAAAAAACCCAAGCCTTTGGGAAATTAATTTAATGGGGAACTGTGCAGCTAAGCACAGTAAAAAAAAAAGTGTGGAGAAAAACAATAGCATACTATCAAGCCACAGCTTTGAAGTATGGCTAGGAACAGCAAGTTATCTATCATTATGTCCTTGTTTTTATAAAGAAGATATAACTAGCTTCTATTATGATTCTGAAGGATAAGCACTTCTTTTACAATGAAACTATAACTGTAACTGTTTTTAGTTACTATCAGCATTCTGGGTGTGCCACCTCACCTAAATACTTGAAGAGAAATATCACATTTCAGCTGCAGGCTAGTGCTATGCTTCCTCCTTCTACATTCAGATTTGCTTTTTCAAATCACCAAAAGTCACTCTCTTAGTTACATCTGAGAAGCGGGAGTCAAACCATCGCACTAGGACTTGTATCTATAATACACATGACCCATGAGGAGTTACCCAGGCCCTACAATGGTGTCAAGGTTTATGAAAGTCTTACATCCAGTCAATGAGGAGACACCCCCCCACACACACACAAAGTCCTGTGCCACTGCTGTCAGGGTTTCTGTAACAAGAAGGCTCACAAGTCACAGTGCTGGTGCTTCACTCTCTACCTTGCATACAATGACATGATGGGCCCAAGTGCATGTACCCCTTGGCTTTTTCTTGGTTCCTCTCTCTTTTCTTCTGGCTTTTTGGAGGGCTGATGTTGCACAAACACAATATACTTAAAAGCACCTTGTTTCTGAGGCAGGGACCTCTGGTGCCAGCTGGAAATGGATGGAGATGAGTGCCTAAGATTTAAAGTCACCTCACAAACAAAAACCAAGCTTTCTTGGCCTGTTTATTCTGAAACGTATCTCTCTGCCTGAAGACCAGGAGAAGCACAGTAAGTCCCAGAGGTTTAAGTCAGCACCCTGAGACTTACAACACTATACACCAAACTCCTCTAAGGAAAAAAAAAATCAGAATCCAAAACGTGATTGAACAGCATTTCTTGCTTTTGTACATTCTGTTGTCTGCCAAAGGAAGAATTCATTGATTCGACATCTCGTGCATCTAATTGTGCCATTTCCCTAGCGGGCGCAAACATTAGCCTCTTGTAACCCTTTGCCAGAAAAAGCAGACTTCCCGTAAAGACTTAGTTTTCCCAATCTGTTACTGGTTTGCAGAATTCCACAAAAACCATTTGGATGCGTAATAAGGTTATGGAGGCCTTGAGAAAAATGAGCTGGGTCTCGCAAGACAATATTTGAAATTAATTGGAATATTGTTTTTGTCTGAAAGAGTGCAAGTTTGCTTAGAGGTTTCTGTGACAGCTGTGGACATAGATGTGAGATAAAGGGGAAATCAACACTTAGCAGAGATTCCATTTTCATCATGCCTCCTTTTGTTATATGTTCTCATCTGCCTTTACGACTGACT
This sequence comes from Intellagama lesueurii, assembly GCA_037013535.1. Classification (NCBI taxonomy): domain Eukaryota; kingdom Metazoa; phylum Chordata; class Lepidosauria; order Squamata; family Agamidae; genus Intellagama; species Intellagama lesueurii. Next base: position 15,295,256 of record JBAJHW010000004.1, read on the forward strand.
TTTCAGTACCTGTACACACGGCATGTTGTCCCCACCCCACCCCAAATGTACTTTGCTCGTCTTTCTGCACTTGAGGATCCGCATCCCTGTTTCACATTCAGTAATCTTGAAATGAGGATCTCCCTCTTGGGCAGCTATAGCAGATCCACTGGCTGCCAATCTGTTTTCAGGCACAATTCAAAGTACTGGTTCTAACCTATAAAGCTGTAAACAACTTGGGTCCAAGCTATCTAAAAGACCAGATCTTCCTTTATGAGCCTACTTAGGTACAGTGGTGCCTCGCTAGACGATTGCCTCGCAGGACGAGGAAATCGCTAGACGATGTCTTTTTGCGATCCCTACTGCGCTTCGCAAAACGATGGTCTCCTATGGGGAATTTTCGCTAGACGACAAGGTTTCCCCATAGGAATGCGCCGACTAGTGGTCAAAAGCTGTCAGTGCAGCTGTCAGTGCATTCCGACGGGGACCCGCGCTCGCTAGACGATGTTTCCCTATGGGAGATTTTCGCAAGACGACTGAGTTTTCCCTTGGAACGCATTGAAGAGATTTCAATGCATTCCAATGGGAAAACGTGCTTCGCTAGACGATGTTTTCGCAAGACAGCGATCTTCGCGGAACGGATTAACATCGTCTAGCGAGGCACCACTGTATTAAGATCATCAGGGAAGGCCTTTCTCTCGGTCCCGCCACCCTCACAGATGCTTTTGGTGGGAACATGGGAGAGGGCCTTCTCTGTGACTGCTCCCAGACTTGGGAACTCCTTCCCACCAGAAGGTAGACGGGCCTCATCTTTGCTGTCCTTTCGGAAGCAGCCAAAGACCTTTCTTTTCAGGCAAGCTTTCCTTCAATGACTGGCTGCCTGAGTGGGTGGTTTTTTGTTGTCGTGGTGTTTTTTTTTTAAATAAATGGATGGTTGTACTTTACTGCTTTGAATGTGGTTTTGGGGTTGCTTTTGTTTACTGTTTTGTAGTGTAGCATTTGTTTGATCCTTTTTTAGTAAACACGTTGGCAGGAATGACACATTTCAGATACCCCCATGTAAGTAAATAGGTGTGGAACCTCTTGTTCTTCTATAGGTAAAAGTTCCCCTTGACCTTTAGTCCAGTCGTGTCCGACTCTAGGGCGCGGTGCTCATCCCCGTCTCCAAGCTGTAGAGCCAGTGTTTGTCCGTAGACAGTTTCCGTGGTCACGTGGCCAGTGCGACTAGACACGGAACGGTGTTACCTTCCCACCGTGGTGGTACCTATTTATCTACTTGCATTTTTACATGCTTTCGAACTGCTAGGTTGGCAGGAGCTGGGACAAGCGACGGGAGCTCACTCCGTCGCGTGGATTTGATCTTACAACTGCTGGTCTTCTGACCTTGCAGCACAGAGGCTTCTGCGGTTTAACCCGCAGCGCCACCACGTCCCATCTGTTCTTCTATACATCCTGCTTTAACCTGATTCCTTGCATGAAAGCAGGATGTGGGGCAGCCACAGGCTGGGTAGCTGTAGGAGACTTCCTGTCACTACTGACAGCACTGGGGTTGGGACAACAGGTCACCAGCTTGACATGCCGTGAAAATGGAGTGGCTGGAGCTGCCGCTCCTGGCAAGGACAACATGGCCAGCAGGTCAGTCCCAAGATAGCTGGGAAGCCTCCCAGCACTGGCTGGCCAGTGGTGCTGTCCTTGTCCAAGGGGCAGCTCCAGAGGCTCTAGTTTTGCTGCATGTCCCACTCGGATCCCAGCACCAGGAAGACTCTCAGCACTGACCTGCCAGTGAAAGAATCCCTGGTGTGGTTTAGAAAAGTGCTCATTGGCACCATTTTAAATCACACCAGGGCTGGCATTGTGAGTAGCAATCCAAATGGCGTCTTCTGTGGCTGCTCCCAGACTCTGGAACTCCCTGCCACTGGAGGCCAGGCTGGCCCCCTCTTTGCTCTTCTTCCTCAAGCAGGCAAAGATCTTTCTCTTCAGGCAGGCTTTCCTTTAATGACTGGTTGACTAATGGGATTATTAAAAGGGATTATTTATTCTGTTGTTTTACCTGAGTTTTTACTGAGTTTGAACACGATCTCTATTTAATGCTTTTTTTAACATTGTAATAATTTATTATCTTCGTTTTGTTTCTTTTAATATTGTAAGCTGCCTTAGATCCTTTAAGAAAAAAATAGCATATAAATATTTTGAATGAATGAATGAATAAACGAATGAATGTCACAGTAAATTCACTTCATATTGTCCTGTATGTGTAGTTACAGCCTTTGTCTCACATCAGCCACCAATTCTGGCACCAATGCTGACTGGAAATAGAAATGGAGATGATTCAGCTGGAAATATGCAAAGGGAAAGGAAAGGAAACACTTACCAACTTATATAATTGATTATGGTAGCCCTTACTCCAATCACACCTCCTACTTACTGGTGAAGATTGAACAAGGCATGATGAGGGATCTAAATATGTAGTTTTAAAGCAGAGTAATGCACCCGGCCTTTCCTCCCCCCTTTCACTCTGATTTAAACAATGGTAGCCAAAAGATGGGCAGTCATTGTTCCAGTGACTAATGATAGTGTGCATCATGTGGATCTTGAAAGCAACACTGAAAGGTAATGTCACCTTTCAATAGAGGGGACTGGTGTAAAACTCTCAAAACACATTAACAGGACAGCTGGATAGCTCAGAGAGTTAGGTCTCTGGTTGCGGAACCAGAGGTTGGGAGTTCGATTCCCCCACTGTGCCTCCTTGACAGGGGCTGGACTTGATGATCCATAGGGTTGCTTCCAGCTCTACAGTTCTAAGATTATTTTTATTAGTAGCACAGAATTAAGGAGATTTACTGGATTACACAGTTAAGTATCGTCTCCTGTGTTATGTCAATCTTATGTGACCCAAGCAAGCTTAACCAACAGGGTGATGAAGCTCCAGGCACCAAAATTACTAGTTACCATCCTGCTGTTAATTACAACCATTCATATATTTTATTTTATTTACAGTATATTGCAATTTCCCCCCCAATGAATGAAAACCTTTCCTCCCCTTGACTTTATCTGCCCAATAAACATGTGAGGCCATCAGTTTGAGAGATAGCCATCGGCACAAGGCAATCTTGTGGATTGCACAAATGTGTGTGCGTCTCTGTATGTGAATCTCTGTTTCCCAACACTCAGCCAAACCTCTAACCACTACACCACACTGTGTCTTTAGAAATACAATTAGAGATGGGGGTATTCGTATATGAATATCCCCCCACAGGTGCAGATAATGAGGGTCTGGCCCCGTCCACTCAAAATTCCGCCGCTGCTGCCAGCTCTGTGATCCTCCTTATCACTCTGGAGCTCGCGATCCGTGAGCCACTCTTCGACCTGGCAGGGACGCTTGTTGTCCTGCCAGGAGTGGTGAGCCGATTGCGAGCTCTGGAGTCACTGGAAGAATTGCGGAGCTGGTAGCAGTGGTGGAACGGTGAGTGGACCGTCCGGCCCCATGGGGCCGGACCCTCGTTATCACCACTTGTGTGGGGGTATTCGTATACGAATACGAATATCCCCATTTCTAAAATGCATCCTTCTCTGCATGCACTCCAGTTCTGGCAAACAAGCATGCCTTTCTGATCCAGTAAAAGAGCAGACAAGGGTGGGAAATAGCTGGCTAACCTTGAAGTCAGGTTGTTATGACTACTCTCCACAAAAACGGTAATCCGAGTGCAAATTGAGCCAAGAAATTGAATAATGTTCAGCTCAGCCCAATAAAGCCATTGGGTTGTCTTTTCTTTCTTTCTTTTTTAATGTCTTGGATGAATGAAGTTTAACAGGTAAAAAATGTTAATGGGAAACACATCCATAGAACACTCGTTTTGACTACAAACGTCGGGCTGAATGCCAAAGAAAATATGATTCAGGATTTTTCTCAGCTTTCTCAGTGTGTGTGTGTGTGTATTTTTCTACAATGAAAGTCTGGGGGCATAATTCTGCTGCTCAGCGGGAGGGGGAAGAGTTTAAATGAAATATTATATTTGGTTTTCCTTTAAATGACAGCCAAGTTAAGTGGATGGGCTACAGCAGTGGTTTTCCAAAGGTGTTTTGGGGAACCCTTAGATTTCTCAGAGGGAAGATTAATCAAGGCAGTGAAGCTTCCCTGAAAGATAGATTGCCTACAAGGGACAGGCTTCTCTTGCAACATGCTGCTGTGAAGGAAGGTTGATCTATAGACTGTGCAGCAAAGTGAGTCCGAACAAGTTTGACCAGCGCAGGACATGAAGTGGCTGCCTGATTTCTTAAAAAGTTGTTTTCGGCCTTTTCTGTTTCATGTCGTACCCACTATTAAAGGGTTCCATATCGCACCATGACAGAAACAAAACACTAGTTTTTCTAGAGAAAAACATTGCTATGTTCACTGTTGAGATTTTGATACGAAAATGTATTAAATATTAATGTTGTATAGTTAAATGTAAAATGGCTGATTTTACCTGAGTCACTGTACTGATTGTATTCAGGTGTGGGTATCAAGGATTAAGACTTCATGTTGTACAGCTGTGTACATGATGAAACTTTGTGTAACAGAAAATGAAGTAATGTATTTTCTGATTGGTCACAGAACTGTACATAACGTGTAAAATGAACGTCTTTATCTGCTGTAAGTCAGATCACTTTTTCCTATGCTGTGTGTTGCTTCATGTCATGTTATGCTGCCAGAGGAATGTCTATTCTCTATGTATATATGTAAATAGACTAAGTTGTTGGTTTTACTCTCTCAGTGTCATAGTGTCATAAGTATCTCTGCTAACCAATATCTCCTTACTCTGCTGATGTTATGAGAATACACGTTATAATCAAAATTCTCAACATTCACAAGTATTGTTATTGGCCAGAATCTTGTTACTTATGGGCATCTGTGTAAGTCAAACAGTGTAAATCACAGCAGAAAATTGCTATCAGTTACAAAGTCACTGCTCCTATTTTAAATCATGCACCAAGTCACATGACGGGAACAGGATGAAGAATACAAGGGATGACTATTTAACTAGTGGCAAATTGCTGCTGAGATTTACACCATTTGACTCATGCTGGTGTACATGAGTAACAGGGTTCTAGCCATTATATTTATCATTTACATTGAGTTAGTGGGCAGGGGGATTAGGAGAAACACTTAGTATCCAGGGTTACTACTAGCACGCAAAATGGTTGCAGATGGATAATCCATGACAGGTAAGAGGCATGCATCGCACTTGCAGAAAGCAAGAAGGACTGAGGGAGAGTGACGTCTCATTAATTGCTATGAAAACCCAACATCTTGCCAAGAGTATTTCTGTGTTCCATCCTGTACAGTTGGTTGAGAACCACTGCTCTAGAACAGCCCTTCTCAACGGTGACCATAGGGCCCTCTGGTGGCCCTAGCACATTTGAAGGAGGTCACAGACTGGAAATGATTCTTCACACAGCACCTTATAAGGTTCATTGTGTGACTTATACGATCCTTATTTGGCCACATTACTTTCATATTGTGTTATGGCCATGGGCAAAAAAAAAAAAAAAAAAAAAAAAGGTGAGAACGGCTTTCTCTAGAACACTGGCCAGCATCTTCTGCAATGCACGTACTACTACGGTATGTTTTCATAGCAGACAGCAGGGCTCAATTTCAACATAATGGTTGGAGCTTGGAAAATTGCTTTCTGGGACCACCTCAATAACCCAGACAGTATGGATGGTGGCCAGTGATATTCTGGGAGTTGTAATCCAAATGTTTTTCACCTTCCCCCAGCCCTCTACCATCGATTACTCCTGAAACAGGAAAAGGTATTTTTGGACCTCTCCCATAATGTCTTAGCCAGCATGGCCTCTGTCTTTCTTATGGAAAGTTCTGTATCAAAATAAATGTGACCTGGGTTTTGAATTGTGAAATGATACAGAAATTGAATGCAACAGATTTAATATATATAAAACCTGCATGGAAGAGAGCTATAGACTGATTCCTATATCCCTAACCACAGGAAGATGTGCTACTGTATATCTTGGGTTAAAGTCTCACTTTGAATTTGCTTGAGCCTAGAGGTAGCGCTTCAAAACCACCAGACCCCTTGAAAGAATGTGTCTTCCAGTGTTTCCAGGAACATAAGTAACCCCTGGTTTCTTTCCCATGAATTTCTGCAAGAAATTAATTTCTCTGTTCTTGAAACAGTGTTCAAACAACATGAGGTGAGATATCAACCATGCACACCCTTTAATGTATGTACAGATTTAGCACACATATAAATGTTTTGCTGTCTCAAGCAAAACCACAAATAATGAGACAGGAGAAGGGGGTGAGGAAATGGCCTTAGGACCAAAAAACTGAAGAAAAGCGCACTCTGGCACCTGCTATCAGCTAGTAGATCATGGAAGGCTGCATTGAGCTAGAACATTGAGCCCTATCCAATAAGATGTAGTTCAGTGGCGGGAAAAGTAAGGTCTTGCACTTAGGCAGGAGAAACCAGATGCACAGGTACAGGATAGGTGGTACCTGGCTCAACAGTAATACCTGTGAGAGGGATTTAGATGTCCTGGTGGACCACCGCCTAAGGATGAGTCAGCAGTGTGATGCAGCTGCCAAGAAAGCCAACACAGTCCTAGGCTACATCAACAGAGGGATAGCATCAAGATCACGAGAAGTGATAGTACCACTCTATACCGTGCTGGTGAGGCCACACTTGGAGTGCTGTGTTCAGTTCTGGTCACCACAATACAAAAAAGATGCTGAGGCTCTGGAAGGGGTGCAGAGAAGAGCAACAAAGATGATAAGGGGACTGGAGGCTAAATCCTATGAAGAACGACTAAAAGAACTAGGTATGTTTAGCTTAACGAAGAGAAGACTGAGGGGAGACATGATAGCAGTCTTCCAATATCTGAAGGGTTGCCACAGGGAAGAGGGCATCGATTTATTCTCCGTTGCGCCTGAGGGTAGGACAAGAAACCATGGGTGGAAACTCATCAGAGGGAGATCCAACCTGGAAATAAGGAGGAATTTCCTGATGGTGAGAACCATTAAGCAGTGGAACAGCTTGCCTCCCGATGTTGTGGGTGCCTGATCGCTGGAGGTTTTCAAGAAATGATTGGACAGCCATCTGTCCGGGATGGTATGAGGTCCGGGATGGTATGAGGTCTCCTGCCTTGGGCAGGGGGTTGGACTAGAAGACCTCCAAGGTCCCTTCCAACCCTACGATGATTCTATGATATTTGCTAACCAAGCAGAGATCACAGCAAAGGGAGGACCAGGGTGGCTCCAACTGGTTAGGTGATTTGTGAGCATCAGAAAACCGTACTGGCCCCTGCAGAGCCCAACAGGGGATGTAGCTCTTTTTCCCTCTGCTAATTCTATTGTTGCTGCCAAAATTCAGTGGTGGTGGCACCAGACCTCTATGACACAGAAAGGTCTCCAAGTGCCCTCCTTGCCCGAGTTACTGTGTTGGAAAAATTAAGCACAGCAATGTTTGTATCCACTGGGGTGTGCGTGTGATGAACTGATAGATAGCCAAATGGGCTTGGATATCTTGGCCTTTAAGTTATCAAGTACAGTCAACCCTCGACTTACGAACTTAATCCGTTCCGGAAGGACGTTCTTAAGTCGAAAAGTTCGTAAGTTGAATCAGCATTTCCCATAGGAATGCATTGAAAACCAATTAATCCGTTCCGGCTGTTTTGGGTTCTTAGGTCGAGGGGCGGTTTGTAAATCGAAGCATTAGTTCCCATAGGAACTAATGCAAAGCCGGTTAATCCGTTCCTACCACTAGGGGCAGAATTTTTTTTCTTTTTTTTCCCTTTTAACCTAAGATGACTTAGGTTAAAAAAAAAGGAAAGAAAAGAGGGAGGGAAGGAGGGAACAGACACCTTTTCAACAGAACACCTTGAAAGTTCAAATTTCGCGCTTTCCCCGCCTCCCGCGCGTTTTTTTCCGGTTCGTAACTTGAAGCAAAGTTCGCAAGTCGAGGCTATATTTTTCTATCAGAGCGGTTCGTAAGTCGAAATGTTCGTAACTAGGGCCGTTCGTAAGTCGAGGGTTGACTGTACTTCCTCAGTTCAACTCTCTCCTCCTACTGTTTAAAGCAGAGGTCGTCAACCCCCGGTCCGCGGCCCGGTGCCGGTCCATGGCCTGAGCCGGACCGGGCCGCGAAGAGAGACCTCCTGCCCCGCCCCCGCCCGCACTCCCCTCCCCACAGCTGCTTTGCGCACGTGCAAGGTGACACCTTCCATCGGGGCAGCGAGAAGATGTTAAGAGGAATGGCTTGCGTCCTGGGGGAGAGGGAAGAGAGGGTCGGGGCCGGGAAGAAGTGCCCGAGCGCCTGCGCGAAGGGGTGGGCGCCCGCGAGGGCGGGCATGCAGGCGCGAAGTGGTGGGAGAGCGCTCACGCCGGCGCATGCGGGGCGGGGCTGGACCGGAAGGGGGAAGAGCGAGCGAGTGTTGGAAGCCGGGGGAGGAGAGCGCCTCCTTCGCCGGGGATTGTGCCGGGCCTCCGAAGCCGAGCCTCCCTCCCCGCCGGCCCGCGATCACCTTGCCCTTTCCCGGCAGCGGCCCCGAAGCGAGGCGAGCGTTCGAAATTGGAATCTTCGCGGCAGCGGCGGCCACACTGTTTCCTCTCTTCCCCGCCCCGCTCTCCCCCCACCTTTGCTGCCCTGCTGCCACCACCGCCCAGGCGCGCCGGACCTCGCTGGCCTGACCCTGGGGCTCTGAGTCTTGGGGGTCCCCCTCCTCCCCATGCTCCTTCCCACCCCCCAGACTCTGTACGGAATAACACAGTACCTCGCGGAGACCAGCCCCCAAGACGCCGGGCCCCCAGCCACCTAATCCTGTCTGGGTGCGCAAGCGGAGGCCAAGAGCTTGGGAAGAGGGAAGAGGCCGAGATCGCTTCCTTCTCTCCCCCCCGCCGCCATACATTCACATGAGGGTTCTAAGAGTGGGTGCGTTCCCACGTTCTTCTTAACACAGGCCAGGGGAAAGGGGGGGTGGGTTGCTGAGAATGGCCACCCGTCAGCCTTCCCTCCTGCTCTGCTTGTAGACGGGAGGGATCGCTCCGGGGCAATGCCCCTTCAGAGACTAGTTTGGTGGGGAGAGGAAACTGGGGGCGAGGAGGAAGACCTCGCCCCCCCCACCCGGGACTCAGTCCCACGACGGGCCGCCTTCTGGAGAGGGGCTGCAGGGCACGGGGGACACCTGCCCCCGCCGCTGGTGAGGTGAGGAGGAAGTGGAGCCTTCGGGTGGTGCCTTCCCGGCCCCGGGGAGATGCTGGGCTCCCTTTGGCTCCGGCTGGCTGGTCACTTCCCTTTCGGGTCCCTGCTTCCAGGCACAGCTTGTGAGAACAGCAGAAAGCCGGGTTGCGCAGGGCGTTGGAGGGGACACGGGTGTCTTCCTGAATAGTTTCTGACAGCTGGCGCCTGGAGAGGCGTTGCGGGTGTCTTGGGCCCCCACTCACGCCCGGGCAAAGGTTTACCTGTGGTGGGAGACGACCAACCCGGGTGTGTGTCGGGGAAGGACGCGGGGAGGAGGAGGATCTGGCGAGCTGGAGCTGATTAAAGGGCCCATGTCTCCCCGGAGGCTTCCCCTTTTTGTAACCGGTGGGCGTTGTTGCCTTGTTGTTCTCGCGTGCCCCCAAATGGCTTGATGCTCCCCCCCCCGGCCCTTTCCTCTCTCCCCTTGCCACAATCGGCCAGTCATATGGAGGCCAAGTGGCAACACACAAGCACCAGAGCTGCGCTGCGCTTCTCTTGGTTGTTCAGAGAGCGGCTGCTGGCTGACCAGAGAAGTGGCGGACTTGAGGGAAGGGAGGCCGAAACAAAGCCTCCCTCGTTGGGGAGATACATTTGATGGGATAAGCGATTTTAAAAGCTCAGCAACGTTGTGCTGGCTGGAGCCTCTTTTCATTGAAGAAGATCAGGTCAGAACTGATTAAAGCTAGTGGCCACCGGCAGCTCTTTCTGATTTTTTTTGGGGGGGGGGGGCTCCTGGAATTTATATCTGCTGTTGTTGACGGACATGGCCCTGGAGGCAGGCTCCAACGAGGCCAGGCTCGGCGCTCCTCGCTGCCCTGAGCAGGCCGATGCCGCTGCTGGTGCCTCCAGCGGCTGCATTTGAATTTCCCGCGGAGGGTGGTGAGGAGCCCCGCCCCCAGCCTTGTTGGAGCCCGTCGGGAGGCGAGCGGCCAGAGGGAGCCCCCCGGCCATGCTCAGACTCCCAGGTTGCCGCCGCTGCCGCTGGCACGCACTCCCTCACCCCTTCAAGCATGCGCCCGCGCACAGGGGCGGGGTGGGTGCGCGGGTGGGCAGGCGCTCCTGCGCGTGTGCGAAGCGGTGGGGGAACGCGCACGCGCGTGCTCCCCAACCACTTCGTGCGTGCGTCGGAGAGCACAAGCGCGAGGGGCCGCCCCACCTCCCTCAGAGGCTCTGCCGGTCCGCACTACAGAAAAGGTTGGGGAACACTGGTTTAAAGAATATGGCTGCTGTTGTTCTCAAATCTCTGTTGTTCTCTCCCTTCCTCCAGTGACGCAGGAACACAAAGGTGCTTCTCTGGTGTCTCCAGCGGACTCTCGCACAGAGAAACCAGCTTGTAAGCCACTGTGGGAATCATTTGACTGAAAAGCAAAATATGAATCTTCAAAGGTCATTCTAAAAACTAAAATTTTCATGACTGTCTTTGGAAAGTGTACAGGAGGCATTGTGTAGTCTTAGACTAGACAGAACTAGGTATAAAACAGGTTTTGGGTTTATTCTAGTCATATGAAAATCTATACCCCACCCTTCCAGGGTAGCAAATAAATACTTTAAAAACATTGTAATAATATATTATTTTAACCTTTAACTTTGTTTCTTTTAATACTGTAAGCCTCCTTGGATCCTTTAGAAGTAAGGCAACATATAAATATTTTAAATGAATGAATGAATGAATGAATGAATGAATCTTAAAGCCAACATTAAATTCCAATACAAACACACACAAAAACAACAGAATAGAGAACAGTAGTGCAGATAAAACAGGAATGAGAAAAAAGCTTGACTATTCAATAAAGAGCCCTTTCAGATGGAACATTTTTGTTTTCAAACGCAGCACATTGGTGACTCAAATTATTCGTAATTTTCTTGGTGTCCAGATGACACAAGAGTTGTGATGGATGGGGCTCTTGTTGTGCAAAATGTAGCTAATTACTCCCCAGAGCATCCTCTACATTTTGTTTGTTTGTTTGTTTGTTTTTCGGTTCAAGGAGAAGAAAGCAGGAAGACCAGGGATACAATAGGATGCAAACTCTGGATATCAGTAGTATAAAGAAAAGAGAAAATACCCATAATTATCACAAATGCTACACCTGGGGGAGCCTTTTGTGAGCACTTGTTTTCTCCTCCTGAAGGCATGATTTACTATGCCTTCCATAAAGTGTGTTGCTTATATACCACCCCATAGTGCTTAAAGTTCTCCTTGGGTGGTTTACAATTTAATTATGCAGGCTGCACATTGGATCCCCTGAACAGTCAATTTACTGACCTCGGAAGGATGGAAGGCTGAGTTGACCTTAAACCTGCTACCTGAGCTCAGGATCAAACTCAGGTCATTAGCAGAGTCTTGACTGCAGTACTGCAGTTTAACCACTGAACCACAAGGCTCCTAGAGGTGGCCCATCCTTCCGTCCCTCCTTCTTTGAGCCCAAGCAACCAACCCAATAATCTCTCATTATTTCTCCTCAATTACAGCAGCAGCAGCAGGGAAAGTCTGGCATGGAGGGTTGACTGAAGGAGTTGGAACCAAATTTTAAGTTTCTGCTGCTGCTTTTAAATATTCAAGCTTCCTAATGCTTCTGACCTTGTGCTTTGCTTGCTCTCCAAGGCAAGAGTGCACACTGTTTTTGAGGAAACACTAGAGACAGGTTTGGATGCTAATGGAAAAGAGTCCTGTGATCTTTCTTTACCAACAAAGAGGAAAGGATGTAGAATTTTTCCATGTCTGGAAGAGCCGAAATAAGTAGGTATCCGATAAGGAATGTCTAAACCACATGCCAAAACACTTGAAGAAAGAACCACACTTGAAACTTCCCGGGCAAAGAATTGCAAGTTTAGGCATGCCCGTACAAGTATTGTGGGAGGAAAGCCCTCCTACCAATATCTGTTCATCCACCTAAAAAAAGAGAAAAGAAATGCAAGTAGCTGTTGGTTTTTATATGGTCATTATGACTAGTTCCCACCCTCCCCACAGGTTTTGGGGGAAACTAGAGAAATTTCTCAGAACTTTGTAATGCAATGTTTGCACCTCATAGAGAAGTCTTATCCTTCTGTGCCTTTTGGATATAGTGCACCCACTTAATAAAAAAAGCAATGGCAAGAAAACATCATCCAATAATGTGTACTTTTAAAGAGTTACACCTTTCAGTGGCATGTCTGAATGGTTCCCTGCTTCCTTCCCTTCACCAGCCTACAAGCCAAAGACGTTGAAGCAGTAGAGGGAGCTCTTATTCCACAAACCAAGAATCTCTTCTTCTTCTTTTTCAGAAAGACTTCTATGTATTTGAGAAAAAGCCAACCAGGGCCTTTTCACAAGCGAGATCCAAAAATTTTAAGTGGCCAATATAAGGCTGCAAGACTTATATTGCTTTTCCCATGTGGGGAAAGTGAGTGGGGAGCAAAAGCCAACTCTGGGTCATAGCAGTACTCTCTTGCTTGCAGAAGCCCCCTTGTTTCATGTTAGCCCTGGATTAACCATCAGGCAAAATAAGTATGTGTTTAGGGCATCAACAAGAGAAGACGACATCACAGAGTTTTTTTTTCCAGTGACGGATTTACCATTTGTTTAAAATATTTTTACCACGCCTTTCTCCTTGAAAAGGACCCAAGGCGGCTTACAACAATGAAAGACAATATTTAAAATTGAAAACAATGAGTATACAACGGTGGCTAACATCATTAAAAGACGATATTTTAAAACTACAAACAATGAATAAGGAGTAGAGATGGGGGTATTAATATACAAATATCCCCGCACAGGTGGAAATAACGAGGGTCCGGCCTCATGGGGCTGGATGGTCCACTCACGATTTTGCCGCGGACGTGAGCTCGTCGGACCTTCCTATCGCGCCGTTGTCCGCAATCGATTACCCAGTCCTGGCAGGAGGCGGGATGACAAGCCTCTCTGCTAGGTCGGAGAGTGGCTAATCCATTGTGGAGAACAGCGCGATAGGAAGCCTCCGCGGAGCTGGTGGCAGCGGCGAAATCATGAGTGGACAGTCTGGCCCCATGGGGCCGGCCCCTCGTTATTTCCACCTGTGCGGGGATATTCATATACGAATACCCCCATCTCTAATAAGGAGGCACCTTACATCACTGACAGGCAATATTAAGGCAAAGATCAATAAGTATTCAAAAATTTAAAATATGTCACTCTGAGAAATGGAAAACACAAAAATGGAAAACACAAGTAGTACGAAAAATCCAGTCAAAGCAGTAATGCATAACAATCGATCTAAAAATCACACACAGGCAGCTGGTTACTGAGGGAAGGCTTGCCTGAAGAGAAAGGTCTTTGCCTGCTTGCGGAAGGAGAGCAAAGATGGGGCCAGTCTGGCCTCCTGTGGGAGGGAGTTCCCAAGTCTGGGAGCAGCCACAGGGAAGGCCCTCTTCTGTGTCCCCACCAAAAACACATGTGAAGGTGGCAGGACTGAGAGGAAGGCCTTTTGTGACGATCTTAACACCCAAGCTGGCTCATAATGGGAGATATGGTCTTCGAGATAGCTTGGACCCATGCCATTTAGGGCTTTAAAGGTTGAAACCAGCACTTTAAATTGTGCTTGGTAACTGACTGGCAGCCAGTGGAGCTGCCATGGTGCAAATGGTGCACCTTCCTTAACAAACCACATCCATCCACTCCTCACCCTTGGCTTGGCGGGGTGTCATATTTATAGGGGGCACCATCATCTTTTCAGTGCATAGGGCTCCTAAAGGTCTTAATCCAGCCTTGCTTCATGTGTTGATTATGCAGGTTTCTGTAGCATATTTGACAGTCGGGCCATTTGTATCACTAAACATCTCTACAGCTTACGATATTCTGTTGGGAGTCATTTTGTTGCTAAAGAAATGGGTAGCAGAGGGCAATTTTTAAAAGTATTCACTTAGAAGATTAATGGGTTGCCTTTCACTTAATTTGTGGCTAGGAATCTTGTGGCTGCCTGCTTAAAATGTAATTATAAGGTTGTTGTTTTTTTTTTTTAAACAATAATTTAAATTGTGAAATGATCCACCAAGGTGGATTTTCTACCTGGAAGGCTAAAGGTGACGCCAGGTCCCAGGCCACCTGTATCCTTTCAGATCTACAGTCTTGGGAAAAATAAGGCTTTGGGTTTTAACTATCAGCCAGACAACTCCAGAATCTGTCACAGAAAGAGGAGAGGAGGAAAGGGAAGACAGATTCACTATTGTAATTTTTTTGCCTTTTAGGTGACTAAAAGTGACACGTATGTAGGAAACTGTCCGACTCTTGGTCTATCTAGGCCAGGGTGGTTTGCGCTGGGTGACAGTTTGGGGTCTCAGACCAAGGGACTGTTTCCCACGACTTGCTGCCAGATGTGAGGGAAAGCAAGAGCTGTCCCGTTTATTTTATTTATTTATTTGCCATCAATTGTAGGCCTCCTTTCTGTTGATGAGGGGACTCAAGGCTGTTCCTCCAGAGACTTCAGATTATTCTCATCTGTTGGGGGATAGAGTTATACAGGTGATGTGGCTTGTCTGGGGGGCCCTAAAAAGCTTGCTGCCTCAGGTGTAGTGTAGCATATATAGTCTTTTTCACTCTCAATTTACTAATAGGCTGTTGACTTGCATGTCACCGAGAGGCAATGCCTCATCAAAATGAAGACACTGATTTGTGTAAAACTGCTAATTTATATGCAAAACAAGACATTAGAAAGCATCACAAAAGCTTCCTTGAGACAAGAGGACTGTTACCACCCAAACTGCAGGAAACTACTGTTGAGTTATTGTTATGGAGCAATTTCAAGGTCCTTGATGTTCCTCTTTGCTGTTCTTTATCTTTAAATTAGACATGGAGCTGACCTCCATTCAAACAAAGGAAACTGTTAAAAAGGCAACTGTCTTCCTGCAGCCCTTTTAAATGGAGGATTATTCTCTGAAAAAGAGAACAACTTTGCTTCTTATCTTCACCCAGTACATGACATGTTCACAGCAACCTGCAGTAATGCTGTGGCAGCTTGAGTGCATTTTTAAAAGGCTAATAAGAAATGGAACATTTTTAACCAACATGGACCTTATTTTTCAGTCATGAACCGAGACTGGGAGGCTGAAATTAAGCTCTTTTTTAAACCTGTCCAAACACTTTCTAGTAATTTGAAACAAAGAAAGTTAAGGGATCCATCTCAGCCCTGCCAACCCCACGCCACCATCTTAATTTGAAGAAAAAAGCCCTCCGGTCCTTAAAAAGTCATGCGTTGTTTCACTGACTTCCCTCTGTGGGGATGGTTGGGGATATTCACTGTTGGGACTGTGATAAAGCTTTCAGAACATCTGTTCCTGTTTTGGAATGCTTGAACACAGCTGAGCAGCTTGCCAGAAAATATTAAGTATAATCGAAAACACTGGGACCAGCCTGAAAAGAAATGTTTTCTTCACTTTGATTCACTATAAATCTGTACAGCAGCAAACTAGGAGAAGGGCTGGTTTGCCAGTAGGGGGTTGTCTCAGCCTTCTGCGTTTGGTGTTTATTAGGAGAGGTGCTTAGAGAATGCTTCTGTAAATCTTGTTCATATTTTATAGGGCAAGTTTCAGCTTCACAGGAAAGCAAAGGAAAACCCCTTTTATAGTCTGACTTCCATACTGATTTGGAGCCCCTTGAGAAAAAAAAAGCAGGGAGGTGAGAAGATTAAGGGGTTCCCAGAGCTAGCTTTTAGTCCAGGAAAGATGGGAAACTAAGCAACATTTCTCAACTCAGTTATTGTGAATATCCTGATTGTCAGCATCCTTTGTGTGCTTTCTATGGGCTGCCCTGTATGATGATTATGGTAATTCCTTCACAGAGTCCTACTATACCACCTCACCATGGCAGGGAGGTGACCCTAGACTCTTGGTGCCTGTGCCAGTGCAGCTGAAGCTCTGGCAGCTCCTTTTAAGTTGGTAAGGCTTTTAAAGAATGGTGCAAAGGTTTTTCCTTGGCCTCTCTTCACAAAGAGATAGAAGGCCTGAGATCGTAGTAAAGCTGCCGTCAACCCCTCTTTTACTTTGTCCTTCTCTCCTTCCCCTCTATTCAGCAGTTAAGAGAAATGCTTTTGGTATCAGGAACATGTTTCTGATCCTGACTGAAACCCTGTTGCTTAGTGTAGTGAGTTGCATCTAGAATAGCTCCATTGAAGCAGCTGGGATTTAGTAGATCAACTGCCATAAATTCCATTGATTCAGTGGGCCAACTCTAGTTGTGGCTTACTATGCTAAGCAACAGGATTTCAACCCCTGTGGCCAGGAAGCTCTATTAAAAAGAACCTAAAAGTTTGTCCCCCGCCCCTCCTTTTAACTGGGAAGTCTCTGGTATGCCTGCACAACAGAAGAGGCACTGACAAGCTCAGTTTTTATCTACAAAGGAGTTAGGCGCTATTAATTGTAAAGAAAAAGGAATATAGCATATTCTTTTTAAAAAGGGATAATGCAAAAAAACAGAACAATAACATACGGCTTCTTCCTTGGGCACAACGTGATTAAGCAAAAATATGCAAGCCTTTTTGAATAGCCAAAAATCTTCATGTGTCTATAATATACACAATCACTTCATTATGAGAGGTAGGGCCTTCTTTGCAATGGCTCCATCTTTGTGGAAGCGGCTTCTGGAGGAGCTTTGCCTAGCCTTTTCCCTGGCGACATTTAAGAGGCAACTGAAGACAAGGCTCTTCAGGGAGGCCTTCCACTCTGACCCTAGGTGAGTTGAGGTACTCCTCTCAGTTATTCGTTATCTGTATCTTTGTTATTTTCCCCCTCCCCCATTTTATGCATTTTTATTAGTGCTCTGACACCCTCTGTTTTTATATGGTTAGATTGTTTATGATTTTATCATATTAACTATTTGATTCTGTATTTTATGTGAACTCTCCAGAATAGTGCTGTGCCACTAACGGGTGTGGTATATTAAATTGAAATAATGAATGAATGAATGAATGAATGAATCATATCCATTTAGCTTTCCTAGTTCTTTGTCAGCCATTTGTCCCAGCAAGGACCCAGCTCTCTCTGGGCCTCCTCTACATCTGGGTCTCTAATAGAGGAGGGAGCCCATGCAGGGGCACTTTGTCTAACAGTATATCTCCTGTATCATGTATAGGGATGGGATTTTCGGAATTAAAAGATTTCCACTCCCATAATTCTGCCACATCTCCCCAGAATGAATTATGGGAGTGAAAACCCTCAAACTGGGAGAAGGTAGAATAGTCCCCTGACCTCTATGCCATTTCCACACCTTCTTCATCTTCTATTAGTAAGAAAACCACCAAATTCACCCACTGTACTGTGGAGTAGGGTGATTCCCTGAGACTTGTAAAGATGCATGGGGTAACAAGTTCTGACACAGTCTGCCTCCATACTTAGTGTATGGTTTGAGGGCTTTGACTCCCATCATTCAGCCTGGGGAGGGTTCTCATTGAATTATGGAAGTGGAAATCCTTTAATTAAAAGGGGGGAAAAGCCATAAAAGCCATCCCTAGTCATACATCTGAGTTTGGGTCCTCCACCCAAACTCAGCAACCCCAGCACTGCCATTTGTCCTCTCACTGTTGACCTGTGAAGTCTACATTTATGAGTGTACATCGATGGAAAAGAGATAGAAATCTATTAAATTATATTGACTATTGAAATTTGCTACAAAGAGACAGGATCTGAAGATGACAATTTGGTTTTTTTGAACTACATCTCCCAGCCAGTATGGCTACAACTTGAGGGATTCTGGAGCTCTGAAGATGGGCATAATTTACTAATTTTATAGTAAAGAAGCCAGTGAATCTCTCTCTAGACTGAACGTCTAGTAAAACCCAATGGATGCCACTTTTAAAAATATCGTGTTTTCACTGCATGGTTGTTTCTTCCATTCTGCCATGTCTTTATTATCTTTTGAAAAAGAATAGCAAATAAATCACCATGGCTGAACATTTCTCACGCATGTATTCCCACTTCAGAGCTCTCAATTTTATTCTGTTATTTTCCTGCCTGACTCCCAGTCCTTGAAAAAGATTTAGTTGCTAGGCAGTCATTGAAACACATCACATCACAGTCTTTCTCTATAACATATCTTTTATTATGATATAGAACCTTGAGTAAAGTTATCTTCTTCACACTTTCTTCTTAATTGCACAGTATACACCCTGACTCTAAAAATGGTTGCTTTAATTGCTTCAACGTTCCTTTGATTCCCACAGAAATTACTCTCAGGTAAATATGGTTCAAGGTCACAGTCTCTCAGCGGCTTCAGTACAGACATTGCTACTTCCTGGACTAAAATTCTTCTTTTTCAGCATCAATTATTAAGGTCCTTTAGAGATTGATCCTCCATGGTTCTTCCTGTGAGAACAGCCAACCTGCGCCCCCTTGGTCAAGCTGCACAAAGTATCCTCAGAAAAAGGTAAACTAATAAACTAGTACATATGAGTAGTATGTACCTAGAGAGTCTGGAAAAGAGGTCACCCTAAGTCAGAATTGATTTGAAAGCATGCTGTCGCTAGTACTAGTACTTCTCAGCACTGGGCATGGGCCAAGTGGTTCAGCCTAAAAATTAGAAATCAAGTCCTAAAAACATCAGGAAGCAAATTAACAGCAATTGACAATTGTTTTAAACTGGTAGCCAAATATTGTGGAAATCATCCGCAGCATCACAGTATTATTGTTGAATTCCAGGTTCTGAGCTTTAGAATGTGTTCTTTTTTTAAAAAAAGGGAGGAGGAAATAACCTGTCCTCTCCTCTTATCCAATATTTTAATGTCACCAGTATTTCCCTAGCCTTATTGCTAAGATTTGGTGGCTGAATGTACTATCCTGTGTTAGGCTAATGAGAAACTGCAGTGATGTCACTGGTCCTAGTTCGTACTTGAGTTCTCATGTATCGCCTTAGAACACAAAGTGCTGGGAAGAGGGAACTCTCTCTCTCTCTGTGAGTGTTTCTACTGTCAAAACAGTAGAAGGACTGCTAGGATGTGAGGCAGTTCCGATCCAGAACCAATGGTAGAATCCTAAATGGAGAGAAAGAAAAGAAAGAAAAGACCCAGAGAGGCTTTGGGGGAGTTATCAGGCAATTTGAGATGAGGATATCTTTTAAAATCTGATGTATAGTTTTAAAGTAACAGTTTAAAGTATTTATATATTATAGCTTCAAATTTTAGTCTGTATGTTTTCAAGGAATTGTGTATTTTAAATATTATTGTATCCCATATTGGGTCCCCACTAGAGGAGAAAGATGAGGGAGTAAACAAAGAAAGAAAGAAAGAAACAAACAAACAAGGACCACAACATCAGCCTTAGGAGTCGTATGACTTGCAATTTGTCCATTCCTGCTAGAAAGCTAGCTGACGGTTTTAATGGTTTCTACACTGTACCCTGTGGTTGATTATGATGAACTAGTCATGACTGATCCAAAATGATGCTTTGATGATATAATCAAGGAAATTTATGCAGTTAATGTGCAATTACACTTGCAAATTTATTCTGATCTGGGAGGTTTTAGTGCTTTAAAGCAAGGGGGGGGGCCTTTGGGTCCCTGCCATTCTTGTACTGCAACTCCCAGATCCCTCCACCATTGGCTGTGCTGGCAAGGTCTTCTGGGAGTTGCAGTCCAAGAATGTCTAGGGACCCAAGATTGGGAACCACTGTGTTAAAGTACGGGCGAAGCAGTTGAAAAGGGAATCAAATTAACTTTCTAGGAACAGTCTATTGCCATGTGCCGATCCTTTTTTAGAAATCTCCGTCGATTTCAAAAGGTGTTCCTGCCACAGATAAAGGCAACCAAATCAGCAACAAGTTTGTGTACATTCAAAAAGGCACAAAAACTGGAAGTTCACCATCCAAGTTCCAGGCGAGACTAATATAGGTCTTTTCTGTCACACAGATAGTTTTTGCTTGTACCGGTTCCCATCCAAGGTGTTCTGTTTTACAGAAACATAGCATGTGTTTTCAGAACATATAAATATTCTGTGCCAGATGCGGGACTGATTCACGACTCTCCCTACAGCTGCCATCAAGTTTCTATAACATAAACCAGTAACTTATGATATAATTTTTTTCAAAGCAGAGGGAAAACTTTTGAAAGGCCTCTTCCCAATGAAACACAACACGATAGGCTGCCACAGCCTATTTGGAAAGCAGTAAAGTCATTCGGAATCACACAGAGAACTGAAGTCAAAATGCATTTCTATATTTATTGAGAATTCATCAAATGTTGAAAGGCAGAAGACCAGGAAGTTTGGGGGGAAAGGGGAGGACTGGGATTCCCCATAGCATCTACTTTCTCACTCCCACAGTTTGTTGAATAGACTGGAGGTAGGGAAACTGTAGCCCTCCAGTTGTTGATGAACGACTACTTCCATTATGCCTCACCAATTGGGCAAGTTGCCAAGGGCTGATGGGAACTAAAATTCAATAATATTTGGCAGGCCAACATTTTTTGTAATAGACGTTCTCTGCATGGAAAGAGACCATATGGAACACCTGTAGAGATCAGAACACAGAAGCTTGAGGGGCAGCTATGGAGAGTGTCCTACCTTTGTTGCATGTTATAAGGCACTGAATAATTTCATTGACATAAGTGTATGCTCTGTTACCCACCTGGACAACCTAAACAGCTGTGGGGAAACTGATAACCCTTCAGATCTGTCCTAGCTAGGATAGACAATGATCAGACTGGAGAGGAGTTCTTAAAAAGAAAAGAAAAGGACCCTAACCCTTTGAGCCTGCATTTTGTAATCGCTCTAACAGCTCCTGGTTCACCTCACGCATGATACTCCTTGCCATTTTGACTTGCCCTGCTCTATACATAGCCTGAATGAGCCACGTATGCCATAAAAAATCACAAAGGAAATGCCATGTGGCGATGCAACTGCAAAAAAATATGCTTCCCCTTTTGCAGATTCTTGCTTCATAAGTTGCTCCACTACTAATCCTACATAATTGGACTTAATTCCTTCGTCAGTCACCAGCCCCATGGTATGCTCCTTTACTCCATTATGCACTGCTATGCAACTGGCATAATTTTGGGGTGGGGATGGGGTGCAAATTGCTTCAAGTTAAGACATTTCTGTAGAGAGTATCTGCTACATGTCCTGTTGCATGACTCAGCATGCAACAGAGAATGTTTGGGGTGATTTCTGAACTGGTGATCATTCACCTCCAAAAGTTATGCCTTTTGTGTAGCAGTGCAACAGAATTTCAAGCTATGTATTGTTGAAATGTGTGAGATTTTGTGCAAGCGTAGTCTACAAAAACCACACAGATCATGAATGGTATTCTCCCTTGTGTGTGACAGAAGTTGAAATAGTATTCTGTTAGTCTTGGTAAAACTTTAAGAACGTTTACTATATAACATATATGTAGCATAAACTAACAGTACTTGAAACATTTGTACTTGATAGACTTATAACTGTTTCATGTTATCTTCCTTATGAGGCATAGTAACAGATAAGTTATCAGACCAAGAGTACAAGCAGATTCTCAACAGGCAAGCACACTAACAGACAGAATAGTGGTCACTTCGTTTTCTAGCTGTCTTAACCCACAATGCCTATTGGTGGTGGACATGAGACAGAATCTGATTGGTTACAGAAGCTGTAATATGTAAAGTGCACAATTGTACAAGGGGGTGCTGATAAGTATTGAGCCTTTCCCAGAAAAAATTGAGCTAGGAAGCTATAAATTGCAGGGTGTATTGGCCAATTTGTCTGTATTCAATGGTGCAAAAATAAACTATCTATGATTTTAACTTATCTTTCATTTTCATGTCCAGAGTAAACATGGCAGCACCTCCAGAAAAGTTCAGTGTGGAAGAGCATAGGACCATAATCAAGTTCCTGTTTCTCCAAGGGAAAGGTGCAAAGCAGATCCATGATGAAATGTCACAAACTAGGGGTGACAGTGGCCCTTCATATGCAACAGTTAAACGTTGGGTTGTCAATTTTAAAACTGGCCATTTCAGTGTTGATAGTGAGAAACCCAGTGGAAGGCCTGTTTCTGTCTCTGTGCCTGCAAATGTGAAAGCCATCCATGACATGATCATGGAGGACTGCCGAATATCAGCCAAAAGTATTGTTATATATCTGAGAATATCACGTGAGAGAGTTGGTGCCATTATCTAAGGAATGGAGGCACAGTGGTTCCCCCAGGCCAAAGAAGTTCCAAGTGCAAAGGTCGGTGCAGAAGCAAATGGCAACAGTTTTTTGGGATAAGAAGGGAGTTCTGCTGGTGGACTACCTCCAACAGGGTTCAACCATCAATGCAAAATATTACTGTGCTTTATTGACGAAGCTGAGGCAAAACATCAAGGAAAAACGTCGAGGAAAGCTCTCCAAAGGTGTCATCCTGTTGCATGACAACGCCTCATCACACACTGCAGGTGAAACGATGGCAAAACTGACGTCCTTAGGCTTTCAAGTGATGCCCCACCCACCCTATTCTCCCGACCTGGCTCCTTCTGACTATTATCTGTTCCCCAAACTCAAAAACCACCTAAAGGGACAACAATTTGGGAGTGTTCTGGAGGCAACTAATGCTGCAAATGAGTGGTTACACCAGCAGTCGGAAGAATTTTATTTGCAGGGACTTAAGAAGCTGCAAGACAGATGTTGCAAGTGCATTGACTTCCTGGGGGAATATGTAGAATAGTGTAGCAGTTACAGCTTCCTAGCTCAATTTTTTCTGGGTAAGGCTCAATACTTATCAGCACCCCCTCGTAAATTAACATTGGGAGCAAAAGATTCCATTATTGCTAACATGTTGGCTCCCAGTCATCTTTACTGAATGCAGCATTTCAATTTCCTCCGAGCAGAACAAAGGCAGGTGCAAAACTAGACTTCTCTGCTCATTTCCATATGGACATCTGGTAGGTAAGAAAAAGACCAAATGTGCAATAACTGTTCAGTGCTGCTATGCTATGAACACTGTTGTAATGTCTAGTGCTTATAGCAGGGCATCTGCATTCATAGCTGGCACGCTCATGCCAACTTTCCATGAGAGTTGATAGCCTCCACTAATGCTTCAATATTTACCAGTTGCATTCAGAATTCTTTGAAGCTGTTTATTGTCCATACTTGGCAATATTTAGCTGAGTGAGAATTTCCGTTTCTACATGTATAAACTCAGCAAGTCATCTCCCCTTTGGTTTCCATTCCATGGATCACAGCAACTTCCTCTGTTTTTGGTTTAATTTAGTAAGTGGCATAGCACTACAGCAATACATCAAGCTAGCATGGATACTCCTTTATATCTGAAATAGCGCTGTGTCACTTAGGAGAATATTGAAAAAAAATGTGAAAAGAGAAAAATAGAGGAGAGGGTTTAATCTACTGCCTATGCCACAGGGTTGTCACCAAAGAGTATGCTGCCCACAGCTCTGTTTAAAGGTGAATTAAGCAGCCTCACAGACTGCAGAACAGGATAATTAGGAGCGCTCCCAATTACACCAAATAAACTGCAGCCCTAGTGCTGTGCCAGAAGGGAGTGAAACAGCTTGCAAAATGGGTAGGGTGGATCACTCTTACACATAGAGACACAGTAGTCCACACAATACAAAAGAGACAAGCAATCTTCTTATTTTTATTTTTCTCAAGAAGGAGCCAGTGGCCAGCACGGGCAGGTCGACGGAGGCCAGAACAAGAATATTCTTTCCAGAGAAGTTGTAGTTGTGCAACCTGTGCAACATGGGACGTTGGTCAGCATCTCTTGGTCAACAGAGAATAGTGGTCAGCAGGTTGAGTGACTTGAGAGATTGGTATTACAAGAAGCACACAGAAGATGAATTAAGGAAATTGGAATTAAAAAAAATTGAAGAAACGAAGAGTAAAGTTATTGCTGCCTGATAATATCTATCTACACAGGACACAAACTTAACATACGGTACCAATGTATGCACAAACAGTCTGCATGTACAAGTGGCAAAAAGATGAAATGTTTGTGCAAAAGTTGGAGGAAAGAGGTATAACATATGCCCTGTCCCTGTAATTTCTTTGTGAGGAAAAATATATATGTGTGAAAGCTCAGCACAGAAACATACAAGTCTAGTCAGACTCAAGTTCCACTGAGTTCAATGGATTGTTGTACCTCACGTCACTAAATGCGTTTTTGGTATTGTATTCACTGATCCCTTTAGTATTGTATACTCATTTTTATTAATCTTTAATACTGTCTTTTAATTCTTATAAGTTTCTTTGGGTCCTTTTTAAGGAGAAAGGTGAGTTAAACAAACAAACAAACAAACAAATGGGGCTTAGGCCTCAGTAGGTATAGGACTGCAGCCTTTGCATCTAGTAAGCCCATTTTTCAGATGATCCAGCAGATCAATTTTTAGAACTCTTGAGATATTTTTTCCACATCTAGCCAGCCCAGTGTTTAAAATCAGAAAGCAGAGGGACCTTAGGGAAAAAGACAGAGAGATGTGTCATAATAAGGAAAACACTGCCTCCCTGCACATGCAGAGTACTTGTTTAGTAATTTTAATACTCGTTCGTTAATTTTGCTGTTGGTTGGTTTCTTCAGCACACAGTTCATTTTGGTTTATAAATAGCACATATTTGTTCATGAACTGAATTTCTTCTGCAGATATAGACAGCTCAGTTTTTAGAATCAGAAAGAGAAATTTGCTGTTACTTTCTTTGACCCAGACACGAATTTTAGGCTGCATCTGTTGAAGTAGCCTAGAATTACATTAGTTTTTTTGCCACTTCATCACACTATTGATTCATTTTTTATTTATTTATTTATTTCATTTATACCCCGCCTATCTGGTCAATTATGACCACTCTAGGCGGCTTAATGTTTCACTTATCTACTAAAACCCCTAGATCTTTTTTACATGTACTACTGCCAAAACAGAACTCGCTAGTTATGTATTTGTGTACCTGATTTTTCTTGCTTAAGCGCAGAAATCCATATTTTTCTTTGTTGAAATTAATTTTGTTTGTTTTGACCTCAATCTCCAGCCTGTTAAGGTCATCTTGAATCCCGAATCTGAGGTATTAGATACCACTCTCAGATTGGTGTCACCTGCCGGCTTGATGACTGTGCCTCCTACTCCTCCATTCAAGTCATTTATAAAGATTTTGAACAAAACATCTCACTTGTCACTTCTTTCCAAGGTGATGAGGAACCATAGTGAGCGCTCCTAGCTACAACTAGTTACAAACAGAGTTCGTAAAGGCAGCAGCACAGGTTACAGACGTTCTAATATGTAAAGTGCACAATTGTAAATTAACATTGGGAGCAATGTTTTCTGAAGAAATTAAAAACATGAAAATATGCCAGACAAATCTTCGATACAGTTACAAGCCTGGTAGATCAGGGGAATGCTGTGATTATTGTGTATCTTGATTTCAGCAAGGCTTTTACAGGGTTTCTCATGAATTTCTTGTGGTCAAATTGGTGAAATCAGCCACTCCCCAGGCCCAGCCTGGTAGCTTCCTGCACCTCCTCAGCTGATCTTCCAGTCCTGGCAACAGCTCAGGTTTGTCTGCTCTGCCCTCTTGGCCGATCTCCCACTCAGACAAAAGGGCGGGGCAGAGAAGTCTGGGGTCTTGCCCGTGACTGGGGGATTAGCCGAGGAGGAGGAGGAAAAAGCAAGCAAGCTGGGTCTGGGGAGTGGCTGAATCGGCTGAGGAGGCGGGGAAGGGGAGCCACAGCGCCTGTGCTACCACCTTTATGAACTAGGGCAAACTGGGATGAACCGGTTTGTGCCCATCTCTAGTTACAAATCTACTCAACAGTAGCAGAATCCTGCCCACATTTCACCAATTTGACCACAAGAAATTCATGAGAAACCCTGTAAAAGCCTTGCTGAAATCAAGATACACAATATTCACAGCATTCCCTTGATCTACCAGGCTTGTCAAATAAGATTTGTCTGGCATATTTTCATGTTTTTAATTTCTTCAGAAACATTTGTAAGTTCTTACTGATGGAATTTGTCTACCTTCAATTTCCGGGAATCTTACCTGTCATTCAAGAATTCTCAAATACTATAATGCAGTTCATCTGGCCATGGAGGTTTGAAGTGGTTTAAATTAGCTCCAGCTTCTCATGCCATCTCTTTAGCTGTCTTGGGCCCTATGCTGCATCACTGGTTCTGTTTTCACCAGATGGAGTACTGTTTTCTGGAAACTGTAGTAAGAAACAATAATTTGATATTGGTATATTCAGCATTCCTCCACCATCAATCTACTTCATTGCTTGTTGACACAGAGGTTGGAGAAATATCAATTGTAATGAGGCCCCAACGTATGCTCCTTTTACCACATGTTAGCTTTGTGGATACCCTGGATTGCCAGAAATACAAACAAGTTGGTCCTAGAGAAAATCAAGCCTGAACTATCTCTGGAGGTAAAAATGATGAAACTGGAGCTGTCCTACTTTGGGTACATCACGAAAAGGTAGGATTCTCTGAAAAAAAGACAATAATGCTGGGAAAGGTGGAAGGCAGCAGGAGAAGAAGACCAAATATGAGATGGACTGACTCCCTAAAGGAAGCCACAGGCTTGAGTCTACAAGAGCTGAGCATGGCTGCTGAGGATAGGACATTTTGGAGATCACTCTTTCATAGGCTCGCTGTAAGCTGGAAGCAACTCGATGGCACATAACAACAACAACCACAAATTGCAAAGATGCATAGCTGAGAGGTATGAGTGGCATCCTTATGTTCTCAGCAACCAACATGTAGTTAACTGGGCCTTGAGACCATGGAAGGACTGCTAAGATGTTACTTAGTTTGTTAACAGGGGTCCACTGTTCTCAACTCCCACCGATTTCCTGGAGCTTGTTAAGAGGTTGTCTTAAGGGCAATAAAATTGGAAGCATGGAAATTAAAAGTCAAATTCATATTGAGCCTTCTTTATAAATCTGGCCACCACTTCCTGCTGTCCCAGAATACCCCATAAATAGAGTCCACTTCTACATATGTCTTTGGTTGCAGGCAAGGCAGGGGAGGGGAGAAACCAGTGGAATCGGCGAGGGGGCTGCTTTACAGTAAGGCAGCCTTCAGAGTATTTGAGGGAGCTCAATCCCTGGAGGTCAAAAGGCGGTTTTGCAAATTGACTGTTGCTAAAAGTGGTTCTTAAATGCTCCATTGTTGCCGTTTGAAGTGTGATTGCCTATGTACGGCTAAAAAAAAAGGCGGAAAAAGCATACAATAACCATGGAGATTAGAAGACAAGAAAGAAGCATTTGTGAATTTTCTTGTGAGTGGAAACGTTCCCTTCCGAAAACCTTAACAGCTAATCTTTTCTTTCTTTCATTCATTTTTTTTTTTAAAAAAAGCTAGGGTAGCAATAGGCAGAACTGTAGTCTTAAATCAGTACCTGGGGGATATGATGACTAACAGATTTCACGAAGCTCCCCTCCCCACCACGTCTTATTCAGAGGGGATCCTTAAAGTTTTCAGTTTGGTACCAGCTGTTCTTTTGAACAATGCCATACTTATGATTCAGATTGTGGACGCTGTGTTAGGAGCAAGCCCTCCTGATTATTTCTCTCCGTACTCTTACTGAGGGAAACATTAGGTGGGCTTGAAAGATAGGAGAGCCTCAAAAGTACTTGTGTGAATCAGTTTCCTGGTCTAAACTACAGCCACATCTGACTTTTATTGAAAACACATGTGACTTTGATAAAAGATTGCATTTAAAAGAAGGGGCAAGAGCCAGGCTACGCAGACAACGGGGGTACTGTTTTTCATCAAATATCAAGCTACACATCTGTGTATGTTTCATGGTAATAGACTTGGGACGATTTTAAAACAAGCCTTCTCTCAATGACATTAACTGGCAGAGCTAAGTTACTTTTTTGAACAATAAATAAATAAATAAATAAATAAATAAATAAATAAATCCATTCCCACCCCCAGTGAGCTTGGATTCTGTAGTCTGAGAAAGTAACTTCTCTAAGCTACGTTTGAAAGATATTTCAAACATTAGAGGCCTGGTGGCAAGTTCTTTTATAAGGAAAACAAGTAAAAATTATGTGTACCGCCAGAGGTGATGATCATACACAGATTGTTTTTAAAAAAAGAATATTGTGCTCCAATTACATGCTGTGGGAAGCCTCCAGTCAACCTTCATAGATGGTAAGTCTGCAGTAATTCTGAGGGTCCAACTAGACAATACACTTAGCCCATATTTCAGAGAGGTGCTCCTCAGGTAGTGAAAGACGTTTGTTTGGCCCTTAACTACACAGCTTTCATTTAGTGTGTTGTGTTTTGTGACTGGTCACTGGAAGGTAAACACCAGCTTAATTTCCAAGTCTGAGTGCCGAATCATATATCTGAGGAAATCGGGTTGTGGAAGGGAAAACAGGCTAATCATAGGGAATCTGTATTTTTTCCTGGCATCTAGTTGGGGTCTGAAAAGAGTCCCTTCAAAACCTGTGACACAACCTTGGGCAGGAATCAGGAAATTGGGTTCATATCTGAGTGTCTCTATTAACCTCCCAAGCTGGATCTGATGGAAGAGTAGCCACCTATTGTTGTTGTTTAGTCGTTTAGTCGTGTCCGACTCTTCGTGACCCCATGGACCAGAGCACGCCAGACCCTCCTGTCTTCCACTGCCTCCCGAAGTTGGGTCAAATTCATGTTGGTTGCTTCGATGACACTGTCCAACCATCTCATCCTCTGTTGTCCCCTTCTCCTCTTGCCTTCACACTTTCCCAACATCAGGGTCTTTTCCAGGGAGTCTTCTCTTCTCATGAGATGGCCAAAATTGAGGTCTGATGTTCATCTTGCTCCATGTTGTTGTTGCTGGACTACACTTCCTTATTTTTCATCATCATAATCTTAGAACTGTAGAGCTGGAAAGGGACTCTCTGGATCATCAAGTCTAGCCCCTGTCAAGGAGGAACAGTAGGGAATTGAACTCTGGCTCTAGCTATCCAGCATATTTCCCATGATTGGCTCATGAAACATCAGGGACATTAGGGATACGTCTGGTGACCTGCACCCACTGAGCAGTGCATTGTACATTCTGGTGAGTTACAGTGTTCAAACCTAAGGTTTTGCAAGATCTGCTTGTATGGCCTTTAGATCAGGGTCGTCCAGCACCTTAAATTTATGTTACATTTAACAGGAAAATAAACTACATGTGGCGCCAAGGAACTGAGATGTATGATGAACTCTGTTGCTTAATCTAGCAGGTTGGGCTCCCAGACAATTTATTTTAATTTGTACAGCTTTAGCAAGCATAGCAACATTGAGTCTGTTCAAACGTGCCACTTTCGGATTGGCCACTTTGTTCAGTGTGACTGTGTAGACTATTAGGGGCTTGCTAAACGATCAATAAACTTCACAGACCTTCCTGGATCCAGAAGTGAATATAATTCTTGGGCCTGGGGGGGCCTCCACAGCTAACCGGTCAAAAGTCATGTTCTTGTCTCCAGCTTTCAGGATGTGACATGGGGCTCCTTTGGTCATTCAAAGGCCACAAGCCTCCATTTGAGGATCGTGTTGGAAGAGTATATCATTTGTAACGATATTTTCCACCACAGCCACTTTGTTCTCTTCTCCCGGGAGCTTTGTGTTATGCATCTTTTTCGGATATGCCCAGTGGAGAAGGGGTGGATCATACACAGCAATGATGGCCACTTAATCAGATTGCTTCTGGCTTCATTATTCATAAACTGTCTGGCACACTGGGGAAGAGAGGTCAATTAACACAAAACCTGAGAATCCTCTTCAGGGAATCCTGTTTGTAATTAACACTGGGAAAGAAAAAGACCTGGCAATTTACTTTGGCCTCAAAGACAAACTTCCATTAACAGACCCATTAGAGGAGTAAGCGCCTGTCCAAGCAGGTATATAGATCACTGTTTGAATTGCTGTTGGTACAGTTTGGTGTGAACCAAACTGCTGTGTCCAGACATGTTTCTATTTAAGAGTGATCCATCTTGTCCCTTAAAGAGCTGTCCTGCTCCTTTCTGGCACAATGTTAGAGGCTTCTCCTCCTCCTCCTCCTCCTCCTCTTCCTCTTCTTCTTCTTCGTATGATTCCCCCTGCTCCTAATTATCCAGTTGTGTAGCTCATGCAGATGGCTAGTTTGCGCCCAAATGGAGAAACGGGCAGCATTAACTGAGGAGACAACCCTGTGACTTAGTAGGTGGGTTGTGGCATTAAAAGGGAGGATAGAGAAACCCCCTCCTCTATTTTCATCTTTTAAAAAATAGTTCCCTAACTGATGCAGCAAAATGCTAATCTGCTAAGTTGATGCATTGCTGTTTTGATATGCTACTTATTTTATTTAACAGCAAAAAAGGGAAAATCACTGTGGCTCGCTGAACGATAGCCATGGGGAAGGGGGCTATATCAACTCCATCGGCTCTTTACCTACAAGGCAGTGCAGTCCCAGCACAGCTCTGGCTGAGCAGAAATGCAGTAAATGGGCAGGCGTTTACCTCCCTTCCATCTCTCCAACCTTCACTCAAGGTTTTCCCCTTGTGCTGCTGCCGCCTCATTGTAAACCAGGTAAAGCTTGCTCATGAGTAAACCAGTAATCCAAAGTCCTGTGTGGACCCTTCTCACAGGAGAATAAACAGCTCCACTGCGAACAGAAGGATTGCTCAAGTGAGAGGTAAAATAGAGTGCATTGAATATAAGAACTAGAGATGGGCATGAACCACTAAATTGCTGGTTCATGCCGGTTTGTTTTCTTGGCTGAACAGATGTTCAGTGCTTCTCAGCCTCGCCTTCTCTGGCAGGTGCCCACTCAGAGGCAGTGCCCCAGCTTCCCTGCCTCCCCTCCCCTGGCTGCTGCCTCTGAGAGGGCACCTGTCGGAAGAGGCGGGGCTGGGAAGTGCCAACCACCTGTTCAGCAAAAAAATGAACTGGCATGAACTGCCGAAGAAGCGGTTCGTGCCCATCTCTAATAAGAACCTTTTAAACATGAACCAGACCACATTAAATTCTCCTCTCTGGATAGGCCCTAGGAACCAGGTATGATGCCAGAACAACCAAAGTTCACCAAAGGTAAGAATCAGCCAGCAAGTGATCTTATATCTGAACAAACAAACCAACTTCCAGAAAAATCACAAAACATTAACAACAGAACGGGCTGCTTCCTTAATGCCAATGGCATCCTCACTATACTCTTTCTCTAAGAAATTGAATTTGTTGTTGTTTAGTCATTAAGTTGTGTCTGACTCTTCGTGACCCCATGCACCAGAGCACTCCAGGCCCTCCTGTCTTCCACTGCCTCCCGGGGTTGGGTCAAATTCATGTTGGTTGCTTCGATGACACTGTCGTCCTCTGTCGTCCCCTTCTCCTCTTGCCTTCACACTTTCCCAACATCAGGGTCTTTTCCAGGGAGTCTTCTCTTCTCATGAGATGGCCAAAGTATTGGAGCCTCAGCTTCAGGATCTGTCCTTCCAGTGAGCACTCAGGGTTGATTTCCATCAAAATGGATAGGTTTGTTCTCCTTGCAGTCCAGGGGACTCTCAAGAGTCTCCTCTAGCACCACAATTCAAAAGCATCAATTCTTTGGTGGTCAGCCTTCTTTATGGTCCAGCTCTCACTTCCATACATCACTACTGGAAAAACCATCGCTTTGACTATGCGGACCTTTGTCGGCAAGGTGATGTCTCTGCTTTTTAAGATGCTGTCTAGGTTTGTCATCGCTTTCCTCCCAAGAAGCAGGCGTCTTTTAATTTCGTGGCTGCTGTCACCATCTGCAGTGATCATGGAGCCCAAGAAGGTAAAATCTGTTACTGCCTCCATATCTTCCCCTTCTATTTTCCGGGAGGTGATGGGGCCAGTGGCCATGATCTTAGTTTTTTTGATGTTGAGCTTCAGACCATTTTTTGCGTTCTCCTCTTTCACCCTCATTAAGAGGTTCTTTAATTCCTCCTCACTTTCTGCCATCAGAGTGGTATCATCTGCATATCTGAGGTTGTTGATATTTCTTCCGGCAATCTTAATTCCGGTTTGGGATTCATCCAGTCCTGCCTTTCGCATGATGCATTCTGCATATAAGTTAAATAAGCAGGGGGACAATATACAGCCTTGTCGTACTCCTTTCCCAATTTTGAACCAATCAGTTGCTCCATATCCAGTTCTAACTGTTGCTTCCTGTCCCACATATAGATTTCTCAGGAGATAGATAAGGTGGTCAGGCACTCCCATTTCTTTAAGAACTTGCCATATTTTGCTGTGGTCCACACAGTCAAAGGCTTTTGCATAGTCAATGAAGCAGACGTAGATGTTTTTCTGGAACTCTCTGGCTTTCTCCATAATCCAGTGCATGTTAGCAATTTGGTCTCGAGTTCCTCTGCCCCTTCGAAATCCAGCTTGTACTTCTGGGAGTTCTCGGTCCACATACTGCTGAAGCCTACCTTGTAGGATTTTGAGCATAACCTTGCTAGCGTGTGAAATTAGTGCATTTGAGAAATGAAAAATTGAATAGCATTGGTCAAATGGCAAGTGAATCTTCAGACCCTGGGCTCCAACATTAAATGAAAATCATCCCTAACAAGATTAATACAAAAACTCTAACTTAAGACTGGAGGTTTTGGAGAACCGAAATTGCTGTTTGAATATAAGGACTCATGGTGTCCCAGAATTGGCAGGCAGCAAGACATACTGGAACTCTGCAACTTATTGCAAAATGGCTGGTGGAATTATTCCCACATCTCAGCATTTGACAGCATGATTTTGAAACAGCTTGCTGACCCTTAATCCTCAAACTATAGCTCACAGATAAACTCAGGGATATAATAATACTGTTTGCCTGTTACACACACACACACACACACACACACAGAGAGAGAGAGAGAGAGAGAGAGAGAGAGAGAGAGAGGGGAGGTGGTTGCTGAGTCTTGTTAGTCATCCAACATCAAGTTCAAAGACTCAGAAGTTTGATTCTGCTCTGAAATGCTTCAGCAGAGCAAACTGTTCCACAACGTGGGGCCATAAGCCACATTTGAAAGGGGACACAGACTGGAAACAATTCTTCACACATTGCCTTATAAGGTTTGTTATGTGACTTATACAATCCTGATTCTGCCTATATTACTTTCATACTGTGTTTATGGCCATGGCCAAAACAAGGTTGAGAATGGCTAACTCACTGATAAAGGAAAGAAGCAGAATTCGGATACCAGTTTAATCACGATGTGTGAAAATAAGATCCTGACTACAACAAACCAAAAAGAAGCCAAGACAAAGCCGAAACTCTTCATTTGGATAGAACTTACCTCACTCCACCTCCAGCGGATGAGAACCTTTCAAAATCTTTTTTCTCACCTTGGATAACCTTGTTCATCTCAGATAAGGGATGTGCAAAATGCTGCCCTCCAGGTGTTGCTGGACTGAAGCTTCCACAGAGGGCCATACTTTGCTCCCGTCATCTTATAGATCTTCCAAAGGAGCTTTCCCACTCTGCTTAATTTCTTGATGCTAGATGAGCATCCAGTTTACTAAGATTCATGTCTGAACAAAATCTCTTCTCCTCTTCAAGAAAGACAGTTTTCTTTAGCAGGTCTTAATAAATCTTTCTTGAGGGTGAAAGAGGAGAGTGCAAAAAATGCTCTGAAGCTCAACTTCAAAAAAACTAATCATGGCCACTGGTCCCATCACCTCCTGGCAAATAGAAGGGGAAGATACGGAGGCAGTGACAGATTTTACTTTCTTGGGCTCCATGATCACTGCAGATGGTGACAGCAGCCATGAAATTAAAAGACGCCTGCTTCTTGGGAGGAAAGCGATGACAAACCTAGACAGCATCTTAAAAAGCAGAGACATCACCTTGCCGACAAAGGTCCGCATAGTCAAAGCTATGGTTTTTCCAGTAGATGTATGGAAGTGAGAGCTGGACCATAAAGAAGGCTGACTGCCAAAGAATTGATGCTTTTGAATTGTGGTGCTGGAGGAGACTCTTGAGAGTCCCCTGGACTGCAAGGAGAACAAACCTATCCGTTCTGAAGGAAATCAACCCTGAGTGCTCACTGGAAGGACAGATCCTGAAGCTGAGGCTCCCATACTTTGGCCATCTCATGAGAAGAGAAGACTCCCTGGAAAAGACCCTGATGTTGGGAAAGTGTGAAGGCAAGAGGAGAAGGGGACGACAGAGGATGAGATGGTTGGACAGTGTCATCGAAGCGACCAACATGAATTTGACCCAACTCCGGGAGGCAGTGGAAGACAGGAGGGCCTGGCGTGCTCTGGTCCATGGGTTCATGAAGAGTCGGACACGACTTAACGACTAAACAACAACAAGAAATCTTTTAACAAAAAGAACTCAACATTTCTGGTGGAGTTAACTTTTTTTTTTCTTCCTGGGTGCTAATTGAACCCTTCCAACTAGGGAACCTGGCATTGGACTTGAACTTTGATTGTGAAGCACTGTAGTGCTGAACTCCAACTCTGAAACAAGGAGAGAGTTAAATCTTCCTATTAGAAAGAAAGACAAGTCATCAAAAGTCACCAGTAGAAGCACTGAAATAAGCAGGACAAAGCTTACATCCTTCGGATGACAGGAAAAGCACCAATATCATCAGTGCAAAACTTAGTAATTTTATTTGGAGAAATCATCGGTCTGGACAAGCCTTTAGATGTTGGAAGGCCAGTGAGCAGAAGTAGACTCTTCAGGAGTTACTGTACTCCCACAGGCTATTCTGTCCTATGACAGATAGCATTATGAATCATAATGTCATGGCTTAGCATTGTGAGTAAACATACCCATTCTCTATTTCAGTTTTCTCCAGTAAATTGCCATCTACATGTGTTGGACCAGAACTCTCATTTTTCCCCAGCCATCATGGCTGATGAAAACTACAAAGAAAGGGCACCAGAGTGCAGAAGGAAGGCCTCCTCTTCCTGGAAGTAGATATCCTGGGTCCAAGACAAGGACATTTATATCATCTACTCTTTGGCATCCTTTTAATTCAGGTGACCTATACTCCAGAGGCCCAAACATGTTCCCCAACACACCTGTTTCCTCAGCACCCACTTTTCTAGCTCAAAAAAGCCTTCCTCTATGCTCTGGGGGCTGTAGGGGAGATTTGGCCACCTTTTGAGGGGTCTTTGCAGCCCGAAATCTCTGCAACTTTCACCAAATGTTTAGCATTTTTGCCTCTAGAGGATGGATTTCTCAACTTTTAAAGCCTTGCAATTTTTGGGAGTAGCAGCTGCAGAGTAGACATGGCCCTCCAAGGTGCAGGGAGAGGGTCTGTGGGACTCCAAATCTCTGGAGAGTGCCCATCCTTGTTTTAAGGGGAAACATGAAGGCCTGAACTTAAGCCATTCTTCGTGTGGATTCCCTACCACTGCGTTCTGTCCCTCTCCAACCTATAGTAATAACGACTGTGGTATAAAACTGTGATAAGAACCAATGCAATTAGAAATCAGATTCTTTTCTGCAACCTAGTATGTGTACTAGTTTTCTTCTCCATTACAAAGCTCTGTTGCATTCAGTGGTAGCTGTTGAATGAGGCTCTTCTAAAGACATCCTCCAGTGTCTTTGCTACTGGGGAAGCGTAGCTCTCCGGTCCCTTCTATTCATTGTGTGAAGGCTTTCCCACCATCTGGACCACCTATGAGGAACTGTTTTCTTAAAGGCGGCAAGATTAAGGAACAGGGATTTACACCTCAGCCCCAGAGGTAATTACCAGATGGCAAATGGCTTGTTTTCACTTAATGATTCAGAGAGACTGACTCAGGGATATAGATGGGAGGCCCGGCTGACTTTAGTTTCCAAGTAACCTTTTCACGTTTTTTTATTTTAAATAGCACTGGCTGATCTGTTCTTCTACAGTGGTATTCAAGGACACCTTTTCCATAAAGAGAATTCAGTGATGATCATTGAATGTTTTAAATCAGCTGAACAATGTGTTGCCCTCATTAAATTTCCTTGGAGTTTATGTGGTTTGCTCTTCTCTTCTCCAGAACATTACCCTTTTGGGAAATGACTCTCCCACTCTGAAGGTCCAGAAAGACATCATGTGAACGTTTGAAGAAAAATATTGTTCTTTGATGGTCCTGGAGTTATAAAGTACTACATATGTATGTATGTATGTATGTATGTATGTATGTATGTATGTATGTATGTATGTATGTATGTATGTATGTATGTATGTATGTATGTATGTAAAATATTTGTATCCTGTCTTTCTGCTCAAGAGGACCAAGACGGCTGAGAATATTAAAACAAACAGTATTAATACTCAATACATTATCCCAGTATTAAAAATAATTTATAATATTAAAACTAGTGGATAAAAACATGTTCTAAAAACATGTTTAAAATAACAAAAATGGAACACCCATTTTAAAAGACCCCACCCCTCTTGAGCAACTACCAAGTAAGACAAAGTTTGCCTGAAGAGAAAGGTTCTTTCTTGCTTATAGAAGGACAGAAAACAGGGGGCTTTGCTTAAGTAATGACTTAAAGGATAGGTTGGATCCAGACTTAATGGTAATTCTTTAAAGTAGACTAATTAGTTCAGTGGTTGTACCCTAAATATGACAAATATGACTAAATCTGAACCATTGTGGTATAGCGGATAGACAATTATTGTTGCGTGTCAGAGTGCGCCACCGGAAGTGAGCTACTGTGGGCCACTTGAGAACGGTTGGGCTTGATTAGAATGATCTAATCAAGCCTGACCATTCACATGGAAATGGATCCTGCCAACATCATGAGGTGGCTTAATAAGCAATCCCCTTCAGGATATTGGCAAATTAATCACTTCCCCTGCTTGGCAGAGGGCAGGGAAAGTGAAAAAGTTTATCAACTGTTGCTGATGTGCTGCATCAGTTATAAAATAAATATTTTTTTCCCCTTTGCTTTCTCTTAAATGGCTTGTCGAGAAACTGCTTGCAGCCAAAGCCACCACCATGGGCTCAGGTGGTTTCTTAACTGCCCGGTTAAGTTGCTTATTAAACCACTTCACAATATTGCCTAATTGAAAGAAGAAGGCTTGCTTTGGATCAGTTCCAACAATAACACATGATGGAACCTATCCAAACTAGAGCAATCCTACCTTCACCAGAAAAGTAGAAGCCCCTTGACAGGGGACCGGAAGGTGTAGGTAGGAAAAATCTGGATGTGGGTGCTCTAGCAAAGATGGCGTTTGATTGATGTCTTTAAGAGTGCACCAGCCTGTCCCTGTAGCACTACAAACAGCAGCTAAACAGCCCATGTAGTCAGCATCAAAGTTAGATTTGATTTATTTCATTCAGTTTTAATGCGGATCTTACGTCATTATGGTTTTAGGCTGAATTCCATTATTGATCTTTATCCCATCATGAGATCTATTTCTGGTTAGGTGAGTTAGGAAGAAGCAAACAAACAAGCAAGACAAGTATCATCTTAAAGAATAGATACGGAATACTGGGATGCAGAGATCTTACTTAAATATAAATGTTGCTTCCAACTCACGGCGACCTTATGAATGACTGCTCTCTAAAACGTCCTGTCTTTAGCCGCCCTGCTCAGCTGTTGCAGACACAAGCCTGTGGTCTCTTTTAGGGAGTCAGTCCATCTCATATTTGGTCTTCCTCTTTTCCTGTTGCCTTCTACCTTTTCCAGCATTATTGTCTTTTCCAGGGAATTCTGTCTTACCATGATGTGCACAAATAGAATTAGGTAAAGAATATAGAATTAGGTAAAAAATTTAAAATACTAAGGCCAGAAACAAGTTTTAGAGATAATGCTTGCTAGGAAAAAGGAAATTCTTAACTACAGTGGTGCCTTGACTTACGAACGCCCCGACGTACGAACATTTTGACTTACGAACAGCTCCGTTCGCAAAATTTTGCTTTGACTTGCAAACGGAGCTTTGACTTACGAA
This sequence comes from Intellagama lesueurii, assembly GCA_037013535.1. Lineage (NCBI taxonomy): Eukaryota > Metazoa > Chordata > Lepidosauria > Squamata > Agamidae > Intellagama > Intellagama lesueurii. The sequence goes on from JBAJHW010000004.1 coordinate 15,333,223, forward strand.
CAAAAAAAAAACGCGGGGAAAGCGGGAAATGGACTTTGGACTGCCTGGTACTGCCTGGTACTGCCTGGTACTGTAATTTTAAAATGTAAAAATTGGTTTAAAAGGTGCTTGGTTTGGTTTAAAACTGCTTGGTTTTAAAGGTGTTCTGTTTAAAAGGTGTTCGTTCCCTCCCTCCCTCCTTTCCTGCCCTTTTTTTTAACCTTAGTCATTTTAGGTTTTTTAAAAAATTTCTCCCCCTAGTGGTAGAGGATGGATTAACCGAGTTTGCATTAGTTCCTATGGGAACTAATGCTTTGACTTACAAACGGTGCCTCGACATAAGAACAAAAAACAGCTGGAACGGATTAATCGGTTTTCAATGCATTCCTATGGGAAATACTGATTTGACTTATGAATGTTTTGACTTATGAACATCTTCTGGGACAGATTAAGTTCGTAAGTGAAGGCACCACTGTAATGTGAGCATCTGAGTGTTCCAGCAGGAGCTTTTCCCAGCTCTGGGATCATGCAAATTAGCTTGCTTTATCTGGAGTTTTATCTTGAGGACATGAGTCCTATGAAGTGCAACTTTACAAACACAGAAATACCATTCAGTCACCTCTTTGCAGTATTGACATGCTTTTGGTTGTAATAATGGGCTGTCTTTAATGTCTGTTTCTAGTCTCAGACACCAAACTACTGCATGGTTTAAAAGCATGTTTACTGCTTTGAATGTGTTTTGGTATTGCTTATGTTTTCTTTTTATTTAAGTATGGCACTGTGTTAGCTTTAAATACTGTCTTTAAAGGATGTAAGCCGCCTTGGATCCTTTTTAAAGAGAAAGGCAGGGTAAAAATATTAAACAAACAAACAAACAAATAAACAAGAAAACAAACAAACAAATGCAAAGATTACCTTAAAAACTGTTTGATCAATCCCTTAAGAAGCAAGAGCAATTATTGACTATGATAGCAGAAGCGTACTTATAGCTACACAGTATATTCACTTTATTTCTGCGTGTGCAAGCATATTGGCATTTTCCTGGTGACGAAGTTTGACTCTTCCGAAGTTCAAAGCACACAGATCCCTCTGTTTTGGTTCATGGTTCATTAGAAATCCAGGAACATGGGAAGCTGTCCCATAGCAAGTTAGACCGTTAGCCTTATCTAGCAGAGCGATAGCAAAAAATAGGGCAACTGGGGCTTTGCCCCAAGTCACCAAAATGTAAGGTAAAGGTAAAGGTTCCCCTTGACATTTAGTCCAGTCATGTCCGACTCTAGGGTGCGGTGCTCATCCCCGTTTCCAAGCCATAGAGCCAGCGTTTGTCCGAAGACAGTTTCCGTGGTCACGTGGCCAGCGTGACTAGACACGGAACGCCGTGACCTTCCCACCGTGGTGGTACCTATTTATCGACTCACATTTTTACATGCTTTCGAACTGCTAGGTTGGCAGGAGCTGGGACAAGCGACGGGAGCTCCCTCCGTCGCGTGGATTCGATCTTACGACGGCTGGTCTTACAGCACAGAGGCTTCTGCGGTTTAACCCGCAGCACCACCACGTCCCACCAAAATGTAAGGGTGCTGAAATCTAGAGGTGAATCTACTGGTGAGCAGAACATAAACAGCAGAACTTGCCGGCCTTATTAACCCCCCCCTTTTTTTTTTTGGCAAAATAAGCTTACTCTTTCTGTTGTGGCAGTTTTCTTCCTCTTTTTTTCCTGTGCAGGTTTGTGTCCATGCTTTAGTGTGGGGTGGAGGCGAGATGCTACTACCCCTTGTCCAGGGTGCCCAAAACGGCTTATTATTAAACCACTGCCGTCTAGATTTTTCTCGCTGACAGTGGCAGGCAGGAGATCTTCAGGGTTCAGATCCAGGCCATTCCCAGCCCTACCTGGAAATGCCAGGAAGTGAACATGAGAACTTTTGTATACACATCACAGGCCCTACCACAGCGTTATTTCCTTTCCCTTGTAAATCATTGTTAGCAAGCCTATTATGGGATGTGAAAAAAAAATGGCTTGTGAATAGGCCACTGTTTGTCTGAAGTGAAAGACTCTTCCATCCTAAGACTGAAGGAGAATGCATTTCACCCCTCGTCTGTCCTGCACTCTGTGTTACAAAACCATTTCCTGCTTTCTCTGCTTACAAACAGAGGCCTGCTCTTGCCATCTGGTAACATAGGTTGCCACTATTGCTGATGGGGGAAAAAAGGTGGCGTTTTCTCAGTATACAAGCTAGGCTACCCCTTTGGGAACTTGAGGTGGATATGGAATCGTATTTCACACAAGAGGAATTTCAGAGTACGGGCTGCCCTTTGTTCATCATGTGGTTTATGGACAATATTTATTTTTCTAAAGACTTTCCGAGGCATGTTTATCCCTTCTCTCAAGGAGATCACAGTCTGAACCAACAGAAGGGAACACAATATTAACCTAAAGACTTTTGTGGTTATGCATTTGTTTTCCAGATCCTCCCCCTTGCTTTATCATAATTGACAAAACATATTTAATCCATCAAGATGTACATCTGTTTCTTTGGTTAACACACCCTCTTTGCTTTCATTCCCATGTGCCATCAAGTCAATTCTGACTTATGGTGACCATTTTCAGGATTTTTCAGGTAGAGAATACTCAGAAGTGATTTACTATTTCCTTCCTTTGGGGGCGCCCTAGGACTGTGCAGCTTGCCCAAGGCCACACAGGCTGGCTCCGCTCCCAGGAGGCACAGTGGGGAATTGAACTCCTAACCTCTGGCTCCGCAGCCAGATGCATAAGTCACTGAGCTATCCAACCAGCAACTTTACATATACCATATTGTGACATTTGCCCCTTTGTTGCCCCTGGTTATCTTCCAACCACAGAGCACATGAAGGCAAACCAAACTCCTTTTCACACGCTGCCACCAGTTGATCACTAAATCAACGTACTTTGCTCAAGAAAGACATTCATCACTGTCTTTTAAATAAAACAGGTTTATTGATTACAGGTGTTTCTATAAAAATTCATCAGTATCTTCTTCAGGTTTATCAAGCATCTATCACAATCTTCTATTCGATCTTACAGATTACTATTCACTCTTCTGACTAATCACACCTCAGATCTCCCAACTATCTCTCTCTCTCTAACTCTCCCTCCAGTCTGCTCTCCTCTGACTCTGCTCCTGACTCAACTCTGCTCTCTCTTCTGACTGAACCCTCTCTGACTCTTCTCCTCTACTGACTCTCAGGCTCCGCCTTTTAATCTCTCTCGGCTCCGCCTCTCAACAACATTATCATACAACATGAATAATGCATGACTTATTTAACATAATAAGGGTGAACGCCACATACCTCCCCCCTTAAATATGTTTGTTTGGGAGGGGAAACGCGTTTTCCCTCCTAAACAAACAGGCACAATTGCATGAAACTTTATTTACCATCTGGCACAATTCTATAAGCAATACCACATTTAATATAACAATCACAATACCTTTTTACACTAAACATTCCACATTCTACTACAATTCAATAATATACTTTACCTTATCATTTACACTTACTACATTTAACATTTTCAACCTTACAGAAATATATCACAATCAGGAAACTTTTATATAGATAGTTAACCAGTAAAACCATAGTCCATTCCAGTTTCTTTTGTAAGTTCTTGCATCATTCGCCTGTTTCAGTTCATCAGTATTCAGTTTTTCCACACTATACACAAACAGAACATTTCTTATAACTTTATCAGCTTGGTTTATCCCCCCCCCATCGGTCATTTGGCTTTCGAGGCACGATCTGAGTCTCTTTTGCAAAGTCCAAGTTTGCAAAGTCCAAGTCTTTCACCTTCACGTTGTAGTAAGATGCACCGTGGACTGGTCCGGTCGTTACTGCCTCCTTCAGCTGGACACACGACTGCTGGCACTCAGGGGTCCCTCTGATGATCACTGGCTCCTTCTTCCGTGTTCTCTTCCGTCGACCGGAGGTCATTGGGCCCTCTGATGTCCACTGGACGTCCTCTGCTGGCCGTTTTATAGTGAAGCCTGCTTTCTTTCTGGCTCGGGGCTTCACCTTCTCACTACGGTCTTCCCAGTTCATGCGGAGCAAATCTAAAGTTCCGCGCACCCCCCGTCCTAGTAACAACTCAAAAGGACTGAATCCAGTGCTTTCTTGAGGAATGCTCCTATAGGCGTATAATAGGGCTTGTATTTTGCAGTCCCAATCATTTGGGTTCTCTGCCACATAGGCCTTAATCATGCGCACTAATGTGCCATTAAATTTTTCAATTAGTCCATTAGTCTCAGGATGTTATGGTGTAGAGTTGATTTGGGTTATTCCACAGGCCTTCCATAACCTGTTTATAAGTCTGGAGGTGAAGCTACTTCCCAAATCACTGACTATTTCACTAGCAAATCCCAAGCAGCTCATGTAATTGATTAAGGCATCTGCCACCGTGTCAGTCTCCATGTTACGTAATGGAATTGCCTCAGGATATCTTGTGGCAAAGTCCATAATGGTCAAAATGTACTTATTCCCCCGTCTGGTGGCCTTAGGCAGAGGACCTACCAGATCGATCCCCAGCCTTTGGAATGGGGTAGAGATGACTGGCAAAGGACATAATTTGGCTTTAGTTTGGTCCTGCCCTGTCCCTCGTCTCTGACAGACATCACAAGTTCTGCAATAATATGTAATCTGTTTACCCATACTTGGCCAAAAGAAGTTCTGGGCAACCCTTCTTTTGGTTTGTGTGATCCCTATGTGTGCCCCAAACAAACTACTGTGAGCTTGATTTATGATTTTCTCTCTGTATTTACTTGGGACTAATAATTGCTTTTGGGGTTCTCCTTTTCCTCTGTATGGGGTGGCTCAAATTTCCCTATACAAAAGGTCTTTATCCATGCAAAATCTCTCAGGGCATTCAGGAGACAATACAGTGGGTGTCCTGGCTGCTTCAAAGCAACCCCCCAAGCTAATGTCCTCCTTCTGCTCCTGGGCAAAATTATATTTATTGGGATTCTTTAGAAGCATGAGATCAGCTTCTGCACCACTATTAAGCAGGTTATCCAAGGGAATCTCTCCCTACAGGCTTCCCTCTGCTACAGTATCCATTCCTACTGCAGTGGGTGAATTCTGCCCCCCCTTTGAGTGCGTAAGTACAAAAGCACTCTTGACATGCTCTATTAAGTCCCAACCGATGAGAAAAGCAGCCGGTATTTCATCTGAAATGGCCACCTGCCACTTTCCAGACCAATTCCCATAAGTTATTTGAACCTCTGCCACTTTCAACACTACAGTTTCCTTCCCAATTCCTTTTAGGGTCATAGTTCTGCCTGGAATTATGTTGTCCTGAGTTATCAGATCTGAATGGGCTATAGAAATTTGAGACCCTGTGTCCCTTAGAGCAATGTACTTCTTTTTACCCACTAATATCTCTTCACCAGCGTTTTTGAGAAGAGTATTGTCATTTTTGATATAAAAACACTGGACTATAGGGGCTACAGGAATGTCCTCCTGCTCAGCTGCTGTGGTTGCCATGGAGACAGACCCTTGGCCATGGCTTCCCTCAGAGGCCTCCACAGTTCCCAAGCAGTATACTTTCTTGGTCTGGCAATTATTCTCCACATTTTAAAGTTTATTTTTGGTACAATTGAATTGTAAATGACCAGGCTCGCCGCATTTGTAGCATTTGTAATTCCTTCTCTCATTCTGAGGAGATCTATTAAACTTTTCCTCAAGATTCATTTGGTTCTGAGAACTAGGCCGGGCTAATCTAGATGAGGCCCCGCCCAGGCCTTCTTTCCCTGACATTTTACTGTTGTTATAAGGTTGGTTGAAGGGTTTCTTATTGTGGTCCCAGGTTGGCCTGTTAAATTTTACCCCAGAGAACCTGTGGTTTCGAATCTCCCCAAGGTAATCCGCTGTTTCACCTGCTTCTAGTAGATTTTTGGGATTTTTGTCCTTGACTAAATAACGTAATTCCCCAGGCAAAATAGAATAAAATTGTTCCAACCCAATCACATTTTTCATCTGCTCAAGACAAGTGACATTTTCTCATTCCATCCACTTCTCCAAACATTGCAGCAGTTTAGCCCCTAGCTGAGAATAGGATTCCTCATGCCTTTTGGTAAGAGAACGAAATTTTCGCCTCAGGTGTTCTGCATTAATGCCAAATCTAGAATACACCAATTTTCTATAGGCTTCAAAATCTCTAGCCTGATCTAGGGGAATTTGAGAATAAATATCAAGCAGATCTCCACTTATTTGGGATCTCAGCACTATCATCCTTTCATCACCCCTGATATTAAAGTCCCAGCAAGCACGTTCAAAGGAAATGAGGAAAGATTCTGGGCAGTCACCTTTTCTATATTGGGGAAATTTCTTCAGATCTATCTTTGAGAGATTTCCCTCATTAGTGCTGTTATTATTGTTGTTATTTTGAGAGGCTAATTCTAATCTTTTCATTTCCATTTGAAATTCCATTTGTTTTAACTCCATTAGTCTGTTTTCTTGCTCATCTTTTCCTCTCATCTCTAGTTGTCTTAATTCAAAATCTATTTCCTTTTGTCTGGCCTCAGTCCTCTCCTTAATCTCTAATTCCTTCAATTTAAATTCTTGTTCCAGCTTCCATTTTTCAAAATCTTGGGAGCCTAGATCCCTTTGTCTCTCTGAGGTATTTTCCTCAGTCTCCTCCTGATCCACTGGAGCTAAAGGATCTCCATTTCCCTCCATTTCTTGAGGTAATAAACTTTCTTCCTCTTGAGGATCATCAGTTTCCACAATTACTGGCTTTTTAGTTCTTTTGGGTGGCATATTTATCTGGGTTACTTAGTCTTGAGTGTTTTTATAATGAATCTAAAAAGAACCTGTCTTTCTTCTTATTCCAGTTACTGAAATAAATTTCTACTTCAAGCCTCTGCTTTTTCGTCTATTCCCTCACATCTGTTCTGACCCCTGGCTGCTGCTTTTATCCACCAGCGCTCCCTTCTCTCAGAGCCTTGGATCTCAAGCTAGCCACTAGGTCTCTCAAATCCTGAGGTAAAAACAGGATTTTTTTCCTTCAGAGTCGTTCCCTATCTTAGTCCCCCAGATCTGGGTTCAGAAGCCCTGCCACTAAGCTTTTCCCAAAAGCTCTAGCAGGTAACCTTCTTCTTCACCTCAGACCTCTCTCTAAAAGGTACCCTTGACTCAAAAAAAATTCTCTTTAAACTCAGGCTTTACTGGATTGCTTCGTATCCCACCGCTGGACACCAATTGTGATGTTTGCCCCTTGTTGCCCCTGGTTATCTTCGAACCACAGAGCACATGAAGGCAAACCAAACTCCTTTTCACACGCTGCCACCAGTTGATCACTAAATCAACGTACTTTGCTTAAGAAAGATGAAGGTCCATTCATCACTGTCTTTTAAATAAAACAGGTTTATTGATTACAGGTGTTTCTATAAAAATTCATCAGTATCTTCTTCAGGTTTATCAAGCATCTATCACAATCTTCTATTCGATCTTACAGATTACTATTCACTCTTCTGACTAATCACACCTCAGATCTCCCAACTATCTCTCTCTCTCTCTCTCTAACTCTCCCTCCACTCTGCACTCCTCTGACTCTGCTCCTGACTCAACTCTGCTCTCTCTTCTGACTGAACCCTCTCTGACTCTTCTCCTCTACTGACTCTCAGGCTCCGCCTTTTAATCTCTCTCGGCTTCGCCTCTCAACAACATTATCATACAACATGAATAATGCATGACTTATTTAACATAATAAGGGTGAACGCCACACATATACTTATACCATATTTAGTTATTGTACTTCCAATTTAACTTATTGCCTTTCTGCATTACAATTAGCTTTCAGTATATCGACCTTCTAGTTGTTATATTACCAATCTCAACACCTCCAAACTCTACAAAACCAAATACATCCCTTATGGCTCAGGAAACACTCTATTTTGCCAGAGTTACCAAACAATTTACTTATCAAAAAGTCAGTCTTGCTTGTCTCACTCACAGTGTATTCTCTTTCCTTCCTTTTGTATAGCTTGTAGTAGGGTCTCTATTTTCTTTCTTCCCTCCTTTTCCTCTTATCTGTTGACTCCTTTTCTTTAAAATCCTTGAAATTCCTTCACTAAGAGAAATCACTTCACTGTTAATTCAGCAGGAACTCTCTTCTTCCTTTTATTCCTCTTATTCCGTGCCCAATGTATTTTGTGTTAATGACGACCCTAGCAGTTCGAAAGCATGTAAATGCGAGTTAATTAATGACGAACCTAGCAGTTCGAAAGCATGTAAATGCGAGTTAATTAATGACGAACCTAGCAGTTCGAAAGCATGTAAATGCGAGTAGATAAATAGGTACCACCACGGTGGGAAGGTAATGGCGTTCCGTGTCTAGTTGCACTGGCCACGTGACCACGGAAACTGTCTATGGACAAACGCTGGCTCTACAGCTTGGAAACGGGGATGAGCACCGCGCCCTAGAGTCGGACACGACTGGACTAAATGTCAAGGGGAACCTTTACCTTTACCTAATGACTTAAGCTCTTATCTTCATAGGCACAGATAACACCCACATTGCTTGATTAGTCAAAATAGCAAGGTCAATATAAAAAAAGCCGCTTTGGGTCCTTTCGAGTTAAAAGACAGGATCAAAATACTTTAAATAAAATAAAATAAAAGGTTCCAGCTTTTCTCATCCACTATCTTGCTTAGTCTCAAAATGTTGGAATCGGAAAGCCAACTGTTTTCTTGGCTGGATGATCAAGTCACCCAGACAGCTTACTGTAGGAAAGAACAAGAGCAGGGGCTGGGGTGGAGTCACAAAACTGTCAAAAATCCTGAACTGGAGGGTGTCAAGTGGGGGATTTGGCCTGTGCCACCCACCATCCAGTTCTGCCCAGAGGAAGGAAACGCTCCAAGGTCAGCCAAACCAGTGGGAGATTATCTCAGCCATAACAGGTTGAACATTTTTCCCAGCTTTTATCTCGTCTTCCAGGCCAAGTATGCTTATTGGTCTGTGTAACTTGAAAATTTTCCTTTGGTTGCCGGCTACAGACTTCCTGTTGCCCTTTTGTTTTTTCCTTGGATCCTTTGATTCCCCTCTGTCGCTTTCTGCCCTGCATCTAAGTTAATTGGAGTTGGGTCCGGCAGATATAATTAAATGAGTGAGTTCCAAACTAGAGTCTTCTGAAATTATTGGAACTGAACTCCCAGAATCTCCAGCCAGAATGACCGGTGGTTCAGGATTCTGGAAGTTACTGCTCAATATCTGGATACCCAGGACTAGAAGCTACTGAATCAATAAATGGGGCAGTCCAGACATTTGAGATTCAACATATTATTGCATGAGACGTATGTTATATTCCTGCAAAATGAGGTATCAAAAATACCTTCTCTTATTTCCTTACTACTGGTTTTGAATGGCGCAGCATATTACTAGACTCTATAGCTCCAATGATCTTGACATTTTAAGGTCTACGGATATTCACTCTATGGGGTCTCTCTTTCTTGTCACAGTTCAGAAATACCGGCAGGCTATTCTTAGCCTAGCTTATTGGCGGGCCCCATAGTGCTTGATCTGGAATAGCTGTGGCTGGGCTAAGTCTGAGGACCATCATTGACATTGTTTTCTATGTTGGAGATGGGCAACATGTGGCTTTCCAGATGTTGTTAGACTGTGATGCCTACTACACTCACTATTAACTATGCCGACTGCTGTAAGTGTTTAGTGTGTCTGGAAGGGCTACTATGAGACCAGCAAAAAGCCATTCATAGTCAGTCTGGGTTCTCTATGCTTCCTTTGTCCAAATCTGAAACTTAAAATGCCATGCAGCTGTTTATCCATAATTTCGATGTTTAAAATATGCCCAATGCTTAGCCTTTGTTTCCATGCATGAATTCAGAATACGTTCAAGCAAATTGAATTTTATGGAGCTAGTGTGGTCTTAATTAAAATAATTCTACCAAATTGCATTTTAAAAGAACAGAACACTTTCTTCTCAAATGATGGCCAACTGGCATTTCTAAAGGGAGTAGAGAAGACATCAAATGTGTTGATTTCAAAAGGGGAGGTTAAATATTATATTTTCCCTGACGTTCGTCTTCCTATGATGGGCATGGTTGTCTCTAAAAATGAAAAATAAAATAAAATTAAATATTATAAAGAAAAGCTTTCCCCAGCTTTATGGTTCTTTGCTCCTGTCTATTCTTCTTGGTTTTGGCATATATCCAGCTAATACGGGATGAATGAAGTCTGTTACAAATCTGAATTGGAACTTGAATTTACTGCTTTTATCGTTCTCACATGCTATGCTCTGTGCTGGGAAAACATCACTACATTGCTGCTTTGTCTTAATTCAAAATAAATATTCTCAAAGAGGATAAGCATCTTGAAAAAATGCAGGCAAAGAACTAAAAAAAGAATGCATGAAGAAGAGAAGAAGTAACTGAGAGTTAATCAATTTATATTTGTCAACCTCTAGTTAAAGGATCTGACGAAACACCCCCACCCCCAACTTTGTAACTTTGAGTTTTGAGGACTGGGCTCTGGTTTTGTGGTTTTGTTCAAACTAGAACTCCCAGAGACCCCAAACCTCCATGGTGGTTCAGGGATTTTGGGAATTATAGTCCAAAAAATAAGTTTCCCAAGCTCAGCTTTTTCCCTCTGTCTCCCAGTAGGATAAAATGGACGTGCAAGTAATTTTCAGGAGGAAAATGACTTGGGCGTGGAGGGTTAAGAGCTCTCCATCTCAAATTGAAATCTCAGCGGCTGGTGAAAAAAGTTCTCTAGAGGAATCATGGAACATCATGGAACAGACAGTCCTGCCCTTAGGGTCTTTTGAGAAAGTGTTGCAAGATCTTTCAATTTGGGATGAATTCTTGAGGCTCAAGATTAAGTGGTCAGGGGGTTGGCATTGCCGCTTAGCATGGTTTCTTTTAGATGCTTTAAACCAGATTTTTACAAGATATTTTAATATGCCTTTCAAATATATTGTTACTCCTAGGCTTTCTCTGCACACGTGTGTGTGTGTGTGTGCGTGTGCGTGCACGCGTGCAAGTGTCCATGTTGTGCCTTTTGTCAAATTATTCTAGTTTTTGGCCTTTAAAAAGGATTTGATCATTTTCACAAAACTTGCTCCTCTAATCTGCTTATTTGCATTTTTTTACACACAGACACTACTGGGCTTTCTGTGCACACCAGTGTGTGTGTATGAGAGAGAGAGATGAAATTCAAATAAACAAATTAGGTGAGCATGTTTTGTGAAAATGGCCAAATTCTTTTTTAAGAGCCAAGGATTAGAATTGTTTGGCAAGAGGCATGACTTGGAGTTTATTGCTTTATAAACTGGCCTGAAGACGCTCTGAGTATTTTGCCCATAAAACATCGTCCAATAAAATCATTAGGAAAAGGAACATTCTGTCCCATGGAACTCCAGATTTAAGACAACAGAGCTGCATGAAAAAGATGCTACTCATATTGGATGCTGCATGCTCTAATGCGCTGTTTATTGCTGCAGCTCAGTTGGGGGGTTCACATGCACACGTCTGCTTCAAACTGTGGTGCGCCTTGCAGAAATAATGCTGTGCATTAAAAAAAATGCAACATAAAGGAAAAACACTCTGGTATCTCATGCTTCATAGTCCTATTGGAGAAGAAGCTCAGGTTTTCACTGTTGATATCAAACCTGACCCTGATTGCCCAAGCTGTAGCCTTTACGTTGTTTGCAACTGGCAGGGGCTGATATATTCAACTACGTACTTGTTTCTGATCACGAAGAGGGCTCAGAAGCCTGAACAGACTGAAGATGGCTCTTTTATGGGTGGCGGGGGAGCAATCTAGGCTGTTGTTGTTATGTGCTGTGGAGTTGCCTCTGACTTATGGCGACGCTATGCATGAGTGATCTCCAAAAGGTCCTGTCCTCTGCTGCCCTGCTCAGTCTTATAGACTCAAGCCTGTGACTTCCTTTAGGGAGCCAGTCCATCTCATATTTGGTCTTCCTCTTTTCCTGCTGCCTTCCACCTTTCCCAGCATTATTGTCTTTTCCAAAGAATCTTTCCTTCTCACGATGTGCCCAAAGTAGGACAGCTTTAGTTTCATTGTTTTTGCCTCCAGAGATAGTTCAGGCTTGACTTGATCTAGGACTCACTTGTCTGTCTGTCTGGCCATTCAGGATATCCATAAAACTGTCCTCCAGCACCACATGTCAAACAGATCATTCCCACCCCCCTGTCAGCTTTCTTTACTGTCCAGCTCTCACACTCTTACATGGTGACCAGAAATATAACAGTAATCTCAGTCTTGGTCTCCAGTGACACATCCTTACTTTTGATGATCTTTTCAAATTTACAAATTCCTTCATTGCTGCCCTTCCGAGTCTCAGTCTTCTTCTGATTTCTTGGATGTAGTCTCCATTTGGAATGATGATTGAACCAGGGTATACTAAATCTCTATTTTTATTTCATCATTGTCAATGTTAAAGTTCTGTATTTCTTCTGCAGTCATGATTTTTATCTGCTTAACATTCAACTGCAGTCCTGCTTTTGCACTTTCTTCTCTTGTTAGACTGTAGGTGACATCAAATGGTGTTCTGCTATTTTCCCTCCTGGGCCTGTTCTATAGCAGATTATCCCTGGGTACCCCTGGCTTTATATAAATAAAGCCAGATGGGTACCCAGGGATAATCTGCTATAGAACAGAGTTGGTTATCTGCTATATAACCAAAGTTGGTTACCTATGGGTAGGTAACCAACTTTGGAAAACTTATGCAATTATAAACACATTTATCTTTATCTTGTCACAAGGCTACTCGTTTTAGTTTTTTTTGGTGCAAAAGGCTATTCTGGCTATCCATCTTCCCACTAAAATGGATGTCCTTTCTTGATAAAAAAACTCAGTGTTGTGTTGGGGTCAACGTGTTTCAACAAACATAAAGATCTCCACTTTTAAGCTTATGTTTGTATTTTACAATTTCCAAGACAAGTATCATGGGAACAGTTGTGGGTTATCAGCATATGTAGCTGAAGATGCACTTACGATCCAGCCTGAAAAAAATCATGCGAATCAGAAAAGACCATTGTGACTTGTTAAAATATAATATGGTATTATTATTGCATTGCCTGTAAACATTTTTTTGTAAAATGTTCCTGGAATCACCGCATTATATTCTGGGCACTCACACCTAAAGGGAAATGCCATAGCTCCATGGCAGGGCACATGTTGTCCATGAAACAGAGCCACATGTTCAGGGTCAAATTAGACAATGAAATTTGCACATCATTAGAAGTGAAACTCTCTTAAAGTAAAAATAACTGTTTATCTTAGCAGGAGCTTTCATCAGTTCCACATGTGGAAAATTAGCTTGCTTTTGTTTTGTGACTGGTCATGAGGAGGTAATAATGGGCATTGTTTACAAGTCTCATTGTTCAGAAGCAGAGCTTTGAAGGGTGTGTGTGTGTGTGTGTGTGTGTGTGTGTGTGTAATGTTGCAATAACAGGAAATACATACTCCCCTACAAAGTTATTTGGTCCTAAGTCTCTTTTCTAGGTACAGCTGAGAAAGGATCCTTTCTGACACCCTAGGATTGGTAGCACAGAAGATCCTAAACTGGACGTACCATTTAAATTACACACATTTCGTATGGTCTTGCTTTTATAAACAGAAGTATACTCCAGTCAGTGCCATGAACCTGTACAAATGTCTTGAATGTCAGCTCACTCATTGCTTCACTTTGCTCACTCAGATTATTATCATACCTGGATGTTTAGTGACCCAGTTTGGGTTCTTTAAAAAAAATGCAGTATAATTTGCACAAGGAAGAATTTTAATTGAGACTGCAGAATATGGAGAGAGGAAATGTAACATCCCACCCACCCTGGACTGCATTTCAATGCAGCAACTCATGGTAGAAACCTTCCATTAATTCCAATGGAAGCCTTTTCTCTCTGTGTGTGCATTTGTATGTGTGTGTTATGTGCCATCAAGTAGGATAGTGACCCTAATGGGGGTTTCAAGGTAAGTGACATATTTGAGGAAAGGTTTTGCCAGGTCTACTCCCATTCCCAGTGAGTTTCCATGCCCCAGTGGGGACTTGAAGCCATATTTCCTGAGTCCTTGTCCAACACTCTTTCCATCTAGTGCTAATTACTTGCAACCATCATAGATGGAGTGGTTTGCATTTAAATCACACACACCCTCCAACGTGACTACTATTAAACTGTAGCTATGGTGCATAAGAACACATTTATTGTGTGGGAAGTGATGGGGTCAACTGTAAGTGACCTTTCCCAAGCTGAACCAGAGCTTGGAACAGTTCAGTGTTTTGGACAACAACTGGCTAAGGAATTCTGGGCTAGGGGAGACACCACAGTCCACTAAGTGATGCTTGTATGGACCCAGCCATCATTAGGTGTGGTTGTATCTTGGTATATGCATGAGACATCTGGATACCTACCTGCTTTGTTGCAGAGGGGGCTGCACACTTGTGTTTGGGAAAAGTCATTCTTGAGCTCAGCTACTGCCCTATGACTGCAGTGCGATCTCAGAGATACAGACAGTGGTCTACTGGCTCTTCATTTATTCCCCAGCTCTAGCTTCTTTGGGTTAATAAAGATGCAAAACACATTGAAGCTAGAAAATGAGCTGTATGTTGGATTTGACTTCAACTTCAAAATCATTTCAGGCAAAGGGGCCTTTCTATCATTGTTTACAACTGGTTCAGTTTTTCAAAGGCTGCATTGTCCTTGCTTGGAACGACAATAGCCTATTTTCCTGTGGAGTTCAGTGACGAAAAGCAAATATTTGGAAGTCGGAATGTCCTTTAATTTGTTCTGCAATGTGTCCTTAAATTTCATCCAACTTATGGCAACCTTAATAGGGTTTTCAAGTTATGTGAGATATTTAGAAAAGGGCAATTCTTCCAGTTGATGTATTCTAAAAGAGATCCTTTTACACTTCTCAGTGTTTTCTTCCTTCAAAAGTGGTATCTCTGGCAACATCCTTTCAGGTCTGACATTTCAGGGACACAATGGAAAAGAAGAATGCACATTATCTTGCTGTTGGAATTTACCTATAGGTTTAATCTGGCAGAGTTTTAATCTTAAAGGCTGAAAAAGGTCTCCAGGAATGAGTAATGGATAAATACACTCTTTCTGTATGATATATGTGGGAAACGTTTTCTCTTAGCCTAGTTAATCCCTTTCCTGTAAACCATTTCTAAGTACTCTGTAATGAGAAACCCCTGAGAAGGGTCATGATCAGTCAGAATCGACTTGACAGCACACAGTTATTATTTTAATAAGATAGGTGACTTGGTCCATCACATATGGATTTATTGTCACTGGTACCAACCTGTGCATGGCCAAAATTCTTTGCAGGTCTGGTTTAAATGACATAACCTTTTATATGATTACATGGTAAAGGCCACATTGACATATGCAGTAGGACCTCAGTATCTGCAGGGGGATTGGTTCCAAGCCTCCTGTGGATGCCAGAAATAGCGGATAAACGAAGCACTTACTTTCAGTTTCTCTGGGAATGTGTATTTCTAGGTTTTTAATTTTATTTTATGGTATTTTTCAGGCAGCGAATAAGTGAAACCATAGGTAATTGCTCTCGCAGATATGGTGGTGTGATTTCTCAACAGGACTGACCCAACACATTTTGGGCAGACCCTTGTTAGGAAATGTCTCAGAGGTGTGATGTTCTGCAAAATCTCCAGAATCCCCAACTTGCAGTTGTATAACTGGAGATGGCCTTGGAAGTGATTGTGCCAGGGGGGTAGTGAATACTATTCTGTGCGACTGGGCTGGAGAAAGAACAGCCATAGATGGAGTGGACTGTTGTGTGTATGGTAAAAACACAGAAGATTCTGAAAAAGATCATCAAAGATCTCCATGTATTCAGTTCAAGTTGTATAACACCCAACCGAGTTATTCTGGCACACTTGGCAGAAAATCCCACATGCTTCTTCCTATTCCTGGCAGTAACTATACAATAATGGCAAAGGAAATAACTATCAAGTCGCTGCCCTTTCAGGATACTTAAAACCTGCTGCCGGTGGCAGTTTCCTTTCTCAGCTTAACCATAGGGTCAAACTTGCCTGATCTGTACAGAGACTGTGTTTGAAATCCAGAGTGGATTTGTCATCTCCTCTGTGTGGATGCAAGAACTGACACAGTCTCCACCTACAAATGTTGGAATAGCGCTGCATTTTAAAGGCTTAAAAGAACTGGGGATCTTAAAGCAGGGTTGGGGAACCTATTAACTACAGGCTGCATATAGAATCAAAGAATAATTGAGTTGGAAGGGGCCTAGAAGGCCATTGACTCCAACCTCCTGCTCAATGCAGGAATCAGAATCTGACCGATAGTTGTGTAATTTTCTCTTGAATGCCTCTAGTGCTGGAGTGCTCTCCACCTCCCGAGGTAATTGGTTCCATTGTCATACTGCTCTAACAGTTAAGACCTTTTATCTGATATTCAGCCTAACTCTGAATTCCTGTCGCTTGGGCCCGTTATTACATCTCCTGCACTCTGGGATGATCGAAAACAGATCCTGCCTCTGTATGACTACTTTTTCAAGTATTTGAAAAGTGCTATCATGTCACCCCTCAGTCTTCTTTTCTCAAGGCTAAACATGCCTAGTTCTTTCAGTCTTTTCTCCTAGAGCTTGGCTTCCAGTCCCCTGATCATCCTTGTTGCTCTCCTCAGAACTTGCTGTGGTTTGTTAGCATCCTCCTTAAAGTGCAGTGTCCAGAACTGGACACAGTACTTAAGATGAGGCCCAATGCTGAATAGAGGGGACTAGTACCTCATGAGATTTGGAGATTATACTTCTGTTAATGCATCCTAAAATTGCATTTGCCTTTTTTGCAGCCACATTGCAATGTTGGCTTATATTCAGCTTGTGATCTACAACAATTCCAAGATCTTTCTCACATGTTGTGTTACTGAGCCAAGACTCCCCCCATCTTGTACCTGTGCATTTGTCCCCCCCCCCCGGGTGGAGAACGTTGCACTTATCCCTGTTAAATTTCATTTTGTTGCTTTCAGCCCAGTGCTCAAGCCTATCAAGATATTTTTAAATTTTGTTCCTGACTTCCGGCGTGTTAGCTATTGCACCCAATTTTGTGTCATCTGCAAATCTGATAAATATTCTGTGCACTCCCCTACAGTTTTTTGTTGTGGCCTCTGCATCATTTCTCTACCCCAGTATTGCCAATGGAAAAAGCTTCCCAGCTGGTGGTCGATTTCAACATGTGCCTCCATTGGAATGTTAAAATACAGAAGTAAATTTTTAAAAGGCTTTTAGAGCCCTGGGAAGCAACCATATAACCACCAACACCCCCCCCCCCCTCAATCAGCAAATGTCTTGCCAGTTTGTCCATGATTCATGGAACTGGTTTCTCAACCAAAAATGAAAACCAAGTGTGTCTTTCTCTCTAGATACGAGCAATTGTCTGGGAAGCTTTTTTCCACTGGCAGTACAGTAGTGGGGTTGAGAAATGATGCAGGGGGCACAACAGAATTACAGTATTGTTGCCATCAGCCGTTGAAAGACCAGTAATAAGGGATCTGATCTGGGCGTGGTGATCCAGTTTGAGTAACTCATATTTACTCTGACTACTGAAGAGTAGCTCTTTCCATGTGCAGGGCAGAGATTTTTCCTAGCCCTGTAATTCAAGATCTTTTACCTGGAGCATGGCTAGGCAAAATGTGGACAGAAAGCTACATCCCCCCGCCCCATAGTTTTAGTTAGTCCTGCCATCCTGTTGTTGATTTCCCCTCCATCCTGGTGAAAGTAAGTGATGTAATGGCAAAAGGCAGTGATTCTTTCTTGAAAAAATATGTGTGGTGTGCTCATGGCTTGTTTTAAAACTGAATTGTGCTTTTGGGGTGCAGTTTGCCTTTAAAACAAGGTACACAATCCCTGTACACCTTGTTTTCAAGGGGAAATTGCTTGCATTTGCTGCTGTCACTGTGCTGTCGAATACCAGTGTCCCCATAGCAAATGTGGTGGTGGGGACGATAGCAAGAAGTTGCAGGTCCAGCCTCCCAGTGGGGGCAATATATTCCTGTCTTGTCTGTCTTTGACTTACAGATGCAAGGGACGGAATCTGAGTGCCCTTTCAGATGGGGGCATTTGTACTACCCTTTTCTGTTGCCATGGTTTGTGCTCGAATTGTTATCTACTGGAGGTTCTATATAACTTCTGTTATGATCAGTGCATGACAGGGAGCTTAAACGGGACTCAAATGTTCCATCTGGAAGAGCTTTGATGTCCACCTAAAACTCAAGCTTCAATTCTTCGCTATGTTACTTCTTGTAACACTGATTCAGAAATGTGGATGTAGCTGGTACATGTGTAGGCATCCTTCAGTTTCGAGAGACTATGGTAACATGCTCTGAATAGAGGACTTGGAACAGCGTCTAGTGTGGCTGAGAAGGCCAATTCGAGAGTGACAATCCCTTCCACACTGAAGACAAATACAATCTGTCCCCTGTCCAGCTCCCTGATTTTCCTGGTTTCGAGACTGCCTCTTTGCCTTGGCCTGCTGAACAAGTGTCTCTTCAAATTGGGAGAGGCCATGATGCACCGCCTGCCTCCAGGCTGAATGCTCAGATGTCAAGGTTTCCCATCTGTTGAGGTCCATTCCTAAGGCCTTCAGATCCCGCTTGCAGATATCCTTGTATTGCAGCTGTGGTCTCCCTCTGGGGCGCTTTCCCTGCACTAATTCTCCATACAGGAGATCTTTTGGAATCCGAATGTCAGCCATTCTCACGACATGCCCAAGCCAACGTAGACGTCGCTGTTTCAGTGATGTATACATGCTAAAAATTCCAGCTCATTCTAGGGCTACTCTATTTGGAACTTTGTCCTGCCAGGTGATACCAAAAATGCATCAGAGACAAGGCATATGGAACATGTTCAACTTCCTCTCCTGCCGTGCACAAAGGGTCCAGGACTCACTGCAGTACAGGAGTGTACTCAGGACACAGGCTCTATAGACCTGGATCTTGGTATATGCCGTCAGCTTCTTATTAAGCCATACTCTCTTTGTGAGTCTAGAGAACATGGTAGCTGCTTTGCCAATGCGTTTGTCCAGCTCGACATCTATTGAGAGAGTGTCAGAGATCGTGGAGCCAAGGTACACGAAATCATGACCAACCTCCAATTCTTGTGTAGAGGTAGTAATAGAGGGAGGTGAGTCCACGTCCTGGCCCATGACTTGTGTTTTCTTCAGGCTGATTGTTAATCCAAAATCTTGGCAGGCCTTACTAAAATAATTCATAAGTTGTTGGAGCTCTTCAGCAGAATGGGCAACAACAGCTGCGTCATCGGCGAAGAGGAAGTCCCGCATGCATTTCAGCTGGACTTTGGTCTTCACTCTGAATCTAGAGAGATTAAAGAGCTTTCCATCTGATCTAGTCCGGAGGTAGACACCTTCTGTTGCAGTTCCAAAGGCGTGCTTCAGCATGACAGCAAAAAAGATCCCAAGCAGGGTTGGCGCGAGGACACAGCCCTGTTTCACTCCGCTTCGGATGTCAAAGGTATCTGATGTTGAGCCATCAAAAACTACAGTGCCCTTCATTTCCTCATGAAAGGACCTGATGATGTTAAGGAGTCGAGGTGGACATCCAACCTTGGGAAGTATTTTAAAAAGGCCGTCCCTGGTAACCAAATCAAAGGCTTTTGTGAGATCTATGAAGGCCACAAAGAGTGGCTGTTGTTGTTCCCTGCATTTCTCCTGCAACTGTCTGAGGGAGAATACCATGTCAGTGGTGGATCTATTAGCTCGAAATCCACGCTGTGATTCTGGATAGACTCTGTCTGAAAGCACCTGGAGTCTCTTCAGCACAATATGGGCAAGCAGCTTCCCTACAACACTGAGAAGAGAGATGCCACGGTAGTTATTGCAGTCGCCTCTGTCTCCTTTGTTCTTGTACAATGTGACGATGTTTGCATCCTTCATGTCCTGTGGTATTCCACCTTCCCTCCAGCAAAGACAAAAGATTTCATACAGCTTAGTGGTGATGATCTCTTTACAGCACTTCAGCACTTCAACAGGGATGTTATCCTTTCCAGGTGCCTTGCCAGAGGCGAGGGAATCCAAGGCTGCTTTTATTTCTGCTAAAGTTGGTTCGCTGTCCAACTCTTCCAAGACAGGCAGGCACTCGATGTTATTTAATGCCTCTTCGGTTACTACATTCTCTCTGGAATATAGCTCAGAATAGTGCTGCACCCAGCGTTCCATCTGCTGTGCTCGGTCCTGGATGATCACGCCTGTAGCAGACTTCAAAGGAACAGATTTCTTCTGTATTGGACCTAAAGCCTGCTTGATACCGTCATACATTCCCTTGATGTTACCTGTGTCCGCTGCTATCTGTATCTGAGAGCAGAGCTGAAGCCAATCATCGTTAGAACATACTGTCATCAGAAACATAAAGCACAATGAGCCAGTTCACCTACATCTTGGAAGCTTGAAATTTGCTCAGGTTTTTTAGAGCAACCTGTCAAGCTCATCCATAAGTTGAAAAGGCAAAGGCCTCCCCTCCCTTTTGGATTGTGCAGACATAATAAGCAAGTGCTGATTAAAGCAAACGGAAACACTGAAATATGGAGACCTAGGTGTCACTGTGTTGAATACTGTGTTCAGTTATGGATTCAGGGAAAGACAGACCTGGCTGTTCTGGTTTTGGATTATATAATTGTCCATTGTTAAAACATGATTGCTCATATGAAAAGAAAAGATTTGCAAATTTGTAAGCCTGCTTCTGTTGTCTCCAAATCTTGGGTGCCTCAGTACCAAATGCTGCAGGGCACACAAATCTGCTTTGAAAGCAGATCTGCCATGAAATGCTGTAACTAGCTATCCTATACAAATGAAAGGGAGTCTCCTAAATTGACTCGTTCCTCATTTTGAAGTCAAACAGGATTGCTTCTCCAAAGAGGGTTGAATGACTGAAAAGCATAAGGAGATAAAAGAGTGTGTTGGCCAATGCACTTCTTTCCAGGATTGTGTGCAGCCACAGAATGCAATTGATGTCCACCACAGTCATGAGGTCCACAGACAGTTCTGGATCAAGTCTTGGATGTATAGAAGGCTGCATCATTTCAGGGATGCCTGTTTCTATTCACCCAGATGCAAGGAGGAAATTCACTGACTTGTATTTTAATGCACACAGTTTTAATTTGTACTTCCTAAACCAAAGGCCCATTGAAATGCAGCTGTACTTCAAAATTTGCAGTTTTATGAATCCTTTTCTCTAATTTTGAGGTCTGGGTACATAAGGAAAAAGTATGTAGCAAAATTATATATCTTCATGATGCTATATTAAAAAAATTCTTGGAAAAATGCGTATGTTAGAGAAAATGCATATAACAATGCATTAAAAAAAAAACCCTTAAGAGTTGTGGACGTTATACTTCCAAAAAGTATTTTTTCCAAAGCCTGCCATTACAGTACATCTCTGAGCTCTGCGTAGGTATCAGATTTCATCTTGGTAATCCCACCAAGAGATCCTATCTCATGGATCTCAGATTTTGGGATGATACTATAAGCTAATGTATCTGCCATCCCAGTGTTTTGTTGCATTGTTGTTTGAGACAATGTGGTATAGTAGATAGGTATTAAATGAGGATTAGGGGAGAGCTGAGCTCAATTCCCCCTTGGCTCTGAAGCTCACTTGGTGATTTTAGATTAATCACCATTTTCAAGTAGCTTAACCTTAAGGACTGGTGTGAGGATAAAACGAGGAGGGCAAGCATATAGAGGTTGACAATGAGGAAACTGAAATTTGAAGATTTTGTATACCTTGGTTCAGTCATCAGCCCAAATGGAAACTGCAGCCAAGAAATCAGGAGAAGACTGAGACTCAGAAGAGCAGCAATAGAGATTTATTTATTTATTCATTTTAGAATATTTATACAACACTTGACTTAGTGCCAAGCACTACTCTAGGTAGTTTACAATCAAAGAAGAAGAAGAAGAAGAAGAAGAAGAAGAAGAAATTAAACTCACGAACCCACTCCACAAACCAAAGATTAAACTAAAATAAATCTACAACAACTATAAATGCAAATAGCAAACAAACTAACTAAAACCTAAATGATGGTGGCATCAGGTGGCTGATTTATAGATTGATTCAGGAGAGGATGTCCTTGAATGCTTCTCTAAAGAGTAGTGTCTTCAACATTCTCTTGAAGGTTGGGAGGGAGGGGGGGCTGAAGCAGCTCTACTGGAAGCACATTCTATAAGGACGGGGCCACAACTGAGAAGGCTCAGTTTCTAGTAATAGTCTTCTTTGCCTTCCTTGACGTGGCCACTGGCAAGAGTACAGCCTGCAAAAATTGAGTGGTATGGGCCAAAGTTCTGAGGGAAAGACACTCCGATAAATATTGGGGTTCCAAACTATTAAGGGCTTTGTAGATTAAACCCAAAACCTTGAATTTAATCTGGAAGGAGACAGGATGCAACGCAGTTTGAAGCCTTCAAGTCAACTTCAAGGACAGCCCCATGTAGAGTGAGTTACATTAGTCAAAGTTAAGACCACCAGCTCATGCACCAATGTCATCAGGGAACCCCCCTCATCCAGACATCATCAATTAGAAGAGATAATAAAGTAATCTAGGCTCACAGGAGCCAAGATAATCCACACTATTGTATTCCAGATTACTATGTATGGGTGTGAAAAGTGGACAGTACAGAAAACTGAGAGGGGAAAAAAATGATTTGTTTGAATTATGGTGCTGGGGGAGAACTTTGCAGATACTCTAGACTGCTCAAGAGACTAACAAGTGGGTATTAGAGCAAATCAAGCCTGAACGATCTCTGGAGGCAAAAATGTTGAAATTGTCCTACTTTGGGTGCATTATGAGAAGGCAGAATTCTCTGGAAAAGACAATAATGCTGGGAAAGGTTGAAGGCAAGAGGAATAGAGGAAGGCCAAACATGAGATGGACTGACTTTAGGAAGCCAAAGTCTTGAGTTTACAAGATGTGAGCAGGGCAGTTGATGACAGGACATTTTGGAGATTGATCGTTCCTAGGGTTGCTAAAAGTTGAAGGCAACTTGACAGCACGTAACAACAACAAGCATATAGAACGGCTTCAGCTCCTTGAAGGAAAAGCAAGATGTAAAACAGAGCTTGTAAAATTTACTGATACCCCCACAATACAACTTTCAGGCAAACTTTCCTCTGCCCCTAGCTATTATGGCCATTAAGAAATTATTGAATAATGGCCTCCAAAAATACTTTTCCAGCTTTGATATAAAATTAATAAAGTGGCAGTTTTACTGAGTTGCTATAGGAGTAGCATTAATATTTTAAAAATTAAACACATGTTATTTTGGTCTCAGCATCATGTGGGAGAATTGTCTGAACTCAGCCATCAAAAGCCACATGGCTTCAATTACTTAGAAATACGGCTTGCTTAGTGATAAATATTTCATAGATAAGGCTGACATCTCATCTCTAACTGACACTGTGCCTTCTTTCCTTCCTTCCTCCCTTTTTTTTTGCTTGAGAGTCAAAGTTGAAGCCTTATCTCATAATCCTTTGACTTTGTCCGAGTGCCTGTGTCATAACCTCTGTGCTGCTTAAGCCATATTTCTTCTGTCCGTCACACAAGTGGATAGAGCTTAAAGAGTTATCCTGCAGCACTTTCCTCCTCTTTGGTACAGCAGATAATGCTGAGTTAAGTGGAACCATGTAGTCCCTATGTACCTGATATCTCAAGTTCTTTCCCCTTTGCTTCTGCTTGATCCCTCTCTATAGATAAAGGGAATGTGTGTGTGATGCTATTGACAGATACATGGACAGAGTTCCATTAAGAGGTCGAAGGGAATCCCAATCCGCTTGGCTGCTAACAGATGTGCATCTTCTTCTGAAATCTTATTCGTGAATGAAAAAGTGCCAGATCCATGGAAGTTCCGGTGCATGCCAATCCAGACCATGAATATTGGACTGAATTTCATGGGTCTGAGAACTGCAGTTTAAGACATACCACCAGGCATACTTTGAATGCCGTCTGGTTCTGGAAGCTAAGCAGAGATGGGTCTGCTCAGTACTTGAATGGGAGACGTCCATGTAGCATCTTGAATCTTGAGGAATGGCTAGGAAAGTATCCTGTCTGAATCTTGGAGAGCCATTGCCAGAGTTGACAGTACTGGGCTAGCTGGACCCATGGCATGACTAAGGTTAAAGCAGGTTGCTATGTTGCTAGGTGTACCAGGTGGGAAATGTCACCCTGTTGACAGTTGTCCAGAATTCTTCATTAGGCATAAAGGGTATAAAACGTAGAGTTAAGACAAATAGTTCAAAAATTGGTCTAGATATGTTGCCCATGGCTTATGAACTCAGCCTGACCCCATCTTTGCTCTCCTGCCACAAACTCATGAAGACGTTTCTCTCCAAGCAGGCTTTCCGTGAGTGGGTTTTTTAAAATGGGTGGTTGTGCCTCACTTTGCTTTCGTTTACTGTTTTTAACATGACATTTGTCTGATCCTTTTTAGTATTGTATACTTACTGTTTTTAGCTTTTAAATATTGCCTTTTAATGATGCAAGCCACCTTGGGTCCTCTTTAAGGAGAAAGGTGGGGCAAAAGAATTTTGAATAAATAAAATAAATTTTGCACTCTCTTCTGTTTTGCAGATCAAAAATTGGCTTGTTTCCCCCACCCACCCAGCCCACCATTGAGGACTGCCATTTGCCTTAATAACTGAGATACCATTTTTGTAGGTTTGGATCAGAAAAACATGAAGTCAAGTCTTTACATCAACAGAACAAGAGAATAAATCCTGCTTTTGTACTCACTTGAAAAGTAAATTACAGCCACATTAGTACTGATACCTAATGACTGGAAAAGATGGAAATCTCTCTGAGATTCGGTCTCATGGAAAAGCTTCTTCTCATGACCATAGAATTTCTCATAGGTGCCCAATCAGAGTATTTCGAAAAGCAAATACAAAAGGTAGCTGTGTGATCCATTCAGGGAAAGAGAGTTATTTGCAATGTTTTTAGTAATCTGCTAAAGATATTGCCCAACTTGGAACTTGTTTCTATGCATGGATTACACAGCCATATTTCGTACCTGCTGCATAGAGTTGTTTCAGTTTTTCTGACCAGGCAATTAAGAATGCGGTTTTCCTGTAGTCTTGCTTTGATCTTGCATGGTGGTTGATATACTGCAATTAGTATCAGTGGGGGAGAATTATAGTTCTAGAATTATTATGGCAGCATTCCATTGACTTTGAGCATTCATGAACATTTAATTATTATTGTATGTAGTTTTTGTGGAGCACTGGCATACTTGAATTCATATATGTATCGGGAGAGACAGTGAACAGGGAAGGTAGTCAACTAATGTTAGATGATGGGAGAAATTAACATGTTAATCATTAGGTGGCACTATCACAGCACTATTAATACTTTAGGACTGGTTTGGTTACAACAATTATCAGAATTCTCTACTATGTCATTAGTTGTTTTACATGCTATTAGCCATCTTAAGAGAGACCTAAGGGGCCTCTGTTTACCAAGATTTATCAACTCATTTATTCCAGTCATGGACTCTTGCAACATAATGTAAAAGGCAAAAGGCAGCATAATTTCCTGTCATATTTTTAGTATTTTTAAATTAACAATCCGAGTTGAATCCATATACAGACATCTCAATTTTATAAGAAAGTTGGCGTAGTGAGAACAAAATTTGACATATTTATAATTTCTTATTAGGATGGGTTAAGAGATTCTGAGTTCTGAACTCTGTCAGAGACCACATAGCACTATTTTTTTTAAAAAATGTATCTCTTATCTATCTATCTATCTATCTATCTATCTATCTATCTATCTATCTATCTATCTATCTATCTATCTATCTATCTATCTATCTATCTATCTATCTATCTATCTATCTATCTATCTATGGAAATATAATATGAAATGTCATTCCTTCCTACTTCTGCATGTGGTCTTGGGTCAATGATCCTGGGATACGAGTTCATCATTTCATTACGAGCCCCCCTATGCCAACTATGTTCTCTCTTAGAACTTCACTAGGGACCGTGTCCAAATATCTGGGAGTCTTTTCGTCGCCTTTGAGTAAAGTCTGCAAGATATGTCTCCTGCAAGGCTATAAATCAAATTTTATTTGGCACCCATTGCCTGAGACCTGATTTTATTCCTTCCTGTTCATTTCAAATATGTCTTGAGGGAGACATGTTCTTCTGTTTTTTACTCAGTTCTTGGCTTCTCTAGAGAGCATGGGATTCTCACCATTGGAAAAGCTCTTTGGAAATCTCCAGCTTTCTCATTCAAATAACGTTAAACTGATGGTGGTTTGAAACTGCCAGTTATCTGGGAGAAGATTCTTCTTTCCTCCAACATCTCAAAAATTTTGGTTCAGACTCCCAGTTGCTAATTATCTGCTCCAGATGCCCCATCAAGACCTGACACAGGGAGCGTAAGTGCTCTTCCTTCCTGTACATTGGTGTGATGTGAACGAGAAGACCTTCTCTGTACCAACTGACTGTACAGGGCATTAAATGCAGTGGAGGGGATAGGGATAGCCCTACAATTAGATACAAGTTGACTGGAAACCATAGGGACTGCATAGGTCCCCGAAGTCATTTGTGTGCCTCCTGGCCTATCCTGGACTCACCACTGAAAATACATTAGATGAAAATGGAGACTGTGCAGATGTCCCCAGGAACAACAATTCTCCTCTACTGGTGCTGCTCACAGTAGGGAAAGAAAGGACCCCTGAATCCACAGATCTCTTGACCCTCCCTGAAATGAAATTCATTGGCTATCTTTATATAATTGCTAAATCCTGATATATATATATTATATATGGTTATTTCTAAAATTAACATACGTTTGTTAAAAGTAGGGAAGACGTGTCTCTGCACTTCTCAGGCAATGACTGTTTTCCCATGGTTCATTGAGGAACACTATTACTGGACTTTTGCTATACATATGAAATTCATTGGATATCTTTATTTTTTATTTATTTATTTATTATTGGATTTTTATCCCGCCCTTCTAGACAACAGTCTACTCAGGGCGGCTCACAAAATATTACAACCAGATAAAAACAACAATTAAAATCTACAATAATACTATAATCAAGATGGAAAAATAAACTTCAAACCAAGAAAAGTAAAATCAAGTATTGGCAGTAGGGAAGGCCTGCCTAAAGAGCCAAGTTTTTAATATAATTCCTAAATCCCAATATACAGTATATGGTTATATTTCAAAGTTGCAATGAGGGAGATCTCCACATAGCCATGGCCTGCTGACTCCAGATGTTGTGAGGCGGCAACAAATATTTAGTTTTCCTACTACTGTATTCTTATTGCCGGGAAGAAGGAGAGGTAACTAGTGGGATTTCCTACTTTAGGTGTCAATATAACTTGCCTGGCCTTGGGCAAAAGACTCTCTTTCTCCCTTTCCTATTGGTGTAAGCAGCCAATCTTATACAATGTCTTAGGCCAGTCCTGGGAGATAAAGCCACAAAATGGCTTCCTCCTTGGTGATGTTCTGGAACTTCTCTGATTATCTGGCAGGGGGTTGGACTTGGGTCCTTCCAACTCTAAAATTCTACAGTTCCCAAGTCAACATAGAAAGAAGTATCACAGTAGCAGATCCTCTGCTGAGCATGATTGTTTCATAACATCTCAGAGGAGGTGCCTAAAAAAGCCAGACCAAGTCAAAATATAGGGAACGTTCTTCCCTTCTTGTATTCTGTGAGCGACAGCAAAGACATCAGGGAAGGATGTTACGAAACTGGTTGACTTCTGTCTAGTTTGCATATTACTTACTTACTGGCTGTCCTTCTCCTTCTGGTGGGGTGCAAAGAACACGTTTGCTCTTTCTCTTCTCCTACAGTATATAGCTTACCCTCTGATCGGAGATGTCGCTAAACAGGAAAAATGGGGGACCTTCTTCTTTCTGTGTTTCAGAACCACATGTGATTATTCTGCAAGACTGCCAATATCTCTGGTCATTATGAGGTCTGCAAAGTAACCATAACAAATGCTGTGAACATGCTTTTTTTAAAAAAAAGTATTTGACAACAAACTATACATTACAGATAGCCTGTTATTAGTAGCTGAAATCTGTTTGTGTTCTGGAGATGTGATACAGGCACATGGTCTTTGTCTTCTCTGAGTCTTAATCCCTTGCTATATATGGTTTACAACTTTCTGCTAGCTTCTCCTTTGCTTCACACCGAGGCGCCTCTGCCAACTTGAGACCCGCCTCACCTTCCTCTTCTTTTTTCTGATCCAGCTTTATGATGGAGACGAGGATCATGGTGTGTGGAGAAGAATGGGAGCCTGGGAGTTTCTGTTTTCAATAGGAGAGTTTGCTGTTGGTGGTACCAGCTGTTTGGAAAGTTGGCAGTCATTAGACTTAACCCTCCTATCTCTCTGCACTCCAGACTTCTCATTCTGATGAGGACCCCTGCTCTCATTGCATGGCTGATGTTTAACACCACCAATACAACCAGATACCTTAATACATCACATATTTAACACATCATGCTGCTGGCCTCTAAGAAGCATGTATTTAAGACATCATGTTGTTGGGCACTAAGAAACCACAAGATAATACCTCAAGTGGTTTCACTCGTGTTGATATACAATTTGCTTATAAAATTAAATTCCTTGCTAGGAACATCAACAGCCAGCTGCTGAGTATGCCATCTGAATTTTCATTTTTCTTGTTGTTTTGTTTCCCTAAAAGCCCACAGATTTTATTGGGCTTCTTCCACATCCTTTTTAATTTGACCCTGTAAACTCTCGGTTGAAGATTCAGGCTTTTTACACCTGTTATCCGGTTTCTCTCAAGAAAGAAAGCTTCAAAAAAACTGTTAGACCGAGGCACGAAGGCTTCTTGTGAGGTTATTTTATTGCAAAGGAAAACGCCTGCTGCAGAAAGCGGGGAGAAAAACAATTTACCACGCAGGGCAAAGGCTTTTCTCCAAAGAACAAAAGGAGTGGTACAATCTCTTATAGCCTGTCCCTTCCGGGTGATTTGGGGTGGGCGCACAATCTCCTTAAAGGGGTCAGAAAGTTAGTTGGCGAAAATTCATTGGATTAGTAAAAACACCTTTCAAACATGCGCAGAACAGATAACCGGACCTTCTTCTCTCCCTGGGGCCCCTGCATTCCATTCTTATCTACTACAAAGCATGTTGTTTTTCAGTAAACGGACCTTCTTGTTTTCAGAAAACATTAGTCCTTGAGTCAAGAGGAAAAGCAAAAAGAAAGGGAGGGGTTGGGCCCGCTTTTACGGGGCATTCTTTTCTCTGAATAAGTCAAACACAATTTTCCTAACAAATCCCTCCTTTTCTTTTTCTACACATTTTGACTTATTCACAATTATAAATTTCGTCCTGGGCTGGGATGATTTTGTAGCTTATTTCAGATTCTCTTACAGTCATCTGCGTTTTTGGCATTGCCGCCTGAACTGCTGAATTAATCATGCTTCTAAGAAGAGGTATAATACAGGGTAACAACATTAGTCCAGTTGTTGAAAACCCCTCCTAACCACCCAGTGTCATCCATAATTCCAGCCCATTTTTGAATAGGGACATGAGCCAATTTCCGCATTCGACAATTGGAATCTCCCAATTTAACAGGGCGCTTTATTATGTCGGGAGTACGCTGGATACAAAACATTCCTAAAAGATTATTAGACAATTCCCACCTGGTTTTGATAGTGTGCTCGGGTATCCCTGAGAGATTGTACGGTACAGTATGACTCCACTCAAGTACCTCCCAAGGCCACTGATCTCCCTTAAGAGTACCGCCACAAATGTAGCAATTTGAAACATTCATAGTGGTAGCTATTGTTTGTGCCAGTTCAACAAACAGATTAGTTGTCCTGGGAGTCAAAGATTGTTCCCAAGGGTCCATTTCCATCTCTCTCCAGAAGGTCTGGTATCTCCTCAAATCTTCCCCTATTTTATATTCCTTAGTCTGGACAATTTTAAGGAACGCTTTAGGTTTGCTTCCTTTTCCCTCTATAAGTATACTGAACGTCTGATCCCACATGGAAGTTCCCCATTTGTTCTTCTCATCCCACATCTTTGGTTGTAATATGGTAAAGTTAACAAAGTTACAGGTACCCCAAGTGCAGTCAGGTTTTGCAGGTATTGATTTCAAGGTTGCAGTTTTATCTGCAGTGGACCAGGTAGCCCATACTATGCAAGTTGGATTAGTGTGGAATCCAAATCCATGATCCCCCATGGGGCCGCATGATCTAGTGGATCCCATGTATTTGTGCTGTGCCTTATAGTATTTTACCTATTCCATTCCCCCACACTTAGTGTCGTTGAAGGGTTGCCAGGGTGTAGATCTCCACCCAGATCCTTTCAGGATCTTCCTTAGGATCAAAACAAACTGGCTCCTGACTCCCTTTCCTGCAGACAGTATATTCTACATTGTTAAATCGACATACAGAGGTATTGCCCATACATTTATAGACGGACTTGTAGAGCAATGTTTGATGTTCCTGATTCCCTTTCCTGGTAGTTATCACACAAGGACAAGTAGACCCTGTCACTTGCAGAATAAAGCTCAGAAAGATCCCTAATACTGTAATCACTTTGCCGTCTACCCTTGGTCTACCAATTAGCATCTGCCTGATGTTCTTCCAAGACATCAGAGGGGTAGGCTTTACCGCCGCTGGTAGTGGGAGTTCCATTCCTCGTCCTCTGAGTCTGGGCTGGGCACGGACCAAGGGCTTTCGCTCCTGCACTTCCAACACGTCTCGTGGTGTACCGAAGATGCGTAGCGGAGCCATCCCTTAGGAATGGCTTTTGCCTGCGTCGAGCTATCGGGTCGAACCCTCCACTGATAGCTTGCAACTGGTGTTTCCACAGCCCACAGGCTTTAGGTCCACAACCTCTCGGAATATCCCACCTTCAGCACATACCACCTCAATGTCGGGCTTTCGTCAAATTTGGTTATTCTGGCACACCAATGGTGAGGGCAAAAGTGGCAATATAGTAGACAATGGGGCTCAAAGGGATCTATCCCTAGCAAGGGATCTTTTAAGTTCCGGATATCGCCTGGTATACCATCAACTGGTTGCCCCAGGCCAACCCCTCGTATTCAGTGTCCCAATAGGAAGTAGTTTGTATTTGCACTATCCACGCCTCTACCTCTCCCTTTGGTGTTCGACTGATTGAACAGGAAAAGCAGGGGCAAACACTACCTGTTATATGGGGAACTATGGACATTACTCTACAATATCCGTCCAAATAATGAAATTCGACAATCCTCATCTAACTCTTCGTCATCAGATAATGAAATCACACACTCCTCCTCTGATTCTCCTTCAGAACTACTCTCAGTATCGGTAATTTCACACAGTTCCTGATTCTTCGTAATAGGGCAGACCTTACAGTACTGATTGTGCCACCACTGAGAATCCCACAATTCTGTAAAAACCCCGTTAAAAATTCTTCTTTCCTCCTCCCTATCGATTGTCTCCTCGTCTTCCAATACTACTTGATCTCCAATTGAATACCCTTTAAAGAAATAGAACCCCCACCGACTCCTGCTAATTTTTAAGGATACCTTCCAAGTTTGAACCAGATTATTGACCTTCCTTGCTTCCAGGAACACACTAAAGAAGGGGCAACACTTATGCGCCAATTGCCTGCTGGACATTACTTTTGTCGCCTAAAAATAGTCTTTAGTCCGTCCTCAGACACATGCACGGCTTCCCACCGTCCTTCAGGATTAGTTGCGTGTTTGGCGCGAGTGTGGTGAGTCCAGCCTAGTTCTTTGGTCCTGACGGCAGTTTCTGTTGTTAACAAGATCTGGAACGGGCCAAGCCACCTTGGGGCGAGCGGTTCACTCTTCCATGCCTTGATGTAAGCCCAATCCCCGGGGTGGAAGGAATGCACTACTACCTCCAATGGCGTTCGCTGCACCGCGATGCCTCGCTCCCTATTATCGGAGAGAATAGAGAACAGGGCCAGCAGATATTTTCTTATAAAGGCATCTTTGAAAAGTTCTAGGTTGGGGCTAATTCTCTGTGTGCTAACATCCCAAATTCCCATTCCATATAGACTCTCAAAGGGCGAGAGTCCTGTAGTGCTATGCGGCTTGGTCCTTATAGCATATAAGGATTCCTAATTTGGCCATTAAATCTCAACCTAGTAGGTTCACTCCTGAATTTGGGGTCCACACGAAATCATGCCACAGCTTTTCATGTGACCCAGGTTTTAGCACCTCTAGGGGTTTTAGAACAGGAACCCGTTGCGTTAGGTTTTCTATTCCTACTATGTTACAATGTCCCCCAGAAAGAGGAAGTTGTCCTTCCCAGGTAGGTTGGCTCAGGCTAGATCTCGTGGCTCCTGAGTCTACCAAAAATTCGATTTCCTTTCCCTCTTTGCCCACCTGCAAAGTTAACAAGGGCTCTGCGCAGGCAGGACTTTTTACCAGGCAGCCCCTCACCTGCCCTTGTCCCTCTTCATTCTTTCTACCTTCCACAAGCTTTCCTCTACCTCCCTGGTTACTATACACTCCTCTCTCACGGCCCCGTCCACGAGTCCCGACCCATGGAGGGTTATTTCCTTTTATCTACAACTTTTTCCATCATCTGTGCCATCAATTTCAACTTTCTCTTTTCCTTCTCCTCTTCCCTCCTTACCACTACCTTCTGAGCTTCCGTTAACAAATCTCCTATAGGTTTAGTTGTCAAGTCATCAATTTTCTGTAGTTTGAACTTTATGTCCGGGTAACACCCTGACACAAACTCCAACCTCAGAACATTTGCGTTTGCTTGATCCTCTGGGTCTAATCCGGTATACCGTCGCATATTTCGTTTTAGCCTTTCTAAATACTCGACTGGACTCTCATCTTTTCCTTGGGGCTGTCCAAAGGCTAATTTCATGCTAACGGTTTTAGGGACTGTTGCTTCTAGTCCCTTTAATAAGAAATCTTTCATTTCCCCACACTGCTCCCTAATATTATCAGCCTGAAAGTCCCAGTTCCCCGGGGTTATCTCAGGGAATCTCTCCCTAGCCATCTGTTCTGTTCGGGCGCCATCCTGCGCCTGCCAAAGCCTTCTAGCATGACCCAACGCTTGGTTGGTATACGTTACTCCTGCTAATTGTTTGCAAATATGTAACAATTCAGTGGGCTTATAAACCATAGTCCCTAGAGCGTCCCTGAGTCCTGTCACGAACCCAATGGGGTCTTCTGGAAGATTAGGCAGTTGTTGTTTTATTACCCGAATATCGGAGTTAGTTAAAGGGACCTCTACATATCCAACCCTAGTTCCCATTGGGACTTCCCTTAATGGGTACTGAGCTGATGCACCGGGGCATTCATCAGTTATTTCAGCTGCCTCCTTTGCCCGTGTCCTAGACTTGGTGTTTGGTCGAGATGGGGTCTGCCCCATCTGTTCTACGGTCTTCTGTAGTTTATTAATTTGTTCTCTAAGTGGATCTAAAGGGGGGGAATACTCTATGGTGGAGGCAGCGCTTAAGGGACTGGCCTGGGTTGGGCCCAAATTCCTACCCCCCCTGCCCTGCCTCTTCGTAAGAAGGAGGCGCTGCTAACTGCTCAGCAGCCTCAGGTGGTGCTGTTGGCGGTGCTATGGGCTGCTGATAGTTAACAAACTCTAAGGGGTCAAATTTAGACATTTCCTCACCCTTCAGCTTGGTATCTAATAGGGTTCTGCTTACTGCCAATTTAACTCCTGGTCCAAATTTTATAATGTACCACATCCAGGAGTCGACATAGGCAGTACGGGGCGGATGAGCAACATAGAAGTTGTCCACCCTTTTAATATCATCGAAATTATTGGATCCGAGTTTTGGCCATCTTGGACTGATTTCTAAATTGGTCCAGACCTCTGTGCACATACGGACCATTTCCTGCTCTGACTGAAACTCCTGTACTTTCACCGATTCCCAATGTAGCAACAGCTTCCCCAATGGGCTGTTGCTAGGAATTCCTAGCTCCTCTCCGCCTCTCGGAGTTGGTGCCGGGGCGTCCCCCTCGAAATTCCTCCTTTTCTTTTGGTCCCCGCTGGACCTCTTTTCCTTCCTAAACACCTGGTTTCCCATCCCACGGGAGACAAATACAAAAGGGAAAAGGGGTTTTGCGACAAGAGTAAGGGGTCTCTTGAGCGCAGACACAATAGGATTGCAACAACCACTCTCTCGACCTGACCCAGGGTACCGGATCACACAACGGCTACCGTAGGGAACTGCAGGTCCACTCAATCCTTCACTCATTCAACAACAACCAACCTGTTCGGAGCTTCCCCACCTTAACTTACCAATGTCCGTTGGCCGGCCGGCTTGGAGGACCTCTTGCGTTCGTGCCTCTTTCCGAGTTCTTGATGCCGAGCAGCCGAAGCGTCGGGAAGGAAGCGGCTGCCTAAAAGGAGACAGGGGTACCCTCCGGTTCGCTTCACCGCCGCCCTCGTTCTGCTCGGCCTCAACTGGGCTGTGGCCCAGCCCCAACCGGGGCTGTTAGGAGATCCCGGACGAGCCCCCAAAACTGTTATCCGGTTTCTCTCAAGAAAGAAAGCTTCAAAAAAACTGTTAGACCGAGGCACGAAGGCTTCTTGTGAGGTTATTTTATTGCAAAGGAAAACGCCTGCTGCAGAAAGCGGGGAGAAAAACAATTTACCACGCAGGGCAAAGGCTTTTCTCCAAAGAACAAAAGGAGTGGTACAATCTCTTATAGCCTGTCCCTTCCGGGCGATTTGGGGTGGGCGCACAATCTCCTTAAAGGGGTCAGAAAGTTAGTTGGCGAAAATTCATTGGATTAGTAAAAACACCTTTCAAACATGCGCAGAACAGATAACCGGACCTTCTTCTCTCCCTGGGGCCCCTGCATTCCATTCTTATCTACTACAAAGCATGTTGTTTTTCAGTAAACGGACCTTCTTGTTTTCAGAAAACATTAGTCCTTGAGTCAAGAGGAAAAGCAAAAAGAAAGGGAGGGGTTGGGCCCGCTTTTACGGGGCATTCTTTTCTCTGAATAAGTCAAACACAATTTTCCTAACACACCTCAAAGTGTTTTCTTGTTGTTTTCTTTTACTCATTAAATAAGCTATCTTGGACCTTGCTCATCTTGATGCTTTATTTTATTTTATTCTGTTTTAAAAAAGAATAATATAAATGTTTCTTTATCTACACCAAGGCTTTCTCAGAGATTCTGGAAATAGATACCTTCCTGGATGTCGTAGAGTTTGCTCATATACTTAGAAAAACAGAATCAAGCTGTAGGCTTTGTAACTTTCTACACTCTCACCAGGAAGGCCTAACTAGGAGTTTTGTTGTGACAACCAGTAAACAACAATCAGACTGTGCGTATGTACTCAATTTTTTTCCCATGTGTGCCTAATTGGCAAGATTTCTGTCTACATGTTTTCCAAGTAGCAAATAATCTCATAAAACTAGGAGGTCTTCAAATAATTTGGGCTGATTAGATTTGCCTTGTAAAATGCACAAGGTGGAATGGGAAAATAAGATAAAAGACAATATAAACTTGCCTTTGCATTTCTCAAGGAGCCTAGATTGGATCCTCTCATAATGCGAAGGGCCATGCCCTCGGAAGTTAAAAGCTGAGATAGCATGCCAAGAGGGAAGAGGGGCTCAAAGTCCTAGCTGGCTCCTTTGGTGATTCTTGTGGAGGTGAGGAGGGCTCTGGTGAGGAAAGACCCCCCCTCCCCAACCTTAGAGAATACTGAAGGCATGAAGTGCTGGACAATAGAATACAGCTCAGGAGAAGTATTCATCTCCAAGGATGCCTGCAAATAACTGAGAAGCTGCAGTTGTGAAAGGGAAGCACCGATGCCATAGTTGGATAAATCACATGGTCCAACCAAGTTGCTGAAGTCAATTTCTTATCTCACCTGCTCTTCTTCTGATGACCTGACTTAGCCTGTTTGGTGACTCTGCTTCTGGCTACCTCCTGTTTGGGCCACTGATGGCATATTAGTCTGACCCCAGATTCAGAGTCTGATTAATCTTAGCTTGACCCTTGGACGCTTGTGACCCTTCCTTTATGCACTGACTTAGATTGCCTTCGGACTTTTCTCTCCTGGAGTTTATCTCTCACCTACAGCTACAAATGAAGACAGAAAGAGCATGTTGGTGTTACACAAAGGAAAGGAAGAGGTTTGAAGGAAAGCTTCTCTACTGTAACATTGGCCATCAAGAAGTTTTGGGCTACAACTCATAATTTCCTAGCCATGTTAACCATCACTTTTGACCCATCCTGAAATTTTGGTGAGATCCCATGACTATTCAGGCTACACACTATCATGAGTTGCTGTCTAAAACATTGGGGCATTGGCTCTGGTCTGTTACACAGAGGAACAACTCCAAGGTGGTTTTGAGCCTAATCCCTGGATGCTCTAGCCCTAGCAGAGGCTCCATTAATCAACCATCCTGGGAAGTCTGTACCCATTGCAACATGTGGAACATACCTGTTGAGGTGCTTCTCTTCCAAACATAGTGGTTAATTAGGCCACAGTAGTCACCACATGCCACAGTGGTTAAACTGTAGTACTGCAGTCAAAACGCTGCGCACAACTTGAGTTCAAACCCAATGGGCTCAGATAGCTGGCTCAAGGTTGACTCAGCCTTCCAAACTTTCAATGTTGGCAAATTGAGTACCCAGCTCGGTGGGAGGTGCAGTGTGTAGCCTGCATAATTAAATGGCAACTGCCCACAGAATGCTTTAAATGCTGTGGGGTGGTATATAAGCATCATTGGAACCAAAACAAAATGCAGAAGAGGATGATGGAGTACATAGAATGACCATACCTTAATTTATATGTACAGATACATATTTATAAAGAATTTCAAAGCAAAGCAAAAGCAAAGCGTGTTGCTTTTATACCACCCCATAGCGCTGAAAGCACTCTTTGGGCAGTTTACAATTTTAATTATGCAGGCTACACATTGTTCCCCCCCCCCCCCCTCCACAAGCTAGATACTCATTTTACTAACCTCAGAAGGATGGAAGGCTGAGTGAACCTTGAGCGGGACTGAACCCAGGTCATCTGCAAAGTTTTGGCTGCAGTACTGCAGGTTAACCATTGTGCCATTCAGGGGACTTATTTCCCTTTCCACCCCCCACCCCCCATCATCATTCCAATACGAGCAATATTTTATCAAGGAGACAAGTACTAGAAAATAAGAGACAGCTGAACTGGAGTGTTTGTAGGACAAGGATTATAACAAGATGCCTGCATGCAAAGAAATGTTATAGTTGTGATTCTTAATAGTAATAATTAAGAATGAATAAATGAGAATGACTTGCAGACCCTATATATTATCAACGGGACTTCTACTGTGCAGATTCTAATTTATTGCCCTGATTAGGCTCCCATGTGACTAATCTGATGTAGTAGTAGTCTACAAATGAAGGGAAATATATGCTATATTACAGCAAAGTATGCAGGCAGATGATTGTTTGCACATTGATTTCACGAAAGAAAACACAGTTCCCATACTACTCATATTTAAAATATGCATCTATTCTTCACATTGACTTTCATGGTTTCCAGTTTTGAGATGGTGCCAAACCACAAAGCTTATTGTTGGATGATGAACTGGGGACTTTGAACAATAGATTATCTTAACAATGGTGGCAGATAAGAACCACTAGCTCTAATTGTTTAGGAAAATTAAGCAGGGATGCAACATCCATCATGTGTATCAGTAGACACATTCAAATCTTCCTATACTTAGGAAACCCTATTGAGATGCTGGGCTTTATATAGTCTAGAAGGCTGGGGACAAGAAGAGCAGAAGGCACCCATGACAAGAGCTTCATCAGACACAGGGAAAGTTACTTTTTTCGACTACAAATCCCAGGAAATCCAGCCAGCAGTTCTCCCTGCTGGCTGGGATATTCTGAAAGTTGTGGTCCAAAAAAGTAACATTACACATTTCCGAAGAGCCTGGGAAATATGAATTAGGGCCTAGGCATAGAAAAATTCCCTTTTTCGTAGAACTCCCAGAATCCCGCAGTGAGCATGGTCACTGGCAGAGCTGGCTGGGAATTCTGATAATTGTTGTTGTTGTTTAGTCGTTAAGTCGTGTCTGACTCTTCGTGACCCCATGGACCAGAGCACGCCAGGCCCTCCTGTCTTCCGCTGCCTCCTGGAGTTGGGTCAAATTCATGTTGGTCGCTTCGATGACACTGTCCAACCATCTCGTCCTCTGTCGTCCCCTTCTCCTCTTGCCTTCACACTTTCCCAACATCAGGGTCTTTTCCAGGGAGTCGTCTCTTCTCATGAGATGGCCAAAGTATTGGAGCCTCAGCTTCAGGAGCTGTCCTTCCAGTGAGCACTCAGGGTTGATTCCCTTCAAAATGGATATGTTTGTTCTCTTTGCAGTCCAGGGGACTCTCAAGAATCTCCTCCAGCACCACAATTCAAAAGCATCAATTCTTCGGCGGTCAGCCTTCTTTATGGTCCAGCTGTCACTTCCATACATCGCTACTGGAAAAACCATAGCTTTGACTATGCGGACCTTTGTCGGCAAGGTGATGTCTCTGCTTTTTAAGATGCTATCTAGGTTTGTTATCGCTTTCCTCCCAAGAAGCAGGCGTCTTTTAATTTCGTGGCTGCTGTCACCATCTGCACTGATCATGGAGCCCAAGAAAGTAAAATCTGTCACTGCCTCCATATCTTCCCCTTCTATTTGCCAGGAGGTGATGGGACCAGTGGCCATGATCTTAGTTTTTTTTGATGTTGAGCTTCAGACCATTTTTTGCACTCTCCTCTTTCGCCCTCTTTCATCTTTCTGATAATTACTGTCCAGAAAAGTAGCTTTTTCAAGATCTCATCAATGGGCAGCAGAGAGGAGACCATTACTGACTGTCATCAAGATGTAACTGAAAGCTTAATTGGAACCGTCCACAGGCTTGCCAATTGAGGTAAAGCTAGAAACTGGAAAGTTGTTGGAAAAGAGGGACCTATCTGGAGTGACATCCCTGCCTCTGAATTCAACAAGAGCCCCTGCCTCTCTGATCAGTGTTTTTCCCTCTCAGTATTCTGTGGGAAGCAGCCAGTGAGTCTGTTGAAGTTTGTTGCTGAAAGCAGTCATATTTGTCAGTTTGCTGTTTGACCTGTTCAATTGTAAGCAATGAAACCTTTTATATTTTTTTCTCCTACTAATGTCTCAGAATGAGTTATTGAGACTCTAAGTGCCAGTTAATGAGAAAAAAGGGGTTGTCTATTCTGGGGAACTTGATACTATACTGCTGTGTGAATCTTTGCGTTTCTGCTGTGCTGCTAAAGGAACTGAAGCAATCATTCAAAACTCTGCAACAATGTTTAAGTTGGAGGGGGCAAATTTTTAACATTTAAGATAGTGCTAAACTGCTATTTAAATTTAAGTTAGATGACAATAATAAAGGCTTGCCAGAAACAAGCATTTCAGAAAGCATTTCAGAGGCACTTGAGCATGATTTTTTTAAGGCTTAGCCATTGTTAAAAGAGGTGCCCTATACTTTGGAGGACATGTTAGAGTACACATATGTCACTAGAAGTTTGTGTGCTACTGACAAAGTAGACTGCAGGTGGTTGATAGGAAAAGAATACTGCCACGTTGAGGAAGAACATTCAATACCCCTTGGTCATTCATTTTGGAAGCACTGAAACAAATGAAGAAATTCTCCCGACGGGGAGAATGTCCCAGCTCCCGCCAACCTAGCGGTTCGAAGCGAAATTCTCCCGACGGGGAGAATGCACACAACTCTAAGTTGGCTGTCTATGCAGAATTCTAACTGCTAGTTGTTGTTAATTGACAACAGTTGAAAAAGACTTTCAAAGCATTGTTGATTCGTTAGCTACAATTAAAAAGAAGGGAAAAACTTCCTTTGCCTTCCTCTCTGCAAGAGAGTGGGAAGAAAGCTTTTTACTTCTCAAGGTTGTTAAATGGCATAAGCCAAGGCTTAAGCCATCTGCTTTGGTTCAATCCCAGCGATCACGCATGCAGGGACTGGATCCAAATAGAGTGATCTTACACACATCTGTGTCCCCCCCAAAAAAACAGTAACCCCCAAACAAGGATCTAAAAAAGCGTGGGTAGGCATCAAACATGGCAGACTGGTTTGCAGTGGTAGATGCATCGTATGGTCACTGAGAAAAGTAGTGAACCAGCCCATCCCCAACCTGGCCCAGCCTATGGGACAAAACACCTGTCTAGTCACGTGGTGGCGCTGCGGGTTAAACCGCTGAAGCCTCTGTGCTGCAAGGTCAGAAGACCTGCAGTCGTAAGATCGAATCCACGTGACGGAGTGAGCCCCCGTCGCGTGTCCCAGCTCCCGCCAACCTAGCGGTTCGAAAGCATGCAAAATGCAAAAATGCGAGTAGATAAATAGGTACCACCTCAGTGGGAAGGTAAACTGCATTCCGTGTCTAGTCACGCTGGCCACGTGACCACGGAGGATTGTCTGTGGACAAACGCTAGCTCTATGGGTTGGAAACGGAGATAAGCACCGCCGCCTAGAGTCGGACACGACTGGATAAATTGTCAAGGGGAACCTTTACCTTTTTAGTCACACCTGAGCTAAATTGAACACCCCCATGGAGAGAGACACAGAGAGGGAATATTCCACAATGGAAGAAGGCTATCTAAAGAGTAACACAGATCTTTCTCTTCATGCCTCATCTCTGTGTAATTTATTCAATGGTGGGACAACTATGGGTGACGCAAGGAGGCACTGTTAACCCTGGGGCCGATCAAATCCGTTGCATCCCATTTAGTGTCTATAAAGTTAAAAGGATGCTTGAGGAAAGGGGCCATCAAAAGCAATACAGTTAGTGTGATCTACACTAAAGGAGAAGGCAAGTGACCGCTGAGCCCACATAATAATGCCCGAAATTTCCCATAAACAGCCCCACCAGTGAGGCAATAGGGAGAAATCCCATTGTGAGAGGAACAACAGGCTAATTTCAAGGAATACATACTACCCCTTAACATCATGTTTGACCTAAAGAAAGGAACATGACGTATCAGCTCCCTCCACTGAAATGAATGGGGACACCACTCTGGTGCCTGGCATGTGTATATTTGGTTTGTTGGTTTGTTTGCTTGTTTACATTTGGGTTTCCTGTCCTGGAAAAGA
Organism: Intellagama lesueurii; assembly: GCA_037013535.1. NCBI lineage: Eukaryota > Metazoa > Chordata > Lepidosauria > Squamata > Agamidae > Intellagama > Intellagama lesueurii. Next base: position 15,374,302 of record JBAJHW010000004.1, read on the forward strand.
GAGTTGGATCTGGGCGGTTTTTCCGTTGACAAGTATCCTGAGTCAGGCATCCTTCACTTTCTACCCTTCCCACCTCCATCCTGTCCTTTCCAAACACTGCTGCTCTGTTTTACAATGAGGCTTGTCTTCTCTCTCCAACCTCTGCCACCTGCCCTGGCCTAGCTCACTGCTTTGGCTGACATTCTTAGGTTTCTTCAAATTATTAGATTTTAAAATCCTGCCACCCTGTGTTCTTCCTTTTGAGACCTGGGGCCTTTTTTGAAGCATGAGAAGAACCAGGCTGCCTGAGAGTTTGAGCTACTGGCAGTTCAAGAAAGGCTGCCCGTAAATTATGCCATCAAGTTTCCCGGTGGGTGGGAACTCAAAGTCATGCTCACTTTCCATTGCTGACATTCGGAGGCCGTTATTTGGATGACTGCAACACGTTCTCCTTGCCTTTATTATTCTTCCACTGTAACCTGACTTAGGCTCAGGAAGAGGAAATCCAGAGACTTAATTGAAGCCAATCAGCAAAAGGTCATGGGCTAATATTTAACAGACAGAACTTAAAGGGGTGTCGGGAAGGAAAGATACAAAAATGGGGGCAGGGAGGCAAGATCTGTAACTGTGCTTTTGGAGACAAAATGCACCTGGATGGAAAGTTGACTCAAAACCCCCCAAAACATACAGATCGCTTGGGAGTTATAAAATTAAATAGAGTTTTGTTTAGATTATTTGCTTCCTGTTTCTTTTGTATCTGCACTAACCTCTACTCAGGGAGGTTATGTTGCTTATTGCAAATGTTCAGGTGTTTATTATAATGGTGCCTGCTAGAGGGATTGTAATGGGTACAGCTACGGCCTTTCCCCGATAAGGCAAGATATAGTTCAACATTTGTGAGACAAGGAACCACAAAATATATTGGTTTTTAGTGGGATCTGCTGCATGGGAAATCCTTTTTCCACAGTACGCGTGGAATAAATCGTTCTGATGTGATGGCAGCTACTGATCATATAAGTCTGTAAATAAAGAGAAATGGGGTCAGTTCCAGACTAAGATAGTTGTGGTTTGGTCCCAGACCCATCTCAGTGAGATATAGCAATGGCTTCAGTTGTGTCCTATTCATTTTAATGAGAATGAAGTTTAACTAATTAACAGAACAGTCCTGGAGTCAGTCATCCATTGAAGAGTTGTTGAGTACTGTGGAAGGTCTGTTCTACACTGGTGGGATTCTACTGTCGACTTGGTGTTCTCCAAACATCCCCTTTTTGCACCTCTCCGAACAGAAGAGGGATTTGGGAGTAGGTGCCTATTCTTTTGACTCTCTGACCTCTACTACTTCCTGAACCTATTATTACTGTAGACTCTTACAGTCAACCTCTCAATTTCATCTTCACCTCGGCCAACAAAAAGTCAGCCTAAATTAACTGGCTACACAGCTGATGACTGGGGACAAGACCGGAAAGAACTCAAGTTCATTAGTGCATACATGTTCTTCTACAGAGATGGAGCTATCAGTTGACCCAGTCACAGACTGTTACATCCGTATCAGCCACAGGGGCAGGGTATGGAACAGCATCACAAATGGGTCCAAGAGATGGCCTGGCTCTACAGATTACTCTGAAACTTTGGAATTGAAGATTCAAAGCCTGTGGAGTTGTTGAGGACAATGAAGGTTGTGTACATCTCTCTCAATCAGAGAAAGTTGGATCACAGACTCAGCACATACCGTAGAGATGAAGGTACATCATGTCAGTGACTTACAGCAGAATGGAGCAGTTGAGCTCAAGTACTGCCTGCCCAACAGAGGAAATGGTAGTTGACATGTTATCTAAGGTGTTACCTAGAGGACAACTCATCAAACACATACAGTAATATAAAAATTAATAATATAAAAACACCAAAAGTACCTGTAAAAACGCACTCAGAGAATACAATAACTAAGAGGGAGAGTTTAGATGTTGTGCCCAGTGAAGTTATTAAAAGCGTGTTTAAAAAGAAACATCCTTACCTGATGCCAGAAGAACAGGAGGGAGGGGGCCAATCTAGCTTCTTGGAGGGTGGCCATTTTGCAACCTGGGAGCAGACACAGAGAAGCTCTTCTCTTGCATCCCCACCAAATGTGCCTGTGAGGGCAAGGAGACTAAGAAAAGGGCCTCCTCTGAAGATCTTAAAAGCGGAGAAGGCTCCTATGGGGAGATATGGTCCTTCAGATAGGCTGGACCCAAGTCCTATAGGCTACACAATAAAGGCTATGCTGTAGATAATAGACAAAGTGAAAATGGTTTATTAATACAGGAATGGGACTGTCAAGCTGTTAATTACTTCAATTAACAGATGCCGACCAGGATAATAGCTATAAGATAGGTGGACTTGGCTCTTATAGGAATGCTAAGAGATGTTACTGGGACAGAGGTCAGGGGCTGCAAGAGAGGCTATAAGATATTACAGAAAGCTGGATTTTTATATAATATATCATATAAAAAAACAAGACAAAAACAAGGAAACAAGAGGCAAAAACATTGTGGCATCATTGCTATATTTTAATGTCCACTTCCTCGGATATAAGAGTGAGACTATATGATTGTCACGGTCCAATTACCAGGTGGGGAAACAGATCTGTACTACTTCTTTGGTTACTTCTTTGGACATGCCTGCATAGTCATTCTTGCTTTTTAGAGATATTTTGGATTTATCAAACAAATGTAGTGAGTAGTAAGCCTTCAAGAAGAACTATCTGTCTCCACTGAAACTATTTCTTGACCAGCTCTTCAGACAAGGCAAAGAAAAATAAATTAAAAACAACTTTTTATAAGTGATGCAGCATGTCAATGATGGTCAACTACAGTTTTAAGAAAACCAAATTCACTTCTTCTGCCCCGCCACTAAGGAGCAGAGGAAGTGTTCAATTTGTTGATGTCCTGGTGCATCGCACTGATGTGTTTGTAAGGTGGGTAGAACTCCCAGATATCCTGAAGAGGCTTACTTTTTAAGCCACTTCCCAATATTGGAAATTCCAACAAGAAGGAGCCTTGACAACCAGCGGGCTCACTTTTGGTGTGTTTCCAGCAATCGCACGTGCTGGAAATGCACCAAACCAGATCAATTCTACCCATACCAAAAAAGCAGAAGCCCCTGACAAGGGCTCAGAAAGTTGTGGTAGGAATACTCTGGGGATAATTTAATTTGTCCCAGTAATTATGTCATGTGATTACTGGAAAAAAAAAGGAGTGAACCAACCTGTCCCCTTAGTTGACCAAACAGAAGGCTAATTGCCCATCTAATTGTACCCTTTAATTGTTTCATACAAAGAGTTACTCTTTGAATTGTTTGTGACTCAGACGCCTTAGAAATAATTTTAGCTGGTCAATAGGCACCTCTTTTTGCCTGGTGGAAAGGAACAGTTAAATATAGTTCATTGTTAAACTAAGGTGTGCAAAATCAGATGTCTGCATCTCATAACTATTAACTAAGGGCCTAATCATACCTGCCCAGTTAAACTGATTCTTTCCATACCTCTGTTGTACCGATACATTTATTTTTGTGGTCACGTGGTATATATACCAACAAGATCATTCACATTGTTTTTAACTGTATTGATTCATTTTTCCCCCTATTCAAACCATTATAGCAGGCTACATTGCTCTTAATGTTGTGTTGATTCATTTTCTCTACTGTTTCTTGGGGCACTCAGGGCCCACCCTTGTCTCTTTTTTTAAATAACAAAAGTGATACATCAACAGTGCAATAGGGAGGTCCAAGCCTTCTCTCCTCCTCCCCTTTTCCCTCCCCTCCTTTACCTGACCCTTTTGCAAAGGAAATAAATCAACAGCACAATATTTTGCAAGACTTTTGCACAGCATTGGGAGGAGAAAGCAAGTTTTGAAAGACTTGCAAAGTATTGTGAAGAGCAGGGTTAAAAAAGAGAGGAGATGCAATGCTCCTTTCTTTATAGTTCAAAGTAAGAAATGTCTCTGCTCAAGTCCTCTTTTACCTACAAGTGTGTGTGCAGGGAAAGGCTGTATCCTTTGAGCTGTCTCCTTCTGAGCAATGTATTCATGTTGTTTTTTTTACTGCTGATTTGTCAATATACTATATCTTTAAAAGAAAAAAAAAGGTACCAGCGCAGTGGCCATGAAGTAGCCACAACGCCCAAAAAAACGACCCGTATGCAAAAGAAATAAATTGACAGCAACATTCACACAGGTTGAAATGATAAGGAATGAAATGATCCATCATCGGTACAAAATAAATAACCCTCCCAGTGAGGGGGAAATAAACTGAAAATAAACCACTGGCTGGGAAAATGAGTCAATCTTGGCCATGCGTTGTGTGCTCGGAAATGGATGAAATGATCTAAAACATGGCCATATCGGTATAACTGAGTTCTTTTGCCAGCTGTGATCGAGTGTCATACTATAGTTGTCTATTTCACAGTTCCGTTGCAACAACTGAAGCATACCAAACTGAGCCTGGATTGGACTGAGATCCAGTCTTGCATCAGTGAGATCCATTGATTTCAGTGCATCTAGGTTAGTCACATGGCTTCAGCATGTGAGTTCACTCTTCTTGTGCTTTTCTTTGGTTCTTTCTCATTCTTTGGGTCTTTTAACAGATGGGTTAGAGATACATAGCTCAGTGCTGCAGTGCCAGAGATGAATCAGGATTCCCAGCTCACATGGAGCATATGTGGGATGGAGAGGGTTTGGGGAAGTGGTGGATCTTCTAGAGGGAGGGACCCAATCCTGATATCAACCAGCCAACCGCAGAGGGATTCCAGGAAGTAACGCAGCTCCTGAGGCCACAACAGCTGCCCAACGTCCGTATATTAGAACAGCGTAACGGAAATCTGCAACCTCTTATCCTTTGTAGATTCTTGACAAAGGCTGTTGTGTTTTCCGTTGGCTTTGTAAAACAGGAATCCCCAAAGCTCATCAATGCAGGTGGCAATCCTGGCAGAGTCTCATTAATGTTGTGATATGTTGCATTAGGGAAAGAAAATACGCAAGACTTGCATGCATTTGGCCCGGAGTGTCTAAAAGTGACAATAATGAGATGAAATGAAGTGCCAAGGAAAATGTAGAGGAAACATCCAGCAAGGATCTAGAATGCTGAACAGAGTCTGTAGGGATTTAGGCGGAGCAGGGAAGGGGTATTGCTTAAGCTATCCATGATCAGAATTGGGGAAGTACTACAAAATACATTGTCATATACAGATTTTATTGTGTATGTTGATTTTGACTGTGGAATTAGTGCTTGTTAGCGTGGACAGGATCATGACACTGATACTCCATTTATAGAGGTAGGAGTTGGAAAACTGAATCCTTAATTTTATGGAACTTTATTTCTTTGTCAAGGTTCATGTGCAGAATAAGCAAATGTGCAAGATCAATGCACAAAAAGAGGACATGACACAGTGTTTCCCAGATATGCTATGCCTGACTACAGAGAGGGGGACACATATTTAAATGCATGCCATCTCAGAGCTTTAGCAAATACTGTCACATGATTGAAATTCATCAGTACTTCTGAGTTTTTCCATACAAAGTTGGAAAGTAAAACTGGTGCCTTCTTTGGGATTGCTACTTTTCTTAGTCAGTTTGTCTTTTGAATCCGAATGCTTTAGGTTGATCTCTTGATTGTTCAAATACATATTAGTTGGAAGCATTTGGCCAAGGTTGTACAGAGTAGACCCTCTCCTAGTCAGAACAGGAATTTGAATATGGTTCTGCCTCAGCCTCATGCATTCTTTAAGCGATTTGTGATAGTTAAACTCTATACAACTCAATGAATGAATGACAGGTGGAAACCTTTCCTTCACAACTTCCTTAAGATATGGGCTGCCAATCATTTTGGCAGAGAGAAAGTTTCAACCCTGTTATAATGTAGAAAGAGCATAGGCAGTAGAAATTCTTACTGTATTTTCAGATGTTGGAAATTAACTCTTAAAGCTGAGAAGGTTCTATTTACCAAGCTGCTGCTAGGTGGTTAAGAGGCTGACAGCAAAAAATTAGCTAGGCATATCTTCATATTTTACCACCAACTCTAGAGATTGTGGAAGAAATCTTCAGATACAGTTTTAGTGTAGGTTGCTCATTCAAAATTACTAATACTAGGCAAAAAATGTAGGGGAACAGTAAGATGGCAATGCCCCAGTATTCCAAAGCATTACAGAGCGTAAGGCTTTTTAATGCAGGTATGGGTTTGCATCCCATGGTCATTTGTTGCCAGCAAAACTTCTACAACATACTGCTGCTGACTACATATATTGAGGTTGCAAACTTCTTTTTCCTTTTTCTATGCTCATGATGGTGGATGCCTGTCAAGCAATTTTTTACAAATTTATCTTTATTTTACAAACTTATCTTTATTAGACCGCTAAAAAATTCAAGCAAAGCTTTCCGTGATAATTCATCATCCTCAGGTTGTTCACCAAGATTGTGTGGGTAGTTCAAAAAAATCATATATTAGTGTCCCAAAGTTTCATGGCAGTTGTTTGTGCCAGCTGTGCTTCATAAGACTACAGACCTGGCACAGAACAACTAACATGGAACTTTGGGAGTCTAATATATAATTTTTCTGAATTGTCCACAAGATCTTGGTTCACAGCCTAAAGAAGATGAATAATCATGAAAAGCTAGCTGTTTGCTTGATTTTTGTAGTGGTCTAATAAAGCTATCACCTGCTCTTGCATATGCATCGTTCTGGGCACTACACAGCCTTTTTAAAAACAATTTCCTCTTCTCTAGTGATGTGCAGAATGTCCTCTAGTCTGTTGTGGAGGAATAAGCACATAGTGGTTACACATTCCTCTAGAGCAGTTTATGAGCTCTGTATTCTAAGTCAGAGCTGTATGTTGGACAGAACAATCAGGGTGCCAAAATCCAGAGGATGACAAATATTGTTGCTCGAAGGGAAGTGTCTGCAGCTTCAAGGGTGCAAGCCCAGTCTGAGCACACCTAAGATCTATAGCTGCTCTTCCTCAGGCAGAAAGAAGCATCAAATAAGTGATCTCAGTGTATTGCTCTCAATATGACCATTGGCCCCTCAGATCTAGGTATTCTCCCTCCCCATTCCTCTGTCCTTTCCTTGCAATATGGCAAGGTCACATGATCTTTGTTGTTGTTGTTTAGTCGTTAAGTCGTGTCCAACTCTTCGTGACCCCATGGACCAGAGCATGCCAGGCCCTCCTGTCTTCCACTGCCTCCCGGAGTTGGGTCAAATTCATGTTGGTAGCTTCGATGACACTGTCCAACCATCTCGTCCTCTGTCGTCCCCTTCTCCTCTTGCCTTCACACTTTCCCAACATCAGGGTCTTTTCCAGGGAGATTTCTCTTCTCATGAGATGGCCAAAGTATTGGAGCCTCAGCTTCAGGATCTGTCCTTCCAGTGAGCACTCAGGGTTGATTTCCTTCAAAATGGATAGGTTTGTTCTCTTTGCAGTCCAGGGGACTCTCAAGAGTCTCCTCCAGCACCACAATTCAAAAGCATAAATTCTTCAGCGGTCAGTCTTCTTTATGGTCGAGCTCTCACTTCCATACATCGCTACTGGAAAAACCATATCACATGATCTAAAGTTAACCAAAAGGGCAGAGAAACCCTGGGTGTCAAAATGGCTAGTTACTGCCCTGCTCTTAGCCATTTTTTATAAGTGGCTGTTTGAAATCTCCAAGGACAAATGAACACATAGGCTGCTTGTTGGTACGTGGGTGAGAGATTCTCTGTCGTTGCTATTTTAACAGAGCGCCTCCCCCCCCTGCCCCCAGCAAGTTCACAACTAAGGGCATCCTGTGTTTACAAGATATGTTACTTCTCCCAAAACTCTCACTACCTGTGTGGTCTCCCCATTTTCCCCAAGTACCTTGTCCTCTTCAGGTGAATAAAATTCCTCAAGTATTTAAGTACATGGAATTCAATTTGGATTGGAGATAAGTTGTGTGAGTCTAAAGATTTCAGCCACAACGACAGCTGGGCGGCAGAGTTACACACACAGAGAGAAGATGGCATCAGCAAATACAGGCTGTTTAACTTAAGAAAGAGAACAACATGGCCCTTAAATCACTGTTCTCACTGCGTGGTGATGACAGCTTACTGAGCAAGCTCTCAAGTCTTTATGAAAGTTCTAGGCAAAGAATCAGCATACATATCATCACAACTGGAAAGGATCCTGGGTGGATGAGATTTTCACTGTTTGCATGATTTCAAAACCCCTCTTCCCGGCTAAGATGTCTCCCTCTTTCTGCATAGCTGCATGCCTGGGCTTGTTGGCTTCAGCTCTTGCAGCTGCTTGGCTCCATCTCCTATTAGCTGCCATACCCTCCACCCCACCAGCCTGAAGGTGCACAGCTAGCTGCCACTGAGCTGCCAGGCCCATCTGTCTCATGGAAAGTGAGAAGGACAAGGAGGTGGTGCCTCCATGGAGCTGATGCTTAACCGAGACAGAGGATATGTTTTGATTTAGGCCTCACCTCTGTGGAGAAGGTTGTTGTCTTCCTTAAAAGGCCCGGCCTTTGTTTTGCATCCTTCATCTTTTTTGAACACCTGTACATGTTGCTGCAGACTTTTCTCCTGAAGATGGTGGTAAGGCCATGATTCCCACCTGGAAGAGCTTGGAAGAAGGCACTTGAAGGGCATCCCCTGTGGATTGGGCTGTAAACTAGCCTGTATCTCGGAGCATTGTGACAAAAAGCTTACTCTCCCCCACAGAAGGATACTTCTGGAGGTACTCTTTTCCTTTGGACCTATTGGCAAACCAGGACTGGGAGAGCATGTTTTTGTTGAGGGAGGGCACAGAGTCTTTTGCAGTCGTGTAGTGTACATTGACAGTGACAGATTTTACTTTCTTGGGCTCCATGATCACTGCAGATGGTGACAGCAGCCACGAAATTAAAAGACGCCTGCTTCTTGGGAGGAAAGTGATGACAAACCTAGACAGCATCTTAAAAAGCAGAGACCTCACCTTGCTGACAAAGGTCCGCATAGTCAAAGCTATGGTTTTTCCAGTAGCGATGTATGGAAGTGAGAGCTGGACCATAAAGAAGGCTGACCGCCGAAGAATTGATGCTTTTGAATTGTGGTGCTGGAGGAGACTCTTGAGAGTCCCCTGGACTGCAAAGAGAACAAACCTATCCATTTTGAAGGAAATCAACCCTGAGTGCTCACTGGAAGGACAGATCCTGAAGCTGAGGCTCCAATACTTTGGCCATCTCATGAGAAGAGAAGACTCCCTGGAAAAGACCCTGATGTTGGGAAAGTGTGAGGTCAAGAGGAGAAGGGGACGACAGAGGATGAGATGGTTGGACAGTGTCACCGAAGCGACCAACATGAATTTGACCCAACTCCGGGAGGCAGCGGAAGACAGGAGGGCCTGGCGTGCTCTGGTCCATGGGGTCACGAAGAGTCGGACACGACTTAACGACTAAACAACAACAACAAAAGTGTACATTTTGAAGTGGATCATGACAATCTCTATTGTCACCTCCCCACAAGAGTCCTAAAATGCATGTAGCTGTATTGATCTATATGTACAACCGAGTTATAGCAGTTTTCCTTTCCACCAGGAGCAGAACTTTTGTAAAGCTAATGGCTCTTAATTGCTAATCTCATAACCTCAAATGCTTTTCATTACAACAGGGATAACCTGAAACTATGTATGGTTCCTGGAAAAATCTGCCCTCCCCCGCCCAATTACTGTTACAACTGCAATTAAGGTCAGCAAAGCCTGGAAGAAAAGGCAGATGATGTCATTTACTCTCCTTGTTAGAAAATCCTAACCAGGAATTTGACCATGAGTTCTGCACCTTGAGGATTTATGGAGCAGCCTGTGCAGAAGCTACTTTCACATTCGCCGGACCTTCCAGATGCTGTGTTAAATACAAACCAGTTCTGTGTTTATTCAGGGAAAATGTCACATTCTTTAACTACTGCATACTAATAGGGTGTTTTTCAGGTGGGCAAGGTGTATATACTGTGTCTGGAGAAAGTACAGGTGTAAGACAGCTCTTCTAACACACCAGCTGTTTCTCGAAAGGTGAGTCATCACCAGCCTGATGATCTCATGGAAATTTGGGGACCAGATTTAGTTTTTTTAATAGCTGGAGTATCAAAATATTAGCATAAAGCCACTCTGGGGCTCTGGCTTTGGTTAAACTGTGCCCGACTTTATCGCTGCCCCCTGCTTCCAAACAGTCAATGGTTGTGCAATGCGACGTTTCCTCCCAGTGTGTGATGGAGCTCCACTCAGGCGTGTACATGCGTGGGGCCGTTGCAACAAAACATCTGGTATTGTTTGACCTAAATCCATCTGCACTTTAATCACATATCATCTGCAGCTATCCAGAACCCCAGCGTTGTAAAAGCCAACCCCTTTCAAATCTGACCACTTGATTTTCAAAAGTTCTTGGAAAATTGGAGGGGGGGGGAAGAGAAGAGAGGTTTCCTGCTGTGCACATGAGCTCTCATCCAAATATAACAAGCCAGGTTATTAGTCATGTGATTTGGTTTAGGCGCTGACACAGAGCACTGCAATGTTTTCTGATTTTGATGTCTCATAGAGTTCAGTGGGAGAGATGCCTGGGTGCTTAATTTTAGGATTATATGGATTTTTTATTGCAATGTGTAGCAGCCTAGTGCAGAGTTTCTGAGTATGGAAGAGGAATAACTGATATGAATTTTCGTAGTAAGGCAAAAAGACAGAAACTATTCATCATCTGGGAAATCCATTAAGAGATAGTGCAGGAACTTTAAAAAGGCTAAACTTAATTACAGGAGCTCCTGAAACTGACTTTCGTGCAGCTTCTCACTAAAAATGAATGAACAAGTGAGACACAGGAAGTGACCTCACTGAAAGAATGGAGGCATATGTGAAAGATTCATCTGTATGCCCGCATTTCAAAAGTATTTACCCTTCTCTCTTGAATGGCATGGGTCTGAACAGTATGATTTGGGTTATAGACAGATTTTTTAAAGATAAATAAATAAATAAATACTGTGCCTCTGGCCATCCAGAACCCTATGAGTTCAACAATGAAGGTGTCAAAGTGATCCATGTGCCCCCGAACACAACCTCTCTAATTCAGCCTCTAGATCAGGGAGTCATAAGGAGCTTTAAGGCTCGTTACACATGATACTGTATGGAAAGATTATCAAAATTATGGAAGAGAACCCCAACAGAGAGAACTGTTCTCTCTCTCTCAATCTTTCTCTCTCTGTGTGTGAACCAACTGTTTACGCTTTGTACAGTAGTTACATTTTTGGTGGCATAACAGTTATATACAGATTTGGAACTATTCAGAGGTCTGGTCCCCCCTAACCCCAGTGTTTTTGAAGGGAGAAGTGTATTCTACTAAGCACTTCCTTCTTAACAGTCCAAACTTCATACCCATATGGGAAAGCTGGCCATAAATAACATTTTAACATCCTCAGTTTCAAAGATATAGTAAGCTGGTTGCTATTCAACATTTCATTCATTTTCATAAAGTTTGTTCTAGTGATCTCAGTTCTTCACTTTATTTCTATGTAACAGGCTATGTAGTTGTTAATTAAACATTTCAGATATATGTATTTGTCTATTTGATGCATATGTGAATTATTTCTACTTATCCCTGCTGTTCTTGGGTTTTTGCTTTTTTTTTGGCATTGATTGAATAGTCTCAAGTTGTTACTTTCTTCTGTGAGCCAAATCAACAGTATTTGAAGGCCATCTGAGTTTCTGGCTATCAGGGCTGTGTCATTGGTGTATCTCATATTATTTTAGAGTACACCATTTACTTTAATGCCCTCTGGTCTATGTGCAAAAGTATTTTGCATAATCTTTTCTAAATAAGTATGAAACAGAACGGGCAACAAGATAAATTCTTGATAGATTCCTCTTCTAATTTCTGTTTCCTTTGTTAATTTTCCATCTGTTTTAATCTTAGCCATAAATTAATAGAAACATTATGTCAGCTATACTACATACCAATGGAAAGGTATGTATAATAAAGAACATACACTGGGAACAAATGGCTAAGATGAAACTGTTTCACAGCAGATCATATTATATGTCCATTCCCCCAGTATGGTTTCCTGATGCTGTTCTAATTAGCAAAGGCATTTGAAGGTTTTAAGTTTGAGTTCCCATCACTAACTACCTGTGTTTCTGAACAGCTGGATAGCTCAGGGGTTTAGGTCTCTGGCTGTGGAATCAGAGGTTGGACGTTCGATTCCCTATTGTGCCTCCTTGATGAGGCTGGACTTGATGATCCATAGGTTCCCTTCCAGCTCTGCAGTTATAAGATGATAATGATGATGATGAAACCAGATTCTTTAACTAGGCCCTAAATGTTGACCTTGGTCTTTTTCTTTCTGTCTGGGAAACACGAAAGATCTGCTCTTGGTGTAACAATGAAGATAGTGTGCCAATACAAACAATGTATACTAGAAGATACTCGTATGGTTATCAGTGGCAAAAAGGTGTGGATGAGAATTTCATTTCAGTATGTTTTTTGCTATGAAATTGCCACATTCACAGACTTGTTCATTTTGGGGGGTGGTAGGGAATTAAAGAATAAGACATTCACATAGGGATGAAACTGGACCGAATAGATTCATCTATCTGGACCCGGGGGGCTTTGAGCAGAGGTTTTAGACATCACCTCCTGGAATATAACAGCCAGCATGGACACTGGAACTGTAGTCCAAGCTTCCTGTTCTTGCCCCAGTGCTAGCTAGGAGCTTTCTTTCTGAGAAAGAAACTTGAGCGGAGCTTGGCCTAGCTAAACTTCAAAGCCTTTGACTTTAGTCCTTTCTTTCAGATGCATCACACTGAGATGTTTTTAAGGTGTCTGTAAAGTAGGCAGAACCCTCAGAAGGGAGAATTATGCTATCTGAAGGGAAAGGTCTTGCTTGCTATCATGTCCTGCTTGTCCATCTCTGTTAGGCATCTGGCTGGTCACTGTGGGAACCAAATCCACCGGAGCACTTATATTCTTGTGAATTTAATTTCTTGGGTTTTCTCACAGTGTTTGACCACATACCCACACTGGGTTGATTATTGTTTCATTTTCTAAGGCTGCCAGATCTGCATAGACTTCACGCAGGTGGTGTGATTGTTGGATGCCATCCATTCTGGCAACTGGCATTGACAGTCTGTGTCCAGCTGTGAGTTTAAATGTATCATGCACCATTCAGATGAATGAAGTTTCTAACTTATTATTGACATTCCACGGAAATTAACACAGGGTAATAGCCTGAAGGGCAGATTGAATATCTTATTCGCACTGTCAGGAAATGGTTGATAACAGAGATGGGAAATGTTATTTTTTGTAATTTAACTCCACAAATACTCCATCCAGCATGACTACTTAAACATGGTGGTTTATTCTGAGAGTTCAATCCAAAAATGAAGCTTTGCGTACCTTTAGCTGGTGTCTCCCTTAGCCCCCCCCCCCGCACTGGAGTGGAGGAGAAGCAAAATTCAAAGATCTAACTTTATAAAAAACTTTCAGGAGGTAATCTGTTGCTTAATAGATCACTAGGCTTGTGGCGAAGGGGCTTGAGTAATTCAGAGAAGCTATGGGCTATGCCGTGCAGGGACACCCAAGACGGACAGGTCATAGTGGAGAGTTCTGACTAAATGCGATCCACCTGGAGCTGGAACTGGCAAGCCACTCCAGTATCTTTGCCAAGAAAACTCCATGGACAGAAACAAAAGGCTAAAAGATATGACGCTGGAAGATGAGCCTCTCAGGTCGGAAGGCGTCCAACATGCTACTGAGGAAGAGCGGAGGACAAGTACAAGTAGCTCCAGAGCTAATGAAGTGGTTGGGCCAAAGCCGAAAGGACGCTCAGCTGCAGACGCGCGTGGAAGTGAAAGGAAAGTCCGATGCTGCAAAGAAAAATATTGCATAGGAACCTGGAATGTAAGATCTATGAACCTTGGTAAGCTGGATGTGGTCAAACAGGAGATGGCAAGAATAAACATTGACATCCTGGGCGTCAGTGAACTAAAATGGACGGGAATGGGCGAATTCAATTCAGACGATTATTATATCTACTATTGTGGGCAAGAATCCCGTAGAAGAAATGGAGTAGCCCTCATAGTCAACAAAAGAGTGGGAAAAGCTGTACTGGGATACAATCTCAAAAATGATGAGAAGAGAAGACTCTCTGGAAAAGACCCTGATGTTGGGAAAGTGTGAAGGCAAGAGGAGAAGGGGACGACAGAGAACGAGATGGTTGGACAGTGTCACCGAAGCTACCAACATGAATTTGACCAAACTCCGGGAGGCAATGGAAGACAGGAGGGCCTGGCGTGCTCTGGTCCATTTATTTATTTTATTATTATTAAACTTATATGCTGCCCATCTAGACATTGTCTACTCTGGGCGGCTCACAACACACAAAGTAAAAACAATTAATATATAATAACATTTTTACAACGATTTACAATTAACAATAGTTCAAGATGGAAAGAGAAAAAGTAAATTAAGTAGTGCCCGAAGGGAAAGCCTGTCTAAATAACCAGGTCTTAAGTTGGTTTTTGAAAATGCCCAGCGAGGGGGCCAAACGTATCTCGGAGGGGAGTTTGTTCCAAAGAGAGGGAGCCACTGCCGAGAAGGCCCGGTGTCTAGGCGCCAGGACTCTCCCTTCAGTTTCTTTTAACCGCCGCGTTGAAGAGCCTCTTACGTCTATCTTCTTGAGTCTGAAAGTGAAACAAGTCAATTTTTACTGCTGAACTTAAAAAATCTTTTTCTCTTTATTAGTAATCAAAGTTACATATACTGTTTTTAGTTTTTTCTCCTCCGTGCCTCGGCCTCCGGCCGTCGCACCCCCCTCCCCCTCCCTCCCTCCGATTTTTTCTTCTCTTTATTGTTCATGGCCCCTTTGGGCCCGTTCAAGCACTGCGTGATTTGCGATAACAAGATCCCACTATCGGATGGTCACGCAAAGTGCCTTTTTTGTTTAGGCGAGGCACATCAAACCTCCTCGTGCCCTCATTGTAAAAATTTCAAACGAGGAGTCCTCTGTTCCCGCCTATCTCGACTCAAACTCCGCCTCTGGGAACAGTCTTTGCAACCGGCAAAACCTATGGCTCAAACTGCGTGCAAAACCACCTCACACGCCAAAGCCATGGAAAAAGCCATTGCAGAATCATCGAAACATAGTTCCTCCGCTACTTCATCTCACTCTGATGCGCCTTCCACTTCATCGAAAACTTCTAAGACACACAAGTCTAAACAGCCGACATCGAAAACTTCGACATCGAAGCCTTCCGAAAAGCGAAAGCCTCCTTCTGATCCGGTTCCCAGTCCCCCGCAACCGAAACGATCTAAACAAACCAAATCAAGGACCTCGACAGTCCCTTCACAGCAGGTTTCCGAACCCAGCGATTTAATTTCTGTACCTTCACCCTCTGATGATGAGGGACTTCCATCTCATCAACCTGTTTCTCAGTCACTGACATGGGACGAGCGAGTAGACCATCTTATTTCCTCGCCTAATAGTCCCCAGCACTCTATCTCTCCTTCTAATCTGTGCACTGACGCCTCACCAGAGAGAGAGGAACCCGAACCTCAGCCGGACACAGTGCCCTATTCTATGTCATTGGGCTGGCCTCCAAGGCCACCGGCGCGCTATCAGGCGCATCCATCATATGAGGCAATACCACAAGTGTGTGTCGATCAATCCCGCGCACAGCACACTCATCGGGTAGACATTTGCCCCGATCAGTGGTTCTCTAACCTGCCGGCTGCGGATGCTCGACAGGCCGCCTCCTCCGGTCCGATATTAGCATCGCGTCATAAACCTCCATCTCGACAAACTTCCATGTTGAAGAGGTCTTATCACTTAGAGGCACGCAGCCATCATATGACTCTTTATTAACCACCGGCGAAAATCAGGGCAGTCGAGAAACACGCTTCCACCCGTGAAGCATTCGCAGCCCCTGTGACTACATATTTTCCAGCTCAAAATGATGGAAATCACTCCTCTCAGTCGGCATCCCCAGCCTCGATTTACTCTACAGACCTACCTATGCATCCACTGAATCGGCCTCAGCCGCCTTTTCGGCACCATAGAGACACTGGTTCCGATATCGACGACCCTCGATATCCATCCTGGTCCACGCTCCACTTCGGTCTTTCTCGGTTGCTATCCCTCAACAACGGCACCAACCTAGACACACAGTCCGTCAATATCGAGACGCAGACCTCGACACCGAGATCCTATCTGGTTTACCTCCGTCCATGGACACACCTTCAACATCGATATCGGTCGACAACTCTCGACGTCGACAAATGTCCATAGACATGCCACACTCTTCAGTGGCAGACCACTGTCAACATTACTATGACCAACATCCTCTCAATACCGAGGTCGATCGGCGTTCTATCGACTCCAGGCTCGATCCCGAGTTCTCAGAACATGGTTCTCGACCATAAACTCCATCTGTGCTTCTCACATCACCAGATTCCGACCTCGCAGATGTAGATCCTCCATCCCCAGCAGAGGATTTTCAAAATTACACTCAACTCATGATCCGCATGGCTAAGTCACTGGATCTTCAAATCCATCGCCCCACAACTGAACCGGCGGATCACCTTTATGATCCTATTTCCAAGGACTCTGGTCCATGGGGTCACGAAGAGTCGGACACGACTTAACGACTAAACAACAACAAAGGCTCGCCTAGGTCCTTGTTGAACAACTCCACCCATTTTAATTCTCACTGGATCTGGTCAAATGAATGGCGCCCACAGCTTACGTCAGCTTGAAGGCATACGTCCTGAATGCATACCACAGGAGAATAAATGAGGATGCAGATATGCACAGCATTTGCATGTGATTAGATCAGTAAAGCTGAAAGAACAGCTAGGGTATCCACACAGCTCTCCTCATCCTGTTACAGTCTGTTGAATTTCATTGTAGGTCTTTTCCTGATCATCTCGTTGGCTGCTGTATCTTGCATTTTGCTTCCAAACTGATTGAAGCCTTTTGCTTCCGTTTGGACTGCACGAGGCATCATTCAGCCAGATTTAGGCTGAATATCAGGATAAACTTCTTAACTGTTATAGCAATATAACTGTTATAGCAGTACGACAATGGAACCAATGATCTCAGGAGCTGATGAATGCTTCAATGCTAGAGACATTCAAGAGAAAATTGGAGTACCATCTGTCACATTTGCCTTGATTTGGATTCCTGCATTGAGCAGGGGGCTGGACTCAATTGCCTTATAGACCCCTTCCAACTCCATTATTCTATGATTCTATGAATACAAGTGCACATGTTGAAGAGGACATCTGGCAGTAGTAGAGTGAAGGATGTGTTTATCACTGCCGTGATTGGTCACAAAATAAAAACACCCACAGCTACCCTGCAGCATTTCAAGACTGATATCTAAACATTTTTAAAAAGATGGCAAAACACCCTGCATTTCATTCTATGTATTTTGCAAGTGTTTTTTTAAAAAATGGTACGGAAGACCACAGTTTCGTCATAGAATTTCATAGATGATAAATTGGGATAAAGTGTGCATTGTTAAGATGATGGAACGCTTAGTGACACGTCTTGACTCTTTACACTAGCCAGGAGAGTGATAAAACCCTGATGTGGTCTTTCCCTAGCAAGGAAGAAAATGAGGCACTAGGGGGTGCTTAAAACTCTGGGTGGTTGGTGTGAGGAGGGAGGGCTGGAGAGCATGACAGAGGAGTTGTGACCTTGCATACGTTGTAATATTGTTTGTGTCTCTGTACAATAATACCTTATGTAGTGCTGGGGTGTGCCTGATTGACAGATATATAATATCTAGGAGAGAGTATATATTTGTGTATTGATGGAGACTGGCTGTGAGCGGGAAAGGAGCTGTGCTGTTTGGAATGGTGTGAGATGACTGAATAAAATAAATAAATAAGAGAATCAGACAGAGAACAAGGCCAGAGTCATGTGGTGTGCAACAGCAACTGTGCATGTGACTTCCCTGGTGGGGTATCGTTCATGCAAACCCACTTGCACAACCAGCATGTGATTGTTCCACAGTGGACAGCCTGACAAATGGGAGGAACTGCTTACGTGATTGCCTTCTACTCCATTTGTTTCCTTGACAGGATTCTGGCCTAGGAAGAAGGGGACATTTGAAGGGGACATTTGGAGAAACTGGAACAGGTTAGAGAGGGATAGGTGAGGGTTGTGAAATGAGAGAGGTCTACAAGATCTGAGCAGGGCTCTTAATGACAGGACTGCCTGGAAGTCACTGATTCATAGGGTCACAATAACGCAGAGGTAATGTGATGTTACAGAACAACAACTGCACCTGTTAACAGTGTTGATGTGCTGCAAGATGGTAAGAAGTGAAACATTAGTCAAAATCCTATAGCTTAACTTAGGAAATCACAATTAGAGCAGGTCAATTTGAATCAATGGAACTTATGGAGGAGCTGATTCACCAGATTGGCACTGATTCAATGGGCCTACTCTAGTGTGATTTACTATGCTAAGCAACAGGATTTTGGCCAATATAAATGCATGGGTTTATATTACCATGCTGGTGAATTAGGTATCTGACTAGGTATTAGGTATCTGAATTAGGTCAGAGACTGGGAGTTCAATTCCGCTCTGTGCATCCCAGAAGAACCAGCCTATGTGGTCTTGGGCAAGCTGCCCAGTCCCAGGGCTCCCCCTAGAGGAAGGGAAGGGTAAAACACTTCTGATCATTCTCTACCTAGAAAACCCTGGAAAGGGTTGCCATAAATTGGAAATGATGGCACACAATTATTATCACCTTCACCAATATTGACTTAGCCATAATTTAAGGTCAGAAGTGCTAAGGAGGTGAATGGCAGCAGTGAAGCAAAGGGAGTTGGGAGAAGACCAGGGCTGGGCACTCCAATTGTGAGTTAATTCTCTGGCTCAGATGGAGGTTATCCAATAGAAGAAATCCACTAAAAATCCAGGACCCTCTCTTTTGGAAAACTGAAAGTATTCCATTCAGAGGCTCTTCATCCGAACCTATTGAAAGTATCTGATACCAAATGACAGAACCTCTTTTGTGTGGTTTCCCCCCCCCCCCCTCTTCATTTGGGTTAACCCAAAAGTCCCATCCATGGTATTTAAATAAAGCTGACAAGACTAGAAGACACAGATTTTGTATGTTTCTAAAAGCTATAGTGAGGTCCTGGTGGCAGCAGGACCTGGAAAAGAGGATATGAAAGTGTTTGTGTTTGCCACTGCACGAGGGCAAAGGGGGGATCTAAAGATATGTTAACAGCAAAGTGTATTTCCTAATATTACAACATTCACCCCCTCGGGACATAATTCCTTCAAAACACATCCTGCCTTCATCATAGACTCATTGTAGGGTTGGAAGGGACCTTGGAGGTCTTCTAGTCCAACCCCCTGCCCAAGGCAGGAGACCTCATACCATCCCGGACCTCATACCATCCCAGACAGACGGCTGTCCAATCTTTTTTTGAAAATATCCAGTGATGGAGCACCCACAACATTGGGAGGCAAGCTGTTCCACGGCTTCATGGTTCTCACCGTCAGGAAATTCCTCCTTATTTCCAGGTTGGCTCTCCCTCTGACGAGTTTCCACCCATTGGTTCTTGTGCTACCCTCAGGTGCAACAGAGAATAAATCGATGCCCTCTTCCCTGTGGCAACCCTTCAGATACTGGAAGACTGCCTTGCCCCCACCTATTTTATAGTTTACTTATTTAAAATATTTTACCCCACCTTTCTCCTTAAGAAGGGCCCGAGGTGGCTTACATCATTGAAAGACAATATTAAAAGCTAAAAAGCACAAGTATACAAATACTAAAACGATCTAATAACTACCACACTATAAAAGATGATAAACAAAAGCAACACTAAAAACACATTCAAAGCAGCAAGACAGAACCATCCATTAAAAAACCCCACTCCAGCAGCCAGTCGCTGAGCAAAAGCTTGCTTGAAGAGAGGAAGGTTTTCACCTGCTTGTGGAAAGACAGGAAAGATTATATCTATTGATATAAAACAGTGGGAAAAAGTTCTAATTGAAGTTACATGGGTTTTCAGGAGGTGCTGAAGCATGTGGGAAGTTGTAATCCCTCATGAAAATCATAAGGGCATGTGAGATGAAGAATTGACGGACAAATTTGGTATCTCTGAGCTGTGGGGAACAGGTTCGGTACCATGAGAAATATGGGAAAGGAATTTGGAGTTCAGACATGATGGGCTCTGCCTTCGCAATGTCCCTAAAATTCATAGAGCCATCATCTGGCATCAAATGCCAGGATAACAAAATATCTGTTGCAGATTTTAAAATTACTGGTAAAATTCCTCTTTTTCCCCCCCTTCTTTTTTTTTTTTTTTTTTTGCTATGCAGTAGAAGTAATGAGAAGGGAATAGCTACTAGTTCCGCAGAGTCCACTCCTTTCTCATTAATTGGCACTTAAAGTCTCAGCAGCTCACTCTGAGACATTTGAAGGAGAAAGCATAGAAAAAAACATTTCTTTACTTACAATTGTCTGCA
The DNA here is from genome assembly GCA_037013535.1 of Intellagama lesueurii. Classification (NCBI taxonomy): domain Eukaryota; kingdom Metazoa; phylum Chordata; class Lepidosauria; order Squamata; family Agamidae; genus Intellagama; species Intellagama lesueurii. Next base: position 15,394,774 of record JBAJHW010000004.1, read on the forward strand.
ATTACGGACTTATGTATGCTGCTTTCTTTACTGTACACATACTTAGCAACCAACGGAACCGATCAGTAGCAAAAACTGCCACCAACAAAGAAAGAGAGGGAAAGAGAGAGGTGAGGCTCTCTTTAAAGGAATGATGGATTAGTGCTGGATAAATAGATAATCACCCCAGCCCAGGAAAGTCCCTCCCAGTCCCACAAACTACTGACAGCACATGAAGTTGCAAATAAAACTCCAATATCTTGCACCAGTCCTGACTGGCACATACCTAATAGCTGAGAAGCCATATTTTGGATGAGAGACAAGAACACTGTTTGATTTTCACTTTAAAGTTGATTAATGTATCTTGAATGTCCGATGGAATATATTTAAGTTTTTTTTTTTAAAAAGAGAACAATAGATTCCTTTTTTTTTTTTAACTAATAAGGTCATTTTGACCAATTAGTCAGCTAAAAAATAATCATTTCAAGAAACCATACTGGAAGTATTTATTTCAGAATATCGTTTCTTCAAGCTTCATTCCCTGTCCTAGATGGGGGTGATTAGGGCCAGGGTGATCTGGTGGTGTTGGTGGTGTGTGGGTATTTCACAGTTCAGACATTTCAATTACACTAGAAATCCAGAGACAAAGGAAGAGCGAAAATTTTGCTTCAGTCCAGCTAATCCTTTTCCAGCTCCAGTTTGTCAACTTCACTGAAGGCTTTGATTTCTGGTAATGCAAACCAGCCGTCCCTGTTCTACATTTCTGCCCGAAACACAGATGGTAGTGTGCATTTTCAATATGCTTATTGTTTTAAAATTCATTTGATAGGTTTAATTTAAGAGATAACAGGAGCATTGAAAACCTGGTCTTTCAGTTGGAGTGGGTTGTCTGAATAAGTGGTAAGGGATTAAGCATACGTGGGTTGTATGAAGTCAACATTCTGAAAGGTCTACCAAACCTTGTGACCATTTAAGGCAGAGATGGCAAAAGTCTGAGCACCATTTCCCCAGTTCTGGGCCTTCCAGAGGTTGCACACACCCTCTCCAGATAAAACAGAATGTGAAAGAAGATTACCTCCATTTTAAAAGAATGACCAACGTCACAAAGGGATGGGTTTTAAAAGCTGGACAGTTAAGAAGGCTGGACAGTTAAGAAATCTGACAGCCAAAAAAATTTGATTTGTTTGAAATGTAGTGCTGGAGGAGAGCTTTGCTGATATCCTGGATATCCAGAAAGACAAACCAGTGGATCCTAGATAAAATCAAGCCTGAACAATCTCTGGAGGCAAAAATGTTGAAACTGAAGCTGTCCTACTCTGGGCACATCATAAGGAATCGTCTGTGGAAAAGACAACAATGCTGGGAAAGGTGAAAAGCAGCAGGAAAAGAGGAAGATCAAATACGAGATGGACTGGCTCCCTAAAGGAAGTCACAGGCTTGAGTCTACAAGACTGAGCAGGGCAGCAGAGGACAGGACCTTTTGGAGATCACTCATGCATAAGTCAGAGGACTTAACTCTGGTGTGTGCATGGAGGAGCCCTATTTTTAGCAAGAGACAGTGATGATGCTTCCACTGTTAAAAAAAACATATTAAAGGACTTCCCCTTGCGTGGTGAGGTTCTACCCTTCCTCCCAAATGGCTTTGGGCAGCACATGGCTCATGGGATATGTGATTTCAACCCCTGTGTTTGAGAATTCTTTGGTGAGTCTGCAGAGGAACCCCTTCATGCCTGCTGTAGGCTCTCCCCCAACACACTGCCAAGGATTCTGTTACTCATTCTAAGGCACATGGTTCCCTGTGTTAGACACCAACGCTTAGAAACTGGAGTTAGCAAGGCCAATGGTGAAGCATTCTGGAAGCTGTAGTTCAGCAACATTTGAAGACACAAGTTTGGGAACTACTATTCTGAGGCATATTCTTGGTTTATTGGAGCAGCATAATGTCTGCTGGGCTTTATCATTAACCCACATGTATCCATGGTCAACATTCACAAAGAAGCTACAGAGTTTTCTTTGGTCTGCATATTTAAGTGAACCATCTTAATCTGCATCCCTCCCCAAGCTAATATGTGGATTAGAATACTGTTGTCCAACATTGCTCTGCATTTTAACTTGAAATGTATGTACCTAAGTTAGGGAAAGTTGTGTAGAAGAAATGCACAATGTACCGAACGACACATCTCAATATGTGAACATTACGAAAACAGATGAATGAAAATGAATGCAGATTTTCATAATGGTCAGCATATTGCTGCATAACTCTACCAGTGTAGCAGGAATGACATCACCAGCCTCAGCAGACTGTTTTGATTTCGGGTTGCCTATGATTCATGCACAATGGGACAAAGTCATGCTCAAGCCAAAATCAAAGCAGGAACTCTTTAATTAGGGGCCACATACAGCTGCTGGTGATGTCACTGCAGCTGCATGGGCAGAGCTATGCAACAGGATTTACTCTCCTACACTTGTTATTGGCCTTAAAGGAGAAGATCAATAATAGTGGATATTAGTAGTCCAGGACAGCTTCTCCATTATTATTGATCTTCTCACTGGGAAGCTCTATAGGTTACAAACAGTACTTTGAATGGGGCCAGGGAATGGTTCAACAACTAGTCTGCAAACATGAGATCTATGAGAGAATCAACATGTACCTGAGCAGTTCTGTTGCACCATCTGTCTGTACTAGTTGACATTTCCTTCTCGTGTGGTTTTTAAAGTACTGTCTTCCCACCCCCTGCCCCCAGCTGCTTTTATGAAGGGAAACTCTTGAATAAATGAGTCCAGAAAAAAGGGTTTTCTTTTTGTTTGAAAACAACCACCACCTAGAGATGTTTTAATGTTTGATACAGATGTGTGATAACAGGTCTCTGATAATCAATGCAATAAGAGCTTGAAAAACACCACAGGCATCTGCTTTTTAACAAAAGAAAAGAAAGAGATGCATAATACAAAATAAATTATAGCAGTTTTTGACCTATGTTATGTACATCATTGACTGGAACATACAGTGGAAGCTTTGTTCAGTAGTTAATGGCATAGACAAGACGGCCATAAATAAATCTAATGAGGCCAAGTCCACAGGAAAAGAAAGTCTTCCCAGGGGAAAGAAGGAGAGTTACGTGATAGATGTATGCATAGGAAACTGGGGGATTTAATGAAGTGATGATGTGCGTTATTTACCGGATACTAAGTGGTGAAATTATTACATCTACATGGTAGGTTTTAATCAACTGCTGTTGTTGCTAGTGATCAAGGAAACACCAGAGTGTGAACCAAGTCAAAGCTGATTGAAATCAACGGTAAGAAATCTCGTAGATCAGAAATGGTGGGCCACCATGGCCATACTTATGTGCTGTGGCAGTTTGACAGATGTGAAAGCAGAGGTTAAGAAATGAGTTCCCCCCTCTTTTTTTAGATTATAGCTCTCAGATTCTCCCAAGATGTGGCCTGTTCTAGGAGCTATAGTCCAAAAAAGTAACTCTCCAATCCCTGCTTAAATGTTTCTTCCAATGTTCCATTCTCTACTTACCCAGTGTTCTGTCACACCCTAGAGCGGTGGTTCCCAACCTTGGGTCCTCAGATGTTCCTGGACTAAAACTCCCAGAAGCCTTCACCACTAGCTGTGCTGGCCAGGATTTCTGGGAGTTGTAGTCCAAGAACATCTGGGGATCCAAGATTGGAAACCACTGCTCTAGAGCGGCCAAGGAACTGGGCAGGGCTACACTGATGGAGAAGGTTTTAATGATCAGTATCACTGAGATGGCAGGAAATAGGTTTAGCGAATGCACATTGCCTTGAAGTGTATCTCCTTGCTTTCTCCCATATGATGGTTTAATACTTAATGTGATGTAGGGTAAAACATGCAAATTAAAGAAGTAATTGTGTAGATCCTCAAAGTAATGAGAGAAGATACTAGAACATAAAGTTTTTGTTTGTTTGTTTGTAGTAGTAGTGTAGCCTGCATAATTAACTTGTAAACTGCCCAGAGAGTGCTGTCAGAGCTATGGGGTGGTATATAAGCAACACACTTTGGTTTGCTCTAGTTCAGGGGTCAGGGAACTTTTTTACCTTTTACCCCCCCAAAATATTTATATACACCGACATTACCCCGCCCCCTCCCAGCACCGCCCCTCCACTCTTGCCGTCCGCGGCCGACCCCCCCTCCCCGCCTCTGCACTCGCCCGGGACCTGCTGCCACCGCCCGGGCAGCCAGTCTGGAGCCGCCACGCTGCCGGGAAAGTGCATCCTTGGCGAGGGGAGGCGGGCGCCGTAGGGCCGGCAGGTCCACTGGCGATGAGCTCAGGTGAGGCAGGGTGGGAAGGGGGCCTCCTTGCCAGTGCACTGGGCAGGTGGGCCCGGGCAGGAAGGAGAGCCCTAGCCAGGGCTCCGCTGGGCAAAGAGTCCAGCTGGCCTGGTCCGCGGCCCTCCCCCCACTTTGGAGGCGAGGAGGGCAGGTGGGTGCCCTGTGCAGTTCCTCACCGGGGCTTGCTCTCCCCATGACGAAGTGCCCGCCTACACACAGCATCGTTGGAAATAAAATGCCTGGGGGTAATAAGGATGGTCGCGCTGCCGCAACCGTCCTCGTTACCCCCAGGATTTTCATTTTTACTCCATTTGGGGTAATTTATCCCTGTTCTCTGACCATTGCTCTAGTTGTAATTGTGTGTTCTTAAGTTGATTCTGACTTACTGTGACTCCTTCCAGGGTTTCCTAGGTTAATGCCATGACAAATTATTATTATTTTTGATTAGGATAAAACATGTGGTATGTGTACGCATTTTATAAAATGCCATATAACTAATCAGAGCATGCATAACCATTTACAGTTTGATTATATAGTCGTAGTAAAGTAAATGTAGGTGTGGAGTCCTGAGAAATGTGAAGAATATGTGAAAGGTTATGGAGCAGAAATAATGTTCTTTCTCTGAAGCGAAAACTTTTCTGTGAGGTAAAATATGTCCCTCCTTTTTTAATGAACATGTGAACTCTACATGCGAACATATAAATTAGGAGTCTCATGGTGCAATGGTTAAACTGCAGTACTACAGTGAAGACTCTGCTCATGACCTGAGTTCAATCCCAGGCTCAGGTAGCTGGTTTGTGGTTGGCAGAGCCTTCCATCCTACTGAGGTTGGTAAATTGAGTACCCAGCTCGCTGGAAGGGGTTGCAATGTGTAACCTGCATAATTAAATTGTGAACTGCTCAGAGAGAGCTTGGAGCACCATGGGGCGGTATATAAGCAGCATACTCCCCCCCCCTTTCAGCCAAAGGTAATATAGTTGCATGCTGTTGAGTCAATTCTGGCTTATGGTGACCTAGCTCAGAGAGATGGAATACCAAGCCGCAGAGCTGTGGATCAGGAGTTTGATTCCCCACTGTGCCTTCCAGAAGAAGAGCTGGACTATGTGGTCTTGCACAGGTTACACAGTCTTGGAAAGCCACTAGAAGAAGAGAGTGGTAAACTACTTTTGGCTGGATATCTCAAAGAATTAGATATCTGGCTGTAGAGCCAGAGTTTGGGAGTTCCCCACTGTGCATCCCAGAACAGCCAACCTATGTAGCCTTGGGCATGCTGCACAGTCTTAGGATACCCCGAGAAGGGACTGGTAAACCATTTCTTAGTACTCTGTATCTACCTAGAAAATCCTGGAGAGGGTTGCCATAAATCAGAATTGACTTGAGGGAACACTTGAGTATTATTAAACTAAAGGTATAAAAGATGAATTGTGCAAGTTTGCCTTTCCTTCCATCCTTATTGTTGTGGGAGGTCCTGCTCCAGAGTAGAACATCTTAGCTGTTTGCTGGTGCACGGTGGATCCTTCTGGAGTTGCGTTCAGTTATTTTCCTTTTTCTTTAGAGTTACCTTTTCATTAAAATTGTAAAATTCCACTTTTATGTCTCTTTCTCCCATGGGCAAGAAAAATTCCAGATGACTTAGAATCATAGAATAGTGAACTTGGAAGGGGCCTCTAAGGCCATCAAGTCCAACCCCCTGCTCGATGCAGGAATACAAATCAAAGGATATGAAAGGGTATCTTACAGGCTTACAAATAAAGAGAGGGAAATTTCCCTAACTAACAATGGTGTTGATGAAGTTTCCTTCTCCAGGGGGACGCAGCCATGTCATCTCCCACTCTGGCACATGATATATGGGGAAAAACAACATTGGCTATTCTTGGAGGTACAGATTATTGAAATTTATAAGTACACATGAACCAATACAGAAATGCTGAATGTTACTATTACACTGGAGAAGGGTCAAATCAAGCAGACGTTTGAACTCCTTTGGGCTGCTAACAATATAGTGACCCATCATTCAGAGCATAAAGTAAGAACAGGAAGCCATTGTTAGATGAGAAATTAGACACTTATTAAAACCTGGAGCCAGAAGACATAACCTTTTCTTCTCAGCAAATCTGTTCCCCATGTAAATGGTTGAAAGGCCTTTTCCCTCCCCTGTACTTCCTCTCCCTTTTTTCTGTCATTTCTCTCCCTCTTTCTCTCTCTGTTCTCATTTCCAGGAGTTGCTTGGAAGTCGTAGCTGTTTTGGGATTCCTTCTGGTGACTAATCTTTATATGCCGTTGGACCAAGTGCAGCAAGACCTGGAGGAAGAAAGAGATTCGTTCAAAGCTGTCAGCACTTTCAGCTCCATGCCATAAATTTCTCTAGCTGGTCTACCCATTTCTCTCTTTCTCAGATTTAAAAAAGTCTTTGTGTGGGGTGGAATAAATAAAACCAACAAAAGAAGGGAGAGCCACTCAGGGGCTGCCACCACACTCTTCTTCATTAGTTTGCAAATGATACACAATGTCCTATTTTGTAAACAGTCCCAGAGCACAACAGCAGAGGTCAGAGAACAGCGCATGCTGAGGCTGCCGAAATATGGTTTATATTAGGGAAAACTAGAGACAGGGGACGCTGGAACCTGATTATTCCTTTTGCTTCTGATTTCCCCAATCTCCTAGGGCAAGTTACTTGATTATGGTTATTTACATAACACAAATTTGCCTCCCCTGATGCCCCTCAGAGGTTTTGAACTACATTTCCCATCAGCCATGAGTATGGTTAATGGTCAGGGGTTACGTGGGCTGTTTTCCAAAATATCTGGAGAATGCAAGCTTGTGAAAGCTTCACATAACCAGCATTGCTCTACATTGTATATTGTGGGGAAATATATGCACAAGACAGGTCTTTACTCCAAGAAGCTTACATGAATTAAGGTAGGGCAGGTGGTAGTAACAGGAGACCCTGTACTGCTTTTTCTATTGACAGCCCTTAACCAGCTCGCTAAACTTTTATTAATGAGAAAGTGTGCATTTTTCATCGTTTTAAGATTTTTATATCCCCATAAAAGTAAAGGTTATATTGTAGATTTGCAGGGATATGATAGTTTCACCTGCCTAATAATAATTGTGTGCCATTGTGATCCCCTCTTGGCTTTTCTGGACCCTTTGTCTAGAGTATTTCATTCACAATAGGAGACCGGGAGGTTTTCAACTCAACACCTTTTATTTGAAGGAAACATTTCAACAATTTCTAACGGTTCATTCTCAACACTTTGTAACCCCAGTTTAACACCACTGTTCTCTTAAACAGGCCATTCTGTCATCTCTACTTCCTGTTGCAACACTCAACTAGATCTTCTTTGGGACACTGGGGTGGAGGATGATGCCCTGCTGAACAAAGGATATTGCAGCAGAGATGTTCGGCCCATTTCCACTCTTGCTTTTCCTTTTCTTTCTCCTTTTGCCCTTTCTCTCTTTCTCAGAGCGACAAGCTGGATTGCTAATTTCTTGGGGTAGTCTCCATAGGCTCAAGAACTTCCTTCTCTGTTTATTCCTGTTTTCTCCTTCTAGCCTTTCCCTCTTTCCCCAAAAGGAGGGTTTGGAGGGGGTTGGTGTCTTCTCTGTCTCTCTGCCTCTTCCTTGGGTATCCTCAGCTGGACCTGTCCACAGGTCTTCTTCCCTCATCACCTGCTTCCAATATTCCAGAGGAACAAACCTAGCCATCTCCCTCATCTACGTCACACAAACTTCTGCCATTGACTCTGTCTCCTTCACTTCTTCCGTTCTCCCTTTCCCCCTCTTTTTCCCTTCTCTCTCTCTCCAACCTCCTCTAGCTCTCCCTTCCCTGTCAGTTGGTTGTTGAGCTTTCAGGTGTTCTGGTCTTTCTGGACTCTCTGGTCTTTCAAAAGAACCAGACTCAACCAGAATCTCTCCCATCTCTATGGGGGAGCTGGAGGTTGGTATCTCTATTGTGTCATCTGGGAGAGGGGACAGCTCACTGGCAGGGTTGGTAGCCTCCCTGTCCTCTTTCTCAGCCATTAAGTTGATTCCAGATTGCCACGTCCTAGGGTTTTCTAGATATAAACTACTCAGAAGTGGATTGGCAGCCTTTACTGCTAGTGGTTGTCTCGGACAAGGCAACCCGCCCAAGGCCATATAAGTGTCAGGACATATAACCCTCTCAGCTATCCAAACTCCAGGAGATGTCAGTTGGCAATCTCTCAGGAGACACAACAGAGAATCAGATTCTTGATGCTGTTGCTTTAACCCACTAAATTATACTAGCTGTAGCAGATTACAACCAACATCAAAAACACAGCAATTCCACAGTAAATCCCCTTCTGGAGTCAGGGAGAGAGATGTGCTTGCCCAAGTCCACTTAATAAATTTTTCACAGTCTCAGAACAGGAAACAAGAGCCTTCTGATTCATAACATGGAACAAAGTAAGGAACAAAGTAATAGGCATGCTTACCCAGAAGTACTAAGGGACATACTTCCTAGGTGAGCATGGTTAGGATCACTGATGTATAGGGCAGGCCTATATATGTTCCCCAGAAATAAGTCTCACTGTGTCCAGAAGGGCTAATTTCCAGGTAAGCATGTGTAGGCGTCAGCCTTTTGACACTCACCTGGAAGTCAGTGTGGCTTATGTAGGAACAGATATGTGTAATCTATGTAGTTCAATGATAAATGTTATCCATGTATTTCAGTGATAAATACACCTATTTATATGCAGGAAGCCCTGGTGTCAGCCTTCAGCATTTTCAGAGAATAGTAAGAAAGATCCCTTTCACGAAACTCTACAGCTGGCTTTTCTATCCTTTCTTTCCCCACCAGAGCCACGGAGGCCACACTAGCCCTGTCCACAAAACCACTTAAAAAATCTGCAAGCTAGCTGCACGGGGGAAAAATTTGCTGTACAAAACTGTTGCTCCTGGAGGGTTTTGGCCAGTTATTTCCCATGGTGGGTGGGTTTGCTTTTATGGGCTTGCGGGGAGGGTCCCAGGCCATGAGAAAATGGCTGTGGAGGCCACCTATGTCTGCAGGCTGTGGAGGCCGCAGTCCTCCCCTAGAGAGTTCCTTCTGGATCAGTGAAAACGGAATGGAGTAATATGGACCAGAGTTCGTGAAAGTTACTTTTATGCAGAATCTGGGGGGTTGTAGTTTCAAACAAGAGATGGGCTATTTGTATTTGTCTCCCTGCTCCCCAGCAGCTGAGCGGGAAAACTCGTCATCCTGCCTCCTCGCCGGACTGGTCAACAGCACAGGGAGGCGGGGAAGCCCTGGCTGGTCTACTTCCGCGATTGGCACAGAGCAAACGACGACGGCCATACGCAGTGGTAAGAGGATGGCCCGGTTCTGGAGGGAGGGTCCAATTGGCCCAGCTACCTCTGGTGGCAATATTCGTATACGTCTTCCCTGGGAGACGAATACGAATGTCCGATCCCAATTCAAAACCTACTTTTCCAGATTTCTCAAAGGAGTCTCTGTTTTCAGTTTAATCCTTTTCCTGGCTCCTATGGTTGAAGGCAAATAATGAGTTTCAAATAAGGTGGGATCTGCTCAGTGGGTTGGACGGCCTAGCTGCAGAGCCAAAGGTTGGAAGTTTGAATCCCCATTGTGCCTTCCAGGAGAGGGTCACATATGTGGTTTATGGATCTTGAGTAAGATACACTGGCATAAGGCAAAGAGTGTAAACTGCAGTGGCCATAATTTCTTTCTGCTCACCCTCCTCTCCCGTATTTGGAAGGAGTGAGTGAGATAAAGTAACTTCGGTGCAGGTCTAGCCCTAACAGTTTGGCTTTATTTGGTAACAAGTAACTGAAGACTCCAAGAGGGAATTTAAGTGAGAATTTCTGCAGCGTCTCTATTTCTCTTGAGCTGGGGAAGTTAAATGTAATCCCATGCGGTGACGTCCACAGCACACAGGACACCGATTCTGATGATTACATGGGTTGTATAACTCAGACTTATTTTTGAGGACTTAGTAGTTGCTTTATTGCATAGCCTCCAGTTCGGAAGAAATAATCATTTTTCCATGCCTTCCTTTTAAAAAGAAAAGTTCGGGCCACCATGAAATATCTTGGAAAGCAAAGGTGGTGGCAAATATCCCCCCATCTCTCTCTCTCTCTCTCTCTTCATGAATGGAAAAACAAGAAGGGGGCGGGGAATATTTACACATTTAATTGAGGAAGAAGACTATTTAAAAAGAAATAAATGGTGTTTTCCTCTGCTTGTCAGGAAGCTTGGCTGGGTTCTGAAGTAATAAATCCAAGGTATGAATCCACCAAGGGAAATCTCCAACAACAGCAGTGCAGTAATCAGTTTTTGACAGAGGTTATAAAGGTCGGGAGCTTTTGTGGGACTCAAGCATCTGAATAGCAGGATTCAATTTTGAAAGGGTCACGTAGATATGGACCAAGAAGCAGTGAGCAGAGAATATATATCCATTCATGTCAAGATTTCTTTATGGCTACAGCAGAGCAAAATACACCCTCCCCCCTCCCATCTCATTCTTAACATGCCCCCCTTGGAACCATTGCCAACCATTATCAAAATCCTCATTTGTTTATTTTATGTTTTAAATTGAAAACACCTGCATCAACAAGACTTTCTGCTACTTGGGGGTTGGCTGACACCATAATTTTAACTGGCATGGGCGCTCATGGGGAAGCAGAAGGTCTCTGTCATAACACAGATCTCAAGCTGTGGAGGACTTTAAAGTTAATACTGATATTTTGAATTGTGGCTGGAAGCTAACTGGTAGCTCACTAGCTGAAAATTCTGTTTCTTTGTGGCCTTGGCAGAAAGGAGAAAATCCAGCATTGCACAATTCGAAGATGTTTTGAAGGGAAGATGTATTGTCGTTGTTCTTGTTTACATGCCGTCAATGCTTCCGATTTATGGCAACTCTATGAATAAATTATCTCCTGAACAGCCTTGCTCAGCTCTTGTAAACCCAATCCTGTGGCTTCCTTTAGGAAGTCAATCCAGCTCATATTTGATCTTCCTCTTTTCCTGCTGCATTCCACCTTTCCCAGCATTACTGTCTTTTTCCAGAGAATCCTGCCTTCTCATGGTGTGCCCAAAGTAGGACAGGCACAGTTTCATCATTTTTGCCTCCAGAGATAGTTCAGGCTTGATTTGTTCTAAGGCTCACTTGTTTGTCTTTCTGGCAGTCCAGGTGTTCGGAACGTTCTGCTCCAACACAATATTTCAAATGAATCAAATTATTTCATCTGAAATTTCTTTACTGTCTAGCTTTTACATCCATACATAGTGATCGGGAATACAATAGCGTGGATGATCTTCATCCTTACACCTGAATAGCTTTTTAAATTCTTTCATTGCTTCCTTCTGATACTCAGTCTTCTTATGATTTTCTTGGCTGCAGTCTCCATTTAGATTGATGGTGGAACCAAGATATACAAAATATTTTACAATTTCAATTTCTTCACTGTCAGCATTAAAGTTGTGTAGTTCTTCTGCAGTCATGATTTTTGTCTTCTTAATGTTCAACTGCAGTCCTGCTTTGCCATTTTCTTCTTCCACTTTCATCAGAAGTCATTTTAAGCTATTGCTGCATTCTGCTACTAAGATGGTGCCATCTGCATATCTTAAAATATTGAGGGTTTTGTCTACCAACGTTCACTCCTTCATGTGCACAGGCCCTGAGAGTCACAGTGGAGATGTTTTATTTACCAGAGAAAAGCAGGCTGAAAGTTATGATTTGGCTTACTGTAAGCAATAGGATTTCAGCCTACAAACTGTAGATGTTTAATAAAAAAGAAATCAAGATACAAAGGCCACGCCTTGACAAATCAAATGCTAGCTTTTGCTCTTGATGGGACCATCTTTGACTGTCCCCTGTTTGATGCCTTTAATAGAAATTTTCCACATAATATCTATAGTTCTACACTCATCTTCGACATTTCACAAAGCCTAGAAGACTTGTGGTGCTGGAGGAGGCTCTTGAGAGTCCCCTGGACTGCAAAGAGAACAAACCTATCCATTTTGAAGGAAATCAACCCTGAGTGCTCACTGGAAGGACAGATCCTGAAGCTGAGGCTCCAATACTTTGGCCATCTCATGAGAAGAGAAGTCTCCCTGGAAAAGACCCTGATGTTGGGAAAGTGTGAAGGCAAGAGGAGAAGGGGACGACAGAGGACGAGATGGTTGGACAGTGTCATCGAAGCTACCAACATGAATTTGACCCAACTCCGGGAGGCAGTGGAAGACAGGAGGGCCTGGCGTGCTCTGGTCCATGGGGTCACGAAGAGTCGGACACGACTAAACGACTAAACAACAACAACAGAAGACTCCACTTTGAAAATAACAAAAAAATTAAGGTTGTTAGACATTTTGAAGAACATACCAAATTTTGTGACAGAAAGCTAAATTCCATATTACCTGCTTCAAGATTTCTAGCTGGAACAGTTAAAAATGGAAAATTATTTTAAATGACTTCATGTCATATTGTCAACTGTTCTTTTTCCAAGTCCATTGTTGTATAAAGAACTTTTTGTACATACCGAACCGAATGACCTTTCAATGTGCAGATATGTGTTTGTTCGTTAACTGGAGAATTTTTTAAAAAACACAGCTTGTCAGACGTTTCCATGTATCCATACCCTAGATCAACTATGATCACTTTAAATATCTTGTGCTTTTCAGCTAGTACAGTAATAATGTCATTGACCCTCAGCCTTTCCGTGATCTCAATACTGAGATGAGTTCTTACCTGCTTTATTTAGGTAGCATGTGCTCAGTACAAAACTGGACACGTCTCAGAGGAATGCTTTGGCTTGGACAGCATCCCTCTTTAGAAGATGATTGATTAAGTCCTTCCCAAGGACTTTTTAGAATAATCCTGTGTGATCTTTTCTCTCTCCAACAGTTTTATGTCAGGGGGACATTTTTTACAAGCAGTTAGAAGAGAGTGAGAGAATACGGGCCATATTTCTTGCAGAAGGTTTGTTTGGTTTGTTGAATCCAGATGGTCAGGGTGAGCTACAATCCACGGTGCTGTCAATACCAGATTTTAGGACAAGAAATGTGAGGCCCTGTTCAGTACAAGGAACAGCCTCCTCACTAATGATAACATTGCTGGGTACCATATTTTCAGCTGAACATTGGAGAAATGTCGTTAACAGTAAGATGAGTGTGGCATGCCTAGAATCGTGGATGGGGTCTTACTTACTGGGGATCTTGAAGCAAATGGTACATCAATTGGGAATGTTCTCTTTTTTCATATTGAATACATGGTAAGACTAGATGGCTTCCAAAACCGTCCTCCAAATCTCTGTAAAGCCGTGACAGTCTGAAGTGATGGGGCATGCTTTATCTCAAGTAATGTAAATATTGGTTTCTACCATGGTGGTAGTATCTTACTCTTGGCATGTGAAGTGCATCCATGTAGTGATAGATTATATATCACGAAAAATGGGGTATGCTAATAATATACACTTCACTTAGGTCCAAATTATTTGACTACAAATTGTAGCCAATGTGCTTCAAGCTGATATGTAGCCCATCTGGTTTGATTTGTATTCCTCACCATCGTTATAGAATTGCAGAGCTGGGAGGGACCCTATGAATGACTAAGTCCAGCCCCTGTCAAGGAGGCACAGTGCGGAATCGAACTCCCAACCTCTGGCTCCACAGCCAGATACCTTAAATAGATATATTACAACATTTGCACCTATTTGCATGCTCTTAAATAGTTAAAAAACATGCAAATACGTCTCCTGCCTCCCTGCCTCCCTCTGCTGCTGGGAGCTGTGCAGTTTACTCCTTGCCCAGTTCCTGCCCTTCCATGAATCCATCTGGCACTACCTGGGCACTGCTATCTAGCTGTCAAATCTTTTGAAATGCTCTGGATTTTTAACCTCTGAAGCGCCAAAGCAAAAGCTGGTGCTTTGGGGAAGCCAAATGTGGTCCAAGGGCTGCTTCAGGCTTCACTGCTTCACTTTAGCTCAGTTCAGAAAGAGACCAATACCTCTGCTTCACTTCGTTTTCTGAATAAATTTCAAGACCAAAGTACATCCTCCTTAAAAAAAGGGACAACTGGAACACATTTGCAGAAACCCCGCATATGCTTATGCGCAAACATGGATTAAAAACTTAGAAATAATGCTTACCGTTTAAATAAAACTATTGCACATCTTACCATAGGTGAAGAGTGCGACCCAGTGACCCATGTATTTGCTCAACTCATTGTTGAGGTGCCGCTCATTGTACATGAGCAGCTCCAAGGTCTCTCCACTCTTCCTTCTTTGATACTTGTCCTTAAACTAGGATTGAACAGCTCATTAAATAGAGGATGCCTTCAATAGCAGACTGTCTTGACAGTCATCAAAGTAGAGGATGTTCCTCTGTATTATTCACACAAGTTATACCCCATGCTTTAAGAGCCCCCGACATGTAGCAGTTGATAGGTTTGTGTATTTTTGTGTGTGACTACATTGGAAAGGATAACATCCCTGTTGAAGTGCTGAAGTGCTGTAAAGAGACCATCACCACCGAACTGTATGAAGTCTTTCGTCTTTGCTGGAGCGAAGGTGGAGTACCACAGGACATGAAGGATGCAAACATGGTCACATTGTACAAGAACAAAGGAGACAGAGGTGACTGCAATAACTACCGTGGCATCTCTCTTCTCAGCGTTGTAGGGAAGCTGCTTGCCCATGTTGTGCTGAAGAGGCTCCAGGTGCTTGCAGACAGAGTCTATCCAGAATCAGTGTGGATTTCAAGTTAATAGATCCACCACTGACATGGTATTCTCCCTCAGACAGTTGCAGGAGAAATGCAGGGAACAACGACAGCCACTCTTTGTGGCCTTCATAGATCTCACAAAGGCCTTTGACTTGGTTAGCGGGGATGGCCTTTTAAAAATACTTCCCAAGATTGGATGTCCACCTCGGCTCCTTAACATCATCAGGTCCTTTCATGAGGGAATGAAGGGCACTGTAGTTTTTGATGGCTCAACATCCGATCCCTTTGACATCCGAAGCGGAGTGAAACAGGGCTGTGTCCTCGCGCCGACCCTGTTTGGGATCGTTTTTGCTGTCATGCTGAAGCACGCCTTTTGAACTGCAACAGAAGGTGTCTATCTCCGGACTAGATCAGATGGAAAGCTCTTTAATCTCTCTAGATTGAGAGCAAAGACCAAAGTCCAGCTGAAATGCATGCGGGACTTCCTCTTCGCCAATGATGCAGCCATTGTTGCCCACTCTGCTGAAGACCTCCAACAACTCATGAATTGTTTTAGCAAGGCCTGCCAAGACTTTGGACTAACAATCAGCCTGAAGAAAACACAAGTCATGGGCCAGGGCATGGACTCACCTCCCTCTATTACCATCTCCAAGCAAGAATTGGAGGTTTTTCATGAATTTGTGTACCTTGGCTCAACGTTCTCTGACACTCTCTCACTAGATGTCGAGCTGGATAAACGCATTGGCAAAGCAGCTACCATGTTCTCAAGACTCACAAAGAGAATATGGCTCAATAAGAAGCTGACGGCATACACCAAGATCCAGGTCTATAGAGCCTGTGTCCTGAGCACACTCCTGTACTGCAGTGAATCCTGGACCCTTTGTGCACGGCAGGAGAGGAAGCTGAACACGTTCCATATGCGTTGTCTCCGACGTATTTTTGGTATCACCTGGCAGGACAAAGTTCCAAATAGAGTAGTCCTAGATCGAGCTGGAATTTTTAGCATGTATACATTACTGAAACAGCGACGTCTACGTTGGCTTGGGCATGTCGTGAGAATGGCTGATGGTCGGATTCCAAAAGATCTCCTGTATGGAGAATTAGTGCAGGGAAATCGCCCCAGAGGGAGACCACAGCTGCGATACAAGGATATCTGCAAGCGGGATCTGAAGGCCTTAGGAATGGACCTCAACAGATGGGAAACCCTGACATCTGAGCGTTCAGCCTGGAGGCAGGCGGTGCATCATGGCCTTTCCCAATTTGAAGAGACCCTTGTCCAGCAGGCCGAGGCAAAGAGGCAGTCACGAAAGCAGCAAAATCAGGGAGCTAGACGGGGTACAGATTGTATTTGTCTTCAGTGTGGAAGGGATTGTCACTCTCGAATTGGCCTTCTCAGCCACACTAGACGCTGTTCCAAGTCCTCCATACAGAGCACGATACCATAGTCTCTCGAGACTGAAGGATGCCTAATCTGACATTGGAAAATGTAATCAGAATCATAATCATCTTAGAATTCCAGAGCTGGAAGGGATCCTATGGATCATTGAATCCAGCCCCTGTCAAGGACGCACAGCAGGGAATTGAACCCCCAACGACCTAAACCACTAAGCAGTACTTCACAGTTTGGGTCCAGAATTGGCATGGGTGAATTTGCTACTGGGGGCTTCTACTTTTCCCCCCAATGTGTTTTCAAGAGTGTTTTGCCTAGTTTGTTTTGGTTGACAAAGGTATTTGGAGGGTGTAACCTTGGTTTTTTTTTTTTTGGTGACGTAGTAAGTTGGGGCATGATGATGTCAGGTTTTTTTGAAAATCAAAAATGTCCAATCTTCTCTGGAGTTTCCAAGGCTATCTTGGAATCCATTTCATCTTGGGCAAGCCATTAACATCATCCCAGTAGTGGCAATTTTCAAAAATTAAAGACTTCCCCCTGTCTAGCAGCTCTCAACCGCCTCCCCACGACAAAAGGGATCCCAAGGGATTCAGAGGGGGAATCAGAAATGTTTAATTCCTGAAAAACAGCTATGGTTGATGACATTATCAGTCTTATAAGAGCCTCGTGGCGCAGTGGTTAAACTGCTGTACTGCAGCCAAAACTGTGCTCACGACCTGGGGTTCAATCCCAGGTAGTGGCTCAAGGTTGACTCAGGCTTCTATCCTTCCAAGGTCAGTAAAATGAGTACCCAGCTCACGGGGGGGGGGGGGGACAATGTGTAGCCTGCATAATTAACTTGTAAACCGCCCAGAGAGTGCTTGAAGCGCTATGGGGCGGTATATAAGCAGCATGCTTTGCTTTTTGCTTTGCTTATGTGGCATAAAGTTGCATGATAGGATTTCAGCCATTAGGTTTTCTGACTCAAAGTCCATTCTGTGACAGGATACGAGGTTCAGTTCTGGTTGAGATGCGGTAACTCTGCTGCAGTCTTATTCATTATCCATGGGCCAGACTAGTTGCACACAAACAAGGTCATGCCTGCCTTGGGTTTCAGGCCAAGTGTGGCATGAGATAAAAAGGAAAACCAGACTAGCTGCAATACCGCTATCTGTATCTGTATCTCGCTCTATGTAGATTTGTGGCTCTATCCACTACCTTACCACAACAAATGGGAACTGATTAGAAACAGACTGAAGTTGGAAATGTTCAAAGACTGGAAATGAAGCTCATCATTCAAGTGACTGGATTGGAAACACCATCAGCAAATGGGTGGAAGGGTTGTGGCCTTTTATTATCAAAGGAAATTTCCCAGTGTTGTATTAAAATTTGTTTTCATTGTGTTTGGCAGCAGGATGATGGCAACTTCACAGCATGAATTATTAAGAATGTTTGGCCCTTGCCACCAGCTCTCAGAAATTACCCGGCAAAACATCCCACCAAAGCAGGTAATCATTATGGCCCTCTGTGCTCAAATGACATAAGAGGAACACAACAGGGAAATGAAAGCCAGATCTGAGCAACAAAGGACTGTTGGGAGAAATAACAGAAACAGAAGGGTGGGGAATATTTGGCCCTTCAGTTGTTGGTTGGACTGCAGTTCCCATGAGTGCTAACCAGCATAATCAGTGGTGAGGAATCATGGGAGTTACTGGCCAGCAACATCTGGAGGGCCATATGGTCTTCATCTCAGGTCTTCCAAGCCTTCTGAAAGAACTTTGGATGCATTCAGATTAAGGATGGGTGAGAATTTTCTCTCTTGTGTGGTAAGAATTTAGCAAAATCAGCACATCCCTTCAAATAGATATATATATATATTTTAAAGAAATGAATGTAGAAGATAAAAAAAATCTGAGAGGTTCATTCCTGCTGGCCCAAGACTTTGAGTGCTGACTGAGCTGTTAAATGTGTAGCTTTGAATCCCTTTGTATTCAACCATGTTTGTGATGCTGAATTTGGCACTTCCTTTTTTCTTGAGTGATAGCTGTTACAACCAGAGATCAACAATAACAGCTAGAAATAAACTGAGTTAGCCAACTGACTTGATGTTTGGAGTAATGGGAGGGAAGTACAGTCCAAATTTTATTCAGACTTATAGTATATATTACCCTGTTTCCCTGAAAATAAGACCTAACCTGAAAATAAGCCCTAGTATGATTTTTCAGGATGCTCGTAATATAAGCCCTACCCCAAAAATAAGCCCCAGTTAAGTGAAACCCCGCCCTCCACCATTATGCAGCAACCAGAAGAAGATGACATGACTGTATTTGAATAAATGTAGATTGCTCTACATGAAAAAAATAAAACATCCCCTGAAAATAAGCCCTAATACGTTTTTTGGAGCAAAAATTAATATAAGACCCTGTCTTATTTTCGGGGAAACACGGTAACTGTAAGAGGTAAGTTGGAACTTTTTTAAAAAACATTTTATTAGTTTTTCAATCTATCTACATTCAATTCGTGCTTGTTAAACATCGTGTTACATGGGTTGCTTATAATTATTTGTTTTTTGCATCTTGGTGTCTTAGTTGTCTCTTCAAAATCTATACATTTTTTAAACATTTAAACCATTCATGTGTGTATTTTAGCACACAATATTGGCTACTGTCATAATATTGCTTTCATAGTATACAATGTTCTCAAAATCCTCTAATAACATACCTAATAAAAGTAATTCCGGTTCCAAATTTATATAATTTTGAGGTGATTTAACTGTCGAACTTTGTATTTTATACCAGTAATAACTGAATAGGTTTCTAACACATAACATATGTTTTCTAAAGCATATTATACAGATTTTCTTTATATAATTGTTTAGCCATTTCTATCTCCACATTTTCTATCATGTCTATATCAATATCATATCTAATGTATGTTCATTAAGTACTATTTGTTTTACCTCATCCTTATATCTAGCTTCAATTTACCTTAAGAACCACCGTGTTATGCCTTTACCCTGATTAGTGATCCCTTATTTCAGTTTAATTCCTTTTTCTAATATATAGGATATGCCTCCTTACAATTCCAGAAGTTAGGTATATACATGCTTTCAACGTTGAAGGCCACCTTAATATTTTTTTCCTTTTTCATCTTTCTAAGTAACTCCTTCTCTTTTTTGTCTTTCCCCAATTCCTACATTTTATACATTTGATCTATCTCCAATAGATCTTCCAGGCTCTTTTAAATTAGATCTGCTGATTCTCTCCCCTTATCTTCCCTTAGCACACCTAAAACTCTCCTCGGCTCCAGGGTTAGAATTAAATCTCCTAGGTTTTCTCCTCTAATTTCCTCCAGCCCCTCTTTTGATTGGCATACATCATCTACCACCCTCTCATTTCCTTGTTCATTATTCCCTGTCTACTGTTGAGTATAGTTCTTCTTCAACTGCTCCTTGAATAATTTTACCTCTTCATTGTGGGATCTCACTATTTATAAAATTGCTTCAAGGGTAGATTTTGTTTCATCCCAAAATTGTCCTTGTTGTGGCATTATGTCCCAGATGTCAAATAATTGTATTCCAAGTGAAAGTTGTCCAGATGCTTAATCAGTCCAATTCCATCAATACTTGCTTCCATAGGTCCACTTTAATGGATCGATCATCTTTAGGGTTAAGCTTGAATCCAGTCTCAGACGTAGAGAGTTTTCCCCACCTAAAGGCTCAAGGTCCCGTCAAGTTCAGAACCCAGAATACAGTTTAGAAGTTCCACTTTGGCTGGATTACGCTTTCTAAGGTTAATTTATCTGTAGTTCAGTTTGGTCCTCAAAAAGAAAGGGAATTCCAAACAGTGTTCAAGGTCATTGATTCTAGGCTTTTTGCCAGCACCTTAGATAGCTGTTACAAGTAGCATAAACAAGTTTTCGTAGTTTCCCAGAATTGTTGCCAATGATGTTTTCAGGAGAAAGATTCTTAAGTTTATAATGACAAAGTAATACCAAACTTCCTTCCTTGAAGTATAATTAAATGTCTAATTAATGTCCAATTTATTTTCCTTGTGTCTCCCTGCATCTCCTCCTCTCTCCAGATTCACCGCTGCTCAATCAGTGGTGTGGGATAAAAGACACTATTTCTGCCGTAGGAATTGTCTCGTCCAGGGATAGTAAAGCAATACAGTTAAAAAATATTTCTCACCCAGTGGTAACATGATGTTAACTAGGCTGATTTATCGCTTCTCCATTGCCAGCTGCCGACAACTTGCAAGCAAGCTGGTTCAGCTGCTTGTTTCCGCCCACTGGTTGATTGGGGAATTTCCTGGATCAAACGTGGGTAACTGCCGTTCCCCCTGTGATCAACAGGC
Source organism: Intellagama lesueurii (assembly GCA_037013535.1). Lineage (NCBI taxonomy): Eukaryota > Metazoa > Chordata > Lepidosauria > Squamata > Agamidae > Intellagama > Intellagama lesueurii. Next base: position 15,415,479 of record JBAJHW010000004.1, read on the forward strand.
TTCTCCCCCATTTCACCACCTCTTTGGGGTGGTTTTAACCCCCTGGGGGGGGGGGGTCCCAAACAGGTTGGAATTCAGCCCAGGGGACGGAGCTCCGTCCTCCTGCTGCTGTCTCGTCGCAGCGTCAAGCCGGAATTCTGGTAAATTGGAACTTAAGCTGGTTGGAACCAATTGAACTTGGTCTGTATTACTTCACATTAAAGAAAGACCTGAAAAGCAGTGTTGATGGTTGCAAACTTCCCCCTGCTGCAGTTTGCTGTGGTCACATGACTCAAGCTTGGCAGAAGGTTTCCGATGGCCTCCCCAGCTGGTTTCGGGTGCCTTTTGGAAACTCAACTGTCATCCGACCCTCGGTTGTCTAAACCAGGAGTGGGCAGATGTCAGATTAGCAAGATCTACTTTGTTCTAGAATTGCTGGAACCCAGGGCCCATCGCACAGAGCAAAAGAGTGACTTAGAGGTCATTTAGAAGTAAAAAAAATGAGTACCTCTGACCACATCACGATAAACTGAATTTGAATGGGAAAAATTCTCAGTTCTTGAGAGGAACCAAACTTAATTTTGAAAAAAATGAGAAACTAAGAGGAACAGAGATGGATAGATTCACCCACCCCTATTTGCAATGGTAAAGTTTAATATGATGGAAACTACAGAGAAGGACACACAGTTTACTTTCAAGTCTCCTTCTTTTTGTACCAATTGGGGAGACTCGTTCTCATTCTCCTTGCCTATTTTCTTACAAACACCTATTGTGTTTCACCTCCTCCTGTTGCCATTTTGCAAAATAGCATTTTTTCTTGGAAATAGGTATGGAGTTGATGGATTCATATGGATTATTTTGGCCCTCACCTTAGCGTGGAACCATTTCTTTCTGTCTCTGTCAGTGCGTGCAGAGTTTGTGATCTGATTATGATCTGACTTCCAACAGTGCAAATCAGAAGCAAACTGAATGGAATCAGAAAGAAGATCATGCAGAAGAAAGAAAAAACAAACCGAGGTATGAGCTTGACTTCTAAACCTAATGTTTATTGGTCAGGGAAGGTGTTTCCCCAAAATTTTGTTTCTGGTATAATTCCCTTGCATTGCCATTGTACTACACAGCCCCATCAGAGTATGGAAGTAATTTGGAGTTAGTAACATCTTACTTTTTGAGTTACCAAGGATGTAACAGTGGCTCTTTTGGAAAATGATGTAATGGCCGGCAGTGTCATTCCCATTTTTCATGTAACAAGTAATGTGTTGATGGCCAGAATCCTATTGGTTATATCTGCACATGTAACTCAGTTGGTGATGTTGCAGAGTTTTGAATTTTTGGTTAGATTCCTCTAGCTGCACAGCAGAAGTGCATGGATTCACAGAGTATAATCAGCTTCAGGTTCCCTAGATTAGTCCACCCTTTTTCTCATTAACTAGCACTTACAGTCTCAATAACTCACTCTGAGACATTAGTAAATGAAAGAATTAAAAACCATTTTCTTTACTTACAATTGAACAGATGAAGCAGCAAACTGACAAACATGGCTGCTATCAGCAACAGGCCTAAACAGACTCACTCTGCCTGCTTCCAACAGACAAAAAGGGAGGGAAAGAGAGAAAGAGCAGAGAGTCAGGACTCTTCTTTGAATCAGAGGCAAGGAAGGAACTATCAGTTAGTGCTGTTAGTGGCTGACAGTCACCCCAGTCCAGAAAAGTCTCTCCCAGCCACATCTAATAGAGCAGCATGTGAGGCTGAAAAAAAAAAACCCACCAGCAGGTGAATTGCCATAAGCTAAGAAGTCAGCATCGGCATTCACTGTGGTGTGGTGATATGCAGAACCTGACACACAATGCCATAGGCCTATGCCGATTGATTCACGTCAGCATAAAAATGTAACAAGGTTCCAGCCAATAAGGAATTTTTTCTTGTTATTTTTTGGGAATCAAAAATGCTTGGGGCGTTTTGAAGGATTTTTTTTTTAAAAAAATTAGGCTGTTTTAAAATATATATATTAAAAGGAATTAAAAAGTAACAAAAATGTAATGAGTAATTATTTAACATGATGCCATGGTGGCAGTAATGAATTAGTTTTAAAAAGTTATTCTTCACACCCTGGGTCCCAACTCAGATGTTTGTTTGTGATTGATCGTAGCATCTCCAAACAAGTGTAAAAGCTTCATGATTCTTCTTTTACTTTGTTGTCAGAATCAGATATCAAAATATTATCAAGGATAGGGAATCCTTGCCTTTCTAGATGTTTCAGACCTCATTTTCCAAAATTGCTAGCAAGCTTGATCACTGGAAATGGATTAAGGCCATTGTAGTCCAAAATATTGTCCAAGACATCTGAAGGGCCAAAGGTTTATTTATTTAAACTACTATTCAAAATAATACATAATGCCAAGGTGTGGCTTTATATTAGGTAGCCCAGTTCTGAATCACCTTAAAGTTAAATCATGTTGGGGTGGTATGTGAAACCTTCCCCATACCAATAATCTTCTAGAAATAAGAGTATTCTTCTTTTTTGTGGCACCAAATTAATATTTTCAGTTCCTTCATTTCAATAGGATGGGTTGGGAAAGCTGGCAGTTATTAAAGCTAATGTATAAGATGACGTAAGTATAGCAAGAGAAAACATATATACTGCAGTTGTGAATTATGTTAAATTTTTCCATATGTTGTCCTGGTGAATATAAGACTTGAGAGTCATCAATGAGGAAATTTTAGTCTGACAGTGGTTATGATTTTCTACAGATCAGGAAAGGTGTATTCAGAAAACAGGGACATGAATTAATGTATAAAACTTTTAAAAACCTGATAAGAGACTTAAGACTTAACACTTGGACCCCTACTTTAAAAAACAATAAAAACTTCTCACTTCCCCTCTTTCTTACTCATATATGGCTGGTGATCTCATGCTTCAATTGCAGGGCAATATGGTAATTATAAGAAAGCAAAAATTCTCATCACTACTTGTTTCAGTAAGCTGAGTCATAGTTCTTCAGGAGGTGTCTTCTATAGAGCAATGACACTAGAACTCCCAGAAAGCACCACAGTGACTCCCAACTTTCTGACTCCCAACAGAAACTAGGCCTGAGCCATCCATCGAGCCTCTGAGATAGGCCTTACTCCAGAGGAGTGAAATGTAGGTGTCCGTAGGTGTGAGTTGGGGGGCTGGAACTCCCACAGTTCTGCCTGGGGAATTCTTGGAGAATTCTGGGTGTCAGAGGCCAAGCAATCCTTACTTGCATCAAGAGTAATATAGTGTAGTGGGAGGGGAAGGCTCACTTTCACCATAAGACTACCAGGTGACATTGAACCTCAGAACAAGAGGTCAGATAGTTAAATGGAGAACTTGGAAGAATCACATTTTGGACTACAGTTCTGAATATCCCTCATGGCCAGGCTGGCTGAGAGATACTGGGAATTGTAGACTGACAAATAATTTTCCCAAGGTCTGATTTCTCGAAAGTATCTTGCTGGGCATTGTGGGAACCAAATGGGGGCCTGGATTGATGTTTCACTCGTTCAGCTGGGCTCTTCTTAACACCAATTACCTCCTCTGCCTGCAATTCTTGTAGCCCAGCACTTGCTATTCTACAGATATCCAGTCTCATTCTGAGCCTGGTTTTGAATTTCCTAATGAACTTCTGAGATGCACTTGGCAATGAACTGATGGAGATTCTTGAGTTAATACCTCACTTCCTCAGATCGCTGACTCAGCTAATGGATTGACTCAGCCTGGAAACATAACCAGAGCTTCAAAGATTACACCTTGCCAGCTAATAACTGATCATTAATTTCCTGCACTAAATGGAAGTGAAAATAACCTTGGATATTAACAGCTGAAAGAGCACACAATATAAAGATTCTCCCAAGACCTATAAAGATCTGTCTCTTTTTGGACTAAGTTATAGATGGCTCTACACAACTGTATGTAAAGAAGAAAGAAAGAAAGCTTTTATAAGGCCACCTCTGCGTTCACAAGGCCACGGAAAGTGCGCCATGAGGAGTGTCATGGCTCATTTTGCTTTGCTGCAAATGCCTCTGGGAAGTAGCAGAACAATACTGTGCAAAAATGTTTAAGAACACAATAACAGCCCATTTCAATACAGCATAACTCATGCTTAGTTCAGCCAGATGCTTCTGGGAAGGTTACAAGCAGAGCCTACTAGGAAGAACTTAATCCCCATGGTTTCTCCCTAGTAGGCAGTATATTGCAGTGGGAGAAATGGCCAGATACCTGACATTTTCAGTGGCATTCCAAACAGAGGTGTAACACAATTCAACAGCTTGTGCAGCTTCAAATTATGCAGGCATACCTAAGCAGCAGGATTTTGGCCATTGTTTGTAACTGGATAGGTACTGCTGCTGCAGAACACCGACATTGTAGATCTAGTAGTGCTTGGGTTCTGCTACAAAACATGACCATCAGAGTGATTCAAAGTGTCACATCCAAGTTGTTGTGTTTTAACTGCATTCCTGTTTTCATTTGAATTATATCATTATTTTGAACTTGATTGCTGTTTTTGGTCAAAAGGTGAGATCTAATTTTAATAAATAAATGTAGTCAGTCACTGACCTCTGCAGATGGAGGTACAAGGAGCGTGTTTCATATCTTCCTCAGGGCCCTAGGCAAGCACCAAACCAGACGGGATCACATCTACAACTGACTACAAGCAGCCTGCTGAACTGAAATTATTTTGTCAATAGCATCACTCCTTCTCAGCTATCTGTGCTTCTTGAAAGGTCTACAGGAGAACTTCAGTTTTCTACAGCTTTCTGTTCTTGTTCTAGCTTTTCAGTCAAAGAACAGATGGAGATTCCAGAGTTAATGCATCATTTCCCTCCCCCCACCCTCCAGATTTAACAAATGAAGTGAATCAGACCAGAAACTATAGACTGTTATTCAGCTGCAACCGCACTTCAGTTGAGAAGAGTCTCAGGCTGGGGGAATCATTTTGTAGTGGTGTTTTGTCAGCTACCTTCCATACAATAATGTCTACTGTCTGAACATCCTTATTCTTCCTGAATGGCCTTGTTGGCATGCAAAGCTAAATCAGGCATCTCCAACTTGACATCCTCAAGGTATTTGGACTACGACTGCCATGATCCCCACCAAGGTGAGCTACCATTGGATGATGATGGGAAATATATCATCCAAAGTTAATCTCACAACTTGGGACATTACTTTTTAAAAGGTAAGCAGCTGTAGTATAATTCCAAGCCCCACCCCCAATGGTAACGTGCTACCATAGTTAGAAGTTTTAAAAAGGAACTCTTTATTTTCTTATTACTTTTAATTATGTTTTAGTTATTGAGAAAATCTTTCCAGAATGCTACAAACTACAAAGTGTAGAACACAAGTAATGAGGCCACTCTCCCATAGCAGTAAAAGTAACTAAATCAGTTAGTTATTTCAGAAATGTAGTGAGCTTATCTCTTATTATGTTACAGTTGCAATGTAACTCAGTTATGCTTTAGTTATTGCAAAAATGAATTACTTACCAGCAACTTATTGTTTTTAACTAATTACTTTCAATCTCTGTTATTCTTAGCTCTCCTTTTCTAAACAAATTAACTTCAGACCACACGTTATGAAGCCAGCTTGTTTCAATAGACCATCTTAAGATGATATTTTAGGCTGGACGCCACACCATGCTGAAGTCAGTTTGAAAGGGAAGTAGAAGCTTCTTTTCCCCTCCTTGTGACCATGCCAAGAAATAAAAGAAAGAGAGGAGTGAGGGAAATACAACACTCATCTTATTAAACTGAGCTTTAATGCAATGTGTGAATAAAGCCAATTATGAGAAATGATCACATCTGTAGAGTGTATAGTTTTTGTGACATTTTGCTTAAATGCAGTCACTCAGTTTTAAGATATACATTGTATTAGTTAAGAATTACCAGCTTGTTTGAGTTAGGAAAGAATGTGAGATGTTCCCCTCTATGAGTTCTTCAGTTCAGAGTAGACCTACCTAGAACCTTGGCCTAAGTAACAGAGCCTTGTGCAGCCACTGGGATAGAACTTTGATATTTTAAGGAAACCACATTATCAATGGAAATGGCTCATGGAAGCTATTTGCCATGCTGGCTAAGGTATCCTGAGAACTTGGTTCAAAAAGTAATTTTTCTATTCTCTGCTTCTAAGCTAGGCTCTGTCTTGGTCTTCCATGACCACACAGAGCAAAAGAACGTTGAAGATCTTTGCAACATCGCTCTCTGATGTTAACCCTGTTGAGCTGCCGCTTTGGTAATCTTGCTTTAGGTTTACAGGGGATTGAACATATCCAGTAGAAGCCCACCAAAGTTCAGCTTAGGTTTCTTTCTCCAAAAAGTACAGCAAAATCTTCTAGCTTTAGCCAGCTTTCTGGGATTGAAATAAATGACGTGTTTTATCTAATGTGTTTATGGAAGACTAGTTTTATTGTGGATTAAAAGAAACACTTAATGGGTAACTGAAACTAAGGGTTGAAACAGATGTGGTGAAACAGATCCAAGACCGGATCTCCTGGTTTCTCTCTCCCCCCCCCCCCCTCTACTTCAAAGCAAATTTAGGCTGATTTGATTTTCATTGCAACACTGATACTAGGTCAGGGGTGGCTGGTAGGGTGGGGGAGAGAAGTAACCCTTCCAACGAATGGTATTTCTTTGAACTGCATGCTGCCAGCTTCCTGGAGCTCCTATTTGTATTTATTTATTTATTTGAAATATATATATATATTTCAATAAATATTTTTATTGTATTTTTTCTACTTTTCTATCCGTTGCAACCAGAGTGATTTATTACAATATATTCCATTCATTTCATCTTGTCTTATATTCTCTAACATAATATTAATCTAATATTTGAAACATTTTTAGCCCACCTTTCTCCTTAAAAAGGACCCAAGGCAGCTTATATCATTAAAAGATAGTATTGAAAGCTAAGAGTTAGTGTATCGTTGGTCAGATGGGTGGTTTAAAAGTGTAATAAACAAGCAAACAAACAAATACTAAAATGGATCAAACAAATGCCATACTTTAAAAAAGGGTAAACAAAAGCAACACCGAAACACATTCAAAGCAGGAAGGTATAAAAACCCATTCAAAAAAACCCCATTCAGCAGCCAGTCACTGGGGGAAAGTTTGCCTGAAGACAAAGGTCTTCACCTGCTTGGAAAAGGACAGCAAAGATGGGGCCAGCCTGGCCTCCTGTGGCAGGGAGTTCCAAAGTCTGGGAGCAGCCACAGAGAAGGCCCTGTCCTGTGTCCCCATCAAATGCACCTGTGAAGGTGGTAGGACCAAGAGAAAGGCCTCACCTGATGAACTTAACACTTGAGGAGGCTCATAAAGGGAGATGCATTCCTTGAAATAGCTTGAGATGGAGGGCTTGACTAGACAATATTTTCTATCTAAAAAGAGCACACCCTTAAGAGGAAAAGTGTGTCAAACATAAAGTTTCTTCCATCTGAATTTGGAAAATTAACTTGCTGTGTAATTATTTAACTGAGAGATGCCACTGCCTTTTTTACACATTTAATATCTCAGGTATTGAGAGACACCAAACATGAAAGACTTTGATGTCTAGCATGAAAGCAGGAAGAAGCATTTGTTTTAACATGTGATTTGGCCTTCCTAGTGAGAAAAAGGCAGATACATATATTGCGTCTACCACTGTTCTGCTGCGGGATAGGCAGCATGATTGAAATCATTAAAACAATTCTATGCTCAAATCAAAACTGGACCAACAGACTGCTTTGAAGTCTGAAAGAAATTGAGTGGGGGATTATTTATTTATTTATTTATTTACTTATTTCCTATGTTTACATACTGCTAACAGTGTGGGACGCTACTCTAAGCAGTTTGCTAAGATAAAATAAACAATAACCCGAACAACCCATGAAAACAAATAAGATATTTGATTTCAGTTCTCTTGTGTTGAATATTGTGTTCATTTCTTATTACTCAGGCTTTCAATTTCCCTTTTATGTCTCCCTTTTAATCTCTCACATTGTTTTTATATCTTATGAAAAACGATAGCATGACCCTAACCATGTTTCCTTAGAAGTAGTTCTCACTGAGTTCAGTGGGATTTACTTCCTTGCAGTGGCAGCCGGCGCCCTTTGTGATTGGTGAGATGGAAAGTGCAGTAGCCAGTTGTGAAACAGTAAAAGCAAGATGATGGGTGGAGCCACAGGCATGCACACACCTTTATGCTCACATGCATGCCAACAGAAGCAAGGAAATTGAGTAGAGCAGTGAGCTGTTCGTTAGATACTGTTCCACTCTCGTCCTAATCATTTACTCTGGAATTTGGCATGGAGGAGCATTAAAATACAGCTTGACTCCAAATTAGAAATATTCAGAATTAATGCTGCTTCCTGAGTCTCTTCAGAGAATTGTAGAGCTGCAAGGGACTTATTGAGGTCAGCCCTCTGCCAGTGCAGGAAATCCACAGCTCAAGCATCCCTGATTGATGGCCATCCAGCCTCTTTACTTCTGTCTCATGCACACTCACATCAGGTGGGAGGCTGGGAATTGTGCAAGAAAAGAATACAGGGGAGCTTGGGCTTTAAGCCTTTGATAAGAAGTTAGGCAGGAGAGGGGGGTGGGGTAGGGCAGAACCTAATTAGACTTAACGAACCAGCCTGTACTGATTCCTAGGGGAGGAGCAGCTTGGTTCCCCCAGTAGTTTTAGAGTTCATCTCCCAGAAGCCCCAAACAGCATGGCCCATGATGATGATGAACTGTTGAAGTCTAAAGTACTCAGACGTGTCCTTTCTGTGCCCTATTGGACTTGTTTAGCATTGTGCTCTGGGATTGCAAGACACATGGGACAAAACATGGCTTTTCAATGTCACTGTATAGCCCAATACAAAAGCAAGGAAAGGCGATACCTTTGCATTACCTTAGCATGGAATTGATCAAAACTGTATTGTTGATCATTGCTCTGGTAGAGTTTGTTGATGAAAGCCCTGCTGTATTCAAACTCAGATGTTTGAAATCATGTAATGTAAAGACAGGAGAAAGGCTCTAACCCCCACCCTCTCCATTCCAATTTCCACCTCATGTTAGTGTTAGCACTAGTTAAATTGCTCAAGCCACTTGGCGAACTGTTGTATAAAAATAAAAGTCAGAATCACATTGGTTTGTTAGGACAGCATACCTTAAAGCAGCAAATTGCTGATAGTGGCCACTTGTAGCCATCATTGGGCATCAGTTGTGTGAGTTATGTGGGGGATCCAAACAGCAGCTCATTGACACACCCTTTCTGAATTTCAGCTCTACCTCAAATAAACACTTTGATCCCTTAAGAGGAAAACCATCACACCAAGAATACCTTTTCCTAAATATAGATTGATTGGAGTGAAGTGGGCTTAGCAGAGACAACATAACTGTGGATAAGTCTGTATTGAAGCCTACTGCTTATGGATATTCACCCTGTCAAAGATTGTTTCGTTTCTAGCTCTTCCGTTTTTCATTCAGAGTTTTAGGAACAGTGTTTACTTGGGATGGAAGTTAGGCACAAAAATGTCTATCACACACACACACACACACACACATTTCTATGCCAATGGAGATGGGTAGATGAGTTTGAGCTTTGCGGGGATCTTAAAGTACTACTTTCTCTTGGAGATGTAATGTGAGAACAGTAAACTCTCTCTGTTGTGGAGCTGTTTCAGCTTCTATCTACAACATTTACGTGCATTGTGGAACACCAGTAAGTGACCTTCTTCCAAAGAAAATCAAACCTGGCAAAGCGCTGCACCCAATACTTCTTACTCCACAGATAAATGGGGTGACCCCACTGTCAGGTTAAGATATGTTGGGGCTCTAGCATGTGCCTCGTTCAAAAGGATCCATGCCACAACTCAAATCTTTAAATACTATGTAAAATATGTTAGTGTTTTTACTGTTGTTACTTAGGGTCCGTGTATTTAGGGGCTGCTCATAATCTAAAGATCCATATTATGGCTTGCTTAATGTGTGGGTAAAGCAGCACTGGCTGAGCAGTACTAAATGTAATCCCTTTGAGTATCTGTGAGAAAAAGGGAGAGTAAAGTATAAACAGTCATGAATGAAGAATTAATGAAGTTAAAGCTTTTAACCATGAAAGAAACACATGGAGTGAAACTCTGTCCCGTAAATTCAACATGTCTGATGATTTCCTTTCTTCTTCCTTCCAACCTCTCTACCAAGGGCAAATGTAAAGCTTCCCATTCTCCGGGAAGGGGGGAAAACAAACAAACCTCTTTTTGATTGATTGGCTGGGAGGAGAAGCGTTCTCGATTAACTGGCAGAGCTATAATTACTATATAAACAGTCTTGGGGCTTAGCTGAGACCGAGTGTGCTTGGGACCCCGATAAAACCAAGGTCAACTGGGAAGCCTAATCTGCTAGTGACAAATGATAAGGTGATAACATGAGAGTGCCTCTCGCTGTGGGGTCTGTGGTTTGTGTTAAGACAGTAGGAAGCCCAAAGGTCATTTCAGTTCTAACGTGTCAAAACCAACATGAAAAGAAAACATCACGAATCTGATGCTCGGATGCCTGAATCCCTGCTCAGGAACTACACCCTCCATGGCCGTACAGTGTAACCAAAGTTGATCAAAGAAGCCTCTTTTGTGTGTGTGTGTAAGTACTGCAATGCTGAAGCTTAAATTGTGTAAGAGGCAGGGCCATCTCAAGTTATTTTGCTGCCTGACCAAATGACAACCTGACTTACTCTATTCAACATACCCAAGTAATGGATATCTGGTGTGGTGTATTGGATAGAGTGACAGACTAGGATTCAGAAGGCCTGGGTTCAAATCTCTGCTCAGCCATGGAAGCTCACTGGGGTGTGTGGAACTGGTAAAAACCACCCCTTGAAAATCTCCCTCACTTGAAAGCCATGCTAGAGTCACTATAAGTCGGTTCCTAAAAAGTACCTAAAAAACAAAGTACAAAGTACCTAGGTAAAGGTTCCTCTTGACATTTAGTCCAGTCGTGTCCGACTCTAGGGTGCGGTGCTCATCCCCGTTTCCAAGCCATAGAGCCAGCGTTTGTCCGAAGACAGTTTCCGTGGTCACGTGGCCAGCGCGACTAGACACGGAATGCCATTGCCTTCCCACCGAGGTGGTACCTATTTATCTACTTGCATTTTTACATGCTTTCGAACTGCTAGGTTGGCAGGAGCTGGGACAAGCGACGGGAGCTCACTCCGTCGCGTGGATTCGATCTTATGACGGCTGGTCTTCTGACCTTGCAGCACAGAGGCTTCTGCGGTTTAACCCGCAGCGTCACCACGTCCCCATTCAAAGTACCTAAAGCCAGCCAATTCATTTTGGCACATGAAAAAGAAAAAAACACACATATCACACTCCTTCCTATCTCTGACAGTGTAAACACGACAGGAAGTGGGAGATCTGGTTACTTTTATGCTCAAATTGTACACAGCAGGAAAAGGCCACCAGGTCACCGCAGAGTGATATGTGTAGATTTGATGGGCCAGAAGAAGAATCTCCATGAAAGTGCCCGCTCTTGTGTCCTGCTCAGTTTCTAGCTGGAAAAAAATGCACAGTTTTTCAGATGAGTCCATAGAGGTATTCAGCAGTTTTGACAGTTTTAAGTGTTTCTTTTTCTTTCAAGCAGCAAAACCAGTGCAATAGGCTGTCTGTCTTGTTCTGGAGAACGTCTGCCAAGTTTTGGCTTTCATGACAGCTTGATTCCTTGCGAGATGAGTTGTCTTAGCGCTCATCTCTAACAAGCCTCAATCTCTTCTGAAGTTGATGACAGTAGGCATCTGGTCACCTGCTGCCCGAGAAGCTGAGATAGTACCTCCTCCCTGTTCCATGTATAGAACCTGCCTGGACTGGGAATTTGGTGTTGATTCAGCACTGCTGATGGGAGGGTCTTCCAATACATGGGAGGCATCAAGCTAGGTTAGGGAACTTGCGTAAGTGAGCAGTTGTAATTCAGGAGAAATAGCTTGGATGCTGCCCTTGTTGCCCCACAGCATTTACTGTCTGAGGCAATGTCTTCCTCCAACCCATTTACAACCAACCCTGTATATGGCAAGGATGGGGCGATGTGTACATGAGGGGTTCATTAAACATGTATGGTTTTGAAGACCATCCCAACTGCAACATTGGTTTTGCTGGCCAGATCAGTTCAAATACATGGTATGTAATGTGACTGAGCAATATATATTCTATAGCCTCACACACTAGATGCCTAAGATGGAGTCTCTGATGTTGCAAATATGCATTTATCTGAATCCAACTCAAAGAATTCTGTGAATAAGAAGGTTCAATAACACTGTTGTCCTCATTCAGAATTGATGTTCCAGAGACAAATGTATTATAGGATTTCTTATGACCGAACAGAAGCCAGCATGAAGTTAGTTTTATATGAATGATCAGAAAGAGGAACATGATGTAACTTTGTAAGCACAGCAGGGAAGTCTCACTAGGTTTCTCTGTTTTGGCTAATAACAAAAATGCCCCCCGCCCGGTCTAGCAGGTGTCTTCAACTTCATTTGGTTTTTGATTGTAAACATCCTTTTTGCAGCCATGGGGAACCATGAACATCTTTTCACCACTTTCCAAATGTTTATCTCAAATCCCCCACCCCATTTGTTCTTCCTGCCGCATATTCAAGGGGCCTAGAAATTCCAGGTACTTTTATAGAGTGGCAAAATGCTGGTCAAGGGATCCTCATTTTGAGAGGCAAAAACGTGGCACCGGAGGTAGCTTGGTTTGAACTAGGAGCCACCAAGAGTGAACACCGTTGTCTCTTGTGGCGAATCAGTAGAGGTTGCTGAGCGAAAGACCAATAATATACCTCTTTAGAATCGCAGCATGATTACATCCAGGGCTGGCTCTACTATTAGGCGATGAGGCGATCAGGTGAGAGCGACTAGAGGTGGTGGTGAGCTAGCATCATTCCCTCAGATGCTGAAGGTAATTCAGAAATTTCCTGAGTGATTCCAACCAAGCAATCACAGACTATAGAAAGAAAGGCGGTGGTTGAACAGCAAAACGTGCTAGTACCTTTTGGGGAGCTGCTGATATGAATGGCTTCCTCTATGAAGGGCAGCCTTCACGTGGATTATGCAGGCATTCTGCCAGGAGCACCACCACCTTCTGCACCTTTTCAGTCACTGACTCTGTTGATCTAAGTGCAGGGGATCAGCAGCCCGGAAAGTGAGGGTGGTTCGTCCTTGTAGTGCAGAAAATGATCCCCCCCCCCCCCCTTCTCTGGGAAAGGCAAAATGTGACATGGGGATTCGTGATGAGATCTCCTGAAGCATTTGTAAAAAATGAAGCCGTGATTGGGTGGATGGATAGCTGCAAAATAAATAAATAAATATATGAAATTAAATTGAAGGTCTTTATTCTTTCCCACCACACATTTACCTGATTTAAATTATTGCTCAAAGCAATAAATTATTGCCCTGTGAGAGGAAATATCAAAGTAGCTGTATTGTGCTTGTATTTTCTTTTCAGAGCTTGGCCGTGTTGCTTTTTTGAACTACAACGTCCCAAAGCCCCAGCTAGCATGAGGATTCTGGGGCTTGTAGTCCTAAATGCAAAATCTAAAAGCAATGCTTCTTTTCAAAGCCAAATAGATGTCAGCTTGCAGGTGGGAATAGGGTTGGGGAACATCCCCAGTTCTATGGGCCCAGTCCCGGTCATCCCATTCCCTCTGGCTATTTAAATCTTTAAAAAAGGAGCCCCGTTGAAGATCTGATCATGAATTTCCAGCTTGACTCTCAGTGCGTGAAAGCAGCTACAGCTTGAGCTGAAAGATTTAAAATCAAGGTCCAAAAACTGTAGTTTTGCTGAAGTGAATGCCTAGAATTTGAATTGATCCTAACCTTTGTTAATGTCTCTCTCTCTCTTTTTGAATTCTTAAAAGTAGTTATTGTAGGCTAGGCTAGGGCAGCATGGCGCCCAGGGGTGGCGTTCAGCCCCCCAGGGGCCCAGATGTGTTCTTCCAGCACCCCCAGACCTCCCCCCCCAAATTGGACAGTTTTGGGGGGCGGGATTTTGTTTTGTCCCCCAAATGGCTCTTTGTCCTCCATAGCCAAATATTTTTAAAATGTTTGACCACTAGAGGGCACAAGGGGACTTTTTCAGGAAAATAATTTTTAAGATATATATATTTTGAAGGTAGATGCAGGTGGTGAGAGTGGGTACATGCCTCCAAGGTCCATGGATGGACATGTTTAGACCTCCTCCAACCCTCCACCTGGATCCTTGGAGATTACCAATCCTGTTGTAGGCCTTTAGGGCTAGATGGAAAGATCTGGTGTTGAAGATCTCTGCCATAGATGCTACATGGTAGACATTTAAATCCATGACCAGTGCCTTAAAATCCTTAATCAGTTTGATTTTTTTCCCCTCTGAAAGGATAGTCAAGTTTCCTTTTATTGGTACACTCTCCCCATCGCTGAACCAACTCTCGTAAATATCAGCAGGGGAGTAGAAACAATCTGACGTTTAAAAGGGAGTGAATTAAAAAAGAAATCTGGATATTGTTAAACTCTTACTAATTAGTTTCAAAAGAAAAGTTAAGGGGACGAAATGGCTTGAAAATAACTCATAGGAAAATTAATATTATGCCAACAGATGTGCTCTGCTATTCTGTGTTTTACGTACATGTCACTTGTGTTTTAAGCCACTGTGTTGCACTTCACCTGTTCAGCAAATGAGGTCATAAATGTACATGTTATTAATTCTGGAGCTAGTAAATGTTCTGAAGGCTATAATCAGTTTCATGCTTCCACAACGGACTTTTGAACAATGATTCTACTTTACGTGTCCTTTTCTGCAACATCTGTGCGACATGTGGAAAAGAAAAACGGGGAACTGGTCCATGCTTTCCACCGCAGGAAGTAATAACCTTGTCAAGATGTGGTAATAACATTACGAAGGTTAATCAACACTGTTGCACTATGCAAGCATTGGGGTCCCCCCCAACCCCACTGGAAACAAACATGTTTGTATAATCTGCTCAGTTTCATCAGCACGAAGGAAGGTAAATGAGCTAGGCAGGTGCTCGTTAGCAGCACAGCACATCAAGAAACCATGCTATTATTTTCTTTGTCCCTGTAGAACAGCTTTTCCATAGCTGTATGTATTGTGGAAATCCTGAGTGCTCACTGGAAGGACAGATCCTGAAGCTGAGGCTCCAATATTTTGGCCATCTCATGAGAAGAGAAGACTCCCTGGAAAAGACCCTGATGTTGGGAAGCTGTGAGGGCAAGAGGAGAAGGGGACGACAGAGGATGAGATGGTTGGACAGTGTCATCGAAGCTACCAACATGAATTTGACCCAACTCCGGGAGGCAGTGGAAGACAGGAGGGCCTGGTGTGCTCTGGTCCATGAGGTCACGAAGAGTCGGACACGACTTAACGACTAAACAACAAAATGTATTGTGGGCAGTTGTGATTCTCATGTTCTGAGATCTTAAATTTCCATTTTGTTATTGCTACATGGTGTTGCTTCCAACGTATAGTGACCCTAGTAGGGGATTCAAGTTCTGTGAGATGTTCAACGGGTGGTTCACACTGGCATCCTACAGCAAGGTAATCGCCATTTCAGAGATGGGACTCCAGCAGACTGTTGTGACTGAGCAACCACACTTGCCAATGGGGAAACGGAAAGCTCTTTGCCTTAAATCCAGTTGCTGATCCCAAACATAGTAGTTGGGTCTACTTTAGCCACGGTTGTCAGTCGGAGTCAAGCATTTATGCAGTGCCAAAAAGAAAATAAGGTAAATAGGAGGTAGATTCTCTCTTTTGTGTGTGTGTGGGCATTCCACACTTGAAGTACATGTAGCTTGTGTTTTAAGCCATTGTATTGCACTTCATCTGGTCAGCAACTGAAATGTCACCACTGATGCTGTCTCTGTGCAACAGAGCACAGGAAGCGTGCCTTCAAATTCCTCGTTGTACCATGATGCCACTTTTGAGTGGCAACCAGAAGATAAGGAGGAATTAGATGGATCTAGGTTGGAAACTGGCAAGACATTGTCCTCTGCTTATACCTCTGCCCTCCCTGGTTATTTTGTGACCTATAAGCATCCTTCACATACAAAACTTTGGCCAAATTGCATTTCAATTGACTTCTCTAGCATCAGTTTCATTGTCCAGTTTGTTGCAGAGTTTTGAGTTTTTGGTTCAAATTCCTTGGACTACACAGCAGAAGTACTGAGATCCACAGTGGACAATAGCTTCAAGTTCCCTAGATAGTCCACCCTTTTCTCATTAACTGGCACTTACAGTCTCAGTAACTAACTGAGATATTTGTCGGAGAAAGAATAAAAACAATTTCTTTACTTACAATTGTGAACAGATCAACAGCAAAACTAACAACTAAACTGATTTCCAACAGATTAAAGAGCATGAAAGGAACATTCAGCAGAGAGGCAAGGCTCTATTTGAATTCAGAGGTGGGAGAGAATGACTGGCTATTTCTGGATACGTTTGCAGTCACCTCAGCCCAAAAAGGTCCCTCCCAATCACTCAAAACATAGGCAGCATGCGAGGCTGTAAAAACTCCAACACGTTTCTGATTGTGCTTCAGAACAAAATCCAGGTCCACACACAGCTTTTCTTTTTGGAAAAATAATAGCCTTTTGACACTCTTGATCACAAATACAAAGATGCAGCATAATGGCACAGGGGTCCTTTTTTTTTTTTTTTTTTTTGACAAGTTCCAAGGTGCAAAATGTAGTCTTAATTTGTTATGTGTCTATATATGGCTGAAATCTTTAAAGCAGTTATTGTACCTCCAGTCACAGTTGCCAGTTCTGGGTTAGATGGACCAGGGGTCTGACTCAATCAACGGTATCGGGTATTGTGCAGGACAAATCAAATATGTTCAGTTCCAGTCTATATAAAGGAGTTGTTCCCAGCCTTGGGTCCACAGATGTTCTTGGACTACAACTCCCAGAAATCCTGGTTGGCACAGCTCCTATTGAAGGCTTCTTGGAGTTTTAGTCCAAACTAGTGATGGGCACAAACCAACGGTTCATGTTGGTTCATTTTTCAGCTGAACAGCATTTTCCAGCCCCACCTCCTTCCTTGTCCTGCCTCCTCTGGGTGCTGCCTCTGTCAAGCATCTGTTTGGATGAAAAACGAATTGGTGGTTCGTGCCCATCTCTAGTCCGAAAACATCCCTAACCCAAAGTTAGGGACCACTGATATAAAGGATGCTGGAGCTGATGGACTAGAGTGCCCGGCTACAGAGTTGTAGCTCCACTGATGGGGCTTTTAAACATAATGTTTGTCTATGTCCTCTTACAGCCTCCTTTGGCTGCTGCTGGTGGTGATGACAGCAGTTATTACTTATACGGTATTTGCTTTACTCTGGAGCAGTCCTTGGCAGATAAAATAACCCGTTCAACATTGGAACAGGTAGCCTGTGCAGCGGAGAATTTTGTACCAATATCTTTTTGGGTGTTTGATCCACCTCTCCTCTTACTGTACTTATGTTCTTATCAAGGTTTTCTGTTGTCGTTTTGAGTTTTTCTTGCTTTTTGTGTGAGTTTTGCAAAAAGGAAAAACAAAAAAGGGGGATAACATGTTAATTTTATTATTTAGTGTGTGTGTACATTGGGATGGGGGGAAAAAAGGGTGATCCTAGTCATTCTTTGCTTGCACATATGAAACACATTAAAGAATTATTTATTCTAATGTGGTCTGTCCAAAGCAAGAGAAGGCTTATATTTTGATCCACGCTGTTTCACAATATATCATCACTACAGAGCCACATTCCAGACTGCCCAAGGGGAGGATATTTCCTCCCCTTTGTGATTGGAAGCTTTGTGCCAAGGTTTTGTTCCACAGTTTATATTCACACTTGATTTGCCACTTACAAAATGTAAATTGGTGTGGTTTCATCTGCTTCTATTAGCTGGATAGAGAGGTTGCTTCATGAGGACCATTTGGGATTATTGAACAAATTATTCATCAATATTTGTATTTTGAAACTCGGTTTTCATGTATAAGCACAGCTAGTTTCAGACCATTGACTGGGAGTTTGACTTATTGTTGGAATTTTATTTGCAATGCACATGCTGTCTGTGGTTTGTGTGACTGGGAGGGATTTTTCTGGGCTGGAGTGATTGTCTATCTATCTAGCACTAACCAATCATTCCTTCCAGCCTTTGAATTAAAAGAGAGCCCCATCTTTCTGCTGAGAGTTCTCGCTCTTTCCTCAGTTGGTAGCAGTTATTCGTTTGCTGTTTGTCTGTTCAGTTGGTTGCTAAGTATGTGTGCAGACAAGAAGGCAGTATATACAAGTCGGTAATGTCAAGGAACTGTAAGTAAATAAATATTTTTATTCTTTCTCCTACAAATGTCTCAGAGTGAGTTATCGAGACCTTAAGTGCCAGTTAATGAGGAAGGAGTGGACTCTGGGGAACTTGTCGCTATTCTCCTCTGTGGGTCTCTGTACTTCTAATGCATAGCAAAAGAAATTTTTTTACCAGCAATTCAAACCTCTACAACACTTTTAAGGTCACATCTCCTCAAGGCAGGTTGGCAAGGTCAGTGACACTCTAATCCCTGAGATTTCAGGGCCACAACGGGAAATCAGGAGGGCCCTTGTGATGTTAGGCCTTGTGCAACTGCGTCCAGTATTTGCACAAGAAGAAGTCTCACTTGTCTTGGGACATCCGTCTTGCTTCAAATAGCAGAGTGAGACCAAGTGCAGGTAGCCATCATTTCTCTGTAGTCTTTCCCCTTCACCTCTGATGGTTGACACTATGCAAACACAACTCACCTGCCAATAGTTTTGCACTGAGCCGGTGAGCTCTGGCACCAGGAAGGGGTGGATGAAGATGGATGCCCAGTCTTTACAGCTCTTCTCAACCACAAAACCCCGAATCCTCCCTCCTTTACTGTTTGTTGTCTTAAGATTTGTTTCCCTGCTTGCTGCCTCACAATTTCCAGTTAGTGCCCTGGGATCTGACAACCCTTTCTTGGAGGTGTTCTCAGGTGTCGTCTTCCACAGGGAAAGGTCGAGAACTTCATTCAGTTTGGATTTTGCTAAGAATCTTCCACGTTTTCACGCACCAGATCAGTTTGCAAACTGGAAAGCAGTTATCCATTGGTTGGTGATCCAAACTGTAGCATGCAATTCTCTGAACACCAAATTTACATTTGGGAAAAGTAAACAGACACACACAAAAAGCATACCATGGGGGGGGGGTGAGGGGTGAGGATAATATTATTAAAAACCATTTACAAAACCTAGGTGTAATAGGCAAATTTATATACAAACATGCACATATCAGAAAAAGGCACAGAAAAAATGCATACACATTTTCATTCAGCCTTGTTTCTTACAGCCTTCTTTCTGTAAACTTTTTCTGAATCATTTATTTTCATGTGGTTTGCCCAGTGTATCGGCACCCTGTTGCAGAACTGGGATGAAATAAAGTTAGGGGAAAATAAGCAGGGATGTTGGCAAGTCTTTGGGTCTGAGTTCCAAGTCCGAGTCTTCGGTGTCAAGTCCTGAGTCCCTATTAAAAACAAACTTTTCCCCCCAGGAAAAAAGGAGGGGGTGGCTGAGTTACCAGTCGAGTCTGAGTCATTGAAAAAGAAGTTGAGTGACTTAAGTCCGACTTGACAGCAAGTCCTTCAATCTCCTTCTCTGAACATAAGAAATGAAGAGATACCCAAAACTGAATTTTTAATACATTCTCAGTCCTCCAGGATGTTCATACCCCTAAAACCAAACAACTCTTTTGCCAAAACCCCTCTAATTTGTACGTATTTAAATATACTGCACATTCCTGGAAGGCTGTGAATCCTGTGTCTTTCTACCCAATCCAGACACCAGTGTGATACATCTCCCCATTGTACTACTATCCCAGGGCTGATCCTTGGGAAATGAAATATACCTTAGGTAAACTTGACATAATAGGGATGTGGTGGCGCTGTGGGTTAAACCGCTAAGCCTATGCGCTGCAAGGTCGAAAGATCAGCAGTTCGAATCCACGCAACGGAGTGAACTACCGTTGCTTGTCCCAGCTCCTGCCAACCTAGCAGTTCAAAAGCATGCAAATGTGAGTAGATAAATAGGTACCACCACGGTGGGAAGGTAACGGCGTTCTGTGTCTAGTTGCACTGGCCACGTGACCACGGAAACTGTTTACGGACATACGGTGGCTCTATGGCTTGGAAACGGGGATGAGCACCGCCCACTAGAGTCGGACACGACTGGACAATTTGTCAAGGGGAACCTTTACCTTTACCTAGATTTGACATGTTCTGCCACTAGCCAGGCTGGGGAGTTTGTAGAGTACTGGGAACAATCTGTGGGGAACTGATTTGAAGCAAAGAATGACCAACAACAGAAAGCATGATGTGGGAGTAGGGAACTGATCTGTAGGCAACCAACCAAAAGCAGGTATTACAGCATATAAATGAGTTTCGGGGGGAGGAGGGGAAATAGGTTTCATATCATATATCATATCATATCATATGGGAAATAAAAAATATTTTCCACACTGGCATTCCTGTTTTATCCGAGCTATTGATATGCATTGGGCTGAAAATGACAGAATGCAATTTAACAGGGGTAGTGCAAAGTTCTACACCTAGGGGAAAAAACCCACACATGCACAGTTACAACAATGGGGGAAACTTGGCTCAGTAATACTACAAGTGAGAAAGCTCTTGGAATTGTTGTAGATCAAAAGCTGAATACTAGTCCCTCCTCTATTCGGCACTGGCTAGGCCCCCTCTCTAGAGTACTGTGTCCAGTTCTGGATATCACACTTCAAGAAGGATGCCTACAAACTGGAATAAGTTCAGAGGAGGGCAACAAGGATGATCAGGAGACTGGAACTCAAGCCCTGTGAGGAAATACTGAAAGAACTGGGCATATTTAACTTTGAAAAAAAAGAAGTCTGAGGGGCAGATATGATAGCACTTTTCAAATACTTGAAAGGCTGTCATACAGAGGACGGGCAGGATCTGTTCTCAGTCATCCCTGAGTGCAGGACATGCAACAATGGGCTCAAGCTACAGGAAGCCAGATTCCTGTAGGTGAGGTGATGTAGGGAGGTGATGAGTGCTCTAATGCTGGAGGCATTCAAGAGAAAATGGGACCACCCTCTGTCAGACCTGCTTTGATTTGGATTCCTGCATTGAGCAGGGGGGCAGATTCAATGGCCTTATAGGCCCCTTCCAACTCAGTTATTCTGTGAATCGATGGTTCTGTATAGGGCTGGAAAGAACTCACTAGCCAGAGAAACAAGAATACAGTGGTGCCTCGCTAGACGATGTTAATCCGTTCCACGAAGATCGCTGTCTAGCGAAAACATCGTCTAGCGAAGCACGTTTTCCCATTGGAATGCATTGAAATCTCTTCAATGCGTTCCAAGGGAAAACTCAGTCGTCTAGCGAAAATCTCCCATAGGGAAACATCGTCTAGCGAGTGCGGGTCCCCGTCGGAATGCACTGACAGCTTTTGACCACTAGTCGGCGCATTCCTACGGGGAAACCTCATTGTCTAGCGAAAATTCCCCATAGGAGACCATCGTTTTGTGAAGCGCAGTAGCGATCGCAAAAAGGCATCGTCTAGCGATTTCCTCGTCCTGCGAGGCAATCGTCTAGCGAGGCACCACTGTACTAGCATGCTGGAGACTTATGAAAGCAATGGCTACTGCTAGCCAACATCAATCAACAGGACAATAATAATACCAAAGGCATTGGTGAAAAGTGTTGCTTTTGTAAGGTCTAAGTGCAGTAGCTTTTCCATGGCCAACTATTTGACAAGGGAACTAGCTTTTTGTCCCGGTTTACATGGCTCAGTAGGCTATGCATGCAAAGAAAAAGTGGGATGCATTGTGTCAGTTTCCATCGGCTGTAATTGTGCCTGTCATTTTACGCAACCCATCAGGCAAGATTCCAAGATCAAGCAATTTTCCACCATAGAAAGTTCAATGAAATATACAGAACAGATACCCTGGAGAAAAGAGATACATTTCTAGTAATGAGCTGCTGGGGGGAACATTTTGCAGTTCATAAAATAAAGCCACAATAGGATGATGGAAACTCTCTCATGTTTTGAATGCATTGGAAAGCCTCCAGGCACAATATTGAGAATGCTCTATACGTAACTGCAGTGACAAGTTTTAATCTCCAGTACCCAGTTTCTGTGCCCAGAATGTAACTGTTGCTCTCAATTCATACACAAAGCAAAAAAGCAAAGTGTATTGCTTATATACCACCCCATAGCACTTAAAGCAATCTCTGGGTGGTTTACAATTCAGTTATGCAGGCCACACATTGCTCCCCATTCCTCCAGCAAACTGGATACCCAATTTACCAAGGATGGAGGGCTGAGTCACCCTCGAGGCAGCTACCTGAGCCCAACAGGATCAAACTCAGGTCATGAGCAGAGTCTTCACTGCAGTACTGCAGTTTAACCACTATGTCACAAGGCTCTGTGCCCACCTCTTTATGTGCTGTATTGGTATGCCAGAAGCACACAGTTCGAGGGGGGGGGAGATCATTCTGGAGGGGCAAATACTATGTTCAGATTTGGCCTGTGTATACAGCAAAATATGGCAGAAAGGTGGAGTATTACTATTTCTATTTCTGTTAATAATAGTAGCAGCAGCAGTTGTAGTATTTGCATACCATTTGATATAGTGAAATCTGTAAGTGGTTCACCTTTGAATGCTCATTGACTGCGCTATGGAAATGATATAAAACAGTTTCAGAACCATTTAAAATAACAGATATTTCAAAACCACGTGCAGAATCTTGTTGCATTACATGACTGTGTAAAGCAATGGTTCTCAGCCTTGGGTCCCCAGATGTTCTTGGACTAAAACTCCCAGAAGCCTTCACCGCTAGCTGTGGTGGCCAGGATTTCTGGGAGTTTTAGTCTGAGAACATTGGAGGACCCAAGGTTGGGAACCACTGATGTAATAGATGGCTGTCAGACTGTAAAACTGCTGGGTCAATTGTGCTTACATGCATGGCTTTCCACAATTCTGGCCAATAAATACATGAAGGTCCTGCAGACTTCCCAGTGGGGTGGGAACTTAAGGGACGGTGCAATGATGATACATAAGTGGAGCAATTATTATCTCCCGGTGAAGTCCTGGACAAACAGTTATGTTTTCAGTAGGTGTTCAAAGGTGAACGTAGGGCCTAATCACACAGACCATTTGAATTTTCTTTTTCCTCCTTTTTAAAAATATTGATATATTTGTATGTATAGTCATATGGTATATATACTGCTGGGCCCATTCAGATGGCTGTGAGTTCAATCGGTACATTTCTGGCTGTTTGTACGCTTCATGTGCGATCTCATGTAAATCGATTCATTTTCCATCCTCTTTCTGGGTCAACACGGCCGTAACGTTTTCTTTTATTTTTTTAAATTTGTGATGTATTGGTAAAGTGGCATATGCATGCCATTTTCCTGTCACTGTTAGTTATGTGCCACCTGGTGGGATATGACACTAGATAAATGTAGGGCAGCATTGAAAAGACTTGAATTGTTATTGAAAACCTAGGAAAAATTAACTATGAGCCACACAAAAGTGGGGATAATGGTTACAATAGGGAAGACATTGCCCAAGTAATACGTTGGTAAACTGTTGTGGAGAAAAAAACTGAAAAAGTAAGTGATTTATTGCTAACTATTTTTTAAAAAATTAAACAGGAAAAAAGTACAGTTGCTATGCAGGGGCCATAGCGCCCCCAAACCCAACCTGATCACAAAGTAAAGCGGTTATTGTCCAAGCACCTAGAAAACAATGCAGTAATAACTAGAACAAATCCTGCCAAACTAATTTGATCTTGTTTTTTGATCAGGTAACCTCCCTGATAGACAGAGGGAATGCTGTAGACCAGTGGTCCCCAACCTTTTCTGAACCGCGGACCGGTTTGGGGGTGGGGTGGTGAGGTCCGTGCATGGGGGGATGGGGCACCCGTGTGTGCACTTGTGGGTGGGTGGGGCACCCGTGCGTAGGTGGGCGGGGCACCTGTGCATGCATGCGTGGGTGGGGCACACATGCACGGGTGGCGGGGCACATGTGTGTGCATGCATGGGTGGGCGGGGCACCCGTTTTGTGCATGTGGGGGCCTGTGTTTGCGTGTGTGCATGCGTGGAGGGGGCATGTGGGGGGGGGGGAAAGAGGAGATCTGTCTCCGCAGCCCAGTCCTGCCAAGGCCACGGCCCGGTACCAGGCTGCGGACCAGGGGTTAGGGACCCGGCTATAGATGTAGTATATCTTGACTTCAGCAAAGCTTTTGACAAAGTGCACCATGATATCCTGATTAGCAAGCGAACTAGGTGTGGGCTGGATAGATCAAGTGTCAGGTGGATACACAATTGGCTACAGTATCGTACTCAGAGGGTGATGATGAATGGGTCCTTCTCTAACTGGGAGGAGGCAACAAGTGGGGGACCCCAAGGCTCAGTCCTGGGCTCGGTGCTCTTCAATATTTTTATTAATGACTTGGATGAGGGAGTGCAGGGAATGCTTGTCAAATCTGCAGATCATACCAAATTGGGCGGAATAGCTAATACCCTAGAAGACAGAAACAAAATTCAAAATGACCTTGATAGGATGGAGCACTGGGCCGAAAGCAACAGAAGGAAATTCAACAGGGATAAGTGCAAAGTCCTGCACCTCGGAAAAAGAAACCAATTGCACAGTTACAAGATGGGGGATACCTGGCTCAGCAAAACTATGAGCGAGAAGAATCTTGGAATTGTCGTAGATCACAAGCTAAATATGAGCCAAATGTGTGATGTGGCTACAAAAAAGGCAACTGCTATTTTAGACTGCATTAATAGAAGTATAGTTTCCAAATCCCACGAGGTGCTAGTCCCCCTCTATTCAGCACTGGTTAGGCCTCACCTTGAGTATTGTGTCCAGTTCTGGACACCACACTTCAAGAAGGATGCTAACAAATTGGAACAAGTTCAGAGGAGGGCGACAAGGATGATCAGGGGGCTGGAAACCAAGCCTTATGAGGAAAGGCTGAAAGAATTGGGCATGTTTAGCCTTGAGAAAAGAAGACTGAGGGGTGACATGATAGCACTTTTCAAATATCTGAAAGGCTGTCATACAGAGGAGGGACAGGATCTGTTCTCGATCATCCCAGAGTGCAGGACACGCAACAATGGGCTCCAGTTAAAGGAAGCCAGATTTTGGTTGAATATCAGGAAAAACTTCTTAACTGTTAGAGCAGTACAACAGTGGAACCAGTTACTTCGGGAGTTGGTGAGTGCTACAACACTGGAGGCATTCAAGAAAAACTTAGATAATCATCTGGCAGATATGCTTTGATTGTATTCCTGCATTGAGCAGGGGGTTGGACTTGATGGCCTTGTAGGCCCCTTCCAACTTCACTTTTCTATGATTCTGTGATCCTAAGTAAATAAATCAACAAGAATGTTCACATGAGTCAATACAATAAGGATTGAAGCAATACAGAGATTAGATCATTTTTTAAAGGCTGTGCTGGCGAGGTGGAAAAATTGACTGGCTAGCCATATGAATCAATGTTACCTGTGTGTCATGTGAACATAAATTTATAAAACGATTTAAACAAGAGCAGAATCAATAGAACTGGGATTCTTTTGGCATATGTGACTGCCTCCGTAGTCTCTATCTCTTGGACCACAGAAGGCAGAGTTTTCCACAAGAGAGGGCCACCACTGACATGGGCCACCTTTGTGATGTCATGCAATGGCATTGACTTGACTGTGAAACAACCAATAATGCCTTAAGGACCTTGGGGGTTGACCGGGCACAAAAGGGGATGGTGATCTACTAGAATGTATAGAACAGACTATACCATTTTAGAATGCAGGTGAGAGCTCATATTGCTGAATGGTCACCTTCAGTCAAAACTCCCTTCCCATAAACACAAACAAGGATACAACCGTGAATGTGTCAGACTAAACCAAGAAGCTCTGCCAGAGGGTGCTATTTTTTCTTTTAACTTGGAGAGAACTGAGTTGCAGTTGCTTTAAAAAATGATGGAACTTTTAAAAATGATTTCCCTACTATCAGTCTGAAATGCAAGAATCAATCAATAAAATGACACAGTTTCTATAATGGCGAGCTTCAGTCCAACAGTGCAGGAGATAGAACAGTTCTGCTCTCCACAATACCTGCCCCCTCCCCATATCAGGATTGCCAAGTCAGCAGCATCCCATTCCCTGAGATTTTAGGGACAAAGGCTGAGCTCCTCTAACCCTTGAGACATCACAGGGGGTGAACTGCAGTGACATCACAGGGGCAATAATTGGAAAACGATGTGTATTTGAAAGACAGAGAATGTAAGGACTCTATGATTAAATAAAAGGCTAACATGTAGATTCTAGTAGCAGGAGCAGCTCTAAAGCATCCAAGAAAGGTGCTTCTGAACACGTCTGAAGGCATCTCCTAAAACTGTGAGACTGAATGCCCAAATCTGATTTCCCAGGTTGGCAGCATCCAAAAGGTGAGATCCAAAATGGCGGACCCCCAAATCTGAGGGTGGTTGGGTAGGCAGGTTGACCTAACCCTACACATCCACCTAACCCTACACATCCCAACCCTACTCATCCACCTACCCTCTGTGAATACAGGCAGGTCTTATGGTGGTAATGGAGAATAACAACGGCGTTTTCCTCCTGTCTCAGACTGCAGGAGATCTTGTGCTGTCCTTGATCAACTAGTCCACACATAGCCATGCTGGATGAGGAATTCTGGGAGATGCAGTCCAAATAAATAGTGTTTCCAAGCTCTGGTTATCAGTCCTTTAAATGAGATGGCTGTCATCAGCATGATAGACTTTATGGCTGACAGCTGCTTTATAAATCTTGCATTGTGTATGAGACAGCTCTGGGAACAGAACAGAATTCTGATTGCTTTGAATTCTCTCTGAAAGTTTACACCTCCCAAGACTCACAGCCTGATCAAACAGACTTTGTCTTAATATTCATTCATTTGTAAGGCTTGTGCTATCTTTCATTCACGGAAAATCATACCTATGTTTTCAAAAATGTCAACAACTAAATATGTGTCTTGTTGGAATATATGCAGAAACATATGGGAGCAATGTGTATATTAGGAAAAGTTCATAAATAAATGTGTATGTTATATGGAAAATGTGTGCCCCAATTTTCTTCTCCTTTGGGAAGAAAAACTAGACCAAAGCATGTCATGTAACCTGTTACAAGGAAAAGATTGAACAGGAATATAAGTGAGATTTGGAGAAAAACACATCTATGTTGAAACCCTGTTCAGGCGTTCCAAAAAGCTTCTACTACATGGAGAGTTTCTCCATACTATTGGGAATTCTTAAAAATCAGGGTTCCCAACTGCATGGTTGAGCTTCACATGTAGCATACAGTTTCATCTTTGGCTAGAACTGCATCCCTGGTCAGATCTTCAAATTGACCATTTTTGTAATGCCTGAATAGGGCTCAAGAATTTTTCACAGCCCTATTCAGCAATGGATGATACAGGACATGCAAAGAACCTTATGGTCTGAGAAACCACTGACACATATTCATTTCCCAGCTATCTTATTGCTCCAGACCTCTTTATAAGACCCACCTGAAATGGTCAAGCGCTCTTGCATGGTAATAAGGACTGCTGGATAGCTCAGTGGTTTAGGCATCTGGCTGTGGAACCAGAGGTTGGGAGTTCGATTCCCCACTGTGCCTCCTTGATGGGGACTGGACTCGATGATCCACAGGGTCCCTCCCTTCCAGCTCTGCAGTTCCAAGATGATGATGATGATGATTTAAGATATTCATATTGTGGGCACAAACCCAAATGGCAGGCATCTCAAAGAACCTATGACTCTCGTTCAACTCTCCCATCCCCAATAAAGCACTCCCCCTTTCTGTAAGAGCTAACTCCTTCTGATCTGAAGTGAATCAAGTAATTAATTCAGGATTCATGTATGGGAAAACATGACTTCTTTGTACAAAGGGGGTGGAGCGCAGTATAAAGACAACGGCTTGCACCAGGCGGGCCTTGTAATTGAATCAATATACAGTAGAGGAAAGAGAAACCCTGTGCAGAAGTTTGGTTCCAGGTTAGATGTGAAACAGATGTCCAGAGACTTGCCTGCCTGCTCCCTCCCAACTGCAGGAAAGAAATAACTTCCAGTATATATTCCAGTTCAAAGGGCGGGCGGGTTGGCGGGTGGTGGAAAAGAGGCAAATGCAGGATCTTTCTGGCATCTCTAACAATGAGTGGCTTTTGTTTTCATTAAGGCAATACATCCAGGCCAAATGGCAGGGCTTTCCAAGGAAAAGGCTAGATGACGCTCTACACATGGGGGAGGCAAGAGGACGTGGGCTATGTCCCCCTCTGGATCAATGAGGCTGCTGTCCTAAGGACTTGGGAACGTTACTCCCATGGAAATCAGTGGGACTCAGGGATGGTTTACAAGATCCTCTGCATCCCCAAGGGCGACCTCTTTATTCATGTTTTCAGAGGGGTGGACGGCTGCCTTAATATGTTATAGCAAATCGCCAAAAGGAGATTCTTGTGGCACCTTGGAGACAGCGATGTAGCATGCATTTGGCAGCTTTTCTAGATGGAGGCAGGCAGGGGATCTAATCCGTAAAAGCAGATGGCACAATAAATCTTCTAGCCCTCAAGATGCTGCAAGACACGTATTTGAGATAACTGTGAAGCAGAACAGTCATCAATAACCATGTTCGTCCACAATTTGATGCTACTTTAGTCTGAGCAGCATTGGAACAGTGTATTAGTGTTGAGGGTGATTGGGATGGATCACAAACTGAGCTGGAGAATCATCCTAAAATTTCATCTGGGATGGCCCCAGTTGTATTATGAGGAGTATCTATTACTATTTTAAGGTAAAGGTAAAGGTTCCCCTTGACAATTTGTCCAGTCGTGTCCGACTCTAGGGGGCGGTGCTCATCTCCATTTCCAACCCATAGAGCTAGCGTTTGTCCGAAGACAATCTTCCGTGGTCACGTGGCCAGCGCGACTAGACACGGAACGCCGTTACCTTCCCACCGTGGTGGTACCTATTTATCTACTCGCATTTTTGCATTTTGCATGCTTTCGAACCGCTAGGTTGGCGGGAGCTGGGACAAGCGACAGGGGCTCACTCCGTCGCGTGGATTCGATCTTACGACTGCAGGTCTTCTGACCTTGCAGCACAGAGGCTTCTGCAGTTTAACCCGCAGCGCCACCACTGTTTCACTATTTCCCTTTTTTCATATTTAATTTAATCAAAACAACAACTTTATTATGTTGCATACTAATCTTGGTCAAATACTACCTTAGATTCCTGGGCATCAATAATATAAATTTCTATTCTGCCTCTATGCAGAAAAAGTTTATAAATTGACTTTTAAACTTCCCTTTATTAACAACAACAACTAGTGCTAGAAATGCAGAGCTAGAAGGGACCTGAAGCAACCTGGTTGTGAGCACAGTTTACTGTGCAAAGGTGTGGAGTACTGGATTTAAATGGCTTGACTCTTTCATTAAAAGGAAGATAATCAGATCATCATCATCATCATCATTGAACTGCAGAAGACCCTATGGATCATCAAGTACAGCTCTTGTTGAGAAGACACACTGGGGAATTGAATTCCCAGCCTCTGGCTGTGCAGCCAAATACCTAAATCACTGAGCTATCCAGCAGTTCAATCAATAAAGTTCAGATCAATAAAAACATGTGGAACGTAGGGTGTATAATCTAGCCAATGAGCTGCTAGATCCATAATCCTATGCATGCTTATTTGGAAGTAAGTCTATCTGAATCCAATGAGCCTTCCTTCCATGTAAACATTTGTACACACTCGTACATTGCTTTCTGCCTTTATTTGTCTCCCCAAATGTCAGGTAGTTCCTCTCTCCTCTCTCTTTCTAAGAACTCATAAACAGCATCCTATATAGTGACATAATTTGCCTGTAGGATTACTAAACCCTTCAAATGAAGAACTGCCCTCCCTATAAGCCGACATGTGGCCAACAAGGATGGAACCTTTGAGTTAACCCAATGGAAAAATCCATCAGAGAAGTGCATTTTTGGAGTATTTTGTGGCATTATGAGACAGAGCCTCTCAAATATGATAGAGTAACAAAACTACTATAGTTTCATTGGATGAAACCACTCACCAAACCTATGAACTTGTTTAGAAGTTCATAGGTTTGGTGAGTGGTACTGATGAGGTCTGATGAATTTGAAGATGTTTCTCTTTCTCATTTGTACTGTTTTCTGATGATTATGTTGACTAGGATGTGATGTGATATAAAGTGTCTGCTGCATAGCTCTGATGACAATTTTTATTTCTCAGGCACCATTGTTGGTTTTGCCTACTTTTGGAGTAGATGATTGTCTGTTGCATTGCCTTGACTCTGATTTTTGGAATAGTTTTGATGGTTCCGCAGGCCTAACTTAGTCCAGCACTAGAGATCCAAAGGAGGAAAACCAAAATGAAGGCGTATGAAAGATTTGGGTCTTTTCTGGTTGACCTGAAAGGACCCAAAAATGAAACAGGAGGCCCCTGAAAAAAAATCTGAAATGAACTGAAACTGAAAGTCGTCCCCCCCATCCCGGCTCATCCCCAGTGGCCACCCTAATAGTTTTTGCCAGTCTTTGTTATTAGACATGCGTACCATTGCATTTTGTACAGGATGGCTACAATTTCAGTGTCTCTCACTCCCACCTTCCCCTCCTGCTCTAAAATCTAATCTGACTTTACTGTGATTGTGGTCATTTTCGCCTTCATAAAGATTTCCTTGATAACGTAATTGACAATAAAACTTACAAAGACCCTCATTTGATAGATCAAAGCAAAGGATTTTGCAAAATGGTTTCTAATTGAAATAAGCCTTGCACAACGGCGCTACAAGATCAAAGAAGGAGTCCTCACAAGGCCTCCACTTCTTTGCAACTTAATCGAGATAAACAGTTAAACCTGGATTGATAATTCAGTTCAGATTTAGAGGCTCACTAGAAGACCTTGAGATCCTTCTCCATTAACCTAAGCCATGAAGTCACAACCCTTCTTTAGAGACAGAGCGGAAAGATCCTAATTTCCTCATCATTGACCAAGTAGGACTGACAGGAGACCTCATGCCAGGTGGAGTATCTGAGCATTTCCAGATCTTAGACACAAAGCCCTCCAGTGCCAAAAGCGGCACTGAGTTCTGTTCAAAGGGTGTTAGGCATAAGCTGCACAAACAGATCTGATACGCACCACCAGCCTACAAAGCAGAGCTCATAAGCACCCATCAAATGTAATACATCCAGCCCAACACCAAATGAACTGTAATGAAACACATCTGGAATTTGCTCAGCAGCTTCAGAAAGCAGCACAAAGAAGAAGGCCAGAAAACTCTGTAGAGTCCATTGCGTTTCCTATAAGCATCAAGGCAACAGTCCCGATGAACTGGCTCTTTGCCAGCTCATCAAAGCTTCAGGCACCCCCAGGGCTCCCAAGAACTCTTGGCGTGCTTGAGGCTGAGGAAAATTTCAGAGCTCTCCTCACATTCAAAGCAAATCTTCCCCAGATCTTGGCTTCCTTTTAAAATCAAGGCAACCACAGCCTTAATGAGCAATGTTGACACCTAAGAGGATCAGCAGCATCTCATGCCCATTCCGGCCTGATATGTGGCCATAAGCCCCTCACCCAGAAAAAGGAGCATAAGAAAGAAAAAGTTTATGCTTCCACAAAAAAAAAAAAAAAAAAGAAGAAGAAGGGGGGATAGGGACAGGCGATGTGACTCCCCACCTCAACATCCATTAGTAGATTCACCTCTAGATTTTGGTGCACTCAAGATTTTGATGCTCTAGGGCAGCGATGGCGAACCTATGGCACGTGTGCCACAGCTGGCGTGCAAAGCCCTCTCTGTGGGCACGCGAGCCATAAGTCGCTGGATCGCTACCCCCGGCAGCCAAACCTGAGGAGGTGGCTGCAGCCGCGGTGCTAGCACCCCGACAGGCGGTGGGCCAGGATCTGGAGCAGCTGGCGCTGGTGGCAGTGGTCTGGCCGAGCTATAGGCAGTAGCGGGGATGGGCACAACTGGAGGCGGATCCGGAGTGGGGTCTGGAGGCACCTCCATGCCCGGGATTCCCCTTACCACCACCACCGCCGCCTGCTGCTCGCTGGTGTTTTTTGTGTTTGTTTGTTTTTCAGTTTGGGCACTCGGGCTTAAAAAGGTTCACCCTCACTGCTCTAGGGCAAAGCCCCAGCTGTTCCATCCTAGCTGCAGCCTTGAAGGCCACAAAGGGTTTCTGAAGGCAGATGGACTTTGATTAAGGGTCTCTCTTCCCTTCCACCCATTTCTTTCCCTTCCATTTTACAGGATTGATGACAGCCTCCCACTGTCTTTCTCTCTCTTTTCACATGTGTGTATAGAACATTCTGTATAGTTTACAGTGGAGGACCATAACTCTGGGATAGAAACCCTTATTGTCTCAATCCATAGTCCCATGGACTGGGCTGATGAGAGTTCAGATTTTGAAAAATATTTGTTGCTAGTAATTGAAATCCATTTAGTTTCATTAAGGAGTAATCAGCAATAAACTATATGAATTTCATTGGGCCTGTAAAACAAGCAAACCAATTTAAAATATCAATCTAGTTTCCATTGACGTGTTCCACTAATGACTGGGATTACATTATAGTAAGTAGGTGAAATGGCTGTACATATCTCCCCCTAGAGCCAGTCATGGTGATGTTGGTGGTGTGATTTTGTTGTCTTTCTTGTTAATGTAAGTGATGAAGTCAAGCTATATTGTTGTTCAATGAAGTCATCCATACCGTATATTGATTGCATGATTTTAAAAGTTTCAAGTTTCATTTTTAGCTAGTGCTGTTCTACGTAGATGGGCATGCCAAAGAATTAATTATACATTCACTTTTTTCTTCTGGTCGTTATTGTTATAACTTGTTTGCTGCACCCTTATAAATCTTTTTCTTTCTTTCTTTCTTTCTTTCTTTCTTTCTTTCTTTCTTTCTTTCTTTCTTTCTTTCTTTCTTTCTTTCTTTCTTAGCATTTTGGCCCATCGAATATACACAGTGATGCCAATTTTATTGTAAAATCAATAGATTGATTTATGATTCTACCATATTCCTCAAAGACTTTCTTCCAAACCTGATTAACCATTGCACGGGCCCACCTAATGTGTTGAGGCTGATCATTGTTGAAGTCCAAGAACATCTGGAAGGCCACATGTTCTCCAGTTCTTGTGTCCTGCACATCAACCATACCTGTTTCAAGAGAGACAGTATGTTTCCTCCTTTAGTGTGTGGGATACACAAACCTGACCTTGAACCAAATATTGCATTTTAGTAGGCACTAGACATGGGGACGAATATAAAAATGAATCAGGATATTCGTTAAATATCCCTGATTCATCAGATATTCATTGCTTCATATACTTGGGGTCTTATGCACGGCATAGCAAGAGGAGGGAAAGGGAAGAAAAATGACCCGACGAATGATGAATTGATTCGTTGTTCGTCAGGTAACTGTGGAGGCAATTCGTGGTTCATGGGTTGTCAAACCTGATGACCCATGAAGCAAGACGAAGCACCAATTTTGCACTTCATCCCCATCTCTAGTAGGCACAGTTCTAGGCTTGTTGCTGTGACATCTCCATATGAACACCTCTTGATATCTTGTTGCTATGCCATCTCCATATGAACACATTTTTTTGCTGTGACATCTCTGTGGGACTACGTGAAGCAAGGGAAGTACTCCTGCCCCAGGCCTCCATATTCTCATCCAAAACTCTGAAGAATAGCACTTGGAAAAAAATTAGGCGGAGGGATGTACAACTCACAGAATGGGGGATTCTGGAAGCTCTAACCAAAACTCATGGCTTTTCTTAGCTCTGGTCACTTCCCCCTTTCAAGTCCTCTGTTCTTTCAATTCCCTGCACTGTGACTTATAATTATTGTTTTGTATGATTCTGGCTTCTTGTTTCATTTTGTCACTCACACTCCATAAGAGGTACCTGCTACTTCCTTTTAAAAGCTTAGGTTCATGTCAAATGTTCTCAGTGATGTTCAAATGGAACTGATGCATGGCTTTCTCTTTCTGCAAACATACTTGCCATGAATAAGAATAATCCCAGATGAGTTAATGTTACTGAATTCCATTGGTATTCACTTAGAAGTTACTGGCTGAAATCCTGTTGCTTAGCATAACAAATCACACTGGAGAAGACTCATTGAACCAGAGGGGAGTTGGTGAATCAGCTCCTCCATAAATTTAGTTGACTCAAATGGGCTTACTTTAGTTGCAATCTGCTTTAATTTGATAAATCACAATTAGAGTAGACTCATTTGAATCTACAGAATTTACAGATGAGTTAACCCACCAAATTCCCAGTGATTCAATGGGCATATTTTAGTGTTATTGACTATGCTAATCAACATGATTTCAGCCATTGTTTTGCACATTGAAGAGACATGTAATCACATTGATTGATACTTGACTTACTTTACAGCTGTAAAGCTTTACTGTAGACCTTGATCATTTCACACACACACAAAAAAAATCAGTTTGTATATTCAGTGTCCTCTCAAGTTTTTGCATTTGTTAGCTTTATGAAACTGTGATATTCACAGTTGTATCTGATTGTTACAACAGTTTCCTCCATGATCTTAGTTATTAGTATTACTTCCCCCCCAGGACTCTGGATTTATCATTTTCAAATTTGAGGGTATATAAACATGCTGAATACTATCATACCATTAAAATCAAAATATGCTGCTTATATACTTCCGCTGAGCGCTTATGGCACTCTCTGGATGGTTTACAACATTATTATGCAGGTTACATATTGGTACTCAATTTACCAACCTAGGTCAACCTTGAGCTGGCTAACTGAGCCCGTCAGGATCAAACTCAGGTCATGAGCAGAGTCTTGACTGCAGTACTGCACTTTAACCATGGTGTCACAAAGCTCCTTTTTAAGAGCAGAAGTGGGCAACCTTTAATCGTCCAGATCCTGAGGAACTACTACTACTGGTGAATGTTGGCACTTAAAGTGCAACCATATCTGGATGGCTGCAGGTTCCCCAGTTTTGGCTTACAGAATGAGCATTTGTGAAAACTATACAGGTAGGAACAAAAATGGCTTGTTCCTACTTGCAGCATTAAACCTTTTCTCTCCATATATAATTTTAACATTAGGTATATTTTAAACATAACTGTAACTTAATAATAGCCTTCATAATAACACTAACAGCCTTAAAATACTTCAGACAGTACAGCATCCACTTTTTGTATAAACTGGTACTATTAAAAACATGAATTTAACGGTCAGTTAGTGCTTACATTGTTTATTGGTTTTTGTAACTTGGAGATTATCTAATCGAGTGTCCTGCTGTAGCTGCCCCTGTGGAAGTCTTTTGTCTCATCTGCTTGTTAATATGTTGTACAAAATGAAATTGCGTTGATAATATACCGTATCATGTTCCACTTTGGGGTGGTGGTTTCCCCTGGCAAAGAGACCTTTGAATGGTGAGTATGTCTATCAAGTGCTCATAGCAGTTGTCTACACAGCTGGGCTGGATAGGGCCAAATAGGGTTACTAGGAGGCCTGGTATGCCATTTGGTGTGATCCTGGCTGGATATGGGTATGACTATATGTTGGGAAGGCTTATTTTTTTCTTCCTAGTTGCCTGGATGTTCAGTGGTGCAGCCAACACCATGCAAATGTTCAGCATAGAATTATTGCTGTATTTAACTTATGGGCCAAGGGTGGTGGTGGTGAAACTGCAACAAGCTTTATAACCCATAAAATCTGTTGCTAAGCATCTGCTTCTAATTACTCATTTGTTTCCACTGGTCTCCATAATGGCATGATGAAATGATAGGGAACACAGCCTCAAAGAAGCCAATCCATCTGTAGTGAATGAAGAGTGTGAGTTATGCCTTCAAAGCACAAGTAACGCTCTTCCCCATTTTGATCTATAGCAGTGAGCACTGGGGACATTTAGAAAACACATTTTGAGTACCAAGGACTCAAATGCTAACACAGGAAGTTGCTTCATTCTGAGTCAGAGTGTTGATCCGCCTAAGCCAGTAGTGCTGGGGTTCTTCATAATTTTAGGCAGAGTTCTTTCCCATTTCTACCTGGAGGTTCACTTGAAAATTCATTACCTGTGCTTGTTCACATGCTCTATTGCTCACAATGATGCACATTGTGTATATAAACCTGTGGCTAAACTTTGCATTCCATGTGATTAAGGAACTGGATGGCAATCCATGAAAGTTCACACTGAAATCAATCTGTTAGTGCTTAAGGTGCCACAATACTTCCACTTTTATTTTTGTTATGTAATCAGACTTACTGAAACAGCAACGTCTA
Source organism: Intellagama lesueurii (assembly GCA_037013535.1). Classification (NCBI taxonomy): domain Eukaryota; kingdom Metazoa; phylum Chordata; class Lepidosauria; order Squamata; family Agamidae; genus Intellagama; species Intellagama lesueurii. Next base: position 15,451,790 of record JBAJHW010000004.1, read on the forward strand.
CGTTGGCTTGGGCATGTTGTGAGAATGGCTGACGGTCGGATTCCAAAAGATCTCTTGTATGGAGAATTAGTGCAGGGAAATTACCCCAGAGGGAGACCACAGCTGCGATACAAGGACATCTGCAAGCGGGATCTGAAGGCCTTAGGAATGGACCTCAACAGATGGGAAACCTTGACATTCAGCCTGGAGGCAAGCAGTGCAGCATGGCCTCTCCCAATTTGAAGAGACACTTGTTCAGCAGGCCGAGGCAAAGAGGAAGCTGAAAGGAAGAGGAAGAGAAGCTTGGGTCAGAACCCACCCTTTACTTGTAGAAAGTTCCTGATTCAATCCTTGGTGCCTGTCCACCTGGAAGGACCAGGTAGCAGGTGGTGAGAAACACCTTTGCTGAGATCCTGGAGAGTTGCTGTCAATCACAGTGGGAACATAGGTTAAATTAGGGTTGCCAGACGTCCGGCAAAAGGAGGACATGTCCTCCTTTTTAGCCTAATGTCCTCCGTCCAGCAGGCAAAGCTAAAAACCTTTAAAATGTCCGGCTTTTGTAATATTTTATGTTATAATTTTGGATGGGAGGGGGAGAGGTGGAAGGTGGAAAGCAGTCTCTGACGGAGTCACAATCTAAGACACCACTTCGGGCTGTAAATCAGCCACGCCCACATGGAGCCTTTGCTTCTGGAGGTGACTTCCTGCTTTGTTTTGAGCAAGCTGTGCGTAAAGATTAGCAAGGAAAGGAGAGCAAGATATATACATGCATATATACACACAAACACCACGAGTGAGAGGGAACGGGCAAAACAAAAGGAGAGAGTTGAGAGAGAGCAGTGGCTGGAGAAGGGCAGGATCTTTTTTTTTTAAGGGGAAAAAAAAGTTTGTGGGTTTGCCCGGAGGTATTCGAGCGAGCAGCAGGAGTCGAGAAAGGAGAGGCGGCGGCAGCGGCTAGAAAAGATTGAGGAAGGCTAGTGGAGAAGAAGTGAATCTGCAGGGGAGGGGAGCCAGAGCAAGAGCGGGGCTCCGCACCAGGCGCCTGCCAGAGAAAGAGGGAGAGGGAGGGAGAAGAGGCAGTGGCCGCCGCAGCAGCAAAAGGAGGCAGGAAGCAAAGGGGAACCTTCTCACAGAGCTCGCCTCGGCGCAAGTGAAGGAGCAACAACAGCAGGCGCCGGGATATGTCGTTTCATTAATGAAGATTATAAGGTAATAATTGTACAATTGGCTGTTTAAATAATGTTTTTTGGTATTTTGAAAAAAAAAGCCTCCATTGAATTTATTTTTATTTTTTAACATGACTGTTTCTTGGTCGGTTCACTAAGAGACATTTATTGGCAGCTATTGTAATAAAATTGTATTGATTGCGGGTTTAATCCGGAACGATTCAAATGAAACATTCAATACGTCCTCCTCTTTTTTGTCTTTCTATGTCCTCCTTTTGGTACCCATGTATCTGGCAACCCTAGGTTAAATGCACCTAAAATCTGGTAGCTTCTCATTGTGCGTGTCTTCAGGTTCTCCATAGGCAAGTCCGTATCTAAGAGCCTTGCTCGGGCTGACGTAAAGATGTGTGGCAATGAAGGTAACATCCAGGTTTACTGCACTGATGCCAAGCTGCAAGCTTGAGGAAGTTTTCCTCAGTCCCTCTCCTGAGTCCTTTCCTTTCAGCCTTGTTTCTTTTGTGCATCCCTCAGAGAGGCTCTTGGCACCTTTATGGGTCGGGGGTGCCAGTCCACAAGTCCTTGGCACTTCTCTCAGCTTCAAGGCAGTTCTATTCACACCTTCAAGGCCCAGTCCTTTGTCAGCCTATCCACTCAGTGTTGTTGTGTCATCAGGATTACTTAGGTCTCTGTCTCCGCAGCGGGATAGGGTAGTCACTACCCCATGATCCACCTTGGGCTCCTCCTCTAGGGCTGGTAGGCAGCTCTGTTCTCTGTCAGCTCCACCTCTGGTTTGGGGACAAGGAACTGCTTCACCAGGTCCACTTGAGCTGCAAATGCCTGGCTCTAAGGATGCCAAGGAGTACTGGCCACTCTGGTGCATCAACTCACTCCTCTTCCTCTTCTTCCTCCTTCTGATGGTACAACTCCCCTTTCTTGTCCTCATATCCCAGCTCTCTTGAACCCTTCAGCAGCCCCATAACATGTGGTCAGTAGTCTCTGTTCCTGGGGTCCCCACTGATTCCTGACTGTTCTGAGGCAGACAAGCCAGTCCCTGCTGGCCTGAGGTCTCTGTTTTCCATAGGTCATGCCCTGCTGGGTTGGATCATTTCCTTCCTACTGGTGTTTCCATCAGACGGCTGGTCCCTCTCCAGGGCTTGCCTTGGTGGTCACCCATTCACATTCATGTAACTAACTAGTTGCATTGATTAGGCTTCTGCCTTCACTTTGATTTTCTTAATGGGGAATTCTTGCACATTTGACAAATAAGGAATGTCAAGAATTTTCTTCGTTTTTGAGATGAATTTGGAAATTTCTTTGCATTTAGGAAAACATTTGAATGTGCGAGACTGCTTCATTCTTAATACTGGAAAAGTCTGGGTTTGAAATCCTGTGTCATTCAGAAATCTTAGTACCAAATTTGGCTTTCTGCCTCTTTTCTTCCTCCTCCTAAGCAGATACTTCTCTTTAATGCTTATAAAGCAAGGTGGGTACAACTTGGTCTTTTCCTTTGTGATAAAGGCTTGATACATTGACTTTGGCTAGTGCAAACAGGAAAGAAAATTGTGTTCAATGTATTCTTGAAGGCTTTCACGGCCGGGATCCGATGGTTGTTGTAGGTTTTTCAGGGTGTCTGGCTTGAGGTTTTTCTTCCTAACATTTCACCAGTCTCTGTGGCTGGCATCTTCAGAGGACAGGAGTCAGAACTCTGTCTGTGCTCTGGTGCAGTTTGTGGGATAGTTGAGTATTTATAGCTGTGGGATCAGCTTTTTGTCCTTTTCAGGAGATTGGGTGATTATGGTGATCAGCGTGTTTTTTGTTGTGGGTGTATTGTTGTGATAAGGGGGAGAGATGATCAAAATTGTGTTCCTTTCATGCTTGAAGAATATATCAAAATTCTGAAAATTTCTGCATAGTCAGGGTGAAAACGATGTCAAATGCAGGGGGAAAGTGAAAGTGACAGATTTCCCCATTCCTACAGGGGGGAAATTACAGTTCCTCGTGGGAAAGCTGGTTTTCATGTGTGGAAGAGAATTTCTGGCTTGGGTTGTCCCAAGAAAGCTAGAAATCAGATCACAAGCAACAATATGTTATATCTCGCACTCTGCAAAAAAGAATAATGAGGTTCCACAAACAATGGAGAGCAACTTCAAGGTTCTACTGCTGAAAAGACACCGGGAGAAGAATATATGAATCGCCTCTGGGCTGCATTCACATGCATATGATTTAACTCAGGTGAAGTTGATCTTGGCAGTAGTTGAAGGCAATCCCATAATGTATGTATGTGACTCCAGCCTTTAGGTAATGTCTTACGTGTGTCACTGTTATAATCAACAGCCTTTTCCTTCCACTGCATTTCCCTGGGAATGAGAAACAAAATCAAATACATTATCATACACTACTTTTTATCAGCCCTCTGAATTCGTGCTCTCTGAATTATAATCCTCCTTTTCTGCAGCACCCTAGTGATGGACCTCACTTGCCTCGAGCTAATCATTACTGATACCACTACTTGTGATTATCTAGTTCTTGAAAAACTTGTCTCTCCCCCCCCATTTCATATGCTAAATTTAATGTTGTGCACTTCTAAAAGCAAATTAAACATGTAATTGATAAGGTTATATTTTGTTGCAATTAGTCCTTGTGTTATTTTTACACCACAAATAACAAAATTGATTTGAGGTTGCATTTCGTGCTCTTTACCCTCAGTGTAAAAGTGGCGAGTTATCGATCTGTATCATTTCCCCCTTTTCAACGGTCTGCAGTGGCCCAATCCAGATACCCCCTTATCCGTTGTTTGTGCAGAGTAAGTGGCAATTGAGTATCTGCTGTTCGTACAAAATAAGTAAGCATAGTAAATCACACTAGAGTAGTCTCATTAAACTAATGGAGATTTAGTCAACTCCTCTGTATGTTTCATTTATTCAAACAGGCCTACTCTAACAGCAACTTACTATGCTAAAGTAAGGGGGTGACTACAGGGCAATTTGTCCTGCTGTTTGGTTTGCTGTTTGGATCGGCTGGTTTGGTCTTTTTGCTGGTGATCAGATGACATAAATGGCACTGTGAGCCAGCCCATCCCCAGAGGGTTCCGACCCACACCTTGCTTGCTCCCAGCAGGGGCTATTCTTTTTTTAGATGCAGATAGGATTGCTCTGGTTTGGTTCATTTCCAGCACATGCAATTGCTGGTGTTGAGCTAAAGTGGATCTTGATGCTTTAAATTTCCCTCCCACTTTCAATTTCCCAATATCATTAAGTGGCTTAAGAAGACAACTAAGCCACAGCATGATGTTGGGAAATTAAGGACTTCCCCTGCTCTTCCATGGAGGGGCAGGGATAGGAAGCAATTTTTTAAAAAGCCTGTTAGGGCACTGCTCTTGTGCTGTATCTTTTAGGGTGAAAAAAAGAGAAGAAATTGAAAGCTTCCTCCTAGAAGGAGGAGGCTGCAAGGATGGCTTTTGTTTTCTTAAGGGAGGCAGTCCGGATAAGGTTGCTTAAGGCACATACGCTATGTGAATGCAAGAATTGCACCAAATGGTGCAGACATTTACCAGGAAGCATGAAAGTAGGACTGCAGTTGAACATTAAGAAGACAAAATCATGACTACAGAAGAACTACATAAATTTAACATTGACAGTGAAGGAGCGAAGATTGTTGACTCATAGGGTCCCTTCCAGCTCTGCAATTCTAAGCTTATTATTATTATTATTATACCTTGGTTCAGTTATGGATCTGAATAGATTGCTATGAGGAAGCAGAGAGCACCATGGGCTCAGGCCCTGCCAAGCACAAAGCTAAGTTCTAAACAATGTTGAGGCATTTCAGGGAGGGTGGTACAGTAAAATAGCCAAGAAATCAGAAGATGAGACTTGGAACAACAACCATGGTGGAATTAGAAAAGATTCTGAAGTGTAAGGGTGTTTCACTGGAGGCCAAGGCCAAGATCATCCTTGCTATGTTATTCCCCTTTTGCTATGTGTGAACATGAAAGCTGGACAGTGAAGAAAGCCAACTGGGAAAAAAAATGATTATTTTGAAATAAGGAGAGTTTTATGGATACCCTGGATTTTCAGAAAGACAAGTACATGGTGCAAGATCAAATCAAGCTTGAACTCTCACTAGAAGTGAAAAATGACCAAACTGGGGTCATCATTTTTGGAGGTATAATGAAAAAGCAACACTCTTCAGAAAAAGACAGTAATGCTCTAAAAAGTTGAAGATGGTAGTTAAAGAGCAAGACCTAACATTGGGTCACTTTTCTAAACTCTGATCACATGATATGAAGAAATGAAGAATGCCTCTAAGTACTGCCCAATGTAATGAACAACATTGTGTGTGTTGTAGACCGGCTCTTCTCTTGGAGATTGGACTCTGAGAAGACCCCTCTCCCTCCGCTTTTCACTTTTTCTGATTAAAAGTGCACCTGTCCAGGCTGTTCAATATCCTGTTTTCCAGTTATGGTCGTTTTAATTCTGTAGATCACTTTGCATATGCATCACTGTCTATCCTACCCTCTACCCCAATACGTCAATGCTTTGGATACCTATATGGGCACGGCTATCAAGACCAGCATGGGCATACCCATTATGGAGGCAGGTGAGAATGTAAAGCATGCCGAGAAGATAGACTCAGACTTGTTGGAATTATACCATATTTAACACATGTTACAAGCATCTTGTGGGAAGAACCACTGTGTGCCAGAAAAGAACAGGGATCCTTGTGAATTGAACAAGATGACATTTCCGTTCCAGCTGATTCTAACTGCATGGGTGTTTCCATGCAAAATAGCAAGGCTTACAAGATGTTTTATGATTCCGTCACCCAGGCAACAACAATAAATGTTCAATCTTTTTTTAAAAAAAACACACCCTCTAAATCAAAGCATGTTTTAAGATGATCACTTATACTTTCTGTGTTTCATTTGCAAACTTGGTTTACATTGATCTACTTTGAAAAAAACATACCCTAAAAATCATGTTCTGCAGAATAGGGGAATTCCAGCAATCCCTTCGCTAATGCCAATATAATCAGTTCCCAGTGAATTACTCCAAGCAGACAAATGTTTCCTAAGTCAGATAGATTCACAAGATGGGTTTTCACTGCCAAAAAGTAAATGTAGCTGCTTCTATAAATGAGGTCTCCAAGAGCTGAGCGGCAGCCAATCAGATAGACAAAATCTTTGAATTCACGCTCTAAATGAAGATTATAGTATTTCCCCTTTGATGCGCTGCAAAATAAAGATTCTATTTCAAAACCCACATCTTGGAAAGATTATTTAAGTAATTTGAGTAATAAGATGATTGGACATTGATCTATGCCAGAACCAGAAAGGTACTTGATTGCTTGTGTCTCAGAAATATATTCAGCTGGTTTTCATATAACACCAGAGGATGGGGATGTGTGTGTGTGTATATGTGTGTGTGTGCATGTGTACTTATATATCACAACTTGGTAATATTACTTGTTTGGATTAGTAACTCCAATCCCCCAGCCAAGCTAGTTGTGAGTTCTGAGACCTGTTGCCCCCAAAGAAGCATCTCTACTTTGGCACTAAAACTATGTATAATAATAATAAATTAAATATCTAATCATTTGCTGCTCTTTCACTTCACCTCAGACCTGTCATCTAGAGCACTCTCCCCACTCTATTTAATGACAGGACTCCCCCTGGCAAGCAGGCTCTTCAATGAGAGCCTGTGTACCAGAACATGGAAGAGTTTGGACCACCGCATTTCCTATTAGCAAGGCTGGCTGGGGAATTCGGAGAGCTGTGGTTCAGAAAGGAAAATTTCCCAGCTTGGCTGTCAATTTGCCTGTGTTTCCAAGCTCTTGACAGTGCTTTAGAGCAACTGCTAGATAGCTCAATGATTTAGGTAACTGGCTGCGGAGCCAGAGGTTGGGAGTTTGATTCCCCATTGCACCTCCTTGACAGAGGCTGGATGTATGATCTGCAGGTTCCCTTCTAGCATTGCTTCTAAGATTATATAGTGTAGTGTAGTGTAGTGTAGTGTAGAGTAGAGTAGAGTAGAATAGAATAGAATAGAATGCGGAGGGCACAACTGTGGCCTCAGAAGAGCAAGGTAGAACATGAACCCCTTTCTCCTCCTCTTCTTAAAACCTTGGAGCAGCTGGAGAGAATGTCAGAGCCAGTGAATAATGTTAGCATTATGGTTTAAATTATTGCAAGTTTATTTTGGATTTAATCTGTGAAGCATTGACAAGCATAGGTATAAACATTTCTTCAAAAGGATGATGATGATATAGAGAAATGCTGTGTTTTACTCCACACAGCAAAATTTTCCAGTGTGGCACCTGAAGAGGTCACCACAGTAGTTACTTATTCAAGCGATTTATTGCCCCTTGGGCTGCTCAGCCTCCACAGCTGATTGGCTGAATGGTCCTGGGTCCTCCTTTCCCACTCCCCTCCACCTACACTAGGCTGCAGGTCTCCCGAGCATCCCCACTCCATAACATGATCACAGTAGCAAAAACACCAATATATCGAACAGGGCTAGAAGGATAAACATACCCCATCTGTCATTCAATGGCTAGGAGATCTCACTATTTTTTGTTGTTGTTTAGTCGTTAAGTCGTGTCTGACTCTTCGTGACCCCATGGACCAGAGCACGCCAGGCCCTCCTGTCTTCCACTGCCTCCTGGAGTTGGGTCAAATTCATGTTGGTAGCTTCGATGACACTGTCCATCCATCTCGTCCTCTGTTGTCCCCTTCTCCTCTTGCCTTCACACTTTCCCAACATCAGGGTCTTTTCCAGGGAGATTTCTCTTCTCATGAGATGGCCAAAGTATTGGAGCCTCAGCTTCAGGATCTGTCCTTCCAGTGAGCACTCAGGGTTGATTTCCTTCAAATTTTCCTCACTATTTTAGGTACACATAAATGCCTGTTCTACCAACTCTAACTCCAAATGAAATCTTTTTTGGACATATAGGCAACTTACATGAATGCACATGCTTAGCCCATGATTATATTTTGTATATTTTCCCTCTTCTCTTCTCTTCTCTTCTCTTCTCTTCTCTTCTCTTCTGTCCTCTCCTCTCCTCTCCTCTCCTCTCCTCTTCTCTTTAAAAGCAACAAAGCACAGCAGTTTAAAAACCCTACTCAGGCAGCCAGTCACTCAGGGAAAGCCTGCCTAAAGAGAAAGGTCTTTACCTGCTTGTGGAAGGACAGCAAAGACGGAAGGACAGCTGGTCTCCTGTGGGAGGGAGTTTGAATGTCTGGCAGCAGCAACCGAGGAGGCCCTCTCCCGTGTCCTCACCAAACACAGCTGTGAAGGTGGTGGGACTGAGAGAAAAGCCTACCCAGATGATCTTAGCACTCACTGGGAAGTAACGACTAACTAAAGTTCCTTTTAAAATGAAAATTTCCAAACTCTGGAGATCCTGCCTCCCTTTATTTTTAGATACATCCTATGAATAGGATTGTTGAATAAACTTCGATCCCTCTGTTCTTCAGCAAACTGTATGGGGATAGATTAAGAATGAATAAGAATTTAATTTCAGTCTAGTTTCGTTCAGAATTTACCAAAAATATGTACAGAATTCAAATGTCAGAGAAAGAAAAACTAACAAATGTTCTCATCTCTTGCAGAATTTTATGCCAGTTGGGTTTTCATGAGAATTTACCAATATCTGAGTATTGGAGAAAGAAGCATAGACCGATTTTGCCCATTCGTAGCTCAGATTCTATGCACTAGGTCCTGTACTTTCTTCAGGTACTCCAGTCCTAATGAAAGGGGTGGAAAATGCCACTGGCACCACGGATACCTTCAGTTATAACCTAAATAGCACCTTGGGGAGTAAGATAAATTTTCAGTGAGACCACAGCACGTGAGGAAAGACAGAACATCACTACCCCATGACGTACACCCTCCTCAGCATAGCTGTAATTTACAATTGAAAAAACAAGCATCCACTGACAAAGTACTCATTTAATATAATAAAGTGTAAGTTGATGCTATGATAGGACCCTGAGATTTTCTCTCTCTCTTAAAATCCTAGGCTATTGCAAACAATATTATAAATGGAACAAACTTGATTTCTCAGTTGGAAGCAGAATGATTATGCAATGTTTTCTTTCCTGGTTATGATGCTACTACCTTTGTAAAATTGGCTATGATTTGGCAGCCATCAAAATAAATATCACTGCTTTACAACAGCTATGTCCATACTTTTTAAAACACACCCTTTAAAGCAGGAATGGAAATCTTCACATATCTGAGTCTCATAAATGAGAACAAAGTTCACAAGTTTTACCTCTCTCTATCTCTCTCTGCTTTTTAGCACTTCCCCTAAAAAGTGTGGTTTTTTTGCACAAAAAACTGTATTTCTCTGCTTGCATTTGTAAAATCTTGCTTGAAAAAGAGGTCTGTGGTCTTGGGCATGTATACACTTTTTTTTTTTAGTCTTTTGGTCTAATGAAGGTATTATGGAGTTTGGAATGTCTTTTATGGCTAGTGCTATACGAACTCTGCTTTTGTTTATCCAAATTCCAGTTGCAAACCATGGAAATTAACATAATGTAGACTCGTATCCAATTAGTATCCAGTGTTGGACCCAATTGTCATTCCTGCATAATGCCTTACGTTTAGGGCTCTGTACCCCAATCTCTGTTCCTTTTGATCTAGTCATGCATGCGACTAGATCAAAAGACTCGTAATGCTTTTTGCTTGCATATAGTCCTCTATACTAGCCATTCTCCACGGGGGCCACATGGCCCCCTGGGTGGGGCTGGGACATTTGAAAGGGACCACAAATTCATCTGTTCACGTTGTATCCTTGTTTGCACACAGCCGAAGGCTTTCCTTGTTGGACAGCAGGCCCTGGAACTTGAGAAGATCTCCTTTAAAGGGCTATGGCCAAAAAAAGGTTTAGAATGGCTGCTCTATACGTCCATAATTGTATAGTGTGCCACAATCTTGCATATGGTGAACCACTCCACGTCTACTCCATCCCGTGCAATATTTGCATCGAAAGGTAATAAAAAAGTTCTACTGAACAGCACTTCATCTGGACTCCATTACCCTCCTTCAGACACTGACTTTCACAGGCACTTCACCCAAAAGCAATTAATTAAGCTTTTTGTTTCTATGCAATCCAATCAATTGAAATGTCAGAAAACCACAGACCCCAAGAGAAGTCCATGTGCCTTGCTTGCGGTGAATTATAAAGTTGAACCAGGCCATTTGGCAACAAATCAGAATTGCCATGGTGGCTCAGCTTCTTCCTGTGACTTCTCCATTCCATTGAATTTTCCATCACAGGCAGTTTCTTGTGATTCATAAAACTAGCCTTGGGCTATCGTTATAATGATGTAAGTACTTGATGTGAGTATCTTAAATCACAGGCTCTCAACTTGATTTCAGTTTTATTTTTTTAGAGGGAAGTAAGCCTATCTAAAATCAGGTCCCTGGGATACAGGTACCCTATAAGACATTTAAATCTGAGATAAATCTCAGTTTGCAGTTATCAGAATGGTTTCTATGCACTGGGAAACATCAACCCAAAGGTTTTAGAAGATACAGGCTACTACTAAAGGGCATGTGTTGACTGCCTAAGCAAGCTACATACTCAGTTTTAGGAAAAAATAATAAAATAATAATAATAATCTGTTACTTGAATAGTAATTATTCAAGTAACAGGTTATTATTGCTCATTCCTGCCCTACAATCAAAGATCTCAACATGCATAAATAGAAAATAAAATATGATTGTTATTTTCAGAACCAGTTTTTGTTCATTTCTTAAAATGCACAGTGCTGGAAAATACCATAGCCAGTGTCTAATTACATGAACTAGTAGAAGTATTAGCACTAAATGGCTGAAATCCAGTAGTAAGTCACAAGTAGAGTAAGCCAATGAATCAATGGGGTTTTAGTGAGTTAACTCCTCTGTAATTTCCATTGGACCTACTCTAGTTGCAACTTACTACTGGATTTTAGCTATAGCATTGTATCATATGCAGGATCCATCAGCCTTTCCTATGTGCTTTTTATATGTATGTAAGTGCTTGCAAAGTGAAAAGTGTAGTTTTGAGGAGAGAGATTTAGTGCAAATTGTGAAAGCTACACTCATAGTGTTTCAATCTCACGCCGGTCTCTCATTTGATTGGAAAGTCAACCAAAATCTCATTAGTGGCAAGATTCCAACCCCCCTCCCCATGTCTCTATTTCTTTTCCTTTGGGGAATCTTCAGTGGTTAAAACAATGTTCCCACCGCTGGTCACTGGGATGGCAGCTGCTTACATGCAAATTATTCTCAACATTTATGATAAGGGGAGTCCATATTTAGCACAAAAAGGTGTGGTGGAAAATGATGTTTTCATGCAGCTGAGGGGATCTAGTGAAGAGCAAAAAACTGGTGGAAAGAGTGAATGGCTTGTGAACCTGCAGAGGAAGAGATTAGTTTTGTACTATGCAAAAGAGACATGGTATAACGAAATGTCTCATTCTGCAATATAGAGCAGAGCGAAACATGCTGCTTATATACCCTCCATAGCTCTTTCTGAGTGGTTTACAATTATATTATGTAGGCTACACATTGGCCCCCACCCCAGCCCAGCTAGCTGGGTACTCAATTCACCAGCCTTGGAAGGATGGAAGACTGAGTCAACTTCGAGCAGGCTACCTGAGCCCAGGATCAAACTCAGGTCATGAGCAGAAACTCAACTGCAGTACTGCAGTTTAACCACTGCGTCCCAAGACTCCGAGTGCACCACGAGGCTCCTACATCAGAGCATCTGTTAGGGCCTTTTCTGTGCATGCAAAGAGGCTTTTAGCAAGGTCTAAGAATCAGGACTTGGCCCTCAAATTCATATTTGCAAAATGCAAGACCACAGTAAACAGAAAATGAGCATTACAATATGGAGAAAGTCCCTTGTAGCTTCATACCTCAGCATGAGTCTCAACATACCTAATAACTGCATGGTTTCTTTGTTGGATTATGGATTTGATCAACAATTGTTTAATTGTTGTGTCTCTATTAAAAAGATCTTTCCCCCAGATGAAAGTAGCAGCACACAACTGCATTTGAATATATTCTAAACTGGCAGTGGAATCAGAATGCTTATTTTAACTAGGTGCACTGTGCATCTTTCAGTTTAGGCAGTTTCCTAATCGATGGGGTAAATTTCAGGGACCCCACATCACTTAGCTTTCAGTTTTAACACAACTGATTCATGAGTCGACTCACATGAGTCCATAAAGTGAGCATACCACCGGGGCAGCTGCTTGCTCACATTTGTTTTAAATTTGGGAGAGGGGAATTTCAGAGTGATAGCATTGTCAAAAAATGATCCTGAGATCTTTGTTCACCTTCTCAAATCCTTTCTTCTCTTTGATAAACCTGGTTCCACGTTTATGCTCCCACTCTCCACTCCCCACAAAGGAAAGAAAATAAAAAGGATTAGATTCTTGTGGGAACCTGTCGGATTTAATTCAACAGACAGCAAATTTTAACCTGCCTGATGCAGTTCTATTTGCTTCCAGACCATCATGCTGTGGAGCTGCTCTTCTTTGTTCATTCAGTTACTGTGTGGAATACAGACGGTGGATGGATCTGCACTATGTACTTATAGCTGTATGATTCCACTTTAAGAGCCATGGCTTATCCTATGGAACCTTGGGACTTGTAATTTGGCATTCTCTGCTGTAGTTCAGGGGAGAGCACTAGAGCAATCTGATGAAGAATTTTAAGCACCTGAACAAATTACAGATGCTGGGATTTCATGGGATGGAGCCATTGTGGCTGAAATGGAATCAGACTAGTAACTCTGCAATGTAACTCACCAAACTGTATTCCAGTGTTTCGTTTTTCTGGGTATTCTTTTAGTTGCTGACACAACGATGTTCCTTACTTTGAAATGAAGGGAAGTACCTGTCTGTCCACTGTAGACAGAAGAAGTCTGTTCACATTTGCAGAGGTGTGTATTTTGATTCCACACTTCTCCAGGTAACCTCTGGGGTCCATTAGTATCTAACAATAGTCTCAGCATTGGGTATAAGGAAATAATGATGCAGACTATACTGAACTTCCTCACCGTAACAAAGGCCTTGGACCATATGGACACTGCATTATCCACTGGCAATTTACGTAGTCCCCCTTTAAAGTCTTCTAAGCTGGCTGCCATCACTGTATCTTATGGCAGTCAATTTCAAAAGTGCTACCCAAAGAGCCTCTGTTTATTGATAATGATGTTTGTGAGTTAGTATGCTAAGCTCTTGTGGGCTGAAAGGTGACAGCTTTGTAAATTGCTCTAGAGAAGGCCCATTGACTCAATGAGTATTTGGTGAGTCAACTCCTCTCTAAGTTCCATTGATTCAATGGAGCTACTCTAGTATAATTTACTACACCAAGCAACAGGATTTTGGCCACTGTGCATGTATATGTGTTTGTGTGTATACAGTCATGGCCAAAAATATTGGCACCCTTGCAATTCTGTCAGAAAATGCAACCCTTCTCTCAGAAAATTGTTGCAGTTGCAAATGTTTTGGTACTCACATGTTCATTTCTTTTGTTTGCGTTGGAACAACACAAAAAAAACAGAGAAGAAAAGTCAAATCTGATATAATCCCACACAGAAACCCAAAAATGCACTGGCCAAAATTATTGGCACCCTGTCTAAATTGTAAGAAATAATTGCTTTTCAAGAATGTGATGCTCATTTAATTTGTATTTAGACACACCTGTCACAAGTAAGAGGTGTGGGCAATATAGTAATCACACTTGCAACCAGTTAAAATGGAGGAAAGTTGACTCAACCTTTGTGTTGTGTGTGACACTGAGCATGGAGAAAAGAATGAATACAGAACTCAGATTAACTTCCCAACAAATTCAAGCTGATCTGCAGACACAGGGTACAACAGTGTCAGCTCGCACTATCTGTCACCATCTGAATGAAAAGGGACGCTATGGTAGGAGACCCAGGAGGACACCATTGCTGACACACAAAGGCATAAAAAAGCAAGACTGGAGTATGCCAAAACTTATGTGACAAAACCACAATCCTTCTGGGAGAACGTACTGTGGACAGATGAGACAAAAGTAGAGCTTTTTGGTCAAGGACATAATGGCACTGTTTACAGAAAAAGAAATGAGGCATTCAAAGAAAAGAACACAGTCCCTACAGTCAAACATGGTGGAGGTTCAAAGATGTTTTGGGGTTGCTTTGCTGCTTCTGGCACTGGATGCCTTGACTGTGTGAACGGTATCATGAAATCTGATAATTACCAAAGAATTTTGGGGCGCAACGTAGTGGCCAGTGTCAGAAAGCTGCGTCTCCACCAGAGGTCATGGGTCTTCCAGCAGGACAATGACCCGAAACACACTTCAAAAAGCACTCAGAAATGGTTACAAACAAAGCGCTGGAGAGTTCTGAAATGGCCAGCAATGAGTCCAGATCTGAATCCCATAGAACATCTGTGGAGAGATCTCAAAACAGCAGTTGGGAGAAGGCATCCTTCAAATCTGAAGGCCCTGGAGCAGTTTGCAAAAGAAGAGTGGTCCAAAATTCCAGTAGAGAGGTGTAAGAAACTCATTCATGGTTAGAGGAAGAGATTGATTTCAGTTTTTCCAAAGGTGCTACCAAATATTTAGTTAAGGGTGCCAATAATTTTGGCCAGGGCATTTCTGGGTTTCTGTGTGGGATTGTATCAGATTTGACTTTTCTCTGTTTTTTTGTGTTGTTCCAATGCAAACGAAAGAAATGAACATGTGAGTATCAAAACATTTGCAACTGCAACAATTTTCTGAGAGAAGGGTTGCATTTTCTGACAGAATTGCAAGGGTGCCAATATTTTTGGCCATGACTGTACATATATATGATATATAAACAGAAATATTAAAATGCTATAGCAGTATGTTTGGGTTTCTGTCTTCTTACATCTTTCCGTTTCCTAAGTCACTCTAATAAAAGCATGTTCAAAGTGATTAATGACATCCTTCCAGGATCCAGAACAGACTCATCTGAAGTCCTGTCTGATGGTTTAAAATCTTTCTCTCTCATGTGTTGGAAAATGGGGCCGAGGCTAGTTTTTTCTCAAAAATGCATGCTCTCGAGAAAATGGCTTTTTTTCCAGACAAAAAATCTCACTTTGAGTGAGAGAGACTCCATATGGCTTCCTTGCTTTAGAGAACAGTCACTGGAGCCCTGTCATCTCAGTTGGAGGTCTGGGATATCCCCATGTCACTAACCAGCCTTTTTGCAATACATGGAAAAACAACAGCAGTATTTTATAGGCATGCACAAGAGTGGAAGTGCATGCGAACAATTAATATAAGCTGAGTTAGGAAATGGTCTTTTCCTATTAGTATAACAGTTGGCACTCTCTCCCTATCTCTCCCCAACCTCCCGATGTATGTATGGACATTGCAAAAGCTAGACTTTAGCTTCCAGTTGGTCATGAATATCAGTGTCTTAGCCACATGCTTAGAGTACATCTACACTGTGCAGTTATAGCAGTCTGGTAGTCTATTTGTCATGGCTCCATCTGACATAACCCTGAACTTTGTAATTTTGTGAGGTATTTAGAATTCTCTGCTGGAAAGAACCCTCTGCTGAGCTACAGCAGGTAATTTTACACACCTCACCAAATTACACATCAGATTTCAGAGGATGGAGACAAGAGAGTTAAATGGTATGAAATGGCTATAACTGGGCAATGCAGATAAGTATCATAAACCAGGTTGAGTTACCAGAGAATCAGAATTGGCCTTGCTAAATAGAAAGTTCACCGGTGAAGGAAAAGTGGCAGCCTTGCCAAAAAAGAAGAGAATTAGAATGCAGAATGACCTAGAGCAGTGTTTTAAAAAAGGTTTTTTAAAACAAAGGTTGTAACATGCAACAGAAACTTAAATTGGCTTTGAAATATACAGTGTATGGTGCAATGCATTTTTGGTTCCATTGATGTGGAATGGAAGACATTAATGCTATTATTTTCACTCTCTCTCTCTCTCTCTCTCTCTCTCTCTGTCACACACACACACACACACACACACACACACACAAGCATTAGAAAAGTGGATTTATCATAGGATGCTAAGAATTTCATGGATCAACAGAGTGACTGGCCAATGAAGAAGTCCCAAGGCAGATAAGACCAAGGAATGATAAAACACATAAAATTCAGTCACACAAACTTGCATACATAGCAGCCAATATTAGGGCTCTATCTGGGGTTCTATCTCTTTCATGCTCCCTGGATGGATCCCCCCCAAACCATGCACATTTTATATTTTTACTTTAATAGGCATAAGCTCAGCATCAGCCTTCTGAACCCTGCTAGAATATCTATCCATTATCGTGACAATAACCTCCCTCTCCCCCTAAGTGCCAAACCCTCTCTACCAATCACGAAGCCCTTAATCATGAAAGGAGTCAAAAGTTGACATTCTTCTCTGTCCATCGTTGGGTTGGCTGTTAAGTGTAAGAAATGGCAACTGTGGTGGCTGGGATACACTGGCATATTCAGCTTCAGTTCTCCGTTAGTCTTTCCAGGAATTGCTCGACAGTGACTGACAGGCGGGCACAAGGGCCTGAATGTCTAGACGAGAATGAAAGTAGCTTCTCATAATAATGGGCTTCCTGAAATAACCAGAGCCCCTTTTCATCGACACGGCCTGTTTCCGTCAATGGAACAATGAGCAACTATTTGGGCCGGCAAAGGCGACAGTGGTGTTTTCTGCAGTCTTCTGGCACTGTGAGTATCACTATGGGCACCAAAAGATGCAACCTAAATGATAAGACACAGGATTACTGAGAGGAGAGGGAAAAGCACAGGGAAAGCAAAAAGGGGTCCCAGATCAGATTGCTGTGAGCGTTAATTAAAAATGACGTAAGTTTTCCTACAATTTCGCCCACACACTTGTACACTCACACAAAAGCCTAGCCTGTATCTGATTCATTGTTTCTAATCCTTGGCTCTTTCTCTGCTACTAGCTTCAAGGGAGCTGAAGTTTCTTCATCTGACTTCCTAAGGGGACCCAGATACTTTGGGGAGCATTGGGATTCAGGGGATGTCTCCTGCCTACACAAGGGGAGCCACATGAGAACCAGCAAGAGGACGGGAATGTATTATAAGCTGAGAAGTTGTTAGTTTATTAACTTTGTTCCTTCACGGAAGACAGGAAAATCAAAGGGTTTTCCAAATCAGTAAGTGGGGTTCATGAGCTGCATGTGGTCCTTTGGGGGAGTAGGGTACCCCAGAGTTTCTGAACCCCCGGAGGAAGGAAGGGTGTGTGTGTGCGCATGTGTGCGTGTGTGTGTGTGTGTGTGAGAGAGAGAGAGAGAGAGAGAGAAAGAAAGAAAGAAAGAAAGAAAGAAAGAAAGAAAGAAAGAAAGAAAGAAAGAAAGAAAGGCAATTTTCCATTTCTGAATGTCCCAAGGACTACTCTTTTTTCTTTAAGGATGTTGGGGGATCACCCAAAAAATCTTCAAAACACCAACATAAGAACCATGTGTTCCAGTCTGAGCATTTCTGATTTTGTTGTCTTCTATTTGGGGGCACATTGGATTGTTTCAGGATATGCTGTGGCCCATGTAGGTGTTGGGGGTGCTAATGTAGCTCCCAGCACCATCCAGGTTGCCCGCCCCTCATTGAAAAGGACTTCAAAGCATAGCGCTAGTGTATGTCACTGCAACATCAAAGAAGGGATGGGCAAAATGTTGCTGGATTGCAACTCCCAGTGTTTCTTACAATTGAGTTTGCTGTCCAGAGCTGCCTTTGGGACATCAGTTCTTGGTTTCGAATTTTGAAATCCCGTGGAATAGGATGGTGCTGAGCTGGTAACTCTGTCCCCCCCCCCCATGAGAATTTGTGTGGGTTTGAGGATCCTGCATTTCAAATACAACATCTCTATGCAGACCCTTTCCTTTTGTGAAACAAACACATATACCTATCAAACACAGAAGAACTGGCTGATAGATCCGAAAGAATACAAACAATTTATCCTGCCATTCCAGTTTTAAAAGAACCATGCAGCCAAGCAGCAGCTATGGCAGCTTGAACAAAAGCTGTTCTCGGGCATGTGAAAACTTTGAGGGAGACAGAGGGAAGAGAGACATGTTGTGGTTTCTTGCTCTCCTGCACAAGAGCGAGACAAGAGTGGATTTACTCCCTATTCCACACAGTATTTCCCTGACTGAGTCGGTTTTTAAGACTGGATGTGCATTCCATCTCAGCATGAAACAGCCAGCTACCTGCTAATGAGAGAATTTGGAAAGTTAGAAATTATAGAATCAATCAGCCCTTTAGAAGTCTCAAACAATTACTGGCAAGTGCTTGCATAACACCCTCCCTG
The DNA here is from genome assembly GCA_037013535.1 of Intellagama lesueurii. Lineage (NCBI taxonomy): Eukaryota > Metazoa > Chordata > Lepidosauria > Squamata > Agamidae > Intellagama > Intellagama lesueurii. Next base: position 15,470,244 of record JBAJHW010000004.1, read on the forward strand.
ATCGCTGGGATCACAGTCTAGAGGAGCAGAAGATGAGCTTATGTTTCCTGCCGGACTCTTTCACTTCAGCCTTACTGGCTTTCGCAACAGGACATTCCCCACTGACGAGATTTCTCATTCAATGTAATTCCAGAAAAACAATTTCCCTTATTTACCTGTGGTAAAAATCCACTGGTCTTAAAATGAGCATTTAGGGAGGTGAGTGGATTAATCTTGTTAAGCCTATAAGCAATGCTGTCAAATTTGACAGATGCATCGCTTTGCTGAAGGAGCATTAAAGGAAACCAGATTATTTTCTGTGGTTTCCTAGCCAGCTTTTCAAAAAGGATTCACACTTTGAGGATGCAGTGATGGCTCTGGAAGTGTGTGTTTGGATGTGTGTGTTTTTCTGTGTGAGTGTTTGTGGTGCTCATCATTCGGAAGACCCCATGAAGATCAATTCAAAGGTTCAAGTTCTGTTTCAAATGGCAGTGAAGCATACAACTGTGGAATGAAGCATAAACCACCCATGTGCCTTAAGCTATTTGGCATATGCATAGGTAACAGACCTCCCTTGCTGTTTCTCTCTAGCTTCTGATATTCAGAGATATATTAAATATATTGTCATTAAAATGGAAGTTCTATGTGACTATCGCGGCTTATAGATATATCTCCCATGATTTTGTCTAATCCTTGAGAGAGAGAAAGAGAGAACCCTCAGGGCATAAACCTGTACAAAGCTCCAAGTACATGTTTTGACTTCTTGCTGTGTATATGACTCTTGCAAAATGCCAGAACTTGGGAAAGTTTTTTTTTAAAAATGGCAACTTCCAGAATTTTATGCTTATGAGAGGGGGAAGTGGCCTAGCAGTTATAGTCCAAAAAAGGTAATTGTGGAAATGCATGTCCAAAGCAACCTTTTGCATCTTAGTACATCTTTGAGTCCTTTCCCTATATTGCTTACTCCAGAGGAATTTTTAAAAAGCATGCTGTTGTATCACCAGATCTTTCCATCATATTTACTTTAATGTGCAGATTAATTTGGAACATTCTTTCCCTCTTAATCTTTATTGCCTTTATCAGAGCTATGACTTATTCCTTTGTCATTCTAACCACCATACTCTCAAGAGGCATACTAGTTGTGAAGTAACACTCATACTGTTAAACTTGAGTGCCAAGCGGGAAGAAATATGCAGGCAAGCAAGCTTAGCTCCAGTCACTTTTAAGAGGAAGGAAGTGGATAAAAATATTCTTGCCTATTTTTGTTATTGTGTAGTTCACCCACTTGCTGCTTTTCTATATTTAAAGACTGTAGTCGAGCTAAAGTTAAGTCCTATTCCTTTATTAGGGCAGTGGGTTTATATAACACATGGGAGATTCACTAGTCTTACTGTCTTCCATTGTAGCTTTGCTCAAATAGCGAGCCTACATCCCCTCCTCATGGGCTGAACAGACAGATTGCCTTAAACAGTGAATAAGGTTATGTTGTCTTTGTCAAGCTGCTTCTGACTTAAGGCAACTCTATGAATCAGTGACCTCCAAAAGGTCCTATCAGCAGCAGTCTTGCTCAAGTCTTGCAAACTCAACCCCATAAGGCCACACTTGACAAAATATGACATAACCATCAGTTAAATGCACGGTTTAAAACATGATGAGGAAGGTCAACCCAGCAACCCAACAGTCAATCCCCTGTGACAACAGATTGGCTTAACAAGGTAAAGGGCTACCTGAATGAAAAAGGTCTTTGAAGGAGGGTGGAAGGAAAACCAAGAGGAAGCCAATCTAGCTTCCCTTATCAGGGAATTCCAACATCTGGGAGTTGTAGTTTAGTATATCTGGAGGGCACTGGGCTGAAAAAGGTAGATACAGACAATTCTGAGCCAGAAGAACTGATCTGATTCAGTGCAAGAATGGCTTCTATGTTCCTTTTTAACTGACTAAATATCGTAATTTGCTTCCCTCCAATATACTGCCTTAAGTAGTCATGCTGTGCAGAACCTGAGAAGATTATTTTATAGACCTTGTGCTGTAACATTAAGTTGTTTACGACATATGGTGATCCTCCAAAAAGTCCTATCTTTAACAGAATTGAACTGCAGCTCAATAAATTAGTAGCTGTAGTTAAAAAAAAAAAACTTTCCTTCTTACAATTCCAGGTGAAGTCACCCAGCATAGAGATACCGGAGGAAAACCGGATGATTTTTTAAAAAGTACACTCATAGCTGGAGTACAGAGAAAGGACATACAGCTCAATGTTTCATCATCAAATGAAACACACCTTATCCTGAGGTAACATCATGAAATTCTGTGAGGAAATGGTAATTTCCATGCCTACTTGCATGAACAAGGAGAAAGCATGGTTGCTTACATAATCAGGAAGTATATGAACACTGGGCCAGTACTTGAGAACCACCTACTGTATGTGCCTGTAAAAAAATGGCTCAGTCTCTTGTTCTATTTTATTCTGGTTTCTAACTCTAATCAGCAAAACCCTCCCATCCTTGACTGGCTGTTGAATTGTAAACCACTGTAAATTCTGTTGAATAAATTTCTTTGATTTCTAAGACTCTTGGAAGTCTTCTGATTTTTAGGAGGCATCCTGATCACACCAGACGGGTGAAGACCACACCTCATGTGTGCTGGAAAGCTGCAGTGTGATGTCAACGCAACGCACCATGTTTGAACATTCATCTTCATTGTTGTGCTAAAGGAAATATACTTGGCTTGGGACAAGAATCAGGCAAGAAGCCAGCACACAAAAGCCAAGTGACACAGTTCAGAGTCAAGCTTTTGTTATTTGTTTATTTCAGCTCCACTGGTGCCTGTGAGACCTCTTGAATCTCGGTCACCCACTATGTTATCTGGCGTCAGTGATACAGGAAACTTTGCATCATAGGATCAAACTAGATCCTATTGTTGAAAGATTGATTATATTTGTACATACTTGTTTATGGCACTTTTAAACGACTTGATAACTCTCTTGGCAAAGAGCAAAATATTCCAGATAAAAAAACAAAACAGGAACAAAAACCATTAATTAGAGACAACTCATAATAAAACCAGCAGCAAAGAATTAAAAACACTATTGCATGTAAACTCCAAGAATTATCGGTAGCAAAATATGTGCTATGATCTTAGAGCACTAGAACAGTTCTTAAAATGTCTTGGAGAATAAAATCTGGCACCAAAGAAGCTATAATGTAGGTGTCAAGTGGTGAGGACATTTCATGTACTGGGTTCCACCAAAAATAAAAAGTACCCTTCTCTTGTAACCATCTGTCCAGTGGAGGTTGGTGATACTGATTTTACAGGGGTACTGAATCTGCTTGGGTATATTCTGAATAGAGATGGGCACAAAATGAATCACAAAGGAAAAGAAAACCCATGAATTGGGCTGTTTTGTGGTTTATTTGGGAGTGCTTCAGGAAAATACACTTGAATGAAACAAAATGCCAAACGTATCCTCATTGGTGATTTGTACACTTTGTTTTTGGGCGCATCATCCCTGGCCAGATAGCCTGGCGCCACTCAGTCAGTTCCCCAGACAACACTGGGGTGGACCTAGAGAAAATGTTGTCTAGGATTGATTGTCAGGTTAGGCAGCCAACTGTGGAGCTCCAAGTCCACTCTCTAGGAGTAGCTGGTTATAGGAGCCCACGCTCTGGACAGCTCAGTTTGTGGTTTCAATCATGATGAGGAACAAACTGTCTCAAGTTCCCTCAAATGAACCAGTCATTTAATTTTCCCCAAGCCAGCTGCTAAAGAACACTTTTCTGGGGGGACCTGCTTTTGGGGGGGGGGCTACAACTCAGATGTCCCATATCCAATCTTCACCAAACGTGGAAGGGGCTGGGAGGAGAGTCAGCTGAGTTTGGCATCTCTAACTCACCCAAAGGCCATTCTACCAATCTCAAAAGGCCTGAATCACATGAACCATGAAACCAGTTCGTTTAGTCAGAAAGTTTTTGAACGTTCATGGTTTGTGATTCGTGAATAGCGATGAACTGTCACAAACCACTGTTTTCATGGTTTGTGAGTCCCATCTCTAACTCTGAACTTTACAGGGGCTTTCCAAGTGCTGAAGTTGTTTTGGGGATCTTGAAATCCTCTGTTTTAGGGAGCCTATTTGAGGGTGCTTTTGAGTCTCGATTGACATATTTAGGGACTAGTAGGCGGGGGTTGTGTCCCAGTCCTCATTGTGACTGTGGTAAAGTAGGGGTTCATCTTTTCCTCCATGACATTTTCCCAAATGACTTCTTGTGAGGCAATTTTTTTGGCAACTAAATGGGCTGTGGAGGAAGGAACTTCTAATGGTGGCAGCTGTATTTTTTCACTCTCTTGAAATTGTATTGTTTCAAGTCATGACAACATGTTCAATTGAGTTTTAATACTACAACGTATTTCGAGATGCATCTGTTCTTAATCATTTTGTAAACAATCTTGGAGTGCTGTATTAGGAGAAAGATGGACTACAAATTTAATTTTATTTAGTTAGTTAGTTTCATTTATAAATGAAGTAAAATAAAATAAATAATCTCCCCCAGAGAAACTTAATTGTCCCTGAAAGGGAGCTCAATTCATACTCCTAACAAGTTCTCTTTTCTGATAAATAGTGGTGTGTGAGTGTGTCTTGAATGTTCATTTCACATTGTGTGGAGAAATTGTTCATCCCCACCTCCCCAAAAATTCCCAACTGTGATCAAAACCTATGTAAAATGAAGCTTTTATATTCAAATTGAAGTTCAAAGCTTTAGGCAGATTTTGTTGGTCTGCCTTTTGGGAACAATTAGATGGGCAGCCCCAAAGGGTACCATTTTTTTTTGGACAATGGCACCGTACTTATGGAACTCATTACCAGCTGGGATATTTCTGGCTTCATCTTTGCTTTTCTTCAAAAGAGCCTTAAAACCTTCTTTATTCTCAATTGCCTACTCCTAAGAATGTCATGGGACTGCTTGAGGAAAATAATTTTAGTGAGGAAGTGATTTCAATGCTAGCATTTGGCTGTTGCTTGACTTCTGTTAGGTAACTAACAGAAATACTCAGTTTTGCAAGGGCAGAAAACCTTTAGTTTCCTACCTCAGTGTTCTTTCGGTTCCCTTCGTCTCCTTCTTGCCCGCCTCTCTGTTCCTTTTCCTGTTCATTGACTATTCTTTCCCTCTGCCCCATTGCTCATGTCACCTTTCTCCTTCTTGTCACTCTCCCCTCCAAGGCATTATTAGCACTCTCTCTGTCACAACTACGTGAAGACATTGGGTGCCCTGAAGGAAGAAACAGTAGATGGAGCTGCCTAGAGGCCCTGTGAAAAAACAGGGTAGATTTGATTTAAATCAAATTGATTAAAATCCTGATTTAAATTTTAAAAATCAGATTTTTTTGACAACTTAAATTTTTAAAAATCAGTTTTTAATTTAAATTGTGATTTAAATTAATTTGATTTTTAAAAAATCATTGATTTTATCCACCTTGTGAAGAAATGAATATGGTAGGTTTGTTTCTAGCTTTCTCTCTAGGTTGGTTTCTGGCTTTCTTTCTAGATTTGGGAAACCTACCCTGGCCACTTAGTGAATACAGCTTTTACTCCAAGCAACATACAGATTTTAATTAACTAAAATTATTTAATCAATTTAATAGCCTTAATTGATGGGCTTCTCTAGTTGGGACTAATAGTTCGACTGAGGCCTTATGGTTAACAGTCTAGTATTCCTTCAGAGCAGGCATGCTGGCTGAGGGAATTCTGGCTCTAGTCCAGCAAGTAACTTCTCCAACCTCTGAATTGAAAATAAGTCTCATAGCCTTCATTATTATGACTAACTTTAGCTGTATTTTGCTCTTGTCCATTATACAGGGTATATTCTGGAGGCAATAGCTATATATAGTTTGTTCCCATCTGTACCTCCATGTGGTTTCATTCAAAGACAGTATCCTAAGGAGTAAATATTTATTTGGTTGTAGTTAAATATCTCACGCCTGTGTCTATTTTAAATAGATGAATTGAGGGAGCTGTCATCTCTGCCCCAAGATGTATATCCTTTTGGTATAGGCACATACTGTTCATCTAAGTTGCCAAACACCCACAAGCTCATAATATGGTCTAAAAACTGGAAAGTTTGTCTGTGCTAAGGATAGAACTATACCACAGCATCTCAGGAAATGGTATTCTAAGATGAAATGAAACTAAGCAGGATTCAGTCTACCCCCCCCCCCAATGTTTGTAAATGAAATCAAGTGGTTTATATATTCAGAGGGTACCTACTGACTTCCGTTGAGCGAAATAATCTCTGTACATCTGTCTCTGTAGGAGACAGAATTCAGTCATTTGCCTTGGGATCCATGATGAAATGCAATAAAACAGAATGCTCTTGTTTAGGCCCTTTTCCTGAACACTGTTTTCCACCCTGCTATTCTCATTTTCCCTGCAACAGCCAGCCTTCTGTGCCCTGTGAGCATTCTCTGTCCTAATTGTGTTATTGGGGGTTATTGCTTCCATCTATTAGGCATTTCAAAGGATGTGGTGGCGCTGCGGGTTAAACTGCAGAAGCCTCTGTGCTGCAAGGTCAGAAGACCAGCCATCGTAAGATTGAATCCACGCGACGGAGTGAGCTCCCGTCGCTTGTCCCAGCTCCTGCCAACCTAGCAGTTCGAAAGCATGTAATAATTGCGAGTATATAAATAGGTACCACCACAGTGGGATGTTAACGGCATTCCGTGTCTAGTCGTGCTGGCCACATGACCACAGAAACTGTCTACAGACAAACGCTGGCTCTATGGCTTGGAAACGGGGATGAGCACTGCCCCCTAGAGTGGGACATGACTGGACTAAATGTCAAGGGGAAACTTTACCTTTATTAGGCATTTCCTAACGAAAGATTCTTTGTACTTCTGCATATGCTCGGGTTGCCCAGACCTGCTCATAGTTCCCCACATTCAAACTTGGAAAAGTTATTTATTTAAAATACTTTTATCCTGCCTTTCTCTTTAAAAAAGACCCAAGGCGGCTTACAAGAATTAAAAGACAGTATTTCAGCTAACAACAGTGAATACACAATATGAAAATGATCACAAGAGTACAATACTAAAGGTCTTCACCTGCTTGTGGAAGGACAGTAAAGATGGGGCCAGTCTACCTTCCAGTGGGAGGGAGTTCCAGAGTCTGGGAGCAGGAACAGAGAAAGCCCTCTCCCGTGTCCCCACCAAATGTACCTGTGAAGGTAGCGGGACTGAGAGGAAGGCCTCTCCTGATTATCTTAACATTTGAGCAGGCTCATAAAGGCAGATATGGTCCCTGAGATAGCTTGGACCCCAGCTGTTTAGGGCTTTATAGCTTAGAGAACCATCACTTTGCATGGTGCCCGGAAATGGGTTGGTAGCCAGTGAAGCTGATGTAATGGAGTGGTGGTTGTGGTGGTTATGTGATACCTGTGTCCAGCCCCAGTTAGCAATCTGGCTACTGCGTTTTAGAGCCACTAAAGTTTCCTGACAAGTTATTGGTTTGGACTAAATCTCCTAGTATCCTCCGACAGGTTGGCCTGGGGATTCTGGAAACAAGTCAAAATAAGTAACTTTCCCAGGCTTTACTTTCAAGTGGGCCCGGTGTCCTTTGAGCTACCCAATATACTTGGCAATGAGTTTGCTGTTGGCGTGTAGGATTCACGCCCTCCCTATTACTGACACATTTTTGGCTAGAAATTCATGGTAACGGGAAAAAACAAATTTGGTTTGCAAAAGGGCTATTATTTGAATAAATACCAGCCTTTGCAACCTCTGCTTTTAGCCTTTAGTCAAGTATTAACATGTAGAAGGAAAGAACCCAGAGGTATTACTGTATGACTGAAAGAATGGCTTGTTCAGACGGTCATGAACTTACCCACATCCTTCCTACCATATCTGGAGGAAGGAGAGGAAGGAGATACTTGTGGAGGAGGAAAGGTTTAGTTAATTAAAATTGGAAGTCACCTAAGTGAGATGATTAATCTTTTAGCCTTCTTTTCCTTATAGCCTCTTCTTCGGGCTATGAAGTCATCTTTGTTACAGGGCAACTGTATTGGTTTTCTACCAAAGTTTCTCTGAAACAAAAACATGCATTTAGAGATAGACCAGGGCTGCAGGGGTCTATTTCTAAATATACGGTGGACCATGTAAGATGCCAGGTATCAGGGTGCTAGTTGGAGTCTCAGGAAATTGCTAAGTTTCTCCGGGCCTCTAGAAAATGTCAGGGGTCCCAGCACTGTAGGACATTTGATTTGTTTCTGTGAGAGAGGTGGCTTTAAAGTCTGAATCCCCTCTCCATAGTATTCCCATCTGGTGCCAGAGATTGCTAGATCAATGTGAAGGTTTCTGCAGGTAGGTGTATTGTGCATGTGCACCAGAAGCCTACCAAAAAGCCAGAAATAAGGGAAAGGACCGGGAGAAAGAGCTGGTAGGTATGTATACTTCATTTCAAACAAGGCAGCGATAGCAGTGCCCAGAGTTGTAAGTACCCTGTTTCCCCGAAAATAAGACCTAACCTGAAAATAAGCCCTAGTATGATTTTTCAGGATGCTCGTAATATAAGCCCTACCCCAAAAATAAGCCCTAGTTAAGTGAAACCCTGCCCTTCACCCTTGTGCAGCAACCAGAAGAAGATGACATGACTGTATTTGAATAAATGTAGATTGTTGTACATGAAAAAAATAAAACATCCCTTGAAAATAAGCCCTAATGCGTTTTTGGAGCAAAAATTAATATAAGACCCTGTCTTATTTTCGGGGAAACACGGTAGCTATTTTAGCGTGAAATGCATCCTCATACCAACTTCATAATTTGTGATGTCAAAGTAGTACAAAAACTAATTACAGCAATGAATACCTCACTAGCATCTCTCACCCTCCACAGGGGAGCGGCATGTTTGATCCAGAGACCTGGTCTATCAATCCTCACATAGGCTTAGCTTCCTCTGCCTCTACGAGAGCTAGTTTACCAGTCACTTTTCCTCTGCCCACCCACCCCACTCATGGACTGGTCCACTGGCTATGTGACTTGCAGAAAATTGGTGGTCTGCCCTGCGGTCCTGGTATATGACATCATTTACCGATGAGGGGAAATGGGGAGGCAGGGCAGGGTGCTGTTGCCATGTGGACACCCATTGGAGGGGGTGGGATACTAAACCACAGATCAGTTGTTTGGCCGGGAAACAAACTGTGCTGAACCAGAAGTTTGTGCCCATCTCTAGCCTGTACCCATCTGGTTTCCTTAGTTTGTAATAATTCTAGAACTGTAAACCTGGAAGGTACCCTATGAATAATCAAGTCCAGCCCCTAACAAGAAGGCCCAGGGGGGAATCGAACTCCCAATCTCTGGCTCCTCAACCAGATACCTAAACTATTGAGCTATCCATTTGTATATACCATGCTTAACCATTAGCAGGCATAGTGTTTTCCCAACACAGATGTTTCATACCTTAAACCAAGCCATTTTGTTTAATATACGAAAATATTCAAATATTGTAGTAGTGTAGGCCTGTAAAAAAACTGCTCACACAAATGTCTATCTCATTTGTTTCTGCTCTAACAGAGGCTACACTCACTCAAATAACTATGCATGCTGGAAAGTTTTAAATAATTATTTCCCCCATGCACAAAAGCCCGGAAATGTGTCTAGAGACAACTTTAGCATTTCCATGGTTGTTGTTCCAAAATGCCCAACCTGGCCTTTTGAGGAACAGCGTTATCTCAAATTACCACTTGGTTCTGGTCTAAGCCAGACCTTTCCGATGACCCCTGTCAGCCTTGCTATTCAGATGTAGTATGTGATTCCCAGGCTCCATATCACCTCCTACTAGTTCTGTAGCTTTGTTTGTATGAGTTTACAGATATGAGCAACATGTTTCCACTCCTAGTTCTTCCGTTTACTGTTAAAAAGCCACCAGCCACTTCAACTCCTGTATTTTAAAGCAGCAGACGAATTTTATTTGACGGGTTGGAGTAAATGCATTGTTTTAAAAGTCTGGAAGAACTTGAGAAAGACGCCTAAATACTAAATAAGAATCAGGACATGGTTATCTTATTGTCTATGTGAATAAATGAAATCAAATTGTTATTTCCACTACTCTGTAATGGCTCTTTTGTATAAATTAGCTCAGAGTAGTAACGGATGAACACACAAATTTGGTATAGCAAAGAGCATGAAAAAGTTACATATTCGACCAGTGGTTCCCAACCTTGGGTAACCCACATGTTCTTGGACTGCAATTCCCAGAAAGCCTGGCCAGCACAGCTTGTGGTGAAGGCTTCTGGGAATTGCAGTCCAAGAACATTTGGGTTATCCGAGGTTGGAAACCACTGTTTTAGACAGTAACTCCCAGAATCCCCTAGCTATCCTCTTCAAAAAATCTAATCTTTTGACGCTCTGGTATTGGGCTCCTCTGACTGAAGTATTTTACTTAAAAAGTTGGAAAATAAACTTACTTCTGACCCATCTGGAATTATTTACTTATTTATTTCACTTTAATAAGTTTAATAGTTTAATTATTATCATCCTCTGGGCAGCGTATGCAGAATTTACCAAGCAGTAAAACAACAGCCAGAATCCTGTTGCCAATTCAAATTTCCATAAGGGAAATTGTGCCAGTCTTGTTGGCAAGTTACCACTCAGCAACAGGATGCTGGTTGCATTGCTGGGCAGGCAACCAGGCATTTATTTATTTATTTATTTATTGTATTTTTACCCCGCCTATCTGGTCAGACGACCACTCTAGGCATACCATCAGGATTTTGCTAATGAGACAGAAAATTGCAGATCAGATGTAATGAAATTTTCTCATGGAAGTGAAAGTCAGCAATGAGATTCTAGCCAATAATAATAATAATAAAACGGCATGTAATAAAACCAGGATAAAAACAGACATATACGGATCGATCCGTCGATTCATCAAAGAATATTCGTATATTCATATTCGTTGATCCGTTAACCTTGATGAATAACGGATCAAAATGAATTGCCATTTTTTTATTTGTCCCCATCTATAGTTAGGAAGAAAAACCTTCAGTACATGGCCAAACAGCCCAAAAAACCTACAACAACTACTAGAGACATTTTGTATAAATTGCAAAATTCTGTGGGCAGCTATTGCTTCTTTATCTGAGGATATTTTAAAACAGCTTCTTAGTATGAACCTCAAAATAACTTGTTCAAACAGTGAGATGGTTCTGACTTTATCTTTCTCCCACCCTCTGGGTATCTCCTTCTGCGTCCTTTCTTTCTCACCAATCCTTTCCATTCCTCCCCCCATTCAGTTATTAGATCCCCCCCCTTAGTTGCTCTGTTCCACTGAGTCCCTGTGGGATGCTTCAAAGCAGGTGAGTTACCTCCACTCATGATTCTTCCTAAATATTGTTGCCATCTCCAAATCTTAAGATTATCCCTTATTTGCTTACCTCTCTCGTTCTATGTGTGGGTGCTTGAAATATTACCTTCTAAACATTATTTGTTGTATAATATTAAAACAAAGCCATGCTCCCACAAGTAATTTATTACTGTTAACATAAAAAGAGAGAAACTCTTTATTTGTTAGTTTATTCACTGTTTTTTGCAGCAAATGCAAAAAAAGAGAAAAAGACAGTGTGATCCATACATAGCAATGAAGTCTGAGATTGCGCAATAGATTAATTGCATCACTAAAAAATTACAAATAAATAAACTTTTCAATCCTTCAGAACTTTTCATCCACCAAAGATGTTATAAAAATTGGAGTTCAGGCAAATAGTTCAAAAATTGGGCTAGATGTTGGCTCTTGGCTCTTGAAGTTGGACTGCCAACAAAGCAAAACAGAATTTAGATTTCATGTGAGACAGAGCTAACAGAGCTATCCCTTAGCAATTGCTCTACCCTCTGAAAACAAAAAGCCAACTTGGCACCCTCCCTGTAGGTCTTCCAGTTACCTTAAGTGGGGCACACAAGCCCTTTTTTAGGGCTGGATCAAAGAAACACGAGGACGTTTCCCAATGCTTTCACCAACAAAAGAAAAGAATGTGTTTTGGTATCTCACTATGCTAAGAATGGCAGTTATAGCTAAACTGGTAGCCATATCAAATGAACTGGAGGAAATGAAACCCTCACTCAGGTTCACTAGGTATGACTGTCATTTTGACTGTAATTGTCTGTAACAAGAGAGTGATGAAACACACTAACATTACTTAAAATTCTCTTTAGGAGTAACTCTTGAAAACAAACAGAAAATGTTACTCATTGTACCAGTAAAGTACTCCTTATGGTGCGTTTGGTTTTAAATATAATTTTGTTACATTTTGTTCGTCAATTACAGTATGCCCTAAAATGACTTAAAATACCCTTTAAAAATAACTTTTGGAAGTAATTAGAAAATATAATTCATTGCACCAGTAACCAAACTTTGCTTTCCCTTTGAAATGTAATTTTGTTGCACTCTTGCTACCAGTGTGTCACTGGCGATGAGGACCAAGATCGTCCACACTGTCGTATTTCCAATCACCATGTATGAGTGTGAAAGCTGGATAGTAAATAAAGCTTACAGAGAAAATATTGATTTGTTTAAAATGTGGTGTTGGAGGAGAGCTTAGAGGATTTTTGGACTACCAGAAAGAAGAACAAGTGGGTCCTACATCAAATCAAGCCTGAAATACCTCTGGAGGCAAAAATGTTGAAACTGAGGCTGTCGTACTTTGGGGACATCATGAGAAAACAGGATTCTCTGGAAAAGATAATAATGCCAGGAAAGGTGGAAGGGGATTTTGGAGTTCACCCATTCATGGGGTTGCCATAAGTTGACAGCGATTTGATGACACATCCCAGCAACAACATTGCTACCACTAAAGTAACTGGTTGCAGGTAAGTTTTTACTTCCAAGCTGTCATTGTATCTCTTTCTCTCCAAGACCAATTTAAAAAAAGACAATAAAATATTGTAGTTTAGAGAGCACTTCTGTTCCAAGTTCTGCCTAAAACTCAATTCCATTCTCCTTTCAGGTTCAGATACATGGCACGTTTACTACTCTTTGTTGCATTGTTTGGCTCATTGCCCTCACTCTGAAAAACACACGTTACGTTTTCCTTAAGTAAATATTTCATGCATAGAAGCCACAATATATTTGGTAGACTTTAAGGTTATTTGCTAAGACCATTCTGGAATTGGCAAGGGGAAGAAATGCATATATGAAAACATGATAAGAGTTTGGGCTCCCTCTTTACAGAAACCCCACAACCATTATCATCTTTAAGCAACTGAACGTCACTCCATTTCCCAACCCTTAGTTACAAGCTTGTGTACAGGAACACTGAATGAAACACAGCTCTGCAGCTAGATAAAAAAAGGCATTGTAAAGCTCTTTACTTCCTGACCCTCTTGGGATTGACAGATGAAGTAGCAGCACTGCTAGAGCATCTCTTGCAAAAATAATCATGCGCTCTCAACAGATTGGAGATGTTATCTTGTAGTAACCATAGGAATAGATACAGCTGGGCCACACATGGAAAAGTCAAGCACTATTAAGATTAGGTAAATTAATACACTTTATAATTACTTGGTTCTGCAGAAGAATGAGCAGATGAAAAACCTCTTTCTTGATGTAGTATTATTTATTTTTTATTTAAAATATTTTTAACCCGCCTTTCTCCTTAAAAAGAACCCAAGGCTGCTTATATCATTAAAAAAAAAAATATTTAAAGCTAAAAATAATGAGTACAGAAAGGCGGCTTACTTTATTAAATTACAATATTTAAAGCTAAAAACAAGTATACAAATGTTAAAAGGAACAAACAAATACCACTCTGAGGAACGGTAAAGAACAGCAATACTAAGAACACATTCAAAGCAGTAAGGCAGAACCATCCACTAAAAAACCCCACTCAGGCAGCCAGTCACTTAGGAAAAGCTTGCCTGAAGAGCAAGATCTTTGCCTGCTTGCGGAAGGATCGCAAAGATGGGGCCAGCATGACCTCCTGTGGAAGGGAGTTCCAGAGTCTGCGAGCCAGTCAGTCAGTCAGTTTATTGTTATGGTCCTTAGAGCAATCATATAGAAGAAGAAGAAAAAACTTTTACAAATTTCCAAAATTCCAGACACTTTCTGAAAACATTTGGCGTTAAAAGACCATTTAAAATCTTGTATCTAGTCACCATAGGATTTCTGAGACCTGAGTATGGCCATACATAAAATTGGCTACTTGGTAAGAATGTTGGGGTCTATGTCAGAAAGAAGAAACTGAAGTCTGTTTTTTTCTGAATGGCCAGGGATTTTTTCCGATTGGTGGGCTAATGATTTCCTTACATGCCACCTTGTAATGTGGGCAAGTGAAGCACATGTGCTCTGTAGTCTCGATCTCCCTTAAGGGACAGGTACAAAGCCTTTTACCAAAAGGGATATTCCTTCAAATACAACAGAAAGGAGGGCTGAGCACTTTGCCAAGGTGAAGGCTCTTCTAAACCTTTTTATTTCCAGATATGTTAAATAATTTGCCAGTTCCACAGAGTTTTTGATGTAAGCCCTCATCATAATATTTTGAATGCTGGAAAGGTCTTAGAGCATTGCTAAGACTTGACAGAACCCTGACTGGAAAAAAGTGGGAAAAGGAATCTGAGGTAGAGAGGAAATTATTGGCTGTTACTGGATTGATTGACATTCACTGAAGCTCCCTCTCAGTCAAAACCTCTCAAAGATATCATATGTGGGTTGGAATATATCCATCAAATTATGTGCTGGAAGGGGTGGCACTGCATGATGTTGTTGTGCTGTGTTTCACCCAGTCTGGACTTGTGAATGCTTGAAATATATGTAAAGTATTTTAAAAGTGGTCTGTTGGAAGACACCCTTAAGGCTGCACCTGAGCCAGCATAACTTAGTGGGTTGGAGTCCCTGGTTGTAGATTCAAGGGCCGGGTGTTTGAATCCCCATGGTGCCTCCTGGGAGGGAGCCAACCAAGACCACTTCAAACATGAATGGCTTAGGAGGTTAAGTGCCCTGCCACCGTGTGACCTTGGACAAGCTGCACAGTGATCCCAGAGTGCCCCAGAAACTACTGGTAAACTACTTCTGAAGCCCTGGAAAAGGTTGCCATAAAGTGGAATCAACTTGATAACACACAAGTATTATTGAGACTGCAGACAGGCCTACACACACTTAGCAGTGAGTCGGTCCATTAATTTCAGAGGGACTCCCTTCAGAATAAATGTGACTGGGTCATGTTGAACATGTCACATCTTAACTACGAGGGAGAAATGTTGGGAGGCTGCCTTGTGAAACACTTCCTTCCCCTCAGTGGTCTAAAGTATACAAACACTAAAGAAACTGATGAGAGCAACCGCTGCTTCTATTGAAATTCGAACGCTCTTAGAAAAATGCTTTATGCCTCAAGGCAAAAGGAAAAGGTTGGGATATTTTGGCTCTCGAGGCTGTTGAGCAATGATCTAACCTGTTTCATTCTTGCTGTATACAGAGTCTTTTTTATGAGAGAAACTGCATTTCAGCCAAGAATATAACATCAAGACAAGTTAGTGAACGTTGGCCATGCTACAGCAGCAAAAGAATTGGACGCTGGCTCTGATGGAGTGGACAATTTAAATCCACTGGCTTCATCACTTGCATAAGTGGGTTGTGAAATAACCAAACAGTTTGACCTCTTCTAAGTTGATTCATAACCCTGCATAATAAATCAACATAAGAGGAAAAGTTAATTGGCAAGCTAGCAATCTACCCAATGTCTGTTTAGAACAACCATGAGGAAAACCAAGTCTAATTGTATTTATTTTTGGAATCACTGCCAGATCTAATACAATAGTGATCTGAACAGTAAGGTAGAAATTGAAACAACAGAACTTCTGAACTTCCTCTTTAAATTCCCCAAGAGATTCCCTAAAGGGAACAGATCATTCACATTTGCTTTTCCTGATTTTCATGTATTACATTCTACCTGACCCCCTCCAAAGTTGAATATGTTTCTTCCCCTTTTATCCTCACAATAACCCTGTAAACTAAGTGAGGGCAACAAATAAAGACTGACACCTAAATATAGGTTGGTAGTACAGTAGTACTACCAATCTTGTCTGATTTCAGAAGCTAAGACTCGGATTGGAGACCACTGAGAAATAACAGAGATCTCCAGATAGGGCTAGAAAACACCCCTGTCTGTATTCCTGGAGAGTTGCTGCCAGTCAGAGTTGACAAAACTGACTTAGATTAATGGCCTGCCCAGAATAAGGTGATTCCTTATGTTCCTGTGACTGGCCACAAGTCACACAGTGAACTTCATGACTGAGTGGGGATTTGAACCTAAACCATTCTGCTCCTAAATCTTTCATGGAGGAAGACTTGCTCATTTGACGTTGTCTCTGTTCTGCTTGAGCTGAAATACTATCTGTGAACCTGCGTAGTTCCCTCTTCTCCCTTATTTGAATCTGGCTGGAGAGATGACTCAGGGACGGCTGTATTTTTTAACAAAAAGCCTTTATTCTTTGACGACTTGTTCACTTGAACAGTAACAACAGACTCCGTCGTCTCTTGCTTCCGGGACGTTGCACCTCTTTCCTTCTCATTGAACCATAATAGATCCCCTTCTATCTCCATAGGGGTAGAAATCCAGTCTCTGTAACCCCACCTCAGGGGAATGCCTGATCCCTCAGGCATACTTGTAGCTGACCTTCTTGGGGAGGGTGGAAAACCCAGCCCACCTGTGGCTCCCATACTTTCTTGCCCAGGTTTTGCCTCATCCTCTGTCTGAATGGGCTCATCCCATGGGGTTTCCCAGGACGGTCTGTCCATGGTTCGTTCTCCCTTCTTTGTGCCTTACGTTGCTGCCACTCTCTTAGCTTTCTCCTTTGTTCTCCCTCTCTTGTCTTGCCTCAGTAAGGTGGCTTTCTGTAGATCTTTTCCTTCCACTCCTCCTTCACCCAACATGCTTCTTCCTCCTCCGTTTCCAACTGTCCCCTTCCCCTTTTCTCCTTTCCTTTTCTCCCCTCTCTCTTTCCCGCCAAAATGATGCCTTCTGGTGGCTCATTCTTATCTTGTCCTTTCTGCCTCTGCTCTTCTAAACACAGTCCCTTGAAGTTCTCCTCCAGGGTGGGCATCTGTCCCTCAATATCCTCAGCTGAGGAAGTGGACGGTACACTCTGAGGAGTGCTCTTTAGGGTCCCCTCATCCGCACACTATCCTTCTCTAGAATTTTACTGTAAATAACAGAAGAAAGGTGGCAACAAAAACCAAAGGTGGTTTTTGTACAAATTCTGAAAAAGCACATGGTACAGCATTCTGTGGACTATAGCAGTGGTCCCCAACCTTGGGCCTCCAGATGTTCTTGGACTTCAGCTCCCAGAAATTCTGGCCAGCAGAGGTGGTGGTGAAGGCTTCTGGGAGTTGTAGTCCAAGAACATCTGGAGGCCCAAGGTTGGGGAGCACTGGACTATAGGACATCAGGTACTGTACAAATTATGTCTTTAGTGGCTTTTCAAGGTCCATTTACCCTAGCACATATCGTGTCTGAGAAAAAGCTTGTAATAATGGGCAAAGAACCTAGAAAACTGCTTTGTATCAAGTCAGAATTTTGGCCCATCTAACCCACTATTGGCTGCTCGTCTCCAGTATTTTAGAGGAGGCTTTCCCCAAATTTTATTGATTAGCTCATTCCATTTTGTTTATTCATTATATGGATTCCACAGAATCCGATTTACCACTTGATAATTATGCAGAAGTTACCCTGGGCTTTAAAAAGAGACTCTAGTAGACTGTAAGCTCAGGCAGAGTTTCCAATAGGCCTCCAGCAGTAGATTGCTCTTTTGCCAGTTGAGGAAAAAAATTATTTATTTATTTATTTATTTATTAAACTTATATGCAGCCCATCTAGACAATGTCTACTCTGGGCTGCTCACAGCAATAAAATTTAAAACAATTAAAATAACAACAATATCACAACACTAGAAGGTCATTCAAGATGAAGAATAAGAGAATAGATTAAGTAGTAAGGCCCATGAAGTACAGAGAAGGCAGATTGATGTCAGTAATTGTGAACATGATGATCGTGTGAAATATTTGTGACCTGCATCAGTTGAAGGGCCACTCATACAAATGAAACCATGGATCTACAAGGTAAGTTACATTTAACCCAGATGCCCACACATTGATCCCCCCAACCCATTTCATTCTCACAATAACAATGCTGTGAATTATATCGGGTTCAGAGAGATTGATTGACCCAAGGTCCTCCAGTGAGCTTCATGGAACATAAGAAGTATGACTTTCTGTCCATCTTGCCCAGTACTGTCTCTTTTGGGGTTACAGGAAAGTTTCTCCAGGGTCACCTGGATATGCCAGGGATCCAAAAGCGAGACATTCCCCATACAGAGTGTGTACCCTAGACACTATATGGTGGCCTCTCTTAGTGGGGACTTGAATCTGGCTCTCTCTTTCAGCACTCTTATTATGATATCACACTGGCTCTCTACTCTAGAGGTGTTAATAAGTTAGATACTGACCTCGCGCTATTCTGCCTTTAAGGCATGTGCTGTTTGTTCCACAGGGCTATGACATATGATACAAGTGAGCATTCAGTCATGAGGGATATAGTGTGTGTGTTTTCTGAATGTGTGGATGAGCTTTAATCCTTTAATAGTCTAGTTGTTTCATAAACTACAAATGTTTTGCTCATGGCTGGTGGCTAGTTTAGCACATGCATGTTCTGTTTAATGACGGTTGGCGTTAATGTACCCACAAATTGTTGTCAGCTGGTTGTGAACTGTGGAGCAGAAGGAGACTAATGCCTGATAAGCAGTGTGGCACATTCTAATGGATGAGTGTTCACTGTTCACATCAGTGTGTTTTAATGCATTCCAGATCACTTGTGCTGCGCAACCTCATTTAATGAATCAGGTTTTATTGCAAGCAGAGTGGCTTGAGGTTTTGCCAGTGGGGAGATTCTTTGGACCATGCCTTGATGACCCCAGACATGCTCTCATCCCTGTTGCCTGTTCTGCAATGAGGTGTGAATATACTTTGGAAGGAACGGTGGCTACAACAGGGGTGAGGTGTTTAAGACTTGTGTGTTTTGTCAGTTCATAACCCAGCTTCTGCAGAACAGTTCCTTATGTTGCTGGATTATAAATACTCTGGAACATCTAGAACCTGTCCTTTGTGGCATTTTAGTATTGCCACAAGCGAGAGCAAAACACTCCCACATGGAAGCCTTCAGACGACAGTGAGCTTTTCTGCTAATCATTCCTTCTAATAATGAGCCTAGGTTGTGGAGTGCCTATAGAATTAGAGACAAAATAGAGCCACTTGGGATTAAATTGGACAGTAAGGGGGATATATATTTCCTTTCTTCAGAGGTGTGTGCCTCAGCAATCAGACTTGCTCAGTGAGTTTGTGTTTACCTTCTGTTGACCAATCACAAAGCAAAGCAAGTACACACTACATTCCTTGTTATTAACTTGTTAATTTAGCAGTGGCTAGGGAAGGGGTTCTTTTTTGCAGATACATGAGGTGGCCAGAAGGTGGTTTTCCTCACCAGAGCAGCACAGGACCCTCCAGTGCTGCTTCTGACATGACCCAGAATCCCTTTTTGCTCTTCATCCATTCATTCTGCCCTTAGCCCTGTTATAGTGGGTGTGGATTTGGGATTGTTATTATTTTCCTTGAAATACAGATGCCATACACAATGGCTAGTGTCCTGTTGAGCTTCTGCTGAATGGAAAGTTTCACTCAGCAGAAGCTCAACAGGTGTAGTGACATGGGATGGTGCTAATTGCACAAGCAGTGACTCCCATGAAGAAACCTCATCTCTAGCCAGCACAAAACAGTGCAGTCCTACACTGGTGGAACTTTCCAGTTAATGAACACTCACCAGGATGTTGCCTAGGTATTTTAATTGAAAGACAAAGGAATAAAACAGACTGCATCATGAGGCAGAATATACAGCTTGTTATTGAGCAGGGGATGCTGGAGAATTAGGAAAGGAAAAAAGGGAGGTTTATACTATCACACCATTCTAAACACATCTGATCTCATCTTATTTCAGAAGCTTAGAAGGGTGGGTCCTGTTAGTTATTCGATGGGAGACCACTAGTGAATACCAGAGACATCCAGGGAAGAATTCTGCCTGAAACCCTAAAGACTGCAGCCAGAGTTGACAATACGGAGCTAGAAGGCCCAATGGTCTGATTCAATATTCATTAAAAAAAATCCTCTGGTTTATGATTGTGGGATATTGTGCTTCAATTCAAGAAGCCAGGAAATGGCCCAATATTGCTGCATAATACCGTGCCAAGGTTGCCAGCAGGAAAAAGGATGCCAAGCTTTACATAGCAAAGGGCAGCCTGAATGTTGACAACACCAAGGGCAGCAGTCAAGATGGTCTGCAGGATACCCTCTTCTGCGCATTCACAAAGTGACACCATGTAGGAGAAAATCCCAGAAGCTGACTCCTTTTTTCATCAGTTAACTACTTCTTACCCAAACACAAAGCAATTGTCAGAGCTTTTTTTCAACAACGGTGAATGCTACATCTGTGCTAAATTTGGTGCTGATCTAAAGTTCAGTTTCAAGTACAGGGGTGTTTAAGAACCCCCTGTTTTTTTGAGTTGGCTTAAGGAATTCTGAATTGGGCTGTTGCACAATATCTATTGCTGCACTTTTCTGCAGCAAGAATAAGGCATATTCCTTTATTCCTATGTGAGGCTACATGCCATAGCCAATGAGACCTTCAGATCAGGTGAGCTACAAGCAAATGGCAATTCCCCTTTGAGATCTGCCTTGCTGACCATTGCTGTCTGCAAAATGAGAAGAGATATCTAAATATAGTGAGCGTTCTGTAAACTTTATTACCTTAAGTTTGCTTTCCTCTTTGCTTTTGGCTTAAAACTGACACAAATTATAACCTGGCCCCATGAAGTCTGTATCCTCCTATGACTAAGTGATGGAGCCCAATTTGAGACAGGAGGCTGGTACAATAATATCTCCTCTTAATTCTCTTTCGGACAATGAGATGTTTCTTTGTTTTTGAGAGTGCCTGGACAGATTCTGGTTGCTTAAGTAATCCAGCACGGGTTATGATAACAGACAGCTAAAACAAGTGGAAAATGCCATGTTTCATCACCGCACACAGAGGTTTTATTATACTTATTGTAGAGACAGGCATAAATTTTTGGAATGAGTCACACAATGATTTCAGCCTCTTATCCCTGACTCCAATCTAAAAGCACACTAGTAACAAAAAAAAAACCTCCCAAAATACTGTGCTTGTAAACAAGACACAAGCACAGAAATAGAATATTAGAATCTGGAGAGACCCTGTTAGAATTCTAGTGGCAAAGCTTTTTTGCTATGTTTGCCACAACTTATGAGACAGAATGATTTGAATGCATACTGGGTGGCACATGCACCTCCCAGGGGTGGCATGTTGAGAAACAATGAAACATAGGAGCTCATCATGATGGTCCTCATAGCCATGCCCCCAAATAGGCAACTCTGTCAATCCATATCAATAAACCCATCTTAGCAGTTATCTTCTTCATTGGGAGCAGGCATTTGTAAAGGTAATGAACCTTAATTGCCTATCCAAGCCACCCCAAAATGCTTTTCATGACACAGCAGAGCTCAAAACAACAGCCAAGATCCTCTTGGGATTGTACACTAGTGTAATGCAAATGACTTTTGTAAGCAAATTGCCTCAAGTTGAGAAACTTAACTATTGTGTGCCAAGTTGTGTGCCTCAGGATGTAACATAATGTCTGCAGTGATTTCTTAACTCCTCTTAACTTCAAGATGATGGTATTAACTTTCATAGTCCCCAGTGGCTTGGGACCAGGATTTCTTAAAGGTAGTCGGCTTCCATATTTTCTTCTCTGTATGGTCTGGTCAACGTTTCAGACACAGGTGACAGAAATTTAGGGAAATCGTTTGCAGTCTTCAAGTGACAATGTTGTAGAACACCTACCTGGTAGATCTAGTTCTGTGTGCATTTTGGGGGATGAAAATGGCCCATCCTGATACACGAGGCTTAGATAATTAACACTGATGAACTGACAAAATAATACACCAAATGTGATATCTGAGGCAGCTGCCTCACTCTGCCTGATGTTACAGCCAGTCCTGTTATTGTCATGTAGCTCCAATTTTGATCACCGGTAGACATGGGCATGAATTGGTTTGTTACAGTTAATCCCAGTTCATAAAGGTGGAAGCACAGATGCTGCTGCTCTCCTCCTCCACCTCCTCTGGCTCAATCAGCCACTCACCAGGCCCAGGATGCTGGCTTCCTGCACCTCCTCCTCAACTGTTCTTCCATTCCTGACAACAGCTCAGGCTTCACTGCCCCGCCCTCTTGGCCGATCTCCCGCTCAGACAAAAGGGCAGGGCAGAAAAGTCTGGCCTCTTGCTCTTGACTGGGAGATTAGCCGACGAGGAGCAAGCAAGCTGGGCCTGGTGAGTGGCTGAATCGGCTGAGCAGGCAGGGAAGGGGAGAAGCATCACCTGTGATGCCACCTTCACAAACTGGGACAAACTGAGATGAACCAGTTCATGTCCATCGCTAATCACCAGACTTAGATGGTACTCGTGTTCCAACAAGGGTCACCTAATCTCAGGCTGTATTATATATTTATTCCACCACAAACCAAAACAGACCTTCCTGTCCAGGTTTTGGAGGCTTTCACACAAAAAACATGTTAAGAGATTTTCAACAACTGACATCCATTTTATCCTGTAGACAGAAACCATCATCTCAAAACATGCAAAGTCAGCGTTTTCTGCTTCTCCTCCTCTGGTTGATTGGGAGCCTTTGCACCTTCTGTGAAACTATAGCTCTGAGAACCCAAAGGCCACCAAGGAGGTGCTTGGCAGTTTTGACCATTACAAACGAGATATGGATGGTCCCACAGGATGGCTAAGGTAGGGAGAGGAAGGGGGCGGGGTATAGGCTGTGGGGGTGGGTGGTTGTGGGGGTGGGTGGCTGCCTATTGGCAGGCTGGTAGGCAGAATGGGAAAAGCCATAGGAAGAGAGAGAAGGCTAGCCTTCCCTCTCTTCGTATGGGGGATGAATAAAAATGGGGAAATATTCATCCCTTCATATTCGTCAGGGTCTCTGGAACCCACGAATATGAAAGGACGAATATTTAACAAATCAGCTATTTCTGATGAATATCGCAATCCGTTTTTTTTATTCGTCCCCATGTCTAATTGTGACAGAAGAATCAGGCAGCTACAACTTCTGTGCCTGCAGCTTTCATTGGAGCAGTGGAGAAACAGAACAAGATATTCAGCAAGGCAAAAGTGTGACTTTTTGGGGATTTTTTTTTTAAAAAATAAAAGCATTTAGAAGACCAGATGTAGGTCCAGGATGAAATGAGTAGGAGGAAACCAATCTGTTTCACTTGAGTGAGGATGTGCCATATGAAAATGTGACAACACACGGT
Source organism: Intellagama lesueurii (assembly GCA_037013535.1). NCBI lineage: Eukaryota > Metazoa > Chordata > Lepidosauria > Squamata > Agamidae > Intellagama > Intellagama lesueurii. Next base: position 15,493,629 of record JBAJHW010000004.1, read on the forward strand.
AAAGACAAAATAATAGTACTTTTGAAGACTTGTGGCCTGCAGGTCTAATTGAGGCTGTAGAAGATCTTCATCCTACCACAGATGTGTCCAGGCAAGCCACTTCCCATCTCACAAGCCCTGGTCCTGGAGACCCCCATGAAGGAGTTCTGTGCACAAGGAGAAGGTGGAGCAACCAGCTGACAACTGGTACTTGTAAATTTTGTCTGACAATCCAGTAAGTTTTGTTCCACCACTTCCAGGCTGTTTGTTTTGTGCGGAGGACGGGGAGAAGAAGCAACTCTCAGTATTTATTCTGAGGGCTGTAATACAGCTTATCCCCCTCCTCCACACAAAACAAAACAGCCTGGAAGTTGAGCAGAATGTGCTGGATCGTCAGTCAATATTTGGAAATGCCAGTTGTCAGCTGGCTCTTCCTCCTCCTTCCTTGTTCAGGCATAAAAATTGAATCCCTGGCTGAAGTTCTGGGTTGAGGAGCTACACATGCTCCTCTCTCTGGGGATCTGATAACTTGTGCCTTTTCCCTAAGCGCGTGCATGCGCACACAAACACACAGACACACACACACAGAGTAAGCACTTGTCCTTCAGAAAAGTAAGTTAGAAGTGGAACTTTTTAGGACAGCTTTTAATGGCGTTACACTTGAAAACCCATGAGCTCTTGCCATAGCATTCACCATGTTATTCTAGGTAGCTTAATGGGTTGAGTTGGGTTGTTACATCATCACTATCATGTGCCATCAAATAGATTATGACATGTGCCAATCCCTTTCAGGGTTTTCCAGGCAGAGAATACTCAGAAGTGGTTTACCATTCCCTTCTCCATGGGGTGCTGTGGGGCTGTTCAGCTTGCCTAAGGCCACGCATGGTGGCTTTACTCACAGGAGACACAGTGGGGAACCAAATTCCCAATCTCTGGCTCCACAGCCAGATACCTGAACCACTGAGCTATCCAGCCAGCTTGGGCTGTTATACAGGGGTTTTAATTGCTTTCTTTAAAACTGATTTTTAAACTATCTTAAATAATATATGTGTATATTTTAAGCTAGAGCAATAAAAGCAGACAATTCAAGTAGAAACATATAAACTCTAATTCCCTTTGTTATTCCCACTTTGGTCCCCTAGAATAATGGTAAAGCAGCACCTCACCCATTGCAAAATAATGGATTAATTGAGACATAAGTATAATAAATCTATTGTTTGTTAGGTCTGTTCCAGGATCTCTTTTCCATTAATGTGATAAGTGGTACTATAAAATGTTTCTAGGTTTCTAAGTCATGATTATAGTCTAAGCTTCTCTATTTAACCAAATGGGATATTTATGGCTTGTATTACCTTGTTACTAATGGGAGCAAGTAACACGAGCCAGTGAATTTAGGGTTATTATCACTAAGTTTGAATAACTAACAGTTTAGTCACTTATACTGTATTTTAGAACATCTCTCTATTATCTTGCATCACTCTTCTACAAAATGGTGGAAAAACATGACTTAATCGTGGTTTTAGGTGAATTTCGGGTAAGAGTCTTGTGAGAAATCTTTTTATTTGGTTTTGGACACCATCCAATGAAGACAGATGTAACTTTTTTGATGCAAACCCTATGGGCAGTAAATCATTTCTAAGGCTGAATACTTAAGAGAGACAGTTCTCTCAGCCAGTGGAATCCGTACTCCACTGTTATACTCTCATGTTTCAATTGTGAACTTTTATTTTGTCAAATAAAAATCATGGCTGAAAAAAAAGTGATATAAACCATGAAATGCTATAAGCATGGGATATCATTTGCCTTCATTTTTTGAGAGGCTCTTAATACTGGAAGGCTGGACAAGACCCAAGAGATCATTTATTTAATCTGCTGAACAAGAGTTTGTACATCTGGCTGTCATGAGAGAACTATTGAGTTTTTGACATCTTCCTGTGAAAATATCCATTTTGTTTCTCCCAGAATTGGCAGTGGGATCGAATAGATCTTGTCTTGGAGATCCATCAGCCTCTTCCAATGCACAGAAAATCATGCATCCATTTGAAAAATGTACATGACTGAAAAGATATATTCATGAAAAATATGAACATGTGTTAGTCCAATAGCCAACAAAGGGTAGTCTGTGGGCTACAGATTGCATGCAGCCCCACAGGATCCAGTGTTGTCTGAAGCTGCTCCAGCACCCCAGCCCAATAATATTGAGTAACTTTCCCTGACTGTGAATTGTTTTCCCCAGATATGTTAGTTTGCAAAGACGTGAAAAACATTTTAGGTCTTGCAACACCTTTTTTGGAAGCTGCAAGTGACTGGAGGTCCCAGAGGCCTGTTGGAGCATGATTTTCCCCCCTTCTTTGGCGGGGGAATATTTTCAGGGTGATTTGGGAGAGGAGCTGTGCAGCCCTCCAAGATCTGGTGGAGAGCAAACTCCCCTGCCTCTTGATAGCTGCCTGCCTTTACTTTATTGAGTGCTAAAATGGGTACAAATATGGTTACGTCTTCTTTCTTCTTTTGTCCATGCCACAGTGCGCTTAATAAATGTATCAGATAATTTTCACTCAATAACGGGCCACATCAAGAGCATTTGCGGCAGCCAACACCAGGTCTTTCATATAACATGTTGAGGGGCATAGAGCATGTTGACAAAGGTGTGATGTTCTCTGTTCTTTTCTGAACTCACAAATGATTGTGTCACTCATTTTCTCTGGAGTTGCTTTGGTCAACTCCAGTCTAGCCTATTAAGTGACTTCCAAGAAACCCAGTTTTCTGTGCAACCTGGAGGTAGACATTTTTCTGGAAGTCTACCCCTTTAACCTTTCCTCTCCTGCCCCCTATTTTTCAGTCCTGGCATTCTCTGTTAGGTTACAGTAAAAAAAATGCATTTAAAAATGGCTATTTTTAGGTGGTGGTGGGAAGGAATGTAGTCAAAGGTATGCACAAATGTTCATTTGGGGAACGGGAAAGAAACCATTGTGGAAACCAATACAGAATCCCAATGGGATTGGACAAGGATGATGAATTCTGAGACATGTAATATAAAGAAAAATGACTAATCTTCACATCACTATCAGATGGCTGCATACACTTACCTTCATTGTTTAATTCCTGAATCCCATGAAAAAGCCTTTTATACCAATGTCCACTACAATGGCTTACTACAATAAGCTTCTTTATAGTGTGTTCTTATACTTCCTTCCCTTTGCTTTCATTTTTTTCCTGGAAATTGTTTTGGGATTATGATAAACCTCATCCATTTTTATTCCTTTGGTTGTGACCCCCCTTTTCCTCCACAAGTGGAAAAGTTGCAGAAGAATGAATCAGTTCTTTGGAATTCCATGGATTCTCTCTAAAATATCTAAAGCTGGTCTTTCAGAACTTAGTCAGAAGGCAGTCCTGAAAGACTGTATGCAATGTAGAGGAGAGCACAAGTGATAATAATGGGAAAATAAGTTTTCATTGCCAGAAAGGAGCAAACCGGAAGGATGGTTGTAATATAAAATGTATTGATGAAGTGATGCAGTGATAAACTCTGGACAATGCAAAAAGATACATTTGTGGTCACAATGCACTAAGCGATGCATCGCTAAACTTTTTAAAAAAAGAATGTTTAAAAAATGGAGTCGCAAAACCGTGGTGCCAATGATGCTAAAAATCAATGAAGGCACAAAATAAATCGACAGTAGTGTTCACAACCACCATCCCGAACTGAAATAAACTGATTTACAAATGAGGTATTTTAAAAAGCCCCTGCCAGTCAATTTGAAAAAACTTGATTTGCAGCCCAAATACATCAATTCCACCTGTGCGTTGTGTGCCCCGGAGTTTATGAACTGATTTAAATAATGCTCAAGTCAATTTAACTGCAGTTCTTATTGCCCGCAGGACGACACCTTTAGTTGTGCAAAAGGTGTAACTTTTGGAGGTGAATTGCCTCAAGTTAAGAAATCTCTGTAGGCATTATCTGTTGCATACTGAATTTGCTCTATGGAAATGTTGACCTGAGCTATAAAAAATAAAATTAAATGTAACTAACAGAGTCTGCACACAGCAGTTTAAGTGTGTTGATAAAAGACAGCTAGCAGTGTAACAGTTGATATTCTCCCTTGTGTGTGTGCCAGTAGATGATAATAAATAACTACTTGGTCTTTGTCAAAACATTAAATGACATTTACTGTTTAAAATATATGTATAATATAACAAAGTCATAGTGCTTAGACATATAGTATTTCTAATACATGTAGTTTGTACTTGTTGACAGGCATATTTACTGTAATAAACAACTATATCTCACATTCTAACACTATTACACATTTAGCCGTATCAGGCCCTATCTGAACACTATTACACATTGAACCCCATCTGAGAGAGTACAAGCTGACACATACATAATGTATCTGTCCGTCTGATGTCAGAAACATTCTGATTGGTCCGAATGCTTCACTATGCAAATATGACATTCTAGTCTTTCTGATGCAAACACATTAGCACATGCATAACATATATACATACTGTGTTGTACAATCACATATACCAACAGGAAAAAATAAACAGATTAGTTTTTCTATATAATGGAAAGGTATTTAAATAAATAAACCATTATATTCATCATCATCTTAGAACTGCAGAGCTGGAAGGGACCCTATGAATTAGGACTTGAGTGCACCATGAAGGTGCAACTGGTGTTGAAATTATATTGGTACCAGATCAAAACCTGGCCATTTTCCTGGCCAGGATGAAACCAGGTGGTATAGCTTTCTATTTTAAGTATCTTCTGCCTGTTCAGCTGCCTGTTGTATTTGTTGTGGTTTTACTAGTTTGTTTCTAAAATTACACCTTGTAAACCTCCTCTGTGCAATTAGATGAAGTTTGCCTGTACTACCTACTAGGGGTGGGTGATAAATTTATTATGCACACATTTTAATATGAACTTAACTAACTTTGTACTGTTAAACCAACACATAAACCAAAATTCAGTTATATGTTGAAATTCACACTTCTCTGGAATTTGCAATGGAGTTTCAAAGTTTTTTTTAAAAAGTACAGAGTTGTATATATTAGGGAAATTTTCATATATTTGCCCAAACACTATAGATATATATCCAAACAAAAAGCATTAAAAAAAAGCAAAATTAGAAGTGAATGTGTCCATGGAAGCTCACATTTTAAATATAACATTTTAAAATATAACAATATAACATTTTAAAGTGCCACTACATTTTTGTTTTTTAATGTATTCATTTTTTAAAAAAAGTGTTTTGCTTTTTGTCTGGATATGCTTACACTGATTCACGCAGCTATTTCTTTGAAAATTGAAAATGTGTATTAGGACATGCATACAACGCATTTTGGTAAAATTATATATTAGACAAAAATACATATATTGTTTATTTATTCACAATATTTGTTTATCACTTTTCTTTCAGTTGTTGCCAAATGTGTACTAAACAAAAATATCATTCAAAACATAGAGTAAAACACATCTTTCAAAGGAATTATAAGAAAGGCAGAAGAGAAAGCATGCACATTTTCATGCTAACTGAAAAAAATAAAAGAAGATAAAAAAATTCACAACATTTGGGAAGAATTGAGCTTAAAGCTGGAAAAATGAGAAATGAAAAACTAAAATTCATAGTTTTCTCCATTTATTCTGTGCCTAATGAGTTGGTTGGCCTTAATAAGAGTTAAAACAGTGAGTGAGGACTTCTGGTAATCAAAACACGAAATGCTTTTGAACATATCATGCTACGACAATAGAGAAGGAAGTAATGGGTTAATGGTTCCTTCAGCTCTAAGGCACAACCAGTCCAAGCAAAGAGGTGACTTAGGGTGGTTACCCGTGGCAGCTGCTGATTGACCTATAGTATGTTGAAAGTGTTGGTGGTCTAGGCGAGTTTCCTTCTGGGGAAGTGTTTACCTCATAGACACTCTACAAAATGGATGTGGAACATTCCCTTGCTGGTATTTCTCCAGGGGAAAACTGTGAGGTAGCATCTCTCAAGGGGAAAGTGACAGGGAAAATATTAGCAATAAAAACAAACAGGTCTCGTAAACTAAGAGGGAAGGAAGATGTGATTATGTTTAAATGTCAGCCATCCAGGTTTGTCTCTGTTAGCATTTGATTTCATCCTAAAGAACTCTAATTGTTTATTAAGTGACCTTGGTGTTCCTGCCCCTTGTAACCCTGTCTGGCAGGCCACTACACACATTTATTATTCTCCGAATGAAAGTGCGCTTCCCAACATCTGTTCTGCATTTGTTTTCCTTTAATTTCCTTTAAGCCCTTCCACCCCATCTCTCAGCTTTGTCATCTAAGCTGGTCTGAATGTGGTTAATTTGGGTTGATGTTAATACAATGTTATTTATTTTAGGATTTACGCATTCTGGAAGACCTGTCTTCTCACCTCACCATGACTGGTCTAGATTGTGGCTTGGTGTGCGTGTGAAAGGGGACTGGAAGGGCCATGGCTGTGTAAGGCTGGGTCGCCTGATTCCTTCCTCTGTTCCCAGAATCTGTTTTGAGAGTATCTGTCCTACATGATGCCCCTTTTCTCTCTCCCCACCCCCAAGGCCCTTTGCAAAGGTAAGGATGCAAAGAATACCTCCTAAATTCTTGGTTCACTTTGCTTTAAGTTGTCTTGACACAATGAGACATTGTGATGAGTGCTTTTCAACTCACATGACATTCCTTGTCTACCATGAGGGAATGAGACAATTTATGCTATTTTTTTCTCTCATCAAGGGCTCCGTAATCCGCCCAGACTCTTTTTGTGCAAAACTAGCACCCATTTCCTTTGAGAGGCACAGCACACACAAGCACAGAGTGACAGATGAGTTGTTAATAAAAGTTGCATCCCCTTCCCTGCTTTTAATCCCTAAAAGTCCATGCTACAAAGGAGCAGCCACCACAATTTTTGCACCATTGCCCAGTTTGTTTCAAAGAATTATTTCTGCAGTTCTGTTTAATTCATGATCAAATACATGTTCCTTCTCCTTCTGGGGAGATCCTCAGAACACCCTGCCTTCTTCCAAGGTGAAGAGATTAATGGTCCTGATCCTTGTGCACAAAGATCAGACAAGCAAGGACTTATGTCCCTAATCAAAACTTCCATGAGGCTTTTGAAGGGCCGAGCCTACCATTAGGTGATGTGAAGCAACTGCCTCAAGTAGCAAATGTAAGGAAGGCCTACCACTAAATCCCTCCACCACTTCCCTCTTTGGGAGAACAGAGTCTTGTGTGCTGCAGGGCCTGTTCTGCTCCCTCCCAGCTTGCTACTCTAAGAAGTAGCAGAGAACACTGTTCTGTCATAAGGGTTGATGTAAATGTCATATGCTGCTAGTTGAATACACTTAATATGTCGAATGAAGGGTGGAGGAACCATCTTGTCTTTTGTGTCAGGCAGCAAAATGTCAAGGGTCAACCCTGGATTTTTATTTCATTATTCCAATCTCTTTCTCTTAGGCTGCAATCCCATATAGTACCTGCACATACAGTCTACTGAGCATAATGCAGCCTATTCCTAACTTGACATGTGTATAGGAGCACCTTATTAATCTTGAAGTTCTGTTCACAATCTATATATAGAATTATCTCTCAAGATGCAATTCTTCATCTGGACGTAAGCCCAGCACATGGTTGCCTCCATATGTAGAGGGGAAAGCCATTGCTTTCCCAATGCTTTTGACAGCAATTTTACCAGTTCTAACTCACGGCTGACTAGTCAACATATTTAGCAACCCACAAATTAGCTTGGCCATGCTTAATACTAGAAGTGCAGTAGATGTTGAGGATTTGCCTCTTGTCTTCTTTGATATATTATTTCCTTGATGATAGACTGATACTCTGAGGTCAGCTCCACTTCCTCTCACTCCTCTTCCTGCAGTCTTTTAGTCATGCAGCCAAAGCAGAGACACTGTCCTTCTCCGCTAGACATGTTGTTTCCTTGACAGATATTTCTTCTTTGCTTTAGGTTGTCTATGATGCTATTTCCAAGCACCCAGCTTCCATACAAAGCCAACACTCAACAAGCCTAAAAGCTGAAACACTCACACAAATGCAGACAGGCATGGTTAACCAATCCCACCTTGAAAGAAAACTCAGACCACATGGTTTTTTCCAATAAGAAATGTGGCGGGGAGTTGTAACTGTAAACCATGTCCATGGAGGAGGTCAGCTTGGCAGCTGACAAAGCCAAAATCTCCTGTTCCAAACTCTCTGATATAATGGTACAGGGTTAAATTCACCATTAAAACATTTCTCTTGTAAAAGAAGAACAAAGGAAAAAATATATATAATGGTCAACAAATTCCATTATGAGTCTTTTCTCCTTTATTCCTCTGAGATCTAGGACTGATTTTCTCAGAAGTCCATGAGACAGAGGGTCTGCCCACAATTCCCCCACAGATTCAAAAGCACTCTATATTAATCATGAGGAAACAGAGCCAACTGTGAAGGTAACTAGGAGTAGATTAAAGCAGGGGGGCCATGTTTGCAATATTGTTTTAAGTCACTGAAGCCCCTCTTGATATTTTTTCAAGAAGTGAGGTCTCAAAAATGGGACAATATGAAAAAAAAAAGATTTGGCCCTGTTGACCACAAGTTCCTTTCCCAGAACTTCTGACTGAACACCAATGATTGGCTGTTTGCCTTTCTAGACCATCATCATATAATGAGCGCTGACTGGCTCAATGATGACATGGCTTCTCACCAACTACATGACTCTTTATTGGCTCAGATTGAGAGCTTTGGAACTTTTTTTTTTTTTTTGCCTACAGTCCTGTGAATTTGAAGAACCAAAGGGTGTGCCATTCTCAAGACCCTGAGAAAAAGACAGAGAATACCTGGATTTGGAAGCTGTGGAAAGGGGTATAGAGAAAATACCATTTCAGAGAGAAAGCCTGGGAATAGAGGGAGAGGAGGGAGTAACGGTTTTGATGGGAAAGGGGGGAAATAAAGGTGGGGCAAGAGCAAAAGACAGTCAGTCAAACTGAGAGACGGAGGATGATGATAGAAATCCTGTTGGTGTCTGCATATAACTGGATGCAGCTAATTGTGGCTAATTCACAAGTTGCCAGGCACAATTAAGTATGCAACAGAGACATGTTCTAGCATGTCATCAATTAGCCTCAATTAGTGGCAGCAACCTATGCACACCTTACACAAACACCAAGAGGATGCTGGAAGGAAGGAAGGAAGGAAGGAAGGAAGGAAGGAAGGAAGGAAGGAAGGAAGGAAGGAAGGAAGGACTGTGCTAATGGAGCCGAAGCAGAGTATAACAGCAGCAGATGTGGGTGAGATTGTAAATGGGAAAGATATTTTGAGACCCCAAAGTGCTGATTTTGTAGCAAATGTTTGCATCTTTGATGGTTTGGTACACCGCTCAAATTAAAGGTTCAGAAATAAAAGCTAATATAATGTTGTGTGACCAATATCATTCTATCAATGGGACAGACCAAATGTTTAGCTAACTCAGCATTCTTTCCCCAGTTTTGGGCAGCCAAATAACTCTGGGAAGCTCAAAAGCTGGCTGGGGACAATGAGAGTTGTTGTTCAACAAATCTTGAAGACCCCAGTTTGAAGAAGCTGGTTTATAAAGAAGCTGCACAAGTCACATGTTTTAATGTTGTCAGGTGGTAGATATTAGATATCATATAAGCAGGTCCCCTTCTTTGAAAAAAAGATGTTTTTGAGGAAAGTACTTATTTCTCTAAGGTCTCTTTTTGAAATCATGCTGCTTTCATTTACATTCATTCATTTCTCACTTTTCATTTATTAGTGCTCAGCTTCTTCAAAGTCAAATTTTATTTGCCTCTGGACCATTGAAGAGCTCTTTACTGAACCTCCTTGGTTTTGTGCAATCATCCATCATAACTTGAGCGTAGTTTTCCCTCATCTGTCCCATTTATACAGATTAAAAACAGAATACAGGTTCAAGGTAGGGAAACTTTCAGGGAGAAATCCCCACAATGTGTGAGTTAATCTGAGAAGAGCTCACTTTTCACTTGCATGCTGTATTCCTAGTATTTGGTACAACCTGTCCTATATATATTATCTATTGTGTTGGCTGGAGGATTCTGGATATTGTAATCCAAAAAAGTAACTTTTCCAGACTCTGGCTAATTACCAGGAGTGCAGTCCTTTGCACCCTTAGGAACTAGCCCCACTAAGATCACTGGAACTTTATTTTCGAAGGATATTGCTTAGGAGTGGAGTTGGCCTGTGCAGGGCTTGAATGCGAGGATATTTGGATTAGCAGGGATGATTACGTCATCTGCCATCTCCCCTTTCCTTCTGAGCTTAGTTGAAACCCTGACATCAGGTGGAGGGGAGATGGATTGCTCCAACTACAATATTGTGAAGGATCATTGTGAGCGATCGCTGTTGTTAGACAAAGTAGATGGCTTGGTCTTGAATGGGAAATGAAGACTCCTTAATTTTCCCAAAGGCCTGCTCTAAGGGCATAACTCATGAAGTACACATTGCTTTTCCTGTTCCATTCGGTCAATGACAATAAATGTTCTGTGATGTCTACATAGAAGTCTATTCCGTGTGTTCAGATTCAATGTTGAATATATGTAAGTAAGTTGAACAGAAGTAAATTTCCATAGAACTGATTGCATGCAGCCTTAGTAATTCCTGGAACTTACTCTGTGTTTATGTTTGATCATATTCAATATACTTCAGTTCGATATTTCTTGAGGGTGCTCAACTGTAAAGGAGTCAGTCTGATTTTGCCTGGTTTACAGATCAGCCTTTCTCACTTGGCATAAAGGGGGCTGAAGCCACCTCCTTCATTCTGTGGTTCCTGGGTAGTGGGCCCCTATACCAGGGGTTTTCCCAACTGCAATCCCTTCCATTCATTCCCTTAACGTCAGATATCCTGACAACAATAGCAATACGTCAGAATAGGTCATGTGCTGCCTTCCTCTCTAGAAAAGTTTCAAGATCACATTTGAACACAGGTCTGTACAACATGGGGGCAACATTCTAGGTCTCTTGCTGTCTTTCAGCTTTCTGGATCTGTCCTAAGTATGACTCAGTCCGGATATCACTGACTGCGTTCCATCTAACCCATGGGAAAATAACTTCAGAACAATTGTCTACTTAACACTTAATCTTCCTTCTGTGTATTAAGAAGCTGAAATTGTGCATAGCCAAAGGACTGAGCTGCAAATGGATCATATTTGAATCATGTTGCAGCAGGATGTTAGTAATGAAAACCAAAAACAAAAATTCAGCAACTTCAAAGTCTCCCCAAACAAACTCTGTTAGCCAGATATTACCCCTCATGTTTATAAATAACATATTAATGTCTGCAACATGAGTTCTTTGTTAAAAAGAGACAGTGCAAATGGTCCATCAACTTCTAATTAACGAGGTATATACATGTTCATAGACCCAACATTTCTGGTCTAGCAAGCAGGCGTCTTTGGGTGTGTTAACTTGACAATGAAGAATTCCCATTTTGTCAGACTGTAACTCTTGTGCTGGCACAATTAAGTTTAATTTTTGAGCTGGGCCAAAAGTGTACAAGGCAGAATTTTCTCAGAGGAACATCCACCCGGTGGAACTCCTTCTACTGATACAACTGTGTCTAACACATTTGATTCAAATTGAGTACACTAGATGTACAAGTGGGATCTACTCCAACCAGGGTAGACCCACTGAATCATGGGATCAATGTAAGCATTGATTGACAGGTCCAATTTATTCATGCGTGTCTACTCTACGTGGGACCAACAGCTAGATTTAGCCTTCAGTCTGAAGAAACCAGCTTTATTGAAATAGGTTATTGACTGTATAATGTGCCTACATCAGCCTCACTGTGTGTTGGTAATTCCATACTTGCACTTAACTTGATAGGCCACTGCTGTGGTCTCAGCTTCAGGTAGGAGAGGAGTTACCATATCTAGATCCCCCTGTACCTCCTGAGAACATTGGCAGGTTAGCCAGTGGGCCAGGAATCTCCCCTGGCTGTTTAGAGTCCAGTATCTCCCATTATGAACAGGCTTGGGTGTTCAGAGCCTCGTGGCGCAGTGGTTAAACTTCTGTACTGCAGCCAAAACTGTGTGCACGACCTGGGGTTCAATCCCAGGTAGCCAGCTCAAGGTTGACTCAGCCTTCTATCCTTCCGAGGTCGGTAAAATGAGTACCCAGCTTGCTGGGGGGGGGGGGCAATGTGTAGCCTGCATAATTAACTTGTAAACTGCCCAGAGAGTGCTTGAAGCACTATGGGGCGGTATATAAGCAGCACACTTTGCGTTGCTTTGCTTTTAGATCATAAGGAGAGGCATTTCTCTCAGCCCCTCCACCGTCACAGGTGCATCTGATGGGGACACAGAAGAGAGCCTTCTCTTTTGCTGCTCCCAGACTTTGGAACTCCCTCCCACAGGAGGCCAGACTGGCCCCATCTTTGCTCTCCTTCCACAAGCAGGCAAAGACCTTTCTGTTCAGGCAAGCCTTCCCTCAGCAACCAGCTACCTGTGTGTGATTTTTAAATAGATTCTTATGCATTACTGCTTTGACGGGATTTTTGGTACTACTTGTATTTTTCATTTCTCAGAGTCACATTTCTTTAAAATTGTATGCTTAGTGATCTTTTGCCTTAATATTTGCCTATTAATGATGTAAGATGCCTCCTTATTGATTGTTCATAGTTTTAAATATTATCTTTTAATGATATTAATCACCGTTGTATACTCATTCTTTTCAACTTTATTGTCTTTCATTGTTGTGAGCCGCCATGGGTTCTTTTCAAGGAGAAAGGCGGGATAAAAATATTTTAAATGAATGAATGAATGAATGAATGAATAAATAAGGATGGGCCAGGTTATAACGTTATGTGGAATATTGGCTTGTGGCACCTGCTGAGCTAGTAGCTGTCATCCTGTTTTTGGCTATTTGTAATGGGTATGTTTCATGCAGTAGGAAAAGTCAAACAACATCCTCTTCTTGGATGGTCTCCTAATGTTTTGGAGAGTTAGGCTTTTAATACAGTGTAGTCCCCATTACGGTTAGCAAGTCTTTGGGTGCATGTTGAAGCCCCAGGGAATTCTGTTTCCCTTGATCTTGAGGAGGATAGAAAAATCCCAAGTGTTGCTGTTGCAGGAGGGAAAGTTTTAATTTTTTGGGTGATATGTTTTTAGAATCTGGGTAGTTTTCTCCATCCCTTCCCAGTGGGCGACAAGGCTCACTGGCCCACTGGAAAGGTTTTCGTATGTTGTGTCTCCCTCCCCACTCTTGCCCACCCTGCCTCTGAAATATCAGAGGGACCCACATCCTTGTTTGAGGTTTTGACTCTGAAAACGCAAAGATGACCATGGGTTGCTGATGACCTGGCAACCTGCATCTCCAAGACCTTAAATACTGTGCACTTGCATGACTTCAAGATGCAGGTGTTTGAAATACACAAAAGGATGCATGCCATAATACTATTGCGTAATCCCTGTTGAGAAAGAAGACAACAACACATGCATTAAAGGCTCACTCCTACTACTCCCCTCCCTCACAATAATTATACAGGCTTTTAAGACCTGTATTTATAAGCAAACACCTCTTAATGATCTCCTTTATCTCTCCAAAGTGTTTACAGAAATATTTAATGAGTACAGCGTGAGCTAGGAGAGGCTGTAAGGACAAAAGACAGTGTGGTCTGGACCATGTATACAAGTCAAGAGCTGTCACAATGAAACCTGCTGAAATTTCAAGTCACATTGAGGAAACAGATTTTGTACTGTCTTTGGCTTGCACGTGCTCTTCTAGCTGTCCCTTTGTACAATTAAATCAACCTTGATTTTTCTGATAACTTTCCCTAGAAAATTATAGTCCGTATGACTTTAGGGAATGTGTTGTTAAAGTTTTGTTATTGGGAGCTGTTCAAATTGTCTTCCTATAGCATTTAGCTATCTCTCACTGGGGGTCCCTAGAAGGTGTATCTCTGAAAAGATGATAAAAGGTATGATCAAATGGCTGGACAGGTGCATGCCTGCTAGCATTGGAAATGGTCAGAGCACTCTTCTGTCTGACAGGAAATCACTGCAGCCTGGCCCCCAAATATAGTAGCTCTACAGCTGGACCAAAACGTTCAGCATGGGTACAGATTGGGGTTGAGCTGGACATCATGTGATCAGTGGGAAATAGATTGCACCAAGCAGGTCCATAAGCACTCCAAATTGCGATCCATTTCCCTGATCTATTTGGGACAGAGCAATGTTTCAAAATCTTGCCTTCCCAGTTACCTTGGAGCTTTCTGTCTGCTTCTCTGTTCTTTAAGTGGAAAGCACAGAACTGTGCTAAAATCTCCAGAATTCCCCAGTCAACATGGTTAATGGCTTTTCTGGCTGGGGAGCAACGGGTTCTTCATTCCCATTAATTTTCCTCACTGTAATAGCATATGGAGGGTGACATCAGTGGCCAACTTGGCTGAAAGATCCTGGGAGTGATTGTTCCAAGTTTTTCTAAGTCCTACTTGCACCTTTGTTCAGTGTGTAACAGTAGAGAAGGTACTTGTGTCTGGGCTCTCTTCTCTCTGAATCTCAGCAAAATTCCTCCATCAGCTTTTCAGCAAGTAGGCCAAAGAAAGTGACATTAAGAGCCTTGAGCAGCAAGGGGTGTGGCCAGGGGAAATGGGGTGTGGTCTGAGGAAAATCTGGAGGTTTTGATTGGGAGATTTGTAGGACTGCATTTGGGCCATATATTTGAGGTTTACTACCTCTGCCCAAGGTCATAGCAAGGGCACTAAATGACGTCCATTTGTTTCGTCTCTTTTTCATTGTGGTGCAACCCAGTGGCGCAATGTTTTCATTGGATGCACACACCCCAAGAGATCTTGTGCAAAGCTGCTTTGCTATCAATTTGAATAAATAAATTCATTTCCTTATTTCTAAAATGAAACATGAACTTTTGACATTAGCCAGTGATTATGTTTATTAGCTCAGAGATGCAACCAATCAACAGGATGAGGATAGGAGGAGAACTGCTCATAATATATAGTCAGAGCTTTACTAATAAAATATTACGGGAAAGCAACCAAAAGTTATATGATCCGCGTAGGATTATGCTTATTATTTTGTCTAGCCTTTGCTAATTTATGGCAGCTTATGGCACTTGGCCTCTTTCAATTATGCTTTTAATATGGAAAGAAATATCACAATTAAGTAAGTTCAGATCAGGCCAAGAACAAGAACGTTTGATTGTAGTAAAGAGGGATTTTACTTAAAATAATCTGTCCTCATTTGGGGGGCCACAGTTCTCAACAGCAGAACATTCCAACAGGACAGCTTGTTCTTTACCCTACCCAAATATAATTACTTTTACTTAAGGTAAGAGTACCCAGAGTACATCTTTATTTGATTCTTTTTTCCCCCACAGTAAATGAGAAACCTTCAAAACTCCTCAACACAAGTTACTATGAGATGGTAGGGCTTTGGGAGGAAGACTGCTCTTGGAGAAAATTGGTGTATTTTCATAAGTGGCTCTTGTGTGTTTCTGGGAAATGTGAAGCAATGGAAAATGTGGTAACTGCTGCACTTGCTTGTGTCTTTGTGATCAAACAGCCTGCCTTGTTGGGCTTGCTATCTGTTGGGCTTAAAGGGAAGGGGGAAAAAACCCACATCATTTTTGGGAAGAAACAGGAGTTTTCTGCAATTTGGCATCTCATTCCCATGATGGAGCTGAAATCACTTGAGAGGAAGGGTTGGAGAATTCTTGAGGAACTGTCTTGCCATGTTGACACACTTTCAGCTTGAAATTCAGCAACACTGAGGTTTCTTCACATCAGATTTCATCCTTCTAATATATTCTTTAGCGTTGTTGAGAAATGGATTTTCCCCCCTATTATTTTTTGCAAGTTGCTTTTAAATTGGAGTTTCATTTACAGCATGGTCCATCAGTGGATATATTCACCTCCAATGTTCTTTCCCATGAAAAAGATCTTCCCTTAATTTTTTAAATTTGAAACCCTAATTAATAACTATAACTAGTTATAGAGTTGGGAACGAATTGATTCATTCTGTTTCATGTGAAATCATCCGCATAGCACCACAGGGGATGTGTGTTCCCTCCCCCCCACCCCGTGGCTGGCCGGCCGGCCACTCACAATCTGTCGCATGGCACTGGGGTCCTGCTTCTCCAGCAGCAGTTCAGTCCAGCCAGGAGCTCAGGGTGCTCTTCTCCACCCCCTCTGGCAGCTGACCACTCGATAGCTGCATAGGGAGAACCCCCATCCTGCCTCCTTGTCTGAGTGGTCAGTGGCTGGAGGAGCTGGGCCAAGGCAGCACGGGCTCCTGTCTGGACTGGACCACCGCTGAAGAAGGGGGACCCCCGGTGGAACACAATGGATTGTGAGTTTGTGAGTGAGACAACTGGCTGGGGAGTGGGAGGAAAGGAATGTGCAGCACCTGTGGTGCCATGCAGACAACTTTGTACAAATCTCTAGCTATAACGAAGTCCCTGAATGCTGGTTTTTAGCTGAGCAAGTTTGTTTTTAAAGTTTTAAATGTTGTTAATCATTCAGTGTATTTTAATTGCAGTTATAGTTTGTTTTGACGGATCATTTATTGTATTTTTAATTTTGTTTTTTTAACCAGTATGAGCTGTCTTGAGTCTCCTCATTGGGAGAAAGGTGATCTATAAATGAGACAAATAAATACATATTTAAAAACCACTTTAGGTATCAAGGCTCCTTCCTAGGGAATCCTGGGATTGTATTTTAGTATGTCAGTGAAGTACTTAGAATTCTGTAGATAATTGGTGAATGCTCCAACACTGGAGGCATTCAAGAAAAAAAATTGGACAACTGTCTGTCAGATCTATTTTCCTTTCGATTCCTGCATTGAGAGGGGGGTTGGACTTAATGGCCTTATAAGCCTCTTCCAACTCCATTATTCTATGATTCAATGAGTCTAATAGTGTAGATCAGAGTGATGTAGTAGAGAATCCTAAGTAACTTTCCATTATTGAACTATATATCCGTGATTCTGTGGAATGCAGCCATGATAGTTAAAATGGTATAAAGCTGATAGAAATGTGCAGTGTTGATACAGTATATTCCATGAGTTCAGTATCTCCATTTGATCATATGAACACCCTGTTGCTACTCATGAAACATGTTTGAGAGTTTGGGGTTTGTTTGTTTTTAAAAGTAGAAACGGGCAAAATTTAGACAGGGAAATAAACTATGAGAAGCAGACCTCCTTCCATACTTTGCTGATGGTGGAAGATTGTCTGCCTCCAGCCAAAGAAAGGCGGTTAGTTGTTAGAAATGCGGTAGATCTTATAGGTAGATTTTATAGGACTGGGAATGAGAATTCATTATTTATTTATTTATTTATTTTATTGGATTTCTACCCCGCCCATCTAGACCAAAGGTCTACTCTGGGCGGCAGAATACTTGTGCATGTTTCTCTCTCCCCCCCTTTGCCTGCCCTGCCTCTGTGACATCAAAAGACCCACCCTCTTGTGATGTCATAGGTAGCCTATCTGCCAAAATATATTTGACTGTATGCAACATCATTATCATCTTAGAACTGCAGAGCTGGAAGGGACCCTATGGATCATCAAGTCCAGCCCCTGTCAAGGAGGCACAGTGGGGAATCAAACTCCCAACCTAACCACTGAGCTATCCAGCAGTTCTATATATAACAATATAACAATATATAACAATATAACAATATATGTAACAATATGACAAGTTACTTTATTCAGCGATATAACTGTAGAAACTATTGGCCAAATGCCGGAGGTAGGATTGTTATTGGGTGATCATGAGATGTTAAAATTCCCAAAACTTTTCACCTTTTTTTTTGTTTTTGGCAGCCAGAATGGAAAACACAGCAACCTTGAAAGTGAACGAAGAAAGGAACATCAATTGTTACAGATTGAGGCTAAGGAGGTGAGTATTAATATACCAGCTAACGAAAACAAGGTGGCACCTTGAGTCAGTAGACAATTTTAATGGGATGTGGCAAAAACTGTTTATTTATGTTGATAAATATAATCATTGATTCTCTCTCTCTCTCTCTCTCTCTCTCTCTCTCTCTCTCACACACACACACACACACACACACACACACACACATTTCCTAAGTTGATTATGGTCGGCACTTTTGTGATAGAAATGCAGAAGCAGGAGTTATATCTTTATTGGACCACTGAAAAAATTAAGTGGACAGCTAGCTTTTGATGGTAATTCATTTTCCTCAAGCTTGACGAAGATGGATTTCAATCAAAAGCTAGATAGCTACTTATATTTTTTAGTGGTTGAACAAAGGTATTGCCTGCTTCTGCATTTGTATTCTTTCTTTCTTTCTTTCTTTCTTTCTTTCTTTCTTTCTTTCTTTCTTTCTTTCTTTCTTTCTTTCTTTCTTTCGTTCGTTCGTTCGTTCGTTCATTCGTTCATTCTTTTTTAAGGGAACACAAAGCCTTTTACTGATTTTACTTTTGTCATAGATGCTACATCCAATGATTATTTTATTTTTCAAAAATCACCTTTTTTTAAACTCTTGTGAGATGTTTTGGTTGTGTGTTAAATGCACTGAACCCACACACATTGTGTGTTTTGTGTATCGTTTATATTGCTGGCTGTTATTTCAATAAAATATTCTTATTAAAACAGCAGCAGCAACAAAGGACGGAACAAGAAAACGGTACAAGTCCGCTTCCTTCCTCAGTTCCTGTAATCTCAAGCATTGGCTTCCACCGTGCATCTCCAGCATCTCAGCAGCCATGGCTTGCCAACATAAACAGCTCTTTGCCTGAGCTCTGGGAGTTGGACGGCAGCCAAGCCCGCTCCTGCCAGCGTATTCCTAGAAAAAGGTCTAGCGTTAAAACGGCCACAGAGGACTGATTTATGACACCACGTGCGAAGCGAGGGAACTTGCACCACTTCAAATGAAGGAGCATAACCTAGCATAATGGGCACAATTTGACGGTGCGTCTTTTAAAAAGGCACTTATCCCCGTGGCTGACAAAAGCCCCTTTGTTGATTCATTGGGTTGAGGAAGTCTACAGGCAGAAAAGTCAGTCCACACTGCAGCTGGGATTGTATTAAGTACAGCAGCTTCAAACCTGCCAGTTGTTTGAATAGTCCAGAATGGATTTTCAGTTTGTTTTCTGTCACCCACTGGTGATCGTGGGGGCGGGGCGGGGGGCAAATTGGTTTCCGATATTCCTGTGTTTTGTATTGTTTTCTAATTTATGTGAGCACTACTGACCCTGCAAGGAAACAGACAGTCACTGTTATGTCTTAGCTTTCAATAGCTTCAATTATACATTTGAGGTAGTCCAAGACTCTGCCAGCAGTCCATAATGATCAGGCAGGTATGTATGAGGAGAGGCAGTTCTTCAGATATTTAGGTTGCCAAGGCATGTAGGGCTTTGAACAACAATGCCTTGACCTCAGATTTGAAACAATTTGACACCCAGTACAATTCTTTCACAGCTGGCATCATCTGGGCTCTGATTGTGGCATATTGCATTTGCACAAAATTCATGCTATCCTCAAGGGCAGCCCCAGGTAGACTGCATTGCAGGAGTCTAAACAGGAGGTTACTAGTGCATGAACTGGTGTGTTCACATTTTCCAGGAATGGGTGCAGCCGTTGGGTTGGTTGAAGCTGACCCCAGGCACTCTGAGCAAATGAGCCCACCTGGGTCTCCAGTGACAGAAAGAGATTCAGGAATATGCTTAGGCAGGTGGTTCCCAACCTTGGGTCCCCAGACATTCTTGGACTTCAACTCCCAGAATTCCTTGCTGGCACAGTTAGTAGTGAAGGCTTTGGGGAGTCGAAGAACATCTTGATATCCAAGGGAACCACTGACTTAGACTATGCATCTGTTCCTCCAAGGAGGGTGCAAATCCATCCAGAACAGATTGCAGATTCAATTCCTGAGCATGGGAAACACTAAATTAAAAGCTTATGTCTTGTCAACTTTGTGTTTAGTGGCTCTCAGGGAAAAACAAGAGTAAAAGAAAAAATAAACAAGAAAAAAAATGTTGTGGCACCCTAAAGATTAACTGCTATGTTTTAATGTGAGATTTTATGGACAAATCCACTTCTTCAGACATACGACTGGGACTACATGGCAAATATTTAACAAGGTAAGTGAGATATTTAAGGAGTAGTTTTACCAGTTCCACTCCCCCAGTGAGTTTCCATGACTGAGTGGGGATTCAAACTCAGGTCTTCAGAGCCCTAGTCCATTACTCTATGGACTATACTGTACTAGGTATCTTCAGCCCAAACTTACCTGCTCTGTATGGCTGAAGACTAAACATACACCTTCTGTGAGTGAGTGGAGCAGGAGAGAGAGAAAATAACTGAAAGCATGTGGGTGAAGATGCCAACTGCCCAGTGCCCAGCTTTGAAACCAGGCACAAAGAGAAGCAGCAGGATGTAGGAACACTTCTAATTTAGAGGCAAGATATGCTCTCCGCATTTGAGGTGTGGAATGAATGAGGTGATGGTAAAGCAGTGTCTGAGTCAATGCCTCCCTGCCTGCTTCCCTCTATGTGCAGGTATGTGCGAATGTTTGCCTGCCTGTCCTCGTCTCTTTGCATAATATGTGCATTCCTGTATATATGAACATCCACTTTTGTGCCTGACTCTGTGTGTCAACCCTAGCTATACCCACCATTGGCTGCTCTGCTTTCTGACCCAACAGCCACAATGGGCAGCAACTATCTCCAACTATATAACTCATGCTCAACCTGTAAATTATCTAAAGAAAACCCATATATCACCAAAGAAAGGGCAGGGGGACTATATTCAATTGCTAGAACCAATTAGAGTTGATTCACAGAATTAATAGGATTCATATATGCTGACATGCTATTCAGCAATGGGTCTACTCTAGCTGGACCAGCAACTGGGTCTGGGCCCATAACTCTTCATTGACCTCATGCCAAGGAAATTGTTGCAGAGTATTGAATTTCTAGCAAAGTTTCTTTGCCACACAGTAGAAGCACAGAGACTTACAGAGGAGAATAACTACAAGTTCCCCAGAGAGTCCCCCCCTTTCTCAGTAACTGGCACTTAAGGTCTCAATAATTCACTGTGAGACATTTGTAGGAGAAACAATTAAAAACATTTAATTACTTACAGTTGTGAATAGATTAACAGCAAACCAACAAACTTTGCTTCCAGCAGATTAAAGAGAGGGAAAGGAATACTCAACACAGAGGCGGGGCTCTCTTTGGAATTCAGAGGTGGGAAGGAATGATTGGTTAGTGCTGGATAGATTGACAGTCACCCCAGCCCAGAAAAGTCACTCCTCATTTAAACCACAGGCAGCATATGAAGTTGTAAAAACTCCAACAGAAACATCACATTTGTAATATTTGCATGTTGAGAATTCTCAGTACTGTGAACTGAGCAGACAGATAAGGAGCAGTTTGTGAACTGATATGAGCGGCAATGTCAGGAGGACACCCTCACCCTATCAGAAGTGGCCGATGATACCGATACATTTGGGTTACTGAGGATCATTTTCTGACTATAGGAACAGCTGGGTAATGGAAGAAGAACAAAGCCAGAGAAGTAAATTGTAAGAAGTATGACTGTAAATACATTGCTGACATTACCTGTAACTGATCAGTAGGAGGATGATACTTTTGGACCTAATGCATCATCCTACCTTTGCTAAGTTTTTATTGTACATTTAAACTACTGAACAACAAAAGGTCTTAGAAAGTGTGATATACAAAAATGAGAAATAGAAGATGCAATTTCAAACCGCAAACAGTAAGTAAAAACATCACACAGTAAAATCAAGACAAAAATGACAGCAGGAATTAAAGCATCACAACGTCAGAGTAAAACTACCAGCAAAGCAGAAGAGGACTGCGATATAAAAGCACTAAAAACTGTTTCTAAACTATGTGGGGGTGGGGGTTAAGAAAAAAGGGAAGGCATTAGCATGAGAAAGACTATACTGCAGGTGGAAGGCAAGCTTTACTGGGGGCACGTATTCCAAAGCTGAGGTGCCACCACAGAAAAGGCACTCTCTCTTTGTTGTAGATGGCTACTGCATGTCTTTACATTCATTCTTCTGCAAAATTACTATCCACATTCTGAAAAAGATTTTCAAAAGAAGCTGCAGAATGCCATTCCTCTCATTTATGGAAGTCATTTCACTGGGGTTTTTTGAAAATCAGAAAATCTCTCCAGATTCTGCATCTCTCTCTCTCTCTCTGTCTATCTTTTAATGTGTATTACATGTTTAGTCATAACTCCTGGAATGGTTATGGTGATGTATTTTTTAAAAAATGATTCCACATTCTTTTTAGGTTAAAAGTAGATCAGAGCCTTACACCAGGGCATTCTGCTTTAGCGGAAGGGAACCCAATAATGGTTGATAATACAGCCACAAGGGTCAGGGGAGAATTGCTCCATATACCACAGAAATACCACAATGAAACAACAGGTTCCTGGACTTTATAGAGTGGAGCAAGCTCGTTGTTTGTGTGACGGAGGGTCTGATGATGTGTTGTTTGGCACACAAGAGTTCAGACCTCCTGTCGCTGCCAGGGTGCATGGCTGAGTAGAGACCTGACAAGATGTAATTAAGTCAATGGAGGGTAGGCAGCCTCAATAAACAATCGCAATGCATGCTGAAAAGCCTCGCACAAACAGCTGCAGGCTAGTTTTCAATTAGCTGACACAAGGATGCAAAAATAACTTTTGGAAAATCTAGTTTGGCTGGGAAGAAAACACTGCTCAAACACTGAATGTATTAAGGACCTCTTCCCCTTCCCAATATTTTTCATCAAGGTGCATATCTATAATGGGAGCATTATCATTGGCTCAAACATGGGATCTGTGTCACTGGATTATTATTTTTTTGAAGTCTCAAAACTGGCATGAATGCTTAACTTGTGAAGTCTGTATTTTAATATAGTTCACTCGATGTGTCTGAAGAAGTGGGCCTGTCCCTGAAAGCCACTATATTTTATTTTCCTTGATAGGCTCCTCATTTTTATCACCAATATAGCAGGCAGATGCACTTTGGCCCTTGCCGTAATGGGAATAAGTGGACATATTGAATTTTGTTAGTGGAGATGAGGAAGATTTCTCTTTCAGGTTGGAATAATTTACCAACATTTGCAAATTTCTATTTATGCAGGATGGAAAGAAATTGAGATTTTTTTAAAAAAAATAGATGCAGTAGAAAAATCAAACTGAGAGATGTCCCTGTCCTAGTCAGTATGCGGAAATGAATCATATTTGCTGCTCCCTCCCCAATTTCCAGGTATTGATCAATAGTGCATGTGCAAGCCACTTGTCCATGGGTTTCCCAAGTATGTGGAGGAGGAACCCAGTTCATGCCTGCTAGTCACACACTGATATTCATACACTCATGTGGCCACCCCTCTGATAACTACGTGTTCAGTTTTACATGTAACAGTCGCTGCTTTTCAAACAGTAAACAGAAGGTGTCTAAATGGTAACACATAGGAAGCACAGCCAGAAGGGAGCAAAAGAAGAGAATGTACATAACAGTAGGTGATGGCTCTTTGAAGAATGTCTGGGCTTTCAGGGTCCTGCAAGTCAAGGTATTGTGGGAAGAGTGGTCACCAACCTTCTCCCATAAAGCTTGCCCCCATGATCTCCCAAAGACCAAGCATTATTCAAAGAGCTGGCCAAGAAAGAGTTGCATGATGGAGGTGTCTCCAGGTCCAGTTGTGATGGTCAGCTGCCATGGCCAAGTCGGTAGTGGTAGCAGCTATCTCACCCCTGGCACTCTGCCCCTTGAGTTGACTGCCTCACAATAGCTAATGGCAGAGACAACCTCCCACTTGGCACTGATCTCTATTGAGCTCATGCAGGGTAATCAATGAACTGGGCTCCATGTTCTTTGTATATGGAGACACTCCATATAGGCAGAGCTGGGACACAGTTATTCCTGCCATTACACAGATTCCAAAGAGTTACTTTCTGGACTACAGCTCTATGCATTATGAGCCTGCATGGGTAGTGGTCATGGTATTTGGAGGATCCTGGGATTTGTAGTTTTTTTTAAAAAAAACATACTCTTCCAAGTTCTGCTTTTATTTGTTGGGACATGTCTTCCTCCTCTACAGTGCACCATCAGCACTATGCTGTGTTTTATCTTTGCTTGTATTGCTTTCTTTTTATAGAATCATAGAGTCATAAAATAATTGAATTGGAAGGGGCCTATAAGGCCATAGACTCCAACCCCCTGCTCAATGAAGGAATCCAAATCAAAACAGATCTGACAGATGGTTGTTCAATTTTCTCTTGAATACCTACAGTGTTGGAACACTCCCCATCTCCCAAGGTAATTGGTTCCATTGTTGTACTGCTCTAACAGTTAAGATGTTTTTTCTGATATTCAGCCTAAATCTGGCTTCCTTTAGCTTTAGCCCATTATTGCATGTCCTGCTCTCTGAGATGATCGAGAACAGATCCTGCCCCTCCTCTGAATTACTACCTTATCTTACACTTTTTCCCCTTCTTCACCACCCTGTCTCCCCTATTTTTCCTTCATTTTCTCAAACATGTAACACCATGAAAGCGTATCAGTAGATGTGAAAGTGACCGTTGCAAATGGTTTAACATATGAAGGCATGATCAGATGGTGGGAAAGGCATGTGTCTGATCACACCAGAAAAGTTCACTTTGCAATCTTTTCCCCCCTCTTTTTTAAAATTATTATTATATAACAAACAAACACACAACAATCAAAGGAATACAAATACAGAGGGGAAAGGAAAAGAAAAACAAGACAAAACAAAACATAAACATAGGGAAGTGTTTACAATAATACAATATCTAATATAATCTTGACTCCGTGGCTGTATTACAATACTAAAATCCATAACATATATTATATTCTCTACTCATGTTTGTTTCTGGGCCCAATCATAAAACATTTTCCAGCTTTCTTTAACATATATGCTCGGGTTCTCACGTAATGCCTCTGACAAACTGTCCATTTTTGCAATATCTAATCATTTTTTAAACAGCTCCTCTATCTTCGGATTTTCCTGATTATTCCATTTTTGGGCCCAGATCAGCCTTGCAGCTATAAATATGTGTAACAACATATATTTAATTTTTTTTATCAACGATTTCTGGCATTATATTCAGCAGAAACATTTCTAGTTTATAAGCTATTTTCTGTTGTATAATTTCTTGTGTAATATCTTTTATCTGTCTCCAAAATCTTTTTGCTCTATCACATGTCCACCACATATGAAAAAAAGTCCCAGGTTGCTGAGAACACTTACAACATAAGTTGCTAACCCCCGACGTCATTTTTGCCAGTTTAACAGGTGTGAAATGCCATCTATAAAACATATTTAAAACATTTTCTTTCAAGTTTACTGGTTTAATCCATCTATAGTTGTCATTCCACATTCGAGTCCAATCATCTATATCAATATTGTAACCAAAATTTTGTGGCCATTTAATCATCACTGCTTACACCCTTTCATCTTCTAAATTATATTCTAACAAAAAGTATGCATTTTTGTATAATCTTATCACTAGTATAAATCCATAACTCATCCATCTGAACCTTCCCCTCATAAAAACCCATTATTTTGTCTTTTAAAAACCTTGATTCTAATTTTAACATTGCCCACCAGTCCGTCTGTAGACCCATTTCCTTCAGCTCCTGTATATTTTTTAATTGTTGCTCTTTATTTAAGAGCTCTTTATATGTATATCTCCATTCTTTCAACATTAAAGAAGGTTGTGTAAAAGCTTCCAAAGGTGCTACCCATATCAGAATTTTTTTATACATTTGCCCCTGAAATTTTTGCCAGACCTGATACAGTGCTTTTCTTACAATATACTCCGAAAAAGGTGTTTGGTCTTTGCCCTTGCCATACCATATATATGCATGCCATCCTAATCGTAAATCATGTCCTTCCAATTTTAAAAGTCTTTGGTCCTCCAAAGTAATCTATTCCTTTATCCAGTTCAAGGCACAGGCCTTATAATATAGTAGACAATTTGGCAAGCCCATTCCTCCTCTTTCTTTTAAATCCTGTAAACCTTTGAGTTTTATTCTCGGTTTTTTAGCTTGCCATATAAACTTAGAGAACACAGTGTCTACCTCCTTAAAATATTTATAATTCAACAATATTGGCAAATTTTGAAACATAAACAAAAGCTTTGGTAAAATGTTCATCTTTATAGTAGCAATTCTTCCCAACATTGAAAGTTGCAGCTTACCCCAAATTTCCAAATTTTTCTGTATTTCTTTAAGTATCGGAAGATAATTATCTTTCATCAGGGTGCTTGGTTTTTTTTTAAAATATACACTCTCAAATATTTAATTTTTGATGTGTGTCCAAAGCCAGTTTCTAATTCTAATTTTTTTGCTTCTTCTTGTGTCATATTTTTTGTCAAGAATTTAGTTTTTTCATAATTCAGTTTAAGTCCTGATACTGCACCGAAGTTTTCAATTGTGGATATTAATTCTCTAATCGATTCCTCCTGATTTTCTAGCAATAACACCAAGTCGTCAGCATAAGCTTGTAATTTATATTCTTCTCCTTTTATTCTCAACCCCGTAATTCTGGAATTTTGTCTTATTTGTCTATTTAGTATTTCTAATGTCAAGATGAAAAGTAAAGGTGATAGAGGCACCCTTGTCTTGTGCCTTGTTGAATTTGGATCACTTCCGAGATTTGGCCATTGATCTTGACTCTTGCTTTTTGTTGTGAATAAATTGATTCCACTGCCTGAAAAAAAAACTTCCTTGAAGATCCATCATCTTTAATTGGTTGAACATAAAGTTCCAATTCACATTATCAAAGGCTTTCTCTGCATCTAAAAAGATCAACATCATTTGCTTTTCTGGATGAACTTCGTAATACTTCAATATGTCTATTACTGTTCTTATGTTTGCCGCCAATTTTCATTTACGTAGAAAGCCAGTCTGGTCTTTATGCATCATCAGGGTTAAGACCTTTTTCAACCTGTTAGCTAAAATTGAGGCAAAAAATTTATAATCCACATTTAAGAGACAAATTGGTCTATAATTCTTAATTTTGTTCCTTTCCATTCCTGTTTTATGTATTAAAGATATATGGGCTTCTTTCCATGATTCAGGTATTTTTCCACCTATCTCAATAGCTTCTAACAATTTTTAAAAATGTGGCATCAGTTCTTCCTGGAAAACTTTATGGTATTCTGCAGGTAATCCGTCTGGTCCAGGAGACACTGTTTTTATGTTTTTTCCATGCTTCCATGATTTCATCCATTGCTATAGGATTATTTAGATTTGTTACCTGTTGTTCCGATAATCTCCAAGGAAGGGTTCCTTCTAAGAATTTTTCTTGTTGCTGCAAAAGTATTTATTTTTTCTTGTACAAATTGTTATGGAACTTCCGAGCTATTTCTTTAATTTTTTCCTGTTTGAAGATTTCCTTCCCTTCCTCATCCAGAAGAGAGTTGATCATTGAGTTTTCTCTTTCTTTTTAAATCTTATTTGTGAGCCATCTTCCTGGTTTATTTGCATTTTCAAAAAAGTTTTGTCTTGCAAATTTTACTTTCTTTGCCATCTCTTCCTGGTCAAGCAAATTTATTTTATGCTGTAATATATTAATCTTATTTTTAAGTTGTTGTGCTGTTGGATTTATCTTTAAAGCTTTTTCTTCTTTGTTAAGAACTATTAATAAATTTTGATGTTGCTTACTTCTTTCTCCTTTCTTTTGTGTTGCTAAATCAATTGCTAGTCCCTGGAAGTAAGCCTTCCCAGTATCCCAGACATTGGCAATCCCAGTATCTTGAGGTTTATTTATTTTAAAGAAGAACTCTAGTTCTTTTTTTATTTTCTTCAGGCAACCTTCATCCTTCAGTATGGATGTGTTTAGTCTCCAAATTCCTCTCCTTTGTGAATAACCCAAAATCATCCAAACCGGATTATGATCTGCAAAGATATTTGGGAGAATCTCAATGTCTTCCACTTGTTGACTTAAATCTGCTAATATCCAACAATTATCTATTCTGGGCCAAGATTGATGTCTGTTTGAGTAAAAGTCCTTTGTGGTTGGGAATCTAGTCCTCCATATATCAATTAGTTTTAGCTCTTCTGACATTTTAAAAAAAAAATTCGGAATTAAGTTTCTTCTGTTTTCTCCTTTTCCCCCTGTCCACCCTTGAGGTATCTTTTTGTTTATCAAATACCACATTGAAATCTCCAATTATACATATTTTTTCTTCAATTCTTGGGATTAACTCCTTTTTGAGTTCTTCATAGAATATTCTGTGTTTTTTGTTTGGAGCGTAAATATTTATCACCAGGATTTTTTCACCCGCTTTCCGCACTCTGACCATAAGAATTCGTCAATCTTTAGAAGCATATATCAATTTGGGGTCCAGCTCCTTTTTTATGTAAGTGGCTACACCTCTTTTTTTTTTTTTTTTTGGTCTGCTGCTATAAAGACTTTACCTAATTTGCAATCTTTCTTAAAGCAACCCTTCTGTCCATAGGGGAATTGCTCCAGCCCAGCTCCCCAGGACAGGTCATAGTGGAGAGTTCTGACTAAATGCGATCCA
The DNA here is from genome assembly GCA_037013535.1 of Intellagama lesueurii. Taxonomy (NCBI): domain Eukaryota; kingdom Metazoa; phylum Chordata; class Lepidosauria; order Squamata; family Agamidae; genus Intellagama; species Intellagama lesueurii. The sequence goes on from JBAJHW010000004.1 coordinate 15,522,134, forward strand.
CCTGGAGCAGGAACTGGCAAGCCACTCCAGTATCTTTGCCAAGAAAATGCCATGGACAGAAACAAATGGCTAAAAGATATGACGCTGGAAGATGAGCCCCTCAGGTCGGAAGGCGTCCAACATGCTACTGAGGAAGAGTACAAGTACAAGTAGCTCCAGAGCTAATGAAGTGGTTGGGCCAAAGCCGAAAGGACGCTCAGTTGCGGAAGTGAAAGGAAAGTCCGATGCTGCAAAGAAAAATACTGCATAGGAACCTGGAATGTAAGATCTATGAACCTTGGTAAGCTGGATGTGGTCAAACAGGAGATGGCAAGAATAAACATTGACATCCTGGGCGTCAGTGAACTAAAATGGATGGGAATGGGCGAATTCAATTCAGACGATTATCATATCTACTATTGTGGGCATGAATCCGGTAGAAGAAATGGAGTAGCCCTCATAGTCAACAACAGATTGGGAAAAGCTGTACTGGGATACAATCTCAAAAATGATAGAATGATTTCAATACGAATCCAAGGCAGACCTTTCAACATCACAGTCATCCAAGTTTATGCACCAACCACCCATGCTGAAGAGGCTGAAATTGACCAATTCTATGAAGACTTACAACACCTTCTAGAAATGACACCAAAGAAAGATGTTCTTCTCATTCTAGGGGACTGGAATGCTAAAGTAGGGAGTCAAGAGATAAAAGGAACAACAGGTAAGTTTGGCCTTGGAGTTCAAAATGAAGCAAGGCAAAGGCTGATAGAGGTTTGTCAAGAGAACAAGCTGGTCATCACAAACACTCTTTTCCAACAACACAAGAGGCGACTCTACACATGGACATCACCAGATGGGCAATACCGAAATCAGAGTGATTATGTTCTCTGCAGCCAAAGATGGAGAAGCTCTATACAGTCAGCAAAAACAAGACCTGGAGCTGATTGTGGCTCTGATCATCAGCTTCTTATAGCAAAACTCAAGCTTAAACTGAAGAAAGTAGGAAAAACCACTGGGCTAGTCAGGTATAATCTAAACCAAATCCCTTATGAATACACAGTGGAAGTGAAGAACAGATTTAAGGAACTCGATTTGGTGGACAGAGTGCCTGAAGAACTATGGATGGAGGCTCGTAACATTGTACAGGAGGCAGCAACAAAAACCATGCCAAAGAAAAGGAAATGCAAGAAAGCAAAGTGGCTGTCCAACGAGGCCTTACAAATAGCAGAGAAGAGAAGGGAAACAAAATGCAAGGGAGATAGGGAAAGTTACAGAAAATGGAATGCAGACTTCCAAAGAATAGCAAGGAGAGACAAGAGGGCCTTCTTAAAGGAACAGTGCAAAGAAATAGAGGAAAATAATAGAAAGGGAAAAACCAGAGATCTGTTCAAGAAAATTGGAGATGTTAAAGGAACCTTTTGTGCAAAGATGGACATGATAAAGGACAAAAAGGGTAGGGACCTAACAGAAGCAGAAGACATCAAGAAGAGGTGTCAAGAATACACAGAGGAATTATACCAGAAAGATCTGGATGTCCCGGACAACCCAGATAGTGTGGTTGCTGACCTTGAGCCAGACATCCTGGAGAGTGAAGTCAAGTGGGCCTTAGAAAGCATGGCTAACAACAAGGCCAGTGGAGGTGATGGCATACCAGTTGAACTATTTAAAATCTTAAAAGATGATGCTGTTAAGGTGCTACACTCAATATGCCAGCAAGTTTGGAAAACTCAGCAGTGGCCAGAGGATTGGAAAAGATCACTCTACATCCCAATCCCAAAGAAGGGCAGTGCCAAAGAATGCTCCAACTACCATACAATTGCACTCATTTCACACGCTAGCAAGGTTATGCTCAAAACCCTACAAGGTAGGCTTCAGCAGTATGTGAATCGAGAACTCCCAGAAGTACAAGCTGGATTTCGAAGGGGCAGAGGAACTAGAGACCAAATTGCTAACATGCACTGGATTATGGAGAAAGCCAGAGAGTTCCAGAAAAACATCTACTTCTGCTTCATTGACTACGCAAAAGCCTTTGACTGTGTGGACCACAGCAAACTATGGCAAGTTCTTAAAGAAATGGGAGTGCCTGACCACCTTATCTATCTCCTGAGAAATCTATATGTGGGACAGGAAGCAACAGTTAGAACTGGATATGGAATAACTGATTGGTTCAAAACTGGGAAAGGAGTACGACAAGGCTGTATATTGTCTCCCTGCTTATTTAACTTATATGCAGGATACATCATGCAAAAGGCAGGACTGGAGGAATCCCAAACCGGAATTAAGATTGCCAGAAGAAATATCAACAACCTCAGATATGCAGATGATACCACTCTGATGGCAGAAAGTGAGGAGGAATTAAAGAACCTCTTAATGAGGGTGAAAGAGGAGAGCGCCAAAAATGGTCTGAAGTTCAACATCAAAAAAAAACTAAGATCATGGCCACTGGTCCCATCACCTCCTGGCAAATAGAAGGGGAAGATATGGAGGCAGTGACAGATTTTACTTTCCTGGGCTCCATGATCACTGCAGATGATGACAGCAGCAACGAAATTAAAAGATACCTGCTTCTTGGGAGGAAAGCGATGACAAACCTAGACAGCATCTTAAAAAGCAGAGACATCACCTTGCCGACAAAGGTCCGCATAGTCAAAGCTATGGTTTTTCCAATAGCGATGTATGGAAGTGAGAGCTGGATCATAAAGAAGGCTGCCCGCCGAAGAATTGATGCTTTTGAATTGTGGTTCTGGATGAGGCTCTTGAGAGTCCTCTGGACTGCAAAGAGAACAAACCCATCCATTTTGAAGGAAATCAACCCTGAGTGCTCACTGGAAGGACAGATCCTGAAGCTGAGGCTCCAATACTTTGGCCATCTCATGAGAAGAGAAGACTTCCTGGAAAAGACCCTGATGTTCGGAAAGTGTGAAGGCAAGAGGAGAAGGGGACGACAGAGGACGAGATGGTTGGACAGTGTCATCGAAGCGACCAACATGAATTTGACCAAACTCCGGGAGGCAGTGGAAGACAGGAGGGCCTGGCGTGCTCTGGTCCATGGGGTCACGAAGAGTTGGACATGACTTAACGATTAAACAACAAACAAGCTCCCCAAAGTAGTAGCCCTACATGGGCATAGATCAAGATTGTGCTGGAGCTCAATTTCATACATGTCATGTGGTCACCAGGAAACAGTTCCTACCAGACAATTCCAGAAGTGGTCCAAATTGCAATCTATTTCCCCATGTAATCACACCCTTCGTCACAGATCTTAACATGATATGTCAGTGACCTGAAAGAAAGACAGAGAAATCATGAAGAATAGAGGCGTATCATTTTGCCATCATCTGTGTAACTGAGAAGGAGAAAACATGGATTCTTTCTTTTTAAAAGAACCTTATGTAGTAAATGATAAATAATTAGAAAATAATAAATATATTACACGTGCCTTATGGAGTGGAACAATTTTCTGTCCCTCTTTAAGAATATTTCTATTGCCTTTTTGTCTGAATGATGCTTTTGTTGCAGAAAGTAACTAATGCAGGAAGCAGAACTTCAAAAACTTTCCTTTTGGGGATCACCAGCGCCCAGAATATTCCCAGTCAACATGATTTATAGTTTTAAAAATAAATTTTTCATGCTCTGGTTATGAAGATGGCATGGGGGAGAATGAACGATGAAGCAAATATGATTTTAGGATTTCACTTAGAATATCCTATGTGTTTAGGTGTGTCCCACACTAGAGACTGAACTGGAGTCTCTCTGTTTACACGGGATATTCCCACATTGTTTTAATGGAAAGGGTCCCCACATGCCACCACCCCTGTGGATTTATTTGGTTATGTTCAAAGACAATCACAGAATGTTGAACAGATGGGTTGCCTCCTGTAAGAACATATAGATGGTTGGGAGGCCCAATTAAATTATCCTGTTATTCCTAGAAGGCCGTGCCAAAAAAATGTTGAGCTTGCTTGTCAGCTTTGATTGTGTGAAAATCAAAAAAAGAAAAAGAAAAGAAAGACAGCTCACATTAAGTAAACATGTTGCTTGTTATTTTCTGGTCTCTGGAACATACCACAGTCTTTTACATTAACCAGTCTTGTTGCAGATATTTATGAGCCAATGAGATCCCAAAGAAGATCACGGTTTGCTGTTATTTAGAGAAAGTTGTGGGACAGGAAGCAACAGTTAGAACTGGATATGGAACAACTGATTGGTTCAAAATTGGGAAAGGAGTACGACAAGGCTGTATATTTTCTCCCTGTTTCTTTAACTTATATGCAGAATACATCATGCGAAAGGCAGGACTGGAGGAATCCCAAGCCGGAATTAAGATTGCCGGAAGAAATATCAACAACCTCAGATATGCAGATGATACCACTCTGATGGCAGAAAGTGAGGAGGAATTAAAGAACCTCTTAATGAGGGTGAAGGAGGAGAGCGCCAAAAATGGTCTGAAGTTCAACATCAAAAAAAAAACTAAGATCATGGCCACTGGTCCCATCACCTCCTGGCAAATAGAAGGGGAAGATATGGAGGCAGTGACAGATTTTACTTTCCTGGGCTCCATGATCACTGCAGATGGTGACAGCAGCCACCAAATTAAAAGACGCCTGCTTCTTGGGAGGAAAGCAATGATAAACCTAGACAGCATCTTAAAAAGCAGAGACATCACCTTGCCGACAAAGGTCCGCATAGTCAAAGCTATGGTTTTTCCAGTAGCGATGTATAGAAGTGAGAGCTGGACCGTAAAGAAGGCTGACCGCCGAAGAATTGATGCTTTTGAATTGTGGGGCTGGAGGAGGCTCTTGAGAGTCCCCTGGACTGCAAAGAGAACAAACCTATCCATTTTGAAGGAAATCAACCCTGAGTGCTCACGGGAAGGACAGATCCTGAAGCTGAGGCTCCAATACTTTGGCCATCTCATGAGAAGAGAAGACTTCCTGGAAAAGATCTTGATGTTGGGAAAGTGTGAAGGCAAGAGGAGAAGGGGATGACAGAGGATGAGATGAATGGACAGTGTCATCGAAACTACCAACATGAATTTGACCAAACTTAAGGCAGTGGAAGACAGGAGGGCCTGGTGTCCTCTGGTCCATGGGGTCACGAAGATTCGGACACGACTTAACAACTAAACAACAACTGAAGAGAAAGTTGCTTTAGTTATGCTGGCCAGAGAATTTTGGAGTTGTAGCCCAAACAAGAATAATAAGATACAGACCAAATGGACACCATATTTTGTTGGAGTTCATTTGAACCTTTTATGCTGCCTGTGGTCTGAGTTGACTGGGTGGGGCTTTTCTGAGCTGTGATGTCAATCTATTCAGAATTAACCAATCATTTCCTCCTACTTCTGAATTCATAGAGAGCCCTGCGTCTCTGTGGGTGTTCCCTTTCCCTCTCTTTAGTCTGTTGGAAGTCAATTGTTTTGTTTGCTGTAAATCTGTTCACAACTCTTAGTAATGAAGCATTTTTATTCTTTCTCCTACAAATGTCTCAGAGTGAGTTACTGATGCCTTAAGTGCCAGTTTTTGAGAAAGGAGTGGACTGTCTCGGGAACTTTTAGCTGTTCTCCTCTGTGAGTTTCTGTACTTCTACTGTGTAACAAAGGGGATTTTACCAGAAATTCAAAGCTCTGCAACATATTTATGGGCAACAGACTTGGGACGCTGCTCTCCTTTGACAACAGTTCCTTGTTTCCTTTTTCTGTCCCTTTGACTGGTGGTCATCATCTTTTTATGGTGACAGCAGGGTCTGGGAAAAGTACTGTTTTGGTGTCCAACTCCCAGAGCCACTTAGCCAAAGGGATAACTGCTGAATATTACTGGTAATGTTGTTCAGAGCAACCGCCTTCTCCCTTCCACAGTGCACAGGCTTCTGAAAATAGAACACCCTTCCCTCTGCTTTGCTATTGCCAAGGCAGTGGCAAAAAGAACAAATCCCCAGCTGCTATTTAAGGTGAATGGCTGATGGTCGGATTCCAAAAGATCTCCTGTATGGAGAATTAGTGCAGGGAAATCGCCCCAGAGGGAGACCACAGCTGCGATACAAGGAGATCTGCAAGCGGGATCTGAAGGCCTTAGGAATGGACCTCAACAGATGGGAAACCTTGACATCTGAGCATTCAGCCTGGAGGCAGGCGGTGCAGCATGGCCTCTCCCATTTTGAAGAGACCCTTGTCCAGCAGGCCGAGGCGAAGAGGCAGTCCCGAAAGCAGCAAAATCAGGGAGCTGGACAGGGGACAGATTGTATTTGTCTTCAGTGTGGAAGGGATTGTCACTCTTGAATTGGCCTTCTCAGGCACACTAGACGCTGTTCCAAGTCCTCCATACAGAGCACGTTACCATAGTCTCTCGAGACTGAAGGATGCCTACTATAATTTAAGGTGAACAACCTTCCCCAAATTTTAGGATATGTAATGTTCAGATAATTTGTTCATACCAACATCCTGTTATTCTGGGCAGACTCGTTTTAGACCTAACAGAGAAGAAAGGCATCCCCAGTCTTCTGCAAGGATAGCCTGAGATACCTTGCTGCCTTAGACAAAGGATATGATTGAGCCTGATCCTGCCATTGGCCAAAGGCAACTGACTGGTAGTTGAAATTCATTTCAGTCATGTAGCAAACAAGTCTTTTCTCTTTTAAATTCCAGTGTTGTCTTCACAGTAACCTTTATTTATGGAATGGATTTTTGAGAGATCACGAGGACTTGTCTTTTAGTGTGCTAGTTGTCTTGGCAAGGAGCTTAGAAATGGCTGATTTAGTCCAGTATATTGCCACAGATCCAAATAGCTACAGTGGAACCTCTACTTACGAACGTCCCTAGCTACGAACGATCCAACTTACGAACAGTTCCGTTCGCTAAATTTTGCCTCTACTTGCGAACGGAGCTCCAACCTACGAACCGAAAAAAAAACCTTTCCTGCCCTTTTTTTAACCTTAGGTCATCTTAGGTTAAAAAAAAAATTCTCCCCCTAGTGGTAGAGTACGGATTAACCAGCTTTGCATTAGTTCCTATGGGAACTAATGCCTCTACTTGCGAACGGCGCCTCTAGATAAGAACGAAAAACAGCCGGAACGGATTAAATGGTTTTCAATGCATTCCTACGGGAAATTTTGCCTCTACTTACGAACGTTTCAACTTAAGAACAGCATTCCAATACTGATTAAGTTCGTAAGTAGAGGTTCCACTGTACTTTATATCCACCTACGGTCTTGCCTGAGCATCACACAGTAGGACATTGCACAACACACAACACTGTATCTTGAGCTGCCTTCCAAAGATCATTTGCCAATGCTGACCAGCCTGCTGCTTCAGTATCATGTTTCAACCTTTCTTGGGCATGTAGAATTTGAATGGTGAGCTCTTGTTTCCAAGATCGGACAGTCCCCAAACCTTGATAAAAATTATGCTGCTGGTAAACCCATTAAATGGGCCACACATAACATCCCACATCTCACAGCAAGAATTGCTGATGGGCACTGCATCCTATTATGTGTAGAGCTGGGCACAAATTGAAAAACAAATAGCAAAATTCATCAAAAATTGCTAATTTGTCTATTTGTATTTGTTCGAATCAATGCCCCCATGAATAGGAATCAATGACTTTTTAGTGATTTTTTATTTGTTGGGCTATAAAATGGCCACCCAGGCACAGAGTCACCAAAATTGCAGAGATGCTTCCTCTCACCCTCCTCTACTAGCCCTCCATGTTTGGTGAAGATTGGGTTTTGGATGTCTGAGTTATACACCCACAAAAAGCCCCCCCTGAAAATTCTTCCCAGGTACATAGAGACACTAAAATCACAGAGAAGCTTCCCATGACTCTCTTCTACGATATCTCTGCAATTGGTGAAGACTAGGTTTCCCCAAGCCAGCTGCTAAAGGGCACTTTCCTGGGGGGACCCACTTTTTGGGTGTATAACATGGATATATGAAACCAAATGAATCAAAATGAATCACCATTTTTCTGATTCGTGTACATCTCTAATTATGTGTTGTCGTTGTTATGTGCTATCAAGTCACTACTTGACCTTAGTAGAGTTTTTTTGAGGTATGTCATATGTTCAAGGAGTGAGTTTCCGTGGCTGGGCAGGGATTATAACCCTGGTCTTCCAAGTTGTACTGGCCTCTCTCTACTACACCATCTCTCCATATGACACTTCATTAAGATGCTGCTTCACTTGATGTATACTAGATTAATTTAATTTCCAGTCTACTGACGTAAAACCTCTGAATGAGAGAAGAAAGAGTTGTTGTCTTCAAAATGACTGTCATGTTCCAGGGGAGTCTCACCAACTACTTCCTAGTCATTACAGACGTTAATAGAACACTTTCCTATATTTAGTTGACTCATACTGGTGATACTGCAGGATGAGACATTTCAACTTTTGCATGGCAGGTGGGTTCAAAGCTTGGACATCCATTTCCACTATCTCCAGCTAAAGCACCCCATGTAGGCTGGTGGTAACTCCTCTGCAAGGATCATAAGGTTTGGGAAAACCTCATCCATGTCATCTGTCCTGGGCTTAAGGGAGCACAGGATGTGAAGCCTGGTGGAAACAGTGGTGACTATAGTAGCTGCTGGGAGCATTTTGCCCCCTAGATGGCTACTGAAAACGCGTTGTGGGGTTTTCTGAATCATATAACCTGGTTAAATTGGTTTTGAATCCATTAACCTGGATTACCCTTATTTCCATAATCAGCTGACCGTATTGCCTTGTTAGCCAGTTTTTCCTAAATTTGGGGCCCTTTAAGTCAGATTCCTGTTACACCAATTTTCATAATTAGTTAGCCTGGAAGCAATTCTGCCTACTCCCCCATCTGTCCCACTTCTGGTATGATAGAGGAAGGGATAATTTATAGAGCAACTCACACATTCATTATGAATACTTCTATAGAGTTGAACAGTGTGGACTACCAGAATATTTCATGCCAGAGACTAGAGGCAGATGTTGGAGATAGTTCATGAGTGGAAGAGGAATAGTCTTCACTAAAAAGAGCATTTAAGTGTTACGACCCCAACTTATCTCACTTTGTGCTATTTAGCTCTGTTTGTTTGTTACATGGTCTTTAGGATTTAAGCATGGGAGTTCTTTAAAGTCTGATTTCGCAGACATGGAAGGACTTCCTCCATCACTTCTCTGCAACATTAACATGCTTTCAGCTCTAATTACGGGCCATGTCTCACGTCTGTTTCTGGCCTGGATTGTTCAGATGTAGCCTTTGGGGAGGCTTAGCCGTAAATTGGGTAGAACTTTTCCAGATGTTGGATTAATAGAGGACTGCTCAAAAGCAAGGTTTTGTAATCTTTAAATTCTTACAAGTATCCACAAGGGGATGTAGTTTATCTAGGTTATATGTAAATGGGAATGGTTCTTAGTATTTCATTCAAACCTCCATAACTTCAGCACAAGGGAATAGATGTGCTCTGTAGGCTATAAAAACCACCAGGAGTCCTGTGGTCTCTTAAAGATGAACAAATGTATTGTGGCAGGAGGTTTCCTGGGCCAGAGTTGGCTTCATCAGATGTGGGGTTTTGCCCACAAAAGTTTATGCTGTAATAAATTTGTCAAATCTCTGAGGTGTTCCAAGATTGTTGGCAAGTCTTGCTCTAAATGTATTAACATAAGCGATTCCCTTTAATCTGTAGGCTATAAGGGGCCCCTCCCCTTTGTGTGATTATCATTTTTAACTTGAAAGAAGACACTGCTTTTTTTGTTTTTTAAAGAATGTGAGAAATTTTCTGGGCATGATGATTACTGCCTGTGGGCAGCTTGATGATGGGTTGTGAAATTCAGACCAAGAATTCATTACAAGGAAAGGGTTTGGGTTTTTCTTTAAGTGGTGTAACATCTTGGAAGTCATATATTTATTTTATTTTCTGGGGGGTTTCCCCCCTGGAGATTGATAGCAGTTGTATTGATTTCTATTAGATGTGTCAATTTTTTGAAGAGCGTTGACACACGGCACTCACATCACAGTATCTTCTCTCTGTCTTCAAATTTCTTGCTGTGACAATTTTTCTTGGCAAGCCTGAACCATCGACCACCATTTGATAGGAGGTGGGTAGATGGGTGGATTCTGCTTCACTGAGCGAAGTGAAAAGAAAAGGCTCAAATCAGATCTGACCATACTTACAGAGCAATTGAAAAGTAAATGGGAATTAAGTCAGTCATGACTAGAGTTGCAACAGAAAAATGTATGATCTGGATTTATTTTTTTTTTGAAAAAAATGAATTTAGCCAACATGCAGCCTGCAAAACTATTGATGAAAGTAGGTAGATTTTTTTTTTTGTTTCCTGGCACTGGGAATTTGAATTACACAATGAATAAATGTGCAAATGCATCTATTTTAAAAATGTGAACAAAATATACTTTTGTCAGTGGGGAAAATGCACACAAACCATGAAAAATGCATGTCAAAAGTGTATATGTAGGAAACACATGCATGAAAATAAACACAGATTATCGTGTGAAACACAAACACAATCTGATAAGAAACAAAGACAAAAAGAAAATGAAGACAGGATTTAGAGAAATAGCAAAATGGAGAAATCCTTTTTTTCTATCACTACCTGTAACTAACTCGTCCCATTGATTTAAGTGAGTCTGCTTTAGTGGTGACAAAATCTGGACATAACCCAAAAATCTGATCAGGTGGAGAAAAGCCTGGTTTTACTTCACTGTCTAATAATTCTGTTTAACTCTTTATTTATTATGAATAGACAAGCCAGAATTAAGAAATTATTGCACATGCTTCACTACATCTTCTGAGTGAGATCATAAGAGGGGTTTTCCCTTCAAAAATATTATTCAATGTAAAAAACAACAATTCAATGTGCAAATGATTACAAAGTTCCTGACTTTACTCGATTCTCAGGGTATTGTTGCTTGAGTGAAGATACTATACTGTCTAAACTCACACCAAACTGACATTAAAGGGAATTTTAAAGATTTTTAAATGGCATTGCAATATGTAATGTTTACCTAGCCTCAGTAAATTAATTAGGAATTTTAAGAAGCTGTCTTCTTCTGCACAGTCACCCTTCCCCACCACTAAATGTGCTTAAAGTAGCTCACATGGCATTATGTAAAGTTGGGACAGTCAAAGAATTATGATTGAGAGCTGTGACAAATTTATTAGAGCATATGCTTTGGTGCATAGAGCATATCTTAAGTTGGTACATCTTTACATACACTTCTTTCTAGAAGGGAATGAAGGCAGTGAGGCCAGAGGGAAGTAAAATGCAAAATATACAGTGTAATAATTACATCTATCTATCTATCTGTCAAACTGGGACAACAGTTCATGTATGGGATGAACCGGACTCTAGTATATGGAAGATTAATTATCCATAATCAATTGGTTAAGTCTTTAAAGTGCCACAAGCTGCTTGGCAGGTCTTGTGGGAAGCAAGGCCAACGAAAACAATCTTGGGACTGTTTTAGCACTCACAGTTTGAAGGCTGTCACTTTAACCCTTTAATAGCATTGCCATTTTGTGTGCTGGCACACTCTGTGTCTGTGTGTGTGTGTCTGTGTGCAAGTATTGATGAAACACCGCCTTCTTAAATCTCGGAGGACCAAAAATATGGTGTCAATCACAGGTATGACTTCACTCAGTGAAAGGGAGGAGCTGCTTTGATTCTTACAAAACATTAGGGTGGAGCAATGACAGCATGTTTTGCCTCACAAATTGGCTTCCACAAAGACGAACAAAAGCAGATGTCGCTCCACTGCCCAAGCTATCTTGACTTCGTCCCACTTTATGGCTCTGTCTTAAGGAACCCGTGGATTTGGATTTTGGTGAAGTATGCTAGACAGCAGTTGTTTGCTCCCCTGAATTATTGTTATCCTAGTATAACTCTAGAGTGCAGATCCACCTTTACTCTTTTCTAAATAAAATATCACACTTTGGACCAGCTGAACAGACAGCAGATACTGTGGCTAGAATTCAACTGAAACCCAGCCAACTGGACAATATGGGAACTGTACCTTCCCCTCATTTTCTCAATGGTTTTTCCCTACCTCCACCCCACTAATGAAGAAATTAGAAAATAACATCAAGGCATCCACACAAGACAAAGATCATCCACACCATTGCATTCCCAACCACTCTGTAGAGGTGTGAAAGTGGGACACTGTGGACAGTGAAGAAAGCTGACAGGAATAAAATTGAGTTGTTTGAAATAAGGAGCTGGGGAAGATTTTTTCAGATGCCCTGAAAGACAAACAAGTGGGCCCTCAACTTTCTCTGGAGGCAAAAGTGTTGAAATCGAGGCTGTCCTACTTTGGACACGTCATGAGAAGGCGGGGTTCTCTGAAAGAGACAATAATGCTGGGAAAAGTTGATGGCAGCAAGAAACAAAGAAAATAAAATATAAGATGGATTGACTCCCTAAAAGAAGCCACAGGCTTTAGTTTGCAAGAGCCGAGCAACGCAGTTGAAGACAGGATGTTTTTGGAGATCACCTGTTCATAGGGTTGCCATACGTCAGAGGCGACTTCATGGCGCATAACAACAATTTGTATCTCCTGGATACAAATACGAAGTGCCCGTGTCTAGTCTACATACATGGACACACATATCATTATTATTAAAGAAATTGTAATTAGAATATCTGTTAGTCTTAAAATTCTATAAACTCTCAATGCAACTGACAACATTAATGTAGAATATACAGTTCTTTTGCATCTGATGGAGTAGGCTGCTGTCTATGACATGGATGTAAGCATAATTCTGTTCATCTTTAAAGTGCCATAGTCTTGGATGTTTTACAGTTTAACCTGGTTACCCCTATGGAAACTATTAGAAAACACAACACTAGTTCTTGAACTTGCCTTCCAATTTGCTTCTGAGCTAAAAGCTACAAAGCCCTCAATGACTTTGAGCCAAATCATCTGAAAGACTGCCTTCTCCCATGTGTACCTTAAAATCCTTAGCAAAGGCCCCATTATGTGTCTCGTCATCCAAGAACCTAGGCTGGTGAGTACATGCGACAGGGCATTCTCAGTAGAAGCATCCTAAGTCTGGGGCTTCCTACTAGGAGAAGGTTGGCTGGCTACATTTCTGTTGCACTTACAGTGGACAGCAACAATTGTACTGTTCCAAAATGCCTTTAGTCTCTGGGACTGGTTTTTGGGAAATGTTTCAAATCTATTTTTGAATGTTTTTAATTTGTTTGGAATGCCTCTTTTTTTGTTTTCTGTAATCTAGTCTAAATTGGGAGTCCTGGTGGCCGGGAGGCATTAAACAAATAATGACCATGATGATGATAAGGCAGATGTTCATAATTCCCATTTTCTCATTCATTTCTCCTCTACTTTATTTTGCATAGGTAGGAATAACTTAGATCAAATCATAAAGGGGAAACTGCCCCTTTCCCCATACTTCATCCTAGAATTACACCCCCCCCCATAGTTTGTTAATTTAAAAGGAACCTCTTAGATTACAATTTCCAAAGGCCCAATTAAGCACAGCTAATGGACATGGAAGGCAGTGGAACACAGGAGGGCCTGGCGTGCTCTGGTCCATGGGGTCACGAAGAGTCGGACACGACTGAACGACTAAACAACAACAACAATGGACATGGATGATGGGATTTATAGTTTATAGCTCAACAACCTCTGGGGGGCCATGGGTTTCCCACTCTTTTCTTAGAAAGGAATATGTTGTTCAACTAGGCACTGTGACAAATTCTTTGCTTGGACAGAAGCCTTTAATCTAGAGATCATTTACATGAGGTATAAGGAAAAGTCCATCCTTAGCTGGAATTGTTTCTTAACCACCCACTGCATCTAGTTTAAGTGCAACCACTCCTCCCTTAATTGTTTTAAGGACCAACATGAAATTCTCTCTCAACAGCATCCAAAGTAATAGTTTACTTTTCCCCCCAACTCCTGTTTGTAATTACAATAGTCATTGTGAAATACATAATTGGTTCACTTCCCTGCACAACAATAAAAAGATATAGATTTTGAAATAAAGCTGGTCTAAATTAACAAGCTTTGGGGAGGGGGCGGCATTAACCCCATCACATCTTACCCCTGTCTCAAAATGCATGTCCTCAGGAAATGTTTTGGTATTGATATGATCTGTGATATTTTCAGGTCAACATCAGGGGGGAGTTTACTGCTTGATGACCCTCCTTAGGCCTCTAATGTCTTTAAGGAAACTTTCTTTCTTTATTCTTAGCAGAAAGTTGCACAACTCAAAATCATGGGCACACATGAAATATAGGCAAAACCAATTAAAACATCAATTGGACTAGTTTTGACCAGAAGCAGTCAGAGCTTGTGATGCTTGCAGAAGCCTTTCCTCGACTTCAGCCATTGTCCAGGGGATTGGCATCCACGAAGTGGATGGGTTTGGTGCTGTTCCAATGCAACACTTCTGGAAGTGAAGGATTTGCTGACTGCATGCTGTTGGCCAGGGGACGCCCAAGTACAGTATGCTCACAATACTTTCCCACTCTTTGTAGAGGCTCATTCTATGTCCTCATTTAACATTCAGCATATGTGTATCCCTCATTTCTGCCCCATGTGCAATCACAACCATGAAACTAACTGGATAAGTGTCAATGAATGCCTTTGGGAAGCAATCAGAGTGGGCCCTATCGTTAGGTAGAGTGGAGTGACTGGTAGCAGATGCTGCAGGTGAATCACTTGCGTTCTGTGCTCAACTCTCAGGGAATTAGAATGTTTCTCTCACTTTCCAGGTAGGAGGACAAATTTCATGGAACCTTTTGATGCAAGAAGAGGTAAAAATTTGATTTTTGTGCATGAGATGGCTTTAGCGTCTGGGCATCCATGTGTGTCCATTTCCAGCGATATCCAAAGCTCACTGGTTCAACATGAAGTTGTTTGCCTGTGTAAGGCAGAATGTGTTTGTGTGTGTGAGGCATATGCAAAGCACAGCAAGGTGGAAAGTACCTCACCAGTATTGCAACTCATGAACTTTTTTTGTTGCACAAGCCCTGACAGCAATGGCACAAGGCCTGGGAGAAAACTCCCCATGTGCTGGCAGTGAGCCTTGCATTAGTCCCAAGAGCAGTCTAGAGTCTGGAAAGACTCTCCATGAGTTATGTGTGCTAATAGTTGAGGCCATGATACAAGACCTACATAGCGGGAATGAGGACATCCACAGCAGCTGTTTTGCTACCTGTCCAGCTGTCAACAACGCCACATTTTGGAGGCAATGGGGAAATGCTGACTTGCTTACATTTTCTAAGCTAGCTTGCTCTCCTCCAATGTCACAGAGACCATTTTGTCCTGCTGAAGTAAGATGAAACGGCTGGTCTGTTTGTTTTCTGCATGTCAAAGCTCAACACATTATATTCAACAAGGATGGCTGTGCAGTCTTAAGAGCCAGGACAGATTAAACAAATTCATAGGTCAAGATGCAACTTTATTGACACCTTATGACACTTCACATCTGCTGGGCTGGTAACTGCATTATGATCTTCAGGGAGAGAGGCCATATGTCCTCTTTTAGGGACACCAGTCCTCCATTTAAAGTACCTTCCAAGGACACTTCTCCTTTTGAAAGTGCAGTCCATTTGAAGGGCTCTCCATCTCTCTTCAAAAGAGAATAGCCAAAATCCTGTTGGGTGGCATCTGCCTGCACAATGGGGATGATGTCATTGTCAGCAGCAGAATGCCACTGATCAAAGGCAGTCCTGCAGCAAAACTCTTCTTCAGTTTTGGAATGCATGTGATTTTGTTGCATTGTGTAGTGAAAGAAAGCCTCCATTCAGGAGAAATCTGCTGCCGCCAATGACATTGCCTGCACAACAAGATTTCACAATAGGGAGAGAGATTAAGGACCATGAAATTATCCATCTATGGTTAACAGCACCTATCTTAGCAGGCACACAGGTCACTGAGTCATAGTCAGTGAGTCATTTCAGTGAGATGCATTATAATCCTGTTCAAATCGTAAAAATCATTTCTGATTTTGCATCTGCAGCAATAAAATAACGTAATTTTTTACAAATCAGTTTCCCTTTCTGCTTTTGTTTTTGGTGACACATGCTCCCTCTTTTTCCCCTTTCCCTTTTCAATTGTTGTGATATGCAATGACCACCCTGCTTTCAGGCCATCTATAGTAGTGGCCGTGCTCCACAACAGATACCAAGTCAGCACCTCTTTACATTTTTTTTTAAAGGAATGCTTTCTTTAAAAAAGTAATGTTTCCCCTTACACAACTGGATGTAATTTGAATAGTTATCGATAGATCCCTGAGGCTTGTTTTGAGTCCCTCATATCAGATTGCTTCAAAATCAGGTGCCTCTATCAGATCACCGTTGTGGCAAAACGAAATTGCTGGCTGGCCAGTCCCAGCATGTTTTTTGTCACCACGTAGAGAACAAGGGCTCTCTTTTTCCAGGCCTCCATTTTATGAACACTGAGTACACTGTGTGGGCATCTCTCAGGATCACCTTGCGGCTGCACAAATGAGTGTACACAGAGTTCTTGGGACAATGGTAATGCAGAACATAAACAACCGGAAATTATGAACTCTCACCGACAAAATGAAAACTGATTAGGTGAGTTGTGTAAGTGGGAAAGAAAGCACATCTTGTCACTGTGACATTTCTCATATTTTTTCCCTACCTTCAGGAAACCCTTTCCCCACAGATGTTTATTGGCAAAGGGCACTGAAGAGGTTGGGAGTAAAGAAGAAGGTGGGTGGAGAAAGCCTTGGGGGCTTTTTGGAATCAGTCAAATGATAAATAATAATGTTATTCTGTCCCTTTCCTTCTTGTTGGCTCCTTATTCTGTGTCTGAAGAAAGAGAGAGTCACATATCTCTTTGGCTCTGTTTTTCCTTGCCTTTTATATACACGTTTCCTGTTATACCTTCTTTCTGATTCTCTTCCTTGTAAGTAGGCCTATGTGTGATTACTAGGAAAGTTCCCTTTTTTTGGAGCACAACTCCCAGAATCCTCAACATGTGAGGATTTTAAAGTTTTGGAT
The DNA here is from genome assembly GCA_037013535.1 of Intellagama lesueurii. NCBI lineage: Eukaryota > Metazoa > Chordata > Lepidosauria > Squamata > Agamidae > Intellagama > Intellagama lesueurii. The sequence goes on from JBAJHW010000004.1 coordinate 15,539,087, forward strand.
TCCTTACAGTGACCTCCTTTTACAACTCCAGGAGCACTGAGGCCCTTCTAGCCAGCAGTCATAGCTTCACACCAATGCTTGCAGAAGCTCTAACATCAACCCTGGCCCAGTGGGTGGCCATGGAGCAATGGAGTCCCCATCTTCCAGAAGGGAGTCTCCATATTCCAGAAGGGTGGATGAAGTATCAGCATATGAGCCCAGGGCGCATCGTTCCAGATTGATCCAAACTCCTTTAGCCTTCTCCATGAGATATGGACAGAGGGCACATACAGGGATGGGTCCAGGTCCAGGAGAAAGGGCAGAGACCTTACCTGTACTCACATGAGACTCCTCTGGCATCTGCCATGAATACGGTATTTGCCCTTTGACAGTAAACCAAGGCAAAAGACAAAAGCAAGAGGCAGTGCCTTTGATGAGTTTGGGGGCACATGAGGTGGAACAGGTGTGGCAACAAGGTTTTCAAAATTCTTCATCAATGTATCTCATCATGTTAAAGTTAAGATAGCCAAAACTGATGAGACTGAAGAGTTTAGTGAGTATTGGTTGTTGTAGGTTTTTTGGGCTGTTTGACCGTGTTCTGGAGGTTTTTCTTCCTAACGTTTCGCGAGTCTCTGTGGCCGGCATCTTCAGAAGACAGGAGTTAGACACTATCCCACACACTACACCAGAACACAGACAGAGTTCTAACTCCTGTCCTCTGAAGATGCCGGCCACAGAGACTGGCGAAACGTTAGGAAGAAAAACCTCCAGAACACGGCCAAACAGTCCGAAAAACCAAACATCCCGAAAAACCTACAACAACCATCAGATCCTGGCCATGAAAGCCTTCGAGAATACATTCATGAGTATTATTTACATCTATGTGGGAGAAGCGGAGGAATCGTCCTTTACAACAGAATGTCTCAATAGGAGAGCTTCTTAGAAGTGTTTGAAGAATCTCAGGTTTCCCTTGGAACGCACTCTGAAAACCACAAGGAAGCAGTAGGAAACTTTTCCCTTGGGATGCCACAAAGACTTATAATTAGTTGGTTCATGTCAAATCCAGTTGCATTGCTTGGATGTATTTCAAGCCCTGACATGGATGCAACAAACTTTAATACACCAATAATTCAAAACAAGAGTGGTTACAAGTATAGGCCACCTCTCTAGTTGCAGGCTTCAGCAGTTAAAGTCGGCCGTCTTTGCATATATCCAGATATTGGTTGTTGTAACTCTTTACTTATCAAAGGAGATATTAAAAGTTGCCTTTAAAATGCATATGTGCACTGTGATTCTACTTTTAAGGCTTTAGTTGTGCTTTGCCAAAGAGACCAATCAATTTTTAAAAACTGGCTCTCAAATCATGCAACGACAAATCACATCAGAAGAAATTGTCATTTTGTTTTTATACAACACTTCTTCAGCGTTTCCTTCCCACTCATAGAATCAGACATTCATTTCTCCTCCAGCTAGTCAACTTGTGGTCAACATTTCTCTTTCACATCAAGTATATAAAGGCCTCTTTCTGGCCAGCAAAAAAATTCCCTTGATGTCAGGGAATGGAGGGCAGAAGGAAAAGATATAAGAAAAGCAATATGTGCTCTGTGTGGAACTTGAACTTTTAGTTTGTGAGCATTTTTTTTTTAAAAAAAACTGATAAATGGTATATATGAATGGCAGACCAACATACTTTTCTTCTGCTTTCTTATGACATTGTGGTGATACACACTTGGATCAACTGTTCTTTTCATGCAGAGCTTGGAGGTACTGGATTAAAAAAATATTTCTATCATTATTTGCTAGTTTATGGGAATGGAATGGAAACAGTGTTGCTTATTCGCTGTAATGGAACAACTCACTAAGACCGTGTTTGTTTTTTCCACACAAGGAACAATGCTAATGTTGCATTTTCATTATCACTCAACTTTGATTATGTAAAGTGGCTTGCACTTCTGTTCCATTTTTATTACCTGATTACTTGTTTTATCATTATTACTCACTTTTAATTATATAATGTAGGCAGGATGTGTGCTCTGTTCTATCCTGACCTTGAAACTGAGAGTCGTGCACCACAGAGAGCAGTGTGGCAGTGGCCCAAATCCTGTTCACGTAGTTCTGCGGCACAAACGGAATGATGTCATCACATGGTGCCAGTAATATTAAATTAAAATGAATTAAAAGCTTCCTATCCCCACCTGTTTCAGATTCTGAGGCTCTCTAGGGTTCCATTTTGCTCTGGGGAAACTTCTGGGAACCTTGGGGTTTGGGAGGGAAGCTGGTGTCCCACCACGATTGGGACAGCCAGTGATGATCCAGAGACAATTTTTGACTATCAAAGGCTTCCTCAGGGCAAAACAAATCCCTAGGGAGCCTCAAAATCTGAAATGAGGAGTGGGTATAGGAAGTATATATAGTATATACTGGCATTGGATGATGATGCCATCCAGTTTGAGCCACATAGCTATACGTATAGGATTTTGGCCATGTCTCTTCCTTCTCCAACAATCATGCTGCACGGGTAGCATGGGAGGCAGCCACCCTCTGTTTCTGGACTGTACATCATTGTGTTGGTTTGTCAATTGGGTTTTCCTGGCACTCTGGGAAGTTGTAGGTAACTGCCTTCCATGCTTTCTGGGTTGTGTGGGTTTTGGAGAAAGAAGAGACCGGGTCTCACGCTGCTGTCAGTGGCATGGGAATCTCATCTGCAAGTTAAAAATAGAATACACACACATACCAGGTCTACCTAAGTAAGTACAGGAAAGCAGCAATAGTAATCCAACAACAGTAGCCTGACTTATTTCTGAAGCCCTGGTAATGGTAACAAGTAGCCTGTTAAGGTGGAGAACAAGCAAGATGACCAGATACTTATGGAAAGTAGAGTTCTAAACTCTGCTTCCATGTAATGAAAAGGATCCTCTCCTTTTCTAGTGAGAGGATCTCAGGTATGGCTCAGATGGATAGCCACAATTTGGAAGGGTGTTTAATTTCTGGATTTCCTTTAATTACTTCTCTAGCCGTGTATGCGTGTGTGTTGACAAACCTGAGAGGACATGTTGGGGTGGAAACCAATTCATTGCTATTGATCTGTGAACAAAACACACACAATAGGAACCCATCAGAGAAGGATGTGTGTCTGGGAAGGAACATCCTATGCACATGCTACATTCTCAAGATCCACAGTGTTGAGTCTTTATATATAATTATGTGCTAGAGAACATTTCTGTATGTGCATGGTATAAAACTAAAGTGCAGGACCTCTATCACTTGTGAGTAGGAAGCAAGGAGTCAAAAATGGAATTCGGTTCTATCTTCACTGTACAAAAATTCTGAAGATGCTTCAGAACCTCCTTATAGCAACACATTTATCTGTGTTCATGGAGAATTCATCACCTAGCAAGATGATTATGAATTATAGTGAAGATCAGGTCACACTTTGCTAATATGAAGCTTTCATAGAGCCTAAGGAACATTCAAGGGATTGATTGATTGATTGATTGATGGATTGATTGATTGATTTACCATGTTTCCCTGAAAATAAGACAGGGTTTTATATTAATTTTTGCTCCAAAAAATGCATTAGGGCTTATTTTCAGGGGATGTTTTATTTTACAGTCATGTCATCTTCTGGTTGCTGCACAATGGTGGAGGGTGGGGTTTCACTTAACTGGGGCTTATTTTTGGGGTAGGGCTTATATTACGAGCATCCTGAAAAATCATACTAGGGCTTATTTTCAGGTTAGGTCTTATTTTCTGGGAAACAGGGTATTTATTTATTTATTTAAAAGAAAATCTTGCAGTGTTTTCCACCCGTTCTATCAGTCAGACACCAGGCCCATCTCTCATCACAAGGCTCAAAGGAATGTTTGCCGTAGATCCCAGCACCAAGGACAGGCCATAAATTACTGCCTGTGAAATGCAACCGCACACCAAGACCTTTACAGCCAGTGGATATTTAGAATGTTCTACTTGTGAAATTGATATTTCATCCATGATTTCATTTTGTTTCCAGATGTCTGACAAAGTGGACTTGTCCATGAAAGCTCACATTAAAATATACATAGTCTTTAAGGTGTCACATTTTTGTCTTGTGTTGTCTCATTTCTTTGGACTTTGTCTGATACATTGGTTAAAAAAAAAAGACAATTAAGTAAGACAAAATTTACAGTTATTTTTCCTGGAGGCTCTTTCCAGCATCCTTGCCTAGCAGGATTATTTTTCCCCACCCTGAGACAGTTTTATAGGACACTGCCCAAAAGAACAGGGGGTGGGGGAAATAAAATAAAATTTTTGAAAGTCAAACCTCATGGTTAATCCTAATATTTTCTCCCTTGTTCTTTTTTGTTTTCCCAGTGAAAAGCAAATATAAAATATATTGTTTCTCTGCAACAGGGCAACAAGGCTTTTGAGTTTTAACTAGAAAGTGCTTTTGAGAATATATTGCTAGGCGTGACTGAAAGCACCAATAAAAAGAGTTTCTAGTTGTTTCCCTCTTTCCCCCCTGCTTTTGACCCAAAGGGAACTCTGTGTAGAGGATATACTACTTTTTCCTTGAGTTTGTTTTCATTTTTATTGCCAAATCCAAGGAGCGCACATACACGCCACTACAAGGAAAACAACCATTCAGAGCTCAGCAGCTCGAGAGTGTAATTTTAACTTGGTCGAAATGTTCATGAGCTTCCAAGCAGTAACCAAAGCCTAGGAAGGCCCAGGAAGAGGTTGGGCTACCCATTGCGGAAGATGATTCTCCCCCCTTTTTTTTTCACCAGAGAAGCCCTGCAATGTCAGGAAATCCTGCTTTGCACTTAATTGTTAGTGACTTGTTCGACTGAGAACAGAGGTCATTGGTAGCTCAGAATGTGAAAGAGGAGAAGAGAACAGTGAATCAAAAGGAAGGGGGAAACTCTTTAAAACTGCCAAAGAAAACCAGGAGTGCATGCGATCCTGAACAGAGAGCACAAAGATGTGTAATTCTTTTTTGAAGATCTGGAGGGGATGGAGTGATACTGAAGAAAAGGGATTCTCAAAGAATACTTGGGTGGGTTGGCAACAACGGTGTAATGGCAGAGCTTTCACTTACCGTATTTTTCCGTGTATAAGACACTACTTTTTCCTGAAATCATTACACTAAAAATTGAGGGGTGTCTTTTACATGGAAGTAAGCTGAGATAGCTGAGGAGAGAACAAAACGGCCCATACCTTGCCTCTGTAAACAGGCTTCCTTCAGTCACGAGGCTTAGCTTCCTCCAGTCACGAGCCTTATGAAACTGACGTCAGCTGATGCTATACAAACCAATTGGAACACACCTCCTTGGAGGTGGAGCCTGTAGGCTCAGATTCAACAGGGACTCCTAATGTCCGACATTCTGAGCCCAGAGGCTGAATCCTCAAAGCTACGTTTTCTTAATTTCTGGGTTAGAAAAGTGGGGGGAGGCGTCTTATAAATGGGGTGTGTTATAAACGGAAAAATATGGTAAGTAGAATCTCCCAACTACTGATGAGCAGCAGTCTGGACAGAAATACATTTCTTTATGAATTTATTACAAAACTTGGAAGTATCATTTCCCACTGGCTAAGCTGGCTGGGGAATTCTGGAGGTTGTAGACCAACAAAGAGAGAAAGACTTTGCCATCTAAAGTACTGGCCATCGGCATCTCTTGGCACTGAATTCACGAAGTCTACAGGCCCATGGCCGACATTTTTGTAACTTACCAACGGTCCTCAATGCTGCCCCCCAGTGAAGTTGTCATGGTGGCAAAGGTGTGGTACTTTTGTCTTCAATTTCCTATTGTGCTGCTGAAATTTGGTGGTGTGGTAACAAATGAAAAAGCACTTCTTTTTAAACAACGGCCTGTAGGAGAGTCTGCACCTTGTTTTGGGACTGCGTAATGTTCACAGAACCTTCCTGGTTGTGCTTTTCAGCTTCTAAACAACATGTGCTCTCCCTGCATGTCTTATTTCAAAGTAGAAATTCTTGTTTTCACATTTCTTTTTTCGCTGTCACAATTCAGTGATGTGGTAGCAGCTGGATTTGGGGTCTCCACTTCTAGAACTTGCCCATCCCTGACTATGGGCTGGATTCAGGCTTAACAATCTTTAGAGCAGGACTCCAGGGTCAAATAACTAATGACTATATTCCCTTTACCTGAGGAGTCTATTCTATGCATGGATAAATCTGGATCCAACCTAATGATGCTTAACAAATTCCAGTTCCAGTCCTTCACATTACTTTCATTTTCTGTACAGCTTAAGTTTTTAAATATTTTATCACGTGGAAGGTCTCCATAGGTGTTGTAGGTTTTACACGGCAGTTTTCTGAGTTTTCTGCAGTTTTCTGAGCATCTATATCACAGCTCAGCAATCCACAAAGATGTAGAAATGAGCCTTCTGCTCAGAATGAAATGCTCATAACGGACTCAAAGGTGTGCCATTCATCCTTTCCCTGGAGCTTCACAGTCCTTGGTAAGAAAACAAGAAAGCAGGAAGCAATTTAGGTGAGCCCCAAATATCCATCTGTTTTCAGAGGCCAACATTTCATTAATCCATTGTTCTCACACTAAGCGCGGCTGCATTTCCACATCTTGGTGTAACCACAGAGCATTTGTACAATTTATGCAAAATCATGCTTTACACGTATAACTGGGTGAGAACTATATTGAAGATTGAGGATTTAGTCTTAGGAACGGTTTGTGAACCCTATAAAATGTGTATTTCTTTTTGTGGTGTGCATTTGTCAGCTTAGTGAGTAAGAAAATGCATGCTCTGTCTGTACATTCATATGATTTAGATTTACTAACATATGTATGGATGCTCTTCTGTTATACAGCCATTACATCTCTCATAAACAATGACATTTCCTAAGAGGGTTTTTAAGAGACCTCATTTGAATGTAAATGTATTACTTAGTCCTTTCTCCTTGCCCATATATTTGGGTAGATAATAGCAAACATGTTAAATACTGCAATCAGCAAGGTTGTTAGTAATGGAGGGGGATCCTATATGTTGCATGAATTACAGAGGAGAAAACAATCTGTAGCTCTCTATAAGATTCTTGTCCCTAAGGACAGTGCCACCCTTAGAGAAAACTGAGAGGCAGGGTAACCCAGATTTTTAAAAACCTTTTTTTCTGCATGATGAAATTGCACCTATGTCTTTATATATAGGAGAATGTGTTGCAGAGTTTTGAATTTTTAGTTAAATTCCTTTAACTGCACAGCAGAAGTGCAGGGATTCACAGAGCAGTTCCCCAGAGTAATCCACTCCTTTTCTCCCTAACTGGCACTTACAGTCTCAATAACTCACTCTGAGACATTAGTAGTAAAAAAATAAAAAACATTTTCTTTACTTACAGTTGTGAACAAATCAAACAGCAAACTGATGAACACGATTGCCTTCAACAAGCTTCAACAGACTCAAGAGTGGGAAAAAGAGCTGAGCAGAATGGCAGGGCTCTCTTTGAATTCAGAGGTAGGAGGGAAATATTGGCTAGTGCTGGATAGATTGACAGTCTCTCCAGCCCAGAAACATCCTGCAAGCCATACCTACTAGAGGCAGCATGCGAGGTTGTAAAAACTCCAGAAGAACCTGCAGCCCTTGGGCTAAATTCAGAAGCTTTCCCCAGTTCTCCTTTAGCAAGGCCAACCTGTCCTTCTGCTTGAAAACTGCTGGGCAGAATTTGAGAGGGAGGGGGAGAGAGAACAGGGTGGCAAGAAGGGACGGAGAAAACGAGGCAACGGCAGAAGCTGAAACTACAAGATGCAATCCCTTGTTCAAAACTGCACCCAATCCAGTTCTTTTCTGCTCCATTTTCTGCAGATACACCACAGTTTCAAGTGGTACCGGATCACCGTTTTTTCTGCCAAAGCAGGAGTGCGTGTATGAAGAAATTAAGTGGTGCAAATGTCTCTTAAAAGCAAAGTGAGTAAGGAGCAAAGTCCCAAATATCTTTATCTCCCAAGGCAGAAGATCCACAGCACAAAGAAAAGAGCTCCAGGTGTAGAATCTTTCAGGCCCTAAAATAAAATACAATTTCAGATACAAAGACATAATATCACTGCACGGATTCAACCTTCCAGTGTCCCTCCTGCACAAATGGATTGAAATTCTACGACCTAAACCAGCGGTTCTCAAACATGGGTCCCCAGATGTTCTTGGACTGCAACTCCCAGAAATTCCCGACCTGAATTGGTAGTGTGTCTGGTCATGCACAGATATGGGGATGCAAATGGAAAAAGAGTACCTAGAAGATGACCTCTCACGTAGTCAGAGGTTTGTTCCATGCTCGGTGAAGCTGGACTACAACATGAAACAAGAATAGATAACATTCAGGTTAGATGATTGTAATGGGGATGTTTTGGTGGAAGGGGCTTGTTGTGACCTTCAGTTAGCTATACTGATGTTGCAGTCCAGCTTTCACTGGGTGAAATCCAAAGCAAAAATTTGTGTTTGATGCCAAGACTGAACTAGTCCTAAGAAATAATGACCTTCTAGTAACTCCTTGACACAAAAGCCATAAAACATACACTATTGCATTTAGTGGAGTGTTCTTACTATTGTTGCACATGCAACAAAAGGGAAGTTGCCACACAGCACACATTAAACCTAAACACTGGACAACATCCAAAGAACAGCCTTTAGACCAAGCTGCCAATATATTCTTGGATGAGGTTGCCAGCACTCTACCCATTGCAATGAAATCTAGGAACACTTGCTGCTTCAAAACATGCGCCTTGTTTTATATCTATTGGTATATGTACAATTGTAATTTGGAATGTAATAAAGGAGTTTATAAATTTGGGGACCATCACCCAGTTAAGCACACCAGATGCTAAGCTGATTACGTGGCCCACTTTTGCATTGGCAAAAGAGCATCTAAGGCAAAGGGAACGCAGGCAGTCTCACAAGTGCCTCACAAGAGTTTGGTCTGTGGTGTGACGGGGTGGTTGAACAGGCATGAAATCATATTCTTTTATGTCATGTTTGTATCTCTGCCATCTAACTTGTTTGAGTCCTGTTTCACAATGTGCAATATTTTGCAGTGAAGCAATGAAGTTAAGCCCAGTCTCAGAGAAATCCCTTAATCCTGTATATTACTGTGGAAGCTTGTACTTTGGTAAATACATTCGTAAAGACTTTCAGGATAACCCTGAGGAAAAAGGGATCTAAATATGCTAAGTTAAATGCCCAGTCTAGAGCTGACAAAGTAGAGAAGGCATATTTTGGATGACTCCTCATCCTAAAATATAAATATTTGTCATAGGTAGATAAAATGGGCAAAACTGGAAAATATGGTAACTGTTGCCTTCTTGCATGGCCTAATAAAAATAGTAGGACTGGATGGGTTATTTGTGTCTTTGTGATCCATCAACATCTCTTTTTGTGCTTGCTGTGCAACTGTGTACTTTGTTTCACAAAGAGAAAAAGCACTTGTTTTAGACATGTTGAGCAAAATACAGAAAACATATTTTGTGAGAAGTTCCTCAAAGGTTGGAGAATTCCTCACAGGCTGTCTTACTGTGGGCTTCTCTCAACCAAAATCAGTAGTGAGGGGTTTTTTAAATATATTTTTTCATAGAGAAAACACCTCTTTTTCAAAACAGAAGCAGATTTCTGGTCCTACCTGCCCGCCTGCCCCCCAATTTTGCAGTCCCTGGAGGATGGAGATAACAAGATAACAAGCCTTCAGACCCACTAAAGTTGTCCACTCCTTCTTTAAAGAGCAGAGCTCTCTATTTGAGGAAATTCTTCTCTATTTGAAAGGTTCTTCTGCTGTACACAGAATGCAGAGAATATAAATGAGGGGCAAAGGAGAAATCTCAGCCCAACTTTCCTCAAAGGGAGAGCAGAAGAGGAAACATATCAATGTTCATTGTTGGAGGGCAGTTCCCACTTCATTTATAGCAGCTTTGTGGTATAAGGTGACCAAACACATTGGGCTTACCTAAACCATGGGGTGCGCAAAACAGTAAGAAAACTCAGATAAAGGTTCTTTCTAGATTACAGGGTTTTTTTCTTTTGTTATGCTGAGCTTTAAACATAGTGACTAACTGTCCTGATGAAACAAGAGTGTTCAATTTCAGTAAGCAGACAAAAGCTTGCTGTTTAGCTGGATGTCCACAAATGGGATGATTCAATGACCAACCTGTATGTTTTCCAAAGACCAATTCCTGGCTAGGAAAGCAAGTGCTTGGATTATCTCCTGAATCACGTGATATGGGAAAATATTATGACATTTGCTATGGAATGTCCTGAAGAATTGGGACTTGGGCTTGTCACCTCCAATTGCCTTAAGTGCCCTGGAGTCAAGTGGAGAGAACATTTCTCTGGAAACAAAGCCAGAATCTTAAGAGGAACAGTGTTCACTGGTAAGGAACAGATTGTCCTGGTAGCCATCAGATTTCCCTTATAAACCGAGGCCACCCATATAATAATTCATAAAGAAAATGTTTCATATTCTTTGAGGACTACATTGGCCAAGACTATTCTCCTTGCACCTTTTTAGCTTTATGTATATATCATTATTTCATCAGCTACAGGCATCAAACATATTGCCAACATTCCCCTCCACCCCCACCCCTCTTCTCTTGTTTATTGCATCATTGAACCTGGGTAAATGAAGGCATCTAGCCAAGCCATCTGGTAATGATAAAACAGTGCACTACAATAGAGGAAGATCAACAAGTCATATGGATTTACGGTAATACAAAGCGTATGTATACATCTCCTCCACACACCTTAGAATATTAGTCATTTTGTTTTGGTTTGTTTCTCTCTCTCTCTCTCTCCTCTGCCCCCGCACACACACATATATGCTGGAGGGTGCGAGAACTCAAGAATCATGCTCAGTGCAATAGTTAACAAATGTGGCTTGCATCTTTTCCCAGTGTTCTTTATAACTCCTAAAGCATCCTTCCTTTGTCTGATATTCCGCAGCTGCAACTCTCATCTCTCGAGTTGCCATGGCTACAGCAGGAATCTAACACACCTGGTGGGTACCAGTTTGGGGAAAGCTGTGCTAGAGATTATGGCAAACTTGGTATAATTCATGTTTGCCTAATAACGTATAGGACTATGTATAAAACCACAAGCTGGAACATGAATGAAGTAAAATGCAGCCTGCACTGCACCCTATTTATGGCTGTGTGGGAGGTTACTTTGTCTTTCTGGTAATTTCCTTAGCATTCCATGAGACAATCTTCGTTCATGCCTCACACTGCTCTGAGTTTCCCTCGCTTGTCTTTAATGATGTGACTACACCGTCATATAAGATTGGCTACCAGGGGACATCACCCCACTCATTGCACCATCCTTGATTGGGTGGGAACGTCTGTGTGAATGATCCAGGAAGGAGGAAAATAAGCAAAGCATTTATTTCACACTTCTGTGGCTGGCAAATTGGGTATTCATAAAATAACAGGATTATCTTCTAAAATGAAAAAACTTTCATCTTGACTGGAAATCAGCAGAGTTTGGAAACAGTACTCTTTCTGGATTACAATTCCTGGTCATGCTGATGGGGATTCTGGGAATTGTAGTCCTCCACCCACCCAAAAGTTCCACATTCCTGAAGAAATTGGCACTGTAATGAGATATAAAGATGACTTGCTTTTCTAAAGAAGTCCAGGAGATGAAGCTCCACTCTGGACAAAAATGGGTGTGTGGTTTAGATATCAAAAAAATACATCAAAGTCTAGGGATTTGAAGAAATATTGCTGCATATTCACAATCGATCAGACACACTATCTCAACCTATTGAGATGTCAAGACAGCCTGTCAAGAATTCATTAATCCCTACATCCATTTAGGAAACAGTATATCTCTTGGATGCCTATAGTGTGTCTTGTTTATGTGTGACAAGCATTGGCTGAAATCCTGTAGTGCAGCTCTAAGTGTGCAGTGATGGTGATGTCATCAGCAATGGGAAATCAGTGCTGATTCAAGGCATTTTGGGGTGTAAATCATACCCAAAGCAATGAAATAATGTGACCCTGAAGTCCCCAAAGGAAACTTTTTAATCAGAGGTGACTTGCCACTGCTGATGACATCATCACTGCGGTGCACACAGAGCTGTGCAACAGGATTTCAGCCATTGTGTATTATTCATCAACCAATGAGTACCTACTGTTGCATACATTTACTTTGTACCCTAAATCCTAGGGTGGCAATATTCCAAGGCTTAGATATGACTGTTTTGCAGATTGTCTATGACATCAAGGCATATAGATTTCTCTGTTTCATTCTTCAAAACAGAAGCAGTATTTCATTATATGCATGAAGGAGTCCAGTATGGTTGTTGGCCTAAAGCTGAGCAGGCCCATGCCATGGCACAAGGGATTACACAAAAAGACTATAACAATAAACATTGGGAGAAAGGTTACAGCAGCAATATCCTTAGCACAACATTGGGGATGAATCCAGAGCATTGGGAGACCCAAATGCCTCCTGAGGCTAACCACAGCATTCCCCAACTGCCAGCTGGGGCACAACCAGGGCTAACAGTCCACCAGACATGACATGGGTGTATGCCACTCTGTGGCTCAGTATGTCCTGAAGAAGCATGACAGAAGTGTGTCCTCATCAGAAATTCGCTCTTCACTTGAGGAGAGAAGTGATGTAGTAGGGCTTAGCATGTTCCACTCCCACTGCACAGTGGAGTGGATTTTTCCTAATTCATTGCAGCTGAATAAGGCATCTGTCTATCTCTCTTGCCATCCTTCATCTCTCTTACATGGAGGTCTACAAAGTTCAGAATCCATTCTGAATTCCATCACTCATATTTCCATTCCCACTTTGTATTAGACTTTCTCCACTCCCTCTTTAGCACTTAAACCCTTCCACATATTTGCTGGCTTCTGTCATGTCCACACCTTGAATACCATTGAGCCAAAAATGGATCATTCCCCAATTTCACAGGTCAGATTTTAATGTGCTTCCGAGAACTGTGTCCACTGCCTTTCTGCTGTCGAGACTTCCAGGTGCAGCTTCCCTCAGCTGCGTGAGGAGAGACTGGAAAAGGTCCTGGGAAAAAGAGAGTGGGAGATGGTTGTCCACTTCCAGAAAAACAAATCAATGTGGAGATTGACATTCCCAGATGAATTTTATAATCTGTTGCTATTAAGCTATTAAACTGAAGGCAGACAAAATACAGTCAATTATTAGGAACACAAAGAGAAGACCCAACTTTTAGACATTTACAAATTAGCATCAGGCCGAACTTCCATAAAACTAAATATTCAGCTTGAACTTGGGGAGAGCTTGGGGGGCAAAGAAAAGGTGAACAATTCCATTCACAAATACTAGGGAAGACAACTGTACTTGTAATGGTCCATAGCACACGTGGTAAAAACAAAGGAATCTTTGGGCATTATGCAGTTTTCCCACTAGTATTTTGCATTTAGCTGGCTAGATGGTACAGTGGCTTGGGTATCTGGCTGCAGAGTCAGAGACTGGGGTTCAATTTCCCCACTGTGCCTTCTGAGCATAGAATCAGCCTATGTGGCCTTGGGCAAAACACACAGTCCCAGGGCACCTCCAAAAGAAAGGAAGGGTAAATCACTTCTGTCTCTACCTGGAAAACCTTGAAAAGGGGTCGCCATAAGTCAGAACTGACTTGATGGCACATGATGATGATGATATTTTGTATTTAATGATTGCTTTTCATTGTGCTTCGATGCATTCGTTTAATTTTTTTAAACTTGGAACTACTATTTAAAGTTACTATTGATAAAGTGGAGACTAAATACAAATAATTAGATTTTAATGACTAGTATTTTAATGATTAAAACAACAAGCAATGATCCTGTCACAGAAAAGTCTTCTTCCTGGGCAGTAGAAGGAAAAGATTCCTTCCACTTTCCTTGGAATGTTTTTTTGCATTTTTAGCCAAGTGCTGCAGCGTCCACTTGGAAATGCAAGCGGACGATAAAGTTGCATGAACCGATAAAGCCACTGTGGATTTCTATGCTTGCATTTGTGGTACTGTACAATAGATTATATGAGTGGATGAATTGCCAAGTTTCACATTGTTGCATGCTCATTTTTTTTTAAATAATGCATTTTCCATTCCCATTTATGAAAAAAAAAATGGTAAATTTTCTTAAGTGCTGATAAATAAGAAACCAAACTAAATTATGTCACTGGCCAGATTCACTAGGCAGAGCAGTACCCTGATGGGAGAAGACCACATTGAAGCTGTCCACCATATTGCTGTTAAAGAGGACAAGATTGTCAGAAAACCTTTAGTGGTGAATTGTCGTAAGTTAACAAATCTCTATAGGCATTGTGGGCTGCACAGCAAGCTGTGTGACTTGGTATGCAACAGATAATGCCTATGGAGACTACTTAACGTATGGCAATTCACTGCTAAAAATTACTCCTTTTGTGTAACTGTGCAACAGGATGTTGGTCCAAAACAGGATTTTTGACATACTGCAGGAAATATATACCGTCTGTCTTATTCTGCCTCATGCATGCACATATATTGGATGTAATCCTATTGGTGTTCACATAACTTCCCAGCTAATTGTGGCTAATTTACAACGTGCTGGGGCATGTCTAGGTTTTGCTATTAGGTATATCACCAGGGAAAACAACTGAGAAGTGTTACAGCAGCTCAGCAGTTAGGCACAATTAAGTGCAGCATGACACAAAAACCTTATACAAATACCAACAGGACTCTGCACATTATTTTACAATTGTTACATAGGGGCCCCTCTCCTGTGACATCCTAAGGGCCTGGCTCCACTCTCAGGTTTTCACCCCTGAAATCTCATTGGAAGGGAGGCAGCTGACCAGGTAGTTCTAGCCACCTGAATATGATTTCCTTGGTTTTGAACAGTTCCAAATTTCACTTTCAAAACTGAACTTTAGAGGATACACTTCAAACACTCAAAAGCTCAACTCTAGTTAATGAAGATTTTCATGGCTTGACTTCACAGTATCTCAGAAGGAAAGACACTGAGCTACACCGTTGCCAGCGTTAATTTCCTGCAGCCAGCAATATATTTTAAGTTCAATATAGTTCTCTAGGTGCGTTAGCCATCTGCCTTTTCAAGCAATGTGTCATACAGTATCAAAGAATAAAACTGTCACACCAAAAATTGGGAAAGAATTACATAAAGACACATCAGATGTGAAATAGAAGTAAGCAAGATTATGTCACTAAAATCTGTAAAACAAACAAAACCTCCTTGAGATTCAAGGTACCATTTTATAAGTTTTTTAAAACACCACTTGCCAAAAAGCATTGCTATGTTGCCACCCGTTCATCTTAATATGTAAAAGAAAAGACATGTACACATTTGACAAGTGGACTGGAATAGAAGCTAGTGATAGGGTGTTTAATGTTTTCTACAACCTGTATGGAAGAGGCAGAATAACGATACCTGAGTGTTTCAGCAGCACCATTTCCACATAGACATACATAATTTTTCAGTGGCATTGTCCTGAAAGAACTCTTTACGTGATGCTGAGGGCAAACCATTAAGTCGTGCTCTTGAAAAAGCCATTTGGTATCTAGAAATGGTTAGATCTTGGAAATAATATACTAGTGGTTCTCAACCTTGAGTCACCAGATGTTCATGGACTAAAACTCCCAGAAGCCTTCACCACTAGCTGTGCTGGCCAGGATTTCTGGGAGTTAGAGTCCAAGAACATCTGGAGACCCAAGGTGGACAACCGTTGTAATATACTATTCTGTGTTACAAGGAACACATCACCCCTTTTCCACAATAGTTTCACTGGCTACTGATCTGTTTCCAAGCATAATTCTAGGTTATGATGAAGCCCCATACAACTGGGGCCCAGGAATATGAAAAATCATATTCACCGGCTGAGATCAGCGGGAGAGGCCCTTCTTTCAGTCCCAACCTTCTGAGGCTCGTTTGCTGAGCAAGCAAGACTAGGCCTTCTCAGTGGCTACTCGTAGGCTTCAGGCCTCCTGCCAAGGGAGGCTACAGAAGCCTCTTTCTTTGCTATCCCTCCATTGGCAGTTGGTGAGCATTTTGTTCAGGCTGGCCTTTGGCAACTTATTAAAGGCAAGTAGTCTGGAACTGAGTGTGTTGAGGTTCTTGTCCTTTTAATGTAAACCAGGGCTCAACTTTTAACAGACATGTCTTAAAGTGGTTTCGTTTCAATTGCATTTTAATATATGGGTTTAATTTTATTTTAGCATGTGTATTTATGGTGTTTCAGCTTTACAGATCATTATATATTAAGCCGCCCTGGGACCCAGTCCTGGGAGAAAAGCAGTAAACAAACAAACAAGTGGAAGGGCAATAGATCTACAGAGTTCCTATTATCGCATTAGTGTGTCTTGGGAGTTGCAAACACATGTGAAAAAAACTGTCCAGAGCACTATATACCGAATTTTAATTTCTTGCCAGCAAAAAACCCAATCTCCTATAAGCACGCATCCAAACGAGGCAGCCCATTGTACAGTTTTATGTTCCATTGTATTAGCTGTGAGTATAATTGCATATGATAGGAGGAAATGTGCACTCGGGATGCTGCTTTACAATAGCAGCTATTACTTCCATACAGAGATGCCTGTGGCCAGCCAAAGCAAGATGAAATCCCTTGTGATGCTGTTCCTGTAACCAGATGCTTGGCGAAGATCACAAGTGAAAGAATAATAATGGCCTATTGTTGGACGGAAGCAATGAACAATGGGACCTCTTTCTAGATACACTGAGATGCAGATCAAGAGTTCCGGTGGGCGAGATGAGGGAACTGCATGGTGATTCTCCACCTACGTATGTATTTTTAATAGGGAAAAAATAAATACTGTTCATGGATTAGGCATCCTTCAGTCTCGAGAGACTATGGTAACGTGCTCTGAATAGAGGACTTGGAACAGTGTCTAGTGTGGCTGAGAAGGCCAATTCGAGAGTGAACTGTTCATGATGAGGTAGCAATATAGGCTTCCAGAGTCGAGACGTAATATACACCTGACTGGTTTGCTTTAGTGTGAACAGTCCAGTTCACCTCCAAATTCGGAATTTAACAGGATCCAACTGCTGATTTGCACTTGCATGAGTGAAATGGTATAAGTGACAGTGGCAAATTGCTGTTATTTAGTGAAGTGTTACTTCTGTTCCCAGCTGTGTGCCTGATCCACCACTCAGCAGTGCACTGGCTTCAGAAAAAAAAAGTGTCAAAAAGAGATAACACAAGTTTATTTGTGTGCTATAGCAACAGATACAAAGCAGTTCAGGAAATGCAGGCAGCAGTTCAATTCACAGTGCCAACCAGTTTTAGCAAATGTTATTTGCACCAGTCGCAGTTCTTTTAAAACCTGATGGGTCCTCATTGCCCATTCAAGACCAAATAATCACAAAACATTTGGTACGGCACTTGGAATAGCTTACAGTGACATACTGGGCAAAATCCTGTTTATGCAGACATAATGTGAAGTTAGTAATACTTGTGCTGTCAAGTCAATTCTGACTTATGGTGACCTTTTCCAGGGTTTTCCAGGTAGAGGGTACTCAGAAGTGGTTTGCCATTCCTTTCTTCTGGGGGCGGCCTAGGACTGTGCCGCTTGCCCAAGGCCACCCAGGCTGGCTCTGCTCCCTGGAGTCACAATGGGGAATCGAACTCTAAACCTCTTGCTCCGCAGCCAGATAACTAACTCACTCCAGCCAGCTCATCATAAAGTCTGCCTGTGGAAATATGCCAGATAACAAGACATTGAACAATTTGATTGCACAATCAGTCCCACGACTCCCATTATGACTCTTGTGCAATATGAAGTGGTTTGTGGATAGCACGTCTGCCTTGGTGCTGTTGTAGCTATGCCCATGTAACTACACAAGATAATTTTGCCTGACGTTGCTAGAAAAATCAATCCCTTTTACCCCTCCCCCCCCCAGCTGCTATGGTAATTGCAACTCTGATCAGAAGGAGAAAGGAGGCTGGGTTGAGATTGGCAGGGGCATCGTTGTCAATCACTGGTACCAAATCACACCTCTCTTACTTCCTCCACCACCTCCCAGAACTGCCTCCCAGTTAAGGAAGAGATCTTCATCTCCGCCTTTCTTTGTCCTGAGGCAGCAGCTGTTGGAACTGATTAAAGCCATTTCATAAGCTGATGCTATCTCACAAAGAAATTTCATGAGATGAAGATGTTTTTACAAGCTGCTGTCAGCAAAGAGCGTGTCTGCACTACACAGTTAAATCACTTTGATGCCCCTTGAACTGCTACAAAATTCTTGGAGTTGCAGTGTGGTGAGATACATAGAATGTACTGCTATAGTGCACTAGAGTTTTCTAGCAAAGAATTCAGAGTATCTTTCCAAAGTACAGTTCCCAGCATTCCACAAGATGGTGTCCATAACAGCTAAAGTAGCATCAAACTGATATAACTATATAGTGAGTGCATGTCATGTGCTGTCAAGTCACTTCTGACTAATGGCAACTTTATGGATTAATGGCCTCTAAAAGGTCCTGTCATTAAGACATTGCTCATGTGTTAAAATTGCAAACTGAAGGCCATGGCTTCCTTCAACGCAGTGCATGTTAGGTCATCCTGTTTTCTTACAGTCTTCTGTATTTGCAAGTATTACTGTCTTTTCCAAATAGGATAGCCTCCGTTCAATCATTTTAACTTCTAGTAAGAACTCTGGCTTGATTTGATCTAGAACTCTCTTAGGTCTGTACTATCCATACGAATCTTCTGAAGAAACTGGACACATCACGTAGCAACCAGCAATAGCAATAGTCTGAATCTTTGGTGATACACTAAGGGAAAGAGGCAGAAGGCAGCTAAATGTGGACTTTGCCCTACTGTCCATATTCTGAGCAAAACCCGAGAAGGCTGGGCTCTGGCCTGTGGGTTGTACAGCCGCACTACTGCTGCAATCTTAGCATGCAACTGCCATATCCCAAAACATCCCATCTGCCTTTTCTACAGCTCCTGCTATGATGTCAAGGAAATATCTTTGAAAATACAAGACACAGTCTTGGACTGGTATGATATAACAGATACAAGTTTTAACCAAAAACATCATTAGTTGAACAGCACTGTAATATGCACACTGTTCCCAATATTGCAATTTTTTTGCCATTCTGATGGTGTTATTTCAAACATCTGCAGTTGGTTATAATATTTTATAAAATTCTGTGGCATTTTTCCCAGTGCTCCAACAACAACTGGGACTACTGAAACGTGTTTCGTCCACAAGCTAGTTATTTCTATGGCCAGGTCTCTGTATTTTGTTAATTTCCCTAATTCTTTATCTTCATCACTGGCATCCCTTGGAATTAGAATGTCAATTGTCAAGACATTTCTTTGTTCTCTTGCTATTATGGCTGATGTATTATGCTCAAGGTATTATGTCTGTTCGTTTGAATCTGAAAGTCCCACAAGATCTTAACTTGTTCGCTTTCTGACACCTTCTCTACCTGATGTTTGCACGGCTTCTTGGATGCTGGAAGATTATATTTTTTACATAATGACCAATGTATTCATTTTGCAACTCTACCATGTCTAGCTGAACATGCACAGATGAGGTGTGACACAGTTTCATGTTTTTCTTGGCAGAGTCAACATTTGCAATTTACACTAATTCCTGAATTTTAGCTTTCATGACATTGTTTTAAAGTGCTTGTTCTTCTGCAGCAAAGATCAAGCCTTCGGTTTCTTTCTTAAGGGTCCCCAGTTTTAGCCATGCTCATGTTGAATTTGTTGTTGTTGTTGTTTTCTACTAATTTTGGAGCTACCACAAGCAGCAAAGATCAAGCCTTCAGTTTCTTTCTTGATGCTCTCCAGTTTTAGTCATGCCCAAGTTAAGTTATTATGTTTTTCATCAATAGTTCTCAAATATTGTCCATACAGTAGTTTATTTTTCCAGCTGTTTGATTTATCTTCAAATCATTGTGTGTGTTTTTTAATATTCAACCTTTGTTTCTATTGTTTTCCAGGATGTTTTCTTATTCTTATTAGTTGCTCAGAATCCTGTGTTCAGCTGGAACATTGCTTCTTGTCAGCTGGAGAAGTTAATAGAGAGAAACTACTACATATAATATAGCTTCTTATTTAGAAAATTATATCCTACGGTGCTTGATGTTCCAGATAAGGAAGTAGCCTGGTTTTATATGCAACCGAAAATTTATTTATTTCCTTATTTATTTCTAGAAAAGAAAATGACTACTCTGAAAATGGACTCAACTCCTGTCATCGGTATCTCCAGTGGTATCTGAAATACATTTGAACTTCTAAGGGGCTTTTAAAAGTTAATAAGAATTCAGATTAAAGGCTTGCATTTGCAATATTACCCGGCCTACTGTCTGGTTCCAGCAGGCGAGAAGCCAAAGCCATGCAGTTTGAAAACATGAAAGAGGCACATAATATTTGAGTCTCCATTTTGCAGAGGAACTTCCTGAGTGGTGGGAAGCTTGAAGCACTTGGAAAGTTAAAGCGACAAACATGAAAAGCGCCAGCCTACCATCCAGGTCTCAGTGGTAAGAACAGAAAATGCTCACTGAGATCAAACAGACAAATTCAGCTGCCACCTTTATGTAAGAATCCAGGTGTCCCAGCTCAGTCACCTTTGTATGCAGAAAATTCAAAGGTTTATCCAGAGTATAGGAATTTACTTTTAAAACTGATTAGTTTTAACCATAATTTCAAGGCCACCAAAGTAGTTACAGAAGCAGAACTTAGAAAAAGGACTTTTCTGGACCAGCTGCTGGCTGAGAAACTAATTACAAGTAACTTGATGGTTGAAAGTTGCAACTAGAGTAGGCCCATTGAATCAGTTTGCCTGCCCTGCCTCCATGACATCAGAAGGCTCCACCCCATGACATCATAACAGCACAGCTGTGGTCTCAGATTTTGGCAGCTGAAATATTAGAGAATGGAGTGTGAGGGGCCTGGCAAATTAGTATGAATGAATCCTCAGTATTTTTGCTTCTCCCATCATGAGCAAAACTGGCAACAATTTCTGAAAGTGTTATTTGAGATGAGAGAAATTATACATATATTATCAATTTGCAGAAGTTAAAAAAGTTGCAGAATGTTGTTTTCTTTGCTACAGAATTTGGATTGTTTCCATATGGAACAACAACAACAACAACAACAACCAACCAACCAACCATACATACTGCACCGATATTTAACAGATACTTAGGTTTTCGGTTAAAACTTGTATCTTTTATATAATACCAGTCAATGTTTTTATAATTTTGATTGACTGCACCTGGTGTTTTTGAATAATAATTATAATTTCTTCCAATAAGTATTATTATTATTAACATAGTGCTCCGTTT
Source organism: Intellagama lesueurii (assembly GCA_037013535.1). NCBI lineage: Eukaryota > Metazoa > Chordata > Lepidosauria > Squamata > Agamidae > Intellagama > Intellagama lesueurii. Next base: position 15,560,330 of record JBAJHW010000004.1, read on the forward strand.
CTTACTGACATCTCCATGTGTGATTGCCTCTTTTTTTACATTCTTTATATCCTGCAGATGTCAAAAAGACCTCTTGAGGCTCATCAATGTGAGATTCTCAAGAAAGCCAAGTCATGCATTTGCCATTTGCAAATGGTATCTAGAATAGGAACAATGCGTCTTCTCCTTGTGTAGTTCCTCTTTTTGTAACAGTGCAAATGACATGCTTGTTGAAATAGGGCAAGATTCCCCAGGTTTCTTATTGCCCGTGCTTATGCTTGTTCTGTCTTCCTTCTCTCTCTCTCTCTCTCTCTCTTTCTCTCTTAGCATCTGCTTCTATCATGATGGACAAGTCTCGTGCACACGAACCCTTCAAAAACAATCCACATAAACCTATGACACACTGATCTCCTTGGGAACATTCCCTTGTGTCTTCAACAATACTCCTGTATCCCAGGCTTCCAGCAGCTTGAAGTCTCTGGCAGCTGGACTGTCCAGTGGCTCAATTTCTGACTCATTCTTTATTGGGGCTGTAACGATCTCCATATGTCTGGGATCTTTGGAAGGGACGCAGGGGTTGCACAGAACAAGCCTCAGTGGATTATACCCTTAACTCTTTGCAAACAGCTCCATGGTATCCACTAGATGTGCACTTACTGGCATTGTTGCTACAGCTCCTGAAACAGCTCCTGCAGTGGCCAGAGAAGTTCTAAGGCAGGGATGGGCAGTTGCCAGAGGCCTGCAGGACGGACATACCAGTCCCTGGACTTCGGACAGCCACACCTGCTCCTCGACTTCCACCAGCCGAATTTTCATCTTACAAATGTTTTTAAACTGAAAAAAATCCTCTTGTGTCTTCTAGTGGCCATTTTTTTAAAAAATAAGCAATTTGGGGGGGCATGTTGGAATCTGATGTATGCTAGGCCCCCTTGAAACACCTCAGAATTTCCTCCCACAAGGATACAAGGAAAGGCAGAAAGGAACCTTTTGAGCATTAAAAAAAGTTTAGGGTGTGTTTGAGGTGCCCCCGGTGTGCTGAGGGGCCATGATACTCACCTCTGTCTAGTCTGCCACCCATATGGCTTTCTGGTGTGATGAGGTATACAGAGTTTGGAAGGAGACGAGTTGCAGAAAACTATGTTATCTTTAACATGTTGTACAGCAGTAAACAAAGGCAAAATAGCGTTCTTTTTAAACAGATTCAATAACTCTTGAAGAAATCTTGAGAGTGCCTTGCTTAGGGTTTAGTCCATCTGTCTCAGTATTATAGCCTGTTGTGAGTCTCTAGCCACCCCCAAGAATTCCTGCTCCAAACTCACGAGTGAGATACCACATGTTTCCCTCCCCGTTACAGTTCACGAAATTTTCACAAAATATTTGTATTGGTTTTTTTCCCTTTCTGACGTTAAGCATGCACAGAGACGCCCAGCCAGCATCAAAGTTAGCAACGACCCATCCAATGGGTCTGCTTTTGAAAAGTCTCTGCAGCGACACAGCAGCAGTTGTTACTGTTTTCATTTTTCTGAAACTACATGATCCTGCAATAGAGATGGGCACGAACTGAACCACGAACCAGGAAAAAAACAACCAACTGGGCTGGTTTGTGGATCCTGTTTTGCCAAAGCAAAATGAAACAGTGAACTTTTTTTTTACTTTGGCAAAAAAGTACCAAACTTTTTTCTACTTCGGCAAAGTGGGATGCCTGCCTACCCCCCTGTCCATTGCTCCTATTGCTTCCCTACCTGCCACCGCCATTCTCAGAGGCAGTGGACTGGGCTTCCCTGCTAGGAGAATCTAGGCCCACTGCCTCCGTGTATGCACCCACTGCCCAGCTGATCAGTGATGGTGGTGTGGCAATAGCAGCAATGGCAGCAGGGTGACAACAGTGGTGGTACAACAGAAGCAAGTAGGGCCCTCCCAGCAGGCATGAACCAAAAGCCGAACTGTGAACTGATTCAGTTTTCAATATGGTTTGTGGTAGGTCGCGGCTAACCACGAACCATCACAAACCACAATTTTTCAGGTTCATGCCCATCTTTAGTCTGCAATAGTGCAAAACTGGTCTTGTAAATATATACATTCTCTCTGAGACCATTAAAAAAACCCTCATCCTTTTGCCACGAGAAGAAGAAATCATTTAGCATAATTTTTTGGAAGACATTTATTTTATCCTTCCTTGAATTACACCTTGCCTCAAACTTTTCTTGGCATATTAGCAACCCAAGAACACAAGCCAGAGATAGGGAACCATATTCTGGAGATGGGCAGATTCTCTCCCATGGGCCAGAGGATGACAGGACATGTCTTAATTGCATTGGTGTCCATTGAAAGGGAAAGCGGCAACACAGGAATCACTACTGTTATCACCAATAACTGATCAGGGATAACAGTCCAGATCCCTCTCCCTTGTAGATTAACAGTGGGAGTTTGGAGGATGACCTGTTACTATCTGTGTTATCAGATTTCAACATTGTGCGAGCCAAGTTAGGTCAACAGACTGGAGGACTCCCTATAAGCCTTCCAGGGCCCTCAGACAAAGGATAAAGCCCACTGACATCCCCTTTGGCCAGACCTCTTCTGATCCTGAAGCAAGCCCCAACCAACTTTATGAAAGAACACCCCATCTGAATCCACTCTGTTGCAGTTGCAACATGAAGAATCCAAGGAGTGATATTAGGAACTGTGCTGGATCAACACCAAGGGACTACCAACGTCCCATGTTCTGTTGATCCAGGGGACAACTGATTGGCTGTAGCACACTGGGGCATGAAGGCAACTACCAAGAGGGCCCCAGCAACTGCACACAAGAGATGTTGTCTTGCTGGAGGCTGAACCCTATTTGCTCCCTCAAATGTTGTTATGGTAAATGTGAGTTTGAGTAGCCACCAGCCGTTCTCTGAAAGTTTCAAGATGTCAGATGCTTCTGTTTGACTTCCACTGATATTTTGCCTCCAGTAGTTGATACCAGGCTCCAGAAATGACCTTCTTCGTTCACTTCAGCAATGGGAGGAGTTCCACACCCACATTTATTTGCATTAGTGATGCAACAAAATGTGAAATGGGGCAAAGGTTAAAAATATGACTTTCCCCAGTTTGAAAAGTCACACCCCATTAGGAGTGGCTTGAAAACTGGTGTTTCCCATTATCACCAGTAGCCAGTCCTACCCTGTCACTCCTGTCTTATACCAAGCAAAATTACAAAGGGCTTGGAAACTAGTAGTAGATCCAATGCATATAGATATAGGTTTGCAGGTGCCCTCTTAACTAGTCTGGATAAATTGGATAAAAAGTCATGGGCAATTAAATGTTCTATACCTCCCTAGCAAGAAGGAAACTTCTTGGGAGCACCGTTCCCTGGCAGGGTGCAAGGGCTGTTAGATCTTAAGAGACAGCTGGAGTTTCAAGGCATTGCTATGCTTGTAGAGTCAACATTCTAGAAATTTCTGCATAGGAGAGGGTATGACATCAGCCACTTCCCTTTAGGCTTCCTTCTTCCTTTTGAACTGCTGTAACAAGAGTGCCTGAAGGGGATTCCAGCTCAAATGGGCAATCAAGAGCCATGAACTTTACAAAATATCTACTCCTCATTTCTTGATATGGACCAATCCAGCGGTCTGTCTTTTTCAGTTCTGCTAATTGTGGGGCTGCTTAAAGTTACTTTAATGATGAGCATCTGTACTTCCAAATTTACAACTGCAGCATTGCTCCCGATGTGATATGTGCAATAGGCAAAGCCACTTGGGCTGCAAACCCTAGCTGGAATTGGTGGCAACTACTGCAGTTACTGGACATATTTTGCCACTTGCTTGGCCAGTGAAAAATTGTTTTCTTTCTTAGCTCTGGATTGCCCTATTGTGTCCTTACCTGGATTCTGGATTCATTTGCCCCTCATGCCTATTTCCACAATTCATTGGCCAAGAAACAGTTCTACCCCCACTCACTCCCCGAGCATGCCCCACGTCAGTGACATTACACAGGCTTCTGCTCTCAAATCCTGGCCCTGAAAGCTCACGAAATGAGCTGCTGCTAACTGGGCAACCCTAAACGTCCTTGAGTTTGAGGGCTTCTTCAGTTCAGGTCTGGTCGAAGGTGTAAAAATAAAGGACCCTCACCAGTCCTTGGAGAAGAGACAGCAGAGGTCATTTCTACTGAACTGGGTCTATTCAGCAGCTCCTAGGCCTTTTACAGTCTACAGTATCATTGCAGAGCTTTGTGGTGTTATGGCTGGAGGACTGGACGGGATCCCAGTTTAAGTCCCCCTTGAACCACCACATTCACTGGGTGGGCTTGGGTTAGTTACTCTGTTTCACGGGGTCCTTGTGAGGGCAGAATGGGGAAGAAAGCCATGCATGCCACCTTGAACTCACTGAAGAAAGGTGGGACATAACTTTAATGAATAATAAATAAATAATACAGAAACTCACCTCATACTCTCTTTCCAGCACACCTAGAGCTTGGAAAAGCTACTTTTCCTCCTCCAAATTCCCCCAGCCTGCATGGCCAGTGGGAGTTCTCAGCCAAAAAAGTAACTTGTCCAAGCCCTGAGAAAACTGAATATTGGGTGGTTTGTTTTTTTGTTTTTTTGTTTTGTTTTAAAGAAACAGCTCTTGTGGTTTTGCGTATGTTAACTTCAGCAGAGAAGAAAACAGAGCATTACAAATAGTTTCTAAGGGGGAGAACAATGTTGTAAAGAATAACATTGATTCCAAACAACCGAAGCCAAATGTTTTTGGCTGGTGTTCAAGGCAAACGAAACCTGAATTTGTTTTCCCAACTTGGTAGTTGTAAAATGTAACATCTTTAATACCAGCAGTGAAATGGACTGCTTGGGGAAATATTAAATACTTAAAAGTTTACGTTGTTTATGGATAAGAAACATGTCCCCCATCGTGATGGGTGGAGTTTGCACACCAGGATGTTCTTTATATAACGGTAATCCCTGCTAAACAGTGTCCTCTCTCTGGGTCGAGAAGCACCCCATAGCATAAACCACGATCCTGCCCCGAACCAACCCATTTCATCTGATTTTTGGAAGCTAAGCAGATCAGACCAAAATAATACTCAGATGGGAGACCACCAAGAAAGGCTAGGAAAGAATCTTGCTTGTAATCTTGGACAGCTGCTTCCAGTCAGAGTTGACAATATTGAGACAGACAGACCAGTGTCCTGATGCTGTAAAGGGCAGCTTCCTTATGTTCCCACATCACAGGTCAGTATCCTGTTTATATCCTGTCCATCCTAAATAAATGTGCCAGGCGTTACAATGGACACCAAGGAATTACATTGTTGAATTGTGCAATGAGTCATGTATCCCTGGGGACCAGATTTCAATACCGTGCGGGCCAAATTAGGCCAACAGACTGGAGGACTCCTCGTGGCCTTTGGTATAAGCCTTCCAGGGCCCGCAGAAAAAAGGATCAGGCATCCCCTTTGGCCAGACCTCTTCTGATCCTGAAGCAAGCCCCAACCAACTTTATGAAAGAATGCCCCATCTGAATCCACTCTGTTGCAGTTGCAACATGAAGAGTCCAAGGAGTGATATTAGGAACTGTGCTGGATCAACACCAAGAGACTACCAACGTCCCATGTTCTGTTGATCCAGGGGACAACTGATTGGCTGTGGCACACTGGGGCATGAAGGCAACTACCAAGAGGGCCCCAGCAACTACACACAAGAGATGTTGTCTTGCTGGAGGCTGAACCCTATTTGCTCCCTCAAATGTTGTTATGGTAAATGTGAGTTTGAGTAGCCACCAGCCGTTCTCTGAAAGTTTCAAGATGTCAGATGCTTCTGTTTGACTTCCACTGATATTTTGCCTCCAGTAGTTGATACCAGGCTCCAGAAATGACCTTCTTCGTTCACTTCAGCAATGGGAGGAGTTCCACACCCACATTTATTTGCATTAGTGATGCAACAAAATGTGAAATGGGGCAAAGGTTAAAAATATGACTTTCCCCAGTTTGAAAAGTCACACTCCATTAGGAGCGTGTCCCTGACACAACTGGATGCACAATGCTTTGGTGGAAGTGCTTCAAGGATAGCACTTTTGCCATGGCTTCAGTGCAACTCTCGTGTGTGCTAACTCAAGTTACACGTCCATAGTCGCACAATAGGATTCTGGCCACTGGGTACAGTTTTCTTCCCGTACTATAACTCATATAACTCAGTGGACTCCATGACAAGGATCCTGCACTGCACAGCCTTGTTTGGGGAGTTTGGCTCACATTAGGATTTGGCAGAAAGTTGGAATGGAGCAAGAGGCATTCCAAGAAATTTTGCTTCCCAAAGCAGAAAAGCAAACAGTTCACTGCTCACCCAAAACAAAGCACAGAGTCGCCAGAGCACTACAAAGCACAGATTGGCGGATGACCCTACCCACACTTTCCCCCAACTTTTTTGGAATTTGTAGCAGGCATTGGGTTGCTATGATATGCTGAGGGCTGTTCATTCAGTTCATTCACCTGCAGTAAGGAGGAATGGAATTATTCTTGAGACAAAGAAAAGTGGCTTTTAAATTTCCCAAAACATTTGGGCATTGCAGCATGGGGCCTGAAAGGATGTCATAAAAAAAGAAGAGGGGGCTACCGAGGGAGAGGGAAGGGCGTTAGGAGAGGGACAGCATGTCAGTTGATAAAGAAGAGCTTCAATTTATACTTTCTTCCAGTGCCAGGAAATGCAGGTAGGGACAAAATCACAAAACAGGCAAGAGAGCTTCACTTTATGATATTGTGTTTGAAAAAGACACAGGGGAAAAAAACCCCTCAATGTATGGTTTGATTTTTCTTAAAAAAATATAGAAAGTGTGTGCATGAATCTGGGCAACACACACACACACACACACACACACACACACATAGTGGGGGAAGACTTTTAGTGCTCCTGATGCTTGGCAAGCTTTCTCTTTTTCAGTGGGCAGGCTTTTAAATCATCCTTTTCATTGGCTGAAGAAATAAGGCGATTAAGCACTTCCCAGAAAGTTAGTGCTGTAGGTCGTGTCACTTGACTCTTCTGCCCAAAGAATCCGCACACAGGCCCAGACCACAAGCCAAATGTGGCGTCGCTCTTTTGATGAGCTCAAAATTTGTCAAAGGAAAGAAGATGGGGGGGGCCCCCACGGGGAACAGAGGGGGCTGTTCCAACTCAGCAGCACCCATTAGGGAGCAATAAGCCAACCCACCCCCTCCAGCCATCCCCCAACTTTGGAACATGTGTTAGGACCATCCAACACAGAAATAATTTGGATATTTATGGCTTTGGCCTGAATTCAAGAAAGCAAGAGAACCAGTCTTTTTAATAAAGCAGCAAAGACAGAAGGAATGATAGAAACGAGAGGGAACATCGCAGTCCATCTTTGATGTGACGGAACAAGAAAATGATTGTGTTTGCTTCATCTTGGGTTAAAAAAAAAATCAATGCCTGGCACAGATAAAATCTTTATTTTATCACCCCATTTCCCCAAAGTCCCATTTATCACTGAGATCTTTGCTCAAGAGCTGTGCTCTCTGGTGCATTGTTCACAATGCATGCCCATTTTTTATTAGGCCCAACATCAGCACGAGGGAGGTGTGAAAATGTCAAGCTCAATTTCATCAAAGCTTGAGTTTTCCGAAGACCAGGCTCCTTCCAGTGGGGGGTCCACAGACGATGGTAAGCCTTTCCGTCCTCCCTGCAAGGAAATGAGTGCATATATTTCGAATGCATCAACCTCCTTTTGTATGCATTTCCCTGACTGGCTAAAACCAATATTCCTACAGAATTTTGCAGGCACATTCTTCCCATAAGCACATTCATTGAGGAGAGGGGGAAGGATTGCGGTACCAACTCATGAATGTACACTTTTCAGACTACAAATGGCATGTGGAGGCATATTTGGTTGTGGAAGGTGCCAATTGGGTAACTGCATCATAAAAGGTAAACTGGTGGATCCCTAATCAGCACCCAGAGTGGGTCAAAAGCTAGAACTCACCAATGCACACAATGGTAGTGTGCTTTTTTAAAAATTGTTTTACTTTAATATTCTGTTTTTGCTTAAAACCTGACTCCTTTTGTTGGAGCTTTTGCAACCTCGCATGCTGCCTTTAGCAGGTATGGGTGGGAGGGACCTTTATGGGCTGGGGTGACTGTCAATCTATCCATCACTAACCAATTGGTACCTCCTGTCTCAGAATTGAAAGAGAGCCCCATTTCTCTGTTCTCTTTCCCTCTCTTTAGTCTGTTGGAAGCAGTGTTGTGTCTTGTTAGTTTACTGTTGATCTGTTCACAACTGTAAGTAATGACACCTTTCATTCTTTCTATTACTATTGTCTCAGAGTGAGTTATTGAAACTACAAGTGCCAGTTAATGTGAAAGGGGTGGGCTACCTGGGGAACTGGAAGCCATTCTGCTCTGTGAATTCCTGCACTTCTGCATCACTGTTAGAAGAATTTAACCAGAAACCCCGAAAAACCCCAGAAACACTTTTCATACAAAGTTCCAGACAACGCAGCTGCACCCACCATCTTAATTCTTCCAGAATGTCTCTTTACAGCCCATTCTGGGAACATGAAGATATTGACAGCTGCTGCCTCCACTTTACTTGACCCTGTTTCTATCAGTAGGGATTGGGCTCATTTCTGTCAACTTATTTATCGCTACTGCTGCAGCCATGATAGGCCCTATCTATTCCTATGTCCCTAGAAGGCTAACAAAGCAGGATTGAAGAGGCTTGTGTTTGGAGTGGATGGCTGGAGCTCACCATGCCTATGTTGCATCAAATGTGATTTTGGCCCTATATTTCATAAACCATATTCCTGGCTAGAATGCCCCCACATATAGCCAAGGAGTGAAATATAAAAGTAAATTGGGGGATCCTTTAACTTTGGGGCCTGAGTATACTCTAAATGGTCTCTGAGGAAGAGCGATAAAAATACATCTCCAATTTATATAAGTACATTTTGGCTGCAATCCTGTTGTGCAGTTCCACGTGCACAACAGATGACATCATCAGTGGCAACTCACCACTGATTAAAGGCAAATCACTAGTGACTAAAGGCAATGTCCAGGTGTATGCAATTCATACACGATGTAACAAAGTTGTGTGCACCCTAAAATTCCCAAAGCCTTTAATCAGTGATGACATGCCACTGCTGCTGATGTCATCCCTGTTACACACAGAGAGCTGTGCAACAGGATTTCAGCAAGCATATAAATGTATATATGAATTTAACAGGGATGTTGGCAACTCTTTGGTTCCAAGGCCCAAGTTCAAGTCCAAATCTTTGGTATAAGTCCTGAGTCCAAGTCTGAGTTTTTGGTACCAAGTCCTGTGCCCCAAGCCTCAAGTCCGAGTCCCTAATAAAAACAACAATTTTCCCCTGGCAAAAAAGAGGGGGGCAGTGGTTCTGAGTTGTGAGTCAAGTCTGAATCATTGGAATAAAAACCCGAGTTAAGTCCAAGCCAAATTGCCAGTGTGATTTAAGTCCAACTTGACAGTGAGTCACGCAACTCAAGTTCCCATCCCTGGTATTTAATAAGAGAGAGGGGGTCGTGGAGTGGAGTGGTTCCCTATCTTCCCCAGATGTTCTTGGACTACAGCTCCCAGAAACCCTGGCCAATATAGCTAGTGGTGAAGGCTTCTAGGAGTTTTCATCCACGAATATCTGGGAACCTAAGGCTGGGTATCACTGGTGCAGTGTATAGAGTGTCAGACTAGAATTCAAAACACCTGGGTTCAAATCCCCACTTAGCCATGAAAAGTCACTCGAGGGGAGGGGGCAGCTATGATAAATCACTTCTTCAACATCTCACCTACCTTGAAAACCTTTTTAGAATCACCATAATTTGGAACTGACTTGATGGCATTTAATAATAAGTGGGGACTGCGGGACAGGGGGAGGAAGTCTTTAATTACGGGAAATCACCACTGCCAGCATGATTTTACTGGTGGAAACAATTTCCAACTTTGAAAGGAATTACATGGGACCTCTGAGGGATCCCAAAATGGGAGAAGGAAGTGTTTGATTTCCAAAAAATTGTCCCAGCTGATGACTGTCATTAGTCATATTCCACAGAACCTACAGAAGAGGATTCCAGGAAAGAAGGGATAATCCCATTCCTTTTCATATAATTGCAACATTCTACATTAGTTTTACAGTGATGACTGTGGCCACATTAAATAATGGAAGATGGATACCACATGATTCAAGTCCTGACTTGTGCTGTGCCTTTGCACTGCTGAATTAAAAATATTCAGTTTTTTAAAAACAAATTTGAATCAATAGCTGGAATCCAGTAGTCAGTTGCAACTAAAGTAGGCCCACTGAATCAGGGGAGTATTTGGTGAGTCAAAATCTATGTAAGTTCTATTGATTCAATAGACCTATTCTAGCTGCAACTTACTACCGGATTTCAGCACTGGGTTTGACAGTGCTTGCAAAAGACAGGAAAGAAAATAGCTACTTTTAAAAAAACTACATCTCTAACAATAACTTATCTGCTTTCTGTAGCACCCACGTGCTTTTTGTACCATCAAACTATAACTGTAACTAATTACTTTTAAAGGTAACTTTTTGAGTTTAGCATCCTCTCTTTTCTCTGGCTGTGCTCTTTACTATCATTATCAAGGGTATCCCTTGTTCTTCTCATGTACAAATTGACTAAGGATGAGAAACATCCACTTGGCCGTGGTGGTAGACATTACCTAAGGAATTAACCAGGCCATGAGCTTGAAATGTGTACAATAAATTGGTGCTGAGAGAGATAACACTGGTCTTCAGCTGAATGCTTAGGAAGAGTTAACTGTGTGAGGGCTCCTAGTTTTGAAAATTGGCCTAAATGAAATTCTATTCTTCCTTAGGGATGTGAAATTTTTAGTCTCACTTGTGTAGTACTTGCATTCTCATGCCTTTCTTGTTTCATATTGAGTTGTAACTCTTTGCTTGTTTTTCTCTCACAGTGCAATTTGGGGGGGGGGGCTGTGCATCAAGGGACTGCATGTGTTTTTGCATCCAGATTTAGAACCTGTCCACACTGGCATATAGTTATGGTATATGGTTCCCTGATAGCCCTGTTTGGCACAGAAAAAAGACCCCACCCACTTGTGTTTCTACTTAAAATTATCCATCCTTCCCCTTTAAGAGCTGGCCCGTATCTTTCTGGCACAGGGCTGGGGCATGCAGTCTTTTTGGGACGGTTCATCGAGATGCAAAATAGTTCTTTGGTCTGCCTTTGTGGATGAGTACCAAGACTTAAAACAGATTGCACTGAAGATAAGGACTTTTTAAGCACCGGTCGGATCACACCAAATTTCAGCCCTTAGTTTAGGCATATTCCATGTTGACTAAAAGGCATGGTTGTCCATATATTTTAAATGTATGCATTCTTAGTATTTGCATTTCTATAATGTGCACAAGATTTAGTGGGTATTTTAATACTTCAGCATATATCACAACCTTTGCAAATGCATATATTTTGAAGGCAGGATGTGCTTCATCCCACAATGAGTCTTGGACAGAGAGAAATGGATACTGTTGAGAATTACAAACCTGATGTAATTCTTCTGTTGCTGCTGCAAGTTTGTATTACGCTGGTCTTTCGAAGGAAGGAAGGAAGGAAGTGGAGGGAGAATCATGTATGCTGAATTAAAATCTTGGCTTTTGTCTCCCTTTTTGCTAAAGCCAACTTGTTTAGCACACACAATTCAAAGAAAGAAAGAACAACAACAACAACAACAAACCTCCAGCAACCATAGATGTCAAGTAGAGACCAAAGTATGGAAATCTGGGCTTCTGCCAAACAGCTGCAAAGGAGCAAGGAAAGAGCATGATTTGAAGCAGAGACATGGCAAGCAAAGGTGGGGGGATGTTTAACCCTCTCTGCTGTTGCTTCCTCCCCCCCCCCCCCAATTATCTTTTGATGGAAGATAGCAGATCTCACTCCTCTTCAAAAGCCTCCTTCCTAGGCATGGGTGAGAATTTTGTTTGGTTCATTGGGGGGGGGGGGGGTTAATAATTTCCAAAATGTTTCTCTGTAAATTTGACAAGAATAAATCTGCAATTGAAGATATCCGATTGTGAGATATCATCCATCCAGATGGAGGGTTTTAAGGGCTTAGCTTTTGGCAATCTGCCCTGGGATTGTTGAGTATTTAGAGATAGAATAGCGAGGGCTACTCCCCCAACACTCTTTAACAGCTACCTGGCAGGTAAGTACAATACAATACAATCTGACTCTTGGTTTGTCTAGTCCAGTATTACTATGAATAGCAGTAGCTCGCCAATGTTTTGTTTTTCCTTTTTCCTACTGCTCTCTGCCAGACCCCTTACCATCTCCCATCCAAGAACTAAGTGGGCCCAATCTTGCTTGGCTTCCAAAGTCAGAAGAAATTAGTTGTGTTCAGGATGGCATGGTATACAACGTACCCATCTTCATGTTGGGGAGAGATGTACCCTTTTAATTTGGTGGGTGCAATGGCTGGTTTCTTTTTGGTACAAATACCCCCAAATTTGCACATTTCTTCCCTTATTTGATGGAAAGAACTTGAAATTTAAAACAAGAAAGGAAGGAAGGAATATCACTACATGGTCTGTCTGCAAAAGGGATCCAAAATAGACAAAAACCACCTTGAGCCCTCTTGATGAGAAGGGCAAGGTGTAAATAAACTAACTTACCAAATAAATAAAATAAACCAAAAAACAGAGACCAGTAACACTGTAACTAGACAAGTAACCAATGTGGGAGAAAGTGAAAGTGACAGATTCACTCCTCCCTAATTTACACCTGCGAGCCATAAAGAAACAGGATGTTCCCTCCCCCCTGCTCCTTACAGGGGGCTCTGAGAGTCCATTACTAAAAGTCAACATTGACATTAAGGGTAATATGTACTGGATCATTTTCTCTTCCACAATACAGTTTCTATATTTCTCAGCTTACCTTGTGCTTACCTTCCAATGACCAATCACAAAATAAGGGATGCTAAATGCAAGAGGCAGAAGTAAGGAAAAGCTTATGCTTTGCCACATAACATATGTCACCACTTGAGCAAGCAAGACTTCTAGATACAGGCTAAGTGAACGGTTTGGTTTGATGCTGAGAGATTGCCCTACGTGCATTACAGTATTTCACTGCTCTTTTATTCAAAGTATTAAAGGGAAAGAGCCAGCATCCTATTTATCATGCAGGCACACTATGCATATAGACACATACACACTCACACAACCCTCCAAATTCTCACACTGCGTCCTCTCTTGAATTGCTCATGAGACCTCTTGTGCCTTCTTTCTCTTGCGGTTCCTGTGGTGCTAAAAACAGAGAGAGGACAGATGTTTAAAGTAACGGTTAATAGTGACATCTTGTTGGGGCTTGCTAACACGTAATTTAGCTCATGGACCATCAACTAAACTATTAACCCTTTCTACTAACTTTCTCCTCTTGGTGAAGACTAAATGCAAAAGCTGGTAGCTGAGTGAGTCAAACCTGCTGTAGTGGGATTGCCTTTGATGTCTGATAATGAGAATCTCAAGGCCATTGGCAACCTCTCCACACACCCCACCCAAATTTCCATTCTGTTGGCACACTTAGCTCCTCTAGTTTGCAGATATTCTCTCCCAAATTGGTGCCCGGACCTCTTCGTTCCATCCTAGTATATGCATAGAGCTTGCCCATCCTCTTCCTAAGTGAATGCATTGTGGTGGAGATTTCTGGCAGTGGGGGATACACTTGCTGATTCTGTTACAAGGGTCATTCGTTCCTCAAATGTTCTCTTTCTCCACTGTGAACTTCGTCACTTCTCTGTATACAAAACCAGTGCCCTGCCACCCCCTCCCTCCTCCACATGGTTACATGGGAAATTTCTCAGAACAAAGAGTGTGTAGAGAAGCCCATAGACTGTAGACGGGTTGGGGCAACTTAGAAGAGAGACATTGCCCTTCCCTCCCAGAAGCTGTATTCTGCCACTTTCCCATTCCTATCGCCATGGTCTACTGATGTTGACGGTGTTGGTGCTTCTTCGTGTCACTTCAAAGAGGACAAGAGACATTCCCAAGCTATTGAGTTTCTTTCCCAGCTCAATGTAAACGAAAGGCAAACACAGCACTGAGTGACTCCATTCCCAGTTAAGGAATCTTTAAGCATTGTAATATATGGAGAGACACCGGAGGATGGAAGAGAATTGTGTTTTATTCAAGACTCCTCTAATCAGGAGTATCGACCCATTTGCCAAGACCCCTTGAAATATCACACCTCACCTTAAGAATTCAGTTCGCTCACACAGCATTTGAGAGAAATAAGGTGCACACAAATGTACAACATACTTAAAAATGTGAAAGGCGAAAGTAGGTACAATTGGAAAAAACATATATACAGACTTGCTGTGGTCAGTGGAAGGGATGCATAAACTAGCTAAAGAGCCTAAATAAAAACATAGATAAGGAAGAATGCACAAAAATGTATATGGATTCCAGGGCAAGAAGAAGAAACAACAGCCCAGTCTTCTTGTGGCTGGAGCAGTGGTCTGAAGCCAGCAGCGAGCCATGGAGGGGGCCAGAGGTGGCATGGCGATATGGCCATGTGGCTCCGTGGAATGCTCAGATCATTGTAAGAGCAACAGTGGGTGATTCCCCTCCCGTGCCAGCCTCTCATCAGTTGATTACAGAAGGCTTCACCCTGCCAGCTTTCCATTGGCGGGTGGGGAAAATTCAAAATTAAGACTACAGCCAAGCTGAACAGGGAACAGAGTGCTCCACTCCAGTTCACTTGCCAGGTATAAAAGCAGAGTGAAGAAGCCACTCCAGCAATTCCACAGCTTGCCAGCTTTTTACCCTTCCCCCTCTCCTGTTTATGGTGGTGGTATGATGGTACTTGTTATGTTTGTCGCTTGGTACAGTACTTGAGTTTTGGCAATTATGCCTACTAAGTCTATGTTGAGCCCCTAATGACTACTGGGTCCCAGAAGAGAACTAGTTTCACTTTCCCATTTGTCCCATGAATTTCCATAAACGAACCATACACCATATCTCTCTCCTTTAAGAAACACAAGATACAACATCATACATATATAAACTGATAGGGAGAGCTAGGAATGAGAAAGTGAAAGAGAAGATGGGTAAATGGGTGGGCTTAAGAGTCGGAGAAAGTAATAACAAAAGGTAAAGCTACATAAGCAGCTGAACTTTATGAAATGCCCCAGAGAATCATCTGAAGGCACACAGTGTAGTTCTGGCTCAAACCTTCAGCTGGCTCTGTTGAAAGCTGAGTAAGTTTTGGCTTGGAGTCCTGGCTCAGAGTCTTGGCTGTTGAGTAAGAAGATGACCTTTCCTCCAGTAGAGTGAATAGTGAGAGAGGATTCTTTAATGGGTGTTGATGGATAGGCCAGGAGTGAGACACATGTGGCCCTTCAGACTTATGCTGTTAGACTTGGCCAATATAGCCCATGGTTAGAGATAACAATTGGCAATCCAGACACTTACTGAAGTAATGGAATGTCAACTTCATTCAACCAAGAGCAATACGGACTGAGCGGACACCATGTCTCCCACCTGGCGAAGGAACAGGACATATGGAGAACTCCTCCTGACATTGATCAGTGGTGCTGTGTTTCAGCAGTGGCTGACAGGCTTTGACTGTTTACTGTAGACTCGACTCTCTTTTGATCCCACATTGTCCTCTAGACCCTTTTGCTTATTTTCTTGGGAAGGGTATTTGCTTTAACAATACATGATGTGTGATTATTTTGACTTCCAAAAGCAATGGTGTTCCTGTTCTGGCTGAAATTGTCTTTTTCTCTCACAAACATCTCTCCAGGATCACTTCTTTGTTCTTGGAGAAGAGGTCAAGATTCTGAGAAATTCTGAAATCCACCGGAAATGGCCAGCACTGAAAAATTACAATAAAAGTAGCAATTATTGAAGGCTGAGACCTGGACGTACACATTTCAGGTAAAGGGATGGGATGAATCCAAATTAGACTTGCCCAGTACATTTTGGATGGTGTCCCTTTTTTCTGCTCCATTTTGGAGTCTCTTCTTGCTAAGTTAAATTTCCTGTTCAGTTCATGTTGGCCCGTCCATTATTTGTCAGAACAACTGTATTAACATGGACATAGTTCATCCACATTGGAATGATTTTGGTGTAAAGTCCTTTTTGCCAAGGCATTTTCAGGTCAGCTGCTTGTGCTTCATTGTTTTTGCTACTTGTCTTTCTCTTGATGTAATATTTGTAGTTTATATTGTCTTAATTATTTTCTTGTTTTAATTATATTGGCATGCCATCATGTATTATGTACTCATATGAATGAAGGGAAATCTAGAAATGTTATAATTTAATTCTTTAAAAAAATCTCTGGTTTATGAATGTGGGTATTATGCTTTCCGTATTCACAATTCAAAATGCCAGGAAATGGCCCAATTTTGCTGCACAATATTATGCCCACATTGCCAGCAGGAAAAAGGATGTCAAGTTTTACATAGCAAAGGGCAACCTGAATGTTGACAACACCAGTGGCAGCAGTCAAGATGGTCTACAGGATGCCCTCTTGTGCTCATTACCATTCACAATCTGACACCAAGCAAGGGAAAATCACAGAAGCTGACTCCTTTTTTTCATCAATTAACCACTTCTCATCCAGACATAAAGCGACTGTCTGGGCTGTTTTTCAGCAAGTTTCAATGGTGGAGAGGGATCCTTAAAATGACACTCGTTACTATAGAAATAAGTGTGTGAGACAATATCCAGGAGCGCTTGTATTTAATGAATGTCATGTCATTAGGTTAGTGGGAGGCATGAGGATATAAATAAACTTCACAAAGCATCCTGTATGTACAAATACCTTATTCTAAGAGGAACTTATCAAGGTTATAACATCCTGACCTGCTCAAAGGAGAAGTTTGTACCACTTGACACGAAACAGTTTTCCTTCCCTAGAGGAAGAATGACTGCTGATTTCAATTCCTCCCTACCAGTTTCAGTCCAGGAAGGCTAGGGTATAAAAACTCTTCTGGGAGCAGAAGTCTCGGTGACCCCTTGGCTGTGGAAGGGAAGGACCATGGTCATCAACACAGCAAACATTTCTAATAGTTACCGTGCCTAGCTGGAACACCATGTGAGGATGTCTGTGTCTTTCCTTTTGCTATCTTGCATCATGCTGCATCTGAGTCAACAATCTACGTATACAATAAATATGCTAAGATGCCAATGGCTTTCTGTCTTCACATCTCCACTGGCTGCCGGTCTGTGTACGGGCACAAATCAAAATGGTGGTTTTAAACTATAAAGCCCTAAACAGCTTGGGTTCAAACTATCTTAAAGACCACATCTCTATGAGCCTGTCTGGTTGTTAAGATCATGCTGCTCCCAGACTCTGGAACTCCCTCCCACAGGAGGCCAGGCTGGCTCCATCTTTGCTGTCCTTCCACAAGCAGGTGAAGAGCTTTTTCTTCAGGCAGGCTTTTCCTTAGTAACTGGCCATCTAAGAGAGGTTTTAAAATGGAATGGTTTGTATTTTTGCTCCTTTTAAATCTGTTTTAGTATGCTTTTACCTAACATTTTTAATATAATGTTTAATTCTTTTCAAATATTTGAATAATTTATTGTTGTTAGATTTTAATGATTTTAAATGATGTAAGCCACATTGTGTCCTTTTTTTAAGGAGAAAGGTGAGGTAAAATATTTTAAACAAACAAACAAACAAATTTGCCAAAGAACAGAGCTTGCTGAATTAGAAAACAAAAAGGAAAAACAGCAGTTGGAGCAATGAGGGCCATTAGGGAGCCCAAATGTGTTAATTTAGAATTGGCTCACACTTTGGCAGGAGTCTAGATCCTAGAACTGCTGGATCTTAGAACAGTGGTTTAGGTATGGTTGGGAGTTTGATCCCCCACTATGCCTCCTTGACAGGGGCTGGACTTGACGATCCATGGGATCCCTTCCAAATCTGCTGTTCTAAGATTATTGAACTGATCTTGAGGAAGGCCCAGTGAACCCATTGGCTGACCCCCATCTCTCCCATTTTAGAACTCCATCCCAGCATTAATTTCACATTTTCACCTCTTCTTTGCTTTTGTTTTAGTAAATGGCACTGCTGGGGACAGATGGCATCACAGTGGTTTCAGGGATGAAACTAATAGCTACCTTTTGTTCAAAATAATTAGCTAGTTTAAGCAAACCTTTTTTTAAAAAAGAAAGACTGGCCAGGATCCTATTGGTGTTTGCATAAAGTTAACCTAATTTGTCATGGCTAATTATGACTAATTGACAGAGTGCTGGTGTATGTTTCACTGACAACCTTGTTCCATCCTTTTTTTTTAACAGTTTGAGATTTATTTATCTACAAAAAGTCTAAATATAATCCCAGGTGTCTTTTTGCATACAGAAAAACTGCTTTGCATTCTTGTATATATTTCCCTCTAAAGCACTCCTTTCCATATATTGTTTTCTATGTCTTCTTGATTGGAAGAAATTGTAAAATTTAGCGGTGTGAAACCTGAAGGAGAATTGCATGTCAGTTCAGGAGGTATCAATTAGTTCAGTAAATTCATATTAAAATGGAATCCAAGCACATTTCCTTGTCATTCCCAGACTTTGTACTGGGAATGCAGAAGGATCTTTCTCCAGTATGTACCTTCCTCCTTTTTCTTCCTAATGGCACCAGCAAAATTTTACAAGACAGAATTATAGGATGAGTTTATCCACCAGATGTTTATAGTTGATGGGCGGTTTCCAGGTTATGGCCCTCCCAGAAATGAATGGCAATGATTTCTTTTTGGCAACTGTTAAAACTATGTCTGTTGTTCACTGGTGCTGTGGTTCTACCTCACCATTGTGCCACCTTCTGAAACACTGAAGTCTTTTGTGCCTTTTACCTAAGCACCTAATAGAATAGCTTGGTGGTTTAGTTAGGAATTCGACTCTCCGCTGTGCTTCCTTGACAGGGGCTGGACTCAATGATCCATAAGGTCCCTTCCAGCACTGCAGTTCCAAGATGATGATGATGATCATCATCATCATCATTGATTAGCAACTATGGAATGAGAACTGTGGTTTTCTAGCCACACACACATAAGTAGGGAATGGCTTTCTGGGACCTTCTTGGTAGTCAGTGGTAAAGTTGGAAGTGTTGGTGCTCATCATAACATTCCCCACAGGACGCCAACCCCATAAGGAGAGGCCAACGATGCTGGCACCAGGCAAATGGGAATCAAATATTTTGTAAAGTTAATTACCCATTTAAAACTAGCCCAACCTCAAATACTTTGAATGACAAGAGGGATAGCTTGCAACAATATAGACTCCTGCGCCAGCTACTGTGAAGATTTCAGCTCAGCTCAGAGGGAAAAGGGAAACCTGAGGGGCAAGTTGGATGATTCCATGGTCCCCATTACTCTGTAAGTCCTGGACCTTGTGAGTCCTAACTCCACTACACCACTGCTTCTGGTCCAAAACCACTAAAACTGTGCACCTCAAAAGATCAGAGAGATGCATGCTTTTAATACAATGCTAAATTTAATTACTTGAATAATCAAACAAAGCTTATCTTCCAGTTTAAATTAATGTTATGGCATAATTCAGCTATCCATCCCATTACCTATGTTGCATATAATTAGCTGTGTGCAAAAGCTAAAAAGAAACACAGGCTTTGATAGTATCATCATTAACAGACAGTAGAATTGCAAAGCCCTCTTGTTTATAGTCATTTCACCTTTACTAGTTTAGCCCAACTGTATTTGTGGAAATGACGTCTTTTTGTCCATAATGGGCTTCATTCTAAGCAAAGACTGTTTGTTTATGGGGTTTTTTTTAAAAAAATTTTTTTAGGAAATCAAAAGTGAATCTCACTTCTTATATTAACATGGAGTGGAACTTAAAAAGCAATATTTCCATGTTTTACAAGGGGACGGGTTGATCTGAAGTCTATGTTTATCCTTTATATTTGAGGGTACAACATCAATCATAATATTTTGCTGCAAATGTTGGGTTTTTTTTTTTTCATTTTTGGGAATCTTTTTAATAATTTCTATCCCATATTGGTTGCACAGATTGAAATTGGAAATATAGCTGTGTTTAAAATCCAAGATGTTCCGGAGGTAGGAAGTGGTCTGTCCTTCAACAATATGTGCTTCCCCCCTCTTAACATTTTCCAGGACTCTGAAAGACTGCAAAGCCTTTGTTTGATTATTCAAGTAATTAAATTTAATATTGTATTAAAACATGTTAATGAACGACGTAAAACGCACAACCACATCAGCTGTTTTGCTTTCTTGCAAGCTTGGGCTAAATCCACAATTTCCTGGCAATGTGTCTTTCAGGCTGCTTGAGTCCAACCACGTCAATTTGACATCAGTAGCCTTGCCTCAAAAGGAAGAGGGAAGGAAATGACCAGTGGAGTTTGCATCAAGAAAGCCTTTTTTCAGGGAACACAACCCAGAGATACGTAAAGCGATCTCGGTTATAAGCTCAGAAGTCAAATCCTATAGACATTAGTTATGTATACTGGTAAGGAGCCAGTACTTTGGGGAATTTCTGAAGCTGACCATTTTTCTTTTTTTTAAAAACCAAAAATAATATTTTAAAAAAGTGTTCAGGAGAATAACTAGAAACAAGGTTAGGAGCTGCTGTCGTTTTTAAAGGAAATTGAACAGTACCTTTTACTCTCCTACGACATAGTGGGAACAGGAATGAGCATCAGCAACTGCTCGTACAAAAGAAATAGTAGCTTCACTTACCATATTAAAACAATTCCAAGGTCTGTGCCTATCTTAGGCAAACCAAAAGAAGGAAGGAAGGAAGGAAAGACAGAAAGTATGCAAGCTTTCAAGACCACAGATTTCTTTTTCATGGAAGATGTTACAAAAGTAAGCAGAAGGGAATGGAACAAAAGAGGAAGACCTTATTTTGAAGCCATGTAGTTTTCAGGAGATCTTGAGATGTAAGGTGATGGGTTCTTCAGATGTTCAAATGGGCTTATCAGGTGAAGTAACAGAATTCACCTGGAGCGTAGAGCCCACTGACTTGCTTGGAAATGGAAAAGTAGCCATATTTAGTCCTCCATTCTATTTCCGTAGTGTTTAACTCTGAACTGATAAAGGTATAAGTAGATGTGACCAAATAATGTTAGATTCATCACATCAGTCTCTAGTTATTGCTTTACAGTGCTCTAATGTTGTTGTTGTTGTTGTTGTTGTTATGTACTGCCAAATCACCTTTGACCCATGGTGATGCTATGAATGAGTGAACTCCAAAATGTGCTACCATCCCCCGCTCAGCTCTTGCAAACTTAAGACCATGGTTTTCTTTACGGAATCAATAATAAACAACATTCTAATATTGTTCCTCTAAATACTCTAATGTTATACATCTAGCTCCTGGAAACATTGGTGCTTCCAGGAGGCTTCTTTAAGTGCTTGCTGCTTGCTAGAGAGGTCATGTGGCTAGGATTTCAGTTTAAATGAAATGGGGACAAGGTTGCTTGGGTTTAAAGAAAGAATGAAAGTGGGGAGAAGGAAACTGAGGTCAGAGTTCTCACCAGAGGAGTGGCTGGACTCCCGGAGGCTCCAGGGAGGGTACCCTTCAAGGATGCTTTCTTGTATTAAATTTTAAGTCACAAGGAGTGGGAAACAGTGGTGATAATGTATTAGTAATGAGGAATTAACCACGTTGCATTTGTACAATTAGTCCAGTAGGACCCACGTATTTGAAAGGGATCTGTTCTGTTATCTACTGTGAATGCCTGAAATTGCAGATAGAAGCGAAACATATATACAACATACAAGGAGGCAGGACAAAGGCCACAAGGTCCACCTCCTTGTATGTTGTGTATTAGATTAGGCATCCTTCAGTCCCGAGAGACTATGGTAACGTGCTCTGAATAGAGGTCTTGGAACAGCATCTAGTGTGGCTGAGAAGGCCAATTCAAGAGTGACAATCCCTTCCACACTGAAGACAAATACAATCTGTCCCCTGTCCAGCTCCCTGATTTTGCTGGTTTCGGGACTGCCTCTTTGCCTCGGCCTGCTGAATAAGTGTCTCTTCAAAATGGGAGAGGCCATGCTGCACCGCCTGCCTCCAGGTTGAACACTCAGATGTCAAGGTTTCCCATCTGTTGAGGTCCATTCCTAAGGCCTTCAGATCCCGCTTGCAGATCTCCTTGTATCGCAGCTGTGGTCTCCCTCTGGGGCGCTTTCCCTGCACTAATTCTCCATACAGGAGATCTTTTGGAATCTGACCATCAGCCATTCTCACAACATGCCCGAGCCAACGTAGACGTCGCTGTTTCAGTAATGTATACATGCTAAAAATTCCAGCTCATTCTAGGACTACTCTGTTTGGAACTTTGTCCTGCCAGGTGATACCAAAAATGCGTCGGAAACAATGCATATGGAACATGTTCAGCTTCCTCTCCTGCTGTGCACAAAGGGTCCAGGACTCACTGCAGTACAGGAGTGTGCTCAGGACACAGGCTCTATAGACCTGGATCTTGGTATATGCCGTCAGCTTCTTATTAAGCCATACTCTCTTGGCAAGTCTAGAGAACATGGTAGCTGCTTTGCCAATGCGTTTATCCAGCTCGACATCTAGGGAGAGAGTGTCAGAGATCATTGAGCCAAGGTACACAAAGTCATGAATTGTTCAACAATAAGGCCATCAAGTTCATGACTTGATGGCCTTATTGTCCAACAATTTTCCAGTGTTCTTCTAAAGCTATCCAAATTGACAGCTGTCTCTACATCACATGGCAGTGAATTCCACAGTTTAACTATGCCTTTGTAGACATACAGGAGGATCGTGGTATTCACAAGGGATCAATTCCAAGCCCCCTGCACAATTCCAAAAACCACAGATATAGCAAACCCTATATAAACCATAGTCTCTGGTTCCTTCTAGTGGCCTGTTCTGGTAATACACATCAGAAACATGTATTTCTAGGGTTTTTTTATTTAACAGGTAACTGAAACCGCAGGTACTGATCCCATGGATATGGTAGTCCTACTGTACTTCCTTTTATTTACCCCTGATCTCCAAAGATTCAGCTTCAGTGGATATCTTTCAGAGTATTATAAGAATGACAGAACTATACTTTCTCCATATCTTGCATACTGTTGTTGCTGTTGTTTAGTTGTTAAGTCGTGTCTGACTCTTCGTGACCCCATGGACCAGAGCACGCCAGGCCCTCCTGTCTTCCACTGCCTCCCGGAGTTGGGTCAAATTCATGTTGGTAGCTTTGATGACACTGTCCAACCATCTCGTCCTCTGTCGTTCCCTTCTCCTCTTGCCTTCACACTTTCCCAACATCAGGGTCTTTTCCAGGGAGATTTCCCTTCTCATGAGATGGCCAAAGTATTGGAGCCTCAGCTTCAGGATCTGTCCTTCCAGTGAGCACTCAGGGTTGATTTCCTTCAAAATGGATAGGTTTGTTCTCTTTGCAGTCCAGGGCACTCTCAAGAGTCTCCTCCAGCACCACAATTCAAAAGCATCAATTCTTCAGTGGTCAGCCTTCTTTATGGTCCATCTCTCACTTCCATACATCGCTTCTGGAAAAACCATAGCTTTGACTATGCGGACCTTTGTCGGCAAGGTGATGTCTCTGCTTTTTAAGATGCTGTCTAGGTTTGTCATCGCTTTCCTCCCAATGGAAACTGCATACTGTTACACACTGCTATATGTCTTGCCTTACTAAACTTGTTTTGTAGGCTAAATAACCCAAATATAACTTTTCCTAGTAGAACAGTTAGTCTGGAAAAACTGCACTGTTTCCAGTGGTACAGTATTCTTTTCTAGGCATGGTTATGCTGGCTGGATAACTCAGTGGTTTAGGTATGGTTGGGAGTTTCATTCCTTACTGTGCTCCTGTGAGTAGAGCCAGCTTGTGTGACCTTGGGCAAGCTGCACAGTCCCAGGGTGTCCCCAGAAGAAGGGAATGGGAAACCACTTCTGTGTTTTTTCTATATCTGGAAAACCCTGAAAAGGGACACCATAAGTCAGAATTGACTTGATGGCACATGATCCTTCTTATTAAGATTCTACATTCTGTCATTGGGGAAAGGAATTAATTACATATAATAGTTATTTGTAACTAGTTAGTGCCAGTCTCTGCACTCATTTGCATAGCTTTCATGGGGATCTGACAAAAGCAGAGGAAGACACTGAGGAGGCTGCAGGCAATAGTTTCTTTGGAGTAACCAGTGAGACATGAGACAATATGCAACAAATAAAGAAACAGCCAGTTACCAGTTAAACTAACCTGGCCTCATTGGTAACGTAACATACGTTGTTTAATTTCAGTGCCCCAAATATGACTAAGTCTGGGTCAAATCCATTGTTGGAAATCAAAATCCAAGCAGAAACACCCATGCATCTATGGAATTATAATTGTGATAGCCATGCTGCATTGATTTAAACATCCACGTATTCTGTGTGACCCAGACATTTGTTGCAAACCAAGCTCTGGCAAGCAAATTCCTGATTTAGAATATGAGCAGTTTGAAAACTGCTGGCACTGGTTTCATGCGCAAAATTTAAGCTGCATAATGGAGAAGATTTTCCTCTATTTGACTCTCTCTTCCTGTTGGTTTACAGAGGGAACTCCAAGAAAGTCCAGACAATGATGAGTGAGTTAAAATTGGTAGACGTTTTCAAAAAGAGGGCTAACATTATGATTTATAAAGGCTGACCAAAGCATCGACCTTTCTTTGCACATCTGGAAGAGTTCTCTCTCTCTCTCTTTTAAATCTGCTGCAGCTTTACAAGGGAAGTTGATTACACAAATAAACAAGAGCATGGATGCGGTCATAGAAAAACCTGCACTGGAGATAATCTTACAAAAACAAACGCAGCCACAATGCACTTTTGTTTATTGCCTTTACGCCAATATTATTGACCTTCTCATGTATATTGTAAAGATGTTGCTGCACAGCTGGCAATAGCCTTTTTGTCTGTGATTTGAAAGCCATTGTCTACTACAGTGCTGTAGCCTACCAGCTCCATACTCTGGGTCAGCTTAAGTTGCAGCTGCCAACGCACTGGTGTGGGATCTGTTATTGAAGCTAGTGTTGCTGCTTAAATCCAGGGAGGAAAATAGTGTTTTATTTTTATGGTTCTCTTACTTTCAAATTTATAGTAATCATTTTGATGAATGCTTTTGAAGAATATCATTAGGAACCATGCTGACCCATATAAGAGTTACGCTTTCTCTTAGTTCATGCAATGCGAGTTTGCGTTTTCTGTCCAAATTGCTTGTATTTTTACAAACTTAGACTTCTCCTTGCCGTTCTTGAGTGGAAAACATACCTTTTAATAGTTTACTAATTTATTCTGTAACATTTTGCTTTGGATATCTATATTACTCTAAGCACACCTTGAGTTAAAATACTCAATGAACTGTAAAACTCTAGAATCCATTGTATATATTCAAACTGGAACACGAGTGCTCTTGCGTATGTTGATACCTTAATGCTTGGGCCACAAGTGGCCTCCATATTTGAAATTTGGTAAAATTTGAATTGGTGGAAATCTGATAGTTAAGATCTAGAAATGAAAATGAAAACTGAATTCCTTCAGCAGGCTTGAGGCATACATATGTTTTATTTGTGCAATCTTTAAAAAAAAACTAGCATGTAAGAATTGCCTTGCTTGATACAACCAGCCATTACTTTAATTTGTAACTCTCCCAGAAAGGCTAGGTGGGTGGGAAAGAAAGTTTGTAAGCTTGACGATGTTATTAGCCATCCCAGCATTTGGTAATTAGATGTATACTGACTTACAACATGGAAATCTATTCTTGGTTGTCACTCATTAGTCATCAGAATCAGTGTTCCTGATAACTACCAGTCAGTTTCCGGGCAGAGTCCTTGTTGAAGTTACAGGGCTGAACCCAAATGTTAATTCAAACTACAGCAAATCCACTGAATTCATAGGACTTACATAAGGGATGACTTAACAAGTCCCATTCATTCAGTGGGTCTACTCTTGTTGGGCATAGTCTATAAATGTTATCAAGCATAGTGGAACTTAATAAAAGGTTTTTTTCTGAAAGAGTCTCACTGCTGGGTTTTTCTGTGCCTCTGAAATCTTGACATTGTGTAATGAAACATTTCCCACCTTCTCCACTAGAGATGGGGATGACTCACCATTTTGGCGAGTCGTCCCGCTTCATGAGTCATCAAAAGTTGACGACTCACGAAGCATGAAGTTGCCCCCATGAAGCGATGAATAACGAAGTTATTTGTTGATTTGTTGGGGGTTATTAAAAAAACACCTGGATTAATCCAGGCTGCCCTTTGCAAAGATGGCGGTTGTGGCTTCATTTAGGGTAGAGAAGCTGCAGCTGCCATCTTTGCAAAGGGCAGCCAGTCTCCCTTTTTACACGCTGTGGCTGGGAGGCCAGATGGAGACCTCCGCGGCAGTGGCAGCGATTATGGTAAGGGGGTGTCGGTGGGGATGGGGGGGGCTAAGGTAGGGAGAGGAAGGGGTTGGGGTAGGCTGTGGGGATGGGTGGCTGCAGGGGTGGGTGGCTGCCTATCGGCTGCTGATTGGTGGCCGGTAGGCAGAATGTTGTTTTTTTTTAAAATATGAAGGACAAATAAAAACGGGTAAATATTCATCCCTTCGTATTCGTGGGGGTCTCGAACCCACGAATATGAAGGGACGAATATTTAACAAACTGGCTATTTTCGTCGAAAAAGCAGATCCATTTTTATATTCGTCCCTATCTCTATTCTCCACCAATCTGGCTGTTTTGCATCTGGAGGATCTGATCAGCCAAGCTGGGTAAGAAGCAAGGGGAAATGAAGTGAACCTTCTTCAATAAGATCAGAACTTGGTTGGGTGCCTTATTTAATGCCTTTCGACAATGAGCTCACGGTTCTGCTCCTCCCTACTTCAACTTTACAGCAACCTTCATCTTAGACTGAAAGATCCTGATGCACCCACTGAGGGAGCAACTAAATGGGTATTTGTTCCATCGTTGGCACCATGTTTCTCACTGTTCTTTTTAATATTTTTTTCTGTTGGCTACACAGCATTAGTGCTTAGTTGCAAGTAGGTTCAATCTTTTGGCACAAATATGCAATGCATTTTGTACAGCTGGCAGGACTGTTGTGTTGTGGTTTGTTTTTTTTGTAATGTTTTGATTTGCATTCTTTTGACCTGCTTTTAGCTTGTGTGATCACCTATATAAGTCCTTTAGGGGCCGTGTTGGGCATGTCCAGATGATCTCACTGATGATGTACAGAGCAGGGTGGAGTGTGGGAGTGAAACCAACACTTTTTGCCCACCTTCTGCTTCTACTGCTAAGGACTATCACTGCAATGAAATTTTGCAAATTGTATTTTAAAAAATATGTTTTCTCCTAATTTAGTGTTATAGCTTTAGCGCTGCTCCCAGACTCTGGAACTCCCTCCCATGGGAGGCCAGGCTGGTCCCATCTTTGCTGTCCTTCCACAGGCAGACAAAGACCTTTTTTTTCAGGCAGGTTTTCCTTTAAATGACTGCTTGTGTTTTTTTTTAAGGGATCATTTTATTCTGTGCTTTACTTGTGTTTTTAATATTGCTATTATGAATTTTAATATGATATCTGTTTAATGCTCTTTTAATGTTATAATATTTTTTCATTTAGATTTCAACTTTGTTTCTTTTAATACTGTAAGCGGACTTGGATCCTTTAGGAAAAAGGCGATGTATACTGCAAATATTTTAAATAAATAGTGCTACAGCGCTAATTCAAATGCATAGAATCTCGTATCACTTCAACACTAGGGACAGAGAGAAGGAATTTGTATGCCAGTGAAAGGAGTGGGTGAGAGGCTGGTGATAATGCCAGAGAAAGGTGAGGGGAAAGGGGCCTGTGTGATGTGTGGACACTTGAAATTCGAGATGGGCATGAATTGAACCACGAACCAGAAAAAAACCAACAAATTTGTGCTGGTTTGTGGTTCAGTTCATGAACCAATTTGGGGATCCTGTTTTGCCGAAGCATTTCTACTTGAAGTACATTTTCCCGGGAAAATTAAATATTTTTGTATGAACTGTGACAATGATTTAGATGCCAGGGTACAATATAGAGAAGTTTGCATCAACCTGGGATAAACTGCTGTGCAGTCATGTTCTGAGTTTTGTGGCTCACTGTGGACTAGAAATTCAATCCCTCAAGCCCTAGACTCTCTCATGAGTATGTGAAAGCAGAGAACAGAAAAATTCAAAAACCAGCTTTTCCCAAACTTTATATTATGTAGAAGAGGATCATCTTTGATATACCATATTTTTCAACTTTCTTGTTCAGTCTTGACTAGCATTACCATCTCCTTTTTCTCAGCCAATGTGTATACATCACATTTAACACTTTTGTTGCCTTCTTCATTCATCCAAAGAATTTGGTTTGAATTATTTAACAGTTATGCAACTGTAAATATAATACAGCACAGTTCTATACGTATCTACTCAGAAACAAGCAAGCCCCAGTGAATTTACTATGATTCACTCCTAAGGAAGGGAGTACAAGATAACCACCCTTACATCTTTAAGATGCTGGGAGACTCTTTTTTTTTTTATCAGCAACGAGCTGACAGAGGTACTGTTCTGGAATGTGGAGGTACATGGACCACTGTTGGTTTAGTTACTGAACGATGTTTAACAAAATGGGGCCTGCAACTGGAAACAGGGTGGTGATCCTTGCCAGGAGTGCCATAAATAACAAATAAGATGGTGGATGTTTCCCCCAAGGTCCCTTGACAGCTTCTCCAAACCAACAGTATCTATTCAGAAGTTTATGACCGTGTCTGCATGGAAGCCTAGGAGGCTCTAGCACAGGGCTGAATAACAACAGATGTTCTCCCTTGTAGTCAAAACATCGACAAAAGACTCCCTAGGTTGTAGGGAGTCCACCTAAAACAACTTATTTTAACCCATTACATATGTCATCCTGCTTTTCACGCCCCTTCCCCTACAGTCCTGTATATCACAGAGACGTTATTCGGTTATAATTGAAGTTGGGAGTTAGTAACACATACACCTTTGAGTAAAGGCAGTTCAGGAATTTCTTACTTTCATAGATATACTTGACAAAATAAAGTTAAGCACTGAGAAGGTGTTTTTTTAAAAATCTTCAATTTACCATGAAAAAAAATGTAGTTAATCTTAGAACTGCATTGCTAGAAGGGACCCTATGGTTCACTGAGTCCAGCCGCTGTCAAGGAGGCATAGTGGGGAACTGAACTCCCAACCTCTGGCTCTGCAGCCAGAAACCTAAACCATTGAGCTATCTAGCAGTTGTCAGAGAGCCTCTTTTCCCTTCTATATGCTGGTTTGTACACATGCATTCTGGTTGCTGATTGCTCAGTGCAGCTTTTGGCCCAAAAATATGTCACAAAACCAATGAACACTTGCATTTTGGAATAAAATATGTTTAGAAATACCTTCCTGAGAGAAAATACATTTAAAAGGCTAGGCGAGCTAGTTCCCTTCAGACGTTTGATACCTCAAGTCCCATAATCCCTGGCCCTGTTGGCTGTGGTGGCTGAGGCTGATGGGAGATGTAATCCGAAACATCTGGAGGGCCTCAAAATACATCTTTTGCAAGGAAGGAAATAAAGTCCAGGACAACGATGCTTTAAAATGAGTGGGTAGATCTACAATGTGTTTGCATTTTTGTCAGTCCATTAAAATAAAAACAAAACACAGACAATATGTGACTCTCTTAGGACCAACCAAAATGCTATAATGTAGTCTTCTGTTAGATGCTTAAGGGAGTTGAATGAGCCAAAACAGCAACTCTCTGTCACTTTGGGTCATGATAGAGAACTCCCAGAAGCAGTTCTAAGATTGTACAAAATCCCAAATCAAGAGTGGATTATACTTCTGTTGGACCACAAAGATATCAAAAACAGACAAGCTTTCAATTCTTGCAGGCCTCTTCCTCACATTGGTCATGGCACTGCGTGAGAGAAAGAGGAGAACAGAAAAGTCCCCAAAATTATTCTGGCTGGATGTTAAAATTCCAGGATCTGGAGTTAAACAAAAATCTCAGGATAGAGATTATAACCTTTAAAAGCAGTTGTGTTAGACTGACTACACAGGTGTTTAGCCTGCTGTTTGGTTCACTGCATGGAAAAGCTGGTTCTCACTCCTAAAGATGGCAATCATCATGATCATTATCATCATCTTAGAACTGCAGAACTGGAAAGGACCCTCTGGATTATCAAGTCCAACCCCTGTCAGGAAGGCACAGTAGAGAATTGAACTCCCAATCTCTGGCTCTGCAGCCAGATATTTAAACCACTGAGCTATCCACAGCATTTTTGCTGGAGTCAACATGCCCACCCCAGAGTAATCCTATCCATTCCTTTCTAAGCCCCTGTCAGGGTCTTCTACTGTTCTTGGCACAGGTAGGATTTATTTGGTCCATTTCTAGCATGTGTATTTGGTGGAAATGGACCAAAAGTGAACCATCCCCTAATTTGCCAATATTGTGAAGTGTTTTAATAGGATAGCCACTTCAGGATATTGTCAAATGAATCACTTCCTCAGTTCTGTGGAGGCACTGAGGAAGTGAAAAAAAAAGTTAAGCAAGTATTAGAATATCCACTGCCCAACCTTGTGAAAATAAAAGACTAATGGAAAGCTTCCCTCTTCAGGCTTTTCTTTACTTTGCTTTTAAAGGTTTGCTTGAGCATCTGCCCTATTCAGCTACGAGCAGGTTCTTGACTGGACCTTGAAGAGGAGAGAGAGAGAGAAAAAAAGCTGAAGGAAGGAAGCATTTCATGTGTCTTTTTAAAAAGAAAAATACACACTTTGGGGAAAAAAATCACTTCTTTGGCTGGAGAAGTGATTTATTTGCCAGCCAGTTCACAATATTGGCAAAAACTGTGTGCCAAATAGGGTCCCTTGAGGTCTGAATGCCATTTGGATACAAAGATCACACTAAATGGAGTATCAGATCTCCAAGTGACCCTATTTAGCCTGAACCAACCTGTTCTGTTCACACACTGCATAGACAAGTCCTTAGTATCACATTTTGCCTCAGGAGTGGCAGATTCTGTTGTCTTTTTCCAGTTTTGTAGGCAAAGAGATGGCAGGTAGATATCAATATATCTGCCTGGCATCTCTTTAATATATCAGTATATATATTTGTTGTCTTTTTTCAGAGCTCATGGCTGAAAGTAGCAGCACCCAGAAATGTGGCGGTGCCCATACTAGAAAAGCTAGAGCTAATATCTGGGGCTTTTCACACAAATCGGTCTCTTTTCTGTCACTTGATACAGAAGGAAAACACAAGTTACTACACTTTACTGAGATTTATATCCAAATAAAATTTTCTTTCTCTCAGAAAAACAAGCCATGATGGAGCTGTACAATATCCAGGCTTAGAAGGAAGGTACCTCAAAAGGCCAGATGCAGGGGAGGGGTATCAGGAGACAGCTATCTGGTTGTCTCGTGTGCTCCCAGAGGCATCTGGTGGGGCCACTGTGAGATACAGGAAGCTGGACTAGATGGGCCCTTGGCCTGATCCAGCAGGGCTCTTCTTATGTTCTTATGTTCTCTTTAAGAGGTCTCAAACAGATCTTTTTCAAAAATTCAAGAAATCTACAGCCTTGCTGGGCCTTTCCTGTTTTTTTCGTTTTTTTTAATTTTTTTAAAATTAGCTAAGCTAATTGAAAGCTTCTGACCAGGGAAAGCTTTGGCAGTGGTAGAGACAAAGTAGCATAGGGAACCATGCAAGACTGCAAGATTTAACATAAGCCCTGTGTTCTCAGGATGGGATAGGGAGTGAGGGAAAAACACAGGAAGTCCTAAGAAAAATCACTGGGCGAATTAAGACAAGCTTTAAAGCACCACTGAGTTTGATCTTCTTCTGGTTGAACAAGGAACAATGCTGTAGTGATAACATTGTTGTAGAAAAACTGAGCAGAAAAAATGCTGCAACTGAAATATCTTTTTAGTGGCACACTAGGCAGATGATGATGGTGATGATTTGCAGCCAAATTCAGAGTATTACCTTGTAGAGAAAGGAAGGAATCAGAGCGGTGCATTGCCCCCAACCCCAGATGCTTGATCTCTGGTAGCTAGCTTTTTGAAATATGAAAACTGTTGTTCTAGGAGTAAAGAAATCAGAACCAATTTCTATGACTTGTTCTGCTTGCACAAGATTATAAAATGCCTATTGCTTTAGGGATTTATGTAAGTAAAACTTAGTAGAGTAAGTAGAGTACAGAGTAAAGAATATAGTATAGTACAATATAATGTGCCCTATAAGAAGATGTAATGAAACACAGTTGAGATTAGTTTCTGTGTGATTCTGACTTCAAATTTCATTTGGCCCTTGCACTTAATCCTGAAATGTAAGAAACACAAAGTGCTGAGGCTGTTTATGTACCATGCAATCAATTGTACCTTGAAATGTGTCTAAAAGCCGATTCAGGAAAGTCGTTATTGTCCGCATATTCTCCAGCTTACTGATATGAGCTCGTGTTGTCCAGTTGTGGCTCAACATGCGTAACATATTGCGCCATTCACACTGTCAGTTCAGGGTTGCTATGGAGAGGAGTCAAAACATTTTCCCCCTTCCCAGGCTCTCTTCTCCACAAAGGGAGAGCTTGGATGATTCTCCTCCGCCTTTCTGGCACAGAAAGAAGAAGCAGTGTGAGGGAAGATTAACGGTGACACTGAGATGTTAATGTTTCTCAGGCAGCTACATGCTCCTTTGAAGTAGGCCAGTCAGTTTCTGAAGGCTTCTAGCAAGGGTAATGTGTATGGAAGCCACTCCAACGTGAAACTTTAATGCTGTTATCTCCTGGGATAGGCGTGGAGAATAAAGCTTCACAAAGCTCTCTCTGCCACATACCGAACCCATTAAAACTCAAGGGGGAAAACCCTTGCTGACACCCAGCCGGATCCTTTGCATCTGTTTTCTCCACAGAAACAAAACCAACGGGCTTGCCTTTTTGAAGCTGAAGCACGATGCCATACCTAAGAAGCGGCCCAAGGGGCAGCTGGAGACATTCTGCTGCCTGAGGCCAAGGACAAGGCAGCATCTCTCCCATCTGTTCTGTGTACAGAACAGAAGCCGATGGGATAAGGAAGTGGACCTAACTTCAACATGGTTCAGTGCTCGCTTCAACCACAGCAACCTAAGCCAGAGCAGCAGGCAACTTTAGGAATTGTGGAATAAGCTGCATGGCAGAGACAGAGCTATCCCCTTCCAAGAGAAGGGAAAGGCAAGGATGCTCAGAACGAACAGCAAGGGGTTACTATTGCTGGGAGCTACATTTTAAAAAAGTATTTACAAGATCTCGTTTAAATCACAGGTGATGTTGGACTAGTGATGTAGTGGAGCTTGGGCTCAAAGTGCCAGACCTCCAGGACTTTCTTATTATCAAAAGCTATGACACCATGTAGCTGGCTGGATAGCTCAGTGGTTTGGGTATCTCACTGTGGAGCCAGAGGTTGGGAGTTAGATTCCCCACTGTGCCTCCTGCGAGTAGAGCCAGTCTATGTGGTCTTGGCTACACAGTCCCAGGATGGCCCCAAAAGAAGGGAATGATAAGCAACGTCTGAGTGTTTTCCACCTGGAAAACCCTGAAAAGGGTCACCATAAGTCAAAAATTGACCTGAACGCACATCATCATCATTATATGATACCATCTTCCACTTCTTCAGAGGCTTCCCTCAGCTTAATCTCTCAGTAGCTGAGGAAGGAATGGCTTTTCCCAACAACAACATATTTTTGCAAGCTATCCTTGTTGTAAATGTGTTTGAGGGTGCTTTGGTCTTGGATGAGTAATTAAAAGCAATTGACTTTATAAAAGACCCAATTCTGGTAGAAATGAACTAGTTGAATTCATTTGTGCATGTGGATTGAGCCATCTGCCTCCGTTATTCAACTCTCCTTATAAGAGGGAGAGAGCTGAGCAGTGAGTAATGTCATAATGTGCTTAGACACATTAATCCAGGTTAAACTCTGTACTTTAAAAAATAGTGCAGAATAATAGAACATTTTAGGAAGGAAGTTGAAATGGTTCAAAATAAAAGAAATTGATTGCAAACTCATAATGTATTTTATTTTCATTTAGGGACTGTTGGGTAAAGCACTTTAATTCAATCTCATAGACAGAGTGGTAACTCCCTGAAATTCTCCAGTTATCAGACCTCACACAGGTTTGAAATTTTAGGCTAACGAGGCCAGTCTTGTAGCAGACAGGAATTAGGAGCAAAAGGCATCCTTTGGGGAAAACATTTGAGCATGACTCACTGCCAAGCAGTGGGTGTAGACTTGAGGCCTGCAGATTAGTCTAGTCTCTGTTTGCTGAAAGCACACCCTCATAACGTAAGTGATCCAGTCTGATTAGCTGCTTGACATGCTAGGAGAAATCTCTGCCTTTCTTCTAAACCATTTCGTCAGAAAGTTCAAACTGGGGTAATTTAAACAGAAATAGAGTGTATTTTGCCTGGTGGAGGCGGATTGTGATCAAGTCACCAGTGTGCTGCTCAATCTGAGTTCAGGTCAATGAAAGTTAATGACCAGGGTAGAGGGGTCTTTCCATTCCAGTCCACAAGCCACTCATGGTCCAGGTGATAACTCTGGACAGCTAATGTCAAGGTTCCTGGCCTCCTTCCTGGACTGTCCACACTGAAAATTTGTTCAGCTTTACTTGTATTCATGATATCAGTACTATATCTTGGTGTCCATATGACATAAGGCTGAAACTTAGGTCAACAGAGTCAAAGTGAGATGCAAAAAAAATTACTTTAATAAATAAATAAATAAATAAATAAATAAATAAATAAATAAATAAATAAATAAATAAATAAATAATAAATAAATAAATAAATAAATAAATAGAAAAGATTTTACTAGGCTGAGGGACTAGACAGGGATGTCCCCTTTGCCCTGTAATGTTCGCTTTAGTTACAGAACTACTAGAGAATGCTATTAGAGAAGATAAATAGATTGTATTAGTTTTAAAGATATAATAAAGATTAGTTTATTCACTGATTATGCTTTATTAACAATAGAGGTTCCTTTAAAAGCCATGGAAAAGGTAAAATTGTATGTAAAAGAATTTGGTGAGATAACTTGTTTATATATAAATTGGCATGAACTGGAAATGTTGATTTTTAATTATAATAAAGAGGAAAGAGATAAAATTGAAAAAGAATTAGATGTTAACACATCTAAGTGTTTAGGTATAATTATTCCAAGTAATTTAGAAAGATTGAAAGAAGAGAATTTTAAAATATTGAAACAAGTAATCATTAATAAGTTTGAAGATATAAAGAAAATAGGATTATCATGGTTTGGCAGAATTGCAGGATGCAAAATGAACATATTACATAAGATTAATTTTTGTTCATAGTATTATCAATAAAGTTTAGTGAAGAAGAGCTAAAGGAATGGCAAATATGATTAATAAATTTTGTAATAGAGACAAGAAGTCTTAATATGATGAGATGGTATAGATCTCATAAAAATGGAGAGTTAGGATTTCCTCATTCAAGGCTATTTTATATTGCTAATCAGTTAAGACATATTTCAGATATTATATCTCAGTCTAATAAGCTACTTTGGCTAAACTTGGAAACACAAGAATTATATGTGAATTTGGTGAATAGTCTCTTCATAGAAGATAATATAAATATAATAAAAGAAAAAAGACAAAGAAAATCCCTTTCTTAGAAATATGATAACAATTTGGAATAGATATAAAAACTATTTATTTCACCAATTTCTCCATTATGTCACTATGACTGAGGAACACCCAGAAAATCTAAAAAGATTGACTGAAAACTTACTAATAAAGGAGTTTTCAAAATTAAGGATTGGTTAGAAAAAATAAAGAATAAAGATCAAATAAAGGAAGTTTCAGGTCAAGATGAAATATCCTGGTTTAATATTATTCAGTTAGAGCAATGAATAAAGAATTGGATTAAAAAAAAACACCAAATGTAGGAAACTTACAAAATATGAGAGAAATATATTACACAAGGAAAGTGAAGGTGATAATAAGATAGTGAAGGGTATGCTGTTGGAAGAGGATTATCAAGAAGACATAATCAAATCGTTATGGGAATTTGACATGAGAGAATAAATAAGTTCCAGTGCTTGGAAAAACATATGGAATAACAGAATACTGAAATGAATCTTAATAAGGATAAAAGAGATTTTTTATAAATTAACTTGAATATGGTGTTTAATGCTATGGTTTTTCCAGTAGCGATGTATGGAAGTGAGAGCTGAACCACAAAGAAGGCTGACCGCCGAAGAATTGGTGCTTTTGAATTGTGGTGCTGGAGGAGAGTCCCCTGGATTTGAGAGTCCCCTGGACTGCAAAGAGAACAGAACCTATCCATTCTTAAGGAAATCAACCCTGAGTGCTCACTGGAAGGACAGATCCTGAAGCTGAGGCTCCAATACTTTGGCCATCTCATGAGAAGAGAAGACTCCCTGGAAAAGACCCTGATGTTGGGAAAGTGTGAAGGCAAGAGGAGAAGTGGACGACAGAGGAGGAGATGGTTGGACAGTGTCATCGAAGCTACCAACATGAATTTGACCCAACTCCGGAAGACAGGAGGGCCTGGCGTGCTCTGGTCCATGGGGTCACGAAGAGTCGGACACGACTTAACGACTGAACAACAACAACAAATGGTGTTTTATACCAGTGAAACTCAATCAGATAGATGATAACTGCTCGGAGATGTGCTGGAGAGGATGCCAGAAAACAGATATTTATTTTCATATGCGGTGGGGATGCGAATATAGTATACTGAAATTTTGGCAACTGGTTTTCAAAGAAATAAATGAAATAATCAACTTAAACTTAGTTGTATGTCCCCAAATAGCACTATTATCAATATTGGAAAAAAGAGGCAGGACAAAGAGAGAATTCGTTTCAAATTTGGTAGTAACGGTGAGATTGATTATTGCTAGGAACTGGAATGGTTCATCAAATCATATTAAGTGAATGGTATAGGGAAGTTTGGGATGTAGCAATTAATGATAAATTTACATGGGATATACTGTAAGAGTTAAGAAGCGGGTAATTGGCAGAGATGTGTTTATAGACTTATGGGGAGAATTTATCAATTTTGTATTAATAAAGGCAAAGGGACAAGGCTTAACTCAAGTGTCTGTACAATTTTGGAACGGAAAGGTACATTCAGTTTTTTCCTAACAGCCCCAGTGGTGGGGTACACTAAGCATGTAGTTTTTCTTTAGGATTTTCCTCTATTAGATGTTTTAATATTTCAGATGTGTTATTTGTTTGAATTTGTTAAAATTTGATAAACAAAATTAATAAAAAATATAGTCCCAAACACCTGCAGAGGACAAGTTGCCTAGTCTTGTCCTATTGCCAATGGAACGTGTTATTGTTGTTGTGTGTCGTCAAGCTGGAACTGACTTATAGCGACCTTAATAGGGCTTTCAAGGTAAGTGAGATATTTAGGGAGTGGTTTTACCAGTTCCACTCCCCCAGTGAGTTTGCATGGCTGAGCAGGGATTTGAACTCTGGTTTCGAGAGTCCATCACTCTCTCCAATACACCACATTGGGTATCTAAGGGAACATACTTTTAAGTAAATCTGCATGGTATTGGGTTGCACTTGTCTTTCACTGATATCAAAAGGACATTTTTTTAAAAAGAAAGAGTAACCTTTCGGCCGAGCACTGCTGTTGATTAAGAGCCTGTTATTTTTCATGTTCCTGGTTTAGAAGTCCTGAACCTTCTCTCCAGCATCAGCTGTTGCAAGAAACCGGATACTGTGCTACATGAACTAAATACAAGGTGCATTCGCTGATACAATCTATTGTTTAGTACAGCAAGTGCAGTGTGATATGTAATATCTGCTGGAGACATCTTTCCATGGGAGCACATTATCTTGGAAATAACATTGGCCAGGTCTTCCGAAGGTTGCTTTCAGAGACCTGATTGTAGCCTTCTCAGTGTCAGAACTGGGTTGTGAAAAATTCACTTTGAAAGGCTTTATGGCTTTCAGCTATTGAAAGGCAATCTGGGCTGAGACTTGGCACAGAAAGATTGTAATATGGGTTTACTCAAGGGAAGGCAACAGCTGCAGCCTGTTGGAAAACAGAATACACTTCCTATAATCTTACACAGATGATCATTTTGCTGCAACAATTGTGATCTTTTTTAAATGGTGCTGTTGAAACAGCAGATCCGATACCCCAATTCCATTATAGAAGCTATATGGGTATAGGTTTAGATGGTGAAGAACAGAATTTACTGTACTGCTCACGGTCTTTCCAAAACTTGCTCAGCCAGTAAGGAGTGGGGAAGGATCAACCCCTCTCAATCTGATCCATAATTCATTTTAGAATTGATTCATATCCCAGTGATCCACTGGATATAGATATAGATTAATATAGAATATAGATAAATCTAGAGCTGTATTCAGTCATGTGCATTCATGTATTAAACTAGCTGGATAGCTCAGTGAATTATGGGTCTGGCTGTGGAGCCAGAGGCTGCAAGTTCACTTCCCCCTGTGTCTCTCACGAGAAGGTCTTTATAGCCTTGGGCAAGCTGCAGAATCCCACAGCAACCCCAGAAAAAGGGAATGGTAAACCACGTCTGCACTCTCTGTACCTAGTAACTCATGGAAAGGGTCACTATACATTGGAATTGACTTGACAGCATGTAATTAATTATTGCAAAGTTCATACATAGGATTTATAGGGAAGTGGATTACACTGTGGTGAATTTATGGCAGTTACCGGCAGAGAACAATTAGTGAAAAACAAAAATTAGTAAGTAAGGTGTGATGTAGTGCAGCGATCCCCAACCCCCGGTCCCCGGCCCAGTGCCGGTCCCTGGCCTGGCCCAGACCGGGCCGGCAAGAGAGACCTCCCCGAGCGCACTCACCCCTGCGCAGCCTGTTTGCGCCTGCGCGCGCGAGCTGGAATGCCCGCACGAGTGCCGCGCCGCCATTTGCGCATGCGCGCGAGTGGCAGTGCGCACGTGCAAAATGGCGGCGCTTGCGCGCTCGCGCTCGCACACTTTTTCGCGCATGCGCAGGGGGTGCCCCGCCTTCCCCAGCCAGTCCACAGACCGGAAAACGTTGGGGGACACTGATGTAGTGGATAGAGTAATGGACTAGGACTGAAAAATCCTGGGTTCAAATCCCCAACCAAGCCATGGAAGCTCATTGGGGTGTGGAACTGTTAAAACCTCTCCTTAAATATCTCACTTACCTTGAAATTAGGGTCATTAGAAGTCAGTTCCAACCTGACAACACATACCAGTACCAGCGAAATAAAAGTGAAACAAGACTGGCCTAATTTTTGCAGAGAGCCAGAAAATCAGGGGAAAGTCTTAGAAGGGCATCTCAGCATGGCAAGGCTGAGAAAATGATGGAGAATGAGAAATTTTGCAAATACTTGTCACATCCCTAGTCTTTAGATCCAAAGCCTGAGATCTCTTACCAGAGATAGGAAAAGTCACTACGATAGATAGATAGATAGATAGATAGATAGATAGATAGATAGATAGATAGATAGATAGATAGATAGATAGATAGATAGATAGATAGATAGATAGATTTTCCTCTTTCTGTACTTACCACATGGATAGGCATTGCGATTCCTAACATCATTTAGTTGTTGTTGAGAACAAGTATTTTGTTTAAGGTGCTTTTGAATGCTTTTCTCAGTGCTTTTGAATGCTCCGCAAGGACACCCCCCAGCTTTGTTTAATTTACTTTACTTTACCTGACGTCCCACTGTTCAGTGCCTAAACAAAAGACCTGTCAACCAGCTCTAGTGGAGCAATTTCCTGTGACATTCATCATGGTGTTTTCCATCTGTCTGTTGGCTTTTGTGGTCCTGACAGTTGTTTGAGCTCAATGTTTCACAATCTGGCTTGGATGGGACCTTAATCTTCCCAGCTCAGTAGCTGGGTGGGCCCCAAGGGATGTCCATTTCCTTCCTCGTGTCTTTCTACTCAGCAACTCCATGTACTGTAGCTTTCTCTCTAAGTAGAGATCATCATCATCTCATCATTATCATCATAGAACTGCAAAACTGAAAGGGACCCTAGGGATCTTCAAGTCCAGCCCCTGTCAAGGAGGCACCGGTGGGGAATTGAACTCCTCATCTCTGGCTCCACAGCCAGATACCAAAATCACTGAGCCAGCAGTTCATTTCTGAATGGAAGAGAAAGCACATGGTACTTCATGCAAAGCACATATTTTTCTCCTTGTGTGTGAAAAAAGAAAAATGCAGTTGACAAAGGAGTCAGATAGGAGTCACTTTATTTGCTAAAGTGCTCTCCCTCTCCCTCTCTCTCTGTATGTGTGTATTTGTGTATTTTGTGGTTAGTCCATTGGACTCTCTCAGCCTGACCTACATTTATGTTCTGAAGATAAAATGGGAAGAAGACCCGTATATGCCACCATGAAACTCATTGAAGGAAAGGCTGAGATAAATGTAACCCCCCCCCCCCACATCTCTGGTATCACTTTCTAGATGTGGAAAGTGGTGTGTTTGCAGAGAAGAGGTCCCAGCCTACGCGGGTCCTACACACAAGCAAAATGAGGTTGTTCGACATGTGAGCAGAAACTGTTCTTTCACAGGTGCATCACTTGGCATATGTAGAAAATGATGGCAGGAGGGAGGGTGATTGCCTCAAAGTATGGTGAGTCCCTCCATGAAGGTGTCACCTAAATAGGACTATAATGGTGGTAATTACTAGTATGGGGTCTCAGGATATCTGTGAGGTGCTGAGAAGAGTTTGCCTGGTACCAAGGCTGATTCTGAAACCCACCCACTCCCATTCATATGACATGATGAGGAAGATTTGTAAATCGTGACTAAAGTTTGGCTCTGTAGGTTTCAGAGCTTTGAATATGTGGTGCCTTTGTGTTGTTGTAGCAAAACCTGAAGGATCAGAGAATGAGAAAGAAGACAACAGAAAACACACACACACGTGCTGTCAAGTCAATTCAGAGTTTTCTAGGTAGAGAATACTCAGAAGTGGTTTACTTTTACTTTTTTCTGTGGGTATCCTTGTATTGCACAGCTTGCCCAAGGCCACACAGGCTGGCTCTACTCACAGGAGGCCCAGTGGGGAATTGAACTCCCAGCCTCTGGCTTTGTAGCCACATCCCTAAATGAATGAGCTGTCTAGCTCATTCCAGCTATATGATATATGGCATCATATATGCAAGCACATGATCACCATGACTTCTCAGACTGATTGATTTATTTTATTTCTGACATACAGTATATTTATTTTATTTGTGATATATATTATAATTCTGGGAAGACTGAGAGTTTTGGAAGGATAGAAATGCGTCCAAGTACAGCAAAACCTGTTTAACTGGAAACCATATCCAAACACCATGGAATCAGGATGTTGACACAATGCAGTTTAACTAGAGCTTTGAAAATAGATAAAAGAAATGGAATAATGGGTCTTATATGATAGGGTAGTCAGTGTGCGGGAAACGACTGAGCATCTGATGAGCAAATCTCATTCTGGGAGTTGAGCAAAAAGAGAGCATGCGGAAGAACTGAGATAATGGAATATTCCTGAAATTTGCCTCTTCCTTGCCTTTCAAGTTGTCCCTATCTATTTATTTGAACAGTGTTATTATAATTTCAGGTTGCCTGTTGGACTATGAAGTATTTCACTAATATTCCTCCATACATCATCATCCCCACCTCTCTCTCATAATGATTTGTGATGTTCAAGGTCCATGAAAGATTTACTCAATCCTGAACATTGATAAGATTTGCTCATCAGATGCTCAGTCGTTTCCCGCACACTGACTACCCTATCATATAAGACCCATTATTCCATTTCTTTTATCTATTTTATCTATGATTCTCTCAGATCAGTGCTGGGTTGACTGGAGCAGAGGAAGAGTTGTTAATTCGACATAAAGTTATGCATAGGGTTGAAGCAGTCCATATTTATATTTAATAAGGTTTAAATAGAAATAAAAGTGGACAATTGGGAATGTCTTAAACTGTGGGAAAAAACTGTAGTTGATATTTTTCTGTCTTTCTATATTTTATGGGGGAAGATGTAAAAAGAAGGGTTCAGTTTATCAAGATATGTCCTTATATTCCTTCTATAGCAGGGGTCCTCAACCTTGGGCCTCCAGATGTTCTTGGACTTCAACCAGAAATCCTGGCCAGCGGAGGTGGTAGTGAAGGCTTCTGGGAGTTGTAGTCCAAGAACATATGGAGGCCCAAGGTTGGGGACTACTGTTCTATAGGACCTGGGCAAACTGTCATTCAAAGTCAGTGGCCTGAATCCCATCAGGATTTTACTCTGAAGTAACTGAAATCATATCAGCCACAGTGGCAATTTGCAGCTAATTAACAAGGGGTCAGTCACATTTGCAACCAGACACACGGCCAGCACTTTGTTAGTTAGCCACAATTTGCTGCTACAACTTACGTGCTTTCATATACTGTGGAGAAAAAATCCAACAGGATTTGACAAGTGTTTCTATGCTAAGTTAACTAAGGGCATAAATATGATCAATGAAGGGGGGGATTTTAGAGAACCTCCCCGCTCAACCTATTCAGGAGTTCACACTCCACTAATTAATCCCAGATTCTGTTCATGTGGTGCTCTTTGTTGGTGGCAGGCAAGCTGAGCTGTTCTCTGTAGGCATAAGCGATCTGCTAACAATGACTTCATTTACTCTTTTAACTTACTGTGCAATAGAACCTTCTTCAGCTAATAAATCTTGCCAGCCTTCTTTAACAGGAGTCTCGTATTGTGACATAAACAATTTAATTTTAAATGTTATGCCTTCAGCATATCTTGAAAGCATGGCTGAGAAAATAAATTCAGTATTTTGTCCCAGAACCATATGTCATTTCTTTTCTATAATCTGAATTATTCAAATTGGGTGTATTTATATACACAAATAGTTAAAACTTAACTTGAGCAGTTTAGGGCTCATCTTTTCAGAAGTGAAACAGAGCCACTGATTTTTTTTTAAAAGAAGAGTGATTGTTCCTATGTAATCTAGACAATTTCCCAGGTATACCGAAGTGTACAGTAGGACCCCCATATCCATGGAACAAGATCCATAGTTTATGTTGTCCATGGCTACCACTGCTGCAACCCAGCCTACAGTGTGCACACACATATACCTCCTCCTCTCGCCCTTCCCCCCATGGATAGTAGCCAATGGGTTTGCTAATATCCACATTTTCAGGCATCTGCAGGGGGCCTGGAACCCATCCCCCATGGCTACAGAGATCCTACTGAAACCAAAGTGGCCAGACAAGAAGTCCCAGACCTCTACATGGTTTTAGTGACTGACCCCTTGAAAACTGTCTAGAAGCTTCATTGCTGCAAAATGAAGCAGCCAGAATTATTTTTGATATGTGTTTGACAGACTGCATGACATCAGTCTGAAGAAGATGCACTGGCGTCCTGTTTGCTCCTGAGACCAGTTCAAGGTACAGATTCTTATCTATCAAGCACAACTGCCCTGTGGCTAAGCCTCTAAAATATGATATGAACCTGTCTTAATTTTTTAAAAATTTATCATTTGTCAACTGAAAACGTTTTGCTGCCTGCCTGGGACAAAGATTTAGGATAGCCCTGTGTGCTACCACCAAACGGCAGCCACCTTGTGTGATTACAGGGGGAACGATAGGGCATTTAAGGCCACTTGTGGAATAGTCCAGTGTAGTCTGTTTCTTGGTCATCACACGATGTATGGGAAATTGCACTCCAGCCAAATCCTTGGCCTGCCCTAGGTGGACCTTTTTGATCTAGCTGTAGGGCTACTACCTTTTGGGCCAAGCTGGAGTGATTTCCTGGCAAATGGAAGGACCACTTGAACGGACATCACTCCCAGTAAGGCGACCCTTCCAAGTGCAATTAGGCATGCACCTTTCCAGCTGCTGGATTGCACCCTTACTTTGGGGGTAGAGTCAGTATGCATACATAACTCAAGAGAAACAGTCAGGTTGGATGGGCTGCCATTACTTTCCCCCTTCACTCCAACGCTCATTGCTCAAGGCAGCTAATTCACTCTTAAGAAGGGACTGGTCAAGCACTTCTTTTGAAACTGTAAGTGAAGATTTACAGTCCTACTTCCAAGCTAGTTCAGAGCCACTTCTGCCTGCTATGTAACTAGCAAATCTACAGGTTTCAAGTTGCAAGTCCTTTGGCTCTATATGTCATTGCAGAATGTGCACGGTGCAAGATCTAAAGAGCTCCCCATCTAAAGTATAATGGGATACTTCAACAGGAAGGCAGGGAAAAGACCCCTTT
Source organism: Intellagama lesueurii (assembly GCA_037013535.1). Classification (NCBI taxonomy): domain Eukaryota; kingdom Metazoa; phylum Chordata; class Lepidosauria; order Squamata; family Agamidae; genus Intellagama; species Intellagama lesueurii. The sequence goes on from JBAJHW010000004.1 coordinate 15,604,530, forward strand.
CTTTCCCCACCCTCTTGAGTTGGGTTGTAATAAATATTCCAAGGTGGTTATGAGAAATTTTGTTCCTCTCCTTCCATTGAAACCGCCCCCTCCCTCCTGAATTTTGAACAGCACAATGATGAGGACTAATATATTCAGTTCAATTAAGTTGTGAATGAAGTTGGGCATGTGTTAACAAAAGGGGCTGATTTAAGCCTGTATTTCTGCACTGCAGTTTTTCAAAAATTAAGTCCATATTACCATTACGACGATGCTCTTGACAGCATAAATGTAATCAAATTTTCCTCATTCTTATTCATTAACATTTAACTTGTTGATGCTTCCTTAATTTGTTAATCCTTTCCCACTAATTTTCCCATACCTGGAAAAGTAAGCTGGGGAGGCTTGTGGACCAGGGCTTGGGGGCCTTCTCCAGAATTTCGAGGAAGTGTCATCCCACCAGATCACAAACCATCTATGACTACAAGGGTCCCATGCCAAGTTGGCAGAAGCCCTGAACAGGTGTTTTAGCAAACTGATAGGAAGGGCCACAATAGGATATGGGGCTGGAAATCCCACTCCTTGCAGCACCCTGTGTAGGTTGGATGCCATGGGGGGGGGGAGCATGGCTGTATTCTCTGACGTCATCAGATCCCTGGCCAATGGGACAGGTGGACTCTTTGTCGTGATTTGATTACAACTCTTGGAACACATTCCCAGGCAGCATAACCACGAGGAGAGATCATCCCCAAACACTGGCTGAGACCAAGACTAGTTTTTCCCTGCTCTCTTTTTTCATGTGCAGGGATGAGGAGCAAAGCCAGAAAGGACCTTTCGTCTCTCAGATTTAACACAGCAGGGATTCCAGACGTTTTTGTCCCCAACTTTAAGGTGTGAGATTCAGCTTCAACTCTGCTTGTATGTGTGCATATGTGCGTAGTCATGCACACACATTTACATATATGCATGCACCTGCATGTAACTTTCATAGAAGAAACACTGAGTTGTAACCTACTGAATCAAGCAAGGTTACTGCATGAAGCTCAGTCTCCCAAGGATTCCAGATGAGGCATATGCTGAGCTTGGAAAAGCTATTGTTTGGATGGCAGAAAGCCTCAACCAGAATTTTCAGGCATATGGAGTATGTACGTGTATGTGCACATATCTGAACATGTGTAATCATGCAAAGTTTGTTACTTTCTACAGAAGAGACGGCAGCAACAGGATGCCACGGTTAAGCCACCTTATTTCATGGATACGTTGCAAGCAGATGCGTGTTTCAGTTTAATTGCATTTGGAACATATTTCATAAAGAACATTGCCCAGAAGTGTCACATGCAAGATTCAGCTTATAATGTGCCACTCATTTTTTGAAATATTGTTTTAAGAAATAGAGATGGGGACGAACCGGAAACTTGGTGGTTTGTGATGGTTTGTGGTGTGTGGCTAACCACAAACCATGGATCACAGACTACCACAACCCCCCGGAAAAACAAACTGGTTTGCAATTTGCAGAACAAAGCACTGAGGAGAAAAAGGTTTGGCGCTTTCTTTTGCTTTTACAAAATGGGATCCCCGAATCAGATCACGAACTGAACTGCAAACCAGCTTGGTTTGTTGGTTTTTCTGGTTTGAGGTTTGGTTCATGCCCATCTCTATTAAGAAATGTTTAAGAGTAAGGAATAGCCCTTTCCATTGCCATTGTTTGCATAAAGCAGCTGATAAGCTCTGGAGCAAGGATTGTGCCACTTGGAGAAGGGTAAATGCAGCTGCTATCTTACTCTTGCTATTACACAAACATTGTATCATCCTGCAGTAAATCATCATTAACAAATTTATGGAAGCAAAACTGGAGATAAGGCAAAGGCAGACTTTATCTTGTCATGTGTTTCATATTAGGGGGGGGGGAAGCCTCTATATTATCTACCGCAGCAAACACATGTTTTCCCTTGCATTTTCAACCAGTAATTGTGCGGGTTTTCTCATGTGACGGATCTCTTCTTGCTGTGAATGAAAATCTCTGACTCAAAGTCCCTTCCTCTTATTTTCAGGCCAGACCTGAAAACAAGCAAAGGTTGGGGGCAACTCAAACCCTGACTAATAGGGAGGTACAAATTAAAAACATCACAGACAAGGAGACAAGAGAGGGATTTCGGGAGAAAAGATGAAAGTAATGGAAAAGACAAACATACATAGCAAAGGGCAAAATGGGAGTCCTTTCAAGTCATCATAAACTGCAGGGAAAGGGGATTTCTGGGGGACCCATTGACAGCTCATTGAGGCTGTTTCTCTTCCAAAGATAAAAATTCAGCTTTAAAGCATGTTCGACTCAAAGGTTATTGCAAAGCTTATATGTGAGAGGATAGAGGTCAGAGCTGTTCAGAGCAAAAGGTATAAGAAAAACAGAAACAAACGATAAATGTAAATGTGCCATATGGTTTTTTTACGTAAATGCACTTGTTTGGAGCTTCTAATGAAGCTGGAATTAATGGATCCATAGTCTGTACTGCTCACCCATTGCTTGGGAAGCAGAGCTTTCCAGCAGATGACCATGCAGCACAAAATTATGTGCTATTTGCTGGCAGAAGAACACACAGAACTTTAAGACGTTACCTGTTTTTTGTGGGATGACAGTTTCCAGAAACTCCCAGTCAGCATGGACACTAGGCAAATTGACTGGGGAAATCTGGGAGTTGTAATTGTTGGAGCTAATAGCTAATTGTCCAGCTAATATTTTCCCTCACACAGTTGCAGGAGAAATGTAGGGAACAACAACAGCCACTCTTTGTGGCCTTCATAGATCTTACAAAGGCCTTTGATTTGGTTAGCAGGGACGGCCTTTTTAAAATACTTCCCAAGATTGGATGTCCACCTCGACTCCTTAACATCATCAGGTCCTTTCATGAGGAAATGAAGGGCACTGTAGTTTTTGATGGCTCAACATCAGATCCCTTTGACATCTGAAGCAGAGTGAAACAGGGCTTTGTCCTTGCGCTTACCCTGTTTGGGATCTTTTTTGCTGTCATGCTGAAGCATGCCTTTGGAACTGCAACAGAAGGTGTCTATCTCCGGACTAGATCAGATGGAAAGCTCTTTAATTTCTCTAGATTGAGAGCGATGACCAAAGTCCAGCTGAAATGCATGCGGGACTTCCTCTTCACTGATGATGCAGCTGTTGTCGCCCACTCTGCTGAAGACCTCAAACAACTCATGAATCGTTTTAGCAAGGCCTGCCAAGACTTTGGATTAACAATCAGCCTGAAGAAAACACAAGTCATGGGCCAGGGCATAGACTCACCTCCCTCTATTACCATCTCCACACAAGAATTGGAGGTTGTTCATGACTTTGTGTACCTTGGCTCAACGATCTCTGACACTCTCTCACTAGATGTCGAGCTAGATAAACACATTGGCAAAGCAGCTACCATGTTCTCTAGACTCACAAAGAGAGTATGGCTTAATAAGAAGCTGACGGCATATACCAAGATCCAGGTCTATAGAGCCTGTGTCCTGAGTACACTCCTGTACTGCAGTGAGTCCTGGACCCTTTGTGCATGGCAGGAGAGGAAGCTGAACACGTTCCATATGCGTTGTCTCCGACGCATTTTTGGTATCACCTGGCAGGACAAAGTTCCAAACAGAGTAGTCCTAGAATGAGCTGGAATTTTTAGCATGTATACAGTACTGAAACAACAACATCTATGTTGGCTCGGGCATGTCATGAGAATGGCTGATGGTTGGATTCCAAAAGATCTCCTGTATGGAGAATTAGTGCAGGGAAAGCACCCCAGAGGGAGACCACAGCTGCGATACAAGGATATCTGCAAGCGGGATCTGAAGGCCTTAGGAATGGACCTCAACATCTGAGCGTTCAGCCTGGAGACAGGCGGTGCATCATGGCCTCTCCCATTTTGAAGAGACACTTGCCCAGCAGGCCGAGGCAAAGAGGCAGTCCCAAAACCAGCCAAATCAGGGAGCTGGACAGGGGACAGATTGTATTTGTCTTCAGTGTGGAAGGGATTGTCACTCTTGAATTGGCCTTCTCAGCCACACTAGACGCTGTTCCAAGTCGTCTATTCATAGCACGTTACCATAGTCTCTCGAGACTGAAGGATGCCTAATCTAATCTAAAATTGTTGGCCTTTTTTACAATTTCACATGCTGCCTCTGGTAGGTGTGGCTGGGGACTTTTCTGGACGGGGTGACTGTCAATCTATCCAGCACTAACCAATTGTTCCCTCCTGAGAGCTTTTTTCCTCTCTAGAGTCTGTTGAAGTCTGTTGTTGAAAGTTGTCAAGTTTGTCAGTTTGCTGTTTGATGTGCTCACAACTGTAAGTAAAGAAATTGTTTTTATTCTTTCTACTGTTAATGGGCTACTCTGGGGGACTTTAAGCTAATCTGCTCTATGAATCTCTGCATTTCTGCTGTGCAGCTAAAGGAATTTAACAAAAAATTCAAAACTCTGCAATAATAATAACCACACTCTAATTCTTCCAAGCTCTGCACCATGTCATAGAATTCACTATTGGGCTAGTGGAGCCCAGATGCAATTCTGTGGGTTGTAGTCCTCATTTTGGACTACAGCTCCCAACAGAGCCCACTGAATTTTTGAACTTTCTGACAGACAGATAGGGGGCTGTCATGACTGGTACCAGCACTTAACATTTAGCATCACTGGCTGTGCTATTTACAAATATTCTTTTTCTGCACAGTATGCAGAGGAAAACTTCATCCGTCAGCAAAAACAAATGCCTGGTGGAAGTATGAGTCAAACAGAAGTGTAACAGTTTATATAATTAACATCAGCAAATAGTTTGAATGAGGCTGTTATTGCCAAATAGCATAGTGTGCGGCTTGCATCTCTGTTTCCTTGCTGTGCTGAAAATTGTATGATGAGCAGCTAACTGAAGGGTGCCTGTATGCAAGCGTGCAGGCTTAGCCCAAACCAATTTGCTACCTGAGGCAAAGGCATATATACCTACATAAATGTTTGTACACAACCGTGGTGGCTCTTGAGTCTTTTTACTTACTTTAACACTAGCAATGGAATCGAGTCCTCCATGATATCAGAGGGCAGCAGACTAGTGTACTGGGTGGTGAAGCTGTTGTTGTTGTTGTTACGTGTGGGGCGCTCCAGTTGCCAATGGATACTTGCAATATGATTTTGAGGTGAATTTCTATGGCAAGAAAATGGCCAAGATTCAGGAAGAATGTTTGGGAGACTACCATTGCTCTCCCCCAAGCTTTTGCCACCTATGCTGGTTGCCTCACTCAGCCTCATGGCAGGGTCAGCCCTGCAGAACTTCTGAACACCATTAGCTCTACTTGTCTTGTTTTAAGTCAAGGTGGCTTTGTGGCTTTTTGAAAAGGCTCCTTGGCCAACAGACTCATTAGTGTTCTCGAAGGCTTTCACGGCTGAGATCCGATGGTTGCTGGTTTCCACACACTACACCAGAACACAGACAGAGTTCTAGCTCATGTCCTCTGAAGATGCCGGCCACAGAGACTGGCAAAACATTGGGAAGAAAAACCTCCAGAACACGGCCAAACAGTCTGAAAAACCAACAACAACAACCAGACTTTCAGAAGGAACCAGAAAAATCTAGGTCTCACTTCTACCCAAAGGACAGAGGACCCAATTTGCTGAAACAGTTAAATTTGGTTACAATAAGGAATCATTGTTCAATAGCAATTCCTGTTCTGACTGGAGCCTCATGAGCAAATGAATAGTATGGTACGACCGGGGCCTGTTTAATTGATAACAACAACAACAAACAACAACAGCAACAACAACCTTTGAACTGCAGAGCTGTAAGAGACCCTATGGATCATCAAGTTTAGCCCTTCTCAAGGAGGCACAGTGGGGAACTGAACACCCAACCTCTGGCTTTGCAGCCAGAGACTTTAAGCCACTGAGCTATCCAGCAGTTCAATTACAGGTATAAAGAATAATTCTTTGAAACACCATTTCTCGTGTCATTACAAATATTTTAGAAGGACATGGTTACTCCATGCATTTTGTATGGTGATCAGATCTACAAAAAAAATTTGGTCTAAATTAATGACCATCCTCCATTTTGGTTTATACTTGAATTATATATTCTGATTTTATTGGATTAATATTATTATTTTGTTTGATTTAACTCTGCTTTAACTGTGCTATTGGAGAGTTATAATTATTTTAATAATTAAAATATTTTTTTTAAATGAAGTAGTTTTTTGTGTTCTTGCTTTTGTGGTTTGGATATTTCTTTATTTATATGCCGCCTTTCAGTGTCAGCACACCGGAGCCCATAGTTCTGCACTGCTGTAGCAGAAGGCCTATAGAAAGGGCACTGTGCTACAGCCAATTGTCTGAACAGAGGACCTGTAGGATCCTCGCCTGAGCAGAAGACATGATGTGTCATAGCCATGACAAGGCTTTTCCAACCCCACCCAACAATAATAAGAAATCAAATCAACAGCCTGAATTGGGGGGGGGGGAAAGGGTGGAATTCAAGAGCTATCCAAACAAAAATCTGACAATATTTCACTCAGCTAGGGTTGGGTCCACAGATTACTCTTCTACCATTAAATCTGGAGTCATTGGAACTGAACTTAGAAAACAATTTGGGAGGGTTGGAGCACAAGGCTGACTCCACCGCTGAGTCAAAGCTTATCAGAAGGCATTTTTTCCTGAGAATTTCTTTAGTTGTTTTCTTTTTCTCAGCCGTCCCCTGTAGAAAAATAACATTTTTAATATTTTCTCTAATGTCTTAAAATTACACTGCTCCCTTTTTAAAAGGCACCACTCACCTAGAATGAAACTTACAGATCTGGTGGCCATCCACACTTGGAGTATTTAACATCTAAAAGCCTGCCTTTAGAAGAAGAAGGCTGACTGCCGAAGAATTGATGCTTTTGAATTGTGGTGCTGGAGGAGACTCTTGAGAGTCCCCTGGACTGCAAAGAGAACAAACTTATCCATTTTGAAAGAAATCAACCCTGAGTGCTCACTGGAAGGACAGATCCTGAAGCTGAGACTCCAATACTTTGGCCATCTCATGAGAAGAGAAGACTCCCTGGAAAAGACCCTGATGTTGGGAAAGTGTGAAGGCAAGAGGAGAAGGAGACGACAGAGGACGAGATGGATGGACAGTGTCATCGAAGCTACCAACATGAATTTGACCAAACTCCGGGAGGCAGTGGAAGACAGGAGGGCCTGGCGTGCTCTGGTCCATGGGGTCACGAAGAGTCGGACACGACTTAACGACTAAACAACAACAACAAAAAGCCTGCCTTCCAATCTTTGCTTATCAGGTACTCTTGGGGCAAAGAAGATTGCCACCTCTTTTTCCCCAAAGGCTCCTTTTCTTTAACAGTTATAAGGCACGGTTAAACAGTTATACAGCAGGCAGGCAGAAACAATGTATAATAATAATCATTGTCATCATCTTAGAACTGCAAAGCTGGAAGGGACCCTATGGATCATCGAGTCGAACCTCAACATGGTTCTCTTCATGCTGGAAATAGTTGTATCTTAGTTACTGCAGGTGCTTGCACATTTCATTCAGTAGAAATTTACCAAAATACACTAGTTTCTTCATATATTCAACAGGAACAACTTGACTTCTGGTTTTGTTGTTTTTTAACTGAATGTGACAGGCAGATCCAACCATACCTACAGGAAGTGCTAGGATGAATGTGAGAGGAAATTATTAGTCATCTTTGGGTCTTTTCAAGGAGAAAGGCCGGGTAAAAATATTTTAAATAAATAAATTTAAATAAATCTTGATTCATTTTGTAAGTGTGTGTCTCTCTCTGTGGGTACACACACACACAAACACGTACACACACGAATGCACACACATAAATACCTATATATAAAAAGGCAAGGCACACTGCGTGAAACTAGAAAGTCAAAGGCAATGCTTTGGGAAAGACTAACACGATAAGAAGGAAATGGTGAATGGGAGCCACATAAGGCTTTGAAGAAAGTTTATCAAGGAAAGCCCTGTTTTTTACAGTCAGGGAGAAGCAAAAGGAATGAGTTGAAGCAGATGTGCTTGCCTGAAGAAAAGTGATGTAATCCACCAAAAAAGTTGGGCCGCCTGCAAAATACCAAAGTGTACAAATGTCTGAAGCTGGGAAAAGAAAGTTTTATTGAAGCGGGGGGGGGGGGGAGGGGTGTGGCAGCAAAATGAGGAAAGGAGATTGCTGTGTTTATCATCAAAATGGAACACAGGTTTCTGAGGGCTTTGGTCACTAATGTGAAGAGGATTCAGAAAGGCAGGTCATAAAGTCAAATGAAATCTCTCTGGAAACACTCAGGGTTGATCTACGCACATGATCGCCTTGCACATTGGCCATTACAGTTGTCACCTGGGTTATTAGATTTGTCTAAGCAGCCAGATCATGTTCAGGCAGGATGTAGCCAATATGAGGGTCTACAAATGCAATAATGTTTAGAGTAGGACTAATAAAAACAGAACAAAGTAGCCCCTCTCCCCCATCCTAGTTGGTCTGCTAGGATAATATTTGCTGGGTATTGATCCACCTCTTTTTTAAAAATCAGATAATTGGCATGGTGTACATCCAGTTATGGGTGTTGAATTGGGTTTTCTGGTCTCAAGGAATTGCTAGGCTGGCCCAGACCTCCAGGAAGGAAGACAAATCTCACAGGAAATGATGATGGAGGATGGTTTTGTTTATCAACAAGAAAGACAAACAAAAACAGCAGAGAGAGAGAGAGAGAGAGAGAGAGAGAGAGAGAGAGAGAGAGAGAGAGAGAGAGAGATTGTGGCACCTTAAAAACTAATGGTTATATTTTAATGTGAGCTTTCATGGAATATGCCCACTTCTCCAGACATACAAGTGTGTTTAAAGCCTAGATTCAATTATTCAAACAAACAAACAAACAAACAAACAAACAACCTTCTGGTTTATGAACATGGGACATTGTGCTTCTGTATCCATGATTCAAAATGCCAAGAAAGGGACCAATATTGCTGGACAACATCATGTTCATTTTGCCAGCAGAAAAAAGGATGCCAAGCTTTACATAGCAAAGGGCAGCCTGAATGTTGCGAGCAATCAAAGCAGTCTATAGGATGCCCTCTTTTGCTCACTAACATTCACGAAGTGACAACACAGAAAGGAAAATCACAGAAGCTGACCCTTTTACATCAGTTAAGCACTTCTCACCCAAACACAAAGCAATTGTCAGGGCTGTTTTTCAACGGGGGGGGGGGGGGACGACCCCTATAATACAAAAGAATGGAGAGCTTAAAAACGAATCTAAACAGAAACTTTTCTCCTTGCACCAAAATTATCCCTACAGCTGAGAAGAAAGCTCAAGAAGCATTTTGGAATCTGCATTAAAAAGGGCCCTTTTCCTGTCAAACAACTTGTGAAACTACAAAGAACGGGCCCAATATATCACCAGTTTATCTCCTCCTTCCCCCTTCTCACCTGAACTTTTCCTGGTTTTGGGAGATGCTGGGCAGTTGCAAGAAAACAGGGCTGGCAACCAGCTTGGGCAGCAGAGAGCAGATGATGGACTCAGCACTGACTGGATGTCCAGGTCTCAGCAACTGGCCACGAGTGTATTTGCACAGTCAAAACTAATGTACCTGGCTGTGCTCATTTCTGCAGAGTCTGATCCTGCAGATTGTTTGGTCGTGTGGCTTCCCACCCCCACTAGAATAGAGAAACACCCAAGATTTGACAGAACAAGGAGAAATCATGCATGCAAACAACATATTAGCAAGCCAATTAAAAGAAAAAGCATTAAAAAGTTGAACAAATGGAGAGGAAGCCCTAGAACTGCTACTCACAGAGATATCATTTGGTCTAGGTTCAGTCCCGTGACTGTACACAGAAATAGATGGCTCCATTCAACCAAGAAGCATGAGGTGGGGGGTGGGTGGGAGAAGAAAGATGAAAGAGGACAGAAATCCTCTTTGATCTGCTCTGCTGTCCCCTCCTCCACCACAGGGTTCCCGTACCCACCCATGGATCAACTCACTTAGTTTTCTGTTGAGATCTGGCATGGGAACAGTGACATGTATCTCATTCTGAGCTTTTAAATGTGTTTCATCTGCTTCTCCACAGTCTGCTGGAATGCTCACGTTAATGTGGGTCCCCAAAGAAGCCTATGTGGAATAGGGTGTTACACACACTGCAAAGGGAGAGATGATGAAGTGACAAATTACTGGCTTCTCTGTTTGCCTTGCTCAGGGATGAGCCACACAATAACAGGAAAACTCCTCAATAGACTCCTGGGATAAGGCCGTTTACAAGGTAGAACTCGGTGGGAGGGAGAGAGTGATTAATCCTCCTGTCTTTCTCTTGCACTTCTTTATTGTTGTTGTTGTCATCATCCTTATTATTTGTCTCCTTCAGATTAAGAGATTGTGGATCAGCCTCTGAATTCTGCCATCTTCCCAAACAGCAGATCATGGAACGAATGCTTAAAAGCTGTCTGAGGCACCTGATTATGAGGATGACGACGACGGCGATGATGATGATGATATTGTGCAGCTTCCCAATGGAAGCTTGCTAGGATGCATAGATAGCTCGTGATCAGAGCAGGGAAATGCTGCTCTGAAATTTTGGGAGGTAGTATAGCATTCTCAAGGGTCCTCTGGGGCTAATTTTTAAATGAATATTCCAAACACAATTAGAAAATCACAGGCAACAAATAAGCAATCAGAATTCGAACACATTCCAGCTGGATATTTTGCATTCCCATACATACTTCCCTTGAGGTCTGTGCATGAAAATCCTTGTTGCAGGGGCTGATTGGGGAAATGTTCTGCAAACTTTCTGCATTGACTAAGTGCAGAATTTGGATTTATCTCCCCAACCTTGTCTTCGTAAGTCCAATATATAGAGAAAACCCAACAGTGGAAACAAATAAAACTTGAAAACCCTAAATCAAGGCCATTAAGGCCTATATTTCTGCCGATGGAGAACAACAGCTTTATGCCTCACCCACTCTCTTTTTCTCCTGCTGAGGAATTATTCTTGTATAAGATTAATTTCACGCAACCAAATTAAGAATTTATATATCATTTATGTCAGTTTTAGTGTAGTCTTTAATCTGCAGAAGATACAGCTGTCAAAGAGGACCAGACCAAAGTGGAGATGCTGATAGTTTTAACATATGAAACCGTACTAAGCATTTACTGCTTTTTTAGAACACAAACACGTTTACAAGAACCTTTTTTTTTAAAAAATGAAGATTTTAAAAATAATTAAAATATCTCTATTTTTTTAAATGCAATAACAAGAATTGCATTGTCTCCTGTTGCAGAACTTATCTTCCCATAATTCCTAAGAAACCAGGTTCCCTGTCTTTCACTCCGCATTTTCGCATTCTCATACTTGATTTCCTTTTTGTGCCTGAGGGTGCAAGGATTTTGGTAGGGGAAAGCAGATAAATAAAACCCACAAAGCCGAAGAGAAGCTGGGCAACTGAGAAAACACATGTTGCTTCCTTAAAACATCAGATGGTTTAGTCTTCCCACTGGTGCGACCTCTGGGCGTTTCAATGTGAAAAGTTCGGTCTTTGTTTATTGAGCTAATGCAGCAAAACCTGGAGATTTCTGACCCAACTAAACTGCCAGGTGGCACTGAGAACTGATTGCATTGCCTGCCAGCCTGTACACCAGCCTGTGGGCAATAGTAGTGTGCCAATTTTTCCCCCCTATACAGTTTATTTAGATGTATGCCACATCTTGCAACATAGTTTTGGCTCAAACCATGCACAAAATCAAATAAATACAAGAGGTATAATTACAGGGATGATGCATCCTGGCAATTAAGTCAACCACAATTCACTTTAACTGTTTAACAAAATAAATAAATAAAACATGTGCCAAAAATGGCTGAAGAATTTTTTTTAGGGCTGATAGCAAAGCTGTTTAGTGGTATTTCCCAGAATTTGCACACGTAATACGGTGGTTGAAATCCTGTTGGTTAGTGTAGTAAGTCACACCAGATCAGCTGTTCCCAATGGGGGCCATATGCCCCCCTTGGGGGCCCTGGCACATTTGAAAGGGGCCACAGATTCATCAGTTCATGTTGTACCATTGTTTGCACACAGCCAAAGGCTTTCCTTGTTTGATGGGAGCCTTGAACCTGAGAAAAGCTCCTAAAAGGGCCACAGTCAAAAAAATGGTTGAGAATGGCTTCATTAGACTAGGCTCATTGAATCAGTCGGGATTTCGTGAGTCGGCTCTTATGTAGGTTCCACTGATTGAAATAGATCTACCCTACTTGTGACTTACTTTAAGACCAAGATCATCCACACTATCATATTTCCAATCACCATGTATGGAAGTGAAAGCTGGATAGTTCAGAAAGCAGACATGAAAAAAAATGGATTCATTTGAAATATGGTGCTGGAGGAGAGCTTTGAGGGTACTGCCAGAAAGATGAACAACTAGGTCCTAGAGCAAATCAAGTCTGAACTATCTCTGGAAGCAGAAATGTTGAAACTGAGGCGGTACTCCTTTGGGCACATCATGATAAGGAAGGATTGTCTGGAAAAGACAAGAATGTTGGGAAAGATGGAAGGCAGAGGGAAAAGAGGAAAACCAAATACAAGATGGATCAACTCCCTAAAGGAAGCCATAGGTTTGAGTTTGGAAGAGCTGAGCAGACCTGTTGAGGATAGGACATTTTGGAGATTGCTCATTCACGGGGTCACCATAGGTCCGTTGCAACTTTACGGCACATAAAAACAACAATTATAAGGAGCACAGATTCCATGAGTGCTGAAAGACACCTGATTGTTAAAATAGGAACTTTTCACACCTCCCATAGTGTGCACATTCTCTTGCTTCCTTGTGTGACCGGTCACTGAGAGATAAACATGGGCTTTGTCTGGAGATGGCTCAGGTATAAAGCTCTGCTGCTGGAATAGCATCTCTGGGACAAGAACATTTTCTAACGATGTGCTCTTTGTAATGTGTGCATGCCTACAAAGTTGATATTTTGCATTTTCTGTTTGTAATCATGAATAATCATAAGAACATAAGAAGAGCCCTGCTGGATCAGGCCAAGGGCCCATCTAGTCCAGCTCCCTGTATCTCACAGTGGCCCCACCAGACGCCTCTGGAAGCACACGGGACAACTAGATACCTGTCTCCTGATCCCCCTCCCCTGCATCTGGCCTTTGGAAGTACCTTCCTTTTAAACCTGGAGATTTTATATCCCCATCATGGTTTGTAACCTGCGATGGACTTTTCCTCCAGAAGTCTGTCCAATTGCTCTGTCATTTCCCAGGTCCCCCCTCCAGGCCTCTGGCACTGTGGCCGTCACATACCATCAAACTGATTCTAACTTCCAGTTCCCCTTTCCAGGTTCTAGGTAGAGAGCTCTCTGAAGTGGCTTACTATTCCCTTCTTTTACACTGAGTTACTGGGGAAAGAAATTTAACAACCAGTAACTGGGAAGGGCTGGCTGGTAACAAGTTACTTGCAAGCAGTACATACTCTGCTGTTAAACTTGCTGGTAAATTATGTAGACACATATGTATAAAACAGATTATAGACCCATGAATACGATTCCAACTCTTTTTAAGATCACTGCTGTCTGTATGCACTTTGAGTGAACCATTCCCTAGATATAGATTAGTTAGCTGTTTCTGCAGTAGGGGCATGAAAGCCACAACCTGGATCGACAGTTCCTATTTCCTTTGCCCTCTTTGATCTATTATTACTTAAAGCTGCAGTCTTCATTGTCTGCCGAATGCACATCTGCTCTTTAATTTGCCTTCCTCCCAGTGCAGATGGCCCCTTTTCGGAAAGATCACATGCATACACTTGCTTGTAACACAGGGAGATAAAGGAACTGATGTTTTCTGAGATAGGAGGTAGCGGAGCTGGGCTGGAGTAAAGGAATCTGAGCAAATCTGCAGTGCTCGTTGTTTGCTTCTTAAAAGTTTATCAAGTCATCAAAAGTAGGCACTTTCCCAGTATTTTACAGTAGTTCTGGCTGCATCCCTAGTTTTAAAAGTTTGGGATTCCTCCTTCTCTCAAACTACTCCAGGTTTCATAGCGACAAGCTAGTGAACCAGATCTTGGCTCACTCAAAGTATGTCCAATATTTTCCCCCTTGTTTGCTTTATGGCTATATTTAAACTTGTGTTATCTCCTGTCTGTCATGAAATATCTGGGGAAGAGAATCTTGCAGGGAATTTGGCATCAATTGACCCTCTTCTTCTTCTTTTAAATCAAGCTAGATGTATTGTTCAATGCCTGTAGCCCTGATGGCAGGGGAATTCTGGGACCTGCAGTCCAAAAAGAAGTAATTTTTCCAAACTGCGATGGCTGCATTTGTTCACTGGAAGGAGAAAAAGTGCTGAGTCTAAAAGTCTGTGCATGTACACACTAGGGTTATGCACCTTTGCTTGTCTTGTTCTCATGTGAGAGAACGAAAAGTTGCAAAAAATACCCGCTTTTCTTCAAGATAGGGAACTATTTTCTGTCCATCTTAATGAAACTTTCTTCATTTGCAATAGCAATATTTGCACACATTTTAGGGTGGAAAAGCAATAGTAGCTGCAGGGTTACATGAGCTTTTAAGAATCAGAAGCACTGAATGGGTTGTTTGGTTTTTTTTGATTGGTCAGCCAGTTCTTCTAATGTGCACAACATGTGCACGCGCGCGCGCACACACACACACACACAAACAGAAATGCTTTGCTTCACAAATGAGAAAGAGTTTGGGATGCAGAAATTTTATTGCAGAAGCCTCCATGGGCGGCGGAGGGGGTAATGCTAATCTTATCCGCAGTCTGGAAGAAATCTCAATAAAACTATCACAATGTGACAAGACATGTGTCTCATTAAGAACTACTGATTCAACAAGATTTCTTCACACACGCACGCACACACATACACACGGGCAGGTATACCGTAGCAGTGCATGCTATCTATGGATTTTGGAGCATGTATTCAACACACCACAACTCCACCAGTTCCAGAGTTCACTGGCCACCATTGCTGAGTTCTACATTTTTCCAAAGGAAATCCCTCCGCTCCCAAGAAGATGCACATATGGAAGTGGAGGGGACTGAAACAGATATGGGGTTTTCTTCCTCTCTAATCACATCCCTGCCTTGCCTATTCACTTTCCCTTTGGATTTAGCATGACTCATATGTTTTCTGTAGCAACCACATTTCTTCCTCAACTCCATCCACCTAAAGGGCAGGGAGAAGGTTAATTATAAGTACACAGGCAGGAAATCAAGGAAGGCATCAAAGAAAAGGAGATTCCCGCCTCCTTGGTATGCTGCTGTTCCATTCTCTTTATCTCCTGGTTCCCTTACCTACTCCTCTTTCCTTACAGCCCCATGCATTGTTATAATTTTTCCCAGCTGCCGTTGCTTCTCCAACTAATACCCACACTGGGTTATGAGGAAGCATGTTTATGAGGGGGAGGGCGGTCCTGAGTCATCCTGTAAGATCCTCCCCAGTGCCTGCTTTTGGGCACTGGTTCACTATTCCTCCCAGCCTGAGTGTGTATGTGTGTGAAAAACAGCACTTCATCCAACATATAGGCAATGTCATCATCACATAGTTCATCACAATGTCATCATCACCACATCCTCCAAAAAGAACTTAAGACTAGTGTTGTTTGGTCTCGGTGACACCATGATGGAGTCCAAGCTGACTGACGACATGAAGACATCTAGGGTATTACGATGAAGGTGGTTTTCAATTAAAAACAAAAATGGTACCAAAGTTGCAGCCAAAATGCAATATCTTGGATTTTAGTCTCATCAGGAGCTCAGTTATCATTCTACTGCAATCTTAAACATGGAAATGGCAATTACTTATATATTTTATTTGATGTATTTTTAAAAATTGGTTTGGATATGATCTGTTGCATTGCAAGATGGAATCATTCCTGATGTGTTGAACATCTGATGTCATACTTAAACACAAATGTGTCCGTAGCCAAAAATAAAGAGAAACTAAACCTTAATATGAATGCACCGACATTTAAAAATCGGATTAGATTGCATTTCTCCACCCTGGAAACATTTAATCAAATCAGTTCATTAGAGTATGAAAAACAAATCAGCGAATATGTAATAATAAAACTTGTTTGTCCTGTAATTTTTAAGGCTTTTATCCTGCTTTGCTCATAACATTAAGATTTGTTAGTTATGGTGCAGGTGGTATCCATGATAAATAAATATTACTCTCCTTTGAAAACGGAGCCAGTCACCAAATCTAAATCATTACGAATAACATTCTGCCCTCAACATAAATACATTTTATAGATCCAGTAGGAAGTATATGTAGCCAAAAGGCATTCATACAAACCAGGCTGCTCTGCTAATATGTGTATTTCCCCCCCTTTTAAACAAAGTGCAGAAAATGTTACAATGGGCAATATGTGTGTCAGCCAGTCCTGAGCTACTTCAGAATACTCTATTCCTTCTCCCTCTTCCACCCAATTTTCATTCCCTCCTCCCCAACAGCTATCTCCGGTGACTGTGCATGTTCAGCACACAGAAGACTGCTCTGGATTCCCCTGCTCATAGAGGATCCCCCCCCCCCCCCGGTCTTTGTTCTTTATATGGGAAAATATTTCTGGAAACATTGTGTACTCCCAAGCCGGTGGGTAGCCCTCTCTTCTACATGGCTGAACTGCCTAAGGAGACAAGATCATTTTGGAGCTTCGGAAATGGAGACAATGATGAATCCCATTTAAAGTATTGCTGTGTGTGAAATCTGTGACCCTCCATATGTTGATGAAGTATAGTTCCCATCATCCCTGATCCACAGCTGGGCTGGCCAGGGCACATAGGAATTCGAGTTCATTACCATGTAGAGTGCTACAGATTCCATAGTTTAATTTATAACCCACTTTTCTCACAGGAGAAAGGGCGGCTTACAAAGAATTTCTAAGTTCTCCATTAGACGGTACTTAGTGTTTTTATCTGATTAATAGGACGGCTTGCTGTTTATGGCTACTGTAAGAGAAGGAGGCAATAGTAAGTAAACTCAGGCCAGAAACATGTATTGGAAGCAGTCCATGAACAGAAGGATGAAAATCTTAACTAATGTTTTCGCAGTGTTAACTTCTCTCATCTCTGGAATTGTGTAAATTAGCTCACTTTGTTTGCACAAATGCAAGAGTAGGTGATACCATTTATTGGACCACTAAAGAATAAAACAAATTGCAAGCTTTCATGGATGAAAACCACTTTCTCAGGCTGTAAGCACACCCCATTCATGGATGGTGCAGAAAATTTTTCCAGAAATGGATGTTACATATCTGAGAGATGATCAGTTATTCTTGTGAGGCTGGGCTTCTACTGCCTCAGCAGCAAGATTTGGAGTTTTTACTTTGTTTGGTGATTGGTCTCTTCAGGATTGAGATAAGGGATTCCTCTAAGGTTTTATTTCACCAACAGGCTGCCTCAATCACTTCTCTGCAACCTTAATGAGCCTTCAGCTCTGTAATAATAATAACTGTGTCTCATTGAGCTGATGACAGCTTATGGCAACCCTTTCCAGGGTATTCTAAGTAAACAGTACTTGGATGTATTCTGTTCTTCTAAGGGCACCCGTGCGTTCCGTGTCTAGTCACGCTGGCCACGTGACCACGGAAACTGTCTACGGACAAACGCTGGCTCTACGGCTTGGAAACGGGGATGAGCACCGCCCCCTAGAGTCGGACACGACTGGACTAAATGTCAAGGGGAACCTTTACCTTTACCTTAAGGGCACCCTGGACCTGTGTAGCAGGCCAACACTCCTCTGCCAGGAAATGAACTCTCAACCTCTGGCTCTGCAGCCATTTATCCAACTCACTGAGCTATCCAGCCAGGTCTAGTCACCCATTCTATCTAATGTCTGTTTCTAGCATGAAGGGAAGCACTTTGCTTCCCCTGAAGTCAAAGAGAGGAGAGTTTTGGAAGATCTGGCTTTTTTCAGGGGCTTTATCAGGTCCAAGAAGAGGAGATAACACGAGCAGAGAAACAATTGCTTCCAAAACACGCACTGATAGGGCTAGCCAAAGCCTCCATGTCTGTGACCCAACAATATTTCATTATATAGTGTAATGTCTACTCCTAATTACAGCATTCACTAGAGTTTTATGTATCATTGTGTAAGAGAGGGAAAAGAACTGGCTCAGTGAGGACAAAGAGTGATTGATGAGTGAGGGGGAAAATCCCTGCCCAAGCTTATTTATTTCCAAGGGTTTTGAAGGGGTTTATTTATTTTCTAATGGTGGGACTCCTTTACTTTTCAAGATGGTAGGAGGTTTGCAATAAGGCAGAAGGCAGGATTTTCCATATGGCAAAAGACTTTTTTTTTCTTTTAATATTCCTGAGACAACTTTTCTGTTATGACCATCTGTCTATCAGAGCTGCTTGCTCTGGTTTGATTTTATTTTTTCAAGGCAAGCCTTCCCCTTCTTTGTAAGAACCAGACAGGAAGGGAAATGGACATAAATCTGTGGCCACAGTGAAAAGGGGTTTCCTTCTCAAGCAAGCCCATGTGAAAACTATCAGCACGCTTCCCAACCCCCCTCCTCTTTCTTGTTAGGTCAGAGAGTGCCAACCATGTAGAGGCTGATTTCATTCACGCACATAGATGTTTTGCTCCTAAGATACATGTTGACAGCATGGTTCAATGGGCAAATTGATACTGCTTTTTCCTGCCTACAGGTTTATACCACAGGGCCATGATTTTCTTAAAGATGATAAGACAGTTGTCAAAAAAGTCAGTTCTCCAGCATAGATGACTCAAGAGCAAGCAAAGGTACACCACCCTGAAATTTGGAGTTGACGTGCTTCCCTCATCCTGCTCTGTGGACTGTCCCTGCTTCTGAGGGTACCGGTATATTTCCAGAGTACTAGCCCTGTTGGCTGGGAATTCTGGGCCAGGTAGACCAAAAGGTTGCTTTCCTAAGCTCTGAACACTTTGAATCAAACTAGGAAGGCTTCTTTTGACACACTGATCATGGCTCAACACTTTTTTGTTGATAGGCCTCATTCCAAGAATGTGCTGAATTGTGTTTTGGACACATTCACCTGTTTGCAAACCAGGTGAATATGATAGTATTCGAAAAGGATGGGTCAGGTAAAAAAATCATTATACTTATAATTCCCATGAAAATGCACACATTATACGTATTACATTTACATACAGTGGGGGAGGAGCTGCCACATAACCATGTCAAAGCTCAAAAGGGACTCTGTCCTGTAGACAGGGTCTCCAAACTTTTGACTGTGAGGGCCACACCGGATATTTTCAACATTTTTGAGGGCTGAAGGAACAGGAATGTGTGCGCACGTGTGCGGCCACACGCACACACGCATGCAGACTCCTGCTTGCCCCCTGCCTGCCTGAATGCACACACACATGCATGCACCCCTGCCCACCCCTGCACGCCTGCACCCCCGCGCACACACACAACCCCGCCCATCCCTGTATGCACGGATGCACACACGCCCACATGCATGCTTGCACCCCCCCCGGCTGCCCCCCGCACACACGAGCACAGGTTGAACTGAACAGGCCGGATAAAACGGCAAGGTGGGCCAGATGTGGCCCACGGGCCGTAGTTTGGAGATCCCTGCTGTAGATTAATAAGAGCAATAGTGGTGAATGATACATGTAAAAAAGCAAACAAAAATTCTAGGTCTCCTTTTTACTACAACCACATCTGTCTGTACTTCTCTGCAGCCTTAGAAACCATAGTGAGCATTCACAATCCACAATTGACATGTGTCCCTTTTGTCTTTCACTAAACCCTCATGAATCCCTCCCTACTTTGACAGACTGAATGACTTATTTGAGTTTTTTTTTGCCTTGATATCTAATCCATAGTTATTTTGTGCACAGATTTGGTGCAAAATGGGAAGATTGACATAAACACTTATTAAACACTCTACTGGCTGAAGTCCTGTTGCTTTACTATAGTAAAGTCACACTAGAGTAGGCCCATTGAATCATTGGGGATTTGGTGTGTCAGCTCCTCCAAAAATTGTATTTGTGATGCTCAAATCTCCCTAAGGAGCATATGGCATTTGGGCAGGGAGTTCCACAGGCTACAAATCTTCCACTTTATGCTGAGGCAAGTCCTCAACCTCCAGCAGTGCATAGCATCTGTGCCTTGAACAAAACTGACCCTTAAAGAACACTTTACTTTTACTCAGTACTTTGCAAGTACTTCAACATGGGCTTTGTGATTCCTTAGAACTCACAACAGCTCATTTAAGTAGGACTTCTCTATGGTAGCTAATCAACGGACCTCCTTCTTCATGGCTGTAAACCAATTAACTCAAAGAGGCGTAACTGCTCACTCCACCTCCAATTCTCATGGAGATGCAGGTGGGTTTTCTCCATTCCAATTAGACAGGAATTTGTTGGGTCTTCGCACTGGGGCCTCTTCGACCTTGCATTCTTATCAGGATTCACTCTGTACCAGCCTGGCTGTAAATTAGGGAAAACAGCCTCTCAGCCTTTTCCACATTCCCATGTCTTCAACTCCTTTCACTTTGAAAACCTAACTGACTCCATCTTCTCTCATTCTCATTGACTACAAGTCCCACTCTCCTTCAATATTATGACAGTATTGATTCAAATGGGGCCTATTTTAGTGTGCCTTACTATGTTCAAGTAAGTACAGTGGACCCTCGACTTACGGAATTAATCCCGTATTGGAACGGTGGCTGCAGGTCGAAAAGTCTGTAGGTTGAGGGTCCATTGACCTACAATGCATTGAAAACCGATTAATCCGTAACCGGCCGTTTTTGGTCCATTTTGTTTGATTTTCCGGTCTGTAGGTCGATTCTCCGGCCGCAAGTCGAACCTAAATTTTGCGGCCAGAGAAGTCTGTAACTCGAAAAGTCTGCAGGTCGAGCCGTCTGTAAGTCGAGGGTCCACTGTACAGTATAACAAACAACAACTAGGATCAGGTATTTTCATCGGAAATCAATATCACAAAAATACATAAAATTCATTTCATTTTCTTTGGGAGACAAAACAAAAATTGGGGAAAATAAAAACAAAAACAGAAACGAAAGCAAACCAAGTGACTCAAGTTGATTGCATGAGCCTAATGGCGTTGTTTTCTTCCCTTGCAAGTTCAACAACTTTAGCTTTGACGGAAGAAAGGGGACAAGGCCAATCATGGCCCCTTTCCAACCAACTGCACTGGTTTGTTTTTAATACTGTGAGAACCGAAAAACTTCTTAGCTGATTTTGAAGTTAAATACTGAACTTTTCCTCACCTTTTTCAAGGGCTCACACTAGAGCTGGAACCTCCTTATGGGTGTGATTGTAACACGTTTGAGTTCTATGGAGCTATTTGTTTATTTACTGTTGATGAGCCTTGCAAACACAATTGCAGAAAATTAGCCTCTTATTCACAGTTACATAACAGACAACACGAACAGCTATAATAACAGCAAAATGCTACAATTCGTGCACCCAAGTCATCAACAACAGCATCAGTACAGGAGTTGCTTGTAGAATTTGCAAAGTTCAACTTCTTAATTTGAATTCAGACAAAAATCCAAGACATCTTCCTCTACTGGATTGGGTCCCTAACATAACATCAGCTTTACATGCAGAGTCTTCAAAACCCTAGAATAAAATATTAGTTCGATTGCATATATATGAATTCACTATGTGACTTCACCTCTCTAACACAAACATATAGGAATTACACTTGGACCAAGCTGGCCAGGGCCTTAACAGTCTAAGTGACAACAGCAGTTTGGCCTCTTCAACTCTCGCGCTCTTTCTGATTCAAATCTCTTACTCACAGCCCCGCTCTTTCTTAGTCCCACCCCTTGGGCTAAACCAATGTTTAATAGCAGTTACACAAACACAGCTGGGCAATCACTGATCATGGGATCCAATCCTTGAAAGCTTGTCTGACATCCTGGTCCTCCCTCCAAAAAGAAAAGAAAAGGCAGGGATTAGGAGGGACTCCAGGGTAAACTCTAATCAAGGGTGGGCAATATTTCTTTTAGACCACTAAAGTCTCACAAGGCACGGTTTCATTGAAATTCACCCTGCAGTTTGTGTTGAAGTTGGTATAATTAAAATGTGATTTTCACACCAACAGCTACAGGATGTAAAGATAATCGCAAGTATTTCTAGTCCTCTTTCATGGTCATTCACTTTGTTTTGCTCCCCTAGTGAGGGGCTATGACTTTTTCAGGATGATTTAGCATGCCTTGCTTTGGTTTGGTTTTTAAAATATGCGTTATGTATCCTGGTCTGGAGAGCAGGAGGGCACAGAAGATTTTCCCCAAAAATTTTTTAACAGTGCTGTCAAATATTCATTTTAGCAGGGCATCACTTGTCAGGCCTAAATGCAAATAGGAGAAGGGGGGGCGGGATGTGCAGGGGGGCAGCAGAGGTGGCCCGAGGGGCAAGCAAGGAGAGTTTGCACATCAGGGAGAGAAGAGGAAGGGAAGGCAGGCCAGTCCAAGGCTGAGCTTAGAGCACATGGGCCGTTGGAGGGAGGAAAGGAGTGAGGGGGCCAAGGGGAGCCGGCAGAGCCACTGAGCCATCTCCCCAGCCAGGGAAAGCCAAGCCAACTCCTCCTCTGCCAGGAGGTGCACCCTCCTTCCACACCATGGTACATGTGGCTGGCAGGGACATTTCTTTGCCCTTACCCCATGCAAGTTGCTGGGCATCTTCAAGCAAGGCAAACAAGACATTAGCAAAGGGGGGGGGGGAGGGCGGGAAGTAAAAGAGGGCAATAAGAGGGAGAGTTGGGGGTGGGGGGAGGCTCCAGCAAAATTTCATCCAAAAAAGAAAAAAAAAGGAAGGAAGGAAGGAAAGAAGTAAGTAAGTAAGTAAGTAAGTAAGTTGGTGGCTTCATGTACTAGCAGTTGTCATACCAATTCAGCTCCATATCACTTTCTCTTCAGGCAGACATTTCTTTAAATAACTGGTTTAGCAAGGGGATTTCTTAAAGGGATAATTTTATTTTGTTGCTTTACTTATGTTTTTAATATTGCTCTTATTTGTGAGTTTTTCATACGATATCTGCTTAATGCTTTTTAAATATTGTAATAATTTATTATTTATCTTTTTTAATATTGTAAGCTGTCTTGGATCCTCTGGAGAAAGGCCAACATACCCATCCATCCATCCATCCATCCATCCATCAACAGTTGTCATACCTTTGGAAACCAGATATTTAGGGGAAGTTCCTTTCATATCATGTTAGTGGGCTTCCTAGAGCTTGGAAGGGTGACTTTTTTTTTTTTTTTTTTTTTGCATTACTGCTCCCACAGTCTTCCAGCCGGCATGGTCATTGACCACACTACTAGGGGATTTGGGTAATTATTGTCTCAACAATAACAATTCCAAACTCTGATTTGGGGAGGGTAAAGGAAGAGAAGATAGTGATGAAGTGACTGAGAAGACAACTCTAGGGCTTTCTGGGTAGCCACAGCTGGAAACTCGACAAAATATAGAACTTGGGTCTAATCCAGCAAGGCTCTCCTTATGCTCCTAATTAGATTTGTTTGTTTTTAAATCACCATCCCAAAGCAGAACTCAGGGAGATGCCCAAGTTAAGAAAGGATAGTAAAACTGTCAAAAATTAACAAAATGGATACAATTAAATCTCAATATTTTATCTGTTGATTTTTCTATCTTATCTGGTTGCTAACATGAATCATGTTAGATTCCTTCCAGGGCATTGGGGAGAAGGAGGTGGTGTCAGCAGAAGTACTGTCCATCATTTAATAACTGTGGTCCTCGTCTCATAAAGAAAACCTCTTGGTCCCTGAACAAAATCAGAGGCTGTTCCTTAGAGGGTGGGAGTGTATGTATGAAACGTCCCTGTTTAGGCTCATCGATCAGCAGCCTTATGACAGTTTAGGACTCCATTCTCATCTCTGCGGCAATCTGTGCAGATCCTTTCTTTATGTTTCCCTTTAAAAATCTACCCATTGGCAGATAATATATAGAATCAGGTGTCCAAAGAATGGAAAGTCCTTGCAATGTATCTCCTTTGTTACGATGACAACAGCTGGATTGCTATGGAAACGGTTCGGGATCTGGAGGGATATGTACATACCTGGCCAAGGTTCCTATGACAAATCAATATTATTTCACCAGCCACAATTTTCCATGGTGTTGCAATATTCGTCGTTCTGTTGTTCAGGTGGGGGAAGCTATGCTCCCTGATGGTTTCTCCTCTTCTTGGGGTGTTCTGGTTTGGGGGGCTTACAATTCCTATTGTGTCTGCTTCTTTCTGACGGCTGATGTGCCTGGCTGTTTGGACCATAGAACTGGAGCCTGCAAAAAATAATTTTTGCCAGGGGTGTGAAGAATACTTTAAAAAAAAAAATCTCGTTCTTAGCGATTGTCAGTGTCTCACTATGCTAAGCCTTCTCACCAAGGCTCTGCCTCAATGAGATTTCTTGGCTCCTCCCCAAAATGAGATTCTGATCACATTTCCGCACTTTCCCCCCTTTTAATGCCTGTTTATTTGCATGAGAAACTGCCAAATTCGTTGCAGCTCGAAATCCACTATGGTGAATCCCGAAAGACTTCACTTTGCACAGGAATTGTAATAATTCTACAGAGACAAGTGTTTCTTCTGGGGAAAAATGAACATGAAACATCTGTGAAATCTTGCAAGGGTTCTTTCCCCTCCCCCCCCAAGTCTTGTACAGTGAAGTCCTTCTCCAAGAAAAAAAAAAAGCAGAGAATCACCCTTCTCTTCTCCATTCCCAGTTTCTCACAGAGAAGTTGTGAGACCACACCCCAATCCCTTACTCAGTATGGTCATTACTACTGAACTACAACCATTTGCCGCAAGGAGTTTTGCCTTTCCCATGCATGACAAAGCTGGCTGGATAGTTCAGATTT
This sequence comes from Intellagama lesueurii, assembly GCA_037013535.1. Lineage (NCBI taxonomy): Eukaryota > Metazoa > Chordata > Lepidosauria > Squamata > Agamidae > Intellagama > Intellagama lesueurii. The sequence continues at coordinate 15,629,372 of JBAJHW010000004.1, forward strand.
AGGCATCCTTCAGTCTCGAGAGATTATGGTAACATGCTCTGAATAGAGGACTTGGAACAGCATCTAGTGTGGCTGAGAAGGCCAATTCGAGAGTGACAATCCCTTCCACACTGAAGACAAATACAATCTGTCCCCTGTCCAGCTCCCTGGTTTTACTGGTTTCGGGACGGCCTCTTTGCCTCGGCCTGCTGGACAAGGGTCTCTTCAAAATGGGAGAGGCCATGATGCACCGCCTGCCTCCAGGCTGAACGCTCAGATGTCAAAGCTTCCCATCTGTTGAGGTCCATTCCTAAGGCCTTCAGATCCCGCTTGCAGATATCCTTGTATCGCAGCTGTGGTCTCCCTCTGGGGCACTTTCCCTGCACTAATCCTCCATACAGGAGATCTTTTGGAATCCGACCATCAGCCATTCTCACGACATGAACTGGATAGTTCAATGAGTTAGGTATCGGGCTGCGGAGGCAGAGGTCAAGAGTTTGATTCCTCTCTATGGAGAAGAGCCAGCCTGTGTGGCCTCAGGAAAGTTGCACAGTCCCAGGATGCCCCCAGAAAAGGGAATGATAAATCACTTCTGTGTACTGTGTACCTAGAGATCCCTGAAAAGGGTCACCATAAATTGGAACTGATGTGATAGCATGTAATTTCTATTGTTATATTTTACCAAAGACAGAGAATGAGTGGAATGGAAGAAGATTAAGCATACAATGTTTCTTTCTAATTAGTTAAATTTTTTTGGTTTATCTAACTCAGGCCTACCTCCACTTGCTAGTCCCAAGAAAAATAGACTCATTGAATCCAAGGAACTTGCTCATGTGTTGACTTGCTATTCGGTGATTGATTCCGTGGGTCTGCTCTACTCTAACAATGGATGTATTTTTTAACAATGGATGAGCTTCAGTGTTTTCTTCACTAACTAGGGGCCTGTGCAGACTGGCCATTTTGGTGCGGACTGGATTGGGGCTACAAAGAGTTGGTTGAGGTCGGGGGGAGTAGTGACGTGCCATTTGACATGCTCCTCCCATCTGAATGGCAAACAACCCTTTGTAGCCTGATCTACTGTCAATTGAGTTCTTCCACTGATCATTTACAGAAGGTCAGGGGAAGTGAAATTATTTTGTTACATCTGCTACATCATCGTTGATGCAATGAATCATTTCATTTAAATTTAAGTTTTTCTTTTCATGTCTATGTACTGCCAGTCGAGAAACTACCTACAGACATAGTTTTTATCGGCAACACAGACAGGCAAAAATATTTTTTTTAAAAAAATGTAAAGTGATTCATCACTTCAGTGATGATCTAGTAGACATTAAAAATAATATTACTTCCCCTGATCATCTGTGGAAGGTCAGGGGAAGTGTTAATTTCTGATATGCTGAAGTGGCTCATAAACTACTTCAGAATACTGGAGATGGACACCAGAAGGAGCTACGTGTTGGGAATGGACTAAACTGAAGCCCTCTAATTGGTACCAAAATAGTAGAACCCACAGACAGATGTTGAAAAAGGTGTGGTTCAGAACAAATTGGTCCACTCCAGTGGCATCCAGGAAAAAAAATGAACCAACCCTACCCAGGACAAATGTCCATGTGGATTTCCTCTAACAGAAGAACTTGGAAGTTATGGGAAGGAGAGGACTACAGTTCCCAGAATGTCCCAGCCTAAATGGCCATTGGCAGCTGCAGGGTTGGTTGTTTTGGGAGGTGTAGTCCAAAGGATCCCCCCTCCCCCACCGAGCTCTACTAAACTGTTCACAGCAATCCATCCAGACAGTGATCTCCCACCCACAATCTCTACTAGCTTCACTTTTGGAAATATCTTGAAGGGCAGCCCCGTGTAAAACTAAGTATAGAAAAACATCTTTTCAATTACAAATCCCAGATTATCCCAGCCTTTATATCAAATGAACTAAATTTGTAAGGGAAGTTCTGGGAGGTGTCGTCAATACATCTAACTTTTCCTAGCTCTTTACAAGACATATTGAAAAGGTCCAGCTGTGAAGTTACCAGAGCTTCCCAAGATAGCCTTTAGCTGGTGTATCAATACCACCATGTCGCTCCCTGACACAAAGGACATTTCAGCCTTTCCTAGGGTTCCTGGGCCTCAGACCCTGGCCTTAAGACTGTATGTTGTAGCCTTAGGCCTGGAAAAGATTCTGGGAGGAAGATTCTTGGTAGCACAGCTTCATGGGCCTCTCAGATTATCATTGAGTCTCTACCTTGCCTGTCTGGCTGCCACATAAGCTCCATCTTATAATGGTTACTGAAGGGTCTCCCTGTGTCACATCACAAAGGTACACCCCATGATATCACAGGGGCACAGAATCTGTCCCTGGCATTGCAAGGAATGGGATGCGGTTGACCCGGCAACCCTAGTCTTCAGTGACAATGCTTGGTTAAGAGGTGCTTCTAAACTATTACCTTAATGGTTCAGGGAGAGTGCAGTCCTATTCAATCTGAGGCCTGTATTCTCTAACCGTCTTATTTATTCACAATACTCATTTTTAAGTAATCTTATCTTCTAAGTTAAGCCCCAAATCCCCTTGTTTCTCAAGGTCTTTTTTTTTAACTGATAAAATGCATGCAGCCGTTCATACTGCTTGCTCTCTGGACAGCAAATGAACCACAGGGGGCTCTAGCACCCCAATCAAAGCAGCATCTTTACACCCCTGCGGCCCAAGAAGTTAGGGGATGCTCCCTGACCCTCTGAAAGCTTTCAGGTTAGGCATGCTCACTGACTTGACAAACTAATCATTATCAAAACATGTGTGCTCGGAAGAGGAATGTGCTAGCCGCACCCTCCTCCAGTGTCACTTAAGAACATAAGAAGAGAACTTCTTTCTCTGTCCTACACTTGGAGGGTGACAGTCAGAACTGAAGGATCTCTGCTATCTGTGGGGGTTCTCCATGAGCACTGGAACCCTGAATATCCAGTGGCATTTTGGCTGAGGGATTCTGGGAACTGTGGTCCAAAAAAACAATTTCCCTAAGCTCTGGCTAAGCTTTTGGTCTGGTCAAGAAAGAGCTCTTGTCCTCTTATAATCCCATTGCCTGCTCTTCCTGCTCTGGCTCCTCTTCCCTCTCCCGTCCTCCTTCTGCTTCTTCCTTCCCTACCAGAGGCTGGATGACATCATGGCTATCTTGACATTGATTGAATTCAGGAGCTCTAAACAATGAGATTGTGTTCCATCCAAACCAGCCTTTCAGGTTCTGCAGCCAATCGTTTTTCCCCTCCTTCCTACACCCCTTTGTACATTTATTTCACCTTGAATGATCAGCTGCATAACAATTTATATGTATTGTTTCTCATTGTTTGACCGCAGCATTCTAGACTTCTATATTTTACATATTCTCTGATTTTTGGATCTTTATCCATTGCCATTCTTACTGTAAAGTCAAAAATTAAAAGCTTTGCTATTAAAATATACTGCTTTTATATGGAATTTAGCTTTGAATGTATCCCCCAAAAGGCCTTTGCACATTATGGAACAGAGACTAGGAAAGTTATTATTTTATTTTATTTTATTTTTAGCATCCAGTAACCAGAATTCCACACCAGGCCAGTGAGGGATTTGGCTGTTGTAATAGAAAAACATAACTTTTCCACTTTGATACTGAATCTCACTCTTTGCAGGACTCTAAAAAAATAGTCTGAACGACACAACTTTAATGCTGACAATGAAGAATTTGAAATACTTAAGAGATTTTGTATACCTTGGTTCAATCATCAATCCAAATGGAGACTGTGGCCAAGAAATCAGAAAAAAAGACTTATACTTGGAAAGGCAGCAATGAAGGAATTAGAAAAGATCATCAAATGTAAGGATGTATCCCTGGAGACCAAGGCCAAGATCATTCATGCTGTTGCTTTTCTGATCCATGTACAGGTGTTAACACTGGATAATGAAGAAAGCTGATAAGAAAAAAATTGATTCGTTTGAAACGTGGTTCTAGAAGTGAGCTTTGCAGATACCCTGGACTGCCAGAAAGACGAACAAGTGGGTCCTAAATCAAATCAAGCCTGAACCTCTGGAGGAAAAAATGTTGAAGGCAGAATTCTCTGGGAAAGACAATAATGCTGGGAAAGGTTGAAGGCAGCAGGAAAAGAGGAAGACCAAATATGAGATGGATTGGCTCCCTAAAGGAAGCTACCAGCTTGAGTTTGCAAGAGCTGAGCAGGACATTTGAAGACAGGACATTTTGGAGATTGCTCATTCACGGAGTCACCATAAGTCGGGGACAACTTGACAGCACATAACAAGAACAATGGGAAAAAGTAACACTTCTACTTCAGTACTGAATCTTGCTCATTGTAACACACTGGAAAATAGTCTAATATCCACCTTATTCACTATATTGAATACCCAGCCTATGTTAATTTCTGTAATACCCACTGTACTGAAATGTAAGATAGCATTCCTACTGAGGGTTGGTTTTCTTAAATTCCTATCTCATATACAGTATATACTGTATATATAGGATATATGTGATATTATGTATATATCACTGATTTAGTCACTATAATAATGAAAAACAATATAATTTCATGCAAACAGTGGCAGAAATCCCTTTGACTTAAGTGGACCTGGCCAGATTTGCATCAGGAAGTGCAATGCTGGTCTTGATCATTTTATGACAAATACTGTACTTTCAGCTGCAAAGTGCTACTGATATGGATTAAAAAGTGATGTGATGAATGGCTTTAAATGTGTTTGCTGGAATCTTTCTCCAGCTTCAGAGAAGTGAGGAATAAATGTTTTCAGCAAATAATACAATTAATAATCATAAACTTGTCATTCCCCTTCTGAAATGTTGCTACCTGGGCATACAAAGCTTGCATGTAATGTAGATTATGTTGGGCAGAATGAACATCACAATTGTAAAAAAACACCCATAGTGCATTATTAAATACCCTTTTCACATACAATGGAAACCAACAAGAAAAACAGGGGTGGGAGGGAGGAGGAAGAAAGCAATAAGGCAAAGTAGCAGAATGAAATATATGAAAGAGAGAGTGCCAGAAGTGATTGCAGAGTTTTGCATTTCTGTTAAAATTCCTTGTGCTACACAGAAAAAGTACAGAGATTCACAGAGGAGAATAGTTTCAAGTTCCCCAAAGTCCATCCCTGTCTCATTAACTGGCACTTACAGTCTCAATAACTCACTCTGAGACATTAGCAGGAGAAAGAATAAAAAAATAACTTACAACCGTGACGAGATCAACACAGCAAAGAAACAACAAAACACACTTCTTCCAACAGACTAAAGAGAGGAAAAAGAAGAATCGGCAGAGAGGTGGGGCTCTCTTTGAATTCAGAAGCGGGAAAGAACTGTTCGTGCTGGATAGATTGTCACCCTAGTTGAGAAATGTCCCTCCCAGCCACACCTACTGGGGGCAGCATACAAGGCTGCAACAAGTCCAACAGAAGTGGGGATGTCTGGAATGGACTAGATCTTGAAACAGCTAACTTTTGAACTCCAACTCCCCAAATCCCCCAGGGACTATGGGCCCTCAAGAATGCTGGCACTTGTTTAAAAAGTAGCTGTTCTAAACTCTGGGGTAAAGAGAAAAAGGAGAAAGACAAAGAAGGACATGGAAAAGGCAGAAATCGTGGAAAGGAGACGACACTGGAGTGCCCTGTTTGTCCCCATTCCGTCTTGCAGCCCCCGTGTAAGTGCAGCTGTTGAATCTCATGAAAGTGCCAGTCTTTCTAAACGCAAAAGGCCCTTGGTAAAAAGATTGGCACTAAAAACAAAAGGGGGTGGGGTGGGGGGAAAGGAGGTGAAGAAGGAGCGACATCAAAAGCCAGCTCAGTGGGTGGAGGTATCATACGAAGCTTATACCTTACAGTCCATGCAAATTGGAACCACATGTTTGATTCCTCACTCCTAAGACATAAAGTGTAGAACTTGGTACTGTACGTGAGTTTTGATGTCATGTTTGCACACAATTCTCCAGCCCACTTCTGTGGCTGTTAATGACAAGATATTAGACGTGGAAAATCACAGAATCATAGAATGACAGAGTTGTAAGGGATTCCAGAGATCATATCCATCTCTCTGCTGATGAAGGAAATCCACACTCAGTGCATCCCTTACAGATGGCCACCCAGCCTCTGTTTAAGCACCTCCAATGAAAGGAAATCCATCATTTGCTGAAGCAGTCCTTTTTCCACTGCTAAACAGCTCTTGCCGTTAGAAAGTTCTTCCTAATGTTTCATTGGAATTTCCTTCCTTGTGGTTTGGATCTGTTGCTCCTGAGGTAATTGGTTCCATTGTCATACTGCTCTAACAATTAAGAAGTTTTCCCTGATACTCAAATCTGGCTTCCTATAGTCTGAGTCCATTATCACGTGTCCTGCACTCTGGGATGATCAAGAAGAGATCTTGTCCCTCCTCTGTATGACAGCCTTTCAAGTATTTGAAAAGTGCTTGGTTTCCAGTCCTCTGATTATCCTTGTTGCCTTCCAACTTGCTCCAGTTTGTTGGCATCCTTTTAAAAGTGTGGTGTCCAGAATTGGACACAGTACTCTAGATGAGGCCTAACCAATGCTGAATAGAGTGCGACTAGTACCTCACGGTATTTGGAGACTATACCTCTGTTAATGCATCCTAAAATAGCATTTGCCTTTTTTGCAGCCACAACACATGATTTCCGACAAAGTGCTTGCAGCCGAACCCAGGGTAGGGCCTTATGCAGTTCCATTCTGGTCAAGAAATGCTGATGAAAATAATGTCTGCTACTGGCTTTAGCCAGGCACTTCCTGTCCTCAGAGAGGCAGCTGCCTCGGGTGGTGGAGCATCAAAATGGCAAATGCACCAGTCTGGTACCACCTCAGAATGGCCACTTCAGGATGGCTCTAGTCTAAACAACTGTCCAAAGCTGCCTATTTCTTCTAAGGGGGATAACCTGGGAAACCATCTGTGCTGGCAGTTTCTTGAAAGCAGAATATTGGAGACCTCTAGCTTAAGGTGTGCACCATTACTTCTTTGTCAAATACTGGAGGATTTTATTTTATTTCATTTTCTCTCATTTCTGTTCCACCTTCCCCTCAGGGAAGAGACCCAAGCCAGCTCACAAATGCTTACAAAACAGATCTGCTGAACCTTGTGGTGTTTTCCTTTCTCAGCTCCCACTTGTCACCTTATTCTTGGCTAAACAATCCCAACTTGTTTGAGAAAGTCTGAATTTTGGAAAAATTAAATGACTTGGACCCCAAATGCAAGCTAACTATGGCATGCACTACTTCATCTTGGACATCTGCTTTTGATCCATGAAGCAAAATGCAAAGAACCTTTTAAGTAGGTAGCACATATTATGTGACATGCACTTCTCATCATGTCATTGTAAGACATAGATCAGGTCTGAAGACAGATAAGGGCGTGGCAAGGGGGGAAAAGAGGTCATTTTGGTCCCTAATTCATCCAATCAACTGATTAGACCTGAAATCAATAAGTGGAAATGGAATGAACTGTTTGTTTGGGGAAAACAATGGTGTGCTAAGTCCTAATTACATCAGGGTTGTTATAGAGATAAAATTAAAAGCCATAGGATGACTGCAAGGATTAACAGGATGCGAAAATTTAAACCTTGAGATGTAATGTCTTCTCCTTATCTCAGTAGTGGGTGTTCCCCTTGGTTTATCCTTTCCATGTGCACAGTACAAAGAAATCCTTTTGTTAGGAGAGGCAAATAGAATGAATGTGATCTGCTCCACCAAAACTCTGGAGGAGATTGAAGCATTTGGAATAAATCCTGCATGAATGCCGCAATCCACATCAGGAATAAATTCAGAGAAAGCAAGAATAAGTAAGTGTCTTGGCACATGCATTGAAAGATCTGATTCCTTGACAAGAGAGTCATGTTATCACCCCTTCATATCCAAGCACCCAGCAGGAAGTAGAAAAGGAAATATAGTTTAGGTCAGGGACACCTTTTATGCTTTGATGGTTCACCAACCATGCTTCCAAGCATTCCTGAAGACAAGGGAATGGTGACATCATAGTCCATCATTGCACCATGTGTCTTAGAACATGTACAATGGGGCTTTGATCTGCTCCATCCATTCCTGTTTCCTGTTTCTGAGTGTCTGTCCCCGGCGAAATCTTGCCAGGGAGGAGAGGTGCTTAGAAAGCAATGTCTGTGTGCTGCCCTCTACGGAAGCTTCCTTCGAATTCCAGCTCCTTCCACATCAGTGGTTCCTCATTTTTTTGGCACCATCCCCATTCTTCGATTTTGGAGAAACCTTCCTGCCTCTCCTTTACTATCAATCCAACGTCGTTTACATAACAACAATCAATTTGTAATTACACATTGAAAATGAACACAAAAACATTCTTAAAATACGATACGAAACTGGTTTTGTGGTATAAAATTTCAAATTTTGAAAATTTATTAAATGGATAAACTTTTATTATTATTATTATGAAAATCTTACCGTATACTGCACCCCTGGAATGTCTTCTGACCCCTAGTGGTTTAACAACAGTGGTTTAACGAGCGCCCTCTTCCTACTCTAATCAGCACTGGTGGAACGAAGATACTTCAGGTTAAGAGGAGGGGTTTTTAAAAGCTCCATTCTGTTTTGGAATGCAAAATAAATAAGTAAAATCCTACACTTCTTGATATTAGTTCCTTAATTCTAAAGGATCTGGTTTGTTGATCCCAAGATTCCAGGACAAAACCAAAGGAAATCCTGAATGCCTGAAATCAGATCCCCTCTAATTTACATGCCATTTGCCCAGAGCTTGGAAAAGTTACTTTTTTGTTCAAGTCCCAGAATCTCTAACTTCTCCAGCCTCTGATTTTAGCCTTGTATATAGTGAGAAAAAATGAGCTTTGTTTTGATTTTCTCCTCACTAACAACCCACAGAGTCACTGTTCCTTTCAGCTTCCGAAGGATTAATGGCAAAACCAATTAAAGCACAGAAGGAAGACAGCCAAATTGAGAAAGGCTACTCCTTCAAGCACTTCTCCCCTTCATTTGGGGGTGGGGGGTGAGGTCTTGGTTGCTAATTCACTTTCAAACTAAGACATTTCCTTTCCCAGGCTGGAGGGTGTTTCATTGGTATCAATGAGCTTGATCTAAACTAAACAGGCTTACAATAAACCAGACAGCCTCGGCCTTTTTGATATCATTAGCCTTTAACCTCACAGGGACTTCTTCAGAAGGGGAGACATAATTTATTGCCAGATGTTGAAAAAAGCATTTGCCATCCAAAGCTCAAGTGACAACTCCTGGCCAAGGAGTGTCAGCTTTCTAAACACACTTCAACCACTGACAGAAACACTTGTCAACACAACAGTGTGTCTTGGTGAGCTCGGGTGGGCAAACCAAGGACAACACATTTTTAAAAAGTCATTTATTTGCATCCGACTCTTACATTTCCTGACCCTTTCTAACTAACATGGGGGGGGCTCCCAGATATACTGGACTAACTGTTTCCATCATCCCTAGTGGGCACGGTCAGTAGTAGTACTGTTGTTCAAATATGGAGAACCTTTTGCAGCTCAAAGGCCAAATTCCATTTCTGAGAGGTTCTTCGGAACAGCATTCTTATGCTGGCTAAAACTACAGGCAAAAAGCTGACACCACATGTTATAGCTTGAAGCAATTAATAGTAGCTAAATCTTTGAGTTGGCTGGATAGTTCAGTGCTTTAGGTATCTGACTGTGGAGTTGGGAGTTTGATTCCCCACTGTACCTCCAGGGAGAAGAGCCAGCCTGTGTAGCCATGGGCAAGCTGTACAGTCCCAGGACACCCCCAGAAGAAGGGAATGGTCAACCACTTCTGAGTATTCTCTACCTGGAAAACCCTGAAAAAGGGTTATTGTAAGGCAGAATTGACTTGACGGCATAGGATTATGATTAGCTAAACCTTAGGAGAGGCATTGCAATGTCTTAGAAGGAGACAACCCCATGCAAAAGCTGGGAAACTAACTACTTATGGTATCAGGAGAAAGGCAGCTTAGCCATCTGGAGAACGCAGAAGGTTGGAGAGGAAAGCTGGATTTGGCCCCAGAGAGTTTCCCACTTTGGTTGTAGTCCAACAGAACTGGAGGGTGCCAGGTTGGGCAAGGCTGGCTATTTATTGACTGCAAACATTTCATCAGGTTGTCATGTAGGGCTTTTCCCAGGCCTGTCTGGAGAGAATGGGGCAGAGAATTAAGATCTTTCTCTTAAATGTGTTCAGATAGGTGGTCATATGAGCTCTGCCACCTGTTGTAGAGCAAAGAGACTACAACGGGAAGTCTGTCCCAAATGTAAAGGGTTATTGTTTCTTTTCTTCTTGGTGAATTCAATTGGGAAGTGGACCTGAACAGATATGAAAAAGGGAAAAAAAATTGGGGGGGGGGGGGAGAGAAATAATAGATGCCTTTGCATATATGATTAAAATTATTCCTTTTATGAAAAGAACTGTTTTACTTTTCTCCCTTGCAGAGGGATATAATTATTCTTGTGTTTCTCTCGAGAGAAAGCCAGTCTTTCCAGACTTAATTAGGTCTGACACCTCATTAAATAAGAGACAGTCTTGTAGAAGATAATGAATCAGTTATCATGGGTTAGGCAAGACGTACCAAAAAAATGAGTCAGGTATTGTCTGCCACCCACATTAATTGTCCAGAACAGATTAACTGGTCTTGGATCAAAAAATATTGTCCCACCCGCATTTAATTTCCCTGCCATCACACAGAGGGAAGGAGAAACCTGAGAAGGGAAGGGAAGGCCAGAGCGGTGGGAAGAAAAACAGTCCCTTCAGCGCGCAATGGGTTGTGTCTCTCTAATGAATCCCCTTTGAAAACCACACTTAGTAATAAATGAGGACATAATATAATGCAGATGGATCAACAGGAGCCCATAGGCACTTCCACGTATCTAACATATGAAGGTTTGAGTTGGTTTCTGACTGAATGTCGGGAGCTGCAACCTTAGGTAAATCCTGGTTGCTTCCTGGAAGGCACATCAGTGAACAAGGCCGTCATAGGTGCTTTTTGTTTGTTTACTTATTTATTTACAGTTGTTGCTCTGTTTTTGCACTGTTTGCTCACCTGACCCCTGAGGATTCAAAATTTTTGAACCACAATTCCCATAATTCTCCTTTCTGGGAGTCTCACCAATGGGACTCAGACCTTACAGATATCTAAATTATACTCACCTGAAGAGAAGACCCAGACGACAGGCTTTATGTCTTGGATAGGACCAGCTTCCTGTTGGAAAAGGAAGCTTCCCTGATGTTTGCTGGCCACCTTCCTTTTCATACTGGATCTATCCAAGCCATGAAGTCTGTCAACTGAGCCTTCTCTCCAGGTGAGTACAGTTTGGGTGTCCATATGATCTAAGTCCTGCAGGTGGGGTTCCCAGGAGGGAAAAACCACTATGGGGTTTGTAGTCCAAATAAAAATCCAAAATTCACATCCTCAATGGGCGGGATAGAAATCTAATAATAAATAAATAAATAAAATAAACAAGAAGCCCCAGGACTATAATATTGAAAGGTCTACCAAAGCAGAAATCTACCAAACTCAAACTGGTCCACCAAACATTTAGAATACACCAAGGGCTTAGGAACACGGGAGTCAGAGCTCTGGACAAACTAGACTAGTAAGTCTGTCAGCTCTGACTGGCAGCAGCTCCCCAGGTTGAAACTGTAGATTCTTTTCCAACTGGAAATTACTGGTATTCCTCTGTGGTCCCTCATTCAAGTACAAACAAAATACAACATTATTAAACTTCTGCAATCAGATAAGATTGCTATGTAAAAGTGATATGGGTTGGGATAAAACTCATTTCTTCTCTGCATGTTGGATTTGAAAAATGCAGGGTGGTTTTTAATACAAGGAACAGCTCTACACTTAGAATCATCAGCTAAGAACTATCTATTATTTTGGAACTAGAGTGGCCAGGTCAGCAGCCAGAACCTGAGACCAAAGGATGGATACCTGTGATATCACAGGATAGGACGGGCAATGGGTTGAGAGTATTTTCTTTCAGACTCTGTACTGTTGCTGCCACAACTTGTACAAGAAGGCTCCTGAGTCACAATGTTGGTGGCTCCACTCCCTGCCTTGGTCTAAATGGTCTAACACTGGTGCACAGAAAAGCTAAGAGTGAGGGGAGGGAACTGGGAAGAAAGCCAGTGGGTGAATGTACTTGAGCTCATTGTGTCCTTTGGAGCAACGCACTCTGGTGCCAGCTGGGAATCTGTGGAGATGGGCATCCAGACTTTAAACTCATCTCTCACACAAAACTCAAATATTCTCCTTCTGCATTGCTGTTTATCCTGAGATTTGTCTCCTTATTTGGAGACTTGGGGAAAACATCATAATTCCCTGAGAGTTCAGCCAGCGTCCTGAGACCTGGCAATATTATGATCTGGAACAAAGAGCAACATTAAGGTTTAGGAAATTGAATAGAACCAGGATTGTACTGGCCTCTCAGGAAGAGATACAGGCCTCAACGGATGCTCCTAGCTTCTGTCACAAACTGAAAGATAGCATGGTCTGTTGCTACTGAGGTTTTTTGGGCCTGAGCCTTAAAAGGGCAGAACACATCAGATAAGTCAAGAGTTCAGTACCTAAGAGGCCACACTACTATAAGAGAAAGCCAGAGAATGCATCTTATATCCTTCTAAAGGCGATTCCCTAAATGAGAGATGATGAATTTGAAGTCTAAGAAAGTTCTAGGAGAACAAGGGACTGCATGAAATGTTTAACAGTCTTTTAGGAAGTTAAGTCTATCACCTGATATTTCAATCAAGATAAGAGATTCTTATCAGATTACATGTATTAAATAATTGGCTTATCATGCTACCAGGATTTTAGTGTACTCAGCAACACTTTTGTGAATGGCCACTATTAGAATCACTTCTTATAATAAATTAGTACATTGTGGAGGTGCAACGGGACCTTTCCTACTTTTGTAACATGACAACCCCTTTGTCAAATAAAAACAGAGTATTTTGAAATATGGGAGTAATATATTGACTACTGGGATAAGCAAATTATTAAAATGCTAAGGCGGAATATATGGAAGTAATATAATTTTGTAAATATATAGAGAATAAGAATAGAATATTTAGTTCTGGGTTTTCTGACTCTTGCAGAGTGCGGGCGGCATACAAGTCGAATAAATAAATAAATACATAAATAAATAAAATTCAAAATGCCAAGAAATAGCCCAATATTGCTGCACAATATCATGCCTGCACTGCCAGCAGGAAAAACGATGGCAAACTTTACACAGCAAAGGGCAACTTGAATGTTGACAACACCAATGGCAGGAATCAAGGTGGTCTAGAGCAGACCCGTGGGCCACATCCGGCCCACCTTGCCTTTTTTATCTGGCCCAGCGAACATCGCAGGCTCAGGCAGGCTCAGGTCTGTTCCTTCAGCCCATGAGCGTGTGCATGTTCCTTCTGCCCTTGAAAATGTGGAACATATATGATGTGGCCCTCATGCTGAAAAGTTTGGAGACCCCTGGTCTAGAGGATACTCTCTTGTGCTCACTACCATTCTCAAAGTGACACTAAGCAAGAAAAAATCCCAGAAGCTGACTCCTTTTTAAAAAGAATAGAATAACACTTTCTTGTCATTGCATGTGCAACGAAATCACCAGAGTGCTATCCAGACAGTGCATCTCTCATTCAGCTAAAACTCATATAAACTCCTTACAAAATTCCAACATAACACAACGGCAGCAAAATACATTCACATGCAACCCTACAATAAAGTCAGATTAAATCTTAACTGAATTTAGCAAAGTCGTCACCCTTGGATAAAAACTGTTTTTAAATCTAGTTGTCCTTGTTTTAATAGATCTATATCGTCTTCCTGTTGGCAGTAGTTCAAGCAAAGAGTGTCCAGGGTTGGAGGTGTCCTTTATAATATTTGGTGCTTTTTTAAGACAGCGGGACCTGTACAGTTCCTCCAAGGTAGGGAGGGGACACCCAACAATCTTCTGTGCTGTATTAATCACCCGCTGGAGCAATTTTCTCTGGGCCACTGTACAACCCGCGTACCATGAGCCCATACAGTATGACTATACACTTTCTATTGAGCATCGATAAAAGGACACCAACAGTCTCTGAGTGATGTTAGTCTTCCTATGCATCCTTAGAAAGTACAATCTCTGTTGAGCCTGATACTAGAGGATTCCAGAAGATGAGTACATGATCTGTACTATAGTTCCTGGGAGAGGACAGAAGCAAAAACAGCTGGGATGTGGCTGCAGTTCCTCTGTGCCAAAATATTTTGGAGGGCTGTTTTAGACTTAATGAAATGGCAAAGCAAAGGTCCGAGTGAGTGTAATGCATACAATGGAGAAACATATATACCCTTTAACCTCTCGGGTAAACTAATGATGCCATGTCCGCTCTGCAGAATGCAGACTAGAAAATTATGTTCTGATTTCCAAACCCTTTCTTTGAGTTAGGCAACCTGAGAAAGAAAAGCTATATCGGATCAAAAGCTCTGTGGACATGTTGTGTGCATGTTTTCCCAAAGATTTCCCTTTGCCTTTTTAAATTAAAAAAAAGGGGGGGCAGAGCTGGGAGTTAGCAAATATTGTCACTGGAAACCAAGGCCAAAATCATTCGTACTTTGTGAAGGAAAAATAGTGAAGAAAGACAGGGATAAAATGAATCAACTCATTTGAAATGTGATGTTGGAGTAGAGCCTTACAGATACCACAGACAACCAGAAAGGCAGAAAAGTGGGTGCTCAATCAAGTCATGCTTGAACTCTCATTAGATCAAAAATGAATCAACCAAGATTATCCTACCTAATGTGCATATAATGAAAATGCAGCACTGACCAGAAAAGACAATATTGCTGGGAAATTGGGGGGGGGGGGGGGAGAGTAGGAAGGAAGGAAGACCAAACATGAAACAGATTGTTTCAATAAAGAAGGCCACAGCTGCTAGTTTGTCAGATCTGAGCAGAACTTACTGAAAAAGACAATAGCGGTGTATGCAATAGAAAAAGAGAACAACCTGACATGAGATGTTGGTTTGCAAGATCTGAGCAGAGCTGTTAATGCTATGACATTTTGGAGGCTACTAACCCATATAGCCACCACATACCACACATCCATATGCATTGTCTCCGACACATTTTTGGCATCACCTGGCAGGACAAAGTTCCAAATAGAGTAGTCCTAGAATGAGCTGGAATTTTTAGCATGTATACATTACTGAAACAGCGAAGTCTACATTGGCTCGGGCATGTCGTGATAATGGCTGATGGTTGGATTCCAAAAGATCTCCTGTATGGAGAATTAGTGCAGGGAAAGCGCCCCAGAGGGAGACCGCAGCCGCGATACAAGGATATCTGCAAGCGGGATCTGAAGGCCTTAAGAATGGACCTCAACAGATGGGAAATTTTGACATCTGAGCATTCAGCCTGGAGGCAGGCGGTGCATCATGGCCTCTCCCAATTTGAAGAGACACTTGTCTGGAAGGGCAAGGCAAAGAGGCAGTCCCGAAACCAGCAAAACCAAGGAGCTGGAGAGGGGACAGATTGTATGGAAGGGATTGTCACTCTCGAATTGGCCTTCTCAGCCATACTAGACACTGTTCCAAGACAGCGTGTTACCATAGTCTCTCAAGACTGAAGGATGCCTACTCAACATCTTCAGAGGTTTTTTTTTTCTTAATTACCAGACAACTGTATAGTGACAAGACAGGTGGAAAGGTTGAAACTATGACAGAATATAGGCACCAAACCTCTGCTATCATGGAGTAAGACCATCTTCAGCCACAAAGCAAAAAACAGTAATTTTACAACATAAACAATTGAGCTTCTGAATATTTGTTCTCTATTCTTTTTTAAAATATAGTCTTAAATTTTTGCAACTAGACACATAATCTCTATGTAATGCTTGTTTGGCCGGCAAGGAATTAAAAGGTTCTTTTCCTGAGAGTCAGCTAATTCGGTTCTTAGCTGACATGGTTAAAAATTCTGATGCCCCAGACCTGGAGCTGATTTCCCCTTTGGAGACTGGAGACTGGTTTCAGAAATGTTTGCTGAAAGCCCTCAGGACTGGGACAAACACAACTGTGCTTTTCTCATCCAGAAATACTTTGAATATGCTTTTCAAAATTGTATGCTAATTTCCTGCAAAATGGCCCTTTCTAGAGGACTGTCACTTCCTCACTTTCTTTAAAGGAAGACCGTTTTTGTGACTGTTAAAAGAAAACCTGTCTTTTGGCTCTGTGTCCATCCTCTTTCATTGCTCTACAGGATTCCCTGCAGAAAGCTTCAACAATTGATCTACTTTTGCTGGTAAACCTGTGTAACAAAGTCACTGTTTTTCCCTTTTGAAAGGTCTTTTGTGAGGATCAATAGTTCAGCCTCTACAGCCTGGATTCTTTCAAAATAAAAAATAAAGCAGGTGGGTCCAACCATTCTCGTTCAAGATGAGCAAGATTGGTCTTTTCAATTTATCTGATCTGTTTTAAATCTGGGGATGTTTAAGATTGCTTGTTTCTGCACAGGGGCAGGAAACAGTTTTACTTTAAAAATAACTCAAAAACCCTTTGACTTCCCTGACTTCCCCAACTTTGGTACAGAGCAAGAGCAGCCTCTCTGCTACATCTGTGCCATATCTTGTGCATATTTAAACTCCAGTATCAAAGTTAAAAATTGTTGTTTGGGCTGCCGCCCCATTTTTTTGAATTTCCTTGTAGAATATTGTTTTGCTGTGCTGCACAATAACATCACTGCACTCTTGTGCAGTGATAATCTCTGTGGAAACTCGGTTTTTGTTTAGATCTTTTAATTATGTTCTGCCTATTTTTTAATTATGTTCCTTGATTTAAGTTTATTATCTATGAATTAACTAAATTCCATTGTTAGTAGAAGGACTGAATCATTGAGACTTTGCTAAATCAACAATCTTTAGTAAACCCTATGCATTCTGTGAATCTCCTTGAGTTGGGAATTAGAATTAGATATAATAATAATCATGTGCCATCAAGTCAGTTCTGACTTATGGCGACCCTTTTCAAAGTTTTCCAGGTAGAGAATACTCAGAAGTGGTTTACCATTCTCTTCTTTTGGGAGTGCCCTGGGACTCTGCAGCTTGCCCAAGGCCACCCAGGCTGGCTCTATTTGCAGGAGGCACAATGGAGATTTGAACTCCCAACCTCTGGCTCCACAGCCAGATACCTAAACTGTTGAGCTATCCAGCCAGTAGATTTAGATATAGCCAAATAAAAAGAAATTATTTATGTTTTTACTCCTATATAATTTTTAGCAAATACTTTATATATATACATTTATAGATTACCTTATAAAGAGAGGAAACAGCAGGCCATGTGTGTGTATACATATATACATTTACCTAACATCAGACAAATAACATTGGACAAGTCTGTTTACTGTATGCTGTTCATTTCAATGGCTCCTTTCTCTGCCTCTTAAAGTGATTTTTTCATTCCAAGCCTTAAAACTTCATCCATCCTCTATTTGTTACATCAGAGCAGCATCCAATTCCCACTGAAATCAAGAGTGAAGAATGATGCCTTTTGCATTTCGGGATCCCTGCCCTGCTCAATTTCCACTGTCTCTGCATCTTTGCTTTGCTTTTCCAACTGGTCATTGCTTGGTCCTTCATTTCCTTGTCTGTATTTTTTCTTTTTCTCTATTCCCCACTCTCTCTCTCTCTCTCTCTCTCTCTTTCTTTCTTTCTTTCTTTGGAAACCATCTTGTTTCCTTGCTATGATGGAGAGCTCAGAGTTCGTCTGCATTTCATTACCCCTGAACTATAGAGGAACATTTCGTCAGGATAGCATTAGGCCTTCTTTGGATGTTAGTGGCTGGATAGAGGAGTTTGGGGGCGGTGGGGGGGGGGAAGAAAAGACATTTTAAATTGAAACCACGTTTCAACAGAAATGAGACACTAGGCTATCCCCTTGATTTTGTACAGGGCTGGGAGGAAACCTATATTAGTGGAACTGTTTCAAGGCAAGCATTAATTTCCCCACATGACTCTGTCAGTGTGCCTGGAGAGTAACCTGTAGTGACCCCCTGGTTTCATGTTCTATACATTTTAAACAGTCTCCTTCTTCCTTTCACCACCCCCCACCGACAGTGCCAAGTAGCAGGATGTGAACCACTTCCTCTGCTTTTCCCCCCTTTGTATAAAGCCTAAATTGTATTAAGATTAGAATGGAAACTGTATTTGGGCTCCCAATTAATTTTTAATATGTGGGTGGGATGGTTAAGCTGCATTTCTCAACCCTTTGAGATACGAGGGACTACAGCTGCCATCATCCACTGCCAGCATGAGGACAGGCCATAACTGTTTGTGATAATGGTTGTGATAAGGGATAATCCAATTTACCTGGAGCACACCCGTTTAGGGGAAACTCCTACACAAGCTCCCCTTCATGGATTGCTGCCTTGTCGTGACGAAGGGGCTTGAGTCATTCAGAGAAGCTAAGGGCTATGCCGTGCAGGGACACCCAAGACGGACAGGTCATAGTGGAGAGTTCTGACTAAACGCGATCCACCCGGAGCAGGAATTGGCAAGCCACTCCAGTATCTTTGCCAAGAAAACTCCATGGACAGAAACAAAAGACTAAAAGATCTGACGCTCGAAGATGAGCCCCTCAGGTCGGAAAGCGTCCAACATGCTACTGAGGAAGAGCGGAGGACAAGTACAAGTAGCTCCAGAGCTAATGAAGTGGTTGGGCCAAAGCTGAAAGGACGCTCAGCTGCAGACATGCCTGGAAGTGAAAGGAAAGTCTGGTGCTGCAAAGAAAAATACTGCATAGGAACCTGGAATGTGAGATCTATGAACCTTGGTAAACTGGATGTGGTCAAACAGGAGATGGCAAGAATAAACATTGACATCCTGGGCGTCAGTGAACTAAAATGGATGGGAATGGGTGAATTCAATTCAGACGATTATCATATCTACTATTGTGGGCAAGAATCCCGTAGAAGAAATGGAGTAGCTCTAATAGTCAACAAAAGAGTGGGAAAAGCTGTACTGGGATACAATCTCAAAAATGATAGAATGATTTCAATACGAATCCAAGGCAGACCTTTCAACACCACAGTCATCCAAGTTTATGCACCAACCACCCATGCTGAAGAGGCTGAAATTGACCAATTCTATGAAGACTTAAAACACCTTCTAGAACTGACACCAAAGAAAGATGTTCTTGTCATTCTAGGGGACTGGAATGCTAAAGCAGGGTGTCAAGAGATAAAAGGAACAACAGGTAAGTTTGGCCTTGGAGTTCAAAATGAAGCAGGGCAAAGGCTGATAGAGTTTTGTCAAGAGAACAAGCTGGTCATCACAAACACGCTTTTCAAAACAAAAACTATCCCAAAGAAAAGGAAATGCAAGAAAGCAAAGTGGCTGTCCAACAAGGCCTTACAAATAGCAGAGAAGAGAAGGGAAACAAAATGCAAGGGAGATAGGGAAAGTTACAGAAAATTGAATGCAGACTTCCAAAGAATGGCAAGGAGAGACAAGAGGGCCTTCTTAAATGAACAGTGCAAGGAAATAGAGGAAAAGAATAGAAAGGGAAAAACCAGAGATCTGTTCAAGAAAATTGGAGATATTAAAGGAACCTTTTGTGCAAAGATGGACATGATAAAGGACAAAAATTGTAGGGACCTAACAGAAGCAGAAGACATCAAGAAGAGGTGGCAAGAATACACAGAGGAATTATACCAGAAAGATCTGGATGTCCCGGACAACCCAGATAGTGTGGTTGCTGACCTTGAGCCAGACATCCTGGAGAGTGAAGTCAAGTGGGCCTTAGAAAGCACAGCTAACAACAAGGCCAGTGGAGGTGATGGCATTCCAGTGGAACTATTTAAAATCTTAAAAGATGACGCTGTGAAGGTGCTACACTCAATATGCTAGCAAGTATGGAAAACTCAGCAGTGGCCAGAGGATTGGAAAAGATCAGTCTACATCCCAATCCCAAAGAAGGGCAGTGCCAAAGAATGCTCCAACTACCATACAATTGCACTCATTTCACACGCTAGCAAGGTTATGCTCAAAATCCTACAAGGTAGGCTTCAGCAGTATGTGAACCAAGAACCCCCAGAAGTACAAGCTGGATTTCGAAGGGGCAGAGGAACTAGAGACCAAATTGCTAACATGCGCTGGATTATGGAGAAAGCTAGAGAGTTCCAGAAAAACATCTACTTCTGCTTCATTGACTACGCAAAAGCCTTTGACTGTGTGCACCACAGCAAACTATGGCAAGTCCTTAAAGAAATGGGAGTGCCTGACCACCTTATCTATTTCCTGAGAAATCTATATGTGGGACAGGAAGCAACAGTTAGAAGTGGATATGGAACAACTGATTGGATCAAAACTGGGAAAGGAGTATGACAAGGCTGTATATTGTCTCCCTGCTTATTTAACTTATATGCAGAATACATCATGCGAAAGGCTGGACTGGAGGAATCCCAAACCAGAATTAAGATTGCCGGAAGAAATATCAACAACCTCAGATATGCAGATTATGCAGATGATACCACTCTGATGGCAGAAAGTGAGGAGGAATTAAAGAACCTCTTAATGAGGGTGAAAGAGGAGAGCGCAAAAAATGGTCTGAAGCTCAACATCAAAAAAACTAAGATCATGGCCACTGGTCCGATCACCTCCTGGCAAATAGAAAGGGAAGATATGGAGGCAGTGACAGATTTTACTTTCTTGGGCTCCATGATCACTGCAGATGGTGACAGCAGCCATGAAATTAAAAGACACCTGCTTCTTGGGAGGAAAGCGATGACAAACCTCAACAGCATCTTAAAAAGCAGAGACATCACCTTGCCAACAAAGGTCCGCATAGTCAAAGCTATGGTTTTTCCAGTAGCGATGTATGGAAGTGAGAGCTGGACCATAAAGAAGGCTGACCGCCGAAGAATTGATGCTTTTGAACTGTGGTGCTGGAGGAGACTCTTGAGAGTCCCCTGGACTGCAAGGAGAACAAACCTATCCATTCTGAAGGAAATCAACCCTGAGTGCTCACGGGAAGGACAGCTCCTGAAGCTGAGGCTCCAATACTTTGGCCATCTCATGAGAAGAGAAGACTCCCTGGAAAAGACCCTGATGTTGGGAAAGTGTGAAGGCAAGAGGAGAAGGGGACAACAGAGGACGAGATGGTTGGACAGTGTCATCGAAGCTACCAACATGAATTTGACCAAACTCTGGGAGGCAGTGGAAGACAGGAGGGCCTGGCATGCTCTGGTCCATGGGGTCATGAAGAGTCGGACACGACTTAACGACTAAACAACAAAAACAACAGCAACCTACACAGGCTAACCTGGGAGTTATCCATATGGTGGTCTATCTAGTTACACATGTGTAGGCCTGTAGCATTAACCACCTGCCTTTCATACCATTAACAGGTCTAATCCAGATAAAATGTGCATATATTTGGCAGTTTCACATAGGTACCTGTGAGATCCTAAGGCTGAAAGGCAAGGTACAATTTAATTAAGAACAACATGGCAGAGTACGGCTTCCGCAGAAGAACATTGATTTCACTGAGTTTAAGCACCTGTAATAGCACAGTTCTGTACTTGTCTATTTGGACGTCAAGGTTGTATAAGCTTTTGGGTTGTCTTTCTACACAGTTTTGTCTCATTTTTGCTACACAGACTCAACAATAAATCCAGTTGCATTCTTTGGAGCTTATTTCCAGAGGAAAAGATCCAAGACTACAGGCTGATTTTCTGCTGGATCAAGACCTTTTTGAAGAAAGAAACTGTCATCTTTATGCTTTGCTTCTCATCTCCCCAATTCAGTTTATGACAAGACAGCAAGAGTCAGAACAGAGCCACCCCCCCAAATAAAAAAGTGTGCCTTTTAACTGTCAACTATACTGAGGGTGTCTGAATATCTCCTGACCCTATCAGTATCTAAATTAGAGATGGGCAGAAACCATAAAAAACAAACCAGGAAGTTCATTTTTAAAAATCACTGGTTTGTTGGTTCGGGTAGATTTGGGTTCGTCAAAGTCAATGAACCAAAGCGAACTGAACCAACAAACTTTTTTATTGATTTAACAAACTTCCTGGGGTTTTTTGCCCCCACCCCACCCTGCAGCCTGCCCCAACCCCCTTCCCACTGTCCCCATCACCTTGTTCTTTTGCCACCTCCTCCTCCTTCATCTCTTCCATCTTCAGAGACAGGAGTGGGCCTTCTGTCTCTGCGCCTGCACCTGCCTGTCAGATGACAGGCATGGGCATGCGCAGAGACAGCCACCTGGCTTCCATGAGCCAGGACTGCTATCTCTGTGCATGCGCTGAGGTGCCAGTTGATCAGAGAGATCAGCTGGGACCAACATTCCCTGTAAGCTACCTGCCTGTGTTGCTGCACAGCACTGGATCGGGGCAGTGCAACGCTGGATCAGGGCCGCGCATTTGCTTCTAGTCATAGCCAGAATGATGGTGGAGGAGGAAAAGGAGGAAGCAGGACCAGGTAGGGAAGCAATGGGGGGCAGACAGGTGGCAGAGGAGGTGAGAGGTGTCGTTTCCCCTTCTCCCAGGCATAAATATTTTTTTTTAAATGAACCAGTTCATGGTTCTTTTTTTAAAAAAAAGTTCAGAAAGTTCATGGTTCGTAGATAGCCATGAACTACAAACCACCACGAACCACCATTTTTCTGGTTCGTGCCCATCTCTAATCTAAATATTTGTTATACTATCAGGTTTGACTTACTCTGAGCTGTTTTGGAGGTGGCCTGAATTGATTTCTTTCTAAGGTTTGCGAAGGAATATATTCATTACTGTATGAGTGGGCTTGTTTGTTTTAATGTAAATGGGGAATCAAAGGGAGATGACGGGGGATGAGGCTGCTCCGTTATGCCATCAGTCTGGAAAATGGAGTGGGCCTTAAACGAAAGATTTTGAGAGCTTACTCTGTCCTGTGTTTTCAGGCTGGGGGGGTGGGGGCGGTTTTGCCTTCAGAGTAGCATTTTGCACCAGGAGAGGAATAATATGCAAACTGCTAAGAACAAAACAGAAACTGGTAGAGAATGGAAAGATGAACAGTTGGTAAACCAGCTTCCAGAGATACATCCAGGAAAAAGACACCAAAAAGGATTTATTTTCCAATGATGACAAAATGCACCAAAGGTCTAACATGAACAGAAAGGCGGATTTAGATAGATAGATAGATAGATAGATAGATAGATAGATAGATAGATAGATAGATAGATAGATAGATAGATAGATAGATAGATAGATAGATAGATAGATAGATAGATAGATAGATAGATAGATTCTGTTCATATATATCTTTCTGATATATATATCAATCCGCCTTTCACAATATATATATATATATATATATATATATATATATAATGATGGAATTATTGGAATTCCCCACAATATATATTGTGGGGAATATATATATTATGGGGAATTCCAATAATTCCATCATTGGAATATATATATATATTCCAATGATGACAAAATGCACCAAAGGTCTAACATGAACAGAAAGGCGGATTGATATATATATGTAAATCCGCCTTTCTGTTCATATATATCTTTCTGATATATATATCAATCCGCCTTTCACAATATACATGCAAAATGGCTACCCAAACAGCTGGAGGGAGATGACCTCACTGTGAGCCCTCTTGTGATACAGGTGGCCTCACTCTGAGTCTTCCTCCATGTCTACATGCTTGCTCTACCTAGGCTACATGGATGGTTGAATTATCAGTCTTATATGTAGCATCCTCCTTGTGCTACAGCTAAAGTGAAGTTGTGTGATCTGTAGGGTGCCTGGCCTGTGTTGGGGGAGTCTGAGAATACCTTGCTCCACCCAGCCATCAGCCAAAGAAGGTAAAAACTGCAAATACATGTGATTTGCAGTTTTTCTCCATAGACAGTGCACGTTCCTAAACTCTACCAAATAATCAAAGGAAGTTTAGATTTAAAAACAAACAAACAGTTGATTGTAAAACATGCAGTCCTAGAAGCTGTATACAAAATGACTGTCAGGAACCACAGTACTTACAATGGTCTCTCTGACTTCTGTTGCTTCAGACTGAAGGATGTCGATTCACATAAGTGGATATGGCTCTGTACAAAATCCTTTCTAGAAGGGTCAAGACACAAGGTCCAATGAGACAATACACTTAGTACATTTTTAGAAGAGGTGTTCCCTTAAGTGGCAAAAAAAAAAAAAGGTCTGTCATAGAGCACATGCTTGTCCACATCTCACAATTAGCATAGTAGGGTTTGTGAATGGTCAAAAAAAGGTAAACACGGGCTTAATTTGCAAGTCTGATTGCTGATACACATATCTCTGAGGAAATCCCATTATGGGAGGGAAATTGGTTAATTTGTGAAATACACATTCTCCGTATTGTCCAGTTTTCCCCACAGATTGTTTCTCTCATGATCAAAATATACATTCCAGTTAGCACATCATTAGTATTGTTATTATTATTGTATGCATTTTGTTACATTTCGATCCCAATTTTGTTTCAATGAACTTAAGCCACTGCATGTGGTTCTTGTCTTCTTCTCTTTATCTTCATAATAATGCTGTGAGGGAGGTCAGGCCCAAAGCCACCTAGTGAATTTCATGTCTGAGTGGGGATTTGAACCCAGATTTCCTGAGTCGTAGTCAAAGTCTCTGACCACTACAGTCCGCAAGCTCTTCAGAAGCTGAAAACATGTTAGAAGCTGAAAGCTTGTTGGTGTTCCAGAGAAGTGACTGGTATAACTTCATGTCTGAGCAACCAAGCTTGCAAACGAAACTCATATTAGCCATCCAGCAACTAATCACAAAACAAAGCAAGCTAATTTGCAAAATATAGGAGGTATGAAAAACGTGAGCTATAACAATATGACTTCTTTCATGGCACTTCTAATAACATGTTGTCTGTATCATAGGCTTGGATTGTCACCACTTTCCTTCGTTTGGGAAATCAAGACTCTTGCTAGCCTCAAGCTTCAACTGAGGGCAAATGAGCCAAAGCACTGTGATTTAAATTGGTGGGCATCAGTTAAGGGGTCTAGGATTCATCTGTCTTTTTCAAGGGAACTCACCAATGTGTAAGGTTTAAACCAACAACCCAGTGTTGGTGAAAGTTTTCCCATCACCTGAGACAGGAAATGGTCCTGCCACCACACTCGTGGAGAGGGAGAATGAGTGCAGAAGGTCAGTTTTGGCCATCCTCTCCCCACAATGTCTTGGCCCCAAGCATCTTCTGGGCATGCAATTATTCACATAGCTGGCCAAGATGCCTTCACACTATTGAGGCAGGCAAGTGGTGGCAGCTAGGAGAACGAGGCCAGTAGTGGCAACTGAGATAGTGTTGAGTGGCAGGTGACTCTGGTGCTCCCTAGTGCTCTGCCAATTGAAGCTACAACCTCCTCTAGCTAACTGTTGGCCAATCCCTAAGCCAACTGCTACAAATTGCATCCACATCCTTAATAATATCCAAAAATACATGTACACAAGGCTGATATTGGGTGGTCCTGACCTAACACTTTTTCTCAGCCTAAGTGGCTCACAAGCAGAAGATAGACCATGTGTGTGACATCCTGGGCTCCTTGAAAGGAGGATGATGTTTATAGCATGGTAGAGAAACAGATTATTCCTTCCAGTATACTGCATCAAACAGCTCTCTAAATTGCATAAAGTAAGAATCACAGATAGCTGAACACATTACTGAAGAAAAACAGGGGGGGGGGTGGTGTTCGTCCCTTCTTTTCTCCCCCTCTTTTGTGGCCTCTGGGAAACTTTGGTAATATCAACTTTGAAAGTATAGTTGGATGTAATACAATTGCTTATAGAAAACCCCCACAGGTCATGCTAGCAGTATGTCTGCCAAAATCGCAAGTGTGATGAAGTATTACTACTTGACACACCTAAAAGAAGCAACTTATTATGACACCATTAAAATGCCATTACAGGCCAGCTGCCTTGTTTTGGACACTGCCAAAAATATCAGACATATGTAGCTCTTGATGTATTATTAATTTTAAGGATACTTCCCAACTCTCTCCTTTTCTGTTTTTTTTTTTAAAATAGTAAAACATCCACATAAGCCCTATTCAGGTATTATGGAAGACAGTTGAAAAGTGGCCAGCCCCACTCCTTCTGTTCTTGCTTTCTTTACATGAGCAGCAATGAGTCTGAAAGAAGAGGCTCTTGCTTAAGTCCAGGCTGTACATTCAAGCAAGAGCACAGATTTTTCATGGTTCTTGATTGCATGGAGAGCCTATATGCAAGCAGGAACTTCTCCACCTCAGACTTGGGTCTGAAAGTATGAAGCAAACAGTGAAAAAAGTGATGGTGTAACCATTTTCTTTTACGTGTTTTGAAAATGCAGCCTTCTATAATATCTGAATATGGCTACATGCACTTAATAAAATCTGGCAAAAGTATCTAACATTATATGAGTTGAACTAGTCCATAGTTTGATACATCAAAGCCTTCAAGCAGTTACACAGCTGGTAAAGTTAGATGCTTCGGACCTGTCCCATCTGGGTGAAGTCATAGCTGGTAGGAAATCATCACATCTCCACTACATGGTGCGTTGTTCTAGTATCCTTCCTGAGGAAAGAGAATTTCCTGACCCTTCCTTGCATGACCAAGAGCAGAGAGAGGTCAGCTGCATAATTATGTTGCCCAGACTAGGCCCCCACAAAAACTTAATTGACAGCAAACCTATGCTTTAATTTGGGAAGTTTGCCATCTAGTGAACCAATATAGCAACTCAAGATTCAAAACGTTGGAGACACTGGTTGGGGACATGACTGCAGGGAGTCATGATGAGGGCCCACAGTTCAACATTTACAAATACACAACTACATTCTGATGGGAATTGATTATACATCTTAACTATAAAGTAGTGACATCCAAGCTATCTGACAGATCATCATTGAATCATAGGCCAGAATCCTGTTGGTGCTGTGCAATATAAACTGGAAACTGCACAAGTGTTGGGTATTGTCTTGCCAGCTTTCTGTTGAATGCTCAGACATGGTCAGTTGCAGAACTGATTGCACAGACAGACACATGACAGATAGCTCACAAAATTAATTTATTAAATTGATATAAATTTCAGTTGTATCCTAATACTACAATCATAAACTGGGTGGTGTTCTAATATTATTCTAGCTTTCTCTGTTTTTCTCTGTCTCTTTCAGTTTATGTTGTTACAAGCCTCCCCAAGTCCTAGCGTGGGATGAAACAAGGGGTATAAATAAGTAAATAACTAGATAAATAAATAGATAAGATTCAATCTCAATATTTGGTCCTTCCAATGTGTTACTCTTCAACTTCAGAATCCCTGATCACTGGCCATGCTGTCTAGAAGATTAAGTTCAAAACACCTAGAAAACAAAAGGTTGATAGGGTGCCCCAAGATGGGCCCATGCTAGTAACAGAGATGGCATGAAGTCTTGATAATTAGGCTCCAAGGCACTGCCACTCTCACATCTGCTGTGCTAATGTGGACTATGACTGACTTGGCCTCCTTCCAATTGCTAACAAGAAAGGAGGTCATTTCATGTGGTTTCAGCTGCACCATAGCAGGCAAACCTCATCACCTGTGTGTAAGAAGGGACTCAAGTGATTGGCACTTCATTGATCACCCCCAACTCGGCCCATTAATTCATAAAAATGCTTCTCCTCAATTGCAGCCCATTAAGCCCTACGAGGAAATAATTGAGCCTCGTTTTCTGTTTTTGTCTGGAATGAGTTTGCTTTGATCAGTAACCCAGCTCTGTGGCATATTTGATTTAAGCTTTTTTTCACGGATACAAGGGATGGATAATGTGAGCCTCCTTCTTGCTGTCAGAAACATTTTCCAGTCAGAGAGCTGTGTCTGCAAGTTGTTACCTCGCTGATGATAGCTCTTGATTTGTTGCAGGGAGGAATTTTGGCAGGTCGCCCAACAACATAGAACGATTGTCATTTAGAAAATGGATGAGATAGCAATAGAGAGGGAACTAATTGGCTGGACTGATATCTCACCCCTCTTCCGAAGAACTTGGAGTGATATTTTAGTCATACAACAACCTTGCCAGGTAGGCTACAACTGAATCAAGCAATAGCCTTCAGCAACATGCCCAGGGATAAGAAAAACGGTTGGGTAATAATGTGAGAAACAAGCCAGGATATAGAGACATTAAAATTAACCTGTAATTTTTTAAAAAAATGTTCATAAGCTAACAACAAGCCATAGTTTCTAATTGTGGTTTGTCATTAGCTAACAAACCACAATTCGTTTGTAGAGATGGATCGGCAACAAGGCAGATGGTCCAGGTCTACCCCATGAGCTTTAAAGTGCAACAGAAATCTGAAGCTGGGTTTCCTATATAATTTGGACACCACACCACAGTGTCAAGGCCCGGAGAACAGATGATCAGCTACAAGTCACAGATAGAAAAACAGGAGGAGCTGCATGGGAATTACTCAAAGCTGATCTAGGATTGCAGTCAAAATGCTCTTTCTTTAAACAATGGATCTAATGATAATTTGTGCCACGACTTTGCAGTTAGGGTTCATGCAGACTGTTGTATTTAAGGCACACTCACTGAAATCAATGAGAAATATGTTAGTACTTAAGAACAGATTCACTCAAAACAATCAAACTAAATTCAGTCATGAGTAACTTAAGTCCAATTGATTTCAGTGTGGCTACTCTGGGTATAGCGAATTCTGGATCTATCCTATAAATGTGTCCTACAGGAATGGAGATACGTTGTCCTCTAGAGCTTGCTCGACAGCAGTTGCTCTCATCCCTCACCATTGACTACACAGGTTGCTGACAATGGGAGTAGCCGTCCAGCTACCAATGAAGGCCACCCATTCCCTAATCCTGAAGTACTGAAAGCGTGGATGAAACATCCTCTTTAACCATCGTCATTTGCCTTGCTGTGGATCAGCCAGATGTGAAGGCAACCGTGGTGTTGAAGTTGTCCAGACATCCGAATCTCATGGAAACAGCTTGGCGTTGAAATAAACACTCTAGGCACTTATGCCAGGATGCAATCTGCATTTGAAATTCAATACAATAACAGGACAATTAGGTATTTTGTAAAAGCACAATTCCCCCAAACCTGGAGGGGATCTCTCTTTATCTGGAATTATAGCATCAAGTTGTTACTTAGTCCATCTTCCAAAATGTATAGCGTATAATTCTATATAATTGTCATTGCCTTCTCCAATTTGCTGCCTTCCTTATCGTGTTGGATTATAACTCCCAGTAGCTCTGTGTGGGCTAAGAATAAGAAAGATTGAAGCCCAAAACATTTGGAGGGCACCAGAATGTAGATGCCTAATTTACAAGAGCCGCATTCCTCTCGTGTGTAAGGAAATGGTGCTAAACGGTAGCAGCAAATTGCCACTAATTAACAAGTCCCCACTGGGATTCTTGGTCATGTACCAAGCCATTCGACTGATGCACAATGAAGAATCCAAGCAGAGACTAGTTAATTAGCAGCAATTTGCTGCTGCCAGTTACACCATATATCTTTTGTCGGAATAACCCTCCAACAGGATTCTAGCCCACACTCTGTAATTTGCTTTTTGACTTATGATCCCAAAAGCACCATACAGCTCATCAAATTGCAGGGTACGCAGACTACTTCTCCCCTTCGGGGAGTAGTTTCGTTCGTCTGTTGTACCACAAAATGCAAAAAGTCTTGTGGCACCTTAAACAGTAAAGACTTTTATTTGGCGTGAGGCTTCCTAAGGCGCCACTCATTTCATCAGAGGCAACTGACAAAGTGGGCTGCAGCACACAAAATCATCATAAAATGTATCTGCCTTAAAAGGGCCACAAAACTCTATTGTTTTTATAGCTCACAAATTTTTAACCCTCATCTGCATAGAAAAAGGACTTATATTGTGTGAGGTGTCAGATATTTTCTGACAGTATGGGTATTCCAGTATATTGAGAGACAGCAGTAGGGTTGTTGTTGTTGCTGCTGCTGCTGTTATGTGCCGTCAAATCTCCTCTGACTTATGGCAACCCTGTGAATGAGCAATCTCCAGAGTGTCCTGCCCTCAACAGCCCTGCTCAGTTCCTGCAAACTCAAGCCTGTGGTTTCCTTTAGGGCGTCAATCCATCTCATACTTGTTCTTCTTCTCTTTATTTATTTATTTATTTATTTATTTATTTATTTATTTATTTATTTATTTATTTATTTAACTTATATGCTGCCCACACTACCCAAAGGTCTCTGGGTGGCTTACAACAAGATAAAACAATTAAAGTACAATTAAAAATACAGTGCTCTAAAAATTGCCATCAGGACCCACAGTTGATATTATTTCAGTTAAAAGCCTTCTGGAACAGGAAGGTTTTGACCTGGTGCCGAAATGTCATCAATGTCGGGGCCAGACGAATTTCCCTCGGGTTGGGGTCTCATAGTTTGGGGGCAGCTGCCAAAAAGGCCCTTCGTCTACAAGCCATCCCTCTTACCTCCTTGAGGGATGGCTCTTTCAGGAGGGCCCCCTGGCTAGATCTTAATTGCCGGGTAGGTTCATATGGAACAAAGTGGTCCTTCAGGTATCCAGAGCCCAAGCCGTTTAGGGCTTTATACGTCAAAACAAGCACTTTGAATTTGGCCCAGGCAGCGACTGGCAGCCAATGTAATTTGAACAGAATTGGCCTGATGTGTTCCCTAGCGGCCCACCACTCACCAGCCGCGCAGCTCGATTCTGAACCAGTTGCAGTCGCCGGACCGTCTTCAAAGGTAGTCCCACGTACAGTGCGTTGCAGTAATCTATACGGGATGTTACCAGTGCATGCGTAACTGTCATGAGGGTCTGCCCGTCCAGGTAGGGCTGTAGCTTGTATAATGTCCGCAGCTGAAGGAAGGCACCCCTGGCTACCGAGTCGTCTTCCTGCTATCTTCAACCTTTCCCAGCATTATTGTCTTTTCCAGAGAATCCTGCCTTCTCATGATGTGCCCTAAGTAGGACAGCTTCAATATTTTTGTCTCCAGAGACAGTCTAGGCTTGATTTGATTTGGGACCCACTTGTTTGTCTTTCTGTAGGGTTAGCAATAAAGGTTAGAATTGGGTTTCATGAGTACATGTTGTATTTCCTGAATCCCCACCCTGATATATGGGAACTATCTGGCCCAAATTCTTTTAGTTCTGCCCACTAGTGTAATTCATTTGGTGTAAATCTCATTGGCAAATTGCAGCAAGTTAAGAAGTTAATGTAGACACTTGCTAGCTACACAATGAATTGTATGACTTGGTGTGCAACAGCAAATGCCCACACTAACTAACTAACTAACTAACTAACTAACTAACTAACTAACTAATTTCATAAATTTGTATACCGCCTGATCAGTGCTGGACACTACTCTGGGCGGTTTAAATCCAAAATAAAGTAAATATAATACAACAAGAAATTGCAGGTCACATACAAACAAGTAAACAAGACAACCAACTAATAAACCAAAGGGGGGGAAAAAACCAAGTGAGGGCAGAACGGGAAACATTTGAATAGCAAATCCATAACACATTCAGAGAGGATGCCCTCAAAGGCTTTGGTGAACAGCCTTGTTTTGAGCGTCTTCTTGAAGGCTCGGGGGAAGGGGGCTAGGCACATCTCCACTGGGAGCCCATTTTGTAAGGATGGTGCCATGACTGAGAAAGCCCAGTTTCTAGTGGATGTCTTCCTGGCCTCTCCTGGTGTGGCAAACCATAGGAACATGGCCTGAGAGGAGGTTGATGTTCCTAGGGAAAAGATGCTCTGACAAGAAGTGAGGTCCCAAACCCACTTCTTAATGTGCAGCAATTTGATAATGAGATTTACATGAATCACAAAAAAAAATATTAAAATTAAAATTTATTTTTATTTATTTATTGTATTTATATCCCACCCATCTGATCAATTGACCACTCTGGGCGGCTAACAACATTAAAGTAAAACAATTTAAATATAACATCAATATATAACATCAATAATCAATTGTTCAAAATGGAAATAAAAAATAAAAAATATAAATCAAATAGTGGCCGGAGGGAAGGCCTGCTTAAACAGCCAAGTTTTCAATTGGCTTTTGAAAATGCCCAGCGAAGGGGCCATACGAATCTCAGGAGGGAGTTTATTCCAAAGGCGAGGAGCCACTGCCGAGAAGGCCCAGTTTCTTGTTTTTTCCTTCCGGGCCTCCCTCGGCGTTAGGCTCCTCAACCTCACCTCCTGGCTAGATCGAGTGATACGGGTAGATTTTGGTGGGAGTAGGCGTTCCGCCAGATATCGAGGCCCTAAACCGTTTAGGGCTTTGTACGTAAACATTAATACTTTGAAATCAACGCAGAACCGAACGGGCAGCCAATGCAAAGCAGCCAGAGTGGGAGAGATATGATGGTATTTTCTCACCCCACAAAGGAGTCTGGCCGCCGCATTCTGCACCATTTGGAGCTTCCACATCAACCTCAAAGGTAGCCCCACGTAGAGCGCATTACAGTGGTCTAATCTCGAGATTACAAGCGCATGGACCAGAGTGGTGAGTGCCCCAACATCAAGATAGGGACGCAGCTGGGCAATCCGCCAAAGATGGAAATAGGCGGAACGGACCACTGACGCCACCTGCGTTTCCATGGTGAGCGCCGGGTCCAGATGGATCCCCAAGCTGCGAACCTCACTCTTCGCGGTGAGAGTCACCCCCCCCCCCGAATGAGAGGGAGTTTCCCAAACCACTAACGGTGGGGCCGCCCACCCTCAGGACCTCCGTCTTTTTTTGTAAAAAAAAAAACTCTGAAGGCTTTTGGTAAGGAGGTTGATTAGGAGGGGGAGAAAGAACCACTGTGGCACAAAATAAATAAATTGTTTGTTTTGCTGTATATGTCATGTGACTGAAGGTGAAGGAAATATTTACTACTTTTCAGGTGCCGATATCTTCAAAATGGCTGCCTTTTAGTTCCAGTTCTGTACGAACGCTGCGACAAAAGGTAAATGATCACTGAACAGCTTCATGGCTGCCTGTTTCCTTCTGCAATTCAAGAATATCAGTGGTCACCTTTAAAATACAGAGTGTTTTGGACCAGCTTTTCTGAAAGACTAACTGCTTTCTACCACAGGAGCCTGCCTGAAATTTATGTTCTTCTCTAGAGATCTCATTCTGTGTATCCCTCACCCATCCAAACAAGCAACATGTTTTAATTATATAGTTGTAATATTTATTGTGTATTAAGCATCCAGAAGAAATAATGCACTCAAAAGGCATTATTATCCCATGTAGGAGACTCCAAGGAAATTATGGTGTCTGCCTTTCAAATGCCAAGAAATAAAATAAAATAAAATAAAAAAATAAAAATCCAATCTTATTCAACTCTTTGTGTGTTCTTTTAGCTGTAAGTGCAAATGTGAACAGAGACCAGAGACTTTTTGATACAGCTGTTGAGAATATTTATTTATTTATTTATTTATTTATTTATTTATTTCCATCCATCACACTTCTCCTTTCAAAAATCCCATTGTGGTTTTCAGTATCACAGTCTGAAAAACCACTGATTGTACTACTAATGCACCAGCTTCCTGCACGACACCACAAGCATATTAATAATCTATCTGGTTTCAAAACTCATATCCTATCGCCTAAATGCAGAGTGGGAGGACAATTGTATATAGGTTTCCACACTCTCCACTCCAGGAGATTCTCTATTGTGTGCCTATTTTCACACTAGAACATAAGAGCGTAAGAAGAGCCCTGCTGGATCAGGCCAAGGGCTCATCTAGTCCAGCTTCCAGTATCTCACAGTGGCCCCACCAGATGCCTCTGGGAGCACACGACACAACTAGAGACCTGTCTCCTGATACCCCTCCCCTGCATCTGGCCTTTGGAGGGACCTTCCTTTTAAACCTGGAGATTATACATCCCCAACATGGCTTGTAACCTGTGATGGACTTTTCCTCCAGAAATCTGTCCAATCCCCTTTTAAAGGCATCTAGGTCAGATACCATCACCACATCCTGTGTCTAGAAGTTCCACAAGTTGCAGGATGAGTTACGCAGCAGGAGCAGGGGGCAGGCAGGCAAGATACTTATATGATTGCCATAATGTATCCTACTTGTGAGATCCAGTGTGGTGTATTTGATAGAGCGACAGAGTGAGACTCAGGAGACCTGAGTTCTTCAGCTGTGGAAACTCAATAGGACTGGCTCTGGTAAAACTACTCAATAAATATCTCACGCACTTTGAAAACTCTGCCATGGTTGCAGTAAACTGGATGTGACTAGCTCATATATACCAAATACCCTACTTTAATATCCATAAAGTAGCTGCAAAGCTTGTCCTTTGGTTTTCATTAAGAACAAAGAAAGATTCCAAGGAAGCAGAATCCCAAGTTGATTTTATATGAAAAATTATTTGACGCCTAGAGACTCTAATTCAATACTCGGGAACATTACTTTTTTGGACTGCAGATCCCTGTCTATGATGATGGAGTAGGTTGCTTTCTCTGAAACATGGGGTTTTATTTTCCTTTCCCTAGGAAAGGACACCCATGCAACAACAATAATATTGGCCTTGTACAGAGGCACTGATTTCTTACCTCAGTTGCAGCTACATTCATTAAGCACAACATTGTTGAGTGGAAGCATAGTCTTGATAAAAACCTACTCATCTTCCCTACTTCTACCCTTTCTCCATGACAACTGAGGTCACAGTATGCTACTTCTGGAACCAATTCCTACTGAATCCAGCACCATTCTCACTAGACAACTACATGGCTGAGAAAACAAATAACTTCCATGCTACCATGCATAATTTTGAGAAATGCTGTTAGGAGTTTGGAGCAAAACCAACCTCTTTGGAAAATGAAGGTAGGGTGACTTGAATAGTCCCTCACCTACACATCTCTGTTCCAAAGAGGTGGCTTTTCTATTAGACGTTGCAGCAAAAACAGATTCCTTTGGCGCTTTCCATGTGCAAATTAATGTTACTTTCCACATTTTATGGTTAAAGATCAGATTTATTAGTGGCTTTTCCTCCTGTTTAACAAAACTGTAACAAATTTAGGATTGACACTTTGCATCTAACACGTTATTCTGAAGCTGTGACATAAGGTAGAAAATCTCACAAGAACTTCTCCCTATCTCTGGCAGTAAGAATACAGTAACAGTGTATTTAACATAATTTTTGCCCTTTCACGGCACCCCAGATCTGCTGCCTGAAGCAACAGTCTTACTCTACCAACTAGTAGGGCCAACTTTGGAAAGATCTGCAAGCAGCAATGTCACTCTCTTTTGCAATAGAAACAAGAGGAGTAGCTACAGCGGTATTGAATGCAGTGTAATTTAACAAGTGTAGTGTTAGGTGGCCTAGGATGAACTCTGCCTTTTTGTATTTTACTCAATGCAAGTTTCTAAAGTAAGAGACACTAGGACCAGGGAAAGGGATCCAAGTTGCGGGACTCGCTGTCAAGTCAGACTTAAGTCGCACCGGTTACTTGACTTGGACTCAACATGGGTGTTTTTTCTTCTTCAATGATTCGGACTCAACTTGTGACTTGGAACCCACTCACCCCTTCCTTTTTTCTGAGGGTAAATAGCTTGCTTTTAATAGGGACTCAGACTTGTGGCTTGGAATTCAGAACTTGGTATTGAAGACTCGGACTCCGGACTTGGCACCAAAGACTCAGACTTGGGACTTGGACCCAAAGACTTGGCAACATCACTGACTAGGACTCATCTGCCTAGAAGTCAATCTGAAAAATACAGATGTGTATTACAATGTTGTAAAGGCAGTGAAGGCCTTTACAACATTCACTCCTAGGAGAACAGTCTGTATTGTTCTATCATTTTGTAGAACAGCAGGAGTGGGGGACACCAAGGGAAGTGTTGAGCTCAGAAGTCTGCTTCCTGGGAAGCTTAGCTTTAACTTGTACCCCAAAATCTGTAGAACATTAGAAATGTAAGAATCCTTTGAGGACATATAATCTAATCATCTGCTCAGTGTGCCCATCCAGCTCTTTCTTATACATTGCCAGCAAAAAAGAGTCCAGACCTCCCAAGATAGTCTGTGTTCCACTATTGAAAAGCACTTAACAGTTTCTCCCAATGTTTAGCCAAAATCCACTTTCCTGCAATTTCTCCCCTTATTTTTCCTCAAGGCCAGCTCGAGCCTGAACACTGCCTGAAGCTCCCACGGCAGCACACATGGCTCTGCTAGAGGCAGTTTCCCAACTTGTCCCTCCCACAGGGCTGTGCCGCCAAGGTCCTCACAGAGCCAGGCATTACTGAAGTAACCACAGAGCTGGTTTCTGGAAGCAGAAGGAGATGTGGAGCCTCCTGCTTCAGACTGTTCAGACAGCAGGATCCAGCATTACTTTTCTTTTTTCTTAGTCATATCCAGTTTTAGGAAGCTGTCCACAATCGCATGGACACTCCCAGAGCCATGG
This sequence comes from Intellagama lesueurii, assembly GCA_037013535.1. Classification (NCBI taxonomy): domain Eukaryota; kingdom Metazoa; phylum Chordata; class Lepidosauria; order Squamata; family Agamidae; genus Intellagama; species Intellagama lesueurii. The sequence goes on from JBAJHW010000004.1 coordinate 15,665,750, forward strand.
GTCATCCACAGCAGTAGGGAGAGGTAAATTTCTTACCTCCAGAGCTCCACTGCCTGAACCAATTGCCTCACCGAACCTCAAGATGAGGCGGGCATGAATTTTAATCTTGCCCTCCGAGTCAATAAGAGAACAAGTCCGCACCTGGAGTATTGCGTACAGTCCTCGTCGCCGCACCTCAAAAAAGACATAGTGGAACTGGAAAAGGTTCAGAAGAGAGCAACTAAAATGATGACTGGGCTGGGGCACCTCCCTGATGAGGAAAGGGTACAGCGTTTGGGGCTCTTTAGTCTAAAGAAAAGGCGCCTGAGGGGGGACATGATTGACACCCAGTGTGTTGTTAGTCTGTGGAACTCCATGCCACAAGATGTGGTGATGGCATCTGGCCTAGAGGCCTTTAAAAGGGGATTGGGCAGATTCCTGGAAGAAAAGTCCATCACAGGTTACAAGCCATGTTGGGGATGTATAATCTCCAGGTTTAAAAGGAAGTTACCTCCAAATGCCAGATGGAGGGGAGGGGTATCAGGAGACAGGTCTCTAGTTGTGTCGTGTGCTCCCAGAGGCATCTGGTGGGGCCCCTGTGAGATACAGGAAGCTGGACTAGATGGGCCCTTGGCCTGATCCAGCAGGGCTCTTCTTATGTTCTTATGTTCTTAAGTCTGCTCAATCTTCTATATGACAGTCGATTAGATATTTGAATATCATGTCCCCCCTCAATCTTCTCTTCTCTGGACTAAGGACATGCAGTTCTTTCTACAGCTTCTCATAAGATTTGGCTTCCAGACTCCTTGTCATCCTGGTTGCTCTTCTCTGAACACACCGTAGCTCTTTCATGTCCTTTTAAAAATCTAGCACCCAAAGTTCAGCACAACATCACACGACCAGTATAGAGAAAAACTGTATCTTCTTGTAAGCTGCCTGCATCTTACACTTTCTGTTAATGCAGCCTAAGATTGTGTTTGTATTTGCATAAGGTTTCCATTAAAAAATAAATAGCAGCAGCACTGACCTTCTGGGTAATAATCAGTTTATGATCAAACAAGATTCCTAAATCCTTTTGACACATATTGCTGCCAAACCAGGTTCAATACTGTTAAATGGATTGGCTTCAGTCTGACTTTGTAAGGGATAAATTCACCCCTCATTCCTTGATTATTTAGGCTGCTCTTTCTAGCTTTCTTATACTCTTTTTGAGATAAATAGTCAGAATTTGTCAATGTATTTTAACAGTCAAACTGTTAATGTATACCATAGCATTAATTTGTTTTAAAGCAACCGAATTCCTAACCATCCTTAGCATTTTGGATTAAAAAAAATTCTAATCTAGGGCAGGCAAAAATGGGAACTTTGTGTGCCTTTCTATGTTGTTGGGCTCCAGCTTATCATTCTTGACCGTATGATTTGATTCTCAACATCACATTCAATGACATTTAGAACTCTACAAATCACAGGACAAAAATCCTCTGAACTCAAAATGGAACAGGATTAATACAGAACGTGGTGCTGTGAACATTAACAAAAAGTCTATCTGGAGTGTGGGACATTTACAACATAATTTTAAAAGTATAAACAAATACGGTGCTTAAGGGTCTACTGAATACTACACAGACCAGAGTCCAACCATCAGACTCTTGGTATGAAAAGTCACTCTAAACTTCTTGCTGTTACAATAAATAAATACCTTTAGGATTGAGGGAGCAAGTGCCCCTCCTGGCCCCACTAAAGACACTCAGATCTGCCATCTAGGGATTTCAACAAGGATTCCATCTAGGGATTTCAACAAGAAACACAAAACGAACAACAACAACAAAAAACAAAAGAAGAAGAAGACACTCTGGCACTTTAATGGCTATATTTTAATGTAAGCTTTTGTGGAACATTGTCTACTTTTTCAGACATATGAGTTAGAATACAGAAACTCCATGGTGAAACATTCACTAAGAGACAGTGGTGTTTAGTTGCATTTCACACCTCATAATGATTTATGGCTCCAACACTGAAAATCTGAAGGCCTTAGGAATGGACCTCAACAGATGGGAAACCTTGACGTCTGAGCGTTCAGCCTGGAGGCAGGCGGTGCATCATGGCCTCTCCCAATTTGAAGAGACACTTGTACAGCAGGCTGAGGCAGAGGCAGTCCCGAAACCAGCAAAACCAGGGAGCTGGACAGGGGGCAGATTGTATTTGTCTTCAGTGTGGAAGGGATTGTCACTCTCGAATTGGCCTTCTCAGCCACACTAGACGCTGTTCCAAGACCTCCATGCAGAGCACGTTACCATAGTCTCTCGAGACTGAAGGATGCCTACTACTAATGATTTATGGCCTCTATTTGGAATTCAGTTCTTCTGAAGTAGTAAAATGCACTGTAAACCCTGCCTCTTAGTGATTATTTTCCCATGTAGTCTCTGTATTCCACTCATATATCTGATGAAGTGGACAATGTTCCACAAAAGCGTACATTAAAATGTAGCAGTTAGTCTTTAAAGTGCTACAATGTCTTGTTGAAATGCTTGGGCAGACTAACATGGCTCTAACACTGAAAATTTTACCTAGGGAGTCCTCTGTACCAGTTACGCTTAAAATCCGTGACCACAGACCCAAAGTGGTTCAGATAAATTCCCGGAGATCCTTGGAATAGAGTATCCAGAAGCAGGAATGTGAATCTCACAACCTCTTGCTCTCAGTAATGAACAAAGCCATAAACAAACCAAAGGAAAAAAAAACCTCATTTCTCCTCATAGCAAGATTTCTCTTGGGAAATCTTGTGGGATTTCTTGTCAGTTTCATGATCTTTTTTTTTTCCTGGAAGAAACATCAAGCAACACAAGATAATTATTATTTCTCCACAGAATGGTGCCTTTTCTGTGCAGGATTCATCCTAAAGGACACTCATTGGCAGTTTCTTCCACAGTTCAACAGGTGAAAAATGGAAGGGGGCCGGAGAGCACGGCCTTGATATCACAGAAAGCCAGGAAACCTTGCTGGTACAGAGAGAAGTCTCCACATGGAAGCTTGGCATGGTGAGACTCAGAAGACTATGGAGAACAAAAAATGTTTCAAATGCTCATCACATCTCTGGAGAGAAGCAATGAAAGTGAAACCATTTGCTTTGGTTCCTGCAAGATCTTTGTACTACAAGCTTTGGCATCTTTAAAAAAACTGATACTGCAGCATGGCGAAAAGATACAGGAGCACTCTCGGGAGCTAGAACTGGCTACCTTCCCCTCCATTCTCTCTTGTGCCAAAAGCTGCCTCAACCGCAGCCCAGCCAGTTAAATTAGCTTGTACTGAAATTCCAAGAAAACTTTAATGCATATGGAACGTGCTCATTGTTTCTTGTGTTTTTTTTTTCTCACTTCCCAGTCTGGGCTGCCAGTTCTCAGGGGGTTCAACTTCTCAGAATATTGCTCTAGTTGTAAAACTACGCTCAATTTCCCCTTCATAGTTTACATGTGGTGTGTGTATCCTCCACCCCCCTGCTCCACCCTCCTTCTCTCCCAGTGTCATTGAATCTTCTGAAGCCTGCAGTACATATTTGCCAGTTAGGCATTAGGCACCTTCTAGGACTATCCAGATCATATGCTACTCGGGAGATGAATATTGGAGGAAGTGGGGTCTCAGATGCTTGTTTTAAAGAAAATGAATTTGATATTCCACAACAACAACAGTGGATACAATATCCCTGTTAGATATAAACTGATATACTGAGACCACACATCTTTTTGCTGTTGTTGCATTAAAAATGTCTCTGTGCCTCCTCTTGTAAAGCAAGAAGGTGGCAGTTTACCCTTTCTACCTGTGCTACAGACCAGCCGAAAATCTCTCCACCTGGAAAAGCTCCTTGGGCACCAGTGGAACAAATAATCAGTAAGTCCAGTGATCGCTGGCTGGGTAGCTCAGGAATTTAAGGATCTGGTTGCAGAGCCAGAGACTGGGAATTTGATTTCCAAGTGTGCCTCCTGTGAGTAGAGCCAGCCTGTGTAGTCATGGGCAAGCTGCACAGTCCCAGGGCACCCCCAGAAGAAGGCAATGGTCAACCACGCCTGAGTGTTCTCTACCTTGAAAACCCTGGAAAGCGTATAAGTTGGAATCAACTTGATGGCACACAGTACATACATACATACATACATACATACATACATACATACATACATACATACATACATACATACATACATACATACATACATACATACAAATGTAAGTCCAGTAATGGTGCAATCAAACACATTTCTGTGATGAACCAAATCAGATTGAATTCAAAAGAGCTCAAACCAGGAATGGGTATAGAATTACATTATTCTCTGCCCTAGTATTTGTTTGTTAATTCCATGACTGTTGGATAGCCCAGGGGCTCAGGCCAGTGGTTATCAAACTGGGGTCCCCAGAAGTCTTCACCACTTGCTTCACCACTTGCTGTGCTGACCAGGATTTCTGGGAGTTGTGGTCCAAGAACATCTGGGGAACCACGTTTGAGAACCACCGGTGTAGGCATCTGGCTGCATAGCCAGAGGTTGAAAGTTCAATTCCCCATTGGGCCTCCTTGACAGGGGTTGGACTCCTTATGATCCATAAGGCCTGCAGTTCCGGGATTATGTCATTTCTGCCAACGAGGTATAGAGAGTGTCCATAGCTCTCTGAGATCATGCTCAGAAACAGTGACTAGCCCAAGGTCACTCAGTGAGTTTTGTGGCTCATTGGAGATTTGAACCTAAGCCTTCCAACACTTTTTGGACAATCTATCTTCAATGAGTGTTTAGAATCTAAACACTATACCAAACCATTGCTTTTGGTTCTTGTCTTCTTTTAATTAGCTGATAATAGGCTACAAGGCTGGCAGCAACATTGACTGAAAATATGCACTCCAGACAGTTTTGAAAGGCCAAGGCTAGTATCCAGTTGCCTCCTTGTGAAGTAGAGGGGAAATCAGGCGCATTTCCTCCCGTTCCAACAAGCTCTTTGCTGTGCCACACAATGGGGAGCCTTCTGCATTCTGGAGTGTGATGTCCCCTCCACTCCATATATAGGGAGTAGGATTCTAGCCCAAGTCATTTCCTGCCCTTTCTTCCAACTCTCATGCTAACTCTTTTTAAAAATCCACCTAGAGATAAACAGTTCTTTATCCGTCCAGTCAAGATGCTCCTTACTGAGCTGGAAATAAAAAGACAGAAGGCTTGTTCTAGTAGACCTATGCTCCCCACCTTGTGGCTCGAAAGAGTGGGAGAGGCCATGTATGGCCCAGCAGAGAATCCGATATGAAAGCGTGGAAGCTTCTTAAATAAATTAAAAGGCTCAATTTCAGCTCTGTTAAATGTTAAGGTATTATCCTGCAATGTCAATGTCAGGGGAGAGGAAGGGAACAAAAAATCCCCTATGAACAACAGTGTCTACTGTAGTCTTTGGCTTCTCTTCTATTGTCTACCATGACCTATCAGTCTTGACTGGCACTGGGCACCACTAGCTTATTTCTTGCATGTCTATTGACCTTCCTCTACTGGGGTAGATGATCAAAGATAAGGGGCTGTCTTTTTGTGTGGTTCACACTAGCACTTGCTAGTTGTGTATCAAAGACATCAAAAGTCATCATCCTATGGAAATGTTGCAAATCAGTGCATACCCATGTGCTCCCTTGGGTCCACACAGTCATGCTTTGCTTGGATTCTGCTCCTTGTAAGATTTCATTTTTTTTTCAACCACTAGGAACAATGTGATGACAGACAGAGAAGACGTGCAACTTATTTTATTCTTAGGCTTCTAACCCAACTAATCCCCTAGGCTCCAGCTGAAAAAGCCATTCAGATTTTGGAGAAATGCACTCAAAATTTCAAAACAGACACTACAATTATAAATAAGGGTTGGATCAAGCAATAGCTTGCCACAGACCAAACACTTTTGATCCAAGATAACTTTTTTGCTGGCCAAAGAGGGAAGAAATTAAAAAAGAAACATGTTTTATCGTGGCATAAGCTTTCACAGACCAAAGCCAGTTTCTTCAGACACACAAAGTGCTACCTTAATTAGGAGATTGTGACACACATACTTGGGTGTGTAAAATATGGATTCAGAGAGAACTGACACATTAAAAGTACAAAATGCTGATGATTACCTTCACAGGGGCCATTAACAGACAGCAGTTCTGAAGTAATGCAGACATCCTTGCATAGACGACCCAGTTAATACATGCAGTAGGATAGCATGTTTTTGTCCCTATGCATTCAATGGGAGATAGAAGTGGACCTCTTGATCAGTGCTTGTTCAGCTGTTTAGTGCTAGCATCTGTCTTTGACATCTTTTGTTCAAGACTCTCATGGCAACTTAGACGCTAAACATTTACCGTGGCAAAAGCTCATGAGGATCAGATACAGCTCCATTGGATGAATGGAGAAGACAGGCCTGGAGTCCTTTAGAAATGGCGAACAGGGTGGCCCTACGACTCACTTTACAGAGGGCAGTCCTTCATTGGAAGAGCTGTCATAGGACAGTCCATTTGATACAGAGGAATTGTCTTCATTTGGCTTCTGTTTGAAACAATGTCCAAAGATAAGGAACCCTAAAATGGAAGATCAGTGGATATGAACGGGTCCAGGAGTCAGCACACAGACTGAGCAGTCACACAGGTCACCAGGTCACAGTCTTTGCAACAATGGTGAGACTTCGAAGAAGATTTTACTGAGTGGGTGGAGATTCCTACTTCTTGAGCACTGATTCCCATGAGTATATGGCATGCAGCCAAAAAAAAGTCAGAGCAAGAAGACCAAAGTTCCTATGAAAAGGGGGGGTAGTGAAGAGCACTTAAACAATGACCTGATTTACACCAGTGACAGTGAGAAGATGATAGCAGCAGAGTAGTTATGTTTGGACTCTGGGGTGGGCAGTGTTTTGAAGCTGTCTTGGTCTCCACGAAGTTTGTTTATCCTCAGCTTTCAACTTCCCTCCTTTATCTAAGAAGACAGTACACTGCAAAAACAAACAGTAATTATGTTCAGGTATCATTAAGTGCTGTCTTGAATCCGCAAATGCAAAACAGCTTCATTCTTTCTTTCTCAAGCTGAAAAACACTGCCCTTAAGTTGTTTGTTTGGCTGTGACAAATGGAGTGGGCAAGACTGAAGGCAAATAATTGCACTTAATCAATTGCACTGAAACAATTGCAGCGGCAAACAATTGCATTTGAAGGAAGCAGAGCAGAAAAGTTTGAACTTTAGCTCTTTTCTCCTGCTTTACCTAGGGTTCAAAGCAAACCATCCCTCCTTCTTTTACTTAGGTTAATGCTTTGTCTTGGGAGCCTGCTAAGAAGCAGATAATAGAGTATCTTCCAGACAAACAGACTCTTAATTCCCCCAGATTTTAAGACCTAACAAGGCTCTGTTCTCCCAGGTGTTTGCAGTTCAAAGGAGAGGCTTAGGTGAGTTTATGTTGACCAAACAAATGTCCTTTGCATAGATACAAGGGAAGAAGCAAGAGTCTCTTCTTTTCTTTCCTCTCTTTGTGACAGGAAGCAAAGGGATTACATCAAAGAGTGCTAAAAGGTGCCATGTAAGTTCACAAGAGTAAAAGAGGCCCCTGGTCTAGCTATCTAGGCAAGGAATCTCCTGGGAAAAAGCTTTCCCTCAGCACTTCCAGTCCCTCTTAATCCCCTGGATCAGAAGCCTGAATTGACCATGTTATTTTAGTTCCACCATTCAAGCCCAGGCTGCAATTGCATGACAATTTTAATCACAATATGTTGTTGTTGTTGTTGTTGTTGTTGCTGCTGCTGCAATAAACCATTTTGAGAGAGCCACACAGATTTCTAATTCAGAACATAGTATGACCGGATTCAGGGAGCAGCTGTTAAATAAATAAATAAATAAATAAATAAATACACCCATTGAGAAGTGCCTTCTCTGCTCTCAGGCACAAGTAACAACTTGAGCAGTGGTAATGGATGGCTAAAAGAGTGCATGTCTTGGGATCAAGCAGTTGAGAACTCCACCCCTTCCAAAGCAGGGATGCTTGTTACCTCTCTAACAGTCCAGTTGCTCAGCCCAGCAAATCTACAACGCTTATTTGAAGCCCAGAAACTGAATCTTTTTGTTTGAAGATGAGCTATGACTGTAACACAACATTCTTTTGTAGTCACTGTGTCAAAATTTTGTGGAAAAGATATAGATGGTCTATTGTTGTATCTTCCAGGAAGGTAGCCCTGTTAATGGGTTACAGCGACAACAACTAAGAGTCTTGTGGCATTTTAAAGAGTAACATGTTTGCTTTGACATAAGCTTTTGTGGATGGTAGCCCTTGACAAGTGACAGAATGGCTAGAAAGCCCCCTTCCACTGGACCTCAAAGCAATGACCAGGCCATCCTAAGGCCTTTACTGTTCTATTTATTCATTACAGTTATTACTTGTAATTTATTCATTACTGCCATTCCTTGAATGAGCTCAAAGTGGTGAATGTGGCTATTTCATTCTCACAACAACAGGTGAGATAGGTAGGTTGAGTAAGTGCAATTGGGTTCATGTCTAAGTGGAGACTTGAATGCAGTCTCCCAAGTCTGATTTCGGCCATCTAAACTGCTGCATCATATTGGTTCCATGCCCACATGGATGTCATAACTAACCCTTAACTGGCCCTGCCTCTTCCAGATAGCTGGTCTTGTCAACAGGCAAAATGAGGTGGCTTATCTCAGGCAGTTTGCTCTCAACCATGAAACCTACCAAACTGTCAATTCTTTCATTTAATATTACAATTTAGCCATGGCTATGGGGAAGAGGACATCAGCATATCTTAAATTATTGATGTTTCTTCCACCAATTTTCATCTGAAATACAGTCCAGCTTTCTATATGATATGTTCTGCGTACAGATTGTAAAGACAAGGGGATAAACTGCACCCCATCTGACACCTTTGCCTATAGGAAACCATTCAATCTCTCCATATTCTGTCCTAATGTTAGCTTCTTGTCCACAACAAACACAAGTTAAGCATCTGGACAATCATGTTAGTCATGTTAGGTCAGACTGAAATCCTTTCTAGGCCACTATGCTATTCAGACAGTAGAAACCAGATGGCCCAATGGGTAGCTCAAATGTAGGCTATGAACAAAATAATAACCTCTGATTTGTTTGCCCCAGAATTTAGTAATGAGAGACATACTGTTTTCAGGTATGGAAGTAATACACATAGCCACCATGAATAGTAGCCACTGATACCTTTATCTTCCATGGATTTGTCTAATCCCTCTTTAAAGCTACCAAACTCATTAGCTAGCAATGCACTGTGTGAAGTTTCAAAAAGGTTCAGCTGTGAAATGCTACTTCCTTTCAACACCTACCATTCACCTTTATTAGATGATCCCCAGTTCTGGTACTACAAGACTGGAGTGCAACTTCTTATCTACTTTCTCCCAAGCACGCTGAATTTTATGTATTTCTTTCACGTCTTTCAAACCTGCTTTTTTCCTAAGTTAAAAAGACCCTAACATCGTAAAATTTCCACATGAAAGAGTTGTTCCAGGGTCTTGTTCATTTGTCTTGCCCTTTCTTCACATTTCCAGTTCTACAGTAACCTTTCCAAGGAATGGTGACTAGCACACATCATTCCAAATGGGATTGCTCGGAGGCTCTCCATGCAAGGAAGAGCACTAGAAAATGTTGGATTCTCAATGGATTATCTATCCTCTGAGGTTTTCTCATTGCTTCTTTAAGCTCTCTTCCCCCCCCCCCTTTTGCCAGACAAAATTCATTAAGGCAAAAAGATGCAATAGTCCAAATTAGAGATGGTCACACCACCAGTTCGGCGGTTTGTACCAGTTCGTCTGCCAGTCCAACAAATGTTTCTTGCTTCCAAGCCTCATGGCCTCCAGTGGAAGCCCACTCAGAGGCAGTGCATCAGCTTCCCTGCCCTGCCTCCTCCAGGCGCTGCCTCTGAGTGGGCGCCTGCCGGAGGAGGAGGCACTCAGAACCGCAGAATACCTGTTGGACCAACAGACGAACTGGCATGAATTGCAGAACTAGCAGTTCATACCTGTCTCTAGTCTGAATACCTTTTGATCCTCTGAACAATTGCTAACAAAAGCTTAATGAGGTAGGCCTAAGACAGCTTTATCACAATTGTTCTGATTTGGTTTTAGGCATATTGTGGTAGGTCCGTGATCAGCAGCTTCTATCCACAGCACTTTTAATAAGAAATAAAAGGAGGAAGTATGAATTATGTAAATTCTACATAAGTCAGTGTCTACAACTCAAGAAACCTAAGAGGAATAAACAGAGAGATGGTGAGGGTCAACTTCATAGTTATTATAAACAAGAGTTAAGGATTCAAAAATAAAGAACTAGGTTCTCTCTCATGCTTAACTCTGTCAACAAAGATGTAATCACAGCCTATGGTGGGGGGAGAGAGTTTTGTCAACCCAGCCTGACCCTGGACTTCCATAATAGGGTGCAAAAATTTTAGGTGACATATCTATGTCATTTTGAGCATGGACTACTTCCCATTCTCTCTGAGTGGAGCATTAGAACTCAGCTCACCTCTTATGCAGTATCTTAAAAAGCAAGCCAGCAAGCTGAGGGAATACTTTTTCCTCAGTCAAAACAATGAAGAGTTTTGTGGTACCATGAAGGCTTCTGGGAGTTGTAGTCCAAGAACATCTGGAGGCCCAAGGTTGGGGACCACTGCCCTAAAGGACTCTGCAGGGGAGGATAAAGGCAGGTGTACTCTCATGCACTGGTCTGCTGACTCATACTGGCTGAAGCCAAAGGTGACGTGACAGTCAACTTTTCTTGGAAGGTCAGAACAGTTTTATTTTGCTTTCTTTAGGGGTCACCATGAAAAGAAATTTCCCTGTGCCCAGGTCCAGAGAAGAGGCAGTAACTTCCCAGGAAATGTGGTGTCTTTGGGTGCCAGAAGATCCTAAGTTGGAGCTGTCCCCTCCTGTAATACCCTATTTTGGGATATTATGAATGCCACCATTGGTAGTAACTTTTTTCTCTCTGCCTATACAAAGTAGGCGGGTCCGCGGTGGCAGACCCCAACCCACCCCAGAAGCTTTCTCGGTAAGTAAAGGCCAACAAAGGGCCTGTCCTCACTGTGAAATTTGGTGCACTCCAGCCGGTGCTTCAACGGTCCTTATCTTCAGTGCAATCTCTTTTAACTCGAGTGTCCCTCTGCTAAGGCAGAACAAAGAGCTGTTTTGTATCTCAATATTGAATCATCCCAAAAAGACTGCATGCCCTAGGCCTGTGCCAGAAAGATACGGGCCAGCTCTTAAAGGGGAAGGACGGATCATGTTAAACAGAAACACAATCAGACGAGGTCTTTTTTTCCATGCCAAACAGGGCTATCAGAGAACCATATAACACAACTGTATGTCAGTGTAGCCGTACTCAGTGTGGACATGCTTAAAGCACCTCACCCACTGCTTCATAACCTCTTCCACCCATAAACTGTGGAGCAATAAGACTACTCTCTAAAATTCAAAATAACATGAATTTACGTAATTGTAAAGGCAGCAAAGAAATGTGAAGAACTTGGTGAAGATTAGAGAGCACACAAACCTGGTGAATATTAAGACCTCACATACCAGACTGTACAACGTCAGGTTGTATGGAGGCAAACACAGCTGAGTGTTCCTCCTTACATTGTTCTTTCCAGTCCTTGCACCTAGAAAACTGTTAACAAAAAGCATTCCCTAATCAGATTCTCTTTATGCAGGAATGCTTTGTTTCCCTCATAGAGGATTATTCCATCACACAAACCCCCTCATGCAGGCCAAAAAATAGAACCCAGAATAGTCATACTGCCTGATCAGCAGCTAGTGATTTTGTCCATGACTGGATTCCAAAGCTTTCACATAGGTTTTCTAGGTGTATTGGTACCTGACTGAAATCTCAGGAAATTGCTTTGCTTCCCCAGTTCTCCAGGTGAGGAGTCAAATCTCTTCAGGATGAGCGGTATCAGAGGTGGAGAACATTTGATTCACTAGTTTCAGTGTCTGGTTGCAGAATCAGAGGTTGGGAGTTCGATTCCCCACTGTGCCTCCCTAACAGTGATCCATAGGGTCCCTTCCAGCTCTGCAGTTTCAGTTTTATTGTGTGTGGTAGCTTTACTGCCCAAGTGTTCCTCTCCTCTCCACTTCCACCTTGTGGCAGTTCTCATGAATGTATGTGTGTATGTGATTTGCACTCATAATTTTAGTTTAGGAGGCAGCTTAGAAAATCCACATTGTCTATCTCACATACACATACACTGCGTGTTACTAATTGTTACATAAGGACCTGTCCCTGTGATATCACAACAGATATCTTTGTGACATCATAAGGACTCAACTCCAGTTTCAGGTTTTGCCTAACACATTTGTTCCATTTTCACACATTCCAAATGCAAATTAACATACAATATTTATGCACTCCAGAATTATGTGAACCATTCACATTACCCTTTTCTTCCTGTGTGCTTGAGGGTGTAAATGTCTCAGAATGACATAAGAAAATTCTAGTCTCCCTTTAATTGATGAAGTGCAAGTAATGCCCCACAACGCAATGGGTGATTTTCTCTATCTTCCATACATGGATCCCTTACCCTTCCTCCTCTCCTACACTGGCAGTATAAATAGAGGAGGGGGGAAAGTAGTTAATTTGCATCCAGAGACTGTAGTCCAGGAACCATGTGGAGAGCTCAGCAACCGTGACCCCCTCTTTTTCCCCCACAGCTCAGCCAATCAGGGGAATAATATTCCTCCTTACTTCCAGGGAAGAACAGATAAAGAACTGTCGCAATCGCCTTTGAAGCCCCTAATTCTCTGGTCTTCACAAGGTTCTCGCTCTTCTTTTCTCTTCGCTGCCACCAGATATTAATTCTTTAATATCAAGTAAATGTCTGGACACATGTGATACCAAAACATAAACCTTTTATTTAACAAGGGAAGATGATAATCAGTAAGGACTTGTATAATGTGTTATAGGATGCAAATCACTTATAATGAATTTATTAGAATATTTCTTCTTAACTCTTCTAAACCTCTGGTTCCATCTCTACACTTACAGTTCTCTAACTCACACTTCACTCCTCTCAAGCCACACACAGTCTCTCTCCGGACCCTCTTCAACCGCCTTTTTCTCTCTCTCCCTCCTCGCTGGCTCCGTCTCCCAATCTCTCATTGGCTCCTGCGTCAATGTCCCGCAGTGACGGGCAGGTGAGGTCAGGGCTGTTCGCTACAAGAACGATCTCACAGATCTTCCACAAAGAGCAAAAGATGTTGGAGTTTTTGCAACCTCGCATGCTGCCTTTAGTAGGTTTGGCTGGAGGGACCTTTCTGGACTAGGGTAACTGTCAATCTATCCAGCACTAATTGTTCCTCCTGCCTCTGAATTCAAAGAGAGGCTTGCCTTTTTGCTCTGAGCTCCTTCCCTTTCTGCAGTCTGTTGCTGAAAGCAGTAATGTTCATCAGTTTACCATCTGAGCCGTTCAATTGTAAGTAATGAAACTTTGTATTCTTTCTTCTACTAATGTCTCAGGTTGAGTTACTGAGACTCTAAGTGCCAGTTAATGAGGAAAGGGGTAGACTATCTGAATACTTTTAAAAACAGTTTTAAAAACTTAAGAACTCTAGTTCTCAAACTGAGCTTCTCTTCTGGAGATTGTTTAAAAATGTTAAATCGAAACCTTCCAACTGGGAAGCTCTCATCTGACACCAACAAAAGAGGAGGTCTTGTGCTCAACCATTCAAGCATGTCAACACACTAAGAGGTGACTGCATGGAATTTAGCCCAGTGTTTGATCCTCTGTGGGGACAGGCTGGTTTGCTCCTAAAGCCAGCAATCAGACGACATCTTTGCTAGAGTGAAACTGGCCACCACCAGAGTGTACCTACCTGTGCCTTTCTGGGTCCCTGTCAGGGGCTTCTACTTTTCTGGTACATGTAGGATCTCTCCAGTGCACTTGATTCCTGGAAATGAACCAAAGTGAGTCAATTTGATATCCTATTTAAATTTCCCAAACAGTGAAGTGGCTCAAGAAGTATCTGCTGGCAGTGGTTTCAGCTGTGGACAGGTTCCGGGAAGAAGCTTTCAATTTTCATTTAATTTTTACAAGTGATGCAGCACATCACCAATACCTTAATACAATGTACAAAAAAAAAAAAAAAAAAAAAAAAACCAATTTAAAACTCCCTCTGCCCCTCCATGGAAAAGTATTTAATTTCACAATATTGTTAAGTGGCTTAAGTCAGACTTGAGTCAGACCAAAGAGGGTTGCTTGAAGTACATATGCCATTTGTATGCGAGGATCACACCAAATGGCATATTGGACCTTGACTTGACCTCTAGTGACCCTGTAGTGTGACCCAACTCACTCCAATGAGCTCATGTAGTAAAGCCCTAAATTAGTGATATGTTGAAATCCTCTTTCTCTTTTGTGATATTTCGAAGGTGTATTTCTGTTCCTGAGCTGTACAGGAAGTACATCCTGTCAATAACCCTCAGGGCTCTTCTTTTCCTTTATTGTCTATAATACTCCCATCTCTAAATGTGACTGTTTCTCGTCCACCATTGAGGAGGTCCTGGATTTTATCTGCTATCTTCATCTTTACTGCAATTTCAGAAGTACTGAAGATGATGTCCCCTGATTAACAGAACTTGGGGATGTTATTGGTTTGGACTACAACTCCAAGAATCCTCCCCCCCCCCCCCCGCGTGGCTTGAGGATTTTTGGAGTTACAGTCCAAAATAGTCACATTTCCAAGATATGCTGATGATTTGAATCAGTCCTTTATCGTTTTAAAAAAAAAACTCCAAGAGATAAAATAGACTAGGGTTTACCTAGCATGGATAGTGATTAACAAATGCATGTAATTTTCTTGCCCAAACACGTTAAGGCATCATATTGCCAAAAACACCTCTACTTTTACTTATTGCAAGCTTGCTAGGAAATTCTTTCTAATTTCAGTTTAGCATTTGTATCACCATGGAAATGCAAGACTCTGCCCTGGTTCAATGACACTCCCTCTAAAATCATGAGGCTACTTAACAACAGAATCTATTTCAATGCCCAGGTTTTCCCAGTCTTGCTTCGTAGAAGTGGTGAAGAGAATGATAGACATGTGTTAACAAAAACCAAACAGAAATAAAGCACATGTATTGCAGGCACTGAAAGATTAAGAGATCTATTTCAGTGTGAATTTCTCTGAATTACAACCCACTTCCTCAGACTGGTCTCTGAGAAAGTGAGTTTTGCGGCAGGAAAATTCACACTGAAATAAAACTATCTAGTCTGCTGAAACAGACTAACACAGCTACCTCTTTGAAATGCAGAACCATACACGGTATCCCAAGTGTGTTTTCACACCATAGATTCTCAGTTTCTTTTCTGGCGATGCCCCAAGAGGAATTTTGCTTTTTGTGTATTGGTTCTTTATGATGATTGGTTGCTATGTTGATATTTTCATCATTCTGCCTACCATAGCCCCAGGCACAAATGGCTTATGAGTGAGTTGGGGGATGCCCCCTGAAATTTTGGGGTGAAGTACCTCCATCTTGGTGTAAGAGCCACCGTGATCCCAATATCTGGTTCCTTACAAGTTGTCCACTTGTGGGGCGTTTTGTGGATTTGTTTGTTGGAGACAATCAAACTAATGCTCTACTTTTGCCATTATGCATCCTGTTACTTCAAGGAAATTAACAGTAACCACTCTATCCTCCTTTGGTCAGACCTCATATAGAATACTGTGTCCAGTGCTGAGCAGCACAGTTTAAAGATGGATATTGACAAACTGGAACATGTCCAGAGCAGAACCATCAAGATGGTGACTGTTCTGGAAACCAGATCCCATCAGGAACTATTGAGGGAGCTGGGTATATTTAATCTGCAGACAAGAAGACTGAGTGGTGGCATGACAGTCATCTTTAGACAGAATCATAGAGTCACAGAACAATGAAGTTGTAAGGGGACTATAAGGCCATCAAGCCCAATCCCCTGCTCAAGGCAGGAATACAAATCAAAGGATATCTGCCAGGTGGTTGTCTAAATTTCTCTTGAATGCTTCCAGTGTTGGAGCACTCAACACCACTCAAGGTAATCGATTCCATTGCCGTAGTGCCTTAACAGTTAGGATGTTTTTCCTGCTATTCAAACGAAATCTGGCTTCCTGTAACTTGAGATATCTGAAAGGGTTGATGGAACAAGTTCATTTTTCTACTGCTGTACAGAGAAGAACTCAAATCAATAGATTTCAGTGATAAGAAAGGAGATCCCAACTGAACATTAGGAGGAACTTCCTGTAGAAGCTACTTGGCACAGGCTACCAGGGAATGTGATGGGCTCTCCTACATTGGACATTTTGAAAACAGAGGTGTGGTGGACATCTGTTGAGGATGAGTTAGCTAGAGATTTTCTGCTGCAACAGGGGTGTCCCTTCTAACTTTACTGTTCTATGAATTTATGATTCTGTGCCCTGTGGAAACATTTAGGAATAGAAAAAGAGCAACCAAGGGCAACCCCAGTGTGTGTGTGTGTATGTAGAAGGCACAGAGGTAGTGACACTACAATGCAAGTCAGTCCTGCTGAGTTAAGTGAGATTTACATAGGCTTGTCACTTAGTCTCCACCTTCACAAACACACATTTCAATTAGAGCTTGGAAAAGTTAGTGTTGGGACAATTGCTTTTCATAATCACCCAGCCAGCATGCAAGTGACCATGTTGCCTGTGAGATTATGGAAGTTACGGTCTAAAAAAAGTAATCTGTCCAAGTTCTGATGTCAATCATCTGCTCTGCCCAGTGGAATTCCTAAAATTCTGGTTTTTGAAGAGTAGCAACAGAAGGACAAAGCTGTAAAATCCACGTGGCATCCACCTTCAAAGTGGCTAGCAGCACCTTCATGTGTTGCAGTCTCCAAAATTGTTTTCCTCTTTCTAGCATCCTCCAGAGATGCTGGACTATGACTTCCATCATCTTCAGAAATTATGCGAGTTGAGTCCAATGCACCTGAAGACTCCAGGTTTGGAGGAACTGTTTGTTTGTAATGAGTTGGAACTGTCAACTAATTACCTTTCCTCTAGAATCTAATTCCTGTACACGGAGAGGAGGTAATTCCAGAACACAGGGAGCAGTTAGCTTATTGCACAAGCATGTTGTTGGTAAATGAATCTCTTTTGAGTCAGAAGAAGAGACACAGGAAAAGCATGGTGTCTGTCACTGCAGTCATCCAATGCTGGCCTGGAGCAGTATATGATTTAGAATGTTTTCTCTGTGAATTTTTGCAGCCCCAAAGAAGGTTTTTGATGGTGTTAATCAGCTATGAAGTTGGCTGTTAATCATGAGTCGTTTGCTTTTAACCTCCAGCTTCACTGGGCCTCCAGAAGGAACACGCCCTCCATTGGTGGACCATGGGGTCAGACTGTGTAAATCTCACTGTCATGGATGAACCCCGCATCACGCAAGTTAGTTCTTGTGAAGCCCATGGGAAGATGTGTGGGAGTCTGGGAGCCCAGGGGTGACTAAAGCATTTGGCAATCCACGGTCCATAAAGTAAGGAAATGTCTTCCGTGCCGTAAGAAATGATGCAAAAGTTGGAAAGAGAGAAGGGGAAAGTTGACTTCCCAACTCCTAGACAGTGAAGTGATGTGATAATTATCAGTGCCATCTATGACAAACTCCAGCAGCTGGGATTAAGGAGATAACAATATAATTAAGGGGTGGGGGAGGGAAACCACAACTTCCTGCAGAGAATCTGGGCGGGTGTGCATCTAAGAAAGAAAGCATAACGTCTCTACCATTTTCAAGAAAGAAAGTGATCTTTCATGTTGTCACCTGGCTGGCTGCACACCTGCAGGCCTGGTCTTGCGAACTAGACACTAGAGCAAGGGGTGGAAGAAACGTGGCCAGGGGGCCCTGAGCCCATTTTAGAAGATGAATAGGGCCTCCACAAAGTCCTCTAAAACTCACTTCACCAGAATATTCTATTTTATTCTATTTGTGAAAAACAGTCTGTCCCCCCCCCCCCCCCCCTTTGGAGGCATCCAGGATCAGCAGAGCTTGTACTGAATGTGTGTCAGGCAAACCAACCAACCAATTAAACCTGGAACTGGATGTCCAGTCGCTTCCTGGTTTCTTTTTAATTTTTAGCCCTTTGGGCCATTTCTGGCCCTCTTGCAGCTGGTTGGGAAGGTAGGGAGTAAAAAAAAGGTAGCCCTCGGTTCTACCAAAGCTACTTGTGCCTTCACAAGAGAGTCCCACTACGCTCAATGGAGTTAAGAGAAGCATATTAAACCAAAAAATTAACCTTTACTCTTTGCCTTAAACCAAGAAGTGTGTGCCAGTTTAGGGACAGAGGACCATCAGGCTTCAAAGATATACTATGTTTTTTTTGCTAGAACCCAATATCCACCAACGACAGCCTAGTTTAAAAGACATACATTTTGTTTGTTTGTTTGTTTATACCTTTCTCCTTAAAAAGGATCCAAGGCAACTTATGTCATTAAAAGACAATATTTAAAGCTGAAAACAGTAAGTGTACACATACTAAAAAGGACCAAACAAATATCACACTAAAAAAATGGTAATCAGAAGCAACACCAAAACCATGTTCAACGCAACAAGGCCTAACACTCCATTTAAAAACCTCCCTCAGGCAGTCCATCACTGAGGGAAAGCTTGTCTGAAGAGAAAGGTCTTTGCCTGCTTGCAGGAGGATGGCAAATATAGGCCTTCTGTGGGAGGGAGTTCCAAAGTCTGGGAGCAGCAAGAGAGAAGGCCTTCTCCTGTGTCCCCATCAAACGCCTCTGTCAAGGTGGTGGGACCAAGAGAAAGGTCTCTCCTGATGATCTTGACATGCAGGCAGGCCCATAAAGGTCTAAAAGTAGCACTGTTACTCTGAGCTTCTCTCCATAGCTGGGCTGGAGTGGGCTAAACAGAATTGCTAGGAGGTTTGATATGTCATGTGGTGCAAACCTGGCATCCAAATGGCATAAGGATCTCAAGCAACCCTATTTGGTCAGCTTTTTAAAAGTTTTGTGTATTAAGTACATATATTACTGTGATCTTTAAGAGAGGTATTTAAGAGAAGTGTATTAGGTATTCATTTAAATGGTCAGTCAAGAGACTGCTACAGCCTAATACACATGCCTAATGCGCAAACACACTTCTTTTCCTTGTCTTAAAGGTCCAATTAAGAAACTGCCACGGCAACAGATTCAGCTGTGGGCAGTTTCCTGACAGGCCGTTTAAGACAAGGGAAAGAAATAATTTTTTTAAGAAGTGATGTAGTGCATTTTTCCTACCCTAACGGAGGCTGAAAAAAGCGACTTCCTCTGCCCCTCCACCAAAGAGCAGAGGAAGTGTTGAATTAGCCAATATCCAGAAGTGGCTCTCTTATTAAACCACTTCACAGTATTACCGTAGTAAATCAGACAAGGAAGGCTTTTGGTTTATTTCCAGTGATCATACCGGCTGGAAACGAACCAAAATAGAATAGTTCTGCATGCACCAAAAAAGTAAAAGCACCTGACAGGGGCCAGAAAGGTGTGGGCAATACCACTCTAGGGCAGGGTGGTTTGTTCCAGCAAAGACAACCAGATCAGCCTTGCAGGAGACCAAACACCAGGCTAAATGCCTGTGTAGTCAGCAATAAAAGCAGCAAAGAGTTTTGTGGCATGCTGAAATTTAACATGTTTCCCTTGGCATAAAGTGTTTGTGGACTGCAGTGGGCAGCGGTAGAATGCCAAATAAAAGTTTTCATTCTTGAGAGTGCCACAAGATGGTTCATTGTTTGTACTTCAAAAATTCTCATCCCCAGGATGAGAACCAGAAGTGAATGTTGCTCAGTCCTTCCCACAAAAATCCACTCTGGGTTACCCCAAGCTTTCTTCATTTCACTGGAATAATGGCAAGCAGGAGAATGAAAGTAGTTTTGTTGCTGCCTTCATTGGACATTGGGAAGTCAGGAATCCTGGCAGATCTACTGCAAACCTCCCAGAGCTATAACAGGTCTCAACCTACTTTCCCCTCCCTGTCTTTTAACTAATGCCAAAGGTAGAAGGAAACCAGTGCTTGGAAATTTAACTTTTTTTGGACTGCAGCTCCCAGAATCTGATTTCCAAGCTCTGATCAGTGCTGATGTTTATATTATTTTCAAAAAGAAAATTGACATTTCTTGCTTACTACTTTTGACACATATTAATTAGTCCCATGTTATTACACTATAATTGGTTTTGGGATCAATACAACTACCTGCAATTTTTCTCTAGAGGACTCAGGATCGAGAAGCTGATCTTCAGCAGGCTTCAAAAATCTGGAAATATCTAATTTTGAGGCTAACTACAGATGACATGCAAGCACTTGCAACATTTATAAATCAAGAAAAAAATGAACTACTTCTTTGGCTCTGCCTTATTGCATTCAGGCATTTGCAAGGGCAAATAATTCTGCTGCCTGAGAATGATCCAATAATTCAAGCAAAGGTGCAGGATAATTTCCTTGCCCCTAGAATGATGATGATGTGCTGTCAACTCAGTTCTGACTTACAGTGACCCTTTTCAGGGTAGAGAATACTCAGAAGTTGTTTACCATTCCCTTCCTGCCCTGGAATTATGCAGCTCACCCTGAGGCCACATAGACTGACTCTTCTCCTTGGAGGCCCAGTGGGAAATTGAACTCCCAACCTCTGGCTCTCCAGCCAGGTACCTAAACCACTGATCTATCCAGCCAGCTCCAATTGCCCTTGGAAGAGGGCATTTATTGCATCACTGTCCAGTTCTGTATCTCCCATTTTGAGGCAGATGTAGACCAAGAGTGGTTGAACTTTAAGACTCGGGGGGGGGGCATTTTAGCCCTCCTTGGGAGTTGGTGGGCCACAAGTCTCTGATTAACAGGTGAAATTACAGTACCTTCATGATCTTTTCTCTCTCTCTTTTTTTTTTTAAAACCTTTTCTTGCCTAAGATAGACCAGAGGGGAATTACATTTATATGACAAGCCACACTCTGGGGGCATAGTGTACCATTTGGGGCTACTGGGGGAGGAATCATGAGATTGTTGGGAAGCTAGGGGGCACACTAGGATCCCCATGATACCCCATGAGGAATCTGGGATGCGTTTTGCCTGCCACCAATATTGACAAACCGGAAAATGTCCAGAGGCTGATAAAAGCGAGGAGTTGAAGGGTCGGGAAACCAAGTTCTATGAGAAATAGGTGAAAGAGCTGGTTAGGTTTAGCTTCAAAAATAGAAGACTAGGAGGAGACTCAGTAGCACTCTTGAAATATCTGAAGGGGTCTGATATACAGGAAGGAACTTTTTCTCTGTTGCTCCAGAAGGCAGAACAAGAATCAGTAAGTGGAAGTTGCAAAGGCAAGTAGATTTTGGCTAAATGTTGGGATAAGTTTCCTAGTGGTGAGAGTTATTTGACAGGGGAACAGACTGCCTTGGGTGGTGATGGACTCCCCTTTACTATCTAGTGATTGGAGGGCCATCAGATGCAACAACTGCGTCCTACATTGGGACTAAATGGTTGCCGAGGTATCTCTCTAATACAATTCAATGACTCTACTGTCTGAAGAGAGTGATGTAGTGAAGTTAGGGTTCACACAAAAGATCCTTGGAACCTTCTCTTTAGAGGGGACTATGACACACTCTGCCACTCTCTTCAGCCTTCCCTGAACATAGCTGCAATCTTTATAGTGGTGAGCAGAGAAACAGGTTTTCTCAAAAACAGTACAGTATATTGTTGTAAGTACCCATGAAACATAAACCTTTTGAGGGTGATGTGGTCCTGGATGAGCAATTAAAATCATCAGTTTTATGAAATACCTCCTTTTGATGGAAACAAAAACTGCTGATAGGGATTCATCCAGCTGTCTACATTTTGGGATTCTTCTGGTGAGGGGAGGGCTGGCTATGAGAAAGTCACACTGAGCACTGCACACCCAGAGTGTGGAGCTGTGTGCTCTACATCTGCCAAAGTCAGAGAACACAACCTCAAAGCAGTGTATCTTTGGTATTATGCACACATTAAACCATATTACAGTAACAATGCTCTTAGTCCAAAATGCTGAAGATACTATGGCCAGATGGGCATTATTGCTGCACGGAAATGCAGCAAATGTTATTGGGCTGGCAGAGCAAATCAACATTCTACAAGGACATTCTAAAAATGAAGGCACCCCAAACAAAAAAAATTATAACTTTGAAACTGGACTTTAGATCAGCACTGTATTTGGCAGAGATGTAGCAGACAGTCTGATCTTGATCTGTGCAAAATTTGGGGGAGATTGGGCAAAAGGTTTTCAACTTATTCTATTTATGTATGTAGCACAGCTGTCCTTTTGTATCTTTCAATGTAAATCCTGCAGGGTGTAAGAGTACAGTATGCATTTCATTTTAATTCGGCAAGGGACAAAGAAGCTTGGGAAATACTACATCTGGCAAACCACATTTTTCTGTTTCCTGGTTGTTGGACTGAGAATGCTCACCAAGTCATATGAGGTGTTGTGTTCTCTCCAGTTCTTGTCTCTCTGTTTCACGTTTTGCATGAGAGATATAATATGATTTAGTCCAGATTCCACACATCAAAATTAGTATATCCCTTTGTTACATAAACCCTCCCATCATGAAAAGCAGAAAAATGATATAAAAACATTACTACTTATCCAGAAAAAACGACTTTCTCTCCTTTAAAAATAACAATTTCGATTAAAATATTATGCTGGTTTTTAAAATAAAGCTAAAGTTATAATTTTCTTTGACCGCTGGCCACAGCTGCAACCCACATTAAACATTTCAGAGTAGATGTTTAAGAACTGGAATTGCTGACCACAGCTTTGTTCAGTCATTTTAGATCATACAAACCATGGTTTTGGATGTGGTATCTATCAATCCAATCCACAACCCAATTAGGCTGAAATGTTGGAATCTTAGCTAATCCCATTTTGTTGAAGTAAAAAGGAATACAGAAATTTAAACACATATCCATCAGTTTAAATGGGTCATGGGTCAAGCAGATGCTTGCACTGAGCTATATTCGCACACCGGAAAAATAAGACCACCATTTTGTGAGGGCATTTCAGATGCGACCTTCTGATTGCTTTCATAATTCAACACATTTATCTATTGAACTTGTGTGAACAGAATTCAGAGGATTGGCGAATAAATCACAGTCATTTGAGGATATAAAATGGGTCATCTAATCTGGAATCGCTCTCTAAATACTATAATACCAAGCACACAGATGGCTTAGAGATCCGTGATTGCTTGTTTTGCTTTCCCAATATGTTTTGTTTAATACGATTAACAGCTGTGTACATTACAGATGTCTACCTTTGGTGTACCAGAAATGGTAAAAATTATTTTTACAAACCAGACATATTATTCTGACCAAGATGTAGATGTGTTGTTTTTGGTACCAGCGGAAGGAGCTGGGCTGACATATTTTTAGGGCTACATTCATCATTATATTAAATCTGCTGCAAAGTAGGTTCCCTGATAGATCATTTCAGCGATTCCATCAACTGATAATTTCCGGTGTGAACTAGATCCCTATTTTGCTCTCAGCTCTGACCTTCTTTAAAATTGTCTGCAGTTCAGAAAATGAAGGCCACTTCCATGACTAATTGCTGATCTGCCTGAAAAATTAAAATGCTAGTAGCTAGTATACTGATATGAAATGTAGAGCAGTACGGGCAAATCTGATTTCTGCATCTGATGAAGTATATGACTTTAATAAAGCAGCAGAAAGAATAGAAAATAGTTATAAAAACGATATGAGGAATGGAGCATCATCATTATGAAAAATATAATGACCAAGCCAAAGTTAAACACTTCTAAGTTTTTTTTTAATTCACTGGAACAATTAAAGGTTTTCTTAATTTTTTTTTCTAAATGGGGTAAAAACAAAAGCTGAGTGCATAGTAGAAAGGACATGAAACATCACAATTATTATGTAGAAGGAAGGAAGGAAGGAAGGAAGGAAGGAAGGAAGGAAGGAAGGAAGGAAGGAAGGAAGGAAGGAAGGAAGGAAGGAAGGAAGGAAGGAAGGAAGGGCTGCATTCCACAAAAGCGTAGGCCAAGAAAACATGTGCCACAAGGCTCTTTTTGAAATTTTCCTGCAAGTAGCTAATAAGCTACTTCCATATACTTCTGTCTCTTCATTTCCCATTGACTACTGTTGATAACCTCACTCACCCCCAGCCATCTTGATATTCTGGATAACAGTTCATGCATCTAGTCCATGAAAGCACGGACAGTTCATGCATCTAGTCCTTAAGTGGGGGCACAATACTCTTATTTATGCCCCTATATGTGTCTCGGACTTGGAAATGGCTACTGAGTTGCTCAAAACAAAGGTTCATAGTATACGTATTTCTTCATGCCATTGCAGAATATTTGTTCTGTGGGTTATTTAGTTTCCACACTGTGACATGTTCTTTTTAGCCAAGTGGGTCTACCAAGGCTGCTATCTTATGGAGACCTCTCTTGGCAGCAAAGGAAGAGAAAAGCTGCTTTTTTGAGTTATAAATCCTAGAGTAGCTCACCCAGCACAGCTACTGGGAGATGCAGCTCTGATAATGTTGACTCCTGGCTGTAATTTGAAACTATCACTCTTTTGGACCATGGCTCCCAAAATTCCACAGAGAACATAGCTGCTGCCATGCTGGCTGGGGTATTGTGGAAATTGTTGTCCGTCGTCCCCCCCCCCCCCCCCCACCAAAAGGGAAAAATTGCTTCCATTTCTGGATGGGAGGAATTCTGACTGACCATGCTGGGATTTACTTCTGAGAGTATATCCAGATGGGCATGTAGCTCACTATTTGGATCGCTTTTGGTGCTCTTTGGTTTGAGTCAAATTATGACGTTGGCATGTGTTTCGACAGAGTGATCCATCTTGTGCCTTTTTTGAACTGTCCTGTTCCTTCTGGGCACTGTGCTATGGCTACAGTTTTGTTCTGTTTTTTGCATGATTCGGATTGCTCCTAATTATCTCACTGTGTAGCTCATGTGGATAGTAAGTTCACAGGCAAACAGAGCTCTGGGCGGTGTTATCTGAGATGACTACCCTGTAACATAGGTTGTGGTAGGTTGTGGCATTGAAAGGAGCAGGGGAGAGGCAGGAATGGCTGGTGATAAATGCTGTTTTTCCATGCTGAGAAACTGAAAACTTTATTTCTGCCTCGTCCCCCTCCCCACTTTCTACCCACTGGCTGTGCACTGATGCTGTGCCTGGTTGCGCCGAGGAATGTTAACATGAAATCGCCTTTGCAGAGAAACGATGACAGCTTTGGTGTCTGACAGTGAATGGCTGTGGCAAAATTCTACACCTCTTCGTTCCTTCCAGCCAGCCGCCACCTCCCCCTTGCTCACTCACAAGCTGTTCAAACAGGCCTGATAGAGAGAGAGAGAGAGAGAGAGAGAGAGTTAGTGGAAGGGGGGGATTGCCAAGGCCCAGCCCCTCACCTTGTTGCTTTCAGTCTGGACCAATCTCCACTAAAAGTAGAGGGGAAATAACGTTTAGTTTTGCTCCCACAATTGACACAACTGCCTGTTTTCCTTTCCATTTTCATCTCTTGGCAACCATGCTAACCTTGAGCAATACAGGTAAAATTAGGGTGTGAGCTCCAACCCATGCTCAGATCCTGCTGATGCGATTCTCATGCATCCTCTTACTCCCAGGTAAGTGTGTACTGTGTAGGACTCAGACCTGAATGAAAAAGCACGTGGTGCATGCTTTCCTTATTCCCCTCACCAACCCCAACACCAACTAAAAACTTTTTCTCTTTTTAAAATAATAAAATAACCAGAATCCCACAATTCAGTGGGAAGGGCAATGATGTCTGTGCTGGGATGAAAGCCCAAACCACACAACAATGCATGAAGGCTTCTAGTTGATCCTTGAGTGGGGGGACATTTTCTTCCCCGGAAAACAAAACAAAAGAAAAACCTGCACCGTGTCCATATTGGGATTCAAACATCTCACTTTTAACAGAGCCTCTCTTTTTTTGTGAGGATATTAAAATTAATCAGAATCTGTGCCATTCTGGGTTGGACAAAAGGGATGACGAAGAAGCCCCCTCCTCTATTTTCATGTATTTTACTGTTTTTATATACATTCCTATTTTAGATATATCTATTCCTATTGATGCGGCACCATTCTAGATAAACAAGATACATTGGCAGTATTATGTGTACCATGCTAGGTAGATGCAGTGCTGTTTCACTATGTCACCTTTATTTAGCAACAACAACAAAAGGAAAGTCGCTGTGACCTGCTGAATGACAGCCCTGGGAAACAGCAGCAAAGGGGGCGGGAAGGGGGGTGTTATTAATCAAAAGGGGAACAAATTGGAGCAATCTAAAGACCTGTCTGGATCCTTCTCATGGGAGAAAAAAGTTAATCAATGTGAATGGAAGGATATCTCAAGTGAGAGATGAAATAGATTGCAGTAATGATATAAGAAACTTTTAAAGGCAAACCAGACCACTCCAACTTTCCCTGTCTGGATGTGCCCTGAATCTGTGTTCAGCCGCACTGAAAATAAGCCACTGAGTTATTCTATTCCATTTATGATGAACGAGCAGGACAGTAAAAAGGGGGGAAAGAAGGGGGGAAAAACAGCTGAAAGCATCACTATTTCAGAGGGTCTAGAGGGTTATTCTCTACCTCCCAAGTAGACTTTTAAATCAAAGAGGACACTGTGATTAGATTAAGGCCCCAGAGTGACACCAGCTCTCCTTCGGTTTTGCTTTGAACTTTGGAAAGCTCCCCAGCTGAAGCAGTGTTCAAAGACACTTCCTTCAGAGGAATCAATATGGGGGAGGGTCAAATTACCACCTCATCTTACCCATGTCCTCCTCTTCTCCACACAGCTCAAGTTTCAGCAATTTCTTTTCTCTTGTTGAACAAAGAAGAAGAAGAAAAAGATGCTACTGGGATGGAAAAATACCAATAACCAATGACCTACAGAGAGAGGATGAAGTAGGGGAGTGAAGGAATTTGTTTCATAAACTCTAAACCCAATAAACATTCACCAGCATTACACATCTGTAACTTTCATCCAGCTAGTCATGATACAATTCCAGTGACACAGGAGCTCCAGCTTCATTGCTTTCAATCAGTGGTACAATTAGGCGGTTTTAAAATCTGGACTTAATAACCTGACAGGGTGGGCTCTTAATATGAGGGATGTGGAAGAGGTATGTAATCCTCCAGATGTCCCCTCATCTTCATTCACTGCCTGTGCTCACTATGGATGAAGGGATGCTTCAGTCCAATGAAACTCCAAGACTTATGTTCTCATACTTGATTTGCATGGTACTCTAGTAAATTGTTGCTTCCAACTCATGACGACCTTATGAAAGAGTGATATCCAACATCTCCTATCCTCTACAGCCCTGCTGAGCTCTTATAAGTTAAAGTTGTGTAGTTCTTCTGTAGTCATGATTTTGGTCTTCGTAAAATTCAACTGCAGTCCTCCTTTGGCACTTTCTTCTTTCACTTTCCCTAAAAGTTGTTTCAGGTCATTGCTGCTTTCTGCCAGTAAGGTGGTGTCATCTGGATATCTTAAATTACTGATGTTTCTCCCACCTGTTTTCACTTCTCCTTCACTTGAATCTAGTAACTGCTTGTGAGTTCCTGAAACAAGACCTTAGAAGTTACCTTCTTGGAAAACCACTCCCATGATGTGTGGAGTATTCTGGGATACGGTACATTATATAAAACAGAACTGTAACAGAACCAAGGTAAAGTCAGGCACTTGCCCCAGGCATGCAAAGTTGGGGGCACAGATAAAGATGGCTGCTGGTCTGTTTTGGGGACCAGTTCAAGGTGTTAGTTATGACCCATAAAGCCTTCCATGGCTTGGGTCCAGGATATCTGAAAGCCCATAGATGTGACAACTGTCCTCACAGGCTTGTCTTCATCTCCTGGGATATGAAGGTATACTTCTCCTGCACATGGGATTTCCATTTATCTCACTAGGTAAAAGATAATCCTTGTTTTTCAGATCAGGAAGCACAACAGGTTGCAAACACCATGCACACAGAGATGGCTCAGGTGTTATTTGATCAGAATCTCCTTAGGACGACTTCTAGATTGCCACCAAATGTGCACATCATAACAGTTCTCACATTTGTTTCCATTTTAAAAAATCTGTTCTGCTGGGGAATCCGTGGTTCGTTTTCCAGTGTCGTTGCCAGTCAATTAACTCTTCACCACTGCATGTGGAATCTAATTTGATCAGGAAAGTGGTACAGCAACTGATTTAACCCTGCCCCTGCATCCTTAGCTCTGAGAGGAAAAAGGTAGATCTCTGTGTGTTGTGCCTGTAAATAGTGGTTTAGGTATCTGGCTGCAGAGCCAGGGGTTGGGAGCTCGATTCCCCACTGTACCTTCCCAACAGGGGCTGGGCTTGATGATCCATGGGGTTCCTTCCATCTCTGGAGTTCTAGGATTATATTATTATTATTATTATTATTATTATTATTATTATTATTATTATTATTATTATTATTATTATTATTATTAACAACATACTGGAGCATGACAAACACTGGAGATGTACTAAAAACTAGGGATCGTAATTACTTGATATTGTCCTGTCCCATTATGACTGCCTTCTCATAAGAAGTAATGAAGCATATCATTTTTGTAGTATCTACAACACTGGATTTCCCTATTTTAAATTTACTGCCAGGATATTTAATTGTGAAATGGAACATTAGAAAGTGATGTGGATTTCGGATTCTATAGGTAGCCATGGTGGCTAAGTGTGTTGCCGCCTGACAGATCTGCCATCCTACATATACCAGTATGGACACAGGATCCCTCGGTGCTGAGGGCAGAAGAGAAAGCAGTTGCCCCTTAGAGAGAGGAGTCTCCCATCAATTTACAATTTAAATGCTGTATAGCTTGTTTTCAATTTAAAAATACAAACAACCAGAGAGATCTGATCACAGTTCTCCTGTGTCACATCTACATCTACTTTTGTACCCTACAATAAGGGTACAAAACATGAGTGCTGCAGGTATTTAGGACTAAAACTCTCACAATTCCTTACCACTGGCCATGCTGTGTGCAGCTTACATGAGTTATAGGTAAAGTAAGCAATTAAGCGAGGACAAACCTAGACAGCATCTTAAAAAGCAGAGACCTCACCTTGCCGACAAAGGTCCGCATAGTCAAAGCTATGGTTTTTCCAGTAGCGATGTATGGAAGTGAGAGCTGGACCATAAAGAAGGCTGACCACTGAAGAATTGATGCTTTTGAATTGTGGTGCTGGAGGAGACTCTTGAGAGTCCCCTGGACTGCAAGGAGAACAAACCTATTCGTTCTGAAGGAAATCAACCCTGAGTGCTCACTGGAAGGACAGATCCTGAAGCTGAGGCTCCAATACTTTGGCCATCTCATGAGAAGAGAAGACTCCCTGGAAAAGACCCTGATGTTGGGAAAGTGTGAAGGCAAGAGGAGAAGGGGATGACAGAGGACGAAATGATTGACCAGTGTCATCAAAGCGACCAACATGAATTTGACCAAACTCCGGGAGGCAGTGGAAGACAGGAGGGCCTGGCGTGCTCTGGTCCATGGGGTCACGAAGAGTCGGACACAACTTAACGACTAAACAACAACAAGCAATTAAATACAGAGGATCAGAGTTTCCCACTTTCCACAGCTATACAGGGCCCTTCCAACATTCCCCATAGATGACTCCCTGATGGTCGTGACACTGACTAGTAATGACCTTTCTCCTCATATATTTTCCACTATCTTATTTGCTCCTCTGGCTTTCAATGACCGCGTCAGAGGGTCCAATGTAATGTGGACAAGTGTTTCAGCATGATGCTCTCTGATGCTCTCTTCAGTGCCTCAGCCAACTAACGATGCTTTCTTCTAGAAGACTCCACTTTGCCCCCTCATCCAGGCATGGTTTCTCCAAAACTGTTGATAATCTCCCATTTGTATGTGAATAATTTAGTCAACAGAAAGAGAATGAGTTTGATGTTAGCATATCAGGTTAAATTCTTGTTCTATAATAACTGATTTAGGTAAAGGTAAAGGTTCCCCTTGACATTTAGTCCAGTCGTGTCCGACTCTAGGGGGCGGTGCTCATCCCCGTTTCCAAGCCGTCGAGCCAGCGTTTGTCCGAAGACAGTTTCCGTGGTCACGTGGCCAGCGCGACTAGACACGGAACGCCGTTACCTTCCCACCAAGGTGGTACCTATTTATCTACTCGCATTTTTACATGCTTTCGAACTGCTAGGTTGGCAGGATAACTGATTTGGTTGCTAGCAAATGAACTTTTTATGTGTAGATACTTTATTTTTCTTTTGTGTTTTAGCTGCTTTGAGTCCCATTGTGTATGAATATTATTATTTACGTTGTAGTGTACAGTAATTGTGGTGCTTTTCTTCTGTACTTTTTTTAAAGTTACATTTTGAAGGAATGGCAGGAGATAAAACAAACATACAATAGCCAGCTCATCCCCCCCCCCCAGATTTTTTTTGTGTCATCTCCCCACTCACCCAACAGCCAAATTTTTATTTGGCTTATCCAGTTCTTTCTGCAGCTATAATTGATGGGTGTTTACTAAGCAATTAGTAACACTTTTACAGTTTGACCTCCCCCAGTCAGTGAAGGGGCAAATGACCATGTGTCTAAAGAATTTAAGGATGATTCCCAAGGAGACCCCAGAAGAAGATGAAGGACAAAAGGCCTCCTTCACAGGGATGCTTTTTCCCTGCTGAGACCATCTCAAGAGGCCCACATAAAAATCTGGGGAAGGAGAGAAGCTGCTTTAGGGAGATAATAATGTTACATCTGAGTGGTCTTAGTGGGTCGGGAAGATGCCACACACAATCGCTATATGCCAAAATAGAAGGGGTCATGGTGCTGATTTGCTCAAAATTAAAAATAGCTTCCATTGTGAAATTCCTTGTGAAATGCAGCTTCTCTGTTCCAAAGAACTGGTCTTTCCAACACCATGACCCTCTGTCAACACCCCAGCCCTACTAGCAATATTTCTAGCCCAATGATGGGGGATGCCAGATCCTGGACCAAATGCCTGAGGTCCCAAGGCAGCCCTCTGTGGTTGTCCAACAGGCCATGTTACCTTCACCATGACAGTATAATTTGGTTGCATCCCAGCTTATGTATAGGTTTTCCTCCTGTTCAAAAAAAATTAAATGACTACGTCTTAGTTACTGTCAATAAAAGGTTTCAGCTAAAATATGATGACATTTCTGGCCCTGATAGTTGGACTTAATTGGTCCCATCTACTACCAGTATGTGACCCCTGAAAATGTCCCTGAAATTGAATTCAGTCCTTGGGCTGTAGGAGAAAATGGTACTGGCTCAGAAGACGACAGGTCTGGTGCTATCATATCGTCCTCAATCACCCATTGGAATACCATCTATAAGGCTTTACAATGTTCAGGACTTATAAGATCGGACAGGATGTCGTTGATCCCTTCTATCAGGATTTATCATTCATTAGTCATTATTGAGAGGGATTGAGAGGGATTGTGGTTGGATTGTGGTTGGATCAAGTTGAATTACTTCATGGAAGTGAATGCACGGTCAGCTACAAGATGGCGAGGAGTGAAGTTTCTATACTCTTGGTGGTCCCTCGCCCCTGGACGATTGTCTCCATCTTATTGGAGCTCTAAATTAGATCATCTATTGCCTTTACATTAAAACTTTACTAAAAACTAAGATCATGGCCACTGGCCCCATCACCTCCTGGCAAATAGAAGGGGAAGATATGGAGGCAGTGACAGATTTTACTTTCTTGGGTTCCATGATCACTGCAGATGGTGACAACAGCCATGAAATTAAAAGACGCCTGCTTCTTGGGAGGAAAGCGATGACAAACCTAGACAGCATCTTAAAAAGCAGAGACATCACCTTGGCAACAAAGGTCCGCATAGTCAAAGCTATGGTTTTTCCAATAGCGATGTATGGAAGTGAGAGCTGGACCATAAAGAAGACTGACCACCGAAGAATTGATGCTTTTGAATTGTGGTGCTGGAGGAGAGTCCCCTGGATTTGAGAGTCCCCTGGACTGCAAAGAGAACAAACCTATCCATTTTGAAGGAAATCAACCCTGAGTGCTCACTGGAAGGACAGATCCTGAAGCTGAGGCTCCAATACTTTGGCCATCTCATGAGAAGGGAAATCTCCCTGGAAAAGACCCTGATGTTGGGAAAGTGTGAGGTCAAGAGGAGAAGGGGACGACAGAGGACGAGATGGTTGGACAGTGTCATCGAAGCTACCAACATGAACTTGACCAAACTCCGGGAGGCAGTGGAAGACAGGAGGGCCTAGCGTGCTCTGGTCCATGGGGTCACGAAGAGTTGGACACGACTTAATGACTAAACAACAAATCGCCTTTACAATCTTATTAGGGATTGCTCCACAAATAAGGAAAGACGTTGACAGAATGATGGACTTACAGGGACGTGAGATGGTTTACTAAATAAGGCTATGGAAAACCAGGCCTTCTCGGTGGTCGCCCCACAACTATGCAACAGTCTCCTGCCCGAAATCTGCCTGGCCCCCTCATTGGGAACCTTTAAAAAGCTATTGAAAACTTGGCTATTCAGACAGGCCTTCTCAGATCTTATAACAACATGATACTGTAGTACCTTAATACTTAAACATCTAACCTACCACCATGTTTTTATTTTTATTTTATTTTTATTCTATTTTAACTTCATTTTGTTTCATTTTAAGATGTTTTACGGTGTTCCTTATTGTTATTTGTTGTGTATTTCTTACATTTTATTTGGTAGCTGTTCTAAATCTTGTTATTCTGCCATTGTTATTGTTTATATTGTTGCAAACCACCCAGAGTGGCCTTGGCTGCCAGATGGGTGGTATAAAAATCAAATAAATAAATAAATAAAACAAATCGATACTCCATTCCTGCTCTATACTCAGTCCACAATTTGGTCAATTCCAGGCCCTGGTCTGTTTGGGAGAGATGTATTACAGAATGTTCACAAGACTGTTCAGCTTCCAAGCAATACAGAAACCTAAATAGGTAATATCCATGATATTTCGAAAGAGTTATGGTACCATTAGCTAAGTTTATCTTTTTATGTTTAATAGGAGATGCTCAATAAACTTAGTTCTACAGATTTGACAGGCATGCAAACAAAGAAACAAAAGCATTTGGAAGTATATGTGGAAACCGTCTACGTAGTTCCAGTTGTGTACATCACCTTTAACTTGGCTATAGTAGTTAATGGTTTCAGCTTTGCATTTCTTGTCTGTGATTGCTACATTATGCACTAAGGAAAGGAAAATCAATGCACTTTCTCTTGCACATAGCAAATTTCTGATTTCTTTCTTTTCTTTTCTCACTACACCA
Source organism: Intellagama lesueurii (assembly GCA_037013535.1). Taxonomy (NCBI): domain Eukaryota; kingdom Metazoa; phylum Chordata; class Lepidosauria; order Squamata; family Agamidae; genus Intellagama; species Intellagama lesueurii. The sequence goes on from JBAJHW010000004.1 coordinate 15,699,076, forward strand.
ACTGATCAGTATTTTCTGTCATCGTTCCTTTATAAAATGGAAACATTGCAGGACTGTGATGAATTTCAATCCAAGCTGTGTTTATAATTAACTGCTGCAGAAATGCTCAGCGGTGATCCGACATGCACTTTCTCATGCTTAAAGTTACCTAGTCAACTCTTAATGTATTCTCATATATTCTAAACTTCAGGAGGTTGAACTCAGAGAACTTCTGCCATTGTTTTAACCATTCTTAAGTCACTCAGAGGAAGCATCCCAGCAACAATAAATTAGAAAATAGCCAATCTGAATGTTTTGTAAGTTATTTACTTTGGCTTTTGGAATCACCTTGATGCTTACCCATCTTTTGTGTGTATATGTTATCTCCTCTTCATTTGTCACTTTGGGTGCCCTAAATTGATTTGACAACATTTTAATACCTTAGCTTGTCACATCCTTATTTTCTTAACTAAATTGATCCCGGAGAGTCAGATAAGGCCAAGGGATAGGAGAATTTCTCCATGTGCTAGATCACATCAGATCAGGGTTGACGACAGAGGACTTTTCCAGCATGGGTTGGGAAATGCCAGTATCTAAAACAGAGACTTTGATATGGCCTAAACCCTAAAACCCAACACATGGACACTGTAAAAAGAACTAGAGAATTAAAGCCGCATTGTGGTGATGAGTTCTCCCATGAGAATTTTGAACATTCTTTTTCAATTGGGTACAAAAGAAATTCCTTTCAAAAAGAATTTGAAAGAAGGCGACACGTCAGAGGCATTGTCTTGTTCAGAATTCTTGTGCTTATCTTGCTCCAGAGGTGGCTGAGAATGCATGTAAATGCCATGTTTTTCATTCACCTCTCTGCACACTTTTCCACCTTCCAAATTTATGGCATTGGTAAGCTCAAAATTGGACTCACCTCCCTCTATTACCATCTCTACACAAGAATGGGAGGTTGTTCATGACTTTGTGTACCTTGGCTCAACGATCTCTGACACTCTCTCCCTAGATGTCGAGCTGGATAAACGCATTGGCAAAGCAGCTACCATGTTCTCTAGACTCACAAAGAGAGTATGGCTTAATAAGAAGTTGACGGCATATACCAAGAACCAGGTCTATAGAGCCTGTGTCCTAAGCACACTCCTGTACTGCAGTGAGTCCTGGACCCTTTGTGCACGGCAGGAGAGGAAGTTGAACATATGTGTTGTCTCCGACACATTTTTGGTATCACCTGACAGGACAAAGTTCCAAATAGAGTAGTCCTAGAACGAGCTGGAATTTTTAGCATGTATACATTACTGAAACAGTGACGTCTACGTTGGCTTGGGCATGTTGTGAGAATGGCTGACGGTGGGATTCCAAAAGATCTCCTGTATGGAGAATTAGTGCAGGGAAAGCGCCCCAGAGGGAGACCACAGCTGCGATACAAGGATATCTGCAAGCAGGATCTGAAGGCCTTAGGAATGGACCTCAACAGATGGGAAACCTTGACATCTGAGCATTCAGCCTGGAGGCAAGCGGTGCAGCATGGCCTCTCCCAATTTGAAGAGACACTTGTTCAGCAAGCCGAGGCGAAGAGGCAATCCCGAAACCAGCCAAATCAGGGAGCTGGACAGGGGACAGACTGTATTTGTCTTCAGTGTGGAAGGGATTGTCACTCTTGAATTGGCCTTCTCGGCCACACCAGATGTTGTTCCAAGACCTCTATTCAGAGCACATTACCATAGTCTCTCGAGACTGAAGGATGCCTACACAAGCTCAAAAATATAACTGAAAAATGTTGAAGTGCCCTGCATATGAGGTAGAAAAAGGGAAGATGTTGTCTTTTTTCTAAAGTGAGGAAATAAAACTTTTGCAGAAACTGGAGATATATTGTGGTATAGTATTAGCTTCATCTTTTTCCAGGAGCTGAATACAACACACTGCTCTTTCATACCTGCTAAAAGGCTTATATTACAGGAAGGCATTGTATTACAAGCATTAAAGACTAAGAAGAGTCTAACCTCTCCAACCTGTAGCATTTGGGAGACACAGGGAGAGCCGCTGAACTCAATAGAATGGCGGCTTGAGCCGAACCAAAATTTCTCAGAAGGCATTTTTCTTAGACGTTTTCTGAGAATTTTCCTTTTCTTTCCTCCCTAGAAATAGAAGGCCATTTAGCAGGATTTTCTCTAACGTTTTTCTACCCTCTTTGGTGAGTCTTGTCTGGCACGCAAAGGGAGGGCATTGCACACAAATCAACATGATGGCCAGGTTGCTACTCTGTTGCCTTTCTTGCAACTTTGCAGTGGCAGCGTAAAATGGGGAAAGTGCTGGAATTTTATTTACATCCTTGCATGCTGTCTGTAGTTTGAGTGACAGGGAGAGATATCTATCCAGCACTAACCAATCATACCTTCCAGCTTTTGAAGTCAATGAGAGCCTCACCTCTCTGCTGTGTGTTCTAACCCTCTCTTTGTCCATTGGTGGCAATTGTTTCTTGCTGTTGATCTGTTTGGTTGGTTGCGAGTATATATGCAGTAAAAAAAAAAGCAGCGTACACAAGTCTGTAATTTCAAGAAACTGTAAGTAAATGTTTTTTATTCTTTCTCCTACAAATGTTTTAGAGTGAGTTATTGAGGCTTTAAGTGCCAGTTAACTAGAAAGAGGAGGACTCTGGGAGACTTGCAGCTATTCTTCTCCATGGATCTCTCTATGTCTACTGTGTAGCAAAAGAGAATTTTACCAGAAATTCAAAACTCTGCAACAGAAAACCCCCCTTAAGTTAAAAAAAGAAAGAAAGACCAAACTGAGTTACCCAAGCACTGCCAAAGGGGAGCCCCACCATAGCTGCAGAATTTTCCCTTTCCTTAAAGAAATTTTGTAAAACTAATCTTCTCATAAGTAGTGAAATTTTGAAAGGCAATCACATGGAAGCATACATAGAAATCTTTCACTGAAGTCATTGGGGATTAAAATTGTGTGAAGCTGTGATTCAGTTTCAGTGCATGGTGGAAGCTAATTAGAATTCCTCGCATTTGAACTTATTTGTATAATATACATTTTTATGCCAAATGCATAATGTAAAGCATTTGTGTATAGGCCAGTATTAATCTATTACTATGGTTTTCTTCTGCTGCTTCTTTTCTATCTTCATTTTTTCTCCCTCTGCTTCTCCTTTTGCACAGAATACTTGTTCTTCTGATCAGAACGTTCTGTTTCCTGTTGTAATACATTTCTAAACCCATGTAAACCCATGTAAACCCATTTCTAAACCCATTTCTAAACCCACTTAGATTTTTTTTTCCACGCTCTGATAGCATTCATAATTCTGCTACATAAACTAAAACAATTACAATGACTGTCCAACAAAAAAAACACCATCACAAAAATTCTCTTTCATTTGGAAGGTTGGCAAGACTCCCAGATGAATTTTATGAATGTCAAAAACTCAGAGATACGCCAGGGAGTGTTCCTGATGGCCACCTACATACTATTCTCAGCATTCATGCATTACGTCCAACAAGTGGAGAAATGTGTATATTTATTTTCAAACATTCACAATGGTGAAATTTTAGAGATTCCCAGGGAGTCATTAAGTTGTGTCTGTCCGTTGAAGCAAAAGCAAAGTCTTGTGGCGTCTTAATGACAAACCAGTTTTACTTATTTTAAGGCATCACAGACTGCAGTTCACCTCATCAGATACAGTTTGTAATGAAGTCTACAAAATCTTACAGCAGATAAAGCTGGTTAGTCTTTAAAGTGCCCCAAATGTCTTGGTCAATGTTAGCCATTCACTGCAGTGGAAAAAAAATATAGCTTTTTCACTATCTCTTTGTTCTTAACACTGGAGAAACATGTCTGCACTGCACAGTTACACCAGTTTGATCCTGGCACATGCACTTTAAACAAATGTGCAAGCCCAGAAAAAATGAAGAGTTTTTGTTCAATTCTGGGGCGACGACAGGCTAGAGCAAGGAGCTCCTGTGAAACCCCTCAGGGCAGAGTAACAGCACAATGGTTCCTTCATCACATCCCATTCAGCATTCTTAGAGTTAAAAAGATGATCGGCACTTTGAATTGCATGAAGGAGAAATCAAAGTAATACAGTAGATTGAGCTGCCGGCACCAAAGTGGAGGGCAGGTGGCAGCTGAACCCCAACCCCACCATGAAGTCCAAGATTCCCCTGGGCACACCAACTGCTCAGGTGCCAGGGAGGGTTCCGGCTGAGATCACAACTCAGTACCTATACCTTCTTTGCAGCTTCTCTGCCAGGTGTTTCATGGTTTTGTCACTGTTTAGATTTCCTCTCTATCTTCTGGAATATATAATAATAACCTTTGAAGTGCAGCACTGGAAGGAACCCTATAGTCATCAAGTCCAGCCCCTCTTGAGGAGTCACAGTGGGGAACTGAACTCCCAGCCTCTGGCTCTGCAACCAGAGACCTAAGTCACTGAGCTATCTAGCTCTCTCACTCAACTTATTTCACTAAACTTTACTGGAACTTTATTACACTAACCAGCACTGAGTGTCTGTGATTGTGATAGTGAAAGGATGACTCCTGTTTCGAGCACACAGGTCATGCAGTTGGGGATGCCTTAGCTCCTCCGTCCCAGGCAGGAATGATTTAGCAGTGAATTTCCCCCATTCTCTGGAGGTTGGACTTTACCCTAAGGGTCCCTTCCATCTTTACAATTCTGTGATTTTATGTCTCACACTTTCTATCTTGTCCTTCCTATCTATCTGTTGGGTTTATGGTCAGCCGCTATAGTTTTGTGGCCCAGTGGGATCAGAGAGACAGATCCAAAATATAGGGTGGTCAATAAATTTATTTAGGACTGAACAAACAAACATTACAGAGAAGCAGGCAGCAAAATAACAGAAGATTACAGAAAGAGAAATGGGGTTAGAAAGGAAAAAGGGGAGAAAAAAAGCTGATTGTACATGTACTCACTAGTTCTTATATAGCGTTACATCATGACTGCCCCCTACCATCACATCAGAAAGAGTTTTCTCTGATCAAGTTACAAATGTGACGCAAAACATGAAGTATATTGAATGGTTGAAGACGTTATGAAAAAGGCATTATCTAACACATTACAAGTCAACCTCAGAAGGAAATATCAGCTCCCAGCTGAGTCCTCCACCCTAACTACCTACCTTCTCTACAACGGCACAGACATGGTGATTATAAGGAAAGGGAGTCTAAAATGTAAAGTTAAAAGCAAAGTGTGTAGTAGTATAAAAATGTGAAGAGACAAAACTGACCACTACACTATCACACTATCACACTATCACTTTATCTATCTATCTATCTATCTATCTATCTATCTATCTATCTATCTATCTATCTATCTATCTATCTATCTATCTATCTATCTATCTATCTATCAAGGTGATCAATTGGTTGATTGGTTAGCGGGTTTCTCACATTTCTATCCGGCCTTTTCTCCATTGAAGTCCAGGCTGAATACATAGCTATCCTCTTCTCCCACTTTATCTTTACAACAACCCTGCAAGGTAGAATGGCCAGAAAGACAGTAACAGTTCCAGGGGCACTGAGAGCTGAGAATTCCAGGTCTCCCAAACGACAGTTCAGCACTCTAACCGCTATCCCACACTGATTCTTTGGTATTTACCTTGGTGAGACACTGGTACTCCAAGCCTGGCACAGATCGTAGCATTGCACAGCTACCCTCCAACGTCCTTCTTGCCTTTGTTGAGTTTCGGAGCAGAAGAGAATCTTTAGACCAAAAGATTAGGTCCTCCAGAAAGTAAATTCATCAGTCTCTTTTTTCATGCATGGATAAGGGCAAGAGTCTTCAGACAGATTAGCTTTTCACAGGTCTTCTGTCATGACTACGGCTTCTTATCACATGGAAAGTTAATAAAACACAGAGCTATCTCTATTGGTGTTATTTATTTATTTATTTGCTTGCTTGCTTGCTTGCCGCCTTTCTCCCAGGTGGGACCCAAGGCAGATTACAGCACATCTTAAAACAATAGCAGATTAAACTAAAAGAAAATCACATACATTAAAGCAGAATTCAATTCAATTGTACCATTAAAATGTAATTAAAATGAAAACTCTTCAAAATGGTTTAGTTAAAACGGTAATAATAATCTGCTTCAAAACACTGAAAATCCCATCAGCTAAGCTCTTATAACTGGAGGCTCTTACTTGCCAACAGCCTGCCTGAATAATCTCTTTTTGATATATTCCCTGGATTTTAGCCTTAATTCAGCCACACGGTGAGTGAGTGGGTTGGAGGGGGACATCTCTTGAACGTTATTTCTTTGGCCTACAGCCTCCATCAGAACTATTCTGGTCTGGGGATTCTGGGCCCAAAAGCTATGTTTTCCACAAAGCAGGCAGACCATCTGGAAATAAAACAAAATCCCAAATCCACAGCAGCTAATGCTTTTAATTAGGACCAATTCTAAGTTCACAAAGTTCATAAAATGTCAAGCTTTCAGATTCTACAGAGTTCTGAGGTGGATGATATACAAACCGGGGAAGAGTTCATTCCTTTTTTTAGAGATCTCTGTGAAACAAACCTCAAGAGGAAGGAGATCCCTCAGTGTTGATCTGACTGTTTCTGTAGAATAGAAACAGGACTCAGAAAGCAGAAACTGCAACACAGTGGGAGAGCCCCTTTTCTGCATACAGAAAAAGCCCCATGGCTAATCCTTGGCATGCCTGGGCAGGTCTGAGGAAAACCCCTACATGGAAAAATTGAGAGCTGTTACCAAGGGTGTGCTTACTACAACACAGCATTCTGTATTTCCCAGTACCAACAAGAGTAAGTAATAGGGCTGTTCATGGATCCCTCCATTTTATATATATTTGTAAGTCACTTCAGGGATTCCAGGTATTTAATGAGGGATGGGTGCCCCAAATCCAAATAATTGGTAAATTTGTACCGGAAGACCAAATTGGCTATATGTTTTTTTGTGCTTGCAATGATATATGTGAAATTTGGAGGCAGGAGAGACTCGAAAAAGGGCAATAAACCTGCTAGATTGAGAAAGTTGCATACTTGACACCAGTAAGATGTGCTTCAAGGGGGAAAAAATAGAAATCATTTGTGCCCAGTCCAATTCAACTGATATCTTGGATCCAAATGAATTTGCTAATTTGGTTTGCTTCATCCTGGAGCTAGATCTGTATGTTCTACTTTGATTCAAAGCTCATACAAATTGGTCTAAATAAGGCTGCTTCAGTCAGGAATTGTAGGAATCCAACGTACAGTCCTACTAAGTCAGTAATGTTGAACCATGCTTCTATTCTGGAGGAGTGATAGATACCTTTATCTAACTCTGGAAACCAAGCAGGGGCAAGGTCTGGTTAATACACAGACGGGAGGGCACAAGGGACTGCAACAAGAAGCCAGATTTAGGATGAACTACAAGAAGCCAGAAAAGGGACGTGGTGGCACTGCGGGTTAAACCGCAGAAGCCTCTGTGCTGCAAGGTCAGAAGACCAGCCGTCGTAAGATCGAATCCACGCGACGGAATGAGCCCCCGTCGCTTGTCCCAGCTCCCGCCAACCTAGCAGTTCGAAAGCATGCAAAATGCAAAATGCGAGTAGATAAATAGGTACCACCATGGTGGGAAGGTAACGGCGTTCCGTGTCTAGTCGCGCCGGCCACGTGACACGGAAGATTGTCTTCGGACAAACGCTAGCTCTATGAGTTGGAAACGGAGATGAGCACTGCCCCCTAGAGTCGGACACGACTGGACAAATTGTCAAGGGGAACCTTTACCTTTACCTTACAAGAAGCCAGATTTAGGATGTATATCAGGAAAAACTTCTTAACTGTTAGAGCAGTGCAAGAATGGAACCTTCGGAGGTGGTGAATGCTGGAGGCATTCAAGAGAAAATTGGACCACCATCTGCCAGATCTGCTTTGACTTGGATTCCTACAGTGAGCAGGGGGTTGGACTCGATGGCCTTATAGGCCCCTTCCAAGTCCATTATTCTATGATCCTATGGATCTCCGGGCAGGGCTCAGAAAGAACTCTCTTCAAACCCTGGAGAGCTGTTGCCAGTTCAAGTTGCTAATACAGTACGGCTCAGAGGAACAGAAAGGGACAGGAATCGGAAAAGACCACACCTTTGTTGTAGTTATCATTACTGTTCTTCTTCCAGAAAACAATCGTGCCTCTTATCATGGTCTTTTCTCAAGATCCTGGCGCCATCCCGCATAGCTTTTTTTTACCATTCTTTGTCTATGTGACTGGGTGTGACTGAACACCCCTTACCATCTAGGTAGATTAGACCCAGTGTAATGGCTCTGAGGTTCGTTGTTGTTGTTGTTTAGTCGTTAAGTTGTGTCTGACTCTTCGTGACCCCATGGACCAGAACACGCCAGGCCTGCCTGTCTTCCACTGCCTCCCGGAGTTTGGTCAAATTTTAGCCTTTTTTTCCTGTCCATGGAGTTTTCTTGGCAAAGATACTGGAGTGGCTTGCCAGTTCCTGCTCCAGGTGGCTCGCGTTTAGTCAGAACTCTCCACTATGACCTGTCCGTCTTGGGTGTCCCTGCACGGCATAGCCCATAGCTTCTCTGAATGACTCAAGCCCCTTCGCCACAACAAGGCAGCAATCCGTGAAGGGGTAGAGAAGTATAAATGATCTTAGAGGAAACTTCTGCTAGCACTAGCAGAAATGACAAGAGTTAATAACAGGGACACAGATCTGCCACTGCCAAAGGCTAGGGAGAGGGCTAGAAGATGCTCACATTTTCTGTGGTTCAGCGTAATATGAGGAAGGGAAGGAAGTGGAAGCAGACAAAGGCTGATCTTAAGTCCTTGCTGTCTTCATGTTGTTTCAGGATGCCATGGGGGGAGGGACACTGCAGACAACATGGGTTTCATCACATAATATATTATAAGGCAGACATGTATGTTTATACTGATGTAGATGGGATATAAAGGTATCCAACACATATTTTAGGCTACTCAGTGTGGTGTAGTGGATAGAGTGATAGATTAGGGCTCCGAAGGCCTGGGTTCAAATCCCTAACCAACCATGGAAACTCACTGAGGGAGTGGAACTGGTAAAAGCACTCCTTAAGTATCTCACTTACCTCGAAAGTCCTTTTAGGGTTGCTATATGTTGGTTCTGACTTGATGCCCTTTTTTTTTTTTCTAAGTCAAGAGGAAAGTTTGGTGAGCCAGGCTATGCAACATGAGGGGGCTTTAGATCAGGGATCAGAAATCTTTTTTTCTGTCAAAGAGCACATTCTCAATCGACAGGTCCAGAGACAAAAGTGAGTGGCGCCTCCTCCTCCTCTCTTTGCCTCCCCCCCCCCCCACTGCCTCTTACACCGTGCAGGGGAGAGAAAGAATTCTACTGGCCAGATAAGAGGATTTCTCCCACTTGCTTCATTCTTTATTCATGTCAGAGTGCTGCACAATTTAAAATTATGGACGTATATGAAATATACATCCATAATTTTATTAGTCCTGGCAAATACAAGGGGAAGATATGGAGGCAGTGACAGATTTTACTTTCTTGGGCTCCATGATCACTGCAGATGGTGACAGCAGCCACGAAATTAAAAGACGCCTGCTTCTTGGGAGGAAAGCGATGACAAACCTAGACAGCATCTTAAAAAGCAGAGACATCACCTTGCCGACAAAGGTCCGGATAGTCAAAGCTATGGTTTTTCCAGTAGCGATGTATGGAAGTGAGAGCTGGACCATAAAGAAGGCTGACCGCCGAAGAATTGATGCTTTTGAATTGTGGTGCTGGAGGAGACTCTTGAGAGTCCCCTGGACTGCAAGGAGAACAAACATATCCATTCTGAAGGAAATCAACCCTGAGTGCTCACTGGAAGGACAGATCCTGAAGCTGAGGCTCCAATACTTTGGCCATCTCATGAGAAGAGAAGACTCCCTGGAAAGGACCCTGATATTGGGAAAGTGTGAGGGCAAGAGGAGAAGGGGACGACAGAGGACGAGATGGATGGACAGTGTCATCGAAGCTACCAACATGAATTTGACCCAACTCCGGGAGGCAGTGGAAGACAGGAGGGCCTGGCGTGCTCTGGTCCATGGGGTCACGAAGAGTCAGACACGACTTAACAACTAAACAACAACTTGAAATATAGATAAAGTTGAAACAAATTCAAAATGTTAAAGGATCAGACTATTTTTGACCCCTGGGCAACTGGCTATTCCTTTCGGTCCAGAAGTGTTGCCCTGTAAACTTGCTGGTTCTCCCACTTCCCTCTCTCTATAGTTCCATCCACTTGGCCTTCCTCCTGGTCAGAATCTAATCTGGACATACGTAGAGCACTTTCCCTGCACCTCCTTCCATCGCATCACCCAGGGGACTTTCCCCCATTATCTTCCCATTCCTGCCGTCCTTGATTCTCCCAGGATTCCTCTCCTTCTGCAAAATTAAGATCCAGGGCTGCATTTAGTGCTTGGGCCACAAGCTGCCAACCTCTATAGATGCATATCAGGATTACTGAACCATAATTAACCATAATTACACGGTTTTGAATTGTGGGTTAAATTCTTCTAGCTGCACAGCAGAAGTGCAGAGATTCACAGAGCACAGTAGTTTCAAATTCCCCAGAGTTGTCCACTCCTTTCCTCATTAACTGGCACTTACAGTCTTACAGTCTCAGTAACTCACTCTGAGACATTAGTAGAAGAGTAAAAGGTTTCATTAGTTACAACTGAACGGGTCAAACAGTAAACTGATGAACATGAGTGCTTTCAACAGCAGACTTCAACAGAGAGGGAACGAGCTTAGAGCAAAGAGGCATGCCTCTTTTTGAATTCAGAGACAGAAGAGAACACTTGGTTAGTGTTGGATAGATTGACACCCAGATCAGAAAGGTTCCTCCCGGCCTTTCCTTCTCCAGGCTGCATGAGAGGTTGTAAAAACTCCCAACATAATATTGCATGGGAGACAGGTTTCAGGAAAACTACCTTTTGTAATTTTTTTGAATGACCAGAATCCCCCTACCAGTGTTGTCTAGCGGATGTCGGGACTCATGGTGCCAAATGGTTTTGCTAGCAGGTCCAACTGCAGAGGTGGGATAATACTGCTCAACTGAAACTCCATCAACTCTAGCCAGCCCATAGTGAGCGCTGATGGGGGTTGTAGTCAAACAACATCTGAAGGGCCACATGTTTCTCATCCATTCTACTGTCACAAGAGTCTTGTGATCTGGCAAGCTTAAAGGGGTAATTAGAGAGAAGGAAGTGAATTGCACATATTGGTTTGATTCCTTCTCTGGAAGCTTCTTGTAGCCTTCATCTGGCTTAATTTTCTGGACATCCAGCAGGTGTCCCGGAAACAAATGGTTTGGTCAGGATTCTTTCTGAAGCAGATTATAAGGAGTCTGACCACTTACTAATAAGCAAAAAACGTCAGGGAAGAAATTCGTGCATATTTAAGGGAAAACCAGATGCTAAATGAATACGAACAACTGTTAAGAGAGGCAATGATGACGCATTACGGTTAGTTAGAGTTTTTGCTGTGGAGTTGATCTGGATCAGCCTCATGGGATCTGGGCTTTTCATTCAAGCTCACCATGTGCACATATTAACAAAAATATTAGAAGTGCTGTATAACCTTTTGCGAGACAGACATGTCATGGCTTATTATTTTCTAAACAGTGCCACCTGGTGGTAATTTTATTTTCAAAATCTGCTGACGATGGAAGACTTAAGAGAATTGTGGTGGATTTACCCCACCCCACTCCCCATGAAAAACTACGATGGGAAGGGGTTTCTCCTGTTCTGAAATCTAGTAGTAAGTCACAATGAGAGGAGGACTACTCTAGTTGTAACTTACTACTGGATTTCAGCCATTAATTGACGACAATAATAAAATTTATCATGGTCAATGTTATGTCTCTGCAAACAGAAACCAGCAGCCACATTTGCAATAGGATTGGTTTTATTTCAATTTTATATAGTGGCTTTGGGCACTCCTGTGTGACAATCATGATAGAAGTGTAAATAAATAAATAATCATAGATAGATAGATAGATAGATAGATAGATAGATAGATAGATAGATAGATATGGATGTACTGAATGCCTTTTGTTTTGAGAAGCTGCCCAAGGCAGTGTGGCTGAGTGGTTAGAGGGTTGGATTCAGAATTAAAAGACCTGGTTCAATTCCTCTTCTCAGCTATCAAACGGACGGGATGGCAACAGGGCGGACCAAGCCTCTCAGTCTGACCTACCTCGCAGTGTTCCTGAGAGGATGACGCAGGGCGGAGGTGAACCATCTATCACGCTTTGAGCTCATTGGAGGAAAATGGGATAGAGAAACAAATAAAACAGAACTTGAGTGTAAAAGGGAAAGGATACTCTGGACTCTGTCCCTTTTTAGATGACCCAAGGCCTCCTAGAAGTTGGGGTCTTTTCTTAACTTCCAGAAAGGACACAGACTGACACAGAGGGTGGGGAGTTTGTTTTAAATCCCCCATCAGTCAGATAGCTATTACCTTGCAATGCTATTATCTTCCCTCCCTTCCCTATCCCTTCTCTTTTTACACTATGTCTCTTAGATTAGGAGAGACATTATAATCATCTTCCATCACCTTAGAACTGCAAAGCCGGAAGGGACCCCATGGATCATCGAGTCAAGCCCCTGTCAATTGGGGAATAGAACCCCCAACCTCTGGCTCCTCAGCTAGATACCTATTCTCTCTGGATTTTTGCTTTTTCTTCTCCCCTCCCCATTCCTGTTTCCTTTTGTGTCATCCCTCTTATACTGTGAGCCTCCAGGTGGAAAGACATCATAGATTCCATCTGTTGGTTTTCCTCTTCCCTCCCCATTCCTTTCTCCTCTGGTGTCATTCCTCTTTGCTTGCAAGCTTAGAACTCTCTTTATCTCATCATCCTAGATGTATAGTATTTAGAACATCATCCGCATAATAGCAATAGCAATACTTCTGCTACTACTGTAAGATCTGATCCAGATCTAATTCTGCACATCTGTTCATAGGCCCCAAGCAGGAATGCCAAACAGTGATACACCACCACAACCCTTTGTCCATTTAATGGAGCTTGAATTATTGCAGCTACACCCACTAAGGTGTCAGAAAATCCCAGCAGTTTTTGTCTTTGATCGTATTTTAAAGACAAAAGAACATTGTTACGCACAGCTCTTTCCTTGATAAGAAGCAGCAAGCACATCTTATGCAAGATTGCAAAAAGGGGCCAAAATCAAACTATTAAAATGTTTGTTTCTAGTTTCCTTTATTTTTATTTAAAAAACACACACACACACAGTTTCATCTCTCAAGCCAGGCTTCTCCCGCACAGAATCATGAATAAGTTTTTCCTCCTTTTCAACTAACTGCCTGAAGTCACTTCCAGCCGTATCCCTTCCATTACTTGGCAAAGCACAAGCGGATCAAGAAAGCAAAGCCGACTCGTGTAAAGCGGTTCTGATGAATTAAGAAATCATCCGAGGCAATCTCCCGGATTTAAAAGAGAAACCAGGGGGCGAGGAGAGAAAGAGGATATGAAACCCCAGATTTTCTGTGCCGCGTTGGTCCAGAAATCCTTTTCCTCTGCAAAAACATACAATATGATGCTGGGGGTGGGGGGGTGGGAAGTGTAGTGGTGGGATTTCAAAAGCCCAGCTTCCCCCCCCCCCACACCGCCTTTTGCTCTACACGAAGAGGAAATCAGGTGATGGTAAATGCGTGTATTGCATTTCTGTTGCAAATGTTTGCAATTAACTTAATTGAATTCACTCGAGTTTGAACTGGTCCCGGAGCCAGCTTTAACATTGAATGGGCAGTTCTTTCTTTCTTTCTTTCTTTCTTTCTCTCTCTCTCTCTCTCTCTTCTTCTCCCCCCCCCCCCACTTTTTTGCAACTTGCAGGAGTTCCCTCCCCCTCCCCTCCCCCCCCTCCTCTCCACCCTATTAAAACAACCTCCCAGTCTCACTTGTTAAAAGACCCCATAGAGGCAGGAGAAAACCAACAGCCAAGGTGTGTGTGTGTGTGTAGGGGGAAGGAGGGGGGGGGAAAGGAAGGAGGCGAGAAGAAGGAGAAAGAAGAAGGAAAAAGAGAGAGGGGGGGAGAAAAAAAAGATTTTATTTTATTTAAATAAGGCAAGAGACGTCTGGAAAATATTATCCAACCGTTTCTCCAACTGCTGGAGCTGTCGCTTGGTGCTGCTAAGAGAAGCCTCGAGATAGAAGCTTCATTCAGACCGGACCAAAGAGAGACCTTTTTTTTTTTCCCCTTTTCCTACTGATGTTGCTGCACCTCTGGCAAATTTCTTCTTTTTTTTTTACAACTTCGGCGACGGCCGTCTGGAAGACCGCTTCGCCCGAGACAAGTCCCCCGTTGAGCAGATCTCTCGATCTCTCTGTGGGATCTGGAAGTCCCCGTTATTTCTAGGGTGTCGTGGGGGGGGGAGCGGGCGGCGACGGCGGAGAAGCCGGGGGAATCCACATTGAGAGAACTGTGGGAACCAGGTTGGGAGGGGGGCAAGAAAGGACCCCTTCCCGCCGCTCCCCTTGGCCCATGGTTTTGAGGCGGGTTGTCGCCAGCCCTTTCAAAATCCCTCCGGAGAACGGGAGTTGATCTATTACCTCAAGCTGGGAGGCCACCAGATCCCCACCCCACGGCACCCCCGTCGGCTGCTTTTTCAGATCGTGGATGAGCCAAGGGCCACCAGCGGGGCGACAAGGTGAGTTGTCATTCCCTGCCCTCCCGCCTTCTTTTGCTGTTAGTGGCACATTTTAAGATTTCTTAGGCGATCTGGTTTCCGTGGCATCCCTAGTGTGAGAAAGTTGGGGAACCTTCACATCCCGTCTCATAGGTGGGACTGGTTTGGGGGTCCAGGCGGGGGGGGGTTACCAGTATTTCTCCAGCGCCGTCCATTGTACAGAAGCGAAGGCGGTCTCTGCCCCGAGGAAAATGCAAACTTAAATGATTATTTTTCTCTCCCCCGGAAGCCCAATTTCCCATCTTTTTTTTTTTTTTTTTTTTGGTAATGTATGCTCCCAACATAAATAAGCGCCCTAAATAATGTTGTATCTTTATTATCCCGGCTTAAATGGCGTACCTTGACTACCTTTGCACATTTCTCGGACATAAGAGTAGACTTAACTTTTGAATTATCGGCGATCCAGCCGGTAGAAATCACGTTTCCCGTGCGTGTTTACTTGGGAGTAAGGGTGACTCGGTGGCATTTACTTCCAAGTAAACGTGGCTAGGATGTCGAGTTCCACTTCTATTCCTTTAAAACCGAATGGTGCCGAGAAGCCCCGGATCCGACCCTTTTGAAAATCTCCTGTATGTCATTTTAACCCCTTCCTCCCTGGCTCTTCCCCAATTTTGTTGAGGGATTCGCGCTGCGATCTCCACGGTTCTCGCATGACGATGGAGGATCGAGCCCCAGGGTTCTGTTTGCCCTTAGAGAGGGCATCCTCTTGAGTAGACCCGGGGGAAACGAAAAAGAAAGGAAGGTGCAGCTAAGATGTAGCCCCTCTTCTCTCTGATGTTCTCGTGATCCTTGGTGGGAGAGTTGTGGCGATCGCTATGGCTACTCACGAGTAAGTTCCTTCCCTGGGAGCTCATAGCCCTGTGCAACAGCGGTGGAGTCGCTTCTTTTTCCTAATGTACGTATGTATGTATGTATGCACCTAAGTCATAAAGGCATTTTAAGAGACTTGAAGACCTTGATCTCCTTCCAGTTTTTCAGAGGCGGTAATACCCCGGAAGTCAGGATTGCAATTTTTGGTTTAAAAAAAAATTGGACTGCATACAGTGCAGCTATTAAGACACTTGTAAAAACATGAAACGTGACTTTGCCACGCCCTCCGCTTTTCCCCCATCGCAGAGGGGGTGGGAGCCGGAGCATGGGAAGAGGCAGAAGCAGGAGGAGGAGAGAGGGTGTAAGAAGGGTGTCGGATTCCCAGATCTATTAAACATGCATGTGCGCGCCGGCGCAACAGATGGACGGCTCCCAGAGACGCCGCCACAATCGCCCGTGAAGGTTGACAAGCGAAAAGGAAACACTGGTTCACGTATTTTCCGTGTTACACTGATTCATTGATGGATGGAGTGAATCGTTGCATTGATATCATCCCGTCTTTTAACCAAAAAAAAAAAAAGTGCCGAGGGTGGCTCAGGAGGAACCTTCTGGGATCCCCTAGGGATCTCTGGACGGCTGTCCTGTGGGAAGCGGTAGTGGGCTCCAGTTCAGGAAAACTGGTGCCACTTGGCAACCTTCAAGGTGTCACAGGTCTCTCGATGCCGTGCCTGGGTGTGCCCAGTGGCGTTGGTAGGGCGGTGTCAGCCAAGGCGCACCAGCGATGCTTGTCTATTTGTACTTCTCCCTTGCACGGCGGGAGTACGCGTTATTCCTGGTGGGGAAGGGCTTGGGGGGGGGCAGGTGGGCGGTGCCCCTTATGCCCAAACCTTTGCGCCCCCCCTTTGTCTCCTGGGTGCAGAACCCAGACCTGTTGCGTCCGTGTCCTGCCAAGTGAGATGAAGAAGCGCTTACCTGAGGCGCGCCCGATTCCAGAAGTCTTTCAATGAACCAAGCGGGCCCTGATCCACTTTGGAGAGGGGTTTGGTTCTCTCTCCGCAGAAGGTCCTTAAGTAGGGCGAGAGTAGGGCCGCTCGGATTACGTGAGGAAATAATTGACGCGACTACAGGATCGCAGGGTTTCCCTGTGAAGTTGGGGGGGGGGGACCTGATCGCCCCTCCCTAAAAGGATCCATACCTGTGAGAGAAGGACCCGCTGTGGGCCAAGGTGGCGGCCGGTGGGGTGCAACTGGGAGATACACGAGGCGGGACGGTCCCGTCTGCTGGGGGTGGGAAGGCAAATTGGGGAGGCCCACAGGGAGCTGAAGGAAAGCATCTCAATGGGGAGCGAGCCCCATTGAACTCGACGGGGGAATTAAGTCCCACTGAGTTCAACGAGACGGGCGAGCAGACTCGGGTGGGTTCGATTTGGCCCCGTTCACACCCACCCCAACCCACCTGGTCGCCACCGTATGGAAAGTGGGGGGGGGGGGGACACCCAGATTGCCCTCTGGGCTTCTGGCGACAATCTCAGAAAAGCGATCCCCCTTGGACTGGGGGTTTCTCTAGAGGGGGGGCACTCCGAAGACCGACGTGGCAGGAGCTCATGAATCACCCCCGCCCTGACATCGGTTCTTACCCCCCCCTCCTTCCCTCCCTCCCTCCCTCCCAGGAGGTAGGACAAAGGGACCCTGGCTTGGGAGACGCGCGTTCTTCCCCCCGCCCCCACCCGTCGGTTTGGCCCCGCCGGGCTCCAAGATGACTATCGGCTTCCCCTGGACGGAAGCCACGGCATTGTTTCACTCCCCTTCCGGCTCCTTTGGGTCCGGATCCAACCCGCGCTTGCTGGTCCCCTCCCTCCGGGATGTTAAGAGGGACGAGGTCCGCTCCTTCGGGGAGCGTCGCGCAGCCCCGACCGGAGGGCGATCGCTGGAGCCCGGAGGCCCCGCCGACCGGAGATCGCCTTCCCCGAGGCCTCTTGCCACTACGGGGGGGGGGGGCGGGGGCGGCGATGTGACCCCCCCCTTCCCCCTAAAAATAAATAAATCCCACTACGGGGCCGGAAGAAAGGTCAGCAACGGCTGAAGCCGCAGCCCACGGATCTTCCTCGGGCCAGGAAGGGAAAGCCTTGTGCCCGGGGCTCGGCGTGCGCTCCCCGCCTCCTTTTCTGCCCCCCCCCCTCTCCCCAGGGTTGGGGGAAGAAAACGCCTTCCAGGCTTGGGGACCCACGTGGCAGAGGGGATGCCGTGGATGAGGTCACCGCCACAGAAGGGCCCGCCTCCCTCGGCTATGACGCGGCGCCGCACCCTCTCCTGATTGGCTCCCATCCTCTGAGAGGGGGTTCCCCGGCGAAAGAGCATCGAGAGGCTGCCAGGCGAACGTTCGCAAGGATGGCGCAAATATAAATATATATAGGCATAATAAGAATGATAGTATAGGCACGCACAAACTATGGAGGCAAGGCTACTATAACTACCACACTGGTTTTGCACACTTTGCTAGGATGAAACTAATGAATACTACGGGACTTTTTGAGTAAACGTGCCTAGATCTTTAATGGAAAGGTGACCATTGTCTATTATATTCTTGAAATCCTGAAGGATATCAGGATTTGAAGAAAATCCAGATGATTGGAGTTCCTTTCTTCAAAAAGGGAAAAACGAAGTTGGGAACCTCACACCAGTCAGCCTGACATCAGTCCCAGGGAAAATTCTAGAGCAGATTATCAAGTGGTTACTCTACAAGCACCTTGAAACCAATGCATTAATAACTAGAAGCCAACATGGATTTGTCCAGAACAAATCCTGCCAAGCTTATCTCATTTTTTGATCGGGTAACCTCTCCGGGAATTTTGTAGACATAATGTATCTTGGTTTCAGCAAAACGTTTGACAAAGTGCCCCATGGTATTCTGATTGGCAGGCTAACTAAGTATGGGCTAGATTAGATTAGGCATCCTTCAGTCTCAAGAGACTATGGTAACGTGCTCTAAATAGAGGTCTTGGAACAGCATCTAGTGTGGCTGAGAAGGCCAATTCGAGAGTGACAATCCCTTCCACACTGAAGACAAATGCAATCTGTCCCCTGTCCAGCTCCCTGATTCGGCTGGTTTCGGGACTGCCTCTTTGCCTCGGCCAGGGCTAGATAACACAAGTGTTAAGTAGATACACAGTTGGTTATAGAATCATGCTTATCAATGGCTCCTTCTCCAACTGGGAGGAAATAACAAGTGGGGGTCCCACAAGCCTCAGTCCTGAGCCCAGTGTTCTTCAACATTTTTGTTAATGAGGGGGTGCATGGTAGACTTCTCCTATGACACAAAACTGGGAGGAATAGCTGGAAGACAGAAACAAAATTCAAAAAAGATCTTGATAAGCTCAAACATTGGGCTGAAAACAACAGAATGACATTTAACAAAAAATAAGTGCAGTTTTACACCTACTCGTCAACACCACACGTTAAGAAGGAGGCTGACAAACTGGAAGAAATTCAGAGGAGAGCCACAAGGATGATTAGGGAACTGGAAACCAAGCCCTATGAGGAATAACTGAAAGAACTGGGCATGTTGAGCCTTCCAAAAAGAAGACTAGCACTCTTCAAATACTTGAAATATTATTATACAGAAGAGGGTCAGGATCTCTCCTCAATCATCCAGGAGTGCAGGACACATAATAGTAGGCTCAAGTTGCAGGAAGCCAGATTTAATTTGAATATCAGGAAAAGCTTCCTAACTGTTAGAGCCACAGGACAATGGAACCAATCACCTTGGGACATGATGAGTGCTTCAACACTGGAGGCATTGAAGAGAAAATGGGACAACCATCTGTCAGAAATACTTTGATTTTTATTCCTGCACTGAGCAGGGGGCTGGACTAGATGGCTTTATAGGCCCCTTCCAGCTCCATGATTCTATGATTCTAAGAGCTCTTACCATCGGGAGCTTCCTCTTAATGTTTAGTTAGAATCTTTCCAGATCTCCCCACACCCCCATTCATCCCAATTCCAGATGGAGACCATGCAGACTCCATGACTCCACCATCAAGCCAGTTTCACCCTCCCCACCCTCAACCTGCTTATACATCTTGTCTGATGAAAAGTTTGGATGGAATTCAAGAGAGGGTGGTTCCACTGATGTCAGTGGAAACAGAGGTGGATGTCCCTCCTCCTGCATCCCCTTCCCATACACTCTCAAAATCTCCTCTGGCAAACCCCCGGGAGCAGGTTTTCTGGAAATCCTGAGGACCGGGGAGGAGGAAGGCTGCTGTTGCACCAGTGATTGGGTACTAGGGAAGCACTGAATTTGACTTCTCAAAAATATCTTTGGCCCTTGAGATGGCTTGGAATAGTTCACTGGTTTAGGTCTCTATCTGCGGAGCCTGAGGTTGGGAGTTTAAATCCCTACTGTGCCTCCTTGACAGGAGCCAGACTCAATGATCCATAGGGTCTCTTCCAGCTCTGCTGTTCTAAGATTAAGAGTATAAAACTCTCATTAGCCACATTAAGCATGGCTAATGCTAATAGGTTAGAGCAGTGGTCCTCAACCTTGAGCCTCCAGATGTTCTCGAACTTCAGCTCTCAGAAATCTTGGCCAGCAGAGGTGATGGTGAAGGCTTCTGGGAGTTGTAGTCCAAGAACATCTGGAGGCCCAAGGTTGGAGACCACTGGGTTAGAGGATATGCAACTCAAATCTTTGGGAAGGCAAAAGGTTCTGCACCCTGCATTACCCCAGTATTGATTTTGCACTGGTTCTTCTTTTATAGTTTATCTTGAATAACAACCACCAATTCACCAGTTTCATATTTAGCAGTTACTAATCTGGATTAAGTGCAAACTGCATATCCACACAGCATGGAATGGGGGAGTAAGTAGTGGAGAGGGAACCTCCCTTTTAAGCAGGCATATATCCTTGGATAAAAAGTGCACAGGAATGCAAAATGGAGCAAAGCCGTGAGACCAGATCAGAATAGTGCCCCACCGAGCCCCCATATTGTGCCTATCTTATAACCCGAGAATGTACAGCTGTTTTCATGTTTATAATGGTATGATTTCACTGTTACCGAAGGCTGTGTTCGCCTGTTGTTTAATTTGCACTTAAAACAGAGACCTGACGTCGGCTCTGTCTGAACCCTGCAGCAAAGATCAATGGCATGTAAAATCTGGAAGTGATAAATGAGGAGGAGGCAGAGGCAACTGCGTTGCGCCCGTAAAGCCCTACAGATGTAACATAACTGTTCAGTTTCCCCACAGCTGGCTGTTAAACTGGAAGGGAAGGAATGCTGACAGCTACTTTATGTTCATAATGAATGAATGCTGGGAATCATTTGTACTTCAAAGATGGATTTACTCGTTCTCCTGCCAACCCATGTCTTAGTCAGTTTCCCAGAGACGTGGTTCCCCTTTCATAGCAATTAGATAACGTTTCATCTATATGTGTCCATGTACAGTATGAGGATATAGTTTAAGTGTGATGACCCACCCTCTGAAACTTGGTGTATCCTTCCTTCAAGCAGATCAACCCACACCTAATCTATTTCTAGATGTGTAGATTGTGCCCAAGGAAAGATACAATTCCTACACATATATAAGAACATTGTTGTTATATGCTGTCCACTCAGCACAAACATTTTCAAGGTTCACACAAGGTGAACTTATGTGAGAAGTTCAAAGAGCTTCATCACCCTACTCTGTTTCCCAGCCCCCCCTTGTCGTAGTCCATGGGGGCTGTATGCTTCCCCTGGAGGGCCAGGGCTACAGATTCATCTGTTTGTGTTGTATCCTTGTTTGCACAAAGCCAAAGTCTTCCCTTGTTTGACAGAGGGCCCTGTAACCTGAGAAATGCCCCTAAAAGCTCCACAGCCAAAAAAAAAGTTGAGAATGGCTGCATGAGACCACACTGGCTCTTGTCTGTAGGAAGAGTGAAATCATAACCCATGAAGAGCTATGCAGAGCCAGCCAAAGGCTTATCTAATTCAGCGTTTTGTTTCCATACAAGCCAGTTGGATTCCAATGGGAAACCCCCATGCAAGACACAAGCATAACAGTGCTTAGGTTTTCTGGCTTAGGTTCCCCGCCAACAGCTGTTTGGAGATATATGTCTTCTGATGCTGGAAGTGTCATTATGTCTTGCAGTCATTCATAACCTTATGCTCTATTCTCAGCATGTAGATCTGTAGGTAACCAAAATATTAACAGGCTTGGGGTAGCTCCAAAATTAGTAGAAAACAACAACAAATTCAACATGAGCATGGCTAAAACTGGGGACCCTTAAGAAAGAAACAGAAGGCTTGATTTTTGCTGCACAAGAACAAGCACTCCAAACCAATGTGATGAAAGCTAAGATCCAAGGAATTAGTGCTAACAACAAATGTCAACTCTGCCAAGAAAAAGATGAAACTATCACACCTCATCTGTGAATGTCCAAAGATTGCACAAACAGATTACAAATTTAGACATGATAGAGTGGCAAAATTAGTGTACTGGTCATTATGCAAAAAATATAACTTGCCAGCCTCCAAAAACCCATGGGAACATCAGGTAGAGAAGGTGTCAGAAAATGAGGAAGTCAAGATCTTGTGGGATTTCCAGATCCAAACGGATAGACATCTTGAACATAACACACCAGACATAGTAGTAATAGAACGAAGAAATGTCCAGATCATTGACATTGCAATTCCAGGGGATGCCAGAGTTGAAAATAAAGAATTGGAAAAACTAACAAAATACAAAGATCTGGCAATTGAAACATCTCACCTCTGGAAGAAACACACTTCAGTGGCCCCCATAGTCATTGGGGCTTTGGGAACAATATCAAGAAACTTCACCCAGTACTATAAGCAGTTGCAGATCTCAGAAATCATACCATCAGAGCTACAAAACCTGGCAATATTAGGAACAGCATAATACTGTGCCGATATTTAACAGATACTTAAATTTTTGGTTAAAACTTGTATCTGTTATATAATACCAGTCAATGTTTTTATAATGTTGACTGTGTCTGGTGTTTCTAAACAACAACAACAAATGGGGTCACTTATATGGGAGTGACACCCAGCAACTTCTGGAAGATTGAGCATGCTCTGTGGTTACAGAATGCTGATTTATTGTTTTGGAAGGATGCAGAATCAGAGTGGGAGGAAAGAGGAATGCTGTGGAGTACCCCAGGAAAGGGAATGGATGGCTGGATGGCATTCTGAATTAGAATATTTTGCACTGCAATATTTTGCAGTGTTGATTGGCATAAACAGTTTAGCAGCGTTCATGTACAGAGTAACATAAAAAGAGAGGAGGAATCAAGGGAAGGACAGGTCCTAGATAGCTCAGTGGTTTTGATATCTGGCTGTGGAGCCAGAGGTTGGGAGTTTGATTCCCCATGGTGCCTCCTTGGCACGGGCTGGACTTGATGATCCATAGGGTCCCTTCCAGCTCTGCAATTCTAAGATGATGATGATAACATTGCTGGCAAGTGTAATGGGAGAAGAATGATGCTATGCATATCTGATTTTAGTTTCAACAGAAGGAAATGGGGGATTGAAAGTATGGCAAAGGCATCATTGAAGGATCACGGTCTGGGTATAAATTAAAGGAAGAGAGTAGCTGCACCATGTGAGAATTTGGGTTATGGGGGCTGCAGTCCTAACACATGTAGAGGGTACTGGTTTGACAAAGGCTGGTTTGTACAGATAATTCTCTTTGTGGTGCCCCTTCCAGTTCTATGATTTCATGGCATTATAGGATTGCTATAGTTTTAGATGATCTAAAAATTGGCAAATGCAACTGCTCATAGCCTTTCAAGGAGTTCTTCATTTTCCCCACCCAACGTTTAGACTTGGCATTCTTGTATTACTTTTGAAGGACATTAACCCAAAGTTGGAAACATTTCTTTTTAAACAACAATTCCAAGCATACCCATCCAGAATGGCATGAGTTCTTATTTGAAAATCTTTATTTGAATGAAACCAGCACAAAATCGTTTGCTTACTAGTTTATTGGCGGTTAGTCTAAACTGGCTAGACTAGCAAATAAGGAATTTCCTGGTTGTGGCTGTTTTTGACCTGCTGTTGTTTGGAACTGGGCCATCCATCACGCCTTTCCTTTTTTCTGGCTTATCAAATTTGTAACAAAACAGATTGGGGGCTGGTACACTGCCAAGTAGCAGTGGTGGAAGTCCAGTACTGATTGTTAATGCCAAGATTCCGGATATAAGAGAGCAAATGCCAAATGATCACCTACAGTATATTGTCACACATCCCATTTCAGCTCCTAAGGGATGATTACAATCCTAGACATGGATAGGTTATTTAAACTGCCTCCCTCTTCCATAGGATTTCACTTGTGTTCAGGATTGTAGGCTAACACATGAATAATAACCGTGGCATGAATCTGGAAAGTGTTTAGTAAATATTGGCCCAAATCCTGTTGCTTAGTGTAATAAATCTCACTAGAGTAGGCCCATTGAAACAATGGAGATTGGGTAAGTCAGTTCTTCCATACATTCCATTGATTCAAATGGGCCTACTCTGTGACTTTCCATGCTAAAGCAAGTCACAGTTTGAGTAGGCCAGTTTGAATCATTGGAACTTACAGAGGAGTTGACTCAACAAATCCCCATTGATTCAATGGCCATGCTCTAGTGCAATTTACTAAGATAAGCAACAAGATTTTGGCCATTATTTAGCATGGAAGCAGCTTAGTTTGCATTATTGCATATGCTGTAACTGTACCAATTTTGAGAATGACCTTGGGTGCTATATTATTGGGGAAAGGAGTGTTATGGAGAAGTACACATGGTATATGGTTTCTATTCTTCCATCTACATTATTCAGCAATTCCTAGAAGTACCACTTGATTTGCAGACACCTAAAGGTGACTCACCTGGGATATATTGGAAGGCTTTGATGTCTAGCCAGGCCCAACTCCACCCAAGCTTTCTGTTCCTGACTTGGTGCTAGCTAGGGAGCTTTATTTCTGAATATGAAGCCAAGTGGAGCTAACTAAGCCCCAAAGCCTTCCAGTTCAGACCTTTCCTTTTCTCCCAGGTGAGCCCCATTTAGGTGTCTGTACAATTTGTGTAAATCAGGTAGAACTCCCAGAATGGAAAATTATGGGATTTGTAGTTCAAGAAATCGCAAAACACAATCCTTGTCTTTCTTCATTTTCCAGCTGACTGAGGTCCATGGGAAGTCCAAAACATCTAGAAGACTGTACTTTCCTCAGCCCTGGATTAGGTGCCAGGAAATGCATGGGATTTAGGTTTACTGGTCATGACCAGTAAAAGGATTTTGCCTGAGATGGGAAGCACTTCTGTTTGAATTACAACCCCCTAGAATTCCACAACCAGTATAAAGAGACAAGCACATGTGGCTGGAAGATTCTGGGAGCTGTAGTCCAAATATTTTCCATCTTCAAATGCAGAAAAAGGCATTTGGGAAGGTTACAACTATCGTAATCCTGCACGCTGCAAAAACAAACGAACAAACAAACAAAAAACACCACACCTAATCCAAAAGGTAATATTTGCAAGTTTTGTTCAGGAGTTTCAGTGACATTCAGAGAGGTGGCTACTTTAACTGGCGTATTGCATACACCTATATCACCTTTTTCACAGAGTAGTATGTACAGCATTTGTGTTGACTTTAACGTGGGTGTTAAAAGTATGTCTCAGAAGGTCCAAGGAGATTCAGGAGATTAGCCTCCAAGACTCATCAAAGTTGCCCAACCTCCCTTTAATGAGACCTACTGTATTG
The DNA here is from genome assembly GCA_037013535.1 of Intellagama lesueurii. Lineage (NCBI taxonomy): Eukaryota > Metazoa > Chordata > Lepidosauria > Squamata > Agamidae > Intellagama > Intellagama lesueurii. The sequence continues at coordinate 15,724,313 of JBAJHW010000004.1, forward strand.
TTCTCTCATAGAAACCACAAGCAACAGGAACATCTTAATTATCACATGGTTGCAACGTTTAGAGGCTTTGGCTAAATCAGTGCATGTATCGAGTAGCAGCATTTTGAGTGCTTGATGGAAAGGAAAAAAAACGAAGCCAAGAAGTTCTCACAGATTGCATTCTGTTTTAAGTAAGTGGCATGGCTCCCATTGCGTGCAAGGCAGCCAAAATTACATCTGTCAGGTTGATTTGATTCATTTGAGACCATGGGCTTAATCAGCTGCACTCAGGGGTCTTTTTCACATGACCATTTGGCTCAAGCTAACCATGTTTTAACTCACATGGGATTTTATATCCCCCTTTCTTCTTTATTGCTTGTATATACAGTCCTATCAATATAAGCTGGGGTTTGCAAAATTAAATAATTTGGCTCCCTGATACTAACCTCATATCTCAAAGCAACTAAGGGCTAAACAAAAGATGGAAAATGTGTTGCCTGGTGTTACACACACACCCATTTCTTTTTCTTGCACATTTTGTTTAAGATCTATATAAAGCACTTCTCACTGGTAGAGTGATGTGTGAGCCACACTATTATCTGGGACATAAGGTTTCATGGTGAGGGAAGACGCTTGAGCCCTTTACTGAGGAGCTGCTCCAGAATTGCCAAAAAAAAAGGAAGGGGGAAATGAGTGGCCAAGTGCATCTGCAGTCATGTGCTTCTGCTAAAAAGTGACTTCCACTGGATTCAACAGAAGTTGCTCCAGGTAAACTCCTAAGTGTGATTGTTGCTGCTACACACCATCAACTCAACCTTGACTTACGGCAACCTCATGAATGAGTATTCTTCAAAATGTCCTGTCTTCAAGAGCTCTGCTCAGCTCTTGCCAACTGAAGCCTCTGGCTTCCTTTAGGAAGTCAATCCATCTTGTATGTGGCTTTTCCTGCTCCCTTAAACATTTCCTACCATTGTTCTTTTCCCTAAGTGGGATAGCGAAAACAAGAAGGTCAGAATCACTACCACGTCTAGAGCCCTGCAGAAGGGAGCTCCTGCACATTTTTCCCCAACAAAGAGGATGGGGAGGGGGTTAGGACCACAATGATAACAAGGAACATTGGCATCTCTGGGAGCCATCTGAAGTCCATGTTTCTCCAGGAATTGTTAGGCTCCAGGCAGGGAGAAATAAGGTGTGTGGCATTGTAGTTCTGCTGCTACAGCTAAGGCGACAAAGGACATGAGGCCTAGCAGGAATCAATGGCTGGGGACATTTTGACACCTCCCTGGCTGCCGAAAAGATCTGGCTGTTCTACACCTGTGGCCCTGGATAGCTGTTTTACTTGGGTTAGCGATGTCTTACCTAAAATATGGGGCTAATTTGTTGAGATACCCCTTGTGTTCATTTCCATGGACAGCTGACCCAGAAGCAGCTCCCATTTTTCACAAGGGCCCATCTTTGTAAAACCACAAGGATCTGCCCTATATCTCAGGTGTTGGCCTTAAAATATTAGGGGATTGAAAGCCACTGATCTGGCAAATGCATGGGACGACAGTGGGTGATGTGAAAATGACATCTGTAGTCCTGGAACTCTGGTAGCTCGTTAAAAATAAAGTTTTGAAGTTGCATTCGCCAAGGAGTGGTCATGCCTGTGCGAAACAGCCTCCATGTAACACTATTGTAGACCATGCTATTTTTTTGCAGCCTGCAGATTTGGACAACCAGAGTTCTCTCCTGATTATCCTTGGCTACAACGCTGCAGTGCAGAGGTTTACTGTGTGTAATAACAAGGGGTAGTCCTTCGAATGTTTTAGGCCTATGAATGCCAGCAGCTTTATCCAGCATACTCCAAGTGAGGGGTTGTGAGAGTTCAAGCACATAGAATCGTATAATAATTGAGTTGAAGGAGGCCATCGAGTCCAACCCCCTGCTCAATTCAAGAATCCAAATCAAAGCAGATTTGATGTTTGTCCAACTTTCTCTTGAATGGCTCTAGTGTTGGAGTACTCACCACCTCCTGAGATAACTGATTCCATTGTTGTACTGCTCTAACAGTTAAGAAGCTTTTCCTGATATTCAGCTGAAATCTGGCTTCCTGTAGCTTGAGCCCATTATTATGTGTCTTGCACTCTGGGATGACTGAGACCAGATCCTGCCCCTCCTCTGTAGGACTACCTTTCAAGTATTTGAAAAGTGCTTTTGTATCTCTCCTCAGTCTTTTCTGAAGGCTAAACGTGCCCGGTTCTTTCAGTCTTTCCTCAAAGGGCTTGGTTTTCAGTCCCCTGATCATCCTTGTTGCCCTTCTCTGAACTTGTTCCAGTTTGTTGGCATCATTCGCCAAGTGTGGTGTCCAGAACTGGACACAGTACTCAAAATTAGGGCCAAGCAGTGCTGAATAGAGGGAGACTAGTACCTCACAGGATTTGGAGACATCTGGAGGGCTGTTGTGATCCACCTCTGAACATTCAGCAGGGCCAGCCCTACCCTTAGCCAGCATGAAGCGACTTCCTCAGGCAGCAGATGTTGGGCATCATGAAAGGGCAGCAAATTGTTAGCTATTTAATTGTTTTTATTGTGTTTTAACAGACAGAACATGGGGTGTTCCAGCCTATGCCAAAATAGGTTAGCTGGCTTTAGCTATTATATGCTTTGCCTTGGCTGGACAGTTGGTGTCATTTGGTGCTCCACTTCAGGCGGTAAAGTGTCTTGGGCCAGCCCTGAACTATACTCAGTAGAATAGATCAACTGTGATTTATGAGGTTGCAGTAGCTCTTAAAACTGCCTTTGTGGTTGGAGACATGCCAAAGGAGTGTACAAACTGCCTATTCCATAGCACCCTTTCTTTGCCACACTATCTCATTGGTCTCCGAAGGATGTGTGTTGAAATTTTGCAAGACTACAGTGGAATATCCGGCCCTGCAGATCATCTCCCCATCTATGATCAGTTTCTAAGATCTCAAAACGCAGCACAGTCTCTCACATTTTCCTTATACTTGCAAATCTTTTATGTGTGGATGCTAAGGTTATTCAGATGAGTACAGGTCAGGGTTTTTTTTTAAGGCCAAGTGGCCCAGCTCCCACTGACTTGCCCATCTTACCTGCAGGTATTTTAAACTTATACCACTTTGTTTAGTGGTTATGTATTTTTACCGCATTTGTTGTTATTTAAAACTGTAAAATTTTAAAACCTTAATTTACTTGATTGATTCAGGAAGTCTTTGCTCAAACTAAATACTTCCCTTTTTCCGACCATCAATTAAACCAGTCTGAAACCAGGAAGTGCTGTAATCCAAAGGCTCCTTCATAGCTCTTTGGACCCCATTGGGATTCTGAGACTGGAAGGATCTTCTGCAAACAGAAAATGATTTTAACAGGTTGTTTGGAATAGGAAAACATGGGTGGGGTTCAGCAGCCCCACTCCAGACAGTCCATGCTGTACTTTACAAAGCTTGGGAAAGTTATGTTTTGGACTATAACATAATGATTGGGGATTTTGGAAGTTTGATCCAGATAAGGTTTAGTGCTTTGTTTTGCTTCCTACTACTAGTTTAAAGTCTTTGGGGGGGGGGGGGGGACTTCTTCCCATCCTTTGTGTGCCTTGGCTATCACAAACTTCTGCCTCCTGTCTTCAGGTTTTGGGCCTAAAATCTCAGGGAGTCTGGTGTTGCTAAACTGGCAACCTTATTCGGTCAATAAAACGACTGCTCCAGCCTGTTCTGCTTCTGCATGGATTGTAATGTGTAACTACTGAAAATAACTGAGTGCTAAAAGGCAGAATTTCCATTATCATCTCACCTCAAGCCTTGTGTTCTTCAGTCAAGCCAGTTCATATATCCAGCTGCATTCATTCAGTACTAAGAATTCAAGTGACAAACAGGGATGTGAAAGGAACCTCCTTTCACATTTCAAATTCTTGGCTGCCGTGCCAATTTACAAGGTGTCTCTGCTGATCCTATGCGACATCAGTTTAGACAGATCTATACATATTTCTGCATTATAGAATTGGGAATACTTTCCCCCCTCATAGTCAAGCCATACATATGTGAAAGTTTACATCACCTCTTAGAATATCTCCCTCTTCAGATCTCTGAAAATCTCCTCTTTTATAATTCCTGTTTCTCTGATCTGCTAAATAACCACTTTCCTACATGGATGGTCAGACAGTTTTTTATTTCTGAATGGAAAAGATGTATTTTCCCCTCCTTCTGCCAAAGCTGTACATTTTCAGACAGAAATGTAAACAGTTCACGCAAGCTTACTATATAGCTATAGTAAAGTAGTAACTTCCCACACCCAACTTTTCAGAGGGTGGTCCTCAAGTATGTGTGATGTCAGAGGGTGTAGCTATAAAGTCAGATGTGGTCAACAGATGAATGGAATTTTTATCAGTGCAGAACTTAGAAATATTACCTTTTTTTTTTACTACAACTCCCAGAATCACCCAGTCAGCATGGCTTTTAAAAAACTTATAGCACAAAACTGATTTTCCCAAGTTCTGTATAACAAGTCTCTATTATGCAACATGGCTGTGCCACACATGAGCTTGTGAGTGTTGTGAAAGTGCTTTCATTTATTGTTGAATTTTTATTGCTCTGGGCGATATTGTGGGATTTTCTGCCTCAGGTGCTGAAAGAACCAGGTCACCTTTGAGTTAATGTTTCATTTATTTTTCAATGCATGGCCCTGGCAGATTTGGCTATTAGGGGACTCATCAGTCAGCTGATAGAGTAACTGCACAAATGAGTGAATAGGTTGGCACAGTAATCTGCATGTCCCATAAAAACAGCAACATCTCTTGGCATCAGCAATGAAGCACAATGTAAAGAAAGGGTGTTTCGGTGCAGTGGTTCCCAACTTTGACTCTCCAGATGTCCTTGAACTACAGCTCCCAGAAACCTGGCCAGCACAGCTAGTAATGAACACTTCAGGGAGTTTTAGTCAAGAACATCTGGGGACCCAAGTTTGGGAAACACTTGTAGTGGATCCCCAACTTTGGAATAAAAATTAACACTGATTGTGTATTATTTTCTGGATCATATTAAAACGATTCTGTTTCCAGGAAAGACTTGACTGGAACAAACTGTCATAATAAACATGGCCTTTTTCAATAAATGCAGATACATGGCTCTGTTCCCACCCAAGGCTGACTAAATTTGTGGTGTAGAAATTTATGGGACTGTTTAGTTCAGTTTGAATGTATCTGAGGGGGAAGAGTTTTTGCTGAATCTCGCCTTCTTCTCTACTGAAATGATGTCTTGCCCAAGATATGTGTAATCTAAAACTATTTGTATAACTCAGAAGCAAAAATCATTGATTTAAAAAAAAAATTCCAGTATTTGCCAGGGATCCTGTGGTCATCACAGTGTTGTTAACTATAATTTCCTTCTTCCCTAGATAGTGGGTTGGGTACCTGACGGCAGAACCAGAGAGTTTTATTCCCCGTTGTGCCTTGAAGGAGAAGAGTTGGCCTGTATTGTTGTTGTTTAGTCGTTAAGTTGTGTCCGACTCTTCGTGACCCCATGGACCAGAGCACGCCAGGCCCTCCTGTCTTCCACTGCCTCCCGGAGTTTGGTCAAATTCATGTTGGTAGCTTCGATGACACTGTCCAGCCATCTCGTCCTCTGTCGTCCCCTTCTCCTCTTGCCTTCACACTTTCCCAACATCAGGGTCTTTTCCAGGGAGTCTTCTCTGGCCTGTATAGCTTTTGGCAAAATTCCCAGCCCAGATAGCCTTGGGCATAGGAAAGGAATGGCAAACCACATTTGAGTAAATGCACCTGGAAAATGCAGGGAAGGATTATGAAAAGTTGGAATTGACTTGACGGCTTGTAATTATTATTATTTCGATAGCATAGCCGGTTGGGAAGCATGATCGGAGTTGTTCCTCAACCACTTCTGGAAGGCTGCTGGTTCTTCACCCTTGGCACATATATCCTTATCTGAGAGTAAGCCATGCTGACTAGAGAGGGGGGTATTTGTATTCATATAAGAATACGAATATCCCCGCACAGGTGGCAATAACAAGGGTCCAGCCCCATGAGGCCAGACGGTCCACTCACCGATCCGCCACTGCCACAGACGCCGTGATTCTTCCAATGGCTCTGCAGATCGCGATCTGTGAGCCACTCTTCAACCTTGCAGCGAGGTTTGTCCTCCTGCCTCCTGCCAGCAGTGGCTAGCCGATCGCGATTGGCGGAGCCATTAGAAGAATCGCGGCATCCGTGGCAGTGGCAGATCAGTGAGAGGACCGTCCAGCCCCATGCGGCTGGACCCTCATTATCACCACCTGTGCGGGGATATTCGTATACGAATACCCCCATCTCTAATGCTGACCATTTGGGGACTCACTTTGCAGTAAATATGCATTGATTGGTATTGGGGTGTTCCTGCCTCTAAAAAAGTTTTGTTTGTTTTTCCAAGATATGCAGATATACTTCCAAATGGTTTGGCAGTGTGATGCCTTCTTATTTTTCATGCTTGTTGGGTCTTGCATTTTTGTTAGATCACACATAACTCAAAGTTTAGCTTTACAGAGATTCCAGCGACAGACAAGCTATGAATACCAAATGTTGCCAGACTCTTATTTCAGGTTCTGAAAGGACTCAGAGTATATATAGCTCATGCTTTAAAAAATGAAAAGAGAGCTTCTAATAATAGCATAAGCAACATAATATAACATGACTAATGGAAGTTGCTTTATGCTTCAGTCTTTCTCCAGCAAGTTCAGACCTGAAAAATATTAAGCTCTTCTTTCTGGATTGTTACAAATGCTTCTGTTTTGAAAAAGACTGAAAAGTATGGAGTCACATTCAGTAGCTGATTTTTAAAACCTAGAGAGGCATAATGCTATGACATTAATACAAAATAGAAGAGAGAATTCTTCTTAAATGTTGCTTGGCTGATGGCTAATACAATATCAGTGTGGTATTTTTGAAATGTTTATCATAGGCAGGTAGAGAGATAAATGACCTTAAAATATATATATATAGACTGAATTCTAATAGTTAGTTTTTCTGGCATAAGTGCAATAGCATGAACCGTGATGGAAAATTGCTGCAAGTGGACAAGTAGTAATGGCATTTCTGGATTTTCTGGACTACAAATATAATAATTTTCCATTCTGGGAGTTCCACCTCACTTTCAGACACCTAAATAGGATGCAAATGGAAGAGAACACCTAAAGCTGGAAGTCTTTGAGACTTGACTAGGCCTAGCTCCACCCAAGGGTCCTCTTCAGGGAAAAAAACGTCCTGTTAGAACTGGGGCAAGAACAGAACTTTCCAGTTTAAGCCTTTCTCTAAGGTGCATCCTATATAGGTGTCTGTAAGGTAGGTAGAACTCCCAGAATGGAGAATTATGTGGTCTGTAGTCCAGAAAATCCAAAAAATCTAATCTCTGTTCACTAGTTATTGCTTGTGTCATGGACCAGCTGTGTGGTGTGTGGCACACAATAAGGAAGGCCAATGGCAACGCATCAACTAGTGGCAATCTGGCACTGCGGTTTACACCATTCCATTTATGCCACTGTGAACGCCCCATGGGATTCTGAGCATTTAATGTTTAATATTCATTCAGTATTAAATGTTCATCACATATATTCATAATCTATATATCCACACAGGCTACAAGCCAGGCTAATGTTGCCTCCATATTGTGGATAGGAAGGAAAGCTAAAGTTGAAAAAAAAAAGTAATGTGTATGATAACAGCTTATGAGTTCATTGCTACAGTGGATTTTGCCCAAGACAATCTACACACTCACTATGAATTGTGTCCTGTGGGCCTGAGTGGGGGGCGGGGGGAGGCTGCCTTCTCCGAAATTTGGGAGAGGGTCCCCTCACCACTCAGATGATGCGCTGCCTCTACAGATGATACAGCTAGGACACTGCATCAGCTGACCCTAATTGAAATCACTCTTCTTTGCATATCTATGCATAAAACGTGTCAGCATAAATGATCACTGGGAAAAAATGCCTCCCTTAACCAACTGTGGGGATTGGGGCTAAGGTCAGAGTGAAGAAGAAAACTCTGATGAAGGTCAGATGATGTCTCGGTCCCTGCTGATCAAATAGCACTGTTACTTCAGACCTGTGAGCCTTGGGTCCACTACAAAACTGGTTAGGAGCCCTTTAAAAATAAGGTTTTTTAAAAAAAAAATCACATGTGCTGATAGCTGTGCTAGGATCCAGCAGTTTTGGGACAAGACTAGCTGTTCCGAGGAAAGAGGTCACAGGGTTGGATTCAGTCCAAAAACCATGATGGATGATGTATTTATTTGACTTCCAGAAACTCACAAACAGATGCTAGCTCTCCAGTCCGGCCGGCGTTTTCATCAGGCTCGGCATCGCAGAGCTGGGCCGGAGGGGTGTAAAAGCAATGAGTTGGATCCACATGACCACCTAATAGAATCTCCTCACCTTGGAAGGAGACGGCAGGGCAGGAAAGCAAAGCTCCTTTGGCCTTCATTCCTTATCCAGCCACTGATGCCTCTTGGAAATGTTGCTCTGAGGAGATTGTGGGGACATCGAGGGCAACATGGGGTCGGGGGGTTGTTGCAGGGGTTTGAAAGCAGGTATTGGCAAATATTGATTCTCCACCCTGTTCATTCAGCAGAAAATTTTTACTGGAACCTTCTGCCTCCTGTGAAGGGAAGGTGTTCTTCCATTTGTATAGAGTTACCATATAGCCTGTTTGACTAAGTTTAACTTCATTTTAGGCATGCCACTTGATGCTGATCTTTCTTTCTTTCTTTCTTTCTTTCTTTCTTTCTTTCTTTCTTTCTTTCTTTCTTTCTTTCTTTCTTTCTTTCCAGAAAGGTAAGACAAAAAGCAAGGCAAAACATGCTGTTTCTATACTGCTCCATAGCGATTAAAGCACTCTCTGGGCAGTTTACAATTTAATGATGCAGGCTACACATTGCAAAACCCACCCACCCACCCCGTCCGTCCGTGAGCTGGGTACTCAGTTTACTGACATCGGAAGGATGGAAGGCTGAGTCAGCCTTGAGCTGGCTACCTGAATCAGTTGGGATCGAACTCAGGTCGTGAGCAGAGTCTTGGCTGATGTACTGCAGTTTAACCACTGCACCGCGAGTCCTTGCTTTGCTCAGTGGTTTTGTGAGAAACAAGACTGTCTGTATGATTGGAGAATGAGTGAAGCTATCTGCAGTTTTGACAGATTGCACAGAGCCTGTACAAACCAAAGACATATCCTGTGGTGGGTGGGTATTGCAGTTGTGAGGACACCCGGTCCTGTAGGATTAGCAAATGAGTAAAATCTCCAAAGGCTGCCCAGAAAGCAATGGAGTTTGGGAATAAATGTTGGCTGGAGGATTTTGGGAGCTGTAGTCCAATATCAATCAATCAATCAATCAATCAATCAATCAATCCTGGAGAGCATGCTGCCAGATAAGAGTTGACATATTGATCTAGATGGTGTTTGTCAAAGTTCGTCAAAGTATAGAGAACTTTACTGTGTTTCCAAGCTGGAAATAGTTGTATCGACTGAATTGGGCTGGTGCAGATTGATGAGAATTTTGTTTTGTTGTTTGTCACAACTTCCCAAAACTTGGTAAAGGAAAAAAAGGATGCTAAAGCCTTCTCTTCCCACAACCTTCATTCCAGAATCTTTTTATTTTATTTTAACAGATGACTTATTTTAAACTGTCACTTTTTTACTGCCAAGCTCTGATCCCAGGTTTTGAGTTTGAAAATTCAGGTCATAATACAGAGGATACTAAATTGTAAATTGTGGCTGGGGGACATCATCATAAGGATCATTATTATGGGGTGGGCTAAAGTGCAAAATAATTTGCAGGAAGAGGATATTTCATATCAGTGAATGGAGACAGTTTATTTATTTATTTTGGTTGGGGGAGTCTGTATTGGAGTTTGGCTTGTGCCATGCAAAACGAATTTGTTAAAAGAATTTTTTAACGACCATCTTTCTTGGAGAGAAAAGGCAAGCAGAACAGCATCTAGCACTTTTGTTTGCTTGAACTTTTCTGAAGCTGCTTTCAATTGTCCAACAACGGTACCCTATGCAACCCAGGCTATGCTGACCCAAGAAAACAATACACAGCCAGGCACTGATCAGATGTCTAGCCTGGGAAACAGTGGCTTGTATTTTTTTTCCTGCTAGCTGTAAAGCATTTTAAAGACACATGAGAAGATCTGAGGTTTGTTGTGGTTCTTGTTAATGGAGTTGCAAAGACAGATTTTCAAGGGCTGCCTAACATGTGGATTGTCTCCATGTCTCACCATGGACTCTTTAGCTAAATAACAATTGATTTGGCAGTTATTGCCTGCATTTTTTAGTGTGTGGCTTTTATTCAAGAGTTATTAAACAGGACTAAGTAGTGTGTGCAGAATGACAAATCCCAAAATGTTTAAAGAACAGATTTTTTCCACCCTTTCTGAGTCAGAATTTGGGAAATGGATCTTGTAATTATGTGTCAGTCATCCAGCTTACAAGACCTCCAGATGTTTTTGAACTGTGAGTTTCCTCCACCTTAGCTGGCATAGCTGCACGGATGAGGGAACTTACCGATAACTTAGGTCTGCTGGAGCTGGTGGGGTGGAGGGCAAGTGACCCGAGATGAAGCTAAAGTGTTGTCAGAGCTAACAATTTCCCAGTCTCTTCTTTGCTAGGTATATGTATGCCTTGCAACCCACTCTCTTCTCGTTAGGACTGGTGTTGGGTTGGGGGTTAATCATAGAAGATTAGGCCTGGAAGGGACCACAGGGGTCATCAGATCCAGCTCCCTGCCAAATTAGGAAACACTTACCTAAAACATCTCCAACAGGTTGCCCGTCAACCTCTAAGGCTTGGAGAATCCACCACCATACATGACAGCTCCCACTGTTAGAAGAATTTTTCTAAATGAGCAGCACCCCCTATGCCCAAACAGTAGGACAACCCTGATGGATGTTGCTGTCGAACAACATTTGGGAGGCCAGAGGTTGTCCATTGCTTCTTCAACTGAATTATTATTGAGTAACTGTCCCGAAGTTAACAATGACCTGTCTGGTTCTCTTACAGATGCATTGCGAGCGGTTTATATGTATCTTGAGAATACTCGGAACCACCCTGTTTGGGGTGTCCCTCCTGCTTGGAATCTCAGCTGCTTACATCGTGGGGTACCAGTTTATTCAAACGGACAACTATTATTTTTCCTTTGGACTCTATGGTGCTATTCTGGCATCACACCTCATCATCCAAAGCCTGTTTGCCTTTCTTGAACACAGGAAAATGAAGAGGTCTCTCGAGACACCCATCAAGCTGAACAAAACTGTTGCGCTTTGCATTGCTGCCTACCAAGAGGACCCCGACTACTTGCGGAAATGTTTACTTTCAGTGAAAAGGCTCACATACCCTGGGATTAAGGTGATTATGGTCATCGATGGGAATTCTGAAGACGATGTTTACATGATGGACATCTTTAGTGAAATCATGGGCAGGGATAAATCGGCTACTTATGTCTGGAGGAATAACTTTCACCAGCGAGGCCCCGATGAGACCGAAGAGTCCCATAAAGAGAGCATGCAGCACGTCACCCAGCTGGTCTTGTCCAACAAAAGCGTCTGCATCATGCAGAAATGGGGCGGGAAAAGAGAAGTAATGTACACAGCATTCAAAGCGCTGGGGAGAAGCGTGGATTATGTACAGGTAGGTATTAAAAGCCCTGCTTGCTTGCCAAGGACAACATGCCTCCAAAGAAAGCAGGTCTTGTACATTTTGTGCTGGTTGTGGCGTGGCCCATCCTAGTCCATCGACAAACAGAGTGCTCCTTTCAGGCTCCCGTTTAAAAACAGCAGAGCTGTTGAAAAAAAGTTTAGCTTCCTGGAGATGATGAGATGGTACACTGTGATGTGTCCTGACAAATAGGAGAAACTTAGAAGAGGCGTGGGCAGGGCCTCCCCTGTATCCCTGCAAGCATCATTATTATTCAACTAATTAGCGAGGGTTTTCATAGTTAAAGTGCCAATGCACAATGTCAATTCATTTTTGGCAGACTCTACTTGTAGACATACCTATTGCCCTCACTCCTTCCTTTGTGGAAGGTGCTCACTGCATATGTTTGCAGGGGCAACAGAGACACGAGGGGAGGTCACATTCCCCTCTATTCAACACTGGTTAGGCCTCACCTTGAGTATTGTGTCCAGGACACCACGATTCAAGAAGGATGGAACTCCTTCCCACAGGATGTGGTGATGGCATCTGGCCTAGATGCCTTGAAAAGGGGATGGGACAGATTCCTGGAGGAAAAGTCCAACGAAGGTGACAAGCCATGATGGGGATGTATAATCTCCAGGCTTCAAAGTAAGGGACTTCCAAATGCCAGATGGAGGGGAGGGGTATCAGGAGAAAGGTATCCAGTTGTCTCATGTGCTCCCAGAGGCATCTGGTGGGGCCCCTGTGAGATACAGGAAGCTGGACTAGATGGGCCCTTGGCCTGATCCAGCAGGGCTCTTCTTATGTTCTTATACTGACAAATTGGAACAAGGAGGGCAACAAGGATGATCAGGGAGCCGGAAACCAAGTCCTATCAGGAAAGACTGAAGGAACTGGGCATGTTTAGCCTTGAGAAAAGAAGACAGAGGGGTGATATGATAACACTTTTCAAATACTTGAAAGGCTATCATACAGAGGAGGGGCAAGATCTGTTCTTGATCATCCCAGAGTGCAGGACACGCAGCTATGGGTTCAAGTTACAGGAAGACAGATTTCGATTGAATATCGGGGAAAACTTCCTAACTGATAGAGCAGTACGACAGTGGAACCAATTGCCTCGAGAGGTGGTGAGTGCTCCAGCACTGGAAACATTCAAGAGAAATTTAGACAACCACCTGGCAGTTATCCTTTGATTTGTATTCCTGCATTGAGCAGGGTGTTGGACTTGATGATCTTATAGCCCCCTTCCAATGTCATTATTCTATGATTCTATAACATGCTTGCCAATTCAGACTTTGGAATTCAGAGGAAGTTGCTTTATGCCAGAGCATTTTCCCCCTTGGTCTGCCCTTATGGGCAAAGAGGCAAACTGGTCTCAAGGCAGGATTTTAGGATGTTCTTTTAAGTATCAAAGCAGGTTAAAAAGAAGCTTATCTCTCATTGGAGAGAAGCTTTTTGCTCTTTATTCAGTGCTGGGGTCAAGGTGGATTTGATTTAAATCAAGCTGATTTAAATCGCTATTTAAATCACTAGTCAGTAAACATTTGATTTTAAAACATCTGATTTAAATTTAAATGAATCAAAAAATATGGATTTTTAAAAAATTTAAATCAGATTGCTTAATTTAAATCTATCTTTTTTTAAATTTAAATTATTATTTTTTAAATAAAATGCTCACTGACTAGTAATTTAAGTTGTAATTTAACTTGTGATTTATATCAACACGATTTAAATCAAATTCACCCTGACTGGGGCAGAGGCAAGACGAAGTGCTTACCTTTATGTTGGCACAGCAGGAACCACATATTGTGGACCAAGCAAGGCCGTCCTTTATTCCCACCAGTTCTTTCCCTGATGTTACAGCCCCTTGACCACCCTCTTTTCCCCCCTCAGAAGTAGAGACAGGAGGTCTTTGGCTCTCTCAGCTGTGTTAAAGGGGATTGTCTACAGTGCCATGTCATGGAATAAAATGTGGAATAAAAATGTAGTGGGTAAATAACATCATTCCAATTTTACATCCTTCACATTCTTGGAGAACAGGGCAACAGCAGCCTTACCACATGGGTGCCCTCCAGGTGGGCAGGACCACAGCTTCCATAAGTGGGGTTTTGCAGGCCAGAAAAACCAAACCACAATTCTTTGTCTTCTCCTGCAATCTGTAGAGTTTAGTCAGCTTGTGAGGCTTTTGAGGACCAGATTTTACATGTCATGAAAGCACAGCAGATTGTTTGTTGCTAAATGTATTTTTGTATTTCTACTGCTTGTGATATGGAGAGAGGTGCTTGCGATTTTTCTACCTTCTGTGCCAAGGTAATCTGGCTTGCTTTGAGAACTGTACACCTTCATCTGGCTAAGCTGGGATGCCATTTGCAAAATATCTAGAGCCAGTCTGTCACACATGCCTGTAAGCCTACCTGAGCTCTTTGCTCCTTACGTTTTTGTAGGTTCCTGTACCCATGGTAGTTTCAGGTTCAAGAAAGGGTTTCCACATATGCAGCGGAGGCAACTTACATTTTTGTGACCAGGCTGAGAAAGTTAAGTAGGCTGCAATATTTGTTTGGGGGCGTTTTAGCATATTTTGAAAAAGATGCCTGGAGGAGAGTCGTGAGAGGCGTATAAAATTGCATTCCACATGGTGTGGCGAACGTTGAGGAATGTTGATTCCTCTTTCATAATCGCCGAACTCCAGGACGTCCAGCAAATGTCTTGGTCGAGAGACTGAGGTCAGTCAAAAATGCAAATGTGGACTGTTACGGAATTTGTTCATTCCTCCTTTCGAGAGATGGTGAGCCTTTCATGGGCTTTAACAAATCTGTGAAGGACTACCAAGGTAACTATTCCTGGTGGCTGTGTGAAATTTTCCATGTAGACCACTAATTGCTAGTTTTTAGGGATTATTTAGAAGCTGCCATTGTACTCATGTTGTGACGAGGGACTTCCCTACTGGCTGGCCACAATGAGCCTAGGAGGGCCAGCGGTCCAATCCTTCTTACTTATTTGATTTCCCTACCACTCTTCAGCACAGCTTCCATGAGAGTTTACAAAAGCAAGATAAAAATAATGAATTAAACTTTATTTATTTATTTGTTAGTTAGTTAGTTAGTTACATTTATATCCTGCCCATCTAGTGCCAAGCCACTACTCTGGGGCGCTAACAATGAATGAAAACACATACCCACCCACCAACTGCACAGCACACAAATAATAACACCCCTCCAAAACAAACAAACAAACAAAACAACAACAACAACAACCCAGAGGCAACGTCAAACAAAATTCAAATTCAAACTCATGGCTTCACAAGCATGTCAAACGGGGGACGATGTTCCAGAAGGTCTAGTTGAAAAGCTCAGATGTTACACATTTCCTGAAGGTCAAGAGGGAGGGAGCCCAGTGTATGTCAACAGGCAACACATTCTAAAACATCGCAGCTAGCACTGAGAAAGCCTAGTTGCTAGTAGTGGTTTTCCAGCCCTTTCTTGGGGTGACCACCTGCAACCGTGCAGCCAGGTGACCCGGGTAGACAGTTTTAAGAGAGATGATCTGACAGGTAGGGAGGTCCCAAATCATAAGAAGAGAGAAAGAGAATACATTTAAAAATCAAGGAGAATAATCCACATTTCTCTGGTGCCAAATATCTTAGGAGCCACCTCCTGTATTAGATGTTCTTCTTCTATTAGATGTGCACAACATTTACCTCCATGAGATGTAGCTCATTACAGTGGTAAAAAAATTGGGAAGGGTGCACCTGCTGGAATTCTCTCTTCAGTGCATTCTTTGAAGGTCTAGGAGTATCTCAGCCCTGGCACATCAAATTCCCTGGAACACTTTGGCCACAACACTCCTGATTGCCTGTCCATTCACTCGCTGTTCTCAGCCCATAAAGTCAGCTGCACCATTGGACAAGCTTAACCAACCACTCAGGAACTGTATTCTTAGTGTCATAAAAGAGTAGCAAATTGTTAGCTTTTTTATTGTATGTTGCATGCCAGGAAATGAAGAGCTGCTACTGGAATCTCTTGCTTCAGATGTCAGGATAATTTTAGGCCTTGGCTGCTTGGCAGTGTTCCAGAGTTTGAATTTTGGCTAAATTCCTCTAACTGCACAGCACGAGTGAGGGGATTCGCAAAGCAGCATGGTTTCAAGTTCCCCAGAGTAGTCCACCCCTTTTTCTCATTAACTGGGAGTTACTCTCTCAATAATTTGCTCTGAGACATTAGTAGCAGGAAAAAAAAGTCATTACTTACAAATTGAACAGATCAAACAGCAAACCAACAAACATGACTGTTTGAGCAACAGACTTCAACAGACTACAGTATCTGCTTTCAACAGACAAAAGGGAGGAAAAGGAGGCAGTGAGCAGTGGCGGGAGAGAGTAATTGATAACTGCTAGATAGATTGACAGTCACCCCGGCCCAGAAAGGTCTCTCCCAGCCAAACCTACTAAAGGCAGCATGTGAGGTTGCAAAACAAACAAACAAAAACTTCCAACAGGCAAGACTGCATTTTTGGGAGGGACATAATCTGCTGTTTCTCAGGCAGCAAAATATATTGGGCCTACTCTGACAATCCTTTCTTTGCCATCAACTAATGGCTGATGTTCTCTCTTTGCCCCCTCTTCTTGGGTGGTGGTTACAGTTTTTAACTGGGACCGGAAGATCTAGGTTCTAGTCCTCACTGAGCCTTGAAATTCATTGGACCGCCCCCTCAATCAGATCTATCTCACAGGGTTGTTGTGACAATAAGTGGAGAGGAGGGAGTCATGCATCTTGAGCTTACTGGAGCATTGTCAGTTCAGATCCACTTAGATGTGGAAAGCCGTATAGAAACTGGTAGGGAGGTGAGTTTGCTGTAAGGATAAAGCACTATAAGTAGGGAGAACAGGGGCCTTGACATGGGTCATCCAGGTCTACAATTAGTACCTGGAAAGCAGACTGAACGGATATACAGGTCCGGTGGTTATGTCCCTAAGGGAGGGGCTGCTACTGAAATCCACATGCATGGAGGGGAACCTGCTATCCCTGTCCTCTCATTGTTGTGCTAAGCACAGAAACACAACCATTTGAATAGGTGGGCTAACTTCTCCATATGAGTCAGAATCCTGATTCTGGTGGTGGTTAGGCTCACGTGGGCCAACCAAAGATCCAGCAACTTCCCCTTTTCAAACTGTTGTGGTTCCATGTGCAACTAATGACAATGAGGGAAAGACTGGCACATTCCCCTTAACATGTGTAGGTTTCACCTGCTTCCTTATTCACTGAATAAGGCTCGGAAATTTCTTCCCACACATTTTCAGACACCAGGCTTCCTGTCCTGCCTGCAAAGCTCCACCTACACCCTTCCCAGGAACTGTTTTCCTCCCCATTGGAAATCAACGGAGCGCAAGTTCTCTCTATTAATTTTAAAAGGCAATTCTCAAACAAAAACAAGCTAAATTCAGCACCACTAGTGCTGACCAATTCAACAGGTACAGCTGTTCTCCTTATGGAGGAGACTGTACTATACCCACCTCCCATGGCGTGCTAACCTTGAATACCAGTATGTGGGGAAAACAAGGGAGATGGTACTACCAGACTCATGTCGTGCTTGTAGGCTTCCTGTGGAATGTGGCTAACCAGTGGATTTCAATGTTGGCCAAGAAAGGATGTTGGTCTGATGATGGAGTCCAACTTTTCTTAACTCTGCTGTTCCTTATCTCCTTCTGCCTGCCTGCCTTCTTTTCTATCTGCTTGGCAATAGTTCTCACATTTAGCCTTCCAAATGTTTTGGACTTCTGCTGCCAGAAGCCTTGACTCTTGACTTTACTGGCTGGGGCCTCTGGCCACGGAGGTCCAAAACATCTAGTGGACCAAAGGCTGAGCACTCCCATGCTGGAGCAAGTAGGACTCGGAATGCTCCACAGAGAAAAAAAGAAGGAAATACATGGCTAAATGCAACAGTAGAGTACAAATGCCATGTTCCATGTCATTTCTACTCTACGGAAGGAACATGGACTTTCCATTCAGCAGCAAGTTTCAACATCTGCTGAAAGAATTCAGCAGCAATTGCTCATCATTCGACTTGTCTTCCCACATATTTGCAGGCAAGATTTATGCCATATTGTGTGCCACCGTGTTTCCTGACATAAGGATATCTTATGAGAATGGCATCTCATGACTGCTGTTGCTTGGTGTGTGTGTGTGTGTGTGTGTGTGTGTGTGTGTGTGTGTGTGTGTGTGTGTCCTTTAGAATTTCCTTGTTATGCTGGATGTACGCTGGGATTTCAGGTCGCAATTCATTCTGCCAGAAATTTGGAGGCCCTCACATGCGAGCACATGCCCCTGCTGCCGCTCCAAAGAGGACCACAGAGAATTGGCAGCATCCACCCAAATGGAGAGATTTTAAAGCCCTATAAAAACTTGTTAAGAAGCAGGGAGGGAAAGAGGTCTGGGTGGAGAACGGTTGTCGCGGGGTGGGGGAGTTTAGGAATACAAACAAGAGAGATCCCCCAGCCAAATCGTGTTGGCTTCATCGTTTACAGCTGCATTACCTCACTCAAGGCAAAAGCTTGGCCTTTAAAGCCGCTGTGACACTGCCCACTTAAAAATGAATTAGACGGGGCCCACTCCCCTCTTTTTGAAGCCCAAGCTGCAGGCAGGGATTATTCGCCAGCTGTGCTGTCTCTGGCAGCCTTTTCCCCTCCCCTTCCCAGAGCTCAGTCTGAAAAATGAACTGCTTACACAAAGAACTACTTCTCACACAGACAAGCTACTTGTATTAATTGCGTTTTTTCTCTCCCGGCACTCCTCTCATGAGCTTAGAAAGCAACAGACGTGGATGCAAGTGACCTCACTTTATCTTTGCAATAATTCCGTGAGATAGGCTAAGCCAAGAGAGAGGGGGGAAAGGTTGTCTGTTAACATTGATCCTTTTCCTCCCATGAGCTCAGTATGGTTCTCTCCCTTGCAACTGTATACACACAACAGTCCATGTGATAGGTCAGGGTGGAAACGATCATCATCTCATGAATGTCATGTTTGGGTGGCAGCTTGGACCTAGATCTGAACCTTTGGCACTCCAGATCTTTTGGACTTCAACTCCCAGAGTCCCCAGCCTGTGTTGCCAGTGATCAAGAACTGTGGGAGTTATAGTCCAGAACATCTGGAGTGCCAAAGCATTCACCACCCCTACCCATGTTGACTTCAAAGATAAAAGAAAGGCTAGCTCATGGTCGGCACCCAAGGATCTCCAGTTTGGAAGCCGAGAAAAGATTTTTGTGCTGTTCTTTGCTGCCCCTGTCCCAATGCCAGCCTTTTGCAAAGTGGTTTCCTCCAAATGTGTTGGACTACAGCTCCCATCATCCTCAGCTGGCATGGCCCAAACTATTAGGAGTTGATGGGAGTTAGGGAAGAAGAGCAGCCCATTGGATCTAAATGAAACCCATCAAACAATAAGTGAAACAATATATAAATAAAAGCTCAGTGGATGCCCTGTTGTGTATTTTATACCACAGATCAGAACAAAGGTCTATCTAGTTCAGTAATGTGATCCCTGCCACAGTCAAGCAAATACCCATGGGAAGCCCACAGTAAGGACATGAGTGCAATGGCATTCTCCTACTCCTGTTCCACAATAACTGGTGCGGAGAGAGATTTGCTATTCCTGACATGGAAGGTATCAGATCGCCATACTGAATTGTAGCCACTGGTAGCCTTCTCCTACAAGCATCTGCCTGATTTCCCTAATATAGCCATCCCAGTTGACACTTGCCTTCCAGAGGGCTATTCCAATTGCTGTACCACTTGGGAAGCACTGCCATTCAGTAAACATTGGTTCTATAGTGTTGTCTGCAAAACATGGTTCCTGTAAAAAAAGAGGAAGACCAAAAACTGATTTTATTTATTTTTATTTATTTAAAATATTTTTGCCTCGCCTTTCTCCTTAAAAGGATCCAAGGTACTTTACATTATTAAAAGACAATGTATTGAAAGCTAAAAACAGTAAGTATACAAATACTAAAAAACACAAACAAAAGCAACACCAAAAACACATTCAAAGCAGTAAGGCACAAGAGTCCATTAAAAAACCCCGCTCAGGCAAACAGTCACTAAGGGAAAGCTTGGCTGAAGAGAAGGGTCTTTGTATAACAGCAGAGATTAAGTCAGTTGCCTCCTGTGGGAGGGAGTTCCAAAGTCTGGGAACAGCAACAGAGAAGGCTGTCTCTCATGTTCCTACCAAATGCACCTGCAAAGGTGGTGAGACCAAGAGAAAGGCCTCTCCTGATGATCTGAACACCTCAGCAGGCTCATGAAGGAAGAAGCAGTCCTTGAGATAGCTTGGACTCAAGCCGTTTAAGGCTTTATAGGGTATTTTGAATTGTGCCCCGAATGAGCAGCCGGTGGATCTGCAGTAACAAGATGAGTTAGAGCTGAGAGAAAATTCCACACCACTTGAAATTCCATAATAAATAGATAACAATCACAACTTAAGTTCATCTTCAAGAGGCCTGCCACATCTAGACTGCTTCCCAATGGGCCATCAGGTTTTATAAATTGCCATAATCTTTACACCATTGCTAAGCTAGAATGTTGAAGCCTAAAGAGAGGAATCAAAAGTGATGTGCGGCTTTGAAACGTGGAGGATGCCTTGCATCTTACACTTGGACCAAAATGTCTTTTCTTTGCGAGTTAAATTTTGAGCAAATTAATGTATCTATGACATTTTATCCTGCCTTCTAACATACAGCACGTAGTCTCCTACTCCCAGTTTGTCTTTGCAATTACCCTATGAGAAAGGCTGTTCTCATGTCATAATCCCCAGCTGTTGTTGGTTTTCAATTCCCAGAACCCATAGACATGGGCTTTATTTGGGGGGGGGGGGGGTGAGAGAGTTAATCCTACAACATTTAGGGAGCAGAAGTTGAGAACTATCTGTTAAGATACGTCAACTTGCAGAAAGTCGCTTCCCATGAGATTTTTATGGCCAAACCAGGCTTTCAGGTCCAAGCCTTTTTAATATAAACCCAGCGTGGTAGCCGGTGGTGATATGCCAGTTCTGTATCACTTTTCAGTAATTAAGGCAGTCTTCACCAATCTGGTGCCCTTGTTGCCAATCATTTCCCATGCTCTGGGCAGGGAAACAGTCTGTATGGTTCTCATGCTACTTAAGAGTTCTCTTGGCTTTAGATATTTTCCCACACTCTTGGAAAAAGAGAACGGTTTCTTCCTTTTGCTTATTCTCCATAGGGCTTTCAAATATGTTTTCCCCAAAACTTTTCCCACATTCCCATTGTCTATATCAATACTTACATTAATTGACATTTGATATTACACATACCATCAACTACATAAGCCAGAAGCCTCTTTGTACTTGCGTCATGTTTGTGTAACTTGGCAGGGGAATTGCGGATGAGGTGCTGGGTCGCACAGCCAGTTGCGTGCTTTATTGCACAACTAAGATGCCTCTCAGCACCTTGTCAATCAGGTACAAATGGCTACTTTACTATCATGGCTATATTTACATGAACACCAGCACACTACCAGCCTAAGTCTTGTATTGCTGAAAAAGTAAACTCATTAACTCACTTTATAAGCATTCATTTATTTTAGCAGATTTATGTCTAGTGCTTGTTGTGATATGGACCTTAGGACAGTGATATCAAATTTGTGTAACTATATACTATATTTTTCCATGTATAAAATGACACTTTTTCCTAAAATAATTAGAGGAAAAATTGAGGGTCGTTTTATACACGGAAGTAAGGAGGGGGAAAGCGATTCCTTGCAAAGAAAGTGGAAGGGGAAAGCACTTTCCTCGCAAGAAAATGGAGGGGGAAAGCGATTCCTTCTTTCCCCCTCCACTTTCTTGAAAGTGCTTTTCCCCTCCACTTTCTCTGCAAAAAGCTGCTTTTCCCCTCGCAAAAAGTGGAGGGGGAAAGCGGGGGAAGTGCTTTCCCCCTCCACTTTTTGCAAGGGGGAAAGCAGCTTTTTACAAAGAAAGTGAGGGGGAAAGCACTTCCCCCTCTACTTTCTTACGAGGAAAGTGCTTTCCCCCTCCACTTTCTTTGCAAAAAGCTGCTTTCCCCCTCCACCTTTTGCGAGGGGGAAAGCAGCATTTTGCAAAGAAAGAAATTTTAGGTTAGAAAAGTGGGGGGGGGATGTCTTATACATGGGGGCGTCTTATACATGGAAAAATATGGTAATGTAGATTTATTCAGTCAGAGAGACAAAGAGTGAAATGATACAGGATGGTTCTTCTGGCCAAAGTTTTGTCTAAGAACACACAGCCTAGTTTGACAAAGGCCTTCTATGCTTCAAGCCACAGCACAAAGCATGGAAAATCCATCTGCTGGTTCTTTCTTCGTTGTATTTGAGTTGTGCATGGAGAGTGAATTATTCCTCATGTGTCTTCATGAGTATGGGCCTAAATCCCAGCTTTTGGCTGTGAAACTCAGAGGATATTTCTCAGCCCAACTGGACCGTAGTGAGAACAATATGGTAGTAAAGGAGGTAGCTTCTTGGAAGAACAAGTCAGAATATTGATCCATCTTGCTCAGAATTATCAACAGACTAGTTTTAGCTCTGTAGGGTATTAGATTAAGGTCTTTATTGGCCCTGGCCTGGAGATACTAAAAACTGGGCGAACAGAGGTGAGCGACTTTGAGCCTTTAAGTAACAATTTTCGACTTCTCAGATCCTCTGGGGATTGCACAGAATATCCAGAATACCCCCAAAATAAAAAGGATGGAACAAAGGTTTCTGGATAAATTGTATTTTTAATGTTAAACAGTACGCATGGAAGTGCAGCTGCAGCCTTTTAAAGAGGTGATTTACCTCTCCTAGTGACTGTCATCAATGGCAATTGTGGATGGGAGCTGAGGTAAAGGGAATTTTTGCAGTGGAATTTGAGGGCTGTGAACCACAAAAGAAGCTTTGGATAGCTATATTTTACAAGCCTCTAGTTTTCAAGTAGTTTTTTTTTCATTCTTTACATTTGGGGTCAGTGGGTCCCAGGAGCCAGGAGCTGAATATTGGTCCTCAGTCCTGCCAGAATTGCCCGTCTATATTGGAGAAATAGCTCCAAGGGCTGTTTCCAAAGGTGGCATTTCCTAATGGTAGCCTTCAGAGGAAGTTTTCACTGCCATAGAAAAGACTTAGGAGAACCTTACCAGTTCATGCTACACTCCACATGCCTTTAGGTTGTGAGAGAAGTTGTCAAGAGCCTTGTGGCACAGTGATTAAACTGCTGTACTGCAGCCAAAACTCTGCTCAAGACCTGGGTTCAATCCTAGGTAGCTGGCTCAAGGTTCACTCAGCCTTCTGTCCTTCTGAGGCTGGTAAATAGAGTACCCAGCTTGCTTGGGGGGGGGGGGGGCAATGTGTAGCCTGCAATATTAAATTGTAAACCGCCCAGAGAGTGCTCTAAGTGCTATGGGATGGTCTATAAGCAGCACACTTTGCTTTAGGTTGCCCAGAAAACCAAGAATTGTAGTCAAGATTGCAGACACTCATTAACACTTTCCTCATATGTATAACATTTACAACTTTTTTTTCCAAAGGAGAAGAAACACCATTCCTGTAATACATTTCACACATGCTAGAACTGAAACCAGAAAACCCTTTAAAAGAGTATGAGAAACAGTGCTGTATAAATAAATGTTTTATGTTGCACAGCCCCATGAAATCTAAGTTCAAAGAGATCTGGAGAGCAGAATCTGCACACACACACACACACACACACACACACACACACACACACACACACAAATGGTTAAACCTTCAGTGGTTAAGAAGGGCTATCATATATCTTCCCTGGTCCTCAGCCAATTTTTATAAGCATCTGCAGATTCACTCATCATTCATTCCCCACAGAGGACATCAGGAAACGTCTGAAGCGAGGGCACCAAATGCATCCGGTGTTCTTCTGTCAAGTGGGGGCAGGAAAAGTGCAGAACACCCACAAAGTTGTGTTTCTCTCGGCATCCCATTTCAGCAACACCTTCCTTGCTACAAATTGGTTGATCTCCCATCCTAATAAAATAAATACATCCGGATCTGAGAAGAGACTCTCATTATAACAGGGGTCGGCCACTTGGGGCTGGTCAGATACTGTTGGATTGCAGCTCCCATCAGCGCTAACAGCATAGCCATGGGAATTGTAGTTCAACAACATCTGGAAGGTCAAAAGTGGCACATGGTTGCTTTGTAGTTACAGTCGTCACATGGTTACTCTGATTTAAATGAAGTGCCCACATGTCTGATTAGAAAAGAAGGAACAATGTAAATTTCGTATGAGCGGATTTTTTTCCCAATGAGTAGGGTCAGATGATTAAAATCTGGAGGTATGGATTTGAACCCTCCCTATGAAAACAAGCATGTTTTGAAATCTGCAGTTCAAAAATGCAAGTGTTGCAGTTCTCATTTTCTTTATGTGAATCTGAATCCCAATTGTCAGCCTTTTAAATTTCATCGTACCAACTTCGTTTCATGTTTTTCTTTATATGAATTTCCCACATCCTTCCACTCGCTGCTGAAGAATTAGAAATAGCTTACTTAGATTTGATTCTGTGACTTTTTTTAAAATTTATTTTTTATTTTTAAAAACTAGGGATAAGGTAAGGAATACAAAAGGTAGAGGGGGATGTAGGGGAAAAAGAGAGAGAGGAGGAAGGAGAACATAAAATGTACTGTTATCCAATCTGTTTGTTCACGTTGCGATATCAAGTCCACTTTTCGCCTTTTTACAATATGATTGCCCTCCAGGTTTCAACTTACAGTTACATCTTAGTTTAATTCTATGTTATTCAAGCTCTATCTGGTGACTCAAGCCATTTATATAATAAATCCCATCGTTCAGTTGCCTTTTGTATTGGATATGGTTCTGTGACATTGACAGCACTCACAGAACACTGAAATTGTGATCATTATATGCATATGATGGGTGGGTATGGAATAGGTCATTTTATTGCTTCCTTGCTTACTACTTTTCTTTTTCAACGATCCTGACACTGGTATCATTAGTAATTCCATGTTACTTTCTTTTGGACAGGTATGTGATTCTGATACAATGCTTGATCCAGCTTCATCCGTGGAAATGGTAAAGGTTTTAGAAGAAGATCCAATGGTTGGAGGTGTTGGGGGAGATGTACAGGTGAATATAAACGTTTCTGACATGTTAGACTTTTCATCAAAACCCTTTTCCACATTTAGGATCACTTCAACTTCAATCTTACCTTTTTTGCAACGATTAGGTCTTATGTAGGAAAACGTCAAATACATATTATTTATTAAATCGGTGAGTTACACTTTCTGCTTACCATCTGGTTAAAGCAATGCATAATTAAAAAGTCATTAAAGCCACAATTGCACACCAACAAACTGAAGAAGCACGTTTGAGTGTGATATTAAAACTGAAAAGTGACAAAACATTACGCAGTCTTAAAAGCCCAACAGAACAAAACGGTCCTTATTGCCTGTTTTAAAGGCAGATAAACAAGGAACCAATTTCACCTCCTTTGTGGGGAGAAGTTCCATAATTGGAATGTTCATACAAAAAGTTCATATCCCAGGAATCTACCAATCTTGACTATGAGTGCATTTTTTCTCTGAAAGCACGAGTCAAGAAACCACTAGACATCAAAGCTGCTTGATCCATATATTTACAACAAATGAAACAGATGTGTTGCTTCTACATGCAATACAATCACACAACATATGTGCTATTTCTTTCTGTGTAGGAAGCTGCAATACCCAAACTATCCCCTCCTCTGTTCTGTAAAGCGTAAATGAGGGTGCAACAAGACAGCGAGGATTCTTTGTGATTCCTGCCCATGGAAATTGGGTCTCCATTGGTGAAATTGCTGTAGTTGTCCAGATGACAATTTGCAGGAGTCAGCAGGGGCAGAGGCAAGAGAGAGCTTGATTTGCACTGACCTCCAATAGCAGAAGCTGCCATAAGGTGCTAACACATGCTAATTGGCTATTTCCACCTCTCTTCTCTCTGTCGTTCTCTCCTAAGTGCCCTAGTGAAAATCTGTTCTTGTGCTGAGTGCAAACTTTTTTTTTTCAAAAAATGGTTTGGAGACAAGGGGTGCTCAGTTGAGGAGAAAGTGCCCTTTTGCATCAGATCACATTGGCAGAAAGCAGACAAACGTGATGTGAAACAGATCAGGACAATTTTAAACCTCTTCTGCTGGCTGAACAAAAAAAGATGACTACTTGCTCAAAAAAGATGATTCCACAAAGGGCTTCCCTGGATTGAGGTTGATATGTGTAGTCACTGGGCTTCAGTTCAAATTCATCAATGCCCGGTCTAAAGTAAATTGCAGGATAAATGGCCAATGTAGTTGTCCCCTGAGCTTTGCTCCAGAGACCTGTTTGCTTAAAATTCATCCAAATGTATTTGTAAATAGGCTTGGCTATGAAATGATGATCAGGGATTAGGAGGGGTACTGCTGGCATTATTACATGTGGTTCTTATGGAATGTATTCCATAGGAAGTGCAGCTTTTAAAACACTGGAGTCATCCATATTGTGGCATGCGGTGATTTTTGACTAATAAAAAAATCTGCCTGCCACCCATCCTGAGGTTTCCAAAGTCTTCCCCAGGGCAAAAGGGAGCTCTGGGGAGCCTCAGAAGGAGAAACAGGGGACAGGAAGCTTCATATTAATTTAAATTAATAATTTCCTGTGCCCTGATCTGGTTTATGCCAGTGGAACTGTGCCAACAGGATTGCACCTATTGATTCGGAATCCCCCAAGCCTGACTAAGGAGTTCTGTAAGTTACAGCCCAAAGACAGACATTTCTAAACTCTCATTGTGGGACACATACTCAATTTGTACATGGGCCTGTCAGGGGACTCAATGATTTTTTATGAAGCCAGAGTGTGACATAGAACATAACCAGAAAATTGGAAATAACTAATTACAAACAACTAATTTCTTACAATTAGTTTGTTTCCCTAGTAACAATAATATTACATTGCAACTAACTCAGTGAGTTCTGGAATAAAATCACGTATTTTATGTTATACCTGACGTTTTTTAAAACTTGTTTTCATAGTTAAGGGTCTATGGCTTTCTCAAATGGCAAAAGAAGAGTATCTCATGGTTTGAGTGATGGCTCATGCTTTTGCCTTGTGCTCTGTTGTGGGTGCCGGGTCTACAACACAGTGGATGGGAAGAGACATCAGGGCTAGCCTAAGACATTTTACCACCTGAGGCAGAACAGCAAATGGCACCCTCAACTTACTTACATCAAAGTGCATCATACCTGAAGCTAGGCAAGCTATACTGGCACCTGAGGCAGAAAATCCACAACTGCCTTATGCTATACCTTATTGTCTTATGGCTCTGGAACTGGGAAAAGGTGCAGAAGAGAGCAACTAAAATGATGACTGGGCTGGGGCACCTCCCTTATGAGGAAAGGCTACAGCGTTTGGGGCTGTAGAGGAAAGGCGCCTGGGGGGGCATGATTGAGACGTATAAAATTATGCAGGGAATGGATAAAGTGGATAGAGGGAAGCTCTTTTCCCTCTCACACAATACCAGAACCAGGGGGCATCCACTCCAGTTGAGTGTTGTGAGAGTGAGAACAGACAAAAGAAAATATTTATTTACCCAGCATGTTGTTAGTCTGTGGAACTCCTTGCCACAGGATGTGGTGATGGCATCTGGCCTAGATGCCTTTAAAAGGGGATTGGACAGATTCCTGGAGGAAAAGTCCATCGCAGGTTACAAGCCATGATGGGGATGTATAATATCCAGGCTTCAAAGGAAGGTACCTCAGAAGGCCAGATGCAGGGGAGTGGTATCAGGAGACAGCTATCTAGTTGTCTCGCGTGCTCCCAGAGGCATCTGGTGGGACCACTGTGAGATACAGGAAGCTGGACTAGATGGGCCCTTGGCCTGATCCAGTAGGGCTTTTCTTACATTCTTATGACAATACAAATACCATGGCAACAAATTAAATAATTAGGAATGTTCCATCCTTTCATAACACTCAAAAACAGCTGCCCAAGGTCCTGCTACATCCCAGGGCCCTCTCTGGGAAAATGCGTTTTGTGTTCCATGCCTTACGTTTTCTTAAAAGTGTAACTAAAAAGGGAATTATTTTACTTGCTATTAAGGTACAAGAATGTGAAAAGAGACTTGGAAAAGTAGTTCTGTCAGTAACTACACTATGGTGGGGTGTGGGGCTTGGAACTAAAATTTCAACAAAATACTTTTGGGAATAAATTTCCAGCATATGGACGTTTGCTTGTGCTGGCGCATTACAGGAGAAGAGCAGTGGAAGTCGTTCTGTTTTTAAAAGATTCTTGTCTGCCTTTACTAATCTTTTTATGGAGTTCCTGATAAGCCACTGTGTAATCACAGGTTTTACCACAACATAAATTCAAAAACCGCAGCCACAAATGAGTCATTCCATCAATATGTGTAATATTGGTATAAGGCATATGGAAGCCAAAACAATGGAAATTACGCATGAAAAATAGGGTGGAGTGATGGGAGAGAAAATAATCAGAAATTGTAGTTGGCAGAAGTATATTTATGGCATTCACCTCATGTTTTTTTAAAAGCCAGCGTATGTTATTTTTGTTAGGAAACAATTTTAAAAATTTCTGTTTTTATTGTAGATTTTGAACAAGTATGATTCGTGGATCTCCTTTCTCAGCAGTGTCAGATACTGGATGGCCTTTAACATTGAAAGAGCGTGCCAATCCTACTTTGGCTGCGTGCAATGTATCAGTGGACCTTTGGGGATGTACAGAAACTCCTTGCTGCACGAATTTGTGGAAGATTGGTACAATCAAGAATTCATGGGATCTCAGTGTAGCTTTGGGGATGACAGACACCTCACCAACCGAGTCCTGAGCCTCGGCTATGCAACAAAATATACCGCTCGATCAAAGTGCCTTACTGAAACACCCATAGAATATCTCAGGTGGTTGAACCAACAAACCCGTTGGAGTAAATCCTATTTCCGAGAGTGGCTGTACAATGCAATGTGGTTCCACAAGCATCATCTGTGGATGACCTACGAAGCCGTCATCACAGGGTTCTTCCCATTTTTTCTCATCGCCACGGTCATCCAGCTTTTCTACCGAGGGAAGCTGTGGAACATTCTCCTTTTCTTGTTGACAGTCCAGCTTGTGGGTCTTATAAAGTCTTCCTTTGCCAGCTGCCTTAGAGGGAACATTGTCATGGTGTTCATGTCCCTTTACTCTGTGTTGTACATGTCAAGTTTACTTCCGGCCAAGATGTTTGCAATCGCCACGATAAACAAGGCAGGATGGGGCACATCAGGCAGAAAAACTATTGTGGTCAATTTTATAGGGCTCATCCCAGTGTCCATTTGGTTTACAATCCTCTTAGGTGGTGTTATTTTCACAGTCTACAAGGAATCGAAAAAGCCATTTTCTGAATCCAAACAAACAGTGCTGATTATTGGTACGATACTTTACGCGTGCTACTGGGTGATGCTTTTGACTTTGTACTTGGTTCTCATCACCAAATGTGGCAGGCGGAAGAAAGAACAACAGTACGACATGGTGCTTGATGTATGATTTGACCACTGTGTCTTTATCGTTTTATTTTTCGGGCTGCCCATGGGAAGTTTTTCAAGCGACCTGATGACGAACCTTCTAGGGTTTATGGCACTGAATTTGATACCATCAAGGGAAAAGGATCACTGCTGCTTGGAACTGAAAATTAACGAAAACATGACCATGCCAAAGCAAACTAAAACTAAAACTAAATATGTGATTGTGCCTTGGGGGGGGGGGGAGGGGAAAACGAAATCACATGGATTAAACCCATTCCTGTGGGTAGTCTCTGATGATGCACTTTCTTCTGTTGTGCGTATGCCCAAAAGTGTTAACGTCCTATATATACCTCATTGGTCATGCTCTTGATGTGGACGGACATGGAAGAAAGGGAGTCTTGGAGACAGAAGCAAAGGATCTGGGAACCCCTTGCAACCTAATTTATGAACTTCTTGTTCTGTGATTTACCTAGGAAGGTCTTTGTGGGTGTGCGTGTGTAAGCGGGTGTGGGTGTACCTGTTGGTATATGTTTGTACGTTGACAAGTTTGTGTGTTAGGCTGTCAATTGTAATTCCAAAGTCAATTTTTATAAGGTTTGATGACCAAGTGTGGTTTTTATTTTGTATAATTGTAATTATTTGACTTTGTTTACTTTTTATCAGTTTTTTTTTAAAAAAAACAATCTCGTATTTTATATCCACCAAAAAGTACACTCTTTCCTCCCTCGCCCCACATTCTCACAGTCTCTCTTCTTTTTTAAACAGGCTTTGAAAAATGCCTCCTTTAAAAACAAACGAAACTTTTGCCCACAATGTGAAAATGAATGCTGATTTTATATATATCTATATATTTTTCACAATGGAAAGAATAAAACTTCTCTCTGTACTTTTAAACTTACGAATAGTTATTTCTGTAAAAGTATTTAAGAATGTGCTTTTGATTTTAATTTTGTACGAAAAATGCCAACTTTGTGTTAGTTTTTGGAGACAAAATCGTTGTGCGCAAGGGAGAGCCCAATCCTCCAGGAAGTTCTTCAGCACAGAACCCATTGAAATGAATGGTCAACTGCTCAATTCAAATGAGGCCTGCAACAAAATGTTGCAGTGTGAAATGCTTTGTTCAGGGCTCCAGTCGTCTGTGCCCTATTCCAAGATTGTCCGTTCCCTGGTGCTTCCTCACAGAAACAGCTTTCTTCCCTCAACAGATTAACAGCATTAAGAACTTCCTGAGGGATTGTGCCCAGCAAGGCCAAAGGGATAGATATGTGCAATCTTTTTCCACTCAGAAATGTGGTAAGAGGGAATATTAACTCCTGTCAGATAGTGCACATTTGAGGATTAAAAATATGCCTTAATAGCTCTTCTTCTCTCACACACCCAAGAATCTGGTTCTGAACCCAGCGTTTTCCATTTTTTTATGAAAGATCTCCCAGTATTGATCATATTTCTTATTACCACTTATTACCATTATTTGAACAGTGGGACTATAGCACATCTCTTGGTTTCCATTTTAGAATTTCTGTTAACTTGGATGACCTCCTGAATTTGTCTGGCATCTCCCCTGAACAATTGGAACAGCTTTCGTTTGGTGCAAGATTGCAGCTTTAGGGCTTTTCGGCCCTACTCAGAAACCAGTGACAGAATTTAAAATTTCTATGGCAACAAAATAATCTGTATCACCTCATAATGCAGGTGTGGGATCAATTTTTTATTTTATTTTTCCTGTATATGAAAAAGCACCCTACATATATTAACTTTGCCCACAGGGACAATTTTTTAGAATGCCCTTCTCAGGCACATACTGTAATAATATCAGCAAATGACTCAATAAAGGAAGCCACAATCTTGAGCTTGGAAAGCAGGGCTATACATGATAGGATCTTTAGAAGGTCATTCATTCATGGGGTCACCAGGAGAGCACCAAGTTGATAACAAATATTCAAAACATTCAAGAACCTTCTAAAATAAGGGCCTTCCAATACGCCCCTCCCCTAAAGTTGTACAGTCCAGAATTCTATCACCTCAATTTCTAAGATGAAGGTTTAAGGTTATATTCTTAACTGGATGACTTAATTTTACTTATAATTAATGGTGAGAGGGGGAAAAGAGTAGCTTAAAGCTCCTGTTTTGGAGATGAATCCAGTTTTAGCCCTACTGAAGAGAAGATTCATTTAAATCAATGAGAATTAAGTTGTTCATGGCTAACTCAGAGTTCATTAATTTCAGTGGCTCGACTTTAAATCTATTATTACTTCACCTTTTCCACCACCAATGACTTCCCCATTCATTTTGATGGCCAGAGTAGCTTCTGGTGTTCACAGAAGTGAATGGTGTCTTCTTTTTAGATAGAAGAATCCCATGTGTATATATAATGAACTTCTGTACAAGCCAAAGACTGAAGCATAAGGAAGGCTTGGTACAAATGCTTCTGAAAGAAATGGAAATATAGACTGTCACCAAGTTGCACCATATATAATGTAATCTTAAAGCTATTGGTTGATTTTTAAAGCATGGAATTTGTAGAGTTTTCACTCAGAAAGCAAAGATACAACCTCAACATTCTAGATCTGTGGATTGAAGAGATATGCATCTTCAAGGATTCATAGCCTTCAATGCTGGGAGATATTCAAAACAGATTTGGAATTAGAAGATTCTGAAATAAATCAGTGTGTTTACACCAAACCTAGGTTTGGAGGAAAACACCACACCTTTTCTTCCATGCTCAAAACTGGCAACACAACCAAACAACCTGATTGTTCAGATTGTATGACATTAATCTTGCTATCTTTTCCAGACAAGAACAAAGTGTAAGGTTTACAAAGTGTAAGAAATTGGAATGTTAGGCAATTGTTTAGCTTTCGCAATGGTTTATAGGTGGAACCAGACACCGTTTTCGCTTTAGTCCCATAGAAATCAGTGGAACGTTAGTTATTATTAACTTGACTCCTACTGATTTCAATGGAACTGAAATGTTACAACACAATCTTCTACAGGTCTCCTCTGAAATAAATCCCATTGAGTTTAATCGGACTTATTCCTGGTAGCAGGAATAGTCTAGATACACCTCTGTGTGTCTATAAGAAAAAAGGAGGAGTTACTACACGTCTTTGTGGCAGTAATTCTACTTGTTTCCAGTCTCCACTGAAAGAACTTAGACCAATTGCTTATTTATTGGTATGCACAAAAGTTTGTTGGGATTTTTTTTGTTAAACTAGACCCAAATATGCAAATCTGGTTTTGAAAAAGAGGAATGTGATGCTTAGTTTTTGCCTAGCCAAAGGGGTGCAGGAGAAATGTTTATTAAAGAATGAAAAAAAAAATCAGCAAGATACTTGTGGATTATATTTGGATCCATTTTATTTCAGATTCTTATGTGGACACACCCTGTGGTAAAATAAAAGCCCATCTAAGTTATGTTTTTGTCCTCATTTTAATGCAGATATGAGTTTGATTTTGATTTTCTGCTGTGGAATGTGCAACACACATACTACCTTTTGTTTGTCTGATGTTATGGAAATAACATATTTCCTTGCAAATTCACCTTAATATATGCTTGCAACAGAGAGTGGTGGGGGTGGACCTTGATCCTTTTTGGTGACCAAATGGATCAGTATTAAACATTTTGAAAACAAAACAAGCAAGTCACACAAATGGAGAAAGTAAGTAAAAAAAGAAAAAAAACTTGACTTTTCCTTTGTAACTATTTATACTGTGTAAATTAAAGCTTTGGGGTAATAACGTTCAGTGTCAAATAAAATCCTCTCATTCTATAAGAGATTGAATTAATTGCCTGTATTTATTCTAGCAATTATTCAATGCATTTCAAGTATAGGTTGTTTAGTACAATTGTTACTTTAATAAATAAAATATTTTTGATACGATTGTGCGCATTTTGTATTTTTCATAGGCGTTGTTATGGCATGTATGAGTATTTCAAAAGGAGCCAAGCCCCAGGTTGACCATGGGAGATCAATTTATGGATGCAGGCTGTTTCAAAAACTCATATTCTGCCTTACAAATCTGTCTGGATGTTTTAAGACTTTTTAGGGAAACTATTCCCTCAGTCCCACGCATCCTAGAAGCACATCTGGTGGGAACAGGTAAAAAGACCTTCTCATTGACTTACCCATGTCTGTTGAGAAAGGCTGTGGTGTAGAGCAGGGGTCTCCAAACCTTTCAGAGTGAGGGCCACAACATAAATTTTCCTCAGATTTTTGAGGGCCGAAGGAAGACGCGCACACGCATGCCTGCCCGCCTGCTCGGCCGGATAAAAAGGCAAGGTGGTCCAGATGTGGCCCGCGGGCTGCAGTTTGGAGACCTCTGCTGTAGAGTCATAACTAAGATAGGGCATCTGGGGCTTTGACCCAGGATGCTGAAACCTAAGAGGACACATACTGCAAATGTGCTGCTGGAAGTGGGTGATCCCTTTTGCCCACCCAAAGTTCCTATACCACTTCCAGTCATCCTTCCCAAACAAGGATAAGTTGAGTCAGAAAAGAACCAAAATGGTTGTCATAAATTCAGAACTAGACATTCATTCCTCTGCCCCATCCCTGCATATATCATTCTCAAGTGACCCAGACTTAACAGTGTAGTGAAGCCACAGGAACCAGAATTATTGGTTCTTCTTCGTGGTGTGTGAATGCACACTATAGGGTTTAATCTGCGCTTGTGCAGAGGTTTCCGAAATATTCTAGAGCTTTATCACGCGTTCGCCAGGACCGCCCCCCTAGTCCACATGGTCCGCCCATCCTGGCGATTGCCTCAGTTCTTTTTTTGCCACTGCTGAGGTTTCATCTCTTGTTGAACTCTCCATTCGCCACTGCTTTCAATTTCTTCCTATAAAAAAATAACAGAGGGAAAATTGTAAGAGACTTTTTGAGCTATTTCTTGCTCTTTGGATCGCCCCCTTCCCCCCATGCCATTTATGGCCCCTGTACCACCGTTTAAGTGGTGCACCTCGTGCTCCAACAAGATCCTCCTCTCAGACAGACACGATCTTTGACTATTTGCTTCGGGGAGTCTCACCAGCCATCTACGTGCCAGTTTTACAAAAACTTTACTAAACAAGCTCTTAAGCTCAGAGAAGAACGTTTTAGATTTTTTCTTTGGGAGCATTCTCTACACCCAACACAAACTATGGAGGCTTACCAAACTTCTCAGCCCCACAAAGGATCCCCTGAGATGTCCACCGCTTCTCCGACAATGAAGCTACCAACTTCTAAATCCAAGTCTAAGTCCACTTCTAAATCTAAGTCTTCGACATCAACTACCAAGTCGATACCAGTACCGAACCTTCCTTCGGTACCAGAACACTCCAAGCCTAAAAAGACGAAGAAATCCTCTTCGGATTCCCAGTCCGCTAAAAGATCTACAGCACCCGACAAGACTACTCCGACAATTCTTTTACAGGACCAACCAACTGTCTGCCTTGACTCTCCGGATGATGATTTTATGCCACCACCTTCCGGTCAACCACTGTCTCCACTCCTTGCCCAGTCTCCATCTTGGGCTAATACCTCGGCTGAGGTGACAGTTATCTCCCAATCGGCACATTCGAGCCCCAAATCCATGGGTTGCTCAGTCTCTGTGTGTGACTCGGAGTCAGTGTCTGCTTTACCCGACCCATCACCTCCAGAAAGACTCACCACACACCAGAGACTTGCTGATCTGATGCTGATCTTGCACAACCTTCGACTTCTACGGGGTTGTTGGCATCCCATGAGGACTCGATATCGTCACCTGAAACAAGTCACGCTCTATGAACCACCAACTTATTATGAGCTTCCGCCCAAACGCTATCGACACCGAGCATATCAATATTGGCAACTCGATACTGAACTTTACATCGAACCTAAATGCTCATGGTATGGATATTACTATCCATCTGACGTATCGGATTCACCATCTCCTCCTCGGTACCGACCGCGGTCCCATGACTACTACCAAACCTCATCCGAGGATGACACCGCGCCTTTACCTACGGTATCGAAACTGCATAGATCCTCTCACAAGAGGAATCATTTTCCTGAGCCTTTCATAGGACAACAACCAACGGTACTGAAGCGATCTCGCTCATCGGTTAAGGCTCCAATTTCGTCTACTGAGCCCACTACACTTTCACAGGTCCATGCTTCTTCCTTACAAGTAACAACTACATATACTGGACCTCCACCTGCACCTTTTGATACTGCGCAGCCTCGTCAAAAGAAACACTCTAAATCTCATCAGTCTGCAACTCACTCCGTACCGGCCAAACAGGCTCTTGACAAGCCTACCTGTTACCTACCGGAGTCGCATCCCAATACCTCTGTCCCTCCGTATCATCATGCTTCTCAAACATCATCTCCACAACCTTCTGATTTGGATACCTCTGACTCCTTACCACTGCAGGAGCCCCCCCCCCCAATCTACCCACACCGGACTCAGACGTAGCGGACGTCACTCCTCCCTCGCCATCGGAAGACTTCTCATCCTACTCACAGCTAGTGCTTCGTATAGCCAAAGCCATGGACCTGGAGGTCCAACAACCAACCCAGTCTGAATCCGATAAGGTGTATGAGGACATTAATGAGGACCAGACACCACCGCTCCGTATGGGCTTTATTCCATCCTTGTTGAAGCTGATCAAGCAGTCATGGTCCAAACCATCCTCTGTACCACAAATGTCTCGGAGGGTAGAAAATTTATACAAAACGCATGGAGATAACACTCTTTTCCTTTCAAAACATCCACCCTCAAATTCTGTCATTGTGGATGCTACACAAGACAGAGCACAAAATCGCTCTAATGCAACTCCTAACAACAAAGAGGGCAGAAAGCTAGACATTATTGGACGCAGAGTTTATTCTCTCACCTCCTTTACCCACCGTGCCGCCAATTATCTCGCAGCTATGGGAGTCTATCATCGCTACCTTTGGAATAGGGCTCTTCCAACACTCCAGTCAGCGACAGATGAGTATAAAGCCCGTGGCCTCGCCTTTCGCCAAGAAGCTATGGCCCTGGCGTGCCAAGAGCAGATCACCCCACAACATGTCATTGAAGCTGCATCCAAACACATGGCTACCGCCGTAGCCCTTCGTAGGCACGCTTGGCTTCGCTCAGCCCACATCTCCGATGATGCCCGCATGCGAATCGAGAACTTACCTTTTGATGGCGGTGGCCTTTTCGACGACAAAACCGACGAAATATTAGACAACCTACAAAAATTGAGAAAAACGGCACATTCTTATAATACTCAACCATACTACAGACCCCAACGATACCAATGGCGTTGCCCCTACTCCTACCAACAAAACAGACAATTCTTTGACAAAAACAGATACTTACCACAGTCGTCATCACCATTTCAGCCCAGACACGTCGCACAAGGTCAGCGCCCCAAACAATCTTTCAGGTGTCCTGAAAAGAAAAGAAAACAGAGCCTTTGACTTTCCCATTGCTCAGATCCATTCACCCCATCTCTCTCCACCCAGCACCACTCATCTTTCAGCCCATCTTCCATCTTGGGCATCTATCACCACCGATTCTTGGGTCCTTCCTACCATTGCCACTGGCTACGCAATAGAGTTCGCATCCTCACCACCACCAAGAACCGTTCTAACATCACCATCGGAGGTTCTAGAACAAGAGATTCAATCCCTTCTTCTGAAGGACGCCATATCGCCTGTCAACCTGTCAGAAAACAATCCCGGATTCTTCTCCCGTTACTTCACTGTCCCTAAACGCGATGGAGGTTTTTTTATGTCACACACCCCCAGCTCCTCTATTTGTTTCCCCTAACAGACAGATTTGCCTTCGGGCATGACTGTTCCTTTTCTCCCTAATTACGCTGCCACCAGAGGATTACTTCCTCAATTCCCAATTATGAACCCAGAATCACTGATGTCAAATATAACAATGTTTATTTAAAGATTAACAGGTGAAACACATAAAGAAAATCATGGATGGTATGGTAGTTGCAATTCATTAAACTTCTTTTGCTTTACACATATGTTGGTTCATTTATATTCGTTTTCAACCACGGTGTAACTGTTTATTTAATTCTTATAACTTTCTCTTCTTTCAGTTCTCTCCTACGTTAACTTTCCAAGTATTCTCTTTTAAATCTTATCTTCCCTGTCTATCTATCCCACTATATATCCCTATCATTGTTCTCTCTCCAACTTTTCCCTTGTCCTAACTTTTTCCTAGCTGTCCACCCTAACTGATTCCAACTGTCCTCTCTTTTTTTTTCCTCTTGGTTCCGCCCTCCTGTCCTATCATTGGCTCCCACATCAGGGTTCTAACATGATGGACAGGCGTGACATTTGGACTGTCCGTCACAACGTCCCATTCTCAACCTCCGAGATCTGAACTACTACATCGTTCAAAAACATTTTCGTATGGTGACGTTAGAAGGGATCCTACCCATTCTTCAGGAAAATGACTGGTTTGCCATCATTGACTTAAGTGATGCCTATTTTCACATTACCATCCGCCAAGACCACTGTAAATTTCTCCGATTCTCTGTAGGAACCACCGCCTACGAATTCAAGGCCCTTCCATTTGGTCTCTCCACTGCTCCACGGGTATTTACAAAATGCATGGCTCCAGTAGCAGCTCATCTATGCACTCAGGGAATCTCCATCTTCCCTTACATAGACGACTGGTTGCTAGTCTCCCCCTCACACTCTCAGGCCTTAAGAGACATACACATGACTCTTTCTCTCCTTGCGGATCTGGGCCTCGAAGTCAACAAAGAAAAATCTATACTAATCCCTGCACAGAGAGTCACCTACATAGGTGCAATTCTCAACTCTCGAAAAGCAAGAGTTTTCCTTCCTCAAGAAAGAGCAACAAAACTTCATGCTCTTATCCCACTTTTTCTGCCTTATGTCATGGTCACCGCGCATCAGACTCAACGTCTTCTTGGCCTCATGGCCTCTACTACGTCAGTCATTCAGCATACCAGACTAAAAATGCGCTCCCTACAGGCGTGGTATCTGTCTCTCTTCGATTCAATGTCAGACCCACTTTCCAAACTCCTGCAGGTTACACCCGAACTCTCAGCCCAACTTCTCTGGTGGGATACTCCAGCCAACCTATTCATCGGAAGGCCCTTTGCACCTCTTCAACTGACAATCCAAGTCACTACCGATGCCAGCTCCATCGGATGGGGAGCACGTTGCAACGGCTTACGTGTCATGCTACCTGATCTCAAACCGAACAAGACCTTCATATCAACCTCGAACTACTAGCCATTTTCAAAGCCTTCCATGCTTTCAAACCTGTCATTATCAGCACAGCTGTGCAAGTAACCACAGACAATACCACAGCACTTTTCTACATAAACTCTCTTCTGTTGCTGTTCCTTACCGTTCAACTCTGGGAGTGGTGCCTCAAACATCACATTTTTCCTATAGCAGTGCACATCGCCACTCAAGACAATCACATAGCAGATTCTCTAAGCAGGAGTCGG
This sequence comes from Intellagama lesueurii, assembly GCA_037013535.1. NCBI lineage: Eukaryota > Metazoa > Chordata > Lepidosauria > Squamata > Agamidae > Intellagama > Intellagama lesueurii. The sequence goes on from JBAJHW010000004.1 coordinate 15,762,941, forward strand.
ACCCAAATGCACGAGTGGACTCTCGACCAGGCTGTATTTCTCCGCCTTTGCAAACCCTGGGGACGGCCTCGCATAGACATATTTGCCATGTCCCAAAACTCAAAATGCGCTCTCTATTGCTCCAGAGCAGGCATAGGCCCAGGCTCTCTTGGGGATGCGCTCATGATCAATTGGACCGCAAATCTAATCTACCTTTTCCCGCCTATTCCTCTCTTCCTCAGGATGATACTCAAACTCCGTCAAAGCCACTCCAACGCTATTCTCATCGCCCCGTGGTGGCCCAGGCAGCCGTGGTTCACCATGCTCCGGTCCATCTCCACAGACCATGTTCGCCTGCCCCCCATTCCTCACCTCCTCACTCAACATCAGGGCAGAATTTACCACTGCAACCTTCACACTCTCCACCTCACAGCGTGGAGGATTTGCCCTCAGTAACAACCATTTTAGCTAACACCCGAAAGCCTGCTACAACACAACTTTATTCTTATAAATGGGCTGCTTTCCAGAAATTTGCAACTCAACGGAACCTCCCAACCAATCCAACAACTCTTACATTCCTTTCTTATCTTTTTAATAAGCAGCTTTCCCTGTCCACCCTCAAGATTTACATTTCCACCATGGTCGCACATCATCCTTGAGACTCAGACGCGGCCCTACTTTTTCGTCACCCTACACTGAAACAGTTCCTCAAGGGTGTCTCCAATATGCAACCTCCTGCACCTCCTCCACCTCCGCAATGGTCCCTACTTACCGTCCTCCAACGTCTCACACTTTCTCCATTTGAACCACTTGCTACCACATCTGAACGCTTCCTCTCCTTTAAGACTCTTTTTCTAGTGGCCATTACTTCAGCCCGTAGAGCCTCAGAACTGGCTGCTCTTCAGGTAGACCCTCCATTCCTCCAATTCCACCCTGACAAGGTTACTCTTTATCCAGATGTCTCCTTTCTCCCAAAGACTGTATCAGACTTCCACCTCAAACAACCTATTGTTTTACCCACCTTTTTTCCGTCACCGACAACTGACCTCGAACGTTCCTTCCATATGTTGGATGTCAGACAAGCCCTGACATTTTATGTCTCACAAACTTCCTCCTTCTGCAAGTCAAAATGGCTCTTTGTCACACCACACCTGCCTCACAGAGGCTCTCACATTTCTTCTCAGACCATCTCTCGCTGGATCGTCACAACTATAAAGTTGGCATACCAACTCGCCAAAAAGCCTCTGCCTGTAGGCATTAAAGCTCACTCCACGAGAGCTCATGCTGCCTCCACAGCCTTTCTCTGAGGAGTACCTCTCCCGGACATCTGTAAGGCTGCTACCTGGGCAACCCCTTCTACGTTTGCCACTCACTACCGCCTGGATGTCAGGGCTAAGACGGATGCAGCATTTGGCAGGGCTGTGCTCTCTTCTGTCCTTCCGTGACGTCCCTCCTCCGGTAAGTCAGCTTGTTAATCACCCTATAGTGTGCATTCACAGAGACCATGAAGAAGAAAAAGAGGTTACTTACCTGTAACTCTGGTTCTTCGAGTGGTCATCTGTGAATTCACACTTCCCGCCCGTCCTCCCCTCTGTCCGTCACGTCTGTCTCACCTTTGATGCAGCGGCGGGCTGTTCTTAGGAACTGAGGCAATCGCCAGGATGGGCGGACCACATGTACTAGGGGGGCGGTCCTGGCGAACGTGTGATAAAGCTCTAGAATATTCCGGAAACCTCTGCGCAAGCGCAGATTAAACCCTATAGTGTGAATTCACAGATGACCACTCGAAGAAACAGAGTTACAGGTAAGTAACCTCTCTTTACTAATCTACCAGGCTGTTCATCCTTTTTCATCTTGCTTCCACCAGCATGCTCAGACCTTATTATTCAGGCAGGTTGCTGTTTATTTTTTAACTAATATTTACTTTAATTCTGTTTTAACCCTCTTTTTTATTGTCATAGTTTTCATTTAAAGTCTATTCACAATAGCTCTCCTAAATACTATGATGTTTGGACAGCAACTATGGATATAAATTTAGTTTATGAATAAACAGGTCCTGAGTTCTCAACTAATGCAAAGTTGCATTTCAGTACACATTTCCATCTGTGTCAGGGATGCATGTTTTGTTCAAACTCAGAACTGGTCAGAAATTAAATTCAGGATATGACTGCACAGTGGGAAAAATCTGCATGGATCCACTGAAAACTTGCCCCCAGGAACTTGGTTTCTCCCAGTGAATTCACTTTAGCTGACCAGACTGCAGGCAGCAGAGGCAGCATCTGTCCTGATTTTCAGGAGGCATGGCTAAAGCTAAGCCATTTTAACATGCTGCAAAGAAGTGCTGATTAACCATTTCCTTCTCTCTCCCTTTTCTCTCTCAATCTCACGTCTCCTAGGTGCTTTACTGTAGCTTTGTTTCAGCCCTGGCACCAAGCCTTTAAAAGTTCCCTCCCTGCTTTGCAAAGCAAGACTGTTTTTACTGAAAACGAAAGCAGTTACCTTGCATCAGGATTGTATTAACATGAGGACGGGCTCAAAATGCTTCTAAATGGAAATATCACACACACCCTTCTATTTATGATGGAGAAGATAGATACAAGATAGAAATCTGAGGCAACTTAGAGAGAAAGTTTTGGAATCAGCATCCATAAAGAATTGAAATGCTGAATTTGGAGACAAGGGCTTTTCTGTATTGGCATAAGCGATTGCCCGGCCTGAACCAATGTGAATGCATTTGTGTGGGGGGAAAGTAGAAGCCCTAGCAGCAGAGGAAAGAAATACGAATGAAGTTGTGTGGAGTAGGGGGATGTAAAATAATATGAATCTTACCATTCCAATTTCAGAGCAATTCCCATATTATTTGCCAATGTAGTCACTCCCTCAGTAGGAGCCCTTTCCCCATGTGCCGCACTAAAACAAGGCCTTGAAGCATGCTCCAAACTAGAATCTCCATTCTTGAAGGCTTCGAGGAACAAGTGATTTTTTGGCAAAAAAAAGAAGAAGAGGTTAGGGAGTTGTTATGGGACTCAGAAGAGCGCACTCAAAACAGCCTTGATTCCCTCATCAGTACATGTCAATTGCATCTTAGACAAGATCTTTCCCATTTCTCTGTTTGTGTTTGTGTTATGTGCAGTTAAATTGCACCCAGCTCTACAGCAACTCTTAATAGAGTTTTATTTATTTATTTATTAAATTTATACCCCGCCCATCTAGACCGAAGTCTACTCTGGGCAGCTAACAATAATAAACAGAATAAAAACAATATAATAAAATAAAGGTAATAAAATAAAGGTTTTGACGGTAAGTGAGATATTTGAAAGAGTAGGTTTACCAGTGCCACCTTCTCAATGAGTTTCTGTTGCTGAATGGGGATTTGAGATCAGGCCTCCTAAGTCCTAGTCTGTCACTCTAACCCAATGGTTCCCAACCTTGAGTCTCCAGATGTTCTTTGAATTCCACTCCCAGAAATCCTGGCCAGCAAAGCTAGTGGTGAAGACTTCTGGGAATTTTAGTCCAAGAACACCTGGGGACCCAAGTTTGGGAACAATTGCTCTAACCATTACACCACACTGGGGTAGGTAAAGTATTTCTAACAGGAACTACCAGACACTGAACCTGGCTCTAGGGTCTTTAAGGTCAATTAATTTGTTCATGGCGTTCACCTACCTTTCCTTCCACCTTCTCTTAGGTCCTTGTGCCTTTTAACACCACAGCAGAAATTCTGCAAGTGAAACTTTTCCTTTTCCTTGCAGTTCTCTTCTAGAAGGAGTAGTATTTGTTGATTTCTCCCTAAAACAGGTATTAAATGCATGAAAAATGTTTCTGCCCTAGACAGCTGGTATAGCTCCATGAATAGAGGTGCAGGAGTTAGAAGTTTGATTACCCATTGTGTCTCCCAGGAGAAAGAGTAGCCAAGATCAGCCAGAGCATTTGCAGCTGATGCACTCAAGTGCCCTACCTCATAGGTATCTTCAGGCAAATGACATGATCCACGTGTGCCACCAGATACAATCCAGAAACCACATCTCAGTACATCTAGGTATAAATCCAGGGAGAGTTCTAGATATAAATGTATAGGAAGATGCAACTGACTTGATGGTGCATAATTATTATTACTAACCTAGCTAGCATCTAAAATAAAGAAGTCCCACACTCATGTCACCCTTACTCTGAAGGAACACCCTAGCAAAACCTAGACCTCGGCCCCGAGACCTCAGAACATTTTGCCTGATGTGAAGCAGTGGGCCATTCCAGGACATACCTTCTGCACACGGAGACCACAAACCAATGGAAGAATACATTTGTCATTCATCAGGGAGCATGTTCAAGCTGTACATTATTTCCAGCTGTTCTGCACCATTAGTAACCAACTCATAAACCTCCACCAGGGAAATATGAGACATAGTCAGAGACTTGTAAAGGCTGATTCAGATGCATTTGGTGAATGAGAAGGAGTAAGAACCTTTATCTGCTATCCTTAGGCCAATGAAAAAGCCATAACAAAATGTGCAAACCTTCACAGGCCTCTTCTTCAGACAAAATGTTAACAAAACATTCACAGTTCTTTTTTTCCAGTCAAGATGCTGTAAAAGCAAGCAGACGTGGGAGTAGGCAGAGTGGGAAATCACACAGAACAACCATGTAGTCCATGTGATGTCTTGAGATGTAATGGAGAAGGCCAGTAACACAGACATTGCAACAGGGCCCATCAGGTGATGAAGTATCTAACGGTGTTGAGATTTCGTACAGAACAGCCATAGACTTTCTGGGAATTTAAAAAGGCAGACAAGTTTAATCCTCAATCACAGAATATAATAAATCCCCACAGTCAACTCAGAGTTGTTTTCATCCTCTGTGAGATCACAGGCTTGCCTTACTCAGTGGGAAAGAAAGAACAATCCATCAGTCACGATGTCACCAAGGTCAGAGATAATTATATATGCTGGACAGAAGTCAACCCATGCCAAACTGGGTAGCTTTACTTTTGTGCTGGAGTGGTGGAACTTGATGTAAATGAAGTTCTAGGCTCAAAGTTCTTTTTCTCCAGTGTAAGGTCCCACTGTTGAATGGCCCAAATCCTCAAAGTGACAAACACAAAAGCAGAGGCACCTCGGTTGTCAATAAAACAAATTCTGAAATCCTTAGTAAGATAATATAATTATGAGGCCAATGGAAAAAAGGTATCTGTAGATTGTCTACAGAGTCTTCTGCTTTCATTATATCTTAAAACCGACATGCAGACTGTATGGACTTCCATACAAGGCTTTCCCGACTATTTTTGTAACAGCTTACTTCAGGAAAATATTTGCCATCTTGAAAGTCTGCATACTTTTTTGCAGTTTTTGGTTGGTTTCTCTGTTTGCCCTAAGAAAGACATTACTACACTATGGAGTTGGGAATTTGTTTTATAGCCTTAATTATACCTTAGTTATTGGAAAAGGAGCTAAGTACATGTAATTAAGGCCTGCCAGTCACAGTGGACCAAATCTTGGAAAAGTTACTTTCTTTGACTACAGTTCTCAAAATCTACTGTCTATGGAATTTATAATCCACAAAAGTAATTTTGTCCAGAGCTGGATTAGATGGTCTGCCTGTGTATGCCATTTCCATATAACTAGAGTTGTGTCAAAATTACTGTTTACACTTGGCCCTATGTTTGATTTTAGCTGGAGGGGGCAACAGATGCATGGGGGGGGGGGGAGAGAGTTCTTTCAGACCCACTTGCAGTGTATGCCTTCATTTAGCTGCAATTTAGGCTGGTGCAAAAAGGGCTCTTGAAAAAGAGAACATCTATTTTAGCAGGCAATTTTTAATAGGACAGCTAAAGAAGCCATCATTCATTGACTGCCAAAACTGTCCCAGTGTGCGATCATTTATAAGCCTGTGTGTGTGTTTGTTTCTAATTGCTATGCTTTCCAAAAGTAGGAGGAAACTTCGGCTGAGCATGTAAATCAGGATTATGTTTAAAAAAAAAATCTGTTAAAAGAACTTGCACATATTTTTGTGTCTTTTTGGTTGGCCTAAGCTGCACAGTCCCAGGGCGCCCCCAGAAGAAGGGAATGGTTAACCACTTCTGAGTACTCTCTACTTGGAAGAGGGTCACCATAATTTGGAACTGACTTGATGGCACATGATTATTGCTATTAAAAAGACATTACCAAACTATGGAGTTTGGTTTTTCTCCACCTTCTTGACTAACACAGTACCTTTCCGGTTACTCTGGCGGTCTCTTGCTGTGTGTGTGTCTGTTTGAAGGAACTTTCAATTTTGAAAGGAATACTGTATTTTCAAATGCAGAAAATCCAGCAGTTTCTAGCAGCAGCAAAGTGGGATATGACTATTCAGGTTAAACCATCAGCAGCACCGCAATCTAAGACAGTCAGGTACCCTCCTTTACAGAGTACAGCTCTCCATGTGAAGAGCTCCCCATTCTAAAGCTGTTATCTGCACTGAGGTTATATCAATTTGTTACCGCTTGAATTGGCATGCCTGCATCCCCAAGGAATCCAGAGACCTTTAATTTGGTGATGGAATTCGAATCCTCTTCTGTACTTCAGGCTAGTGTAATGGTGCTCTCTAGCAAACAAAACAAAACACAACTAATTATTTTACCAAACAATATATCCCAAGAGTCCATGGGATGCAATCATGATAGATAAAGTGGTAGCAAATGTAACTGTATAATGCAGATAACTCTCTTTAAATGCAGACTCTTATGGCTCTAACCCAAGGAGCTTGAGATTTCCTCATTAATAATTAGCCAGAGCAGAGATACAAGTTGCCTGAACAAACTCTTCCCACTATCATAATATGTATTATATTTCTTTTAGACTTATGGTAATTATTTCTAAATAATTGTCTGGGCATAAAAATTAACACACACACAAATCTTATGCTGGGTTTTCTTGTTTTGGTGACGCATAAATAGCCGCTCTACCTTTGAGGGGCATTCAGACATGGTTACTGATTCCAGTTGCTACATTTCTAACTTGAGATTAAGAAACAGACTTACAAATTAAAGTATTTTAAAATAAAATAAATCCCAAATTGTTTTTCATTGGGATTTATTTTTAAAAGATTTTTTTACCCCCCAAAACTCCATCTACTGGGATACTTTCCAATGAATGTTTGGAAGGCCAGTATTTATTTTAACAGCATTATGTATAGTTTTTATAAGTGGGTTCATGTAAGGGTGCAAGTGTGTGAATGTGTAATTTGCTTATTTAACCAGTTCTACAATTCAAATTACAGTAATGAAGATGAATGAGAGGAAGCAAGCGGGCACTAAATTCCCAGTGCAGCAACAGTCCTTGCCTTTTAGTCCTAGCCCAAGACGTTCCAGCTTGATGAAAGTGTTCTTCTACAAAGGAAAAATAATTCAAACCCAACTTTCTTGGCCTCCATGTAGACTGAAAACATTGCAAAACAGAATACGCCAAAGTATATGTTTTTAAAGGTTTTGTTGAACCCTTCCTTTGCTTTGTTCATTAGCTTGAGCCAACCTGACCAGGGCCTAATTATTCCAAGGGTAGATCTCTGATATTTCAACAGCAACGGCCTCAAAAGAAAGACTAGAAGCAACTCTTCTGCTGTTTTGTCACCAGAGAAACCTGAAAGGTCAGCTCAGATAAAGTTGAACAGAGCATGTGTAGTGACAATATCAGTCTACACCTCCCCTCTTGCTGGGATTGAAGAGGCTACGTAGTGGGATGAGGAAACTTCAGTGTAGTCCTTTACCTTTGGTCAAGCTAAGTGGCTTGATAGGCAGTGGCTCAGCATCCTCTAGTAGCCATTCCTCCCCCATAAAATGGCTCAAAAATGACATTGCTCTGGGGCATTGCAGTGGATTTTTGTAGTTTATGCCACCTTGCTCCCCAGGAGTGGTATGCAGGGAAAAGAAACAGCCCTGGTCACTGCTGATTTGAAAACAGCACCTGTGGAAAACTAACCAAGAAAAGAAACACACACTGGCATAACAACAACAAAATTCAGGCTACATTTATAAAAAAGAACCTTAAACCAGAATCCAGTTACAACCACAGACTGAAAGGACAATTACTGTATGTATGCAATGGTACTAATTTTTTTTAACTATCTGTTACACACTCTTGTGTACCTGATTGTGCAATCAAATGTAAGTCCAGTTGCCCAATGGACAGCAGGAAAACATGAAAACCACTTGCACAACTGTCCGCGCATGGGGGATAACCCTCAACAAGATTTGGCCTTTCATCAGTGCCCTGTTCAGAGTGATTTATGGCTATCAACCATCAGATGGTTTTTTTGCCTTCATGTTGAATAGTATCCAATAAAGTGGTGCAAACAGAATGAGCACAAGTGCAGAGTTTGGAAGTAATAATTTACTTCTCCACACCCCCCCCCCAACAAATACATAATGAAATTACATTTCAAAGGTAAACAAACTGGTGGAAATGAATTTATTGGTCACAATTTCTCATTACTTTCAAAAGTTATTTGAACAGACATTTTTACACATATTGACGGGAATTTTGACAGAATATTATGTCATTCTCCAATCAATCCTAAGAAATCCACCTACACGTATACACACAAACACATGCACACACACACACATACACACGGGGGAGGGGGGTAACAAAAGCAAAAGAGTGGTTAATGCAGTGATTTATTATTGGAATAATAAAATGAGGACGACTTAACTTTCTAAAAATCACAATGTGTAATCTTGTTTCTCACCACAGGCAACAAGATTTGTCAGAGCATCACAATTTTATAGGGCCAGTTAGAACCTTGTTGCTTCCTCATATCATATGATGTTTGTTATGGCTGCTCACTCAACCAGCCCAAAAGATCAGGGTGAACAAGTAACAGGAGCTATAAGAAAATGTAGCAGATGCTTCTTCCGCACTCAACTGTGGGAGATCGAGAGGACTACAGGTCCCATCCGTCCCAGACAACATAGCCAACATTTAGGGATTATGAAAATTATAATCCAAAATATATGGAAAGCACCAGATTGCCTAACCCTGCTTTATAGCTTGTCTCCCTTTCTGTCACCTGCCCCTCGTCCTTCCTCCAGTTTAAATCTAGATTCAAGGCCTGAGGAGAGGAAAATGTGACTCATTCTGGAATAAATACTGGGGTACCAGTGGATTACATTCTTGAATGCTGGGACTTTTCTTTTTTGTTGCTCATATTCTGAGCCTGTCAGTACTTACCGCGTTTTCCCGAAAATAAGACAGGGTCTTATATTAATTTTTGCTCCAAAAAACATATTAGGGCTTATTTTCAGGGGATGTTTTATTTTTTTCATGTACAACCATCTACATTTATTCAAATACAGTCATGTCATCTTCTGGTTGCTGCACAATGGTGGAGGGTGGGGTTTTACATAACTGGGGCTTATTTTTGGGGTAGGGCTTATATTTCGAGCATCCTGAAAAATCATACTAGGGCTTATTTTCAGGTTAGGGCTTATTTTTGGGGAAACAGGGTACTGTGCCTGATGCTGCTTCCTCATGCTTTATTGTGCATGCTAAGGCCATGAAACAGCAGTCAGGAAAAAGGGTGTGTTTGGTGCCACAGGCCAGTGGCTTCTAGGATATATGGAGTTTAGTTAAATTTTTCAGAAGCACCTCATTTAGTTACCATTTAGAAGCACCGGTTACTTTTAAAAGAACATAGCTGTGGTCATGGAGATAGGAAGACATACCTTTTGTGGTACAACTCCTAGACTTTTAGACAGGAGGGGCCTTTCTCTTCATCCCATCACCCTGACAGGTATGCTTGGTAGGGACACAGGAAAGAGCCTTCTCTGTCGCTGCTCCCAGACTCTGGAACTCCCTCCCACGGGAAGTCAGACTGGCCCCATCTTTGCTGTCCTTCAGCAAGTGGACGAAGACCTTTCTCATCAGACCAGCTTTCTCGTAGTGATTGGGTATCTGAGAGAGGTTCTAAATGGAGCTTTCTGTCTTGTTGCTTTGAATCTGTTTTTGAGGGTGATTTTGATTACCATTTTTAGTGTGGCATTGTTTGAGTCTTTAAAATATTTGTATACTTACAATTTTTAGCTTTTAAATACGGTCTTTAAATGATACCACCCACCTTGGGTCCTTTTTAAGAAGAAAGGTGGGGTAAAAATATTTTAAATAAATAAATAAAAAGATGTCCACAGCCAGTGTCGCTATTGGTGTGCTGACTATGGAATTCTGGGAGCTGTCGTTGAAAACAAAAACACTATCCTTCTCCATCTCTGTACAAAATCAATGAATTCTTTTTTTTGGTCCTTGGAGGTATAGCAGCCACTACTTAAAAAAAAACAAACCAGAGTTTCCAAGCACATGTTTTTCTGTACATCCATTAGGCAACGATACGTTGCTCTCTAAATCACAAAATCTCAATGATCTGCTTGGGTTTCCAAATATTCATACACTCCCACAAATGCTCCTTTATCTTTGCCCCTGCTTTCCTTTTCCCAGATTTCAAGTAGATTTCCTGCCTTACCCTGAAAGAGAAAACTAGCCCACTTCAAGAGATGCTGATCAGCATCATCCCACCCTTGAGATGGAACACATCTCTGTCCCTCTTTGAAGTGGTTGACCTCTGTTGAACCAGAGAAGGCAGGGCGGCTGCTTCTGATCTCAGATTCCCCCAGGGGCCATGAATTATTTGGACAATAGGCTACTTAGGAAGCATACTGGCCTACCAGGCAGCTAGGAGGGGAAGAGGGAGATAAGCAGTTCCATAGAGCTCAGGAGGTTTTTGTGTTTTTTTTTATGTGCAGACTTGAGTTATGTCAAAGGGAACTTCAAATCTATGCCAAAGAGAATTTAAATTTCCCCTTAGATTTTCCACAATTGCCCTTGCTATGTTAGGTCAAATGGCCTTACCTGATTCTTCCTGCATTTATATAACCTAATTCTCTCTGAAAAGGAAATTAAATCATCCTCATCCTCATCATCTTAGAACTGCAGAGCTAGAAGGGATCCTGTGGATCATAGGGTCCAGCCTCTGTAAAGGAGGCACAGTGGGGAATCGAACTCCCAACCTAAACCACCAAGCTATCCAGCAGTTCATCATCATCATCCTCAAATTCAACTTATTTCCCACTTTCCTTCATTAGCACCTAGATGGCTGACAATACACATAAACACATCACAATTAAAATAACAAATTATGAATATCTAAGATCACAAATCTAAAATTACAAATTACACTTGTCTGAAATTGAAAATAGATAAAACTACAGATTAAAAGTTGCTGCTGTTGTTTAAATGTCTAAAGCTGCCTCAAACAGCTGGTTTTATTTTCAAAAGACGTGGAGGCTGGAACTGCTTTTTATGCATTCTATTTCTGTAAAGATAGGTAAAAAGAAATGAAATACACTAGTAGACAATGAAGACATGGTCTCTTTTTGACTGCCTGGTCCTAGGTGCAACTAGAATTGAAACTGTTGCAAAAATAACTTTTTACAAGAATATTTGATGTTTATTTCAACAGAGTGCATCAGGTTAATGCTGAAGTTGTGGCTACTAAAGAGTTCACTGCATAAAAAACAAGTTTTCTTTTTTTAGCTACAATCAAAGATTCATGTTTTTACTGCTTCATGAAATCCATTCAGGGACAATGCAGGAGAAAGAACCCTGCACTTGGTTTTGGAAATCCCTAAAGTTGGCTTCTGTATGTGCAGGTCTGCTGAGCTGTTACATGGAAATCATATGAGTCTGCCTCTCTCCCTAGGCTGGGAGGGAAAGAATCAGAAAGTAACTGCAAACAGAAGGAAGAAATGAGCCTAAGAGCAGCACTCTAAAGGTAGATCTAGAAAACCCAAGAAAGGAAAACCCACTGGATTATTTTTCTACCTATTGTTCCTGACATTTCCATTCACATAACTTGTTCCATGCATTGGTGCTTTTATTTCCAACCATAATCCCGTTGCCAATGTGAGAAGAAGCCATGCTAGCTGGGGAATTTTGAGAGTTATATTCCAAAAACAGTACGTTTTCCCAGCCGTATCCTGCCCATTTGGAAGTAGGTACTACCTGGCTACATTGCAAATAAAAGCAATTTTGCAACTACTAATTTGCAACTGTTGTCCAAAAGTAACTTATTACAAGTAATTACATTAGCTACAACTTGTCACTTTCAAGCTCTGATAATTTGCTCGGAAGTAAGTCAAAACCAGTGCAATGGGAATTCTTGTGTGCATGTATGTGCAATCATGTGATTGCAGTCATAAATGCACTGGAGTACCTAAAAACAGACTGGTAACTGATTTTTTAGTGCCGTATGTGCATAGTGCTAAACATATCTCATGAAATAGCATTTCTTTGCCTGTTAAAAAAAATGAGAGAAAGTTACTTTTTTGGACTTTGGTTACACTATCTGTCATGCTTTGAGACCAGTGGGCCAGAGTGTTCAGAGTACTGAGGGCCAAACATGGAATTTTTCCCATCCTTGGCAAACTGATGGACAGCTCAGTGGTTTAGACAAATGGCTGCAGAACCAGAGGTTGGGAGTTCAATTCCCCACTTGGCCTCCTTGACAGGGGCTGGACTTGATGATCCATAGGATCCCTTTTGAGTTCTTCAGTTCCAAGATGATGATTATAAATACACACACCAGCCAGGAGCCAGATTCAGTTTTTGCTTTTGCATCCTGTCAGTACAAGATATCTCCTCATCTCTTTCCCCAGAGACAATGGAAGTGCTAATTTGTAGTTTCAAGATAATAATCACAGGAAACCAGAGGTGGAAAAAAAAACACCAAATAGGTGTAAAGTCAGTAATATATAAAACAGAATCTGCTCCCTCCTGGGGCTTTGGATAAACATGAAACAAGATATCTTTTTTTAAAAGAAGGGTCTTTTAAAAGGGAAGTGAATGATATATATATTATATATATATATCATATATATATATAAATTTAGTTACAGCTTGTTTAGTAAAATATTTATATACTGCCAAAGAACACCAAGGTCAGATAATTAAAACCTGTGGTGAATGTCAAAATTCTGAAAACTCACACTCACACACTACCCTTATCACCACAACAAAATTTAGGATGTACCAACATTATAAACCCAATCACAGCACACTAACACCAGTGTCAAGGTGTGAAATTTTGTGTATATAGAATGTTAAAATAATTTGAGGTGTATGTAGAAAAAGCAGTCCTGGAGATGTACATTGCATTTAAAAGTCTATGTACATTGCATTTAAAAGTTCTGTAAGGCTCTGAGGGACATGTTCAGAAATTAGACTCTCTGACCTGACACCCATATATCTCAAATGCAAAGCCCACAATTTACCTAATAGGGTTTGAGGCATACAGCTGGACAAGCACAAGTACCTGTTCCCATGACTAATTGGGTAGGTAATGCTCCGTGGTATTTGTACTGTGGGTTTGAGTCCTGAGAGCAACCTGCTCAAAAAGCTCAAAAAGTTCAAAAAGATGCTGAGGCTCTGGAAGGGGTGCAGAGAAGAGCAACAAAGATGATAAGGGGACCGGAGGCTAAATCCTATGAAGAACAACTAAAAGAACGAGGTATGTTTAGCTTAACGAAGAGAAGACTGAGGGGAGACATGATAGCAGTCTTCCAATATCTGAAGGGTTGCCACAGGGAAGAGGGCATTGATTTATTCTCCATTGCGCCTGAGGGTAAGACAAGAACCAATGGGTGAAAACTCATCAGAGGGAGATCCAACCTGGAAATAAGGAAGAATTTCCTGATGGTGAGAACCATTAAGCAGTGGAACAGCTTGCCTCCCAATGTTGTGGGTGCCCCATCACTGGAGGTTTTCAAGAAAAGATTGGACAGCCATCTGTCCGGGATGGTATGAGGTCTGGGATGGTATGAGTTCTCCTGCCTTGGGCAGGGGGTTGGACTAGAAGACCTCCAAGTTCCCTTCCAACCCTACGACAATTCTATGATTCACTTCTAGCACACAAAAACACAAGTGGGTGCCAATCTCCACCTATTCCTAGCCAACACCACAGTTTATAGGCTCGATGTGAAAGTATTTACATATGCTGTCCTAAATACCACGGTGGACTGCCAATTCCCTTCCTGTTCTTTTGCCCTCAGCTTTTTGTCATGCCACCCACAAGCCTATTGCTTGATTTAGAACAAGGCAAAGAAGAGAAGGCTCAGGCTACAACTTGTGAACTCTCCTTGAGATCAGTGGCACGGGGTCTGAAAATTTTGTTGCCTCTCAGCCTTTCCTTGTCCTACCTCTGTGACGTCACAAGGGCTTACCCCAACATATCAAAAGGGCCCACACCCTGTTAGGTTTTGACCCTAAAATCTCAAGGGATAAGATGCTATGGACCTGGCAAGCCCAGCTGTAGGTTGCAATCAGAACCCAGACCGGGGAACCTGAGGAGCAATCATTTGCTGGTGCCAAAGTTCAACAGGCAAACATTACTCCTGTATTAACAAAGGAAGGGCATATAGTCAGATTCTCAGTGTTCATTGTAAGCCAGGCTAGCATTGCCGAATCACCCACTTGGCTGGATATTCCTTGCATTTTAGTCATGCCAGCTGGTGCCCATTCAGCTCATTCAGCATGCCCCTATTCTAAGTTTTCATTTTAAACAAAAATCTCTGGTCCTTACTGATCTGGAAATATAAGGCAAAATGTACAGTCCCTTTTGTCTAGCAAAAACACACCAGACTTTTCATGCAATGAGTAAAGGCCATTCACAGTTTTACAGGAACTCAAACTGAGAAAGATGAAGAGGTAGATGTCAGAATTATGGAAGTGTTTGATCCTTGCAGGGAAAGCAGGAAATCCACAGCAATGAATGCTGACTGATGGATTATGGGAGCTGTAGTTCCCAAAAGCGACTTTTCTCAGCTCCGATAGCAGGCATGTTACTGCCTTCCCTGCTTAGCCAAGTGACTTGGAGTCATTATCTCTCGGGGTTCTGTGGTTGGTGGGCATTATTTTAAAAAGGAACAGATAGCAAAACCAACAGTCATGACATGAGAACACCACCAGAAGCCTATGCACATGGCAGAAGGTCATTTTTTAAATTATTTATATGGACCCACAGCTTTACCTGGTTCTCTTCTCCCTGGTTTATGATGAAAGCAATCTTGTAAGGGAGGTTTGGCTGAGGAGCCAGTCCAAGGATACCAACTAAGCTTTGTAACAAAACTGGGGTTTGAACATAGGTCTCCCTATTTTGAGTCCAGCACTAACCATTGCACTACACTGTCCCACAAATAAACAAGGCTGAAATACCGGCAGAAAAACAATACAGTAATTAAAGTACTTAATTAGTGTAATGTGGAAAAATCCATATTAATATGCAGGACATAAGCAGCACTTTTGATGTTCATACTATGCATATTGGGCTGCTTAACTATAATAAAAGTACCGCTTGTGAATTAAACAGATTTGAAGAAATTGAATATGACAACCCAAGTCCAATCTTAAGGTGTTATGCAGCTTGTGAACTGTCGGACCTGACATTACACACTTCTTGTTGCTTGAAGATGCTGTGAGGGACCGAGCACAAAGTCCTTTGACAGTTTATTTGCTCAAACCAGGAATTTCTGGGTTCGAGATCCTGACAAATTCCTTCTTTGCTCGCATTAAATGAAGCTGTTCTTTTATCCCAGACCATGTTCATCTATTTCAGGAAATGCAAGGGACAAATAACTCTTCTTTCTGTGGCCTTCTGAATGTTGCCTTCACTAAGCAATATTAATCCAAATGCTACAGCAATATTAAGCCCAGCCCGCTGCCATGACAAACCATTTCCACTTCAGAGGCACCATGTTAGCTTTCCTAAGACATACCTGTGGACAAGGAGTGTAAAACGTCAAAGACCATCGCACAGCAAACCATCAGAACAATAAAGCCCTGGTATGTCTAAAGTTCTCTAACACTTTTTAAAATATATATATTTTGGTGTGGCTTCAGCCTCACAAAAGTAGGCCTCTTTTCTAACAACTCCCTGTCCATGTTTTAGAAACATCTACCAAGAATAACGTTTCAGTGTTTGTTCATCTAGAAGTACAGGAAAACTGGCAGAAACCTTACTGCAAATGCAAACAAATGCATCATTTAGTGATGTCATGAGAACATTTGCTCTTCCTTTCATAGAAATTGTGTTTTTCGTCTTTTCTTTTTTTTGGAGGGAGGTTAATAATAACACCAAGCTGTACAATTAACTGTAAAAAAAACACCCGATATGATTTTTTAAAATCATCTAGAATAGTCAATAACCAGCAGCCCATCCTAGGCACATGTCTGTGAGAACTGCCTGGATGAGACCAATTATAGCCAGAAGCCAAAGTGGCAGTGTTTATAGTCTTTTTTCTACAGATGTGTCCTGGAATGAACCATAAAGCAAACACTTTACACATCAGTTCAGTCTTCGCCACCACGGCACTATGACTTCACACTAAGGGTTGGTCTTGTTTACAGTTTCTTTCAGGTACTAGAGTTGCTCTAGAATTCTAAACTGTCTTAAGTTTAGAATAAGGCAGTCCTTCATCAAGTCGTTAGGAGCCAGAAGACCACGAAGCAGTAAGAGAAGCAAGCTTTCAATAAGAGACAATTAGGTCTGAACCACATTTGTGTGAAGACTGGGCTTTGTTGCTGACGCTGGCATTTTTGAAAGTGCCTCATAACATATGGAACTGAGCGACACACTCAGGGTGCAGAAGGAAAGCAGTTGAGTAAGGCATGGGGTAGGGAACAAGGAAGACTCATAGTGCAGCCTTTCTATCCTGTAGCTTTGCAAACACAATACTAGTATTCTCATTCAGCCTGGTGTACGCAAGCGCACAGCCTTTGTAAAAGAGAAAATGGGGAAGTGTGCAAGTTGTCAGAGCTTGCAACATTTTTTAAAAATGCATTAGTGATTCCTTTTTTAAAAGTATCATGTTCTTTTTTCATTTTAATGATACCACATTAGTTACTTCTAGGCTTATCACTGATGGCATTATGTTAGTGCAACACCCACTCCATTTGGGGAGTTAATGCAAGGGTATTAAAGTTTTGCACAAGCTTGCAAAGTAATATAATACAGTACAACTACGCTTGTGCAGATTTTCAGTCTAGTAGTCCTAATGTTGTATTGTTATTTTTGATTGTCTTAAAATGGACTTTAAAAATACAAAAAAGGCAGAAAAGCCCTCACCCACCCACCCCCATGACAACTAGGATCCTCTTGGACTTTAACCACTCACTGAGTCGAAGCAGTCCATGCAGTTTGATTTTTTCACTACATCCAGAATTTCCTTACACAAACATACGGTAAGTTGATCAATCTAAACAGCAATCTGTATGTAAATAAGGATAGTGCTTCTGCAAGTGGAAGATCCCACATTACTGTGCTGGTACCCAGCAGAATCCTGCCCTACTTGTTACACTTTTTTTAAAAAGGTTAATATCATTATCAGTTGTTTTATTAATTTTATATTACTTTCGAACAGCCATTCTCATGTTGTAACACACACCTCATTACATGGCCTGATTCCAGATTGGCTTGGAATTTGGGGACCTGTAGTCTTTAAAAAAATCTGTGTCAAGCTCTGGACCAATAAGCAACTTTCCTTCCCTACCCCCCTTGAAAGTAGAAAAGTGTGTTTCCTCACTGTGTTTCAACAAGAAACACAAAACAAAAGCAAAAACAGATATGGTGGCACCTTAAAGACTACTATGCCATCTTTTGCCAACAACACCTCTCTGCATAGGACAAACAGGACAATCTGTACACAAAAGAATTAATGGACATCAGTCAGACAGCAGAAATTGCAATACACAGAAACCGGTCTCAAATCCTTCAAACTACCAGGACACTCTTCACAAGATATGAAGATTGCCATTTTGGAGAAGAAAAATTACAGATCAAGAATTCAGAGAGAAACAGCTGAGATAAAATATATGCACATGCTGGACACCCATCTCAGTAAATTATATACTAGCCAAGATTTTTAAGCCATTACCAAATGCAATAATTATATTGTTATCTGCAGTTATTTTTCTTCTCAACTAACCAGATCCAACTTTTCAGAATGAGGTTCAAAGGTAAAGTCTGTCATTTTCTACATTACCATATGTTGTTCTGTTTTTCTTCTTTTAATCATTGTTGCTGTTTATAGAACCAAACCTCAAAAGAACTGAATACCAAATGGGATATTAAAAGCAAAGAGTGCTGCTTAAATACTGCCCCATAGTGCTTAAAGACTTCTCTGGGCGGTTTACAATTTTTAATTATGCAGGCTACACATTGCCCCCTCCTCCAGCAAGCTGGGTACTCAATGTACCAACCTCAGCATGGAAGACTGAGTGAACCTCAAGCCAGCTACCTGGGACTGAACCCAGGTTGTGAGCAGAGTTTTGGCTGCAGTACTGCAGTTTAACCACTGTGCCACAAGGCTCCTATTCAATCATTATGAGGCCTGAAATGCAATTAAACACCACTGTCCCTTTATCTCAAAGCCTTGCATAAATGTTTTACCATGTCATCTCTGTATTTTAAATCTTATGTCTGATGAAGTGGATATGTTCCACGTAACATTACATTAAAATATAGTAGTTAGTCTTTAAGGTGCCATGGCATCTTTTTTCGCTTTCATTTTGTTGTGTTTTTTTGCTGAAATGTTTGCATAGACGAACAGGACTACAACAACTCTCAATGTGTGGTTCCTAAGAGCTACAGGATACATCCAGGTTAACAGAATACATGGATGTCCAATGAGTGAACACAGTAAGGGATTAGAGAATGTGTACCTTGGCTCAACGATCTCTGAAACTCTCTCCCTAGATGTCGAGCTGGATAAATGCATTGGCAAAGCAGCTACCATGTTCTCTAGACTCACAAAGAGAGTATGGCTTAATAAGAAGCTGACGGCATATACCAAGATCCAGGTCTATAGAGCCTGTGTCCTGAGCACACTCCTGTACTGCAGTGAGTCATGGACCCTTTTGTGCACGGCAGGAGAGGAAGCTGAACACGTTCCATATGCGTTGTCTCCGACGCATTTTTGGTATCACCTGGCAGGACAAAGTTCCAAATAGAGTAGTCCTAGAACGAGCTGGAATTTTTAGCATGCACACATTACTGAAACAACGACGTCTACGTTGGCTTGGGCATGTCGTGAGAATGGCTGATGGTCGGATTCCAAAAGATCTCCTGTATGGAGAATTAGTGCAGGGAAATCGCCCCAGAGGGAGACCACAGCTGCGATACAAGGAGATCTGCAAGCGGGATCTGAAGGCCTTAGGAATGGACCTCAACAGATGGGAAACCTTGACCTCTGAGCGTTCAGCCTGGAGGCAGGCAGTGCATCATGGCCTCTCCCAATTTGAAGAGACCCTTGTCCAGCAGGCCGAGGCAAAGAGGCAGTCCCGAAACCAGCAAAATCAGGGAGCTGGACAGGGGACAGATTGTATTTGTCTTCAGTGCGGAAGGGATTGTCACTCTCGAATTGGCCTTCTCAGCCACACTAGATGCTGTTCCAAGACCTCTATTCAGAGCACGTTACCATAGTCTCTCGAGACTGAAGGATGCCTAATCTAAAGGATGTTCAATGAGTGAACACAGTAAGGGATTAGAGAATGGGCTGCCCAGTGAAAATTCCCCTTTGAAACACCTGCATGTAGTTGTTTCTTCCTTTGCTGTTGAGGGACCTACTGATTCTCATAGACACAGCCTTGCAGCTGTTGGAACTACCCTTTCATCAACTCAAACTTCTTCTTCTGCTTCTTTTTCGTCTTGGATCTGAAGCATAGTTAATTTATTTTTCACAGATCTCTCATCACAACAACAGGATCATACAACGTTCCCCATTCTCAGCAGCACAGATTCTGTTCTGAATTTTTAAAAGCAATATATTGTACATCTATATTTGCTTCCAGTTTCTTGGCTGCTTCTAGGCCCGATGGATTTGTCTTACATCTTTCTGTCCAGCCTTTCTAATTCCATTAAAATCTGTCCGATTCCATGCAGTCCATTTATATGTGTCTAAATGGACTGCTGGCTTGGCGTTCATACGATTCTAGGCATGGATTAGATTTCACAATGGGAAGTTTTAAGAGATTCACATTGTTATTACCCCAAGGAAGAATCCATGCCGGAATTGCTCTCAAGATAGTTTAAGGTTACAAGCATCCGGGAGAGACGGCATTAATCATTTGTCTCAACGAGCAGCTGGGATGTTCTGAGAATCTTTCGACCTGGCTTCTTTTTTCTTAGCATGGACAGTGAGCAGTGGCAGAATAAGAGCTATAAAGACATCGTTATGCAAGGGTTAGGGGGAAACTATCCAACGGGATGTCCACTACACCATAAAAGAAGCAGTGATTCAGGTAGGAGTAAGACAGATAGACTCCGATGGTGGTCCTTAGGTAGTTGTACTGCCAATAAGACAAAGAAGTTGTCTGGCTGGGAAACCGGATTTTCATAAGTATAAGGGTCCACTCTCTTTCAGTCTCCATGCCCTTTTTATAAATGTGATGTGACGTCTTGTACTGACTCTAACCAAGCAAAGATGATAAAATATAGTAATAGTGTGCCTGGAAACACATAAATGTCATTCTTCCACTTGTAGTCCCTTTGCTCAACAATATCACTGGGAATGCCAGAGAAGGTTTCTTGCGTAAGAGACAGCAGGAACGTCTCTACGGTAGAGCAGAAACAAAACGGAACACAACAGAAAGGACAGCTTGACACATCTTGCTGGGCACCGGATTCGGGGAAGACCTAAAATGTAACTTTCTAGAAGTAGCAGGATCGTAGCTCCCTCTCGGTTACTGCAGCTTTGTCATCACATCACAGGCCCAATCGTCAGTCAGAATTAGATAGCATAAAACCCAATAGTAAGTTGCAACTAGAGTAGGCCTATTGAATCAATAGAAGTTACATGGAAGTTAGCCATCTTGGGTCCTCTTATTAGGAGAAAGCTGAACTATAAATAAAACAAATAATAAATAAATATGCATTGACTCACAAAATCCCCAATGATTCAATGGGCTGACTCTAGAGGTGACTTCCTACTGGATTTTGGGGACTACAGCACCATTGTGGCCATTGGCAGCCATAGCCTGAAAAAGCTTTCTCAAGTTTTTGGTCTTCCCATTGCTGGTTTCAACCCCTTCTGTTTTCTGTATCCTTCTGACCTTTGACAGATCGTATCCTAGGGGACAATCATGCAGCCCTTTATAGCAAAAAGGTTATTAACCCCTAGTATACAGAAAAGAAAACGGGAAAAAAATCTTAAGGCCTACATACGTCTACTTCTGCTATAAATAAGAAGTATTCCCCCCCACTCCCCCCCTGCTTATGCACACAGAAAAGGGGGGGAAAAGAATTCTTGGTATGGTAGTTCTTTATATAGCATGCCATGTAGAGAAATTGCATCCCCTACTTTAATACACTAATCTAATCTAATCTCAGAACTGCAGAGCTGGAAGGGACCCTATGGATTGGGTCCGGCCCTTGTCAAGGAGGCACAGGGGGGAAACAAACTCCCAGATGCCTAAACCCCTGAGCTATCCAGCAGAGCCATCCTCTGTTCTAGAGAAGGGCTGAACCTACCGAGCAGAACATTGCTTATTTTAAAATACTGCTTCTATTTTGCCTCTAGCAAATCTCCCAAGATATGATATATAGGTATGTCAACATGAGGCAAAAAGTTTCTATAAATATAATTAAACATAAGTTACAATTTAGTCTAATTTGTTTTTCTCATGGTAATAGGGCTATAAAAAGGTAAAGGTAAAGGTTCCCCTTGACATTTAGTCCAGTCGTGTCCGACTCTAGGAGGTGGTGCTCATCCCCGTTTCCAAGCTGTAGAGCCAGCGTTTGTCTGTAGACAGTTTCCGTGGTCACGTGGCCAGCGCGACTAGACACGGAACGCTGTAACCTTCCCACCATGGTGGCACCTATCTATCTACTTGCATTTGCATGCTTTCAAACTGCTAGGTTGGCAGGAGCTGGGACAAGCGACGGGAGCTCACTCCGTCGCGTGGATTCGATCTTACGACTGCTAGTCTTCCGACCTTGCAGCACAGAGGCTTCTGCGGTTTAACCCGCAGCACCACCACTGGACCAATTCCCCCATTATCTCTGGGGTCTGCTAAAGCTTACCAGTCTCCAGGGCTTGGAACATTATTTTTTTTAAAAAGAAACTTGTTATGTTACTCATTATTTTGCAGCATCAAGATCATTACTAAAAAGAGAGTAAAAGTAACTGTTGTGTTATTTGTGCACTGTATTGTCATTACCAGCTCCCCCCCCCTCAAAAAATACCGGAAAATGCTCCCCAATTCCCTCCAAAGGCCAATTCTGATATTATCCCTGAAAAATATTTCCAGAAATATATTCTGTCTCTTTCAGAAATGCCACTTAAAAACCACGCACACATACACAACATTTTTAAAAGGACAGTTTTCTCTTGACCAAGCCAGGTGCAAGGAAAACATCTGTTCAGCTTGGCTCCCTCCTTAGGCATTTAGGGTGGAGCAAAACAAATGGGGTGTGTGATGATGGCATGCAAAGAAGATCAGTTTGGGAGCACAGCAGCACTACAGGATTTTTTAAAAGTGGTGATATAGTGATAATCTGGGTTCTTAATAGGAAGCATTTGTAATTGGACGATTTAATCTGTAAAGATTTGTAGTAAAAGAATATGGAAGTTTGAGACCAGGATCATCATGGACATCACCAGAAGCACCATAATGCTAAACTGGTACAAAAAAGAAACCAAGGAGGAACAAAAAGATGCAAGAACTCATGTCGGTGAGGGTTGGGGATGGAACAAAGCAAGAGAAATATCACATACCGTGTTTCCCCGAAAATAAGACAGGGTCTTATATTAATTTTTGCTCCAAAAAAAGTATTAGGGCTTATTTTCAGGGGATGTTTTATTTTTTTCATGTACAACCATCTACATTTATCCAAATACAGTCATGTCATCTTCTGGTTGCTGCACAAGGGTGGAGGGCGGGGTTTCACTTAATTAGGGCTTATTTTTGGGGTAGGCCTTATATTACGAGCATCCTGAAAAAGCATACTAGGGCTTATTTTCAGGTTAGGTCTTATTTTCGGGGAAACAGGGTAAGTATTGGGGAAAGTTCTACTAAGACCAGTGCAGTATCCAGTACTTAAAGAGGAACAAATGCTCTATCTGAAAAAGCATAATGAGGGAGCAGTCACGTTGGCAGTGAGCTGAAAAGTAGAAGAGAGAAAAAAAGGTTGGTATTGAAAATTGGAGGATTTCTTGTTCCATTTTATCTAAAGAATTACAATACTTCATTCTATTTTGCATCATGAAAATTTTGTGACATAGATAAAATTATATTCCCTGCAAGGTTCCTGCATCACTTGAAATAGATGAAGCATGATTTACTCATAACTAAACTGTTTGCTTTGCTTTGCTTCAAGACAGATTTTCAACTGTTTGGGGAGCAAATCTTTTTGGAAGCCAGTCTATTAGATTTGAGAGATAGCTTTTCCATCTTCTCATTTCATAGAGTTCCCTTTCTCCGGCAGGGATGAAACTGTCAATTCCCAGTGACGAGAATCAGTCAGACAATGGGTTTCCTTGAACTGCAAAAACATCTGGTTCCATTAATTAGCCAACAATATGTTTACACTTAACCAAAAGGCCTAAGCAAAATGTTTCCCAGGAATAAGCTGATGTCTCTTATCCAGCCCTTAAATGATCTTTCAGGAGAGTCGGCCAACACCATTGTATTGATATAAACCTTGACATTAATGGGGTGGGGACCCAGTGGATTACACAGACTGTCCCCTTGAGGGATGAGCTGGTTTCATTCGTTAGGGTAAACACCCTTTTCTCAAAGACGAGAGGGCTGAACATTGGCAGAGCACAAACGCACAGCCAAAGGTCAGTCCAAGCAATGAGGTCAGCTCATGAACTGGGTCAATGAGCCTCCACCACCTGATATTTGTAAGACAGAAACTGCAATTCAGTGTTCTAAGTCTCACTCTTTTATGGTCTGGAACAGCCAGGGATCTGAATAACCAATCCTATGTTCTCGTAAGAAGACATCTACTCCTAAAAATCTTTATTAAAGTCGATCCTTGGGAGGTTCCCATCTTATGCGGTTAGGTGGCTGGTGATCAGGGATAATCCTTTTCTGTCATGGTGGCCCACTTACGCAGCACCTTCCAATGATACAGATTGTCAAGAGCTGGTGTATCAGTCTGCAGCTGCCTTACGTGGTGGAGCAGTGAACTGCAAGCAATAGCTTTCTCCATAGAGTTCCTTTGGGTTCAGAGCTGATTTCACCCACCTGAGCCGGCCTGTTGGTTTCTTGTGGGCAGGAAAGAGTATAAAAGAGCTTCCTGTTCCTGCTGAACTTTGCTATAACAGTCATTTTTTTCTGAGCTGTGGTGTGTTCCTATATCTTTGGTTATACAGTGGTGCCTCGACTTACGAACTTAATTGGTTCCGGAACTCCGGCCGTAACTTGAAATGGCCATAAGTCGAAGCACCATTTCCCATAGGAATGCATTGAAATGCAATTAATCCGTTCCGACCGGAAAAAAAATAACCAAAAAACCCACAAAAAACACTGCAAGACCCATTGGAAACGCGATTAATCCGTTCCAGCCAAAGGGGGGGGGGGGGGGAGAAAAGCAAACAAACCGTGCAAGACCCTTCAGAAATGCAAAAAAAAGCAAAGCAAAAAGCAAACAAACTGTGCAAGACCCTTCAGAAATGCAAAAAAAGCAAAGCAAAAAGCAAACAAACCCTGCAAGACCCATCGGAAATGGGGAAAAAAAACAAAACAAACAAACAAACCCTGCAAGACCCATCGGAAATGGGGGGAAAAAAACCCAAAAAACAAACAAACTCTGCAAGACCCATCACAGCACAGAAACATAATCCCATCACCCAGCCCAAAACCACGCTGCAAAACCCACCCAGAACAGTTTTTAAAAAGTGGAAAGCAGCACCTTACCATGCAGTCCGAAGCCTCCTCCGATCGCACACTCTCTAACTGCTGGGGCGAAAGAGCTACAAAGAAGCAGCCTCTTTGCCACCTACAGTTAGCAATTTGAATTCCCCCGCCTTTTTCCCCTGCCTTTTTCTGGTTGTAACACGAAGCTCCGGTCACAAGTAGAAGCAAAATTTTGCGGCCGGAATTGGTCGTAACTCAAAATGGTCGTATGTCGGGACGTTCGTAAGTCGAGGCACCACTGTATATGCTTGGGCTTAACTTCTGATCCGCCACTTTGTCCTGCCTCCATGTTTTGACTGCTGGAACTGACTTAAACAAGAAAATAAATTAGAGACCTATTAAGGTTATGATGATGATTGTGTTTATTTTTTAAAAAGCAACAACCCTACTCTTACTACCTCACAGAATGTGAGATGGGGATGGCCCAAACGGCAGTCTGTGAAAAGACATTCCACTGTTCTGTAGAAGCATTTCAGAAAATCATGTTTTCCTTGGAGGCAACACTGGCCACCATATAATGCACTAAGACCTCCTCAGCTGGTTTTAAATTGCCAGGAAGTAATTGTGGCAGAAGCATCAGAAAGTGGTCATTCTAACTGTACACATATAATAATACAGTTTAGTAAGTCCTGTGCCAAGTTTAATTGTACTGCAGGCAAACTGCCTACAAGGGACTGTAAGCTTATCGAGCACCAATAAGGTCAAAGGTACAGAGACATTTTGGGAAATCAAGATGGCGGCTACAACATCTATGTATCATTTTGGGTGATTTACAAAAAGGAAAACAAGTTTTTAAAAATGTAAATGAAGCAAGCAGCTATAGCAGAGAACTTCTGGGGTCTACATGACTGCCATTTGTCTCACCATGCCAGATGCTAAAAGCCAGACCTTATGTTTAGTTCTACAGTGACTATAACTAATTGAATATCATCAGAGCAATACTCTTCAGGTCCAGGAAACAAATGTGCATTCATTTTTTCAGCCCCTTTATCTCTCTCTTCTTTCTTTCTGGCTGGTGTGCAAAGAGCCATTGGACCACATATTTAACACTATATATTCTAAATTAGGGATGCACCGGAGCTCCGCAGCTTACTCTGTGCCCAAATAAAGGGTACATGGATTGTGGATGACCTGCCTTGTGCCCTTTCAATGACATTCTGACCTGATCCTTGAGTGGACAACTTATGCTCATTTGAGCTTGTCTCATTCTTGGAAGCAAAGAAGTAAACCGCAAGACCAAAAATTAGACTGAATGGTGAATACCTGGTGAAAGGGCACCAGTGGCAGTCTCTAGTGCTTGGTACTCTGTCTTATTTCCGTTTTTCCTCTTTTTCCAATTGCCAGGAAAAAGTGTCCAGCAGCTTCCTCAGGCATTCACCTGGAAGGGAATGAGTGTGGGACTTTAAAAGGGCAACAGCAGAGTTTAAAAGGGCAATGACAGGAGCCTGCAGTTCTTTACTTTCCGTCATCTTTATCTCTCTCCTTTCACCCTTCCAGTTCCCTGGGTGTTAAATTAGTGTTTTGGCCACAAAACCTTGATGACTTTTCAGCAGGAAAGCCAAGGAAGTTTCATTCATACGATAAAGAGCATTCTCTTCATCTTCTTGAATGTTTCTTTCGTTATCCTCAGTTCTAACTGTGAATATTGGGTATAACATGAGAGATCTCCAGGTGTCTTGCTCCACATCATTAATCATCTGGGCTCTTTGCTCTATCCCTTGGTCGCCATAGAAATTTATAAATCACTCTGCTTTGGTTCAGTCTTATACATTTGTCTGAAGACTGTGCTATTCACCAGTCTAAATACTGGCACTGTGAACTACAATATCTGCTATGCAACTTTAAAAACATAATCATCTTCTCAAGAGAACTATAAAATGCAATATAAGGGCATATTAAAATATAGGCAATTGAAAAAAAATGTTGCATCTATCATTGCTGTGGAAGATGATGGCGTAGCGCTTGTATCTGTATTGAGAAGTTTTGCCCATTTGCTTTGGAGTGCCAGTTTATTTTTAGTTTATATTTATAGTCTGCTTTGTCATAAAAACAAGTCAGACAGTGAAAAGAAATTAACACTTTAAAACAAACAAAAATAGTGGAAAACATCTGAAACAATAAAACAATAATAATACTAAGAAAATCTGCAAACATTCATTATATTCTTATGTGGAAGGTCAATGGCCTCTTCTGGGGAAAGAGAGAGACCTTATTTTATTAACTGTATTTCCTCTTCTTGAAATTGCAACATTATCAAGTCCCAGTCAGCAGCTATGTATTATAGGTCTGGAGGAGTGCAGCTTTGATATTGCATGGCCAGTAAGTACAGCATGTTACAACCGGAAGAATTTGACACAGGAAGAGGGCAGAGTGAGGGATAGGAACAAGTGAGTGGTCTCTCTTAAAATTCAAGAGAGATTTTTAAAGATGATATTATTCCTGCACATGAGTGCATCAATAATCTTGTCCTGGCAGAACAAATCAACATTCTACAAGGCAATTCTAAAAATGGGGGCAGCTCAAACTAAAAACTATAACTTTGAAACTGGGCTTTGGATCAGGAGCAAATTTGGCAGAGGTATAACAGTCTGTTCTTGTTCTGTGTCAAATTTCAGGAATTTTCCCTTGCTTGGTGCCATGTTGTGAATGATAGTGAGCACAAGAGGGTATCCTGTAGACCAGGGGTCCCCAACCCCCGGTCCGCGGACCGGTCCCAGTTCGTGGCCTTGTCAGGACCGGGCCACGGAGACAAATCTCCTTTCCCCCCGCATACGCAGATGCATGCACACCCCTCCCACACACGCATGGCCCCTCCCACGCACGTAGACCATCTTGACTGCTGCCCTTCATGTTGTCAACATTCAGGATGCTTTTTCATATGTAAAGCTTGGGATCCCTTTTCCTGCTGGCAATGCAGATACGATATGGCGTAGTAATAGCAGGCCATTTCTTGGCATTTTGAATCATGGATACAGAAGCACAATATCCCACATTCATAAACTGGACATTTTTGGAAGAATTGAATATACAATATGCCACTACTTATATATGTGGTGCACTGTGGACACTGGGAAGCATAGCTATGGAGGCTACGTGATTGTGCTGACCTGTATGACCATGCAGGGTCAGCTCTAGTATTAGGTAGAGACCAGCAGCTTTGGGGAGAGGCGAGAGCAGCAGGCCCCGCCCATTCCTGCTAAGCTTCCTGGACACGCCTTTCCTTTGGAGGACAGAGCTAGTGTGAGCCACACAACCACATGGGAGCCAACTTGTCCTTCAACCACAGCCAGAAAAATGTCTTGGGGCCAGCCTTGATATCCTAAATTCTCATGATCAGGATTTCAGCCTCTGCTTTCAGAATTAGTTTGTCTCCCGGGGAGCCGTGCCTTCATCTCTATACATCTTGGTTAGCCCTTTTGTCTTTTTTCGTCACAAGCACACACACATATACTCTCTCTTCCTGCCTGCATTACAATCATAAAAGAACAAAAAACATGGCCCACGCCATCTCCAAATTCTCAAAAGTTCCCACTAACCATAAAGGAACAAGCCCGCATTCTGCAAGGCAGTCTATTGTTCATATGCCAGCCCAGGCCCAACATGGTGGCCTTTGCCAACCCAGCTGGGTATTTTGCTGGCACGGTTGCTGTGAAAGTTGCCAGGCAGCAGCCAAGTCAAGAATCTGCAAGCATGGGCTGTTCACGGAGGGGGGAATATAATCAATTCCATGTGCTTGGTTCTTTTTGTTTATTGCCTAGCAGAAAGTAATTTATTCGGAGATTCCAAATCATATTTTAGATACATAACAAGCGGTCCATTGTGCATCTTGGGAATGGCCTGGGTTGGAAAGCCTTCATTATGTGCAATATTATAAAGATTCCCTTCTTGTTATTTCCAAATATTGTGACTGATTTATCTTCTTCAATGACATGCTAAGAGCTCTTCTGTACAGTCTGGCTCCATCAAACAAATAGAGCAATGTAGGTTGGTTTCCCCCCCCCCCCATGACTGCCACAAATAAGGACAGCCATCTACACCTCAGTCTTTGCCAAGTGGAAGGAGCCCACCATCCAAGCATCACTTGATATGCACCTTTTGGAACGCTGCAACAGCATTGATCATTATCTTCCTAACGCACATTATCTGGACAGTTTCACCTCACTGACAAATGAAAACGAGGCCTTAGGCAGGAATAAGGTATTAATAGCCCAGGCTGCCTTTTGCAGGAAAGTTGGAAAGAAGTCTCCTGGTCTTCAAGCAGAGGAAGAGGTGGAATTATGATTAATTCCACTCTTTTAACACTGAACCTTAATGACTGAATTCCAACCTCACATGGGTGTTGAGACATTAACTTATCCGCAAGTTTACATATATACAGCTGCCTGCAGCAGCATGTCTTCTCATGTAAGAATCAAACTACACAGGCTGGCTCTTGTTCCAGGAAGCACAGTGGGGAATCAAACTCCCAGCCTCTGCCTCCACAGCCGTGTAGCCAACTCACTGAGCTATCCAGACAGCTAATCTATACACACAACATATGCAAATTCTGTGCAAATTTATATCCTCTTTTGGCACTGAATAAGCAGCCACACCAAGTTCAACACACCTGGAGGGAAAGATCTGCATGTTTCATGTTTTTTCCAGTCTTCTGAAATGATCCACTCAAAGTACTTAAATGAGTTCAGGGCTCTTTGGTGATAGGATCTAATACACAAATAAGTAATAACACACACACACAACTGAGGTGTGAGGTACCAGCTTCTATGGGTGCAGTTGCCTGTCAACACACCCTACATCACTGTCTAGCACACCTCCACAATTAAACAAAGCCATCAAGTACACAGTCTGCCGCATTAACTGAGATTTAACTTGTTTCTTTAGGGGAAAAAACACCAAGAGTGAAATCAAATCCCAGGTCTCAGAGATAAAGCCTGAGACCAGTTAACCTTAATTGGTATCAAGCTCCTGGATTGGCCAAGGATTCATACCAGGATTGCTGGATAGCTCAATGGTTTAGGTATCTAGACGTTGAGAGTTCGATTCCCCACCTGGCCTCCTTGACAGGGGCTAGCCTTGATGATCCATAGGGTCCCTTTCAGCTCTGCACTTCCAAAATGATGATACTGAGAACCTGGCCTTTTCTGCCTCCCCTGATCAAAATAAGTTATAATTTCCTCCTGCCATTGCTCTTAAGCTCTAGGAGCTGACTTCAGGGGCACTGGGTTGGAGAATGTATTGCTGATCTGCATTTGGATAGTGCCACTAGCACTCCAGTTTGGCCCCAGCCTTGTCTTCTTTGAGTACCTCTATCCTTCTGGCGTATTTTCTTTCCATAGCAAGGAAGAAAAACAGAATGATGGTTTGGGCTAGTTTCTCTGGTAATGTACTGCATGATATCAGAGTTCACAGTTCTCAAAGTCAAAGATATCTCATTAACACCTATAATTGAAACACATTAGAAAATACAAATAACCTTTTTCATGGGATGGCGCTGGGGGAAGGAGAGAAGACATTTTGCTTTTCTTCCCCCAGTGTCAAACCCACATATCATTGCAAGCCAAAGTTCTGTTGTCTTTGCCAAAGAATATTCAACACCTTCCAATTTCTGTATTTTCACAGGGCTTTTTCGCACTCTTCATGGTAATATCAAACTGCATCTGGCCAGCTAACCTTTTTACTGCCAGCAGCGATTCCTATGCAAAGTACCTGAGCAAAAATCCTGGGGACAGAAGTCAAAATATGAGCTCACTCTCCACTTGCAAAACAGCAGGACTGCTCCCCTCACCAACCAACGGTGATTCTATAAATTGTTTTACTCTAAACCGGCTTTAATTGAGGTCTTTCACATCTAAGCCCTATTTTCAGAAGGAGAGGGTATGTCACATTGGAGATTTAGGGCTCCAGCCATTGCTTAAAAGAAGGAATGTTTACCCAGTTGAGATCGACAGGTTGTTATTTCATTGTTTGCTCACGGTTGAGATTTACAGGTTGTGATTTCGCTGCCCCATCACCAGACTCACAAAGAGGAGACAACGAAGGGGAGAGTCCAAGGACCAGCACACAAGGACAGCCCGAGGGACTGCGCCGATTGGCAGTTTTGAACCATCCAGAATCCCAATAAACTTCCATTCTTTGAGTCCAGATGAAGACAGAAAACCACTGGTGCCTTAAAAAGTTTGTTGTGGAGAGAGGGATGAAGTACAATCCAAGACAGCAAAAAGACACAGAGAGATGTCCTCGCATGTAGAGAAGCCTCTCCTAAGTCCAGCTAGGCGTGGTCTTTTCAAAGCCAGGGGCTGCACCAATGGCCGGCACCCCCTTCTACAGCAGAGGGGCTACCCTGACATGGCCAACCCGGAGGGTCTTTTATAGCTTAGCTTCTCTCTGTTTAAACTGGCAGGGAGGAATGGAAAACGTTCCCTTTCCCAGACTCATGCTCTGCTGCCTCCTCAGTGTGTTATCATTTTGATAAGATAAGCTACACTTAGAACAAGAGGTTTCAAAGCTCAACGTTTCTTTCTATGCTTATTGGCAAAAGAAAAGGGGAAAAGAAGGAAGGCAAAATCACAAGATCGTTGATCCTTGAAAGCTCACATTGAAATAAAACCATTAGTTTTTAAAGTGCCACAATATTTTGACTTTCTCTTTTTTTCCTTTTCTTTTGCCAAGACACTGAGACAGACTAAGATGGATACTTCCTTGAAAATTTCTATGCTTATAGCTCTTACTAAGATAAAGTGGTATGGCATTCATGAAATTGTTGCAGAGTTTTGAATTTTTGGTTAAACTCCTCTAGATGTGCAGCAGAATTCCAGGGACTGATAGACCAGAATAGCTTAAGTTTCCCCAGAGTAGTCCACCAGTTTTCTCATTAACTGGCACTTACAGTCTCAATGACTCACTCTGAGACATTGGTAGGAGAAAGAATAAAGCATTTCATTTATTTACAGTTGTGAACAGATTAAACAGCAAACTGCCAAGCATGACTGCTTTCAACAACAGACTTCAAGATAAGGGGGAAAACACAGAGGAGAGAGGTGGGGCTCTTATACCTGTGGAGGTCCTGGGGTGCTCATGCACCAGAAATCTATTAATTGGCTTCATTTGATTGGTGGAAAGTTTCAGCCAGCTCATGAGGGGATGATGGGATATAAGGTCAGATGGAACAATGGGTTAAGAGAGCAGCAACTAGCTTGTACCAATGCGCTTCTTCATTCTTGCTTCAAGATGTAACCATCATCATGCAAAACTTTGCTTATGTCTTGGAACTATGCTACATTGTAAGTATATCTTGGAAGTAGATAGCTTTGTTGTCTTCTGTGAGAATGTGTCGTAATTGCTTGAAACTCTGAAATTACTTTTATTTTCCTTCACATTACATTGATTTTGCTTGAGTCATCGAGCCTTTTGCTGAACTTTTATGTTTCACTAAAATTTGTTTAATAGCATTATCAAATTTTCCAGCTGTGTTGTCATTTAGACAGCTGGAGGGGGTTGAAAGTACTAAAACCTGTGTCTTAACACACGTGGAAGTTCTTGAATATTTTTGTGGGTTTTCAAGTTTCTACCTTGCAGGTTTGGTTTGCAACCAGGAGCAACAACTTACTTGTTTTGCTCTCCTTGAAGCACCAAGGAGCTTTAGAGGGTGTTGGGAGAAGGGTCTCATAGAAGCCTTCCCAATCAATCACTCGTGCCCTGACCTAACTGGCAAGCACCCACACCAGGCATCACAAGGGTAGTGTGATTGAGTGGTAAGTGGATCCTCTCTGTGGTGACCTGGAGACCCTGAAATTTGCTATAATCTTAATTCATATTCTCCCCGATGCTTATTTTTCACAATTTCCTTAGGCAGTTTGACTCCAAATGCAATAATCCTCTATTTGTTGACATTTCCAGGGTCTGTTAGTGTATCGTGTGCAAGAAAGTGTGCCCAGCACACACTCTTCTGTTCCCTGCAAAAGTGTGTACTTTCACAGAAAGATGTAAGGACTTTATCTACACAAAGTTGTAGTGAGGCAATCACTAATATTGCCACTCAGAAGAAATTTGCATCACTCAAGGAAACTATTGAAAGCAATCCTGGAATTTTCAATAGGGCTTCCACAATTTTTCACTATTATATCATGTAGAGAGAAAGAGGGCGTGGGGCTTCAGGCATCACTTCAGTGAGAATTTAAAAATAATGCTGATCTAGCCTGCTATTTCTCAGTTCCATATATTGCTGTTAGCAAGTGGAGACAAACCCAGTTAAATATATATATATAACAGACGGGACAGAAAAATTAACCTAAATAATAAAATTGAGGCATTAATTAAAGAATAGAGGTACTCTATTTAAAAATCCTTTTTAAAAATGAGGTTGATATTTTTATCTCATAATAGAGAATTAAAATATATACTCTCTATGCCATAATGAGATCTTTCAGCAACAAGAAATTTTAATTGAAATAAAAGTGGGTGGGGGGGGGGGGAGCCGTGTGGCCATTAGAAAATACAAATGCAAGAATAGGTGATACCTTTATAGGCCACAAATAAAAAATCATACACTGTATGAGCTTTCGTGGGTAAACCCCACTTCTTCAAAGCAAGTACCAAAAGTACAAACATTTGTGGCAAGATGGGACTTGCCAGAAGGTTATTCTTAGATATAAAATTCTTGGTAAGATGAATTTCACTGGGCACCTTTGCGTTAGATGAGGCAGGAAGTTGTTTTAAAGTTACAGGTTGGATTTCAATCTCCAGATCTCCAAACAAAGGGGCACAGGCTATGCATGCATGCACACACTTCCTCTCCATTTGGCTCTTCTTCAAAACAGACATCTTCCTGCTTGGCCAGGGAAGCACGGGTGATGCAGAAAACTCATGTCCTCCATCTGGGAATTGGGGTATAATTAGTAAACCCACTAGGTATAGCCAATTGGGGTCAGATTAAAGTAAAAAGAATATTACTTGGTGGTTGCACTATCACACAGGGCTTTTTTAAAAAGGAAAAATGTTTTGACAAAATATTTTTTTAAATGATTTAAATTTTAAAACAACTTCTTGAAATGAAACAATCCCATTTTATTTATTTTTTTAAAAAAATCATTGACTGGAAATGAACTGATGCTCACATAAGGTTTGTGTAACTTGCCATGGCTCATTGTAGATACAGTAGTACCTCGGTTTGCGAATGCCTCAGTTTACGTAATTTTCAGTTTACGAACTGAAATCCATAAGAGATAAATCACCGGTTTACGTTGTTTTCTTTCTTCTTTTTTTTTCACACTACGAAAGGGTTTTCCCAGGGCGCATTGCGCCTATAGCGCCCACCCCTTTCAGAGCGCAATTGGCGTTTCGATTTGCAAAATGCCCATACTACGTAACGTCGCATAGAACGGATCCATTTCGCAAACCGAGGTACTACTGTAATTGATGAGGTGCGGGGGGGGGGGGGCATCGCAGTTGTGTAATCAGTCACATGACTGCTCCTGGCACCTTGTCACAGGGAGGGCTAGAACCTGGATCTCTGAAGTCCGACTCTCTAAACACGACACCACATTGCTTCTCAGAATGTGCAACCCATGGTATATCCATAATATATGGAATCTGTCCAAATTACACCCTAGAAGTAGGACTTCCTTTGGGCTCCTCGTACTGTCCCAGACTGTGTGGGTTGTACTGGAATCCTTTGTTCCTTTGTCTGAAGGTCTTGTATTTGCAAAGCTGAAATGGAAACTGCTGAGAGTTCTCATCCTTGGCTTTGGGACTTTCCTGCCTGACTGGCTGCTTTAAGCAGCAACCCAAAGGATGGGAACTGAGCAGTTTCATTGTTATTGCAAAATTTCCAATTACACATTACTTGAAACATGTAGCCCTGGCTGCCATTCTTTTCCTTTCTTTTTCTCCACAAAACAAGCACATGGAACGTAGTCGAGACTAGGAGTCCAGTGGATGGGCAGGGGTGAGTTTCAAGTCCCTGTAGGTGTGCTGGCTGGATAGCTCAGTGAGTTGGGAGTTCAGCTGTCCATTGTGTCTGCCTGAGTTGCCTTAGGTAGTCCCAGAAGTGCCCTCAGAACAAGAGAATAATAAACCACTTCTGAGTATTCTATATAGAGAGGGCCCCGTGAAAGGGTTGCTATGAGGCAGAATTGACTTAACGGCATGCAGTTTTCTTTATTAGGGGCTCTGTGCATGCTTTGGCACTTTTATTGCCAAAAAGAGTTCAACTGAAATAAATAGCCTCAATGTCATTATAAATTACAGACATGCGGCGCTTGGTCCAAACTGGACCTGCCAATGGATAACAAAAGGGAAGCCAGAAGGGTATATTTCAGGTATATTTGACCTGCACCTGTGTCTGTTATCTCCTAGGCCACCTACTCTCCTCAGTTGTGGTGGGGGACTTTGTCCCATCTTGACTGTCAGTAATGGGTCAGATTAAGTCCCTGTCTCCTGCAGATAGAACTGGGGGAAAGTATTTTGACCTTTGCCTCATGCAACAAAATGCCTTTTTCATCTTTGAGTGGAACAGACTCATATTTGAAGACATGAGGCTTTCTGTTTGCTGACTCCTAACAGAGCACAGCAGAGGAATAAAACAGAGACAGACCCCAGGGAGTGAGCGATCAGAATGAGCAAACAGGAGTTTGACAGGGGAGTTCAGCAGAGGAGGCCAAAGAGGAGGCTCCTAACAAAACTTTTGATTCCCGGCGTCCTTCAAGGCAGACAGGACTATGGAAAGGAGTGGGAAGCCAACCAGAGGAGGTGAAGCTGGGAAGCATGGAACACCTATTCGGGCAAAAAACGAACTGGCACCAACCATCAAACAGGCAGTTTGTGCCCCTCTCTAATTATAAACTAAGTGGTGCAAGGGCACTAACATTTCCAGAGCAAGAGACTAGGGCTATAAAGATGGTGTGAGGGGAGGTACTTTGGGCTGACCATCAACCAAGACCACATTGACCATTCTGGAAGTGGAAAAGCGACACTGCCATTAAGGTTATGATGCAATTTGTCACTGCATTTATAGAATGCACAGAATGGTGATAAACTGTATCCCTTGGTTTTCATGAAGTACACTTTATAATCCCACTGCTCCATGTTCCTCTGTAATTTTTTATTGAGGATAACACTTTGTGTATCTGAATGTTAATTTTAACCCCATGTCTTGCAAATGTCAGCTAACTCAACAGAAAAAGTCTTGTTACAGGTTCAAAAATGCAACTGGACTTAGCATTGTTTTAAACTGACCTGCACATTTTTATTTTATTTTATTTGCAGAACAGGAACACTCGCATCAAAATCACCATGCTGTGAATTTTATTAAATAGGGGTGCATGATGTTTCTTGTTTCTATACAGACATTCAAGGAAAGCCCATGCAGATATCATGTTGCTTGACAGATACTGGACCATAAAGACCAGAACTTGTTCAAAGCTTTCCTGTTTATGCGTTTCAGCCTGCATGAATTAATCTTGGCATTTCTTGGTGAACTATGAATATTTATTAAGACCTTTGGCTTGTACAGAGATGGAACGGCAATCTGCACAGTCCCAGGATGCCCCCAGAAGAAGGAAATGGTAAACCACTTTTAAGTACTCTCTACCTGGAAAACCCTGAAAAGAGTCACCATAAGTCCAGCATATGGTTATTATTAATCTAAGGGAGTTCAAAAGTGTTAACATTGTTTGAAAAGAAAGAATCATAATGATCATAATGATTAAATTGACATAAACCACCCAGCGATATGCTAGAATGGCTACTGACAAATCCTTTAAAAAATGCATCTCTAAAAATGATCTGCAGATTTTTAGAGTGAAAGATACAAATGTAATAAAAGGGAGCAATGTGGTCGATACAAAATACAAATGTAAGAGTAAGCCATACCTTTATATACCACTAAAAAAGGGATCGTCGTCATATAATATATGAGCTTTTGTGGGTCAGGACTGCTTCATCAGGCATGTACCAGTGTGAAGAACTTAAAAGTCCAAAAGTTCTTGGCAAGACGGAATTCGCCAGGCACGTCTTTCTTCGATGTAAATCAGGAGAGATGAAGGCTGCATTAGGACTGTTTTAAATTTACAGCTGAGGAAGCTGTGGATTGGAGATCATGCCCCAGTTCATCTTGCCATTAACTTTTGGACTTTAAGTTCTTCACACTGGTACATACCTGACGAAGTGGTCCTGATCCATGAAAGCTTGCATATTATATGATGCTTTTGTTTAGAGGTCTATAAACATATTGCTTACTCTTGCAGATGTATGTGTGTGTGTGTGTGGCTCATGATCAGGACAGTCTGCGTTCTAGTTCTTGATTGAAGACCTCTGTAGAATTTGTTTTCCTGTATTCTATACTTCTTTTTTTCAACATTTTATTTATGTCTAAACATACAAACTTAAAAACATTAAAAATCTAACAAATAATTAACAAAAAAAACCACAACTAAACATCCATCCTTCCCCTGTGGATCAGATATTTCACCATCGTCTGGTCATCAGAGTATCTTCAAAGGATTCCGGTGAGCACTGGTTCGCTATAAACTAATTTTCCCCCTAAGTTCCTGTCTTTTTCTGGGCCCAATTATATATCAACTTCCAGCTTTGCTTTACAAAGTCTCTTGGTTGATCCCGTAGTGCCTCTGAAAGCATGTCTAGTTCTGCAATATCCAATAGCTTCTTTAATAACTCATCCATCGTTGGTGTCTCTACATTCTTCCATTTTTGGGCCCAGAGTAACCTAGCTGCTGTGAATATATACAGTAAACTATATTTTATAGTCATCTTAAAAAGCAGAGACATCACCTTGCTGACAAAGGTCCACATAGTCAAAGCAATGTTTTTTCCAGTAGTAATGTATGGAAGTGAGAGCTGGACCATAAAGAAGGCTGACCACCGAAGAATTGATGCTTTTGAATTGTGGTGCTGGAGGAGACTCTTGAGAGTCCCCTGGACTGCAAGGAGATCAAACCTATCCATTGTGAAGGAAATCAACCCTGAGTGCTCACTGGAAGGACAGATCCTGAAGCTGAGGCTCCAATACTTTGGCCATCTCATGAGAAGAGAAGACTCCCTGGAAAAGACCCTGATGTTAGGAAAGTGTGAAGGCAAGAGGAGAAGGGGACGACAGAGGACGAGATGGTTGGACAGTGTCATCAAAGCTACCAACATGAATTTGACCCAACTCCGGGAGGCAATGGAAGACAGGAGGGCCTGGCGTGCTCTGGTCCATGGGGTCACGAAGAGTCAGACACGACTTAATGACTAAACAACAACAACAATATATTTTCTTATCAGTAATTTCTGGCATTATATTCAATAATAACATTTCAGGTTTAAAACTTAATTTTTGTTGAACAATCTCTTTTGCCATTTCCCAAACCTGTATCCAAATTTTTTTTGCTCTTTCACATGACCACCACATATGATAATAAGTTTTTTATATATTTCCAACAAACATTACTGATCCCTTCTGACATTTTTGCCAATCTTACAGGGGTAGTTTTCCTGTATTCTAAATCGGCGTGATGATACTGGGGTACAAACTGAAGACAGTAACAAAGGGTGAGTAACCAAGTACACACACCAGTTTAATTGCTTTTTAATATTCTAACAATATATTGTTATTTCTATAGCTTTTATGATTGTCTGCTTTGGGTCTTATTTATAAGCAATAAAATGAAATAAAAACAAAAGCGCACGGACACACACACAGGGTGGGTTGCTTAGAGAACAATAAGGGTAATTCTTGTGCACAGAGATGTTTAATGTTTTCGGTACCGCTTATTTTTAGTAGACTAAACTAAAGACTTAATTGGAATGAGCCACCGGGGTGGATGTGAATTTAAAAGTGAAAATTATGCAGGAGGCAGTATTTAAACATGCTGTCAGCTCTAAAAGAGAGTCTTGAAACACCACACACACATTGTGATTCTATAACCAGTGCTCTAAAACTGGAAAGAGGAACTCTTTGCCTTCTTTACTACCTCTGCGTCATAGAGTCCAGCGCTATATTTAGGTGTCTCATATGTTCTCTATCTCATGTCTCCGTTTTCCATTCTCAGGCACATTTCATGGCCTGAATCAGGAGACACATTCCCCCCTCCATCACATACTGAAGCCAACTGAGCCGACACTTCGCTTCAACACTGGTAACATGGTATTTTTCATTCACTTGCCCTCGAGCTCAACGCCACCACTTCCCA
Source organism: Intellagama lesueurii (assembly GCA_037013535.1). Lineage (NCBI taxonomy): Eukaryota > Metazoa > Chordata > Lepidosauria > Squamata > Agamidae > Intellagama > Intellagama lesueurii. The sequence goes on from JBAJHW010000004.1 coordinate 15,802,041, forward strand.
ACAGTGAGGCATGGCTAGGAGACTCAGGAAGAATGGATGGGTGGAGGCTACTGTTGCCCCCCGTTCCTGAAAATTTTCTTCTAGGCATCTGCTACCTTTTACTTAAAAAGCACTGTGGTTGAAAGATGCAGGGGTGTGTGTGTCAGCACCAATCAAGTCAACACATCCTTAGTTTCAACATTGCATTGAATATTCCCCCACCGTTGAGTTTCTACATATATGTACAAGCGCCCAGTCCTGTACAGGCTGATGAAGAAGTACATTTCACAAAAAATAATGGAATTCTGTGCAAAGAAAGAGTACATAAAATTGCTGCCAAATATGTGCCCTTCTTTTATTTTTGGAACGTTTTTGTTGCCTTTGACCAGATGGGTGGTATGGAAATGAAATGAAATAAATTAATATTCATTTGAAATATGGTGCCAGACTGCCAGAAGACAAACAAGTGTGTCCTAAATCGAATCAAATCTGAACTGTCTCTGGAGGCAAAAATGTCGAATCTGTCCTACTTTCGGCACATCATGAGAAAACAGGATTCCCTGGAAAAGTCAATAATGCTGGGAAAGGTGGAAAGCAGCAGGAATAGAGGAAGCCCAAATATGAGATGGACTGACTCCCTAAAGGAAGCCTCAGCCTTGAATTTGCAAGAGCTGAGCAGGGCTGTTGATGACAGGATATTCTGGAGATCGGGTTGCCATAACTCTGGGGTGACTTGACGGCACATAACAGCAACAGTTAGCTTAATATGCCGTCTTTGTCCTAGAACTGAAACTGCTCTTTGATAAGGAGGTATAAGAAAATTAATTTCCTTCCTAGGACCAAAGAAATGCTAACCAACTGTGCTTTCCATGTCTAGTCTTACCATTGACCTGCTCTGTGCCAGTCTTAAAAACTGAAATGTAATTGCCCTGCCAGTTGATCCTATCAAGACAAGGAGGGGGGTGGAACTAATGAGGCCTTTCAGGGTTATGCTTTAATTAGCAGCTTCCTCTTCGCAGTTGCTGCCTCTTCCTGTTCCACATGACAATATTATTCTCTAGGAATCGCCTCTTAATTGTCCTTTAATGAGTCAGCAGCACCTATTCCCTGGGGCACTGCTGGTCTTTCTCCTTCTTAGCTCTCTGTCCTTTTGTCCACCACCTCATCAGTTGCACACTAGTATCCGGCAGATTAAGGAGGCAGACAAATGGCAGGATGAGAAAAGTAAATGAAAGGGAGACATCACAGTTGCCTGTTTCTTGTTCCATCTGTAAATATAATTCTAAACACATTCTATGTGGGGATGTGGATTTTGCAGCCTGTTGTTCTTGGTGAGAAACCGAGAAAATAAATCCTTCCCTTCTTGAGAACTCTTGCGGGCCATCTGACAGGATTTCTCTGATGTTTTGTGATCATTTGGGAGGTGGGGGAGAAACACCAATCTGTGCACTATTTTTATTACAATTCCTATGCAAAATGGCATCATTCCTACACAGGATCCCATGGAATAGACATTGAGATGCACAGAATTGAGCTATTCTTGTGCAAAAGGATAGGAGGAAAGAGTGAAAAATAAGAGTTTCTTATTTTTAGACTCAAAAAATCACTAAGAATGAGACAATTCTAGTCTGATGTTAAGAGGAAAGAACCCTAAACATGTGCTTGGTTACTGTTGGGAACAGAGCTTAGAAAAGTTAGCTTTTTTTGAAGTATAACACCTGAAACTTCACACCCAGCATTGCCAGTCCCATGCTGGCTGGGACATTAAGTATATTTCCAAGTGTTGGTTGGAATGCATATATATTTTCCAAACCAAAATATTTGTACATACAGGAAGATGGGGGTGATTTGATCCACAAAATGTCTAACTAAATCCTTATCATTTAGCGTTTATGACTGTAAATCAGACCTCTGTAAAGCACTCTTAATAAATAAATATGCTTTTCTAACAAATCACCCTTTTTTGCAGAAGCAAAAGAAAGCCTAAGGTAGAAAAAAAAATCTAGCTAGAAGTGATGTGGAAACTTTAAGCAGTGGAAAAATGAAGAGATCCCAGAACAATGCGTTTTGAGGTTTCATATGATGCGATTATCTGTTCACACTTTAGTGAAAAGGAAATGCCAAACCCTAGTAAGGTTAATTTCAAATGTGTATGTTTCTGGTATGAAAAAAATATGAAGGAACGCTTTGCAAGTAGGACAATGATGCAAATGTCACCATTTGTATACATGATTTTGTTCTGGGAGCTCAGTAAGTGGGCAAATTTATTACAGCAAAACCCTTCAGGACCACAAACATCCTCGTTCGACCATGACTGCAAAGCAAAATGCATGTGCCAAATCTTTCTAAAAAGAAGCTGCATGGGACAAGCAGTTCCATCCTCTGTAATATCCTCAGGAGAGCTTCTGATTCTTTCCTTCCGAATTAAGCCATACGATGTAGCTTCTCCAAGTCATCATGCAGCGCAAATACGGATGTCTGTACTAGAATATATAGACTGGCTGGCTGGCTCGCTCAGTGGTTTAGAGGTACCTGGCTGCAGAACCAGAGGTTGGGAGTTCAATTCCCCATTAACTAACTAAATATGGTATAAGTATATGGTATATGTAAAGTTGCTGGTTGGATAGCTCAGTGACTTGTGTATCTGGCTGTGGAGCCAGAGGTTGGGAATTCAATTCCCCCCTGGGCCTCCTGGGAGCAGAGCCAGCCTGTGTGTCCTTGGGCAACCTGCACAGTCCCAGGGCACCCCCAGAGGAAGGAAATAGTAAATCACTTCTGAGTATTCTCTACCTGGAAAACTCTAAGATTGCCATAAATTAGAATAGACTTGACAGCACATCATCATCATCATCATCATCATCATTATTATTATTATTGGGTTCAAATCCAAGGGAAGTTGCATATTTATCTCTTTATTTTACCCATTTATAAATGGTGCCATTTCATCTAAAAGAAGAATTCAGGGCTGTATGGACAACAATCAGATAATCATTATAAAAATCGTATGAAACCAAAATGTTGACACAGTCCAATAAGGCATCTTTAAAAAGTTGTAGGCAAGCAAACATACAAATTTAAGTTTAAAAAAAATGAACTGTCTGGGAGGAAAGGAAAAAGATTTTTACCTGGTGCCTAATAGAGTACAATGTTAGTGACAAGCGTACTTACCATGAGAGGTCATTCCAAAAGGAAAGGGAACCCTTTCTTAAATTCTCAAACTGTGCAGATTGGGATTTACTCCTTCTAGAGGTGGAATATGGCTGAGACCTCCTTGATTATCTTAACACATGGGAAGAGGTACTTCTTTAAGGACTGTAAAGGAAAGTGCTGCCACTTGAATTGAGCTTGGAGCATTAAAAAATAATAATCATGTGCCGTCAAGTCAATTCTGACTTATGGCAACCATTTTCAGGATTTTTCAGGTAGAGAATACTCAGACGTGATTTACTATTTCCTTCCTCTGGGGGCGCCCTAGGACTGTGCAGCTTGCCCAAGGCCACACAGGCTGGCTCTGCTCCCAGGAGGCACAGTGGGGAATTGAACTCCCAACCTCTGGCTCCGCAGCCAGATACCTCTAAACCACTGAACTATCCAGTTTGGAGCTTAGGATATGTTAACAGAGTACAGTTGTTTAGGAATATGAATTTATGGCTATGAATTAGGAGTAATCAATCAGGATGCTCTTGGTAATTTGACCTTAAAATGTATGTTTATTGTTCAAATAACTTTAATCAGGATGAAACAGAGTATATCCTAGATTTGAGTATAGAAACCCTTAAGCTAAGTATCAGCCATGGTAGAGATACTTCACAACCCGCCTTGCACATGAAGGAAGACATTAATAAACTGGAGAAATGGGCCAAAATAAATAAAGTAAGTTTCATCAGGAAAAAATCTAAAGTTCTACATCGAGGCAAGAGAAATCAGATATACAGATGCAGGATGTGAGGCCATTGGCTTGACAGTAGCAGATGTGAACAGGATCTATGGATCCTGGCAGACCACAAGATAAACAGGAGTCAAGAGTATGATGTTGCAGCAAAAAAAATCTAACATGATACTCAACTGCATCAACAGAAATATACTGTCCAAATCAAGGGCAGGAATAGTAATACTTTATTCTGCATTAGTCAGATTGCACTTGGAATACCGCATCCAGTTTAAGAAGGATATCAAGAAGCTGGAACTGTCTGAAAGAGAGCAACCAGGATGATAAAAGGTTTGGAAACCAAGCCCAGTGAGGAACCGCTGAGAAGCCTGGGTATACACTGTCTCGACAAGAGAAGAGAGGCAATATGATAGCCCTCTCCAGGTTAAATATTGGAGAGGAGAGAAGAGGTTTGTTCTTCCTTAATAAAACATACAACATCATTTGCATGTAATAGTTCTGATCATTTTTACTAAAACATCTGTTTTCTCCCCCTAGCACAGTTATTGAAAAGGTTTGCTACTTATTCCCCTGCTTTGAAAAATGAGAAAGATAATTTCCCTGTAAGCTGCAATATGTCCAGATGGTTGGAATCCAAGCAGATTTCCTCTGGCTGAAAGCACCGGCTTATTAGTGCAGCTGTATACAAACTGTTGTTGTGACTCAGAAATTATCCATGGGCTATTGAAAACTGCTGAGCAAATGTAGCTATTGATACCCACTTAGATAACTGCTTTTCTATGGCTGCACCTGGACAATTTTCTACTCACATTCTTGGAACCGTGGAGCCTAATGACTACTCCTGTTGGATAGGATGCCCTCCAGCTCACAACACCAAGAATTTGCAAACTGTTATTAGGAAACCATGGCAGCCCAGGCGCTCTTTCAAAGTACCCACCCACAGTGTCTTCCTCGAGGACCTTTGAGAGCCAAACTTTCAGACACTGCTTGGCTGCAGAGAGCAAGGATTTCAGTGTAGCCCTGCTAGGTAAGTGTGCATGCATGCATGAGTGTGTGCATGCATGCATGCGTACCCAGTGAGTTTTGGTACTCTGCATCTACCTGGGAAGACAGACTTTGAAACAATAAGAGGCTAAATACTGCTTACAGATGGTGGATGTACACTAGAAGAATTGAGTGTATCCTGTGCCTCTGAGCACATACATAGCTCAGAGAAATTGTGATCAGAACCAAAATCAAACTCACAAGTCCTTTCACAAAACATTTTCCCCATAATATTATTACCCAGCAATCAAATCTGGTAGTTTTTAAGTTGTTGCTGTCTCTAGATGCTTGAGGACAAGAAACCTCCTACTAATCTACTCCAGATCACTCAGTGACCCTCCTTCTACACTGCTGTAGATAATTCGAATGCGCATGGGTGGGCTTACAACTGACAGATCACAAGCCGGAAACTGGACTATTCTATCACAATTAGTTTGCTTAGTGGTTGTTTAATGAGGGGGCCCATCCTGTCCCTTTCAGATGTCCAGCAACCCAATACCAGAAAGAAGGAGGATGCTGTGAGGTCCTTCTGCCCTGTTTCTTTAGCATTGCCCCCCCCCATCTCGCCAGCCACAGGTGAGACATGAGGCCAGCACATTCATGTGACCATTTCAGAAGCCTCGCGCTACATTGAGCAGCAGGGACTGTAACCTAATCTATCACTCCTTCAAGCTTCCCTGTTTCCCCTGATCTTAACTGCAATCCTCACAGTAGCTGGGTAAGAAAAGAATTTTGCAAGTGACTCCCCATTGCAATGCAAAGAAGTTGTTAGAAGAATTAAGAGCCATCAACTTTACAAAAGACCTGCTCCTCATCTCTTGGTATGGACCAATCAATCTGCCTCCTTTTTTGGATTCCCCTCATTGGCTATGGGACTGTCATCATGAGCACCTGCACTGTCAAATTCACCAACACACTACTACTGTTCAGGAGCAGAAGTCATTACAAGTCATTGATGGCTCATCATTAATTCCTTTCCCTAATAACTAAAGACTCTTTCAAACAGGCATGTGTAGCTCTACAGTATTTGCTTTTATTTCTTTCTACATTTTCCATTGCTCCCTGATGGAAATTCATGGGACTTCCCACGACTCGCATCCTGATGATGGATGATTCTGCACTGAACTGTTTCTTTGCTTTAACAGCTTTGGAGGATCATTGGGCAGGAGGGGGGGGCTGGGACAAAAGTCGCTTACCATAATTTTTGCTCTCTTAGCCCAAATCAGCATCGTCTTTTGTCACCAGCTCTACGGATGCTGTGCCGCCTCTTCTCTGCCACCCAGCACCTCCCCCTCTTTATAGGCTCTGCTTCCTCACATTTTCTAGGGGCATTTGTAGAGTGTGGAAATGCCGTAAACTCCCACCTACCCCTTTGGGGCTGCAAGCACTGAGGTTCTATTAACAACTGGGCAGCGGGGGGGGGCAGGGGGGAGGCAAGAGCCAGATGAGGAAGGGAAATGCCACAAAGCAGCACAAAAACAAACCAAGACTTTTGGGCCAGAGAAAAAGGTGTGGGAACCCATGCAGGGAAACAAACAAACAAAACCTTCTTAAACATACAGAGATAAAGGAGAAATGATCTGGCTGTTGGGAGAAATTAAAGTATGCTCTATGTTTGATGAGAAGCTTAAAGAAGTAGAAATGCCCCACCTGAAGAGGCCTAACATTCTTACAACTGTAGTTTTGGAAGAGGTAGCCGTGTTAGTCTGTGCAGGCCTATCAGGCAAAACCAAAGAAACAGAACAAGACAAGACAAAAACAGGTGGCACTATAAAGCATACCTATTATACTTTAACGTGAGCTTTCATGGAAACGTCTACTTCATCAGACATATGGAAACAGATTGAAATGTTGAATGAAATATCAGTTTCATACTAAAGATTCATTGGCTCTTGGATGTATGTTACATTTACATGCAGTAATTTATGGAATATGTTGTTTTAAGGGCTCTGTTGTAAAAATTCCTCAGGAGACAGAAAACAGATACCAGGCCTGAGCAAAGATGAGGGGGGGAGAGAAGAGAGAGGAGGAGTGTGGGAGGGTTACAACCGTAACTTCACAAGAGATAACTTTGTTCATTTTGTAGCATGCCTGCAAATTTTAGTTGCTTCCATAGTTTTCTGCATGTGGACTCACTATAGAGGAATAACATCGCACAGTTCAAGTACGATGCCTCCTGTTGTGCCTCATGCTGCTGCTTCGTGCTCTTTTGTTCATGTTGAGGCGCCGCAAAATAGACAAAAAGTATGTGTTGTCAGATAGTCCAGCAGTTTGTAGCATTTAGATATAAATGTATTTTAAAAGAGTAACTAAATAATTATTTAACTACTTTTGAGAAATGGGAAAGTGAAGAGTTGCTTTTTGATACTATAACTTCAATGGACACTAAGGATTTTTTGGGTCTTGGAACTATAATCATAACTAGGGGGAGATTTCTATGACATTTCACACTTTCTCTGCAACCCATACTTGAACTCATAAGCAAGTTTAAACATGTTTATGAGTAATCTGGCCTTTCTCACAAACATAGCTGCAGAAAAAATATGACATGTCATAGAAATCCTCCCCTTAGCTGTAACTAATTGCTTTTTAAAAGTTAGCTTTCCAGATTCTGTTGAAGAGCACACCGAGCATGCTGGTAGGCTTGTAGGTGAGGCGTACACCTGTAAATGGCTTATCTGGGCACACTGAATACTCACAGCATTTCCTGAGAGTGGCTTGTGTGGCAGCTACTCATTCATAAGACCTTTGTAAGAGAGCGATGTAGCTCAGTAGCAAAGCTCAGCACATTGTAAGCAAATGTTTTCAAATCCAGTCTCCACCATCTCCAGCAAAGAGAGGGAAAGACCCCATCTGAAGTCCTGTAGATATGTTGCCAGACACTGCAGACAATTTTAAGGTAGGTGGACCAAGGGTCTTGCTCATTAGAGGCAACATTTTACTATGCAAATCACACCAGCTTGGATACAAATCATGGGGGATCAGAAAGGAGGGCAAATGCAAATTACTGTGACTATGTGAACATCTCCCACAAAAAAGCACTAGAAGGATTTTTGCATAATTATAGAATCACACAATCCTGAACGTGAAAGACGCCTATAAAGCCATCAAGTCTGACCCCCTGCTCAAGGCAAGACTCCAGATCAAAGCAGATCTGACAGATAGTTGTCCAGTTTTCTCTTGAATGCCTCCAGTGTTGGAGCACTCACCACCTCCCGAGGTAATTGGTTCCATTTGTTGTACTGCTCTAACAGTTCTGAAGTTTTTCTTGATATTGAGTCTAAATCTGGCTTCCTGTAGCTTGAGCCCATTGTTATATGTTGCACACTCTAGGATGATGGAGAACAAATCTTGCCCCTCTAAGTCACAATTAATCAATTAATTAGTTACAAACAATTTGCTTCTTAATGTATTCTTAAAGCATATAATAAATAACTGTTCATTATTAATTAATTAATTCATGCATAATTCTTGTTTATCGACAATTTAATGACGAATAATTGTCTATTCCTTAATAATGAACCACCATCCTTTGAATTGGGCTATTTACTTTGAAGCCTCAGGACAGCCCATTTAAATCATCCTCCCCAGATGTGTGAGTTTTGCCAGTTATTTCTGCCTCTGGTCTCCCACCTCTGGGCCTTATAAACATTGCAGCCAGGGCTGATGTTGAAGGGCGGTGCCTTTGGCACATAAATCAGCCACTTTGGACACAGGAAGTGCATCTATTCCTTCCTAAACAGAGGAGACTTTTTGCTTTTTGAGGGCCAAAGACTAATCCCATAAGAGTCCATGGGAGGCCTGCCCTTGTTTTTTTTATTGATTTGGGATTTAATATTAAGTGGTAAACAAATTTGACCTTTTCAGACAAACTCTGGCCCAACCAAAGCCAGTGACAAATGCCCAAAGACTTGAGATGAACCAGGATTTTGACCTTCTGTAAAAGTAGGATTACACAATTCTTGCTGAACGTTATGAATTCCAAAGCACTTCTAATGTTCCAGCATGCTCAAGCAATTTCACTAAGGTAGTCCTCCTAAATAGGGCTCTATAAAACTTACAACTGGGATTTTGATTTCAGCTCTATTGTATTACTTCAAAGGAGGTATGGGATATTCGTATTTGTGTCCCAGGGGAGATTAATATGAATATCGCTGTCACAGGTGCCTGTGCCGTTTGGACCCTCCCCGCAGAACCAGCCAGTCCAGAAGTAGCTGGAGGGCGCTTCTTCGCCTCCCTGCACAGTCGACCACTCAGCAGCTGAGCGAGGCGGCTCATCATCCCACCCTCTTGCCAGAGTGGTTGGCAGGGAGGCGGGGAAGTGCCGGCCAGGCTACTTCCGCAATTGGCGCAGTGCAAACAACAATGGCCCAGTGTGCTGCGTGGCAAGTGGTAAGTGGACTGGCTGGTTCTGGGGGGAGGGTCTAAACGGCCAAGGCACCTGTGGTGCTGATCTACTTCAACGCTGAGAAGCTTCCTTGAAAAATCCACCTGCCTTATTGGCTTTTCAACTTTTGCTCATCAAGGCTTTTTTTCCCTCACATGTCCCTCACATGTCACCTCAAAGCTTCAGGAATCCTCTTTCACTCACAGTTCTGCTAGATCACATATAGATATCCATCCATATGCATCCACACAAATGAAGATGATTTGGCAGTTGTCGGTGAAGGTTTGCAAGACTATGGACAATGTGATTCGAAGAAGCGTACAAATATTAATACAGTATATCCTGTACTGTCAAGTCAATTCTTATGACGGCCCTTTCCAGAGTTTTCCAGGTAGAGAATATTCAGAAGTGGTTTACCATTCTGTACTTCTGGGGGCATCCTGGGACCATGCAGCTTGCCCAAGGCCACACAGGCTGGCTTTTCTCCCTGGAGACACAGTGAGGAATCAAACTCCCAACCTCTGGTTCTGCAGCCAGGTACCTCTAAACCACTGAGCTACTGTGTTTTCCCGAAAATAAGACAGCATCTTATATTAATTTTTACTCCAAAAAACACATTAGGGCTTATTTTCAGGGGATGTTTTATTTTTTTCATGTACAACCATCTACATTTATTCAAATACAGTCATGTCATCTTCTTCTGGTTGCTGCACAGTGGTGGAGGGCAGGGTTTCACTTAACTAGGGCTTATTTTTGGGGTAGGGCTTATATTACGAGCATCCTGAAAAATCATACTAGGGCTTATTTTCAGGTTAGGTCTTATTTTTGGGGAAACAGGGTATCCTGTATTTGGTTGTTGTAGGGTTTTTTGGCTGTTTGGCCGTGTTCTGAAGGTTGTTCTTACTAATGTTTCGCCAGTCTCTGTGGCTGGCATCTTCAGAGGACAGGAGTCAGAACTCTGTCTGTGCTCTGGTGCAGTTTTGTGGGATAGTTGAGTATTTATAGCTGTGGGATCAACTTTTGTCCTTTTCAGGAGATTGGGTGATTATGGTGATCAGCGTCTTTTTTGTTGTGGGTGTATTGTTGTGATAAGGGGGAGAGATGATCTGTCACTGTGATTGATGGGTGCCGTTAGCTGGTCTTTTGTGTGCAGTGATCACCGGTCCTTGTGACTAGGTAGAGTTCGTTGACCTTTTGCAGGCTGTATTTTTCAGTGCTGGGAGCCAGGCTTTGTTGAGTTTTAGACTTTCTTCTTTTTTGTTGAAGCTCTGCTGGTGTTTGTGGATTTCAATGGCTTCCCTGTGCAGGCTAACATAATGATTGCTGGTGTTGTCCAGTACTTCTGAGTTTTGAAATAGAATTTCATGTCCAGCTTGTTTCAGGGTATGTTCAGCTACTGCCGATTTTTCCGGTTGTTTTAGTCTGCAGTGTCTCTCATGTTCTTTGATTCTGGTGTGGATGCTGTGTTTTGTGGTTCCAATATATACCTAGCCACAACTGCAAGGTATCCGGTATACTCCTGCTGTGGTGAGGGGGTCCCTTTTGTCCTTTGCTGACCGTAACATTTGTTGTATTTTTGTGGTGGGCCTGAATACTGTTTGTAGGTTGGGCCCTACAGGCAAATGTTTGTTCCAAGAATGAAATCACAAGAGCCATCAAACCAAGAAAACAACACCAAACTGAAGAGGAAAAACAGCCACCCACAAATAAAGTATTTGTGCCATACATCAAAGGGGTCACGGACCGCATGGGGAAGCTTTTGAAAAAACACAACCTACAAACAATATTGATGGCACATGATTATAATTATATACTATTAAAATGTTATTAAAATTAATTTTCAGTGTCTTCCAGGTAGGGAATACTCAGAAGTGGTTTACCAGTCCCTTCTTCTTTCATGGGGGGGGGGGGGACCCTGGGCCTGAGCAGCTTGCCCAAGACCACACAGGAGGCACAGTGGGGATTCGAATTCTACTTATAGGAGGCGCAGTGGGGATTTGAACTCACAGCTTCCGGCTCCACTGCCAGACACCTAAACCACTGAGCTATGCGTTGCATTTCATTCTATTTTAATGTCTGTGATTTAATTGCATTTTAATCTTTTATTGTTTGAAACCATTGAGAGTTCCCGGTCTGAGACAAAGGTGGCATATAAATGAAATGAAATGAAACCACAAACCATTAGAGCTTTTTTGTTCAGTGTTAACTCTATTTTTGAGAAAAACACTAGAATCTGAACAGTGGGAAGAAATGCTATAATACATTTTAGTTGCAAACTGCAAGATTTGAAGCCTCCCCCCCCCCCACCAATTACATGAAATGTTATCCTACATTTTTGTGTCAAAATCCCATTGAATTAACTTCAGTTTTAATTATCTCTGTAAATAGGTACTCTTCATGTTTGCCCATCCATGAGTCTAATAATCCCTTCTCCAGTTTTAGTGTCACAGTCTTCTATCTGACCTTCCCCTCCATTCCTTCTAATCATGTTCTCCCCTTCTTTTCATAGACTTTTGCTTCTTCCACCGTTCTTCCTTAGGCCATTCAGTTTGCTTCATCCTTTCACAGGATCAGAGCACCTCAGGCAATCACATTTCTGTCTGCATTGCCCTTCTAGGACATAAGGGCAACTCAACCAACACCTGAGAGAGGTTTCGTCACTGCTTCCACCTCAAATGCTTTAATGCACTGCAACAAAGAACAAATAATAAATCAATTTTAGGAAGCACAACTCTGAGGTTCATAGATAATTGCATTATGTAGCCTTCATGATTGTAACGGTTAAGAAGATTCATGTACTTGTGAGCTGGGGATAAGACAGGAAATAGCTAACCAAAGAATATCTTGACTCGTGTTGTCTTAGCAGCCCTATACAATGGGAAATCTTCCAGGTATGATTGTGCACTTTACATCACGCCCAACTAGCAAGGTCATAGGATGAAACTGGGTTGCAGAAACCTGGCTTGGCATAATGACAAGCCATGCTGAATTCATGCTTCTTTTTGTTGGTTTGTTTGGTTTTGGCAATTTCCTTTCTAATGTAACAATACCATACCATTGTCTTTATTGGCCTTGACATTTCCAGCACTGCAAAATGCCAGAAGAAAATTCTCTAGGGCTGAATCATCATATCCGGACATGCAACTCTGTCCAATTTACAAGTATTGTGCTCATAAGTGGGAATTGTGTACTGTGTAAGGGGAGACACATCCACTATGGACTGTCAGAGAGGGATGGATGGATGGAGCAGAACGGAAATCACAACAGGAGAGAGCATCTCAGATAAGGTGGAAACAATGAGGCACATTTACATATAGTCATATTTTCCAGTGAAAAGAGTGACTTTTTAAGCTCACTTTAAGCCAAAAGAACAATTTTGCATCACTTAATGAAATAATATGCAGCTGCCTTGGACTGGACTGGAGCATCGGCCCATATGGTCTACAGTGTGGACTCTCTGAGTGTTATCAGTGCTATGCAGTTATAATACTTTGATGGCACTTCAATTGTCATGACTATAATGTAGAGAATTCTGGCATTTGTGCTTTGCCAGGAACTTTCAAATTCTCTGCCACAAATAAGAGCAGTATTATAGACCCTCTAGCAGAGAATTCTAAGGTGCCTCCCCAATCCTGTATACAGATCACAGTATTTCCTAGGACAAAGCTATGATCAACATACTGAAGTCATGGTGACTTTTGGGGGGTGATATTTCCTCACCCTGCTTAGGCCTGTGGCCTCTTCTGTTTGGGGCACTGGTGGCACAAGCTTTCCTGTCATGTGAGACAAGAGGAGAAGCACCACCACTGTCCCCTCTCCTCCCCTCCCCTCTGCTCCCTGATGCTCCCAACTCTCCATGCTTCCAACTAACTCTGTGTAGGAACACTTATGGCGGGAGAGTGGGAGAGGTGACAATGATAGGTAGGCCATTCTGGATTGCCATCTTCAGATGTGCAGGAGACATGATCTGAGTTCCTTCCCTCAATGTCTCAGCCCCTCAAACCCAGACAATAGATAAACAGCCAGTCATACAGCAGTCATACTCTGAAGGTAACCAGGCCCTTCCTCTTCCCCTCCCCGTAAAATATTGAGTCCTGGGACATATTGTGGATATTTGAAAACCCTTTGTCTCTATCAGAGAGTGAATTTGTGACTTAATTTTATCATTTATTTACTTACCTGTGAACTTCTGAAATCCTCAAAATAACGTACCCAAATAATAAAAGATAGCATAGAAACAATATGTAAGTTAGCATAACAACATTTGTGTGTTTCCTGAAACAGTGGCTGAAGAGGATTGTATAAATAACAAACACAGGAAGGAGCGATGTGGTCCATGCATACAGACAACGTTCAAGGTTGGGCGACACCTTTACTGGACTGCTCTTTGTTAAAGCAAGCAGCTCCAAAACTGGGCCAGGTGGCCTCCTTGCAGCTTACAAAACCAGACTGTTGACAAAGCAAAATAACATTTTAGATTCCACACGAGACAGAGGTGACCAAGTTTTATATTCCCAAGCTCTCTTCTGTGGACAAAAGCCTGGCTCCTGTCCATCCACCCGCCCACCCCTGCCCACATCTGATCTGCCAATTCCATTGGGTGAGGCCACTGATCTCTTTTACAGGATTAGAGAGAGAGAGAGAGAGAGAGAGAGAGAGAAAGCAGTCTCAGTATCTAAATCAGCACAACAGGAGTATCACACTAAGTTAAAAAGTCATTGCCTGTTTGTTAGTCATACCTAGTTAGGGCAGCCACTTATTTTTCACAAAAAGGGAGATATTCATCACCAAAAAAAAAAAAAAAGGAGGGGGAAGGAGGACATGATATAGAATAAAGTTGTGTGTGTGTATGTAGGGGAAAGGTTGCCTGAAGAGAAAGGTCTTCACCCGCTTGAGGAAGCAGAATAAAGATGTAGAGATTTAGATGTAGAGATACAGAATTAGAAATTATGTTTATAATTTAAGCAGAATTACATAGAGTACCTTGCCTGTGGAGAACATCATGACCAGGTAATCAATCTGGCTGCTGACAGGGATGGGGACTCAAGCTGCAAGACCCGCTTTCAAGTCAGACTTAAGTCACACTTGTGACTCGACTCGGGCTCAACTCGGATTTTTTTCCTAATGACTGAGACTCAACTTGTGACTTGGAGGAATGGAGGGGGTGGGGAAGAGAGAACATATGACCATCCTCCACTTTAGTGGGTTGCATCTCCAAGTAGGAGATAGCAACCTCACTGAGGTTCAATCACATGGAAAAGCTGCTTCTTATGGTGGCAGAATTTCTCCCAGGTGACCGATCACGGTAGATGTTCTGGGATAATAATAATTGTAACAGAAGGCTAATAATTGTAAGAGAAGTACAATATGCAGCACATGAAAGAAAACTGACCAGATGAGTTATTTTTTCCCCCAACATTTTATTCATATCTAAACATACAAACTTAAAAACATTAAAAAATCTAACAAATAATTAACAAAAAACATTACAACTAAACATCCATCCTTCCCCGGTGGATCAGAGATTTCACTGTTGTCTGGTCATCAGAGTATCTTCAAAGGATTCCAGTGAGCACTGGTACGCTATAAACTAATTTTCCCCCTAAGTTCCTGTCTTTTTCTGGGCCCAATTATATATCAACTTCCAGCATTGCTTTACAAAGTCTCTTGGCTAATCCTGTAGTGCCTCTGAAAGCATGTCTAGTTCTGCAATATCCAATAGCTTCTTTAATAGCTCATCCATCGTTGGTGTCTCTATATTCTTCCATTTTTGGGCCCAGAGTAACCTAGCTGCTGTGAATATATACAGTAGACTATATTTTATTTTCTTATCAATAATTTCTGGCATTATATTCAATAATAACATTTCAGGTTTAAAACTTAATTTTTGTTGAACAATCTCTTTTGCAATTGCCCAAACCTGTATCCAATTTTTTTTTGCTTTTTCACATGACCACCACATATGATAGTAAGTCCCTGGATTTTTTTTTTACATTTCCAACAAACATTACTGATCCCTTCTGACATTTTTGCCAATCTTACAGGAGTAAAGTGCCATCTATGAAACATTTTAAGGATATTTTCTCTAAGATTCACTGGCTTAATCATCATTTATGTCCATTCATCAATATCAATATTGTACCCAAAGTTTTGTGCCCATTTTACCATCACCTTCTTCACCCTCTCATCCTCTAAATCGTATCCTAATAAGTATGTATACATTTTTAAAATTATTTTCTCATTAGTGTAAATCCATAATTCATCCACCTGGACTTTCCCCTCAAAAAAGCCCGTAATTTTGTCCTTTTTGTATCTCGATTCTAATTTCAACATTGACCACCAATCTGTAGCAAGGCCCAATTTCTCTAGATCTTGTTTATCTTTCATATTCTGGTCTTTGGTTAATAAGTCTATACGTGAGTAACGCTCCCTTCTGATTCAATACTTTCAATGTAAATGCTTCTATTGGTGCTACCCATATTGGAATTTTCTTGTAGGTTTGTATTTTTTAAAATTTTTGCCATACTAAACAGAGTGCCTTCCTCAGAATATGTTCTGCAAAATATGATTGTTACCAGATGATTTATGTGTTGGTGCTAACTGTGGATGGGCACCTCCCCACCCTCCTATCTCACCTTCTTTGAATTCTTTACCTTTCGACTTGAAAGAGCAGATACTTTCAAACAAAAGCTGATCTCTAAATATATTCATGGACACATAATAATGGGTTCAAGCTACAGGAAGCCAGATTTAGGCTGAATATCAGGAAAAACATCTGAACTGTTAGAGTAGTACAACAACAGAACCAATGACCACGGGAGGTGGTGAGCACGCTGGAGGGATTCAAAAGAAAATTTGACAACCATCTGTCAGATCTGCTGTGATTTGGATCCCAGCATTGAGTATGTAGTTGGACTTGATGGCCTTTTAGGCCCCTTCCAACCCAATTATTCTGTGATTCTATCTTTCTAAAGGTATTCACTGTTCTGTCAGGGTCTTCCACAGAAGGTCCATATCCATATCTCTTTTTGAAACCATAGACAGGAAGGAAGATATTTTGTTATACTGAGCCTTAGTGGCATTGAACTAAAGGTGGCTTACGTGAGGTGTCCCTAGAATGCCTCTTGGAAGTCCCTAAATAATAGACTTTGTCTTGATATTGTTGCTGAAGAATGTTGATATTTCCCAAAAATGTTTTTGATTTCCTTTCAACCTGATTTTTTTTTTCATCATTTCTGGCACTGAGCAGGGCAGAAAGCGCCACATGTGAATGCCTCTTTTGTGCAGAATTGTCGTCCTTCTCTTTATGAATAGGTCATTAGTGTTTACAAAGGGGGGGGGCTTTGAAATGCTTCTTGGTTGGGGAAGGAGGTCAACCCACTTGAGCATTGCTGAGGAAGACATCCATAAGCTGTTTCTTGTGGCAAAAGAGTTTGTCTGGCTTTCTCTGGAGTCCAGAGGAAAGTTGCCCTCGTGGCCTTATTTGTTGGTAGGCAGACAGGAACAATGCACTTTATTTCATTTTATTTTTTAATATTTGGGGTGGGTGGAAGAAAAGAGAGGAAAGGAAAGGCGGGTGTGAGAAAAATATTTCCGCATGACCCAAGCAGTTTTTTAAAAAAGGGAAACTGAAGGCTGGAATTTTCAAATGAACTAGACCTAGCATTAAAAAATTTTTTTTAAAAAAAAGTTCTTCCCCCCGCCCCTCAGCAACTCACACAGAAGGCCTGTTGAAAGAGAAATACTTGTGGGACATGAGGAATGAACAAACGTGAGCACGCACACTGCCCGAACTTGCACGCCTTCCTTCTCCTACCTCATGGCAGGCTTTGACACGGATATAAAAGAGCTTCTTTGTCTCGGAAGAAAGTATAGCTTTCAAGGACAAGAAAAATCCACAACCAGCCTCTCACTTTGACACAAAGGCCGTGACATTAGAGAAATAATGCAAAGAATCATAAAGCCACTAGCTTAGTTTAGAGAAGCCAACGGTTGCAGGCAGGGAGGGAAAGGGGCTGAGGCTTTAATTCCTCTTCTGCCTTGATTTGCTTGATTTACTCCTTCCTTTCAAATTTATAATCTCCTGTCAGAAAGGTCAGGCCCATAAGATAAGGATTATGTTTGTATATCTCCAGCAGTTCCTGCCTGTTTAATACAGATTTCTTTTCTAACTTGCCCACCCCCTCTTTCTAAAGGTATTCACTGTTCTGGGCCATAAGCCTCTACCCAAACCCTGTGTCTGCTTGGGGGACAGGGCTGTTTTGGCATATTTACATGCCCCAGCCTGAATCATGCCATCATATCCTCTTGATAATCTCTGGATCATGGTTTATCAAGGATTGTTTAAGGCGAAGTGTACTGTCAAGACAGAAATATTCCTGAGCAGAGGAAGAGTGTGGAGATGTGGAGGAGGGAGGGGGAGCCAAAGACAGTGGAACCACATTCAAAAGCCCTTCTGGGCTTGTACTAACAGGGCAGGAACGAGAAAGAGACATTTTTCTTCTTCTCTCCCCTTTTTATTTCTGATCCCTCCTTCTACAGTTGCCCTACCATGGGTTGCACTTAGAGATGACAAAAATCTGTCAGTTTCTTTTAGAAGAGCCTGGTGGCACAGTGGTTAAACTGTTGTATTACAGTCAAAACTTTGCTCATGGTCAGTGTTCGATCCCAGTGGATTCTGGCAGCCGGCTCAAGGTTCACTCAACCTTCCATCCTTCCGAGGTCAGTAAAATGAGCACCCAGCTATCTGGGGAGGGAGGCAGAATGTGTAGCCCGTATAATTAAATTGTGTGTCACCCAGAGAATGCTTTAAGCACCATGAGATGATGTATAAGCAGCACACTTTGCTTTTACATTTGAAATTTCATCAATATTTGCTCTGGGCAAATTCAACTGGCATAGCTGTTCCTCAGCATGTAGAAGAGGTGTTAAAGATTAGGAGCCTCTGAAAAATATAGATGTGACAGTGCTAATGCAGCACTAATCTGTTTGATATTAGATTTGACACAGGGGGGGAATCAAATATAGAATTTTAAGTTAGGTACTCGAAACCCTAGCTTGGACTGAGAATTCTGTAATTTTCCATTTCTCCCTCCTTCAGCCTTTTTTTTTAAAAAAAATCTCAAATCCTTTCCATCATAAATATGAAGAATTAGGACTGTAAAAAGGCGGGAGCAGCTGGGGACACTAACATCTCGGAGTGAATCTATTTAGGAAAACGAACTGCAATATCACCTGACTGTATTCACTTTCCTTAAAAAATAAAGAAGGCACTCTTATTCTTGGGACATTGTCATGTTCCTCTCCTCTTTTTTTTGGCAGAGGGGTTTGTGCCCCTGCACAAAGGCAGAGTATGTGGGAGACAGTACTGATTACTCCAGTGCCACGCTCTGTGCAGACATTTGGGTAATTATTATTTTTTTAGAAACTAACTGAAATGAAATTCTCACCCACCCCTTCTTGCATTAGGGGGGAATTATGCACACCAATTCCATGGCTGGCATACTTTTGCTCCATTTCTAGAGGCATGGGGGGGGGGGGGAATAGCCAGATAGTAGATCCTCTCAGAATCGTCGCAGAACCTGCCCTCATACCATCCCAGACCTCATACCATCCTGGACAGATGGCTGCCCAATCTTTTCTTGAAAACCTCCAGCGATGGGGCACCCACAACATCGGGAGGCAAGCTGTTCCACTGCTTAATGGTTCTCACTGTCAGGAAATTCCTCCTTATTTCCAGGTTGGATCTCCCTCTGATGAGTTTCCACCCATTGGTTCTTGTCCTACCCTCAGGCGCAATGGAGAATAAATCGATGCTCTCTTCCCTGTGGCAAAAGCTTCCCCCCCATCATGCCGCAGTTTTGCATCTATTGCTCTCAGAGTCTTGATGGTGGAGAGGCAGGGGCCACAGAACAGATGTGTAGTTGCCCAGTTGAGAAGCACTACCTCACCTTGTTAATTAGCCAGTGACAAGTTCTACAAACCTTATACAAGAACTAACAGGATTCCAATCATTACGTTGAAATACACAAAATTGAAGATAGATGGCTTCTGCAGTGGCATCTATTTGCATAAAAACAGCAGATGTTAACTGATCAGTAGAGCAGCAAATTTGCAAATGATTACAGTTACAGCGCATAAGACGGTGACCTGGTGACCTGTTCCCCTGCTCGGTCTGTTCAGGTGCTACCTATTAATAGAGAACATCAACATCCCTTCTCTCCATTCTAATGGTTGCTTTGCAATAAACCAGACCAGGACTGGACGGTCTTTCAAACCTAGGATGATGCCTTCATGAAGGATTACCTCTGATCACAGGAAGATTATCCCCTGTAAGATGAGTCTACTCTATAATAATTGGAAGACAGAACTGTGAAGTATTCAGTTAAAAGTTCAGATTGGTGGTATGGCATTTTTTTAAAAGTATGCTTTCTAGTAGGGCAATTCACATTTTTTGTTCAATATACAATGTGCTCATCTAGGTGCCTGTTTGTTTGGTTTGATGCACAGGTAGAATAAGGGGTATCATTGTAGCTCATTGGTAAAACAGATGCTTTCCATGCAGAAGGGCACTGGTTCAATATCTGCTATTCCCTGGTAGAGTTAAAGAAGAAACTATGGAGGGCTGCTGCCAGTCAGTGTCAACAATATTGAGCTAGATGGACCAAGGATCTAAAGGCAACTTCCCATGTTTCTGAGAATCCAATACACTTAGAAAATAGCTGCTCCATATTTGCAGCCGTAAGATTTGTTCCTGTGCCATAACTGTTCAGCAAGATTGAAGAGAATGAACCATTTCTTGCTTCTGCAGAGCCCTGGAATTCAGCCTCACACCTTAGAATCTCCCAGAGTACCTGATTTAAAGTCAACGTTCCCAAATTTGTAGGAGTTTGATGGTTACTATTTGACTGGCATGGAGGTAACATATTCATTTCACTTGCCAACATCATCTAACTGGAAAATGAAATCATCCAGACATTGGAATGAGCCTGTTTCCTGATGTCTGTTATATTAGGATATAGACTGAGTGGCAGACTTAACTGAGAGAGGAAGAGGGTGGTGGGATGAAGTGAGCTAGTGCAACTGGACGGTTGGTGCACGATCATATTACAGCTCTGTTAGGATGAGTTGACAGGTTTATGCAGTTAAGCCCTTTGCCAGAATCAACCTTTCCTACTAACGTTTTCAGCCCAAATGCTTGGCTGGGAAACGTTGATTCTGGCAGAACTATGAAATACTGTATTCGCTTACTAAGTTTTAGAAAAGGGATAAAATCCTGCTTTTATCTAGACGTACCACTGAACGTCTTTAAAACTAAAATTTGGGTAGCACATTTTTTTGCTTCTGAAAAATATATTGTCTTCATTTCCCCACTGTCACCAGCTGAAACTCACAGAGGCTTAAAACTGAGACACTGTACGTAAATCTGTGCTGTACAAAAAAAACCAGTATGGAATTCAAAGAGAAATTTGTCTCCTGGGAGATACTGCTAAAGAAGAACATCCACATGATATGGATGTTAAAAGTGTGGGCAAAGCGGGGGGGGGGGGGAGTTCAGGGTCAGGCTGACCAAATGCAGGAGAAGATTTCTTAGCACTAATAGTTCTGTGGATTAAAATTTGCCACTGGTTAGCGGACACTTGGCTGTTTATCAATGTGGCTTGGTGGCCAGGAGCCTTGGAAAACCAAGTCCTGAGAAATCCCTTTGAATACAAGAAGATTCATTTTGCTGTATAGAATGCAGGAACAATTAACTCTGTATTTTTTTTAACTCATGCCTAAGAACAAAATCTGAAACACTGACATTCAGCAATCACAATAGTGATCTTTACCTTATTGGATAGATTCTGCTAATGCAGCTGTTGGCTTGGACAAGCTTATGCTTGTAAACTAACTGGAAATGTTACATTTCTTGAAAGATTTAATAGGCTCATAGCGTTTTCTCAGCTGTAAGACAGCCAATCTGTTATTGTGTCATAATGTTTATTTAAAATGGTCAGTGATTATCTTTGGCTTCAATGCACAGAGTCTGAGCTTGCCTCCTTTAAAATCAAAATTTTACATAAAGATGTAAAAATAATAATATTATGTCTGTCATTAGGAATGATGTATTAAAATATTATTTGAGTTCTGATATTCTTCCTCTGCTACCCTTCCCTGATGTTTTGCGTGGCCTGCAAGCAAAAGTGTGACATAGAATAAGTGCTGCAAGAGGTTCTTGTTTGAGAATGATGTACATGCAGATTGCAATGTATTGTGTTGATGGGAATACACCTTGTTGGGAATCCTCCTGAGCCGAGGATTGTTACAAAGTGGATGAGGGAACTCCCAAATATCTCCATTACATTTGATTTGGCTTAGAAGTAACTAGTTACAAGTAACATAATTACTCCATTCCATTCCTCCTCCCATGTGATACCACCCCAACTACTGAATGGAGTGATGTTATGTGCTGTCAAGTTCTGTCTTCCTTGTACTAATCCTAATAGAGTTTTCAAGGGATGTGAGGTATTTGACAAATGGCTTCCCCTCATTACAGGAGCCCTGTATCCGTGGGGAGCGGTTCCAAGCCCCTCCCTCACAGATGGTTGAAACCACAGATAGTTGTTGTTGTTGTTGTTTAGTTGTTAAGTCGTGTCCGACTCTTCGTGACCCCATGGACCAGAGCACGTCAGGCCCTCCTGTCTTCCACTGCCTCCCAGAGTTTGGTCAAAGTCATGTTGGTCGCTTCGATGACACTGTCCAACCATCTTGTCCTCTGTCGTCCTCTTCTCCTTTTGCCCTCACACTTTCCCAACATCAGGGGCTTTTCCAGGGAGTCTTCTCTTCTCATGAGATGGCCAAAGTATTGGAGCCTCAGCTTCAGGATCTGTCCTTCCAGTGAGCACTCAGGGTTGATTTCCTTCAGAACCACAGATAGTAGCAAGCTCATTTACTACTATTAGCGGGGGGAGGGTGAGAGGAAGAGATAAGTGTGTGAGTGTGTGCTGTGGGCTGGGTTTCAGCAGGGGTGACCACGGAGAACTGAAAACCGTGGACACCGGCTCCATGGATATAGTGTCCTGCTGTAGTTTCCATGGCTGAACACACACACACACACACACACACATCTGGACGCACAGTCTTCCAATATCACCTTCTTCTGTATGGATGCTTTCACTGGTTCTAGCCACATATACAATATCACTTATGCCTGAATATCCAAATTAGAGAAAATTATTATTGTCAAAGGATGGGAGAGAATGTAATTGAAATGTGTTTTTATCAGAATTTTCAAAAATTCTATAAATGTCTTACCATTTGGAAAGGAAAAAAAAATATGAAAGTTAAAAAAAAACACAACCCAGGCTCAGGGCTTTGAGTATTGCTTGACTCGTGAAAGTCCAAGGTTGAATTCCTCCTGCCTTTGACCATGCCTATGTAATATTAGGGCTCCTGCCTTGTTTTCTGAGAAGTTACTTACTTTAACAGCTATCTGGGAGTTAGGTACAGCAATGTCCTCTGGCCACGAGTGATTGGTGTACCTATTACTTTAGGCCAGTACAGAACCAGTGTGGTGTAGTGGATGGAGTGACAGACTGTGACTCAGAAGGCCTGGGTTCAAGTCTGCACTTAGCCATGGAAATTCACTGGAGGGGAGGGCAATGGGAAATGATTTGTTAAATATCTCACATAGCTAGACTACTCTGTTAGAGTGGGTATAAGTCAAATTCACTTGACAACACATTATATACCATGTGATTTGGCCAATAGAGGAAGCTGAATATTTAGTTTTAGTTTTTGAAGAATTGCCCAAAATTCTCAAAACACATATTCTGAACAGAAAGGACTTGAGACATTAAAAAATTCAACTGCAGCAGAATGATTTCGTCCTTCCTTGTTGAAGGGGTTCCCCAGACTCTCCAGAAGCTAGACAGGGAATCTGTGCAGGGTCAATTAGTCCCTCTGATAGGAGGGTCCTTCTCAGTCTTTTCTTTCCCTGTAACTGCGGTTGTAGGACGATGAATCGTACCCATTTCTTTTTCCCTAAATCGTTAAACATGAAAAAATCTACAACAGTGGAAGTTGAACAACAATTTTGTTTCAGAAAACATGCACTTGCTTTTTTCTAACAATAATGACTGTGTGCCGTCAAGTCAATTCTGACTTATGGCAACCCTTTTCAGGATTTTCTAGGTAGAGAGTACTCAGATGTGGTTTACCATCCTCTTCCGGGAGAATCCTGGGACTGTGCAGCTTACCCAAGGCCGTACAAGCTGGCTCTTCTGAAATGTACATGTGAGGAATTGAACTCCCAATTTCTGGCTCCGCAGCCAGATACATAACTCATACAGTTATCCAGCCAGCATTTTTTCCCTCCTTTTTTTCTTCACCGTCTAAATTAAGGAATACGTTTTCACACTTTCTCCCTAAAAAAATTTTAAACTCTGATATGGCCTGAATGTTTGGTCAGCTGTATAAATACCTAAGTATCTGTGCGTAATTTCTTTAATGTGCAAGAGAAATGCTAGCAGCATCTCAAGATTTGACTCAGAGGATCGAAATGCATGCTTTCATTTGAATGCTACTAACATAAGCAGAGGCATGGGGAAGGCGCAGAAGGATGAAAAATAGGCATAAGCCCACCCAGAAACTTGCAACTGATGAGTAAGGTAGCAGTTCATGAAAGTTTAAGAGAGAAAAAAGGGCTAGTGAAAACTTCCTGGTCTTTAGGATGTCAGAAGTTTCTTGCTTGCTTTTTACTGCAACAAATTAACATGGCTATCCAAATCATCACTAGTAGAAATGTCCATCCAGAAACTGTGCTCTGTATTATTTTCCTCACCCTTCCCCAGCTGGCAGAGTAGAAATCCAACCACACTGCTTACCTTGGCTGCTGGCTTGAACTCAGGACCATGGAAGAATTTCTTTAACTTCAGGTTATTTTACTGCCTCAGCTCCAAGCAGTCAAGGTGGCTTTTTTCAGGGTCTGCTTAGGGCCTTAGGCAGAATGTACTAAGTGGTTCACCAGCAATAGGACCAGACAACTTCCCCCTGAACCACTCAATCCATTTTGCCCAAGATGAGAGAAAGAGAGGAACAGAGGGAACAAAACATGGATGTATTTGAGCCAATGGAAGTAGAGGGGAAAAGTTTCAGTGGCTGCCAATATTCCACAGCAAGGAATGCATCTCCCCACACATCAGTTGTGTTTCATTTCAACTTATTGCCCTACTAGCCTACCTTCTAAACTGGAATGTTCAGGAGCCCATAACTCTCCACGGTCGTTCAGATTCATCAGAGTTTCAAAAACAAAAGAGTTGGGAGGTAAATGTGTCATTTAATCATAAGGGCCAGTGCCAATGATTCAATCATTGAATCAACTGTTGAGTGGTAATTTGCTAGATGGGGAGTATACAAATTAAATTAAAACAAACAAACAAACAAACAAAGTCACTTGGAGGAGGTACTGCTATCTCACTTACCTTGAAAACTTGTCATAATCTGAGGCCCTAAACTGTACCTTCCTTAGCTTGTTCATCAATCCAGCACTTTGATCATGGGTACAGGTGTATTTCTCCCTATCCCCCTTTCAATGCACATTTAAGTTTCACTAGCCTTATTCAAGCATTTAGAAAGGTGTTACTCTGAACATGTGAGCCTCCTACCTGTTGGCATCTCCCCAGGTAGAAGGACTGTCCAAAGAGAAAAGTCTCTGCTGTACATGGAGTTTTGCCATGTAATTGAGAACCCTGAAAACTCAGGGTACCTGATTGCATGGAGAGGCTCCATCTATAGGAGATAATGTCCTCCTCAGATTGTTCTTCTTCACATCTCCACGTGTTCAGATTTTCTCATGTCAACAACACACATCTTCTACCTCTTCAAACTTTTCCAGTGTTATCAATTATACCTGCATCTCGGTCTCTAATCTGGACTCATGGTGACAAGCTTTCCAGTGCCTTGGGATGGTAGCAAATTCTGAAGCCCAAGCACACATCATGGCAGTCTCTATAGACATATCCTTAAGGGGAGTCCAAAACTGCAATGAGTTGTGTTGAACCGTACCAGAAAACCATTTCTACCAATTCTCATCACCACCAGGGGAAGGTAGTGTAAAACTAATGGTTGTTAGTGTTGGCTTGTGTTGAACTTGATGCTTGGAATCAAGCATCTGAGATCATCACGTGTGACAAGAAAAGCTGAGAGGAAAAAATGGTGGGTTCTACAGTTTATATTTAAATTGCTAAAAAGGTGACATCAGAGGGTGAAGCATGAGTGGAAGTGAGTTGGACTTCAGATTTACCAAGCTATTAGTGGGGGAAAGCACAGAGCAATCAATTCAAAGAACAGAAATAGAGAAATGTGACTAGCTCTCTCTACTCCTGTTGTTTGTCATGGTTCCTTGTGCAAGCCTTAGTTGCACATAATTCCTCCTCTTCTAATAATTAAAATGTTTCCCCCAAATTTCTTTGCGTTATAAAAAAGGTAATTCACAAGAAAATGTTGATGATGAGAAACTCAATTTCTGTTCGTCTACTTTGAATGCTGCAGCTAAGCTTGGAGATAAGAGTGAAGCCTGAAGAGGGTGGAGGATAATTTCATCGTCCCTGCTAACCAAAGTTTTACACACTTCCACCCTGTGAGCCTGGGTTCCATTACATGAGTGGTTCACAAACTGTGCACAGCAGCACCCCAGGGCACCACCAAACCCAGCCAGGGGTGCTGTGGAATCCTCTCATGAGAGTTTAGCGCCCACGACACACTTCCGGCTTCTTGTTTTCAATGCGCTGTAGTCTATGTGACATATCTCTATGTCCGAGAGTAACCCTTAGGGAGGGGAATCATGTGCCAGGCTGCTGCAGAATCCTCTCATCCAGTGGTTCCCAAACTTTTTTGACTCAGGGCTCCCTTGACTTACTGGCCACTGGCTGCCGCTCCCCAATACGATTCTTTGGGCAAGTGGGTGGGTGGGAGAAATTATTTATTAAATTATTGGGGGGGGGGGAAATGGAAGTACAACTTAGGCCAGGCTTCCTCCTTCCCTTCTTCCCCTCCCTCACCCAAAGTATTGTATTGGGGAGCCGTGGCCAGTGGCCTGTAAGTCAAGGGAGCCATAAGTCAAAAAAGTTAGAGAACCACTGCATTTTACCCTCAGCCCTAATAGGAGTCTTCTCAAAGTTCTTTTGTTTCTACCTGGGGTTGCCCTGCCTTGGGCAGGCGGTTGGACTAGAAGACCTCCAAGGTCCCTTCCAACCCTACGATGATTCTATGATTCTACCTGGTATCCACAGTTCCAACTTTTTCTATATTACTTATTATTTCACTGCTGTCTTCCAGAGTAACAAAAAAAGTAACAATTCCAAAATCCCTCCCGTATTAACCCAAAACATACCTATATACAGTAGGTGGTTTTATTTTTTTGGAAATATGCTTAGGATTGGCATAGTAATGTGCCATATAAGTTGGCTTCCTTATGCATTGTTTTGTTCTAGTGATGTGCCACTCTTTTCCCCCACTTTATGGCAACCCTGCTAGGATTTTCAAAGCATGTGAGACATGCAAGGAGTGCTTTACAATTGCCACCATGTGAGCAAGGATTTGAAACCAGACCTACTGAGTCCCAACATATTTTTCCACCCCCAACTCCACTCTGGTTCTTATTTCAGTAGGCACCCGCCACCTATTTATTTATTTAGTCAGTTCATTTCTTTGTTAGTTTCTGCCACTCCTGGCTACTAATTATTTGTGTTGCTCTTAATGGCAGTTTAAAATAGTCTTTTATTCCACATTCTCAGAAAAGAGAAAAGCAAAATGAACAAGCCATTTCCGTTCCTTTTTATGCTGTTCAGTCTCCTGCTGCCATTGTGTTGTGTTCTTCCCTTAATAGACCAATTTTCTCTTTGTTCCCTCTGGGTTGCTGCATAGATTATATATGTATGTATAATGAATCCACTACAGCTGCTGGAGATATCAACTAAAAAAATCCAGTACTGTGTGTTTCTCCTCGCCTCTCTAAATACAATATCCTTTTAGCTTCCTTTTGGCTTATTTTGATAGATTTCCCAAAGTGCCTCCTTTACCAAATTGTTTACATTATCTTAAACCTGCTCCTACTCTACATCTGTACCTAACCGCATTGGTCATTGTTTCTCTCCTCCTTGTTTAGAACTGAATAGAAACGTCAGACATTTCCCAAACAGTCTTATTTTAAAATGTGTCCCACTCCCTCTGCTCATTAGAGAAATCTAGTCAAAACAACTCTTGCTGTTCCATATTACCTCAGTGGGATCTTTGCTAATGTCAAAATGTTTGTGTTGGTCTGTGCCTGCCCAAACCCTTAAATGTAATTGCACTGAGGAACACCAGATGTTCGGTGAGAAGCAGAAAGACAACTTCCTCCCCATTAAGGGATGCTTTGGAACTGCAGCACAAACTGCAGTACCCAAATTCTAAGGGGAGAATAGGAGAGAATTGACATGGAAGGCAATATTTCCCAAATACCAGATAATGCTTTCCATTTTGACTGCAATTAAATTTTTACCTAGCACTTCTCTTGAAGTTAATTGCCATGTTTGCTCATATATAGGCTATACATGCTTTTGTATGTATTTTTATTTATTCATTTAAGACATTTTGATTCCAGCTTGCAGGAAAGCTCCCCACAGGACCTAGCAATTCAGATTTTGAAATTCAACAGCTAACATTATGCAATTTTAGCAAAGCTGGGATACCCCCTAGCCTTACCTCCATAGGAGGAGATATGAGGCTGCCTGAGAGGATATCATTAGAGTTTGTTGGCCTAGTGCTAAGGAGGCCCTAGCCCCCTCCCCGAAATAACACACACACACACCATAACTGGAGTAAAAATGGCCACAACCTTATTAATTACAGCCGCAGTTAACCTGGCAAGCATTCGGTTGGATCCTGCTCATCGAGGGCCCCTGAATGCCACCCGATGTTACCCATTGTCTCCACAGGACCCTTCCTGTGAGACCACTTGGAATGGCAGATTTCGTGGAGCCATGCGGACGTATGCCACTCCATTGCCTCACCAATCAGGGGCAAGCCGCTCCAATAGAATATACAAAGGCTTTCCCTTGACTTTTGGTAAAGCTTCCCCCTTATTTGTCCCTTATTAGCTCATGTGAGCTGAGACAACTGCTAACTAGGGGCAGGCTGAACTCGTTAGAGGTGAAAGAGATTCAGGGATGCTGCATGGACCAACATGGTACAGGCAGACATTGCCCAGCAGGATGCTCTAAAATGGAGGACATAGTACACTTTCTAACAGAATGTCCTCTGTATGCAGATCTGAGGGACCAATATCTAAAGCCCTTAACAGCTGGGATCAAGAACACTTCCCCTCTATGCACAGTCCTGGCACAAATGGTACCTATAGGACTGCTAAATTTGTTAAATGAGCCATGGAAAGGCAGACCTTATTGCCTGCTTCATAAGTTCTTCAAGTTAATATCACATCTTGATTCTTTTTTTTCTCTTGAGAATGCTATTACATTTTATTACTATTATTTTATCATTTTATGCCTTTTCTGCTTGTTTGTATGTACTTGCATGAGATGCCAAATACTATTTTATGATTGGTTTATAGTCTACGTTCTTGCGTATAGCCTGATTGGCTACAGAGCAATAAAGTATTTGTATTATGCAGGAAAAAATAAAATACTAAAACAATTACAACCTTCAGCAGCAGTAAAAGCAGCAAGAGAAGCGAAGAGGTGGAAGTAAAATGCATGGCCCATTATCTTCACCAGCCAACAAAAGGCAGGCAATACCAGAGGTTCTCCAGTACAGAAGTAGCTGGGGGAGTATGGGAATTGTAATCCAAAAATTAACTTCTTCAAACTCTGCTCAATAGTAGAAATCCACAATTTTATACCACCATTTCATTAAAATAATACAACCTTCCTGTTCATTTCTCCATTTTGGTGTTGTCAAAATATATAATCAGAAAGAGAAGGAACCAAAGAGAGATAGAAGGCAAAGAAGAGTCCAAGTATTGACTCAAAAATAAAGAAAAAGTTCCAAGTATCTTCATGCCACATTTCTCCTGCCTCATCACATTAAACATTCTGTAGACTGACACAAATAGTCACAACAAAGTTCCAATAGTCATTTATCTGCTACACCTCACCCCTACTTCCCTTTCTATGCAGCATTTCCCCAGAATTTCAGATGATGTCGTAGTGGTCTACACTTCAAATTATTTGAGTCTGAAAATAAATGGGTACTTTCCATTCTCTGTTTCCTTTGAAAATTCAAAATTTATTAGTTAATTTTTCTAATAATGCTGCTGCCCAGAAACTTTTATTATTATTTATTATATTTTTATTCATCAAATACTACCATTCTTTTGCCACTTCTAATCTTGCTGCTGTTCGCTTGCTGTGTTTGTGCAACAAGAAGCACGATTTAGTTTAGTTTCTTAGCCTCCATGATATACCAGATCTAGGCTAGTGCAGGATTTTTGTTGCTTTTGATACAGCTAACACAAAATTTAGTATGCAATGTTCAAGCAAAGCTTGCTTATTCAGAAGTTAGATCCCACTGTGTCCTTTTCCAGTTTTACTGAAATTTTGTTTTAAAAAAGAAACACAGCAAACGAACTAAAATCAACAGAAATCCTCCGCACACAGAGCCACTGGCACAGAATAGTTTATGTCTAACATTTTCCTCTGGCTTAACTCATTTCCAGTAGATAATAAAGGACATCATTATGCTAAGAGGGAATCTCCAAAACATGTCCAGCATAAATATCCCCAAGCATAGTTTCTTAAATCCATTCCTTCATGTAGCTGTTCCTGTTT
Source organism: Intellagama lesueurii (assembly GCA_037013535.1). NCBI lineage: Eukaryota > Metazoa > Chordata > Lepidosauria > Squamata > Agamidae > Intellagama > Intellagama lesueurii. The sequence goes on from JBAJHW010000004.1 coordinate 15,832,147, forward strand.
CCAGTATCTTACAGCTAAGATTTGGGTGGCAGTTAATAAATTCTGACCAGATTCTTATGTGTGTTTCCTAAACATTGTTCTTACAGCAGAAAAGAAGAATTACCATGAATCTTAATGGGATTTCATTTTGAATGGTTTCTATGTTTTCAACCTTATTTTTTCAGAAGAGTCTATGAACATACACTTCCACCAAATACGTCTGGAAATCAGCTTTCATTTGATTATATTACCTCTATCTGTACCAGTAGCAAATCATTACTAGTATTACTGCTACTAGGTTGTGTATCTCAGGTTTAACAGTTTTTGTAATGAATGGGTCCCACTGGTGGACTAAAAGGAGACTGTTGTAGTGATTTAAGGAGGATACAAATGTGTTGTAACAGATTACTTTATTGAACTACAGCTCCCAGTATCCACAGGGACAGCAAATATCCCAAGAAAACTAAACTGGAGGGGCACTGAGGCATGGAGGGGTGGATACTGACCAACAGAAAATACCTGTAAGGGAGCATCACCAAGTGAAACACCCACCCACAAAAAGCTCAGATCAGAACGTACTGGGATGCACACAAGCAAATCCTGCACTGGAGCAAAGAGATAATCAGGACACAAAAAACACTACCCCCTGGGGTTGCTGTAAAAAACACAGAAAGCTACGTGTTTTTGTCTCATTTTGACTCCGTTGGTACTAGTTTCAGCCTTGCATCATATGGACACCATGATGCAGCACTAATGCCATGGCAGCAATGAAAGTTGAACAGACATTCAGTATGGGCATTCTCTTAGAGCTAAATGAACTTCTAGGAAAGAAGAAGTAAAATCTGAGTTTGCAGTTCTGCATTTTTACAAGTGGTGACTTATTTCAAAATAAAAGAGGAAATGATACATAGGCTTATCTTCCATCTTCCTCTTCATTGTCTTGCCCTATGAGATGCACTGGTGCTTGAACTTTTAGCAATACAGAGCTTTGACCCAGCAGCATAAGCAAAAACTGATGACGTAGTTATTCTTATGCATACACATAGGAAAACATGCTTGTAGAGACATATGCCAGGCTAATATAGTTGTTAGCTCTCCAAATCCCACAGAATTTCTAAATTCTTTTTATTAACCCACACACTCCTCTAATGTTTCATATACAGTCATAATTCTTCCCAGATTGATGGGCAGCAACAATTGCTTTTCTACAATCATTGCTGATGTGTTTCCTCCTTGGCATTGTGTTAACACACACCTGAATGCTCCAGACCAGCAAACTGCTAAAACTTTGGCTTTTATAGAGGTGGTCACACTTGTTGATGGTAAATTACTCAAGGGCATTTAGTTAGCAGCACCTGTCTGCTATTTAGCCTCTTAATTGCTACGGGAGCAGTAAGGGTGTACTTAGTTTTTCACACATGGCATCTCCATTTTGGCTTTATTTTTGTAAAATAAATCATGACACGGTGTAATATGTCATGTGTCATTGCTCATCTGAAGTTGTATTTACCTAATTTTCAGACATGCTAAGGACCTGATGATTTTTATTATGTCCTGATACATAAAACCATAGAATTCAAAGAGGGTGTACTTTGTATTCTCGAAGGCTGTACTTTCTTTTTCATAAGACAATAACGTCAAGCTGTTGGTCTATTAATTATTACACAATATTCTCTCCTCTTCTCCTGCACTAGACCAATGATTCCCAACCTTTTTTCACTCATGTACCCCTTGGCATCCCATTTCAATAACTTGTACCTTCATATTAGCAAAATATTTGTAATTAATATAGTTGTTGTCAGTTCAGATTTATACATTGTAACTCACGATGGGCACGAATTAAAAAATGAATAATCAATTTTGTTCTAAAATCACTAATTTGTTGATTTGCATTCATATGAATCAATGACTTTTTAGTGATTTTTGATTCATCAATTTGTTCTGCTATAACATGCCCCCCAAGGCACATAGAGATAGCAAAAATGCAGGGAAACATCTACTGACTCTCCTCTACAAACCCTCCAAGCTTGGTGAAGATTGGATTTCAGATGTCCAATCTATGCACCCACAAGTAGCCCCCCCTCCGAAAGACACACACACCCCGGCACCTAGAGACACCAAATTTACAGAGAAGCTTTTACTGGCTCTCCTCTACAATCCCTCCAAGTTTGCTGAATTTTAGATTTCCCCAAGTTAGCTGCTAAAGCACACTTTCCTTGGGGGGGGGGGACTACTTTGTGAGTAAATGCAAACGTCGATGTCTGAAATGCAATCTGCACCAAACTTGGAAGGATTCTAGAGGAGAGTCAGTAGAAGCTGCTCTTGATTTTAGTGTCTCTAGGTGCCTGGGGGGAACTTTCTGGGGGGGGCCTCCTTGTGGGTCTATAACTCAGACATCCGAAACCCAAACTACACCAAACATTCAGGGCTTGTAGAGGAGAGTCAGGGGAAGCCTCCCTGCAAATTTGGTGACTCTAGGTGCTGGGGGGGGGGCAATTTATAGGGTTTAAAAGTAAAAAAATGAATTGACAAATTGATTTGTCATTTCGTGAAAAAAAAGTTCATAGGTTCATAATTTGTGATTTGTCGACCTTGATGAATCACGAATCAAAGCAAATCAACATTTTTTTGATTCGTGCACATTTCTAATTGTAAATAGCCCAATAATGGGATTAAAAAGCAATGGAATAATAAAATCACAGACAGTGCATATATATATATGTTCAAAACTCAATAGATACAATGAATTCAAGTAAATACATCACAGGAGAACCAGAATAACTCATTCACTGAACACTGCTCACAGGACTGATTGAGGTGCCCGCTTATATATATTCACTGGTACCTGTGCGACCACACTCAAATGTTTACGAAACAGAGGAGAATGAAAGCTGAGCTTGCGAGGGGTGCACTGCCAAGCATGTGTGCTGTAGTGGCATGTTTGCAACACATTGTTTAGGGAGGGTCTCCCTAGAATTCGCCAAAATAATTAAGATAGGGAATGGGGGTTTTCCTGAGGTAAAATAATGAAGAAAACCTGGTCTGCCACTTGTTATAACGTTCAGTTAATTTCACAAATTTTGACTTGTGTCTTGTCTTATTTTGTTGACCTACGTATGTGCCTTTTTCTGCCATTATTCTTTTTTTTTTCCCCGTTTACCCCTAAATGTCCTGGTTCATATTCCTGGGGTTATGCGTAGTCCAGATTGGGAATCACTGCACTAGACCCAGATAGACCATCTCAGTGCAAAGTAATTGCTGTTTTTCCCTCGTCTTTGTTGTGTCTACACTTGTGAACTTGGCAAACCAATGTACAAACAAAATAAATCATTTCCTTTTTGGCTTTATGCCACTAGCATGTACACCCTACATTCTCCCTCTCAAATTTAGTTGATATGGTCTTTGGTTATTAATAGAACTGAGTTTCAGGTAGTTTCTGGTTTCAGAAATGTATTTTCATATATCACTCCTTTGCTAATCAAGTACATTGTTTGTATTTTTCTGCTTTGCAAAAGCCTTTTCCCATGTTCTTTCACTTTCCCATCTTTCAAGATGATGAAAAAGTTTCACTTCTTTCTAACTATATTGGCGTAAAAGTAAACTAGCACAGCTGCATGGAAATGAAGAGAGCCAACATTGAGAAATCCATGTAAGCACAGTTCTGGTTAAAGCATGAGTGAGAAATCTCTTGTGCTGCTGGATTGTCCCCCACACCACATAAGGATAGGAAATCTACTTGTCAACTTCTCTAAGTTGCCTGTGTTTGAGTTTGATTTTTCTGGTGCAGTAGTTGTCTTCCAAGCTTTCTACTGGCGGGGAAGCGTCACATAACTTGTCGGCTAAGAACTCACAGCACATCTGCTGCACAACCTCAGTGTGTTTGCAAAGGATTCTGGGAAATGTTTGTTCTGTGCACACAATTTACACAGTATGTTGGCCGAACCTTTTGAATGTTGGCTTTATATGAATTCCATGTGACTGAGATCCATGGCCTTGAACTTTCCTAGTCCAGCACCAATATACAAAAGGACTGTAGTTCAGTGGTTTCGGGACTGCCTCTTTGCCTCAGCCTGCTGGACAAGTGTCTCTTCAAAATAGGAGAGGCCATGATACACCGCCTGCCTCCAGGCTGAACGCTCAGATGTCAAGGTTTCCCATCTGTTGAGGTCCATTCCTAAGGCCTTCAGATCCCGCTTGCAGATATCCTTGTATCGCAGCTGTGGTCTCCCTCTGGGGCGCTTTCCCTGCACTAATTCTCCATACAGGAGATCTTTTGGAATCCGACCATCAGCCATTCTCACGACATGCCCAAGCCAACGTAGACGTCGCTGTTTCAGTAATGTATACATGCTAACAATTCCAGCTCGTTCTATTTGGAACTTTGTCCTGCCAGGTGATGCCAAAAATGCGTAGGAGACAACGCATATGGAACGTGTTCAGCTTCCTCTCCTGCCGTGCACAAAGGGTCCAGGACTCGCTGCAGTACAGGAGTGTACTCAGGACACAGGCTCTATAGACCTGGATCTTGGTATATGTCGTCAGCTTCTTATTAAGCCATTCTCTCTTTGTGAGTCTAGAGAACATGGTAGCTGCTTTGCCAATGCGTTTATCCAGCTCGACATCTAGGGAGAGAGTGTCAGAGATAGTTGAGCCAAGGTACACATTCTCTAATCCCTTACTGTGTTCACTCATTGGACATCCATGTATTCTGTTAACCTGGATGTATCCTGTAGCTCTTAGGAACCACACATTGAGAGTTTTTGTAGTCCTGTTAGTCTATGCAAACATTTCAGCAAGAAACACAACAAAATGAAAGCGAAAAAAGATGCCATGGCACCTTAAAGACTAACTACTATATTTTAATGTAATGTTACATGGAACATATCCACTTCATCAGACATAAGATTTAAAATACAGAGATGACATGTTAAAACATTTATGCAAGGCTTTGAGATAAAGGGACAGTGGTGTTTAATTGCATTTCAGGCCTCATAATGATTGAATAGGAGCCTTGTGACACAGTGGTTAAACTGCAGTACTGCAGCCAAAACTCTGCTCACAACCTGGGTTCAATCCCAGGTAGCTGGCTTGAGGTTCACTCAGCCTTCCATGCTGAGGTTGGTACATTGAGTACCCAGCTTGCTGGAGGAGGGGGCAATGTGTAGCCTGCATAATTAAAAAATGTAAAAATTGTAAACCGCCCAGAGAAGTCTTTAAGCACTATGGGGCAGTATTTAAGCAGCACTCTTTGCTTTTAATATCCCATTTGGTATTCAGTTCTTTTGAGGTTTGGTTCTATAAACAGCAACAATGATTAAAAGAAGAAAAACAGAACAACATATCCAGCTCGCTATCTAGAGAGAGAGTGTCGGAGATCGTTGAGCCAAGGTACACAAAGTCATGAACAACCTCCAATTCTTGCTTGGAGGTAGTAATAGAGGGAGGTGAGTCCACGCCCTGGCTCATGGCTTGTGTTTTCTTCAGGCTGATTGTTAATCCAAAATCTTGGCAGGCCTTGCTAAAGTGATTCATGAGTTGTTGGAGGTCTTCAGCAGAATGGGCAACGACAGCTGCATCATCAGCGAAGAGGAAGTCCCGCATGCATTTCAGCTGGACTTTGGTCTTTGCTCTCAATCTAGAGAGATTAAAGAGCTTTCCATCTGATCTAGCCTGGAAGTAGACACCTTCTGTTGCAGTTCCAAAGGTGTGCTTCAGCATGACAGCAAAAAAGATCCCAAACAGGGTCGGTGCAGGGACACAGCCCTGTTTCACTCCACTTGGGATCTGATGTTGAGCCATCAAAAACTACAGTGCCCTTCATTTCCTCATGAAAGGACCTGATAATGTTAAGGAGTTGAGGTGGACATCGAGTCGAGGTGCAAACATCGTCACATTGTATAAGAACAAAGGAGACAGGGGTGACTGCAATAACTACCGTGGTATCTCTCTACTCAGCGTTGTAGGGAAGCTGTTTGCCCGTGTTGTGCTGAAGAGACTCCAGGTGCTTGCAGACAGAGTCTATCCAGAATCACAGTGTGGATTTCGAGCTAATAGATCCAGCACTGACATGGTATTTTCCCTCAGACAGTTGCAGGAGAAATGTAGGGAACAACGACAGCCACTCTTTGTGGCCTTCATAGATTTTACAAAGGCCTTTGATTTGGTTAGCAGGGACGGCCTTTTTAAAATACTTCCCAAGATTGGATGTCCACCTTGAGCAGATTATTATCCTGTTAGATTTAGGGACAGCAAATAATTTCATTGGAGCTGCGATTTCTCATCTCCTGAGTGAAACTCACGCTATGACACAGTTCTCCTTAACTTGCAAATTTTGCAGCATATTTGAGAGAAATGAAAATACACAGAAAGCCACGTGTACATTTTCAAAAGAATGCACAGCTCAACCCAACAGAATTGAAAAAATTGAAACAGACATGCTTTAAACCAAGAGGGAGGGAAGGGTACAAAAAGAGGTAAATTAGATACATTGTTGTTATTTAGTCGTTGTGTCCGACTCTTCGTGACCCCATAGACCAGAGCATGCCAGGCCCTCCTGTCTTCCACTGCCTCCTGGAGTTGGGTCAAATTCATGTTGGTCGCTTCGATGACACTGTCCAACCATCTCGTCCTCTGTCGTCCCCTTCTCCTCTTGCCTTCACACTTTCCCAACATCAGGGTCTTTTCCAGGGAGTCTTCTCTTCTCATGAGATGGCCAAAGTATTGGAGCCTCAGCTTCAGGATCTGTCCTTCCAGTGATGCATAGTAACATATAAAAATTAGATGCATAATAACATATAAAAACACAAACACCAGGGAAGGTGCATATAGAAAATATATGCATTTTTCCTCATAGGTATTAAACAGAGTCTCATTCATTCATTCATTCATTCATTCATTCATTCATTTGTATTTACTTGTACATTTTTATACTGCTGACTTGGTGTACAACACTGCTGTAAGTGGTTTACAAACAAAACAACCACCACCCAAGGAAGGGTGGGATAAGAATAAGTGTGGAATCTGGAGCAAGGCAGCAACATTGAGACAAGAGAGTTTTTCTTGTTTTTAGTTAGATTTCTATAGCAATGCTCCAAAGTAAGCATGAGGGGCTTGCTGACCTAAAGCGACCTCACACAAGCAACAGAGCCTTGATCATCTTTTTGTCCTTTCTTTAACTTCCTAACCCCTCTTCCTCTCTATCCTCTTTGTGACAGGGCTACTGGCTTGAACAAAGCCTCCATGACTTAAAAGGAGACAATTAAGCCCCAGAATCTTTCCTGAGAGGATGAAGGATTACTGTCCCTCTGCTTTTAAATGTCCTGCCCTGATTATCCAGAATGCAAAGCTGATATGGAAGTGTGTTTCAGATAAGCAACTTTCAGGTTAATTAAGACTATGTTAAACATCTTCTGTGGATAGCAAAGGGCATGACCCTTCTTGGGGGAGGGGAAGGAAGCAAACAGCTGTGGGTAAGGGGGGGCTGAGCATTAACCATAGGTTTGCAGAGGTAACAAATTTTGGAGGTGACAAGGTATAACTCAGCATAAATTTTAAAAGTTACCTGTCTTTGCATGGGGAGGAAAAAGACCTCCGTAGGTTCCTAGAGTGTCCTGTATCTGCTCTGACTTATGTTGACCTTCCTTCAACCTAAACTCATATTCTTACCGTTACTGACATCACTTCTTTCCTTCTCCAATTTCTCCCTTGACCTTTTGTGGGAGAGGACAGAGAAGCAAATCTTGTATTTTTCTTGAGAGGTGAGGAGGCGGCCATGGCTCCCTGTATTTCCACCTTAGTCAGGTACAACTAGGATTCCTACTAACTTTTTCAGATAAACACTTCTTAGTCTTCTTGTTTTTGTAGGGGCTCCACTAACTCTTCTCATTCTGAGAGGCTGAATCCATAATTTAACTTGGCCGTTGCTTGTTCCAGCTTGTTCTGCCTATGGTTACAGCATCACAAGCCAAAAGCATGGCCACATGGGAGGAGGGAACAGGGGATACGAGGCAGTTGGCGCCAAAGACTACCTCAAAAAGATGTCGTGTTAGCCTGAGTTCTCCAATAAAATTATAGATTTCAGGCAAGTAACTCTGTGCATGTTCATGAAAATCCAGGGCTGCAAGGTCTCAGAGCATGGGCTGAGGTCTCAGGGAACTGCTTTTCTTGGCCTCTAGACAGGGAGAGAGAGAGAGAGGGAGAGAGATGAAGGTAAACATGGCTGTAGGAGAATATAGTTTCATCTAGATTTGATTTGAAAGGGACATCATGGTGCTGTGGGTTAAACCGCAGAAGCCTCTGTGCTGCAGGGTCAGAAAACCAGCAGTCGTAAGATCGAATCCACGCAACAGAGTGAGCTCCCGTCGCTTGTCCCAGCTCCCGCCAACCTAGCAGTTCGAAAGCATGTAAATGCGAGTAGATAAATAGGTACCACCTTGGTGGGAAGGAAATGGCGTTCCGTGTCTAGTCGCGCTGGCCACGTGACCACGGAAACTGTCTTCGGACAAAACGCTGGCTCTACGGCTTGGAGACGGGGATGAGCACCACCCCCTAGAGTCGGACACGACTGGGCTAAATGTCAAGGGGAACCTTTACCTTTACCTTAGATTTGATTTTGTGAGTGAAGTGGCTTTAAAGTTTAGGCATGTAATTCTACTGATTTCTGGCTGGCAGCAGGTCTCACTGACATAGCATGAAGGGTGTAGGTATGTGTTTGTGTGTGTTGACACAAATAGCACAAAAGATGCAAGTGCATGAACCCACCAGCCCTACTTCCTTTTTGATGTGCCATTGTTTGGCCCATTGTAACTGTGGAGGAAATCCACATCAACTCATATGAGCCTTCTTGTTGAACAAACTCTGGCAGCAGCAGTATCAGGCCTAGGAGAAGAAATGTTCATTCCCCCTGTCTATCCTGTCTGTATGACCTCACAGGGACCCACCTCCTGGTCTTAGGATTCAGACCTGAAATCCCAGGAATATGATGATTTTGATGTGGCAGCTGTAACCATGGCAAGCTGAAATATCAAGAGCGGAATACATTATCTAACCAGTGTAACATAAAGAAAGGAAAGCAATACGGAGGAAAGAGAAGCAAGAGATGCTAAAAAAAATTTTAGCCAAGATTTTTAACTGTGCATGGAGCTAGAAATGCCAGATGTTCAAGTTAGATTTGAAAAAAGAGAGGAACACTAGAAATTATATCAAAAATATACATCAGCTATTGGAGCATACCAAAGAAGTTCAGAAGAAAGCCAGTCTAAATTTTATAGATTACATTAAAACCTTTGACCGTGTGGATCGTGAAAACCTATGGATCATTCTAAAAACAACTGATATGCCACGGCATTTGATTGTTCTTCTGATACATAACTTCTGTGCTGGACAAAAAGCTACTATTAGAGCAGAACATGGAGAAGCAGAATGATTTCCCATTGACAAAGCTATCAGGCAGTATTTTAACTCCTTATCTATTCAATCTACATGCAGAAAGTAACATACAAAAAGATGGAAACATTAGGAAATGATACAGATGAAGGAGGAGTGGTGGGAGAAACATCAAATTGATGGGAGTGCCATCAATAATTTAGGATATGCAAGTAACACTATATTATTGGCAGAAAGCAGCAATTACTTGAAGTGACCACTGACAAAGGTGAAAAAAAGAGAGAGCTAAAGCAAGATTATAGCTGAACACTAGGAAAAGAGAAATTGTGACTACTCATGATTATTCCGCATAGCAAGAAAGAAATCAAAATTGTTAAAAGATGTTCCATGCCTCAGTTCAATCATCAATCCAAATGGAAATTTCAAAGGCTGAGACTTTGAAGGGCAGCAATGAAGGAATTAGAAAAGATTCTCAAGTAAGAATGTGCCACTGGAGTTCAAGGCCAAGGTTATCCGCATTATAATATTTCCTAACACTGTATATAAAAGTGAAGGCGGGACAATGGAGAATGCCAGCAAGGGGGGAAAAAACTGATTCATTTGAAATGTGGTGTTGGAGGAAATTTTTATAGATGCCGTGAACTGCCAGAAAGATAAATAAATGAGTTCTAGAGTAAATTAAAGCTGAAGTCTTACTATAAGCTAAAATGACTAAACTGAAGCTAATTTACTTTATTTGTATCATGAGCTTATATGCTGGGAGTACTTGGGGAGTTGTTATCCCCCCAAAAAAAAAAACCCCTTTTCCATCTCTGAGACACACCAGATGGAAAGTTGAAGCTTGAAGTTCCATTCTTGCAGACTCAAGGTTCTACAAATTCACAGCACAAGTTCACCGTGACAACCAAGGAAATGTGAGTACATTTCACAGACCATTTGTTCCCATACGACAAAACACGACCTCATATATAACAAAAATATAGACCCATTTTATGAAATATTATGGAGACCAAGGCTATTGTTTATGCCATTCACTAATGACACTAGACTGACAACATGTGTTGCTGGTAGCTAGCAGTGCTACTAGACAGTACGGGAATAATATGGTGCATCCTTAGTGTATCAGAGCATGTTCCAAATTTGGAAAATACTAATACACATAGTTATACAATATTTTAAGACATGCAGAATTAAATCGCAATAGTTTGAAATAACGCAGGAAGTGTACATGTGTCAGCTTCTTGGCTTCCACTTGGTGGGTTTCAGTTTCCAAATTCTGATGAATACCACAGTCTGCAGATCGGAGTTCAGCCCTTCTCCTTGAGTGCCAAGCTCTTGTCTGTTTTGCACTCTAGTAATATGGGAGGAACTCTGTCAAGCTTCATGGATTTAGTCCCATCTCATGACATTAATATGGAGGGTGTATTCTGCACCTTTAACTTGTAATTCATTATGACTGAAGAAAGCAAAACCTTTAGCTGTTAAACACAATCCAGCTGCAGTGGCAGGCCTTTCACATCTGTCTTTCAGCATGTTCCTCCCTCTTAGATATGAAAGTAGGAAAGCCACGATATGTCATTCTGGATCTCCCCAACCCACAAGACAGCAATTTAACTCCTACCACTTTCACTGAAGGAGGGACACTGGAAATATTACAATCTCTCTCTCCCTCTCTGGAGTCTCTCTCTCTCTCTCTCTCTCAGGAGCAACCCTTAAGTCTTTTTCAGCCCAGATTTATCCAGATCAGCCTTTTCTGTTATGCCTGTCGCAAAACAAAGTTGCCACAGCTCCAGAGAATAGAACCTGGAGCTGTGGATTCAAAGGACATGGAAAGAGATTACACCTAAACATTAAGAAGAACTTGTTTGGCAGTGTAACCTCTCCAGGTTGTGGCGTTCCTTTAGAGCAGCGGTCCCCAACCTTTTTGGGGCCGCGGACCAATTGGGGGAAGCAAGCTCCATGTGCGGCGGGTGGGGGCATGCCCCCAGCAGGCGCAACACGCCCACCGCGCGAGTGTGACGTGCCCACCGTGAGCATGACACGCCCCCGCGTGAGCGTGACATGCCCCCCACGTGTGCGTGCGGGGGGGTGGAGATCCGTATCCACCTCCTTGTTTCTTCTCCTTCTCCACCCCATGGTGTGTGTGTGTGTGTGTGTGTGTATGCGTGTGTGCGCGCGCCTGATTGTCTGTCTGTCTATCCATCTCCATGCATGTGTGCCAAATTGCAGGGGAAACATACAGTCCAATCTGTTTTAGTTTTTTTTTATCTGTCATACTGAACTAGCACTGTGCTAGATTGCAAGAAATTTTTTAAATTACCATATTTTTTCATGTATAAGATGATACTTTTGTCTAAAATCTTTAGACTAAAAATTGAGGGTCATCTTATACACGGAAGTAAGCCAAGGAGAGAACCGCGCAATTGCAAAACTGCCCATACCTTGCCTCTGCAAACAGGCTTCTTTCAATCATGAGGTTTAGCTGCCTCCAATCACGAGGCTTAGCTTCCTACAGTCAGGAGACTTAGCTTCCTCCAATCATGAGCGTTATGTAACTGATGTCAGTTGATACTGAACAAACCAATTGGAACACACCTCCTTGGAGGTGCAGCATGTAGGCAGTGCTCAGATGCAACAGGGACTGGTAATGTCCAAGCGCTCTGAGCCCAGAGGCTGAATAAAGCGATATGCTCAAAGCTAAATGTGATGCATAACATGACAGTACTGGTATGTAAATGTTACCTAATTACTAACTAAAAATGTGTTCTGTTTTATGTTTAAAACATTGATTTCTTAATTTTGGGTTAGAAAAGTGGGGGGTCTTATACATGGGGGTGTCTTATATACGGAAAAATACGGTAAGAACAAAACCACAGCAGCAGCGGCTAGTGGTTGTGAGAGGCAGCCAGCACGACAGCAAGCAGCTACAGGACAAAACCTCAAATGCAACGATTCTAAAAGCTCGTGTAGCCCCCTCGACTGATATAGAACACAGTTTAAAAATGGATTAAACGTTTTCCCAGGAGGATGTACACACCGACCCAAAAACCACATTACTACCATGTGACTTTAAATCGATTTCAATAACCCCTATCCATCTCCTGATTCATTTTCACAGTGCAACCATGCCTTTCCATAGTTTAATTGCGTTGAGACTCCTCTGCGCGACTTCCCCTTGTACCAGTGAGATTCTGTGGCTTCCTACAAAAACTAGACCAATCCATTTTTTTCTATTGAATATTTTTCACCTGTTGTTTGGACAAGAAACTGCCAAATTCTGCACTGCTCAATGCCCCTTCCAGGGAATTCTGCAGAGGAAAATGCTATTTTGCACAAGAATAATAATAATAATTCTGCACAGATTTGTCTTTCTTCTGTGGGGGAAAAAGAGACCATGAAACAGCAAAGAAATCCTGCAAGGTTTCCATTAATTTCTTGCAGGGGGCAGAAAAAACACATTGCAAGAAGAAAAAAGGGATTTTTCTTTCTCATAAAAGAAGAGATAGCACATCATTCAGACTGAGGGGCTGAACGCTTAAGAGCTGAGTATGAAAACACCTAAACAATTCTGTGTCCTACCAGTGTAATAGACATGTACCACTGGTTGAGAAACACTGGACCAGATTACTACTGGGGCTCCTGTCAATTCTACAACTCTGCCATTCTAAGTATAAACTTATTCCTGGTTTCTGTTTCCCCTTTTCAAAAATCCACTTGCCAAGCAGCAACAGAAGGAACAAAGATATTCTTGATCGTAAGCATAGACTGGCATTTTCCCTCCAGGATTCTTCTATCATCTCAAAGCATCTGGGTGCATATTAATACTTTGATTCAGAAATGAGACATTTCAAGGCCTTCTTCCTTAATTTATAGATCTTATAGAGAACAACATCTTTGGATAACATGAAATGGTGCTTTGTTTCACTGTGCAAGTGAATACTACTATGACGGTCTTCTTGGCTCAAACGTGTCAGCCCCAGACTAGACAAGGGCACTGAAGAAAGAAGCTGGTGTTCTCCATGTTAAAAACTTGGCCCATGAAGCATGCAGTCATGAATTGGCTTATACTGTTTATACATTCTGCAGCTAACACTTGCTGCTGTACCTGAGAGGGAGGATTCCACTAGGCCACAAAGAAACAGCTCTGCTTTAGCATTATCTCTAAACACAGTTGAATTATCATGCAAATTGGTTCACAGATGTATCAAGTTAGTTTTGGAAAGGGAAAAGTTTTCACGGCTTCAAAAATTCACATTGATAAGGACCACCAGGGCCCAGATTAACCCATGTGCCAAATATACCACAGAGGGTGTGATCAAGCGGGGAAGTAGCTTGTATTTTGGACAGTCCAGTGCAAACTGTTTCCCAGCTATTAAACAATATACAGGCAATAGTCCTTCAGTTGACTCTGATCATGCCCACGCCGCACCTTTTTGGTCCAGCACCAGGGCTGTACTTTTCAGGGGCTGGACTGGACAGGAGCATTTCCCACATTCATGAAAGGGTCACTTTTAGGAAGGCCACTCCCAGTGAAGTGACCCTTTCTAGTGCAATCAGATGTGGTCCTTTCTCACCGTCTGATCGCATCCTGAGTGATGGTGTTACATAACTAGTATGCTCCGTGCAGGAAACACCTGGTTTTCAGGGTTCTGAAATCTGATCCCTTTACTAGGTTCTTGTTACATAGAATCATCGTAGGGTTTGAAGGGACCTTGGAGGTCTTCTAGTCCAATCCCCTGCTCAAGGCAGGAGACCTCATATCATCCCGGACAGATGGCTGTCCAATCTTTTCTTGAAAACCTCCAGGAATGGGGCACCCACCTTTCTTTCTGAACAACATCATTAGCCATTAACAATTAACCCATCTAAGAACAGAGCTTGCTTGATCATGGTTGGGGAAAGCCGGTCCAGCTGTTTTCCTCCCTCTTAGGGTTGCTGGGAAAGATTTCTGCCCAAGTTTCAAAACTGATCATTTACAGTTTCATAGATTAAGTCCCAGCTCGTATGGAGCCATACAAGTCACAGTCCCCTCCCTCATCGTATAGAATTTGACTCCAAATTGAGAGAGAGCTTGCAGAAATAACAGGTTCTAACACGTAGAACCTCATTATATTCTTGATCAGGTCAAGAAGAACTCAGTTGGGTTTTAGAGGTCCTATTTCTTCAGATTGGAACCAAAGTAACATCACCCTAAGAACACCGCCATAACCAGTATAGACTTTTAAGTGTCAAATTAGATAATATATTTTTAGCATGTTTTAAGTGTTCGCTTAAGTGGCATAAAACATGGCTTTGTGATAGCATCACATTTTCCTCACCCATGTATCCTGCATTTAGTATGATTTATTTTGCAGCTGACGATTTGAAGGTAACCATATGTTGATATGATAACTAGTATTAGGTTATTGTTACTTGTGCTCAATAACATCCATGATTATAGTAATATTGAGCATCTAATAAACATTTTATGCTTTAATCAATTTGGTTTAATCAGACCCATTCTAAATTGGGTAGGGCAATCCATCTTAGTAGAGATAGCTTATTTTGTATAAAACTTAATGAAAAACATCCATTCATCCATCCATACATACATACACTAATTTAAAAGGACCAGTTCTTCCCTTCATATACTTTTCAGCTTAGTATTTGAGATATCTACGGTCTGTAGCACATGAGATTAGGAATTCAATTCCTCACTGCACCTCCCAGAAAAGCCAGCCTTTGTAGCGTTGTGTGAGCTGCACACTCCCAGAATGCCCACCAGAAGAAGGGAATGGAAAACCACTTTTCAATACTTTATACCAAGAAAATCCTGCAAAGGGTCACCATAAATTGGAATTAACTCGATGTTATACCATTACAATTGTATTTCATATGCCATTCATATGCCAAGGATGGCATGATTTCTTAGGGTAAAAAAATTACAGCTGGAACACAAGGCTCCCATGGGTCAAGGCGCTATCATCTGTAGCTATTTATTGTCACACATTCCTTGAAATCAAAGAATGGTGAATACTATATAACACCTTTTCAAGTGATCAACAGACAAGTAAACAGATGTTAAACCATGCAGCTTTCTTGCAACACTTTACTTTTGTCTAGGCAAATAGGTGCAAACCTAAATATTGCCATTGTTAATTAACAAGGCAAATAAATCTGGATGTCATCATGGTTTAAACTAGAGGAGACAACTGATCCTCCCACAAGTGTGCTCTCTCTCTGTCTCTCTCTCTCTCTGTGAGCATGTGAGTAATCTCAACATGGCAATCTTTTTGCAAGAGAAACATACAATAATGTCGGAGGTGGGTACATGTGGTTTCTTAAGCCAGGTTCAAAGCTAAACCCTTCTCTCATGTCAAATTCTAATTAAACAATCACAATCAGGCCTGTCCTCTCCTCTCCTCCCTCCAGGTAGACCATTATTGTCCAGTAACAAATAGAACAAAGTAGAAGTCACATTTCTAAAATATTTTTCTCATCCAGTTTACAGCTGTAGCGGGCAAAAGTATCCTATTCTCTTACATGCTACTCTCCTCTTTCTTGCCAGCATTACTGCTAGTAGAACTCAGGACTACATCCCAACTGCCCCCCAAATGAAGACCCAGAGATGGCTCAATAAGAAGTTTAGATGTAATTACTTCCCAGAGCAAATTGTGCCCTGCAGATCATTCCGATATTTCATAGGGCTGAGTCTATGAGTTATTGTACCTGCTAGCTGACTCTGTAAACAAATCCCAAGAGCTTGCTTTTAGCTGACACAGCTTCTCTACACATCCTTTCCCTCCCTCTCTTTCATTTGCATTAATACATCTTATCTTGGTCTCAGATTTAGGGTTGCCTGTATGTTTGCTTTTTTTAAGGTAGCCACAATCAATATTTTTAGAATTCTGGCAACTCAACTTCATGCTCGCCACTGAGACGAGTTAAATAGCAAAAGAACAGCACAGCACCATTGCTGAGTACCGGGTTGGTGTGACCTGGCCTACAGCCACTAGAAGTTGCACTTACTGAAAACAAAAGGCATTGTCTTTATTTTGTTTTTATATGTTATCTTTAAGTATGGAGAGGACACAAGGTTACTTAATCTTGAATTTCTCCTGGGATTGATCAGGAGATCCTTTCCAAGACCCCTCTCCCACTCCAAGGATTCACTCAACATCAATCTTCTTGATTCTTTGCCTTTGTTAAGTACACCAGAGTCAATCACGCAAGAGTTTCAATGTATTTTTTTTTAAAAAAAACTGTCCAAGAAGGATGCATTACTGTTTGTTACTCAGACAACACATTATCTGATTGTTTTAGCAGCACACATTCCTTCCTCCTCTCCCCCCGCCTGGAAAAATGATTAGATTTTAAAGACTTTTAGCACAAACATAATGTTTTTCTTGTCGCTTTTTGCATATCAATTTTTACCAGCTGTGTGAACACACTGAAGTGCAACAGATGGCGCAAGCAGGGGGATGGGAAGCCAAAGTGGACACCCACAGAAAGCTCTGAGGGGCTCAGACATTTGGGCCATCATTAACACCTTCCAACCTTATGAATCCCTCCATAAAGTAAACCTTCACCTCTTGGTAAGGTCAGCAAGAGTTCTCCAACTCCTGTGATGTTTCCACATCGAAGCAGAAAAGGAGTGATCCTTTTTCTACAGGGGAAGGATGTAAGTCTTAGCTCAGACAAGCCCATAATTTATATACTCTAAAGGTGGCGGACAGATCTCTTACTTATCTGGAATGAGAAATTTGTGACAGATTTAAACTGATACATATACCACGAAATATTCCCCAATTTTTTTAAAAAGTCAATGTTTAAGGCATCATAAAGTGATCTATCAAAGACAAGGACCAATGGTATACCCACCCAGGAACTTAGGAAGAGGACCTTTATTTTGCAGAAGCCCAGGGCAAACTGCTTTATTTACATCTTCTCTGAGAAGCCCCATCTAGTACAGCAGTATGGAGAATCTGTGGCTTTCCGGATGTTATTGGAAGAAAACTCTCATAACCATTCACCTTTGGTCATGCTGGCTGGGGCTGATGAGAGTTAGAGTCCAACCATAATTGAAGGGTCCCAGGTTCCTCAACTCTGTAGGCTAGCACCTTTTCTAATATATTCAGGAGTCTTTCAAACTGATGTAGCACAGTGGTTAAACTGCAGTATTGCAGACAAAACTCTGCTCATGGCCAGGGGTTTGATCCCAGGTATCTGACTCAAAGTTCACTCAGTCTTCCATCCTTCCAAGGTTGGTAAAATGAGTACCCAGCTCACTTGGCATGGGGGGGGGGCAGTGTGTAGTCTGCATAATTAACTTGTAAACTGCCCAGAGAGTGCTCTAAGCACTATGGGGTGGTATATAAGCAGTACACTTTGCTTTGCTTTTATGTTTACAAAAAGGGAACAATGGTTAAGGTCCACCGTCTATTGTGGTTTGTTTTTAGGCTCTGGTGGTGGGAAACATGCAGCATCCTGGTAGGCTGATTCCATGAAATGAAGTAATGGGATGTATTCTGAAACTTGGGGTTGCCTGCTTCCTCTCCTACTCCCCTGCCAGCCTCACTTTTGTCCCTTTAACTTGAGCTTGGTATTTAGAAAATAAGAGAAGGGAAAAGTTATTTTTGGGGCTAGAACCCCCCTTCTCCAGAATACCCCTGCAACTGGGGGATTTTGCCAGCTATCATTTTTAAAAAAGTATTTTCTTTTTTAAAAGAAAAAAATATTTTCTTTTTTAAAAGAAAAAAATATTTTCTTTTTTAAAAGAAAAAAAGTATTTTCTCTGAGCAAAAAAGTAACATCTCTTTCCACCTCTGCAAAATAACCCACGGAAGCTGCTTCTGGTATGGCAATAAACTAATAAGGGAAAGCTTTACCTGCTTCATTTCTGCATGTCAGGTTTTTAAAGTGAAGAAGCAGGATTTATGTCTGTTGTAAAGTGAGCAATCCTAGCTTCTAGTATGACATACCTGATTTTATTTTTCAGCTGTGGTGGTTTCAAAAGACACTAAGTAACTCTGTTTATCAGTGAATGAGCCTTCCTCTCAGCCAAAGGGGTCTAGTTCTACAGAAGAAGCCTTGTGGCACAGTAGCTAAAGTGCAGTACTGCAGCCAAAACTCTGCTCACAACCTGGGTTCAGCCCCAAGTAGCCAGCTTGAGGTTGACTCAGCCTCCCATCTTTCTGAGGACAGTAAATTGAGTACCCAACTTGCTCTGGGATGGGGGCAATGTATAACCTGCATAGTTAACACATAAACCACCCAGAGAGTGCTTTAAGTACTATGGAGTGGAATCTAAGTGGTACACTTTGTTTTAAAAAAAAGATTTGTGGCACTTCTGAATGTACTGAAACACTGTTTTGTCTTTTGCACTGTTGCTTCTTGTCCTACAGAGTCCTCTATCTTTGCAGGAATCTTTCCCAAAGGTTCTTCTGACCTGATGGAACAGTGAGCATATAAATGTACACAAGATATTCAGGACACACCTGCAGCCAGAACTGTGCATGTTTCCACAAAAGCAGAAAAAGCATTACATCTTATAGAGCTGATTGCAGATTTGGTTGTGTTTAGAGCAGAACCACTGAAATCAGTGGATGTTGAAATACATACCCACAAAGCTATGGAGTGCGAGAATGTCTTTATACCAGACGGGTATGTATTTGTGTTCCAACCCCTCCCCTCCTAAATCTGCCCAACTCTACTAAATATCTATATGGGTCCTGTCTCTTCCTCTCTCTAAAACTAGTAGCATCTTCAGAGGAGCAAATGAAATAAAGCAAATAGGATGACAGGAAGGGGTTAAATTCCCCCTTCCCCCACCATCCACAACCTAGATAGAAATCCTTTCCACCCCCCAACAGTTGCCTAGAAGAAGAGAAGTTACATGGATATCTCTCCAGAGAGCTTCTATAAATACACATTAGAGTAGATATTTATTGGATCTACTTGAAAATAGAGATGGGCATGAACTGGTTCATCCCAGTTCATAAAGGCAGCAACACAGGTGCTGCTGCTCCCCTTCCCCGCCTCCTCAGCTGATCAGCCACTCACCAAACCCAGCTTGCTTGCTTTTTCCTCCTCCTCCTCGGCTAATCCCCCAGTCAGGACCAAGAGCCCAGACTTCTCTGCCCTGCCCTTTTGTCTGAGTGGGAGATCGGCCAAGAGGGCAGAGCAGACAAACCTGAGCTGTTGTCGGGACTGGAAGATCAGTTGAAGAAGTGCAGGAAGCTAGCATGATGGGCCTGGGGAGTGGCTGATGGAGCGAGAGGAAGAGGGGAGTGCCTTTACGAACTGGGACTAACCGCTTCGTGCCCATCTCTCCTTGAAAGGGTTAACAGATTAGTGTGGACTAGAGCCCATTTTGTCAGAGGTCAGCCTGGAAGGACTGATATACAGACCAATGCAGTCTGGCGATGCCTGCAAAACAGCTGTTGATACACAGGCAAAGGTGGCAAACCCACATTCACAGTCACTTGATGTGTGCATACCCTTTATGGCCAGGTAGCAGAGCCATCACTGCTACAAAGAAACATCAAACCATTGCTTTGAGCAATACCTTCTGAAGCAGCATCCCTTTTCCTGCCTCTGATCTCAGGCTTTGAGTGCACCTCAGCTATAGTTACACCCGTTTGCTACCACTTCTAGTTGTTATGGCTTCATTCTCCACAATCCAGGGATCTGGAGTTTGGGAAGGTATGTAGACTTTTTTTTTCTGGAAAGTTCTACTTGTAGAGCGAGAATTTTATGTACCTTACATGAGATTCTGTAGGATGAACCCATGGCAGCTAAAGAGGTATCAAACTGTTATAAATGTTTAGTGTAAATGCACTATCTGTTTTACAGAAACAAGCTCTGTTCCAAAGCAGGAGTGGAGCAGAAGTGAAAGGTCCTAATGACTTATAATTTGGGGGGGGGGGGGGGGAGGGCGGGAAGCAGGTACTGTGAGGCTGGGGCTACTGGACTTTCTCCAAAGGTAGCTGCTTCCAGATATCTACTCTAAGAGTCTTGCTGGCTAAGCTACTGTTCCCATTTCCTGAGCTTTGGCACTTGCTCCTGAACAAGGCCACCCATGCACACTGGCCTTCAAACTCCTCCAGCTGTGTTAATGACTGTAATTCTGCAAAAAGTCACTGTGCCAGGGACTAATCCTGCAAGCATCTGGGTCTTCTAACAATAATCCGGATCTGTGTTAATATGCAAACAGGAAAAAGTACAAAGAGCATTATGGTACTTTTAAGGGTGAAAGCAAGGGTGTGTGCATAACTTTTGTAACATTTAAGTCAGCTGCCCCTGGCTTTTCTTCAAAATTTTGCTCAGATTGAGAATTCACAAGCAAAGTAGTCAAAAAATTGGAGACAGAATCAGCAGCTTGGGCAAACTGTACCTGCTTATCACTGACTTGTCAGATATAATTCCCTAATATTATGCAAAGCAGAGGTGTATAGTTTTAATATTATGCAAAGCAGAGGTGCACGGGGCTGCCTCACGAATTCTGGAACTTGTAGTCCAAAACAACAAATATGCACAACTGTAATATAAAGTGCCAGTTATCTAAAGAAGGAATCAGCATTGCCTTAAGACTATGTTCTTCAGGCTCTGGTGGTCTGGAAACAGAGCTACATATGCTGTTTTATTGTAAAAATTAATCCAAGGGTTAAAGGGGAACTAATTCACCTGAAACTGGGAGCTGAGAGCAAGAGCCTTCTCTCCTGCTGACAGCAGTGGGAGATTTCACCAGGAGCTGGCATAGATTTCTGGCCAATTTCTCTGTCATGTTCTGGGGCCAGGAAAATGGTACATCTTGTGGGTCCATAGGTAACACCCAGGGATGTAAAAAAAAACCCTGTCTGCCTCAATTTTAAGCTCTGCCCAAGTGTCCTGTTCCTGCCCCAGTGGTAGCCAGGAATTTTCCATCTGAGTGGGAAGTTTGGTCAGAGCTTGGCCTAGCTAAGCCTCAAAGCTTTCCTGTTTAGGCCTTTCCCCCAGGTGAGCCACACTGAGGTGTTTCTAAGATGCCTCTAAGGTAAGTAGAACTCCCAGAAATGGACAATGTTGGTATTTGTAGTTCAGAAAAACTGAAAATCCCATCCCTAATAGACAATGCTTGTTTATAACAAGTTGAAGATGCTACTACTGGGGTGTGTGTGCTTCAAACGTCAGGAAGACATGTCCCCTTGATGTCTGCCATGGCCCTAACAACTATTGCAGAACTGTTTAGGTTTGATGGAATATTCCTTTGCATGACAATGTAGGAAAATTTCATTTGTGGTGCAGTGGTTAAACTGCAGTACTGTAGTCAAAACTCTGTTTATGACCTCTATTTGATCCCAGTGGATTCAGGTAGCTAGCTCATGGTTGACACAGCCTTCCATCCTTCCGAGGTCAGTAAATTGAGTACCCAGATTGCTGGGAGTGGGCGGGGGAATGTGTAAACAGTCCAGAGAGAGCTTTAAGCACTATGGAGCAGTATGTAAGTAGCGAACAATACATTTTACAAATAAATAGAATTGTATTGTTTTTTGGGAGACAGTTTATATGGTGAAGGCTTCTTTCTTTTCCCCCATTTACTTCAAGGAGCCACATGTGCCCTTTCCCATGGCCGGGTCTTGATTTGTGCACTGCTCTCCGTAGAAGCAAACAAAGTAACCTCTGCAGGTTCAACGGTCAATTACAACTTAAAGCCAACAAACAGATATACCTAAAAGATCCGTGGGAGAGAGGCACAGGAAGATGCTGAGCTTCAGCACCTCACTTTTGTGCCCAGTATGACCTCTTGTTCACAGATGTTAAGTTAGTAGGTAAGCCGTCCTTTCCTTGGCCTCCTTCCAAAACTAATAGTCACTCAGGGAACAGACAGGTCGGTTCCTGTGCACACTTCTGTTTTTCTTTTACACCCCCTGCTCTCCCCGCATCCCTGTTGTAAAAACATCCCTGATTCCTTTTGACAGTATTCTAAACAGCTAGACTGTACGGCCCAAGGGATCTGTCATAGGATACAGGGTCTTTCACTGCTAGGTAGTGAGCAAACACGATTACCATATGATCCATCGGCTGTGGCGGAGGACCCCAAGGATGGTTGGTGGTCTGAATCTCCTGATGGGGATCCATGCAGAGAAATCAGAGCCAGGCAGAAGTTATCAGAACCAGCCCCACACAACCATTCTCCACTTCACATGTTACACATTAGTGAAGTTCAGTGGTAGAACATGGGTTTTGCATGCAGATGCCCTAATCACTGACATTTGCACATAAGGTCAGGAAGGAATCCTCCACCCAAACCCCTGAATGCTGCAGCTACTCGGTGCCTACAGGACTGAGCAAATGGACAAAGGGTCAGGGTCATTATAAGGCAGCTTTCCATGTCCCTACATGGAGATATGCATCAAATAAAAATGAGCTGTTGAAGGATTCAGAGCTGGTAAAAATGAAGTATCAGATGAAGAGAGAAGAGCTGTTCAGGGTTTCCCATCCACAGTTAACATCTGGATAATGAACCTAGAAGGCTTCTGGTCACAGCTTCCTTCACAATGATGAGCTGCTTCAAGTTGCAGTGTGTCTGAGGGAGCAGAAGCATCACTCTTTCATCTGTTCCTCTGCTGCTTCAGGAGGGCCAAGGCAGCAAGAAAACTAGTGTCCATTTTCATCTCCTCCAATAACATAAGAGAGTGTTGCTGTTCTTACAGCTAATTCAATGACTATCACCTCTTAGCTTTTTCCTTTCTTGGGGAGGCGGCAGAGGAGCTGATGCTGTTGCCTTCACTTTTCTTACTTCCCTCTTGTTTCCACCTTTTCCTTCCTTCCTTCCTTCCCCTTCCTTCCTTCCTTCCTTCCTATACCAGGATAAAGTGCAGAACTTCAGGAGTGGCTGGTGTTTTGTGAATCATGTTTGAGCAGGTGGCCCAAGCAATGAGGGGTGGCATCCTGCCTCAGGTAACTCTTCTGAGATGCCTTGCATTTCTATTTGTTAGTTGGTAGACATCACATCTGAATCTGATAAATATGGAACACCTTCCCTGAATACAGACAGTTTGAAGAACAACAGCTAGGGAAAGAGGCTTTAATCTGAAAGGCCCTTACATGGATAATTTATTATAAAAAGTTTATTTTCAATGGAAGAACCACCCTATTTTTCCATACACACACCAAAGAATGCCATTGAGTGTGATTTTGTTTAAATCCAAACATCTGTTTGAAACTATTTCTTCCACAATTTGTTGAGTTTTGCTTCTTATGTGTGAAATAGTATACAGAATAAAGGAGGGTCCTTCAAGGCCCATTTACTTAATTGATCTTCCGCATAAACAGAATTAATATTCTCAAGAAAACAGCTACCACGTCTGACATATACAATCTGCTATTTTGGGCCATAGGTTATGTTTAGCGGGGTCACCCAAGATGCTGCTAGTTTTATACAGCCACAAATGTATTCTGTCATAAGGGCAGGGACCATGCCCTTGTCTGTCACTTGATTCAAGGAATCTGAGTGAATTTAGTCATATTAGTCTTATCAGTATACTAAACTTTTATAAATTAGATGCCCTAGAATGGCACTAGCCGTATCATGACATCACATCATTTTGAAGCTTGGAAATGTTATTTAAAATAAATAGATAGATAAAAATACCATTCTCAGACTTCTCCCAGTTGGCCTGGCTACTTGAGGGATGCTGTGAACTCTATTTAGAAGTAACGTTTCCAAACTCGATATCACTTCATGATTTCTGAGGTAAAATTGCAAGCAGCAAGGAATTTGCAAGAGCGCTAGTAAGTTTTGCTCCCCCAACTCCTCAAATCGATGATCCCCCATCCCCCCCCCAAGGAGGAAGCTGGGAGAATCTCCTCCTTTTTGCCTCCATCTCCCATTTAATAAATTTCATGGTGACTTTTCAGATGTGTGATAGTTTGGCCCGATATTGTTAGGACCCAGCCAGTTGGATGCAATTTCTTCATCCTGCTTACCAACCTTCCACGTGGGTGTGATGCAACCACAATTTTTGCAGCCTGCCCAGGACTCAACTAAACCAGGTCAATTGTCAAGCATGTGGTAGATCACAATAAACCTTTGATGGGTTTATATTCAGCTTGGTGATAGGTCACAAACCATGCAGACTTGCTGTAAACAATGAAAGGGAAACATAAATTTCTGGTGCAAAAGGGACACAGGCTGAGCACAGATCATTTTAGACAAAAAAACAATACTGAATAGCAATTTAAAAATTCTTCCCGTGACAGCAATTTGTTCCTCTGTCTGTGTACATGAGGTTTTTACTCCATTTATCTTGTGCAATGCTTATTTTGCCTACCAAATTAGGAATCCTCTCCTTTAATCAAGCTGTGGCTAGATAAGAACTGATAAGGAGTCCTTTCCATGCTTGTTATTCAACCCTTGGTCTCTTCAGGTCTCCAAGGGGAAACTCCAAAAGTTACTAAAGTTTAGACTGTACCTAATTAGAGAATCAGAGGAATATTCGGTTCAGTGAAGAGGTTAACGAATAGGAAAACTTCAAACCTGAACGCTATAGGAGCTTCAGATTTGAATTAAAGCTATAGTGAAGCCAGTCATCAGAGACTCAAGGGCCTTTTCTGCTCACTTTGAAAAGCTCAAAAGAGCACAGCCGGCAGCCCTTTCATCTTGGCATGAAAGACAAATAGGAGAGGAGTTGCCAAATTGTATATATTTGTGTTTGGATACCAAGAAATTTCAATCAAAGACGGGGAGAGGAGTTTTGGCACAAGATATGCGAGAAATGTGGTATGTGACCAAACTCCGGGAGGCAGTGGAAGACAGGAGGGCCAGGCGTGCTCTGGTCCATGAGGTCACGAAAAGTCGGACACGACTTAACAACTAAACAACAATGCGAGAAAGACAGATGAGAATTTCTTTTTCACCAACTAGTGATGAGAAGATGAAACAGAAAAAAAATGATGTCTAAGCACAACAAAGTCACAGTTTTTGCAGCTTTTAAAAAATCCATTTATTATAATGAAGGCTTATTTAAGGGCAAGATTAAACCAGAATTTCCATTTAACAGTGGGTCCATTTTTCTTAAATTTGACAACTTTTTTTTAAAATTGCTTTATTTCAGGAAAAGATGAACTAATTAAACCCAATTAAATATTGGCTTGAAATGTATTCTGGCACTGCCTGAACAGATAAGGCTGCATGATTTAATTGGTTTCATGAGCTATTTAATGAGAGGTACCATTTCTGGTGTTGATAGAGGGGTGGGAGCAAAGAGATTTCAGTGGGGCATGGGGGGGGAGTCAGAATCACAGTACGGTTTCAAAGTCTTGCTTTTGGAAAAACTTAAAATAAACCATAACCCAAGAACAAAAAGTGGTGTATTTAAATAACTACTTCACACATTGCCAAAAATGAAGATTTTTTTTTTTCCTCAAAAAAAGAAAGGCAAAAGATTTGCATAAAATTTACCAATGCTGATTAATAAATGCAAATATATACTATTATTTAAATAGAAATTTAAAGCTTGGAAAAGTTGTGTTTTTGAATTATAGCCTATAAAATCCCCCAGGGGTTCAAAAGTAAATTTTCCAAGTTCTGCTCTTACCACAGTTCAAAAAACCTGCGAACAGTTTTGTCTGCCAACCCGGTTCTATGAATGAGCAGTGTAAAAGCCTCTGTTCTCCCTTTGTTTGGCCCTTTTTCTTTAAAGGGGACCTCTGTTCAGTAGTCCTTCAAATAGAGGAGACCTTCAAGTACATGAGTGCTACATGGGAAGAAAATATGGTTGCCTTAAGGGATTTGAAGAATATTTACTAAATTCCTCATTCTCATTTATTTAGGTTGTCTTGACATTATGTGATAGCTCAATGAGGACTTTCTCAAGTTTTTCAAGATTTCTCTCCTCTGACACTAAAGTAAGATGAGGAGCTCTCTCCTTTTTTGGCCAAAAGTCCATGATTTGTACAAAATGTCCATGCACAGAACTGGTGCCCTTTCCATTTACACACACCAGGTACAGAAGGACTGGATAGCTGTTCAGAAAGATTCAAGCAACCCATACCATGCTTCTGTTTATTAAAACTTCATGCAGCAAAGGAGCAGCCATCATAGATATGCACAATTGCACAGTTTTGTAAAATTTGCCTGACAATTGTTCTTGACCCTGCACAAAAATTTGTTGCTAGCACCTGGAAATCTCTATTTGATCTGCCAGCTGTACTGAAGGGTTTCCTTATTTGCCCCCTATGACCATGATGTTAGCCATCTTTTCTTCCTGTACAATGCAACAATATGTTGGCATTCCTGTTACAAACAGCATATGCGGTCCCAGATTTTAATATCAGCAGCAGGACCACCTTTGCTCGGTGCTCCAAGCAGCTGTTAACAGTTTGAATAGTCAACAGTTGTAAAAAGCAGCGCTCAGACCGCCTTGATTTGTCATGGCAGAAACTGTGAGGTGAGCAGTTCACCAATCAGTCTGGCAGGTGCAGACC
Source organism: Intellagama lesueurii (assembly GCA_037013535.1). Lineage (NCBI taxonomy): Eukaryota > Metazoa > Chordata > Lepidosauria > Squamata > Agamidae > Intellagama > Intellagama lesueurii. The sequence goes on from JBAJHW010000004.1 coordinate 15,858,958, forward strand.
AGGTGAGTCTGCCTAGAAAGTTAGATCCAAGAAAACACTCTGATGGAATTCAGTTTATTATTATTATTATTATTATTATTATTATTATTATTATTATTATTATTATTATTATTATTATTATTATTATTATTATTATTATTATTATTATTATTATGGTCCGTGTCCAGCAAAAAACATGAAACATATTACAGGTTATATTTATAAGGCAGTCACAGTGCTAAAACAGAGGGAAAAAGAATTAAAGGAAAGTTATAGCTTAAAAATCACATAATGCATGAAGAGTGTGTGTGTGTGTGTGTCAGACTTAGAAGTGTGAGTAAAAATAAGTAGAGGAAAGATAAAAGAAAATTTGAGAATGCCATGTCAATATACAACACCAGTGGTTCCCAACTTTGGATTCCGATTCCCAGATTCGACTACAACTTCCAGAAATCCTGGCCAGCGCGGCTAGTGGCAAAGGCTTCTGGGAGTTTTAGTCCAAGAACATCTGGGGATCCAAGGTTGTGAGCCACTGTACTAGACCCACACCTGTCCCTCACTTTTCAATACAGCTAAGCAAAATGCTGCCCACCACAGCTGCCACTGACCTCATTCAGAGACCTTCCCCAGTACTTCTGTGGTTGGACTGTGCAGAAGAGGTCTTGATGGTCTCTTCACTCCCCATCTTCTTTGGTGCCAGCTCTGTGTCTTCCTTATAAGGTATCAAAGTTTTTCTTTTTCACTTCTTACCTTTAATTGCATTTAATTTTCAATGTTAACCTTTTGAATGCTATGAATACCAGATTTATCACTCGTGGAGGGTTCCCACTTTTGTCCTGTGAGTTCCACCACTGGGCACTTTGCCACACCATACGGTAATCACAGAGATGCACAAATGGCCTCAATTCAGTTAGAGTCTCGGGAGTCAGCTGAATAAAAGGGCACATTCCTGGTAAAAGCCACGAAACCATTTAAAAGCCATATTAAAAAGGTGTACCTTCGTAGCCATCCTAAAAAGAGAAACAAAGGTGGTTGTAGCTGTGAAGGGAGTGCATTTCACAGGCTCCAAGTCCTCCGAAGCAGGGCTTAAGGGACGGCATTCCCAAGAGGATCTGCTTAAGACCTACGCATTTGTAATGTTTCTCAGTGCTCCTAGTGCCAGGGGAGAAGAAAGATTGATTTATTGCAAGAAGTGGCTTTAATAATACCTGGGTGTCAAAGACTTCACACAAAGGTCTTATTACGTGTTGTGCATATAAAAACAGTGCAGAAAAATCTACATTAAGAGTTAGTGGAGAAAATCCACAGTTTGTCTCACTGTTTCGTCCATGCCTACATGCCAGGCAAGGTGTCACTTGGTTTTTCTGACATACGTGTATTAGTAGAACATAAACAGGCTGAATACTTCATATATGTTCATCTGGAGCACAATTCAAAGTACTGGTTTTAACCAGTAAAGCCCTTAACGGCTTGGGACCAAGTATCTCAAAGACCAAATCTCCCATTATGAGCCTACTCAAGTGTTAGATCATCAAGAGAACCCCTCCTCTCAGTCCCGCCACCTTCACAGGTGTACTTGGTGGGGACACGGAAGAGGGCCTTCTCCGTTGCTGCTCCCAGGCTTTGGAACTCCCTCCCACAGGAAGCCAGGCCGGCCCCATTTTTGCTCTCCTCCTGCAAGCAGAGGAAGACCGTTCTCTTCAGGCAGGGTTTCCCTGAGTAACTGGCTATCTGAGTGGGGTTTTTTAATAGATTCTTGTGTTTTTGGTGTTCCTTCTGTCTAGCATTTTTAATGTGTTATTTGTTTGACCCTCTTTAGTATACCTAATGTTTTTAGTTTTAAATATTGCCTTTTAATGATGTAATCTGCCTTGAGTCCTTTTTAAAGAGAATGGTAGAGTAAAAATATTTTAAACAAACAAACATACAGTGTCGTGGCAGCATGTACGCTGTCAGTATAAGATGCAGATACTGATTTATTCCATCATCTCACACATGGATCCACCCTAAAAGGGTCACTCATGTTGAATTTACTAGCACCAGGAGTAGAGTTGCTAGATCAGCATCGTTATATTCCCTGAGACTTTAGAGCCCAAATCTTAACAAGTGGGCTCCGCTTTATGAAGCCATGGAGCAGGCACCTATTATAGAATCATAGATCATAAAATCATGGAATAGTGACGTTGGAAGGGGCCTATAAGACCATGAAGTCCTGCTTGATGCAGGAATACAACTAAAAGGATATCTGCCAGGTGGTTGTCTAAGTTTCTCTTGAATGCTTCCAGTGCTGGAGCGCTCACCACCTCTCGAGGTAATTGGTTCCACTGTCGTACTGCTCTAACAGTTAGGAAGTTTTTCCTGATATTCACCTATGATGTCACAGAAGTAGGGGTAGGCTGTACACTGTTGCCACCAGGATTTATGCAAGGATCACAGTGCTTGTGTGTCGTTCTTTACGTTGCTTCCAATGGCACAGTGGTCCCTATGTCAGCATGCCAAAAATCCAGGAGTAGGAGATGGCAGTTTGAAGGAAATCAACCCTGAGTGCTCCCTGGAAGGACAGATCCTGAAGCTGAGGCTCCAGTACTTTGGCCATCTCATGAGAAGAGAAGACTCCCTGGAAAAGACCCTGATGTTGGGAAAGTGTGAAGGGGACGACAGAGGACGAGATGGTTGGACAGTGTCACCGAAGCTACCAACATGAATTTGACCCAACTCCGGGAGGCAGTGGAAGACAGGAGGGCCTGGCGTGCTCTGGTCCATGGGGTCACGAAGAGTCGGACATGACTTAACGACTAAACAACAACAAAGGAGATGGCAGAGAAAGCCATGCACTGCTTGAACCATTTGGAGTAACACACAACTACACCTTTGCACTAGGCCAATTAACCCTAGTGGTAGTTGTGAATGGGTGGGCACCCGGGCTTTAAAATCACCTCACTCACCAAAAAAGAAGCTTCTTCTCCCCACCACATTGCCCAGCCTGAGATGTGTCTTCTTGGCAGGTGATGGAGGAAAGCAAACTAGTTCCTTGAGGCCTCAGCCGGGCCACCTGGGGCCTGGCAAACCTAATAAGTGGTGGATGTTTCTTAGTTTCCTCACTTTGAAAATTAATGCAAGTGCTAGTGAGCTGTGGGGGGAGGTCTCATCAAACGGCCATTAGATGCTCCTAACTGGACGGAATCATATGCATCTATAATTTTGCAAAGTCAACAACAGGAAATATTAGAATTATTTTCATTGTATTCCCCCCCCCCCATAAAAGCAGAGGGTGGGGAATGGAATGGAAAGAGGATCACTTTCAAAGAAAATTCCCACAATGGGCCGAGCTTCTTTCCAGACTATAGTTCTGATGTCAGAGGTTTCAGCTGGTGATGATGGAGAGAAGTCACTCTGCTGGCCTCCGAGCTCACACGCCTAATGGAAGGGGACAGGGGTGGGATCCACTTTTAAAATATTAATCCAACAGTGCAGGGACTCACAAGCTGACTCCAAGGCAAATCCCCTCAGGGCCTGCTTCCTGAAAGGTCATTTCCCAGCTCCAGCTGTCAGAGAGAGACGCAACTGTGTTTCAGGCTGGGTTTGTGCTTCTGTCTTGATGTTCTTCTTAAGCTTTTGGAAATACTTCACTCTTTGAAACTCAGAATACATTTGCCGCAACTCATTCTCATTCAATTTATCTCTGAAAGAACCAGAGGCTGGAAAAATTTCTCTCTCTCTCTCTCTCTTTTTTTTTCCCCCTTGGAGGAAAGCTCCCTGAATCATCCAGGAGCTGTCATCTGAAAATATAACTTTTCCAGCTTGTAGAAAGAGCACAGGTTGCTTCAGACAAGTTAATCCAAGTTCCTTAAGTTTCATAGCAGAAAATTTCTGCCCTTGAGAACAACTCACCATGCCCTACATTCACAAGTGTTTTGCCCTGCCTCCCTCTTTTAATTTATTCTTTTAAGCCAGAAGTTGGGAGTTCGAATCCTCACTGTGCCTGCTTGACAGGGGCTGGACTCAATGATCCAGAGTGTCCTTCCCAGCTCTGCCTCTTCTTGTTGTTGTTGTTGGACCACTGGATAGCTCAGTGGATTAGGCCTCTGGCTGTGGAGCCAGGGGTTGGGAGTTCAATTCCCCCACGGTGCCTCCTTGACAAGGGATGGACTCGATGATCCATCAGGTCCCTTCCAGCTCTGCAGTTCTAGGATTGTGGAAACTAACAGGACGTACATACCTACCTAGTCTTCAAAAGCTGCCAAAAGATGCTGTCGCGATTTGACCCTTTTGGATTCCACACCTCTGGAACCTATGTGGCGTTGGACCTACTCGTGCCTTGGTCTGTCCACCTAGACTCAGACCTCAGAGCACACCAGGGCAAAACTGAACTCTTTCCTTTCTTCCACTGCTGCCACCAGGAGATCCCTAGATCCCCATAACTCCTTTAGAAAGAATCAGGTCCACTCTTTAATGAAATAGAAAGATCTTTTGTTTATTTGCTTATTTGTTTCAGTATTTTAATATACAGTTCTATTCCTTCTCCCTTCCAGTCACTGGTCAATCACTTCTCAGATCTCCTACTATATTTTCATCAGTCTAATCACAATCACATAAATCTCTGTACTCTCTAATCAAACTCCTTCCAAAACTCTGATCTCTTTTCTCCCCCTCAGGCTCTGCCTCTTATACTCTGCCTCTTGGCTCCGCCTCTCAGCAACATAAATATGCATGACTCCCTCTAACTAAACCTGAGCCATGACCACATTTAAAGGAGAACGCTACAGACCTCCCCCCTTACTTAGGTTTGTTTGGGAGGGGAAACACATTTTTCCTCCTGAACAAACAGCTGCAATAGCTCAAACTTTTTTTCTTTCTCATAACATTTTACCTTTCACATTTTTACTAAATTTCAACCAAATACCTTACCTTATCATTTAATCATCAATACCATACTTTACCTTTTCATCTATTAATCAATAATATACATTACCTTATCATTTAATAATCAATACAATACTTTACCTTATCATCTACTAATCAATAATATACCTTACCTTATCATTTTACAGAATTTACAACCATACAGAAATCACGATCCTGAACTTTTACATAAATAATTAACTGTGAATTATAGTCCATTTCAGTTTATAATAAAAGTCCTGGTATCATTCATCTAGCCTCCTGGAAAGCACATCTGCGACAACGTTGTGGGCTTTCGAGGCAAGAACTGAGTCTCTGTTGCAAAGGCAAAATTTGCAAGGTCCAAGTCTCTCACTTTTCCGTCGTAGTCTGGAGCACCATGGACTGGTCCGGTTGTGGTCATCTCCTTCAGCTGGACACACCTCTGCTGGTACTCAGGAGTCCCTCTGTTGACCACTGGCTCCTTCCTCCGCACCCTTTTCCATCGACTGGCGGTCATCGGCCACTCGGTTGTCCACAGGATGTCATCTGCTGGTTGTTTTAGTGTGACGTCATCTTTAAGTCTGGCTCGGGGCTTCACTTGCTTAGCTAGGGAAAGGGTAGGCAGTTCCCTCTTCTCCTCCCGAACATCTTTAGATGCATCGCTCTTTAAGGCATCAGGGCCTTCCTCCTTCTGTATCACATGATTGACATTATTCAATTTTGTCACTACTTTATAGGGATCCTCCCAAGCTAATTGTAGCTTGTGACCTTTGACTGGCCTAAGCAAAAGAACTTCATCTTCAGGCCCAAAAGTTCTTTCACGGGCTTTCTTGTCATACCAGGTCTTCTGCTTGGTCTGGGCAGCCCTCAAATTCCTCCCAGCCAACTCCAGAGAACGTTGCAAGGTGTTTTGCAACTTATATACATATTCGACCACTGACTCTGGGTCACTTTCTCTATGGTCTTCCCAGTTCATGCGGAGCAAATCTAAAGGTCCGCGCGCCTCTCGTCCTAGCAGTAACTCAAAAGGACTAAATCCCGTGCTCTCTTGAGGGATGCTCCTATAAGCATATAGTAAGGGTTGTATTTTGCAGTCCCAATCATTTGGGTTCTCTGCTACATACGCCTTAATCATGCGCACTAAAGTGCCATTGAATTTCTCAACTAGCCCGTTGGTCTCTGGATGATATGGAGTCGAATTGATTTGGGTAATTCCACAAGCCTTCCATAACCTTTTGATCAGTTTGGATGTGAAACTCATTCCCAAATCGCTGACTATCTCGCTGGCAAATCCCAATCGGCTCATGTAATTGATTAGGGCATCTGCCACGGTGTCAGTTTCCATGTTGCGCAAAGGAATTGCCTCGGGATATCTAGTGGCAAAATCCATTATGGTCAAGATGTATTTATTTCCCCTACGGGTGGCATTAGGTAAGGGACCCACTAGATCAATTCCCAGCCTTTGGAACGGTGTAGAGATGACTGGCAGAGGACATAATTTGGCTTTGGTCCTGTCCTGCCCAGTCCCTCGTCTCTGACAGACATCACACGTTTTACAGAAACAAGTAATCTGTTTGCCCATACCTGGCCAAAAGAAGTTCTGGCCAACCCGTCTTTTGGTTCTGGTGATCCCCATGTGAGCTCCAAATAAACTGCTGTGAGCTTGATTAATGATTTTCTCCCTGTATTTACTAGGGACCACTAATTGCTTTCGGGGTTCCCCTTTTCCTCGGTATGGAGTAGCTAACGTTTCCCTGTACAGAAGGTCTTTGGTTAAGCTAAAGCTCTCAGGGAACTCAGGAGACAGTACAGTGGGAGTCCTGGCAGCTTCAAAGCAAACTCCCAAGCTAATGTCCTCCTTCTGCTCCTGGGCAAAATTGTTATTTGTTTTGGGATTCTGTAGTAGCATGAGTTCTGTCTCAGCCCTATCATCAAGCTGGGTTGCCACGGTAACCGCTCCTAGGCCTCTCTCTGCTACAGTATCGGTTTGAGCTGCAGAGGGTGAGTTTTGACCCCCCTTTGAGCGGGTAAGCACTAACGCACTCTTGACATGCTCTATTAAATCCCAACCAAGGAGAAAAGCTGCTGGTATTTCATCTGACACAGCTACTTGCCACTTTCCAGACCAATTCTGGTATTCTACTGGTATCTCAGCCACTTTTAAAACTACGGTTTCCTTCCCAATTCCCTTTAAAGACATTTCTTTGCCAGGAATAATGTCATCCTGGGCTACTAAATCGGAATGGACAATGGAGATTTGAGATCCTGTATCTCTTATTGCAATGTACTTCTTTCCTTTCACAATTATCTCTTCACCTGCGTTTCTGAGAAGGGTCTGGTCATTGCTGATATAGAAACAATGGACTACTTGGGCTATAGGAATATCTTCCTCCTCATGGTCAGTAGAAGTGGTGGTGGTTATGGGATCAGGTCTCTGTCTACTATTTTCCTCCCCTGATTCCACTTGCTTGACACAATACACCTTTTTGGTTAGAGAATCATTTCTCTGCAAGTTGGGGTATGGTTGCCTACACTGGAATTGTAAGTGGCCTGGTTGCCCACAGTTAAAACATTTAAAATTCCTTTTGTCATTCTGAGGTACTTTGGCAAACCGTGCCTCAGGGTTTGATGTTTTTGGCGGGCTAGCCCTTGGCAACTTTGGGGAAGTCCCGCCCTGACCTTCTCTCTCAGGATTCCTGCTGAGGTAATTTTTATTAAAAGGCTTTTTATAGTTATTGTCCCAGTTTGGTTTATTTACTCTCAGCTCTGAAAATCTAGGGTTCCTGTAAGCATTAATCAAATCAGTTTGTTCTCCCGCTTCCCATAAATTTTTAGGATTCTTGTCCCTTACTAAATACCGTAGTTCTCCAGGTAATAGGGAGTAAAACTGTTCTAGCCCAATTAAATCCTTCAACTGTTCTAAAGAAGTGATCTCCTCTCTTTCAATCCACTTATCCAGAGTCTGCGCCAATCTAGCTCCCAACTGAGAGTACGATTCATCCTGCTTTTTAGAGAGAGAGCGAAATTTCCGCCTCAGGTGTTCAGAGTTCAGACAAAATCTTGAATAAACCATCTTTTTATATGCCTCAAAATCTCTTGCCTTCTCGGGATTCATCTGGGCATATATTTCTGCCAGATCTCCGCTAACCTACGCTCTTAAAACCATCATTCTATCCTCATTTCTGATTTCAAAGTCATTGCAGGTGCGTTCAAAAGCAATGAGGAAGGATTCAGGACAGTCCCCTCTTTTGTACTGGGGAAACTTCTTCAAATCTATCTTTGACAGGATTCCACCTCCCCCACTGTTGTTATTATTAAGATTATTGTTTAGAGCAGAAATCTCTAGCTGTCTCATCTGTAGCTGAAAATCCATTTCCCTTTTTCTCTCTTCCTGTTCAAATTGTCTGGCCTCCTTCTCAGCTCTTTCTTTGCTTTCCTGTTCAAATTGTCTGGCCTCCTGCTCAGCTCTGAGCTGTAGTTCCTTAAATTTAAATTCCCTTTCCAGTTTCCATTTCTCAAATTCTTGAGGGCTTAATTCCTTATTTCCCTCCAATTCCTGAGGTAACTCTTCAGACTCAGGACTCCCCCTTGTGGCGTGTTTGGGAGGCATCTTTTCTTTCTGGGGTGATTAGAGCAGCGTTCACAAATTTTTAAAAGGACCTGTTTTTCTTATTTTACTTCCAGTTACTGATATAAATTTTTCAAGCCTTTTCTTTTAGTACTTTCCCTCAGATCTGCTATGACCTGGCTTCTGCCTTATCCACAGCACTCTCCTATCTCAGAGCCTGGGATTTTACTTACAGTAAGCCCTCTGATCCTCAGATCCTGAGGTAAACTCAGAAATTCCCTCTCAGAGAATTCAAGCCTTTTCCTTAGGTTCTCTCCCTCAGATCTGCTATGACCTGGCTTCTGCCTTATCCACAGCGCTCTCCTATCTCAGAGCCTGGGATTTCACAGCAAGCCCTCTGATCCTCAGATCCTGAGGTAAAACTCAGAAATTTCCTCACAGAGTCGTTCCCTATCTTAGACCCCCCTGATCTGGGTTCTGAGGCCCCGCTACTAAGCTTTTCCCAAAAGCTCTAGCAGGAACCAAACCTCATTGCCACAGATCCTGTCTAAAAGGTACCCTTGACTCAATAAATTCTTTTTATAATCAGGTTTCACTGGATTACTTCAATAGGTTTCACTGGATTATTTCAATAGGCTTCACTGGATTACTTCGTATCCCGCCGCTGGACACCAAAGTCGCGATTTGACCCTTTTTGGATCCCACACCTCTGGAACCTATGTGGCGTTGGACCCACTCGTGCCTTGGTCTGTCCACCTAGACTCAGACCTCAGAGCACACCAGGGCAAAACTGAACTCTTTCCTTTCTTCCACTGCTGCCACCAGGAGATCCCTAGATCCCCATAACTCCTTTAGAAAGAATCAGGTCCACTCTTTAATGAAATAGAAAGATCTTTTGTTTATTTGCTTATTTGTTTCAGTATTTTAATATACAGTTCTATTCCTTCTCCCTTCCAGTCACTGGTCAATCACTTCTCAGATCTCCTACTATATTTTCATCAGTCTAATCACAATCACATAAATCTCTGTACTCTCTAATCAAACTCCTTCCAAAACTCTGATCTCTTTTCTCCCCCTCAGGCTCTGCCTCTTATACTCTGCCTCTTGGCTCCGCCTCTCAGCAACATAAATATGCATGACTCCCTCTAACTAAACCTGAGCCATGACCACATTTAAAGGAGAACGCTACAGATGCCTTATTCATGTTCCCATTTTTCTTTCCCCCCCTGATTTTATAAAATTCTAATGACCTCACCATCTCTAAGAGCTGAAGAAAAACAGAGGACACTTACAGCCTACTCTCCTCCTTTTTTTCCTTTTCCATAATGAAAAAGCACAAAAATAGTGGTATTATAAGGATGGAGGAGAAGGAAAGAGGGGGGAAAAATCATTAATGAAAAGTCCTCTCCCTGACACTGGGGCAATTCAGAGGCTGTCATTGCCAATTCCACATATCTCAAGGAGGACATCTAACTTAGCTTTTGTAGCCTTTTACATGAGGAACAAAATTCGCACTAAACACATGCAGTGGCTCTTAGGCAATTCACTTGAACCAGATCGCCTTGCTTGTACATGCATTAGCAGTCCAGTCCAGTGCTTGTCTGAGTCCCAGATCCTAAGCCTGTTTCATACCTATGTGCTCTCTCTCTCTCACACACAAACACACACACAGAGAGAGAGAGAGAGAGAGAGAGAGGTGTATATGCACACATGCTCTTTTTCCTCATATGAACACACTTGTACATGGGTATGCCCTGTACCACACACTCTCATGCTATCTTATGCATTTTCCTTCCGATGCATGTGAGCACTCTGATGTGCTTTCTTACATGTCTCTAAGCACTTTCTCTCATGAGCTCTCCCACATATGCTCTCAAAGGAACGCTCTCTGTTTTGGACATGTGTGTGCTCTTGTGCATGAACACCATCACTGCTGCCTTTCACCTTTCGTTTCCATTGCCCTCAGTTTCCATCTTCCTTCTCCGCACAGAAAGGCAGTGGGAGGTAGAGGTACAAAATCACCCATCCATGTGACCCTTCTTCCTCCTTTCCTATTACTCAGACTGCCCTCCTATGTATATAACTAATTTGTGTGTGTGTGTGTGTGTGTGTGTGCGTGTGTGCGTGTGCGTGTGTGTGTGTGTGCTGCAGAGCTAGACCCTATGAGTCATTGAGTCCAACTCCTGTCAAAGAGGCGCAGTGGGGAGTTGAACTCCCAACCTCTGGCTCCACTGCCAGATGCTTAAACCATTGAGCTATCCAGCACTTAAATTACAGCCATAATGTTACAGGCAAAAAGCAATTCCCCCCCCCCTACAAAATGTAACTCATTCCAAAAACAACTAGTTAAAATGAGTTACTTCCTAGTGCTGCTTGGATTTGAGTTTTTTTCCTGGCTGGTAGAATATCACTAATCTCAACTACCGAGTAAATCCACTGAATAATTAGCTGAATGGTAAATTATGTAAATCCCATTGAGTCAGTAGATCTACTGTAGCTGTGACTAGCAATAGGACACAGGCCAGTATTTCACACTGATTTATGATTGACCCCTTCTCTCCAGTATGTTCTGTGTCCGGTTTTCGGCCAGCTCAGCTATCCTCTTTTTAGGCTCTAGCTAAACTAGAGTTTAAGAGCACTTTTCCCATCTCTCTGAAAGGAGTTCAGGCAAGCCCACAGACATAGTGCTCACCTATTAACATGTCCCGTCCAACAACCCAAACAGGATCTAATTTATTTATATCACCAGGCTCGTGCTTTGACCTTGCTTTACAACAAGTATAATTGGCCTGCTCTCAGGCTAAGAAGTGAAGCAGTGATGCAATCAAAGGCTGACCTTGTTCTCTTCTGTGTCACAGCCTTGGTTTCCCTTCCAGAATGCATTGAGAGGATAATTATTGGCTAATTAGTTGGCTAAAATACAGAACTCTGGAGGCGTGTTTATACTGTCAAGCTTTACTGGAGCTAAAGAGGAAGCCTGCTCAGATCTCTCAACACCTTACAGCAAGGAATTTCTTACAAACCTGATTATGGTGTTTGTTCAAGGCATGATAGGTATAAACAAATGCACTTCGAAGCAAGCAGAAGACCTCTAGGCAAAATTCTCTCCCCACCCTTCATGACTGAGCTTCATTTTTCTAGCACTGAAATCACAATGTTTTGCTGCTGGGAAAGGAATATTAATTTTTCACCAAGAAAAGTGGATGAAGGATACAACTCTTTCATCCCCATCCATTGCTCCACATTGGGTGAAATATATTGTAGTTGCGCAAGTGTCACACCCTACTGCAGTCATTCCCAACCTTGGGTCCCCAGATGTTCTTGGACTCTACAACTCCCAGAAATCCTGGCCAACACAGCTAGTGGGGAAGGCTGCTGGGAGTTTTAGTCCAAGAACATATGGGGACCCAAGGTTGGGAACCATTGCCCTACTGGATAATATCTCTGGTCTTAGTTGTGATGGGTGACGTTCCCCTGCTTTAAGCTCGTTTGGATTATGTGGGGGTTGTGAACATATTTGGGTGTCTTCTGGGCATGAGCAGCACTCTGTCAGCTGAGGCTTCTACTCCAGAAGCACCACTGCATTGTTTTGGGCATGAACAAAGGAGAAATGAATGCTTGTCTGGATCTATGTACATACACAGTAGGACCGCTGATTCATTTATCCGCTGACTGAAAAGACTAAATTAAAAAACAGAGATAACTATATGTATTCCCATGGTGTATTTAATAGAACTGGCCACTAGAGAGAGTCAGAGGCCATGCAATGTATAGCTTTTTAGAGATGGGAATATTTGTATTCATATTCGCACAGCTGGATGTAACGAGGGTCCAGCCCCCTGGGGCCGAACCATCCACTCCCATGTCCGCTGCTGCCGCTGGCTCCACTCTCCTTCCAATCGCTCCGGAGCTCGCGGTTGACTAGCCACTCGTCAACCTGACAGGGAGAATCATCTTCCCTCCTTCTACAAGGAGTGGATAGTTGACCACAAGCTCTGGAGCTCCATGTACTTCTGCATTTTTCAACATCCACAGAGGTGGGTCTTGGAACCAACCCCCCCCCACCGATACCACAGTCCTACTTTACTCTTAATACAATCTGAGTGGGCACTGCTGTCTACTAGCTGTCTTCACCAGGAGTAGTTTGATATTCATGTCTCTTTTTCTATATTAGATGGGTATCCTACCTTTGAACATCTTTAGAAAAAGGGGACCTGACGTCTGTTACATACACACTGATTATAATCCCAAATAGATTACTGAAACTCTTATGACAAAAATGGGCAAAGTATGATTCAAAAGCCACTTGGGTTCCAAAGGCCCAAATGAACCTGGCATTCTGATACTCTACACCCTTCCCATTAATTTTTTTTTTAAAAAAAAGGTCCCTAGGGGGAAATGGAGTCAATTTCATTATGTTTCACTCCCCTCTGGATTGTTTTAGGTCAGATCGAGGGGATTCAAAACCAATAGTGGATGTCACGGGATGGGGGGAAAGGGGCTCTGTGTGCAGCCCTGGACTTCTGGAGGTGTGCCACCCCAGTTCTGTGTACAACAGGCCTTTAAAATCCTATATAGGATTTAATAAAAACTTGGAGATCTCAAATGATGCAAAAACATCAGCCAAGATGTTTGCCAAGGCCACATTGTCTGGTTTTTGTTTTATACCTTATTTATTTCAGTACCACTTGCTAGCTAGTTGTAAGTTGGCTCATTTTGCTAGTTTTGACTTCAAAGCCCAGAGCAACTGTTTGAATCCTTATTTAAGCAGTTGCCTATATTTGCACAGGCCTCAAGATCAATTTTAAAGCAAAGTGTGGTGCTTATATACTGCCCCATAGTGCTTAAAGCACTATCTGGGTGATTTAAAATTTAATTATGCAGGCTACACATTGACACACACACATACCCGTGAGCTGGGTATTCAATTTACCAACCTTGGAAAGAGGGAGGCTGAGTGAACCTTGAGCCAGCTACCTAAGCCCATCAGGATCAAACTCAGGTCATGAGCAGAGTCTTGACTGCAATACTGAAGTTTAATTACTGTGCCACAAGGCTAGCTCTTTTCTCCACATTGCCATTAATACGATATAATGTTACCATGCCTAGGAGGGCAGGGCATCCTTTGATGGCTCCTCTACCCGTGGACCATGAAAACAAAACTTTTCTCCTTTCATTGAAGATTTTGTTGGTTCCATATTTTAGCCTCTGTTTAATTGTTTTAAATGTTAATGTCTTGTTCATCTTTTAAGTGTTTTATTATTATTTTTTTACAATTTGTAGAGGGTTTTTAAAAAAATGGTTATAAGCCATCTTTTGACAAATCTCCAGGAAGGTGGGACATTAAATATTTATTATGTAAATAAAACACAGGAAATGAAATAGTGTGTGCAAAGCTTAAAGGGTGACTGGAGAACTGAAAAACAGTCATGCTTGGAGATGGATCCACTGAAAGGTGAGAATTTTGTCAGGACTAATTTCAGTCTCATTGATTTCAGTGGGTATATTCTAAGTGGGTATCTTTTATTACATAATATTAATGCTGGCAATTAAGAAAGTGAAGTTGTTACATATGTTCTGTATCAAAATGGAGATTGCAGGTAAGAAAAGCGAAGAAAACTGAGAGCAGAAAGAGCAACTAGGTATGAACTTGGAAAAATTCTCAAGCAAAAGGATTTGTTAATGAAAATGTGAAAGCTGGACAGTGCATTATGTCTATGAACAAAGGAAAAAAGTAGATTAATTCAAAATGTGGTTTCAAGGAGAGCTTTACGTCTACAGTTACCATTAACCACTAGAAAGACAGATGTGTACAAGAGTAAATCAAGCCTGAACATTCTCAGGAGAAGCTACAGTGATTAAATTAAGGCTATTGTATGTTTCACTTTCCACAGGGAGACAAGACTGGATGGAAATGGCAGCAATGCTAGGAAAAGTTGAATACTTTTTCAATAGGAAAAGAGGAAGCTCTAGCACACGGTAGATTGACTCACCTTTAGTTTTCAAGACATCAGCAGATCTGTTAATGATAGGAACTTCTGGAGGTCATTAGTTTGTATAGTCAGCATAAGTTGAAAATGACTTAACGGTGTGCAAGAACAACACTCTTAACTAGGGATAAATAAGAAATTTGTGTGGTTCACATTTTCGAATGAACTTATTTTACTGGCACTTTCTGACCTCAACAACAATCAGGAAACAAGATTGCCAAAATGGATGCATTTGGAAGATAGCAGCGCAATTTGCATTTAAAAAAGCAGACATAAATGCATGCATTGAACAAATTACATATGCATACATTTGAGAAATTAGGTATGTGAAATTGGGGCAAATGCTTGGAAAATGTGTACATTTGGAAAAAAGTATGCACATAAAATTGCACGTTTTTCTTTTAAAAGTCACGTTTTTCCAGAATACATGCAAAAAAAAATTATACACATGTTCATGTTGACAAAACCAAACTGCAAATTTCAGTGCAGAAAAAAGTAGAATGAAGTTTAAAATGAAAAAAAAAGGTGAGACTCAAAGTGGAATCAAGTTTGATAGATTTCCATCCATATTCTGCTCCTGACTAAAAGCACGATCTTGCCAAGATGGCAGAGAGCTGGCTGAGCTGACACTAAACTGGCTGAGGATGTCCTGAGTCTAGACCCCTCCCACACTAGGGATGCTGAAAATTATTTAGGACTCTCCTGACTCTGATGTGTTGGGAAAATGTCCAGGCTGAGAGGGGTTTAGATCTGGTATAAACCATCTTCTCCCTCATGCCTCTCCTTCTTAATTCCTTTCTCAGCTCTTCTGCCAGCTGATCTTGGTCAGTGAAGCAGCTGTGTGGGTAGATCTGTCTATGGATCTAAACTTGCCACCCTATTGCTGAATTAACTCCCATCCTGATGACACTTCTGCCAGCAGATCTCTGATATCAGCCAACACAAATGAATTGTGAGCCTTCTGCCCACTTTAGACCCAATATAAGTGTCATTTCTTTGAGTGTACACTGTAAGTCTGGATGGAACCTCATGCAGATAAAGTTCAGATATGATGAACATATCTGAACTTTATCTGCATATCAAAGGGGCTACCTTTGAGACTGATGCGGAAGCTTCAAATGGTGCAGAATGCGGCGGCCAGACTTATTAGTGGGGTGAGGAAACACCATCATATCTCTCCCACTCTGGCCGCATTGCATTGGCTGCCTGTACACTTCCGCGTCGATTTCAAAGTCTTAATGATTACATACAAAGCCCTAAACGGTTTAGGACCTCGATATCTGACGGAACGCCTTCTCCCACCAAAGTCTACCCGTTTCACTCGATCTAGTCTGGAGGTGCGACTGAGGAGCCTAACGCCGAGAGAGGCCCGGAGGGAAAGGACAAGAAACCAGGCCTTCTCGGTGGTGGCTCCTCGGTTATGGAACAACTTACCTTCAGAGATCCGTATGGCCCCCTCGCTGGGAGTCTTTAAAAGCCAATTAAAAACATGGCTGTTTAGGCAGGCCTTCCCTCCGGGCATTATTTGATTTATTTTGTTCTCTATCTTGAACGATTATTTATTTTTATTTTGGGATGTTGATGTTATTTTAATTGTTTTTGTTATATATGATGTACACCGCCCAGAGTAGTCGAAATGACTAGATGGGCGGGATAGAAATATAATAAATAAATAAATAAACATAACCAACAGAATTTGGCAGAGATGCCTCTACCCCTCATTTCACAGGGACTGCAGGAAGCCTCGCCAAGCACAGTAGCACGGCCATTTCAATATTGCACCTACTGAGTGACCAAGGGCCCAATCCACTAGAAATTTATTTGAATTTATATGTGTGTATTTGTAGAAGGAGCTGGTAGAAGGTCAGGCACAGGAGCTAACTTCCTAGTGGACTGGGTCTCACAAGAATGCCAGTTCACACAGGCTATGTGTGCACAACCAAAATTCAGCCACAGTCTCAGTCCTTTAAAGAAGCTGCTTGTTTTTGGCCTCAAGTCAGCAAACTTTTTGGCAGCTTCTACATTTCAATGCCTGCCAATGAACTGAGATTTTTATTTCCATACATCTGACTTCAGCTGGTCTTTCGGAGGCAAAGACAAGCTGTATTATGTGTTGCCTGCATGTGAAGAATACAACTGTTCTCTCATTTTCACTCTTTTTTAAATGTGGAGTGAGACGCTGGAGAAGATGGGAAGGGAGTCTTTTATGGCTTTTATAGTGCATCCCTTACAGTGTTTAAACAGACCTATGTGCTGTGATCCTATTTGGCAATTGCAAGCTTGTGTTCCCTAGATTTCATCGAGTAGCTCTCAGCTTAGGCAAGAAATGAAGTATCTTGTTACAGCCGGGCAAACAGAGAAAATGTGAATATTAAAGGGATTTTAAAAACAAAATGAAATAAAACCTGCAGCATTAAAAACTGGGAAAGAAAATTAAATCTGTCTCCTGTTATTGTCAAATTATTTACACTCTGCTTTGGTCTGTTTCTATAGCAACACAAGGAAGTCACATGCATTACACATTGCAAAGTTTAGGTTTGGGAACCTACAGCTTTTATTCCAGCAAAATGAAATTAATTTTGAACACAATTTCGCCCTCTGGTGGAATTCTTCTGAATGCCACTCTGTGGGGCCCTTGGTACAATTAGTTTGTTCATTTTGTGGTCCTTATGCAGCTTTTCTTACGTTTAGAAAGACATTTAGAGGTAGACAACCTGGCAGCCTTTGGCCGGATCCCTACGCAACCATCAGACTGATTTCAAAATACAGTTCTGAGGCTCGGCAAAAGCCCTAGTGCAGTGTTACCTGCGGAGGAAGCCAAGCTTGGCAAAGTTACTTTTTGGTATACACTTTCCAGGAGGAAAGCAGAAAAAAAGAAAGAAAGAAAAATTGTGGATTGCTAAAGAGATAGGTGTTGCCAAGTTAAAATCAATTTGAAAACACATCGGGTGTAAAACGTACTGCACAGAGTTCTGTGGCCTAGGTGTGGGTACCAAGAAGGTTCTCTCTCTCTCTCTCTCTCAAATCCTCACTGCCTGTGAGAGCGGCAAGAGACAGAGGAAGGCTTCTTAAAACCTGGAGAAACATCTACAGTCCATTATGGACATAAAAATCAACAGTAACTTCTAACTAAGCAATGAAAACATTGAAAGAGAATGATCTTTTCGTTTACACTGTTCATATATTGCCTAACATTGACTGTTTATTTTGCAAAAAAAGTTATTGTTATCAACAAAACATCAGACTGTTCCAGAACCTCAAATTGCCCAGTATGACTACTTGTACCACATCCAGAAACTTTATACATATAGGTAGGATGTCTCTGAAGTCACCTGACTCTTGTTTAGACCCAAGTTGACGGCAGAATCTCTCTGGCCATATGATCCATAAACTGGACTGATTGCAAAGATAAGCAAGGAAAGTATAAGAGGACCCTAAGTGAATAGTTTAACAGCTGGAACTAGGCAACACACCCTTTGTATAATCCCTTCTTAGATGCACACCTTAACACACTGAAGGGGTTTGAGTGTGTCAGTGGAGCTGAGAGCAATGGCAGCAGAGGAAGACCACATACCAGATGGATCAACTCCCTAAAGGAAGCCACAGTCTTGAGTTTAAGACCTGAGCAGGGCAGTTGAGGACAGGGCATTTTAGAGACCACTCATTCATAGGATCGCCATAAAGGGCTGGTTCTAACCTATAAAGCCCTAAATGACTTGGGCCGAAGCTATCTCATCTCCCTTGATGAATCTGCTCGAGTGTTAAGATCATCAGGAGAGACCTTTCTCTCAGTCCCACCACCCTCACAGGACTGAGAGAAAGGAGGTTGAAGTTTAATGGGGAGGGCATTTTCAATTGTTGGTCCCAGACTTTGGAACTTCCTCCCACTGGAGGCCAGGCTGGCTTCATCTTTGCTGTCCTTCCGCAAGCAGGCAAAAACCTTTCTCTTCAGACAAGCTTTCCCTTAGTGACTGGCTGCCTGAGTGGGGTTGTTAAATGGATTATTGTGCCTTACTGCTTTGAATGTGTTTTGGTGTTACTAATTTTTTTTTCCATATTTGTTTGATCCTTTTTTATTTGTATACTCACCATTGTTATCATTGAATGCTGCCTTTAAATCATGTAAGCCACCTTAGGTCCTTTTTAAGGAGAAAAGGCGGGGTAAAAATAAATAAATAAATACATAATAAATGAATGGGGACTTAACAGCATATAAGAACCATAGAGTAGCTTTCTAGAAGAAGGAGCAGTTGCTCTCCTGTCTGTCGCTACCACTGCAGATAGTCAGGGGGTGGGATTGAACATTGCAGTTCAGTAGAAATCAGGTGGCATAATGGGCCAAAATGATTCTGGCTGAGTCTGTAAAGCTGCCATATCAAAGACTGGAAAAGTTATATGTGGCCATTAAATGCCATTGCTCTCAGTATCCTTTTAGCCCATCACAGCCAGTGGAATTTTTTCCAAGCTCTCTACTAGATGTGGTACATATACCCTGTTTCCCCTAAAATAAGACCTAACCTGAAAATAAGCCCTAGTATGATTTTTCAGGATGCTCGTAATATAAGCCCTACCCCAAAAATAAGCCCTAGTTAAGTGAAACCCCGCCCTCCACCATTGTGCTGCATTGTGCAGCAACCAGAAGATGACATGACTGTATTTGAATAAATGTCAATTGTTGTACATGAAAAAAATAAAACATCCCCTGAAAATAAGCCCTAGTGCGTTCTTTGGAGCAAAAATTAATATAAGACCCTGTCTTATTTTTTGGGGAAACAGGGTAGCTTCTCAGTATGAGCCAGCTGCAGCACAGAGTTAAGTAACTTCACACAACCTCATTTGAAACGCCTGCTTCCCAATCTGACTACCAAATAGATTTTGAAGTTTTTCACATTTTGTGCCATTTTTTCTTAAACAAGCCAAAGTGTGTGTAGGGAGATTAAACAGCATACCTTTTCATGGAATGGAAAGATGAAAAGAGATGTTGCAGATCAGTTGCAAAACTTGGTTGTAAATCAAAACTCAATAGTTAGATAATTAGAATTTGGACAGCATTCTCCAGCCTGGCACTTTCTAGGTGTGTTGGACTCGAAATCCCAGAATCCTCTGTCAGCAATCAGACTGGAAGGTTGCAGACTTTGGAACTCCCTCCCACTGGAAGCCAGACTGGCCCCATTTTTGTTGTCCTTCCGCAGGCAGGTAAAGACCTTTCTCTTCAGGCAAGCTTTCCACCAATAACTGGCTGCATTGACTGTATTTTTCAAATTGCTGGTGTTTCACATTTTCAGAGTGCTATGTGTTTGTTCCTTTTTAATATTTCTATACTTAATATACTGCCTTCTCGGCAGTGGCTCCTCGTCTTTGGAACAGCCTCCCTCCTGAGATTCGCATGGCCCCGTCGCTGGGCATCTTTAAATGCCAACTGAAAACCTGGCTGTTTAAGCAAGCCTTCCCTCCACCCACCGTCTGAATTTTTGTTATTTTGTGTTTTCTCCCATCTTGGATCATTGTTTATTTAGTAATATATTGTTATTATTTTAAATTGTTAAATTGTTGCATCATATGTTGTTACCCGCCCAGAGTAGTCTATATGACTAGATGGGCGGGCTATAAATGTAATAAATAAATAAATAAATAAATAAATAAATAAATAAATAAATAAATAAATAAATAAAGTGTTTTTAGCTTTAAAATACTGCCTTTTAATAATGTATGGCACCTTTGTATACTCATTGTTTTGTTCTTAAATATAAGCCTCCTTGGGACCTTTTCTAAGGAAAAAGGAGGGGTATAAATAAATAAATAAATAAATAAATAAATAAATAAATAAATAAATAAATAAATAAGGCAAGGCAAGGCAAGGCAAGGCAAGGCAAAGGGTATCTAGACATTTCCAGCTCCACAGGGACTCAGCTAAGCCCTGATTCGCTTTGAATATCCCTTTCATGTTTTATTTTTATTACACATTGGTTGATCTGCCTTGCCAGGAGCAGCTGGTGTGCAGATGACACGATCTTACTGGCTGAAAGCAACAGTGAGTTGAAATGACATTTAGTGAAAGTGAAAGAAGAAAGTGTCAAAGCAGAACTGCAATGGAACACTGGTTCAATCATCAATCCAAGTGGAGACTGCAGCCAAGAAATCAGCAGAAGACTAAGACTTGGTAGGGCAGCAATGAAGGAACTCGGAAAGATAATCAAGTATAAGGATATGTCACTGGAGACCAGGACCAAGATTGTATTTCAGACCACCATGTATGGATGTGAATGCTGGATAGTGAAGGAACTTGACAGGAAGAAAACTGATTCGTTGCAAATATGCTACTGGAGGATAACTTTGCAGATAACCTACACGGCCAGAACAACAAAAATGGGAGTCCTAGATAAATCAAGCTTGAAAGTTCTGGAATAAAAAATGATGTCATACTTTGGACCAACGTTCCCTCCAATTTTCTGTCCCGCTGCACAGGAGTCCCGCTGCGTGTCGCGGGGGTGGGCGGGGCTTCATTCTAAATGGGAAGTAAACAAACTGGCTGCTGGCTGTCCATGCGCAACCTTGACAGAGCTTCGAGAGAATGCTGCTTTGGACACATTAGAAGGCAAGATTCTCCATAAAAAGAAATAATGCTGGGGGAAGCTGAAAACAGCAGGAAAAGATCAAGACCATATATGAGATAGATTGACTCCATCAAGGACATTTTGGAGCTCTCTCATTCATAGGGTCACCATAAGTCGGAGTCAATTTGATGGCACATAACAACAAAACATTCAAAGACCTGAGGCCTGGTTTGGTTTTGGCACTGACCAACTCTTATACTTTTTGCTGTCAACCGCTTTGATGATATCCAACAACTAGTCACAATTCAGTTTTCCAAAAACCTTCCAGAAAACGAGCAATCCTGCACACCCCCTTTAGGAAAAAAAGCAACTGCTAAAACTAATTGGCAATTAAACTCTCTCTTCCAGGCAGTCCAAGCTGACCTTCACTCCACATCATGATAAGCAGGTGTCTTCTCATGGGAACTATTTTATCATTCCATCTCAGCTCCTGCCCTCGTATCAGCGAAGCAGATGGCTCAGCTCCATATATTTCTTCACAGCATACAATCGGAAAATGCAGACTGGATAAAAGAGTTGTATGTAACTGGAGGAAAGTGATGACAAACCTAGACAGCATCTTAAAAAGCAGAGACATCACCTTGCCGACAAAGGTCCGCATAGTGAAAGCTATGGTTTTTCCAGTAGCGATGTATGGAAGTGAGAGCTGGACCATAAAGAAGGCTGACCGTCGAAGAATTGATGCTGTAAAATTGTGGTGCTGGAGGAGACTCTTGAGAGTCCCCTGGACTGCAAGGAGAACAAACTTATCAATTCTGAAGGAAATCAACCCTGAGTGCTCACTGGAATGACAGATCCTGAAGCTGAGGCTCCAATACTTTGGCCATCTCATGAGAAGAGAAGACTCCCTGGAAAAGACCCTGATGTTGGGAAAGTGTGAAGGCAAGAGGAGAAGGGGACGACAGAGGATGAGATGGTTGGACAGTGTCATCGAAGCTACAAGCATGAATTTGACCCAACTCCGGGAGGCAGTGGAAGACAGGAGGGCCTGGCGTGCTCTGGTCCATGGGGTCACAGCGTCAGACACGACTTAACGACTAAACAACAACAAATGTAACTGGAAAGTACAGGTTGTGAAAGGCAATTTAAACTCTGTAAAAAGCACTTCTAAGTGACAACAAAATGTGCTACTGGCAGGTAACAGTTGGCTCATCCAGACAGAGTATTTGTCCCCTGAAATGTGCCTAGTTTAGCTCTGTGTTATCAGGATTTCTCTCCTTATCCACAAGA
Source organism: Intellagama lesueurii (assembly GCA_037013535.1). Taxonomy (NCBI): domain Eukaryota; kingdom Metazoa; phylum Chordata; class Lepidosauria; order Squamata; family Agamidae; genus Intellagama; species Intellagama lesueurii. The sequence continues at coordinate 15,881,223 of JBAJHW010000004.1, forward strand.
CATACAGCTTTCCTTGGTAGGAACAATGACAAAAATCCCTGATTTCCCATATATATTTCCCAGGGATGTATATTTGTCTCCTGCTCAAGGCTAGTTTGTTTTCATTGCTGTTTGTTGAGGCGTGGTGGGGTGGAGATGGAGTTCAGCTCTATGGCACTTCCAATTAAATTTATTTTTGCAGCTTTAGTTTCTCAATCAGAAGCTTTCTGTTTATAATCAATTCACACAGGGAACAAACAAACTCCAGTGGAGTTGCTCTGACAAAGAAGAAATATTCTGGTACATCCTTTTCTTTCTTTCTTTCTTTCTTTTTTCTTTCTTTCTTTCTTTCTTTTTTTTGGACTGTAAATCCCAGAATTTGACCCAACTCCAGGAGGCAGTGGAAGACAGGAGGGCCTGGCGTGCTCTGGTCCATGGGGTCACGAAGAGTCGGACATGACTTAACGACTAAACAACAACAACAAAACCCCAGAATTTCTAAGACAGAAGTATACTTCCTGGGGATGGTAGTCCTGTTACTCTTTATGCTTTCTAGAGGGTATCTCCTGAAGAAACACACATACACAGACCAGGAAGCACTGAGGCAGGAAGTAAAGACTAGAAGAAGGCCTCAGCCTTTCTCCAGGTGAGTGAAATGAAGGGTATGCTTGTGGGTGGTAACTCCCAGAATTCTCCAGGCAGAATTCAGTTTTCCCAAACCTTCTAGAATAGGAGCAATCCTGCATGTCCCCCATTAAGAAAAAAGCAACTGCCAAAACTAATTGGCCATTCTCCAGGCAGAAGTTTGAGATTTGGAGTCCCAAAAAACCAACCAGCACATCGCTCTAGATTTCTATATTTTCTTCCGAGAGAGTTGGAGAGAAGCAGTTTTAAAAGATGCTGCTTTTAAAAGTAAATTGTGAATGGACAACCATGGACAAACTGGGAAAGGGGGAAGGATGTTGTGCCCCACCTGGCCGTTCCCGCATCAAGTTTCTCTATCAATCTATGTTTCCTAACGCTGACATTAAGTATGAATTTAATGGCAAGTTAATGTGATTTTAAATGTCTCTATCCAACATTAATGGTAATTACTCAGTTCGCCCAGTTCCCTAGTGATTCATGAAATATAACATGCTACGCCATTTCTACAAATGTTCCAACTTCTGCTTTTAACTTATGCATTTTTATAGTGTTTAGAAGTTAACTTGATTTTAATTCAAAGAAAAGTCTGGGAAAAATCAAATCCACATTTAATATGTTTAAATAAACTTAAAAGACTACTCCAGGGATAAGGAAAAGCCAAAGAAGAAAAGTCTTGAGTGGGGAAAAAAGCTGTTGCTGCTTTGATATTATCACTATCTGATTTGTTTGTTTGCTTTTGTTTATGAAATATGGACATGTTTGCCGGGGTGGTGGTGGTGGAGGAGATTAGATTAATTTTCTGTAGAACACACTGGATCTAATCCAATAATGTATATGTGTGCAACTCTTTTTTAAAATATAGACTGTGATTGGTAGAATGCTAGCCTTTTTTAAAGGCCTCTATTAACACCACACATCTTTGTATCTTCTCCACATCACCAAAATGATGGGGTTTTACAACCTTGCATGCTGCCTGTCGTTTGTTCGGCTGGGACTGACCTTTCTGAGCTGGTGTGACTGTTTTTCTATCCAGCAGTGATCAATTGTTCCCTCCCACCTCGGGATTCAAAGAGAGCCCCGCCTCTTTGCTGAGTGTTCTTTTCTCTCTCTCCTTGATTGAAGTCAGTTGAGTTGTTTGTTTAGTTTGCTGTTTGCTGTTCCCAACTGTAAATAATGAAACATCGTTATTCTTTCTACTAGTAATGTCTCAAAGTGAGTCACTGAGACTGTAAGTGCCAGTTAATATGAAAAGAGGTGACCTATCTGGGAACTTGAAGCTGTTCTCTTCTGTGAGTCTCTGTAGTTCTGCTGTGTATCAAAAGGAGAATTTTAATCAAAAAAATTCAAAACTGCAATATTTATTTATTTTATTTATTTTTTTATTAGATTTTTATCCCGCCCATCTAGACCAAGGGTCTACTCTGGGCGGTTTAGAAATTTAAAAACAGTAAAAACCAAAAACCAAAAAGTCCAAGATGGCGAAGTTTAAATAATTAAAATATGGCAGTTAAGATATGGCAGGAGGGAAAGCCTGCCCAAATAGCCAGGTTTTAAGTTTATTCCTGAAGACACCCGGAGAGGGAGCCAGGCAGATCTCCACTGGCAAGTTGTTCCAAAGGTGAGGGGCCACAGCCGAGAAGGCCCTACTCCTTGTTCTTTCCTTCTGGACCTCCCTCGGCGTTAGGCCCCTCAGCCGTCCGGCCTGGCTGGAACGAGTGACTCTGGCAGAACTGGGTGGGAGACGGCGCTCTTCCAGATATCAAGATCCTAAACCGTTTAGGGCTTTATATGTCATCATAAGAACTTTGAAATCAACGCGGAAACAGATGGGCAGCCAATGCAAGGCGGCCAGCGTGGGGGAAATATGTTGGTACCTTTTCACCCCAGTCAGAAGTCTGGCCGCCGCATTTTGTACCATCTGAAGTTTCTGTGTCAGTCTCAAAGGCAGCCCCACGTAGAGCGCATTACAGTAGTCTAATCTTGAGACTACGAGCGCATGGACCAATGTAGTGAGCGCCCCCACATCAAGATAGGGACGCAGCTGGGCAATCCGCCGAAGGTGGAAATGTGCGGAACGGACCACTGACGACACCTGGGTCTCCATGGTGAGCACCGGGTCCAGATGTACACCCAAACTTCCAGATGTACACCCAAACTGCGAACCTCACTCTTGGTAGTAAGAGTCACCCCCCCCCCCAAAGGAAAGGGAGTTTCCCAGACCACTGATGTCTGGGACACCCACCCGAAGGACCTCCATCTTGCCCGGATTCAGCCTCAGTCCATTCACCTGCATCCATTGCTGAACAGCCCCCAGGCAGCGCTCAAGGGACGAAACAGTATCCACTGTTGTTGGAAAAAAGGAGATGTAGAGCTGAGTATCATCAGCGTACTGATTACACGAAGCCCCACATCCCCTGATGACCCCTCCCAGCGGCCTCATATAGATGTTAAACAGCATTTGAGAGATAATCGAGCCCTGCGGGACCCCACAATTGAGGCTCCACGGGGCCAAGAAACTCTCTCCAATCTGCACTCTCTGGGGACGGTCCTCCAAGAAGGAACGGAGCCAGGCAAGAGCAAGGCCACCGATTCCTAACTCAGAGAGCCTCCCGAGGAGAATACCATGGTCGATGGTATAAAAGGCGGCTGAGATATCGAGGAGGACCAGCAGAGACATTTTGCCCCTGTTGGCCTCCCTCAATAGGTCATCAAACAGGGCGACCAATGCTGTTTCCGTGCCGTGGCGCGGCCTGAAGCCAGACTGGAATGGATCCAGGGCATTGGTTTCATCCAGAAGAGCCTGCAGCTGATCGGCCACCACCCTCTCGACTACCTTGCTAAGGAAAGAAACATTGGCGATGGGCCTATAATTACCAGTATCATCCGCCGCCAAGCTCAGTTTCTTCCTAATGGGCCTAATGAGTGTCTCCTTGAGGGAGACAAAATACCTTTCCAACTTCACCTATAAACTAGGTGGTGAGGTAGAGTGGACCATATGGGTTCAACCCTCACACAAGTAATAACAAAAGGAGTCTACATGCTGATGTATGTCATAATCTTTAGCATGTAGGAGGCAGTCTTGTGTACATATACAGCCTCAGATAGATTGGGGTAAAAACTGCTGGCAGTTGCCATATACAAAAGAATCTAGCCACAAATATCGGGGATCGCAGCATAAATACCTCTGTAAACATACAGTGCCTGCTTCCATGTGATTAATCTTGGAAACATTTCATTCATCAAAGATGTTTCAGCCTCTTTGCATCCCAGAGACTTTGGGTTCTTTAAAAACTCATTTATTTGCTTTAGCAGTCCTGAGTCAAAGATTTTATTTTTCAACTGACATACTCCATAGCTTTCATCTCTCCATTATCTATCCCTTTTCGGTTTGCAATCTGGGATCGCAGCCAGTCAATGCTTAAATGAACTGACTTCCTATTTGGCCTACAAATTTCTTTCATTCACTGACTGATCACAAGTGCAGATATGAGCAAGCTGGTGGTTGGAACAATCAATTACATCCTGCCACAGAAAGTCTTCTTCCTCAAAACTGATTTTTCCCTGCATTAATTATACTAATAGAATCCAACATCCATTGTTCTAAAAGCATTCGTGTGTCTCCCCCCCCCCCCCCCGCCTACACTGTAGATTGCCTTGTTGCTATTTGAGGTGAGCTTCTTTTCTGTAACGCCAGGCTTAGAGTATGTGGCCTACTTTACAGATGACGGTCCTCTGTTTGAATATGTCCTCTCTTTAAAGGCCTCTGTAATCCAAGGATATGCCGAGATAGTCAAGGTGTCCTGGGCTGGAACAAACTAAATAGGGTTGCTTCAAGGTGTGCTATTCCATCTGGAGTGATACTTGTGTTCACATGCAAGCACTGGGTTGTTTCAAGACAAGAAACCACATTGCACCTTTGAGTGACCCTGTTTAGCCCATTATTCCCTCTCCTCCTCCATGCCCGTCTTTTCTTGTCTGCTTCTTCACAGGGGAGAGGAGATTTTTCTTTTTAAAAAAAATGCTGGTAAGTGGCATAGGACTAAATTGGCTTGTCATCCGACTGACATGAAACACCCAAAGGTGCCACTTTGTTTCAATGCTAGCGATCAGACATGCCAGAAAGTTCACTAAAACAGGGCACGCCTACCTATCGTGTGACTTGCTGTCACACTTAAGTCACACCGGCCACTCAACTCAAGGGTTGATTTTTTTTTTCATTGACTCAGACTTGACTCACAACTCAGACTAAAAGTGGGTGGCTCACAAGCCTCAGATCTCCACACACACACACACACACTTTTTTCCTGGGGGGAAAAGCTTGTTTTTAATAGAGACTCGGACTTGGGACTTGGTACCAAAGACTTGGACTTGGGACTTGGAACGAAAGACTTGCCAACATCCTTGCTACCTATACTATTTTTTTAAAAAAGCAGCCATTCCCAGTGATCCAAAAAGGTGCAGATAGCCATGAAAAAGGGTCGGGCTGGTTCACAATTGCCTGTATGTCGTATGGGCACTGGAAAATAGATGGAACCTAACGGTGGCAAAAGCAGTCCAAAAAGTGTGATAAATCACTGTTCATGCACACCCAAGTTAGAAGATAAAGAGGCAATAAGAAATATGAGAGAAATCCTTAATAAATAACTACCATGGAATGTGTCTCAATGCATGGTGGAATCAGAACACAAAACAAAAATCAGATGCACCAGAGCATCTTTCTTAAGATGAAGAATATGATATGCAACAAATACTTAAAACTGGATTTGAGAATGTGCCTTGTACAATGCTGTGTATTCCAGGGATGTTGGCAAGTTTTGGGGTCCAAGTCCCAAGTCTGAGTCTTTGGTACCAAGTCCCAATCCCCAAGTCCGAGACCCTATTAAAAACAAGCTTTTCTCCTGAGAAAAAAAGAGGGGTGGGTGGGTTCCGCATTGCGACTCAAGTCCAAGTCATGGGGGGGGGGGGGGAACCAAGTCGAGTCTGAGTCAAGTCTCCAGTGTGACTTAAGTCCAATTTGACAGCAAGTCCCGCAACTCAAGTGCCCATCCCTGGTGTGTTCCCATTTTTATAAGGACTTTAACACAGACTACTATAAAAAATGAAGAAGCATTAGAAATGTGGACTTACCCTAGGATGCGATGAATTTCATAGATCAAGAGGCTGACCAATGAAGAACTACTAAGACAAATGATTAAAACCAAAAATAGCTGTTATGACATTAGATCTCTGATAAACAAGAAACAGGAAGATGAATGGGATGCTGTACTTTTTACCCTCCTATGATGTGCTTTTAAAATATTTTAAATAAATGAGCAGTCTTGTTAATAGGATGATTTGTTTAATTAAGTTTTAATACTATAAATTATTGTAGTCTTGGCTTTTTATCCATTTTGTAAGCCACCTTCTGCCCCTGCATAGGGAGAAAGGTGCAATATAATATAAATAAGCAAGTATGCAAGTATGCAAGTAAGTAAGTAAATAAATAAATAAATACAGTTGCACCATGGTTTCTGGGAGAGACAGGTTCCAAGCCCCCGCTGTGGATGATGGAAAAAGGCGGAAGTAGCAAACGCTATACATAGCATGGTCTTTTGCTCCCTCTAGTGGCCAATTCCGTTAAATATACTGTAGAAATACATATAAATACATATTTCTGGTGTTTTCTATTTAATATTTTCAGTCAGCAGATAAGTGAATTCATAGATACTGATCCTGCAGATAGGAGGGTCCTACTGTAAAACATTTTGTAGGCCACACATCCTTTGACATAACAATTCAATGATGGACAGTTGATCATAAGTTTTCCATTTCTCTTTGAAAGGCATCTAGCAAAACAAGCAGCATGGTGAATGTGCGTCTTGTTTTAGAGCAGAAAAAAAACACATATCCTGGATGCTTCCAAGAACACATTTCTACTCTAAAACAAGGCACATGTTTGCCAACTGCCTCATTTTAGTAAAAAAATATAGAGTGCGGTTACTGCTGTGATGCTGAAATTTGGCACTCAATGAGCAAATTCAGCAGCAATGTCTTTGAGGGTCACAAAAATAGCCAAAGGGCTAAATACGAGCCTGTTTTGTCTGCCTCTGAGGTCCTAGTTTCATATTTTGTTCCATAAGGAGAGATTAAACCCCAGCTTTCTGATTTAGTGGTAACATTAAACCATAGTTTCCTGGTTTAGATGAAACTGTTTCATATGAGCACTAAAGTTAAGTGCAGAAGGAGAGAAGCAGTAAAGAGGAAGGACACGGTCCATTCTTAGGCTAATAAACCATCATTTATTATGTTTGTGTTTTTAAAACTAGACTGTAATGTTCGCAGTCAGGAGAAAGACAGCTAAAAGAGATTAATCATACTGTGCCTCCGAACCAAATGGGATGCATTTTAAAAGTGTTTAAAGCGCCAGGAAGTAGCCAGCATGGGGAAAGGAAGTTAGGCATTAACTTTCTCAACAATGCCCTGCTTTTAAAATGTTTTCTTCCCTAGCTGCTCTTCGTAATTGCCAAAACGTATAAGTATCATATGGGTAATCATCTTGATAATGATAATGATCTTAGAACTGCAGAGCTGGAAGGGACCCTATGGATCATCGAGTCCAGCTTCTGTCAAGGAGGCCCCGTGGGGAATCGAACTCTCAACCTAAGCCACTGAGCTATTCAGCCATACTTGTATGCTTTTCCCCCATAGGGCAAGTAGCAGCTGGGGAGGGATTTTAACTGGGGAAGTGGTGCAGCAGGGGGAAAGGTAAGAGATTTTTAGTTCTCACCTCAGTTCCCTGTCCACCCCCCAAATTCTGTTTTTTAAAAAATCACTCATGGGGCTTCAATATAAAAACAAACCTAAGGGAGAACCTTAATAGTGTACCTCCTCTTGTCATGCCTAGTTTGCTTTTAGATACAAGAGCTTTCCAGAACTCGGAAAAGTTACTTCTTGGACTACACATCCCAGTATCCCAACTACCCAGCCTGGTCACCCGGAAGTGCTGGGAAGTGTAAACTTCCCACATCCCAAAAAAAAAACCCACCCCATTTTCTAAGCTCTGGGCTTTTCTACGTTGTAAGCATGAGGACATCTCAGAAACAGGATCATCTGATGAAGACAGAAAGAACTTGCCTTCCAGACAAAAATGTTTACGGTCAGCTTCTGGTTCCAATCCGCAGCATAGCTAATGAGACAATTATGCGTAGTAAGTTTCCTTTCCAGGTCTAGGCACAGGAGAAGTCCATGTCAAAAATGATTAACATCTTTTGAAAAGTTTCTGTTTTTCAGCAAAAGATGTTTAAATAAATGTAAAACCTTCTGTTGGCAATAGCAGAATCCTTTAAAAAAAATGCTTGTCTCCCCAGTGATTAAGAATACCACAGGAATATATACAGTATTATAATATTTGGCATTGCTCTTGGTGTCAGCTCTTGCCTTAACTCCTCAAGGCCTGCCATTTCTCTCCAGCTTGTGTCAGTTTGAAAAACTTGAACTGAGGCATGTTTGTCTTCTGTTTCCTCATCAAGGGCTTCCTCTCATACACAACCCCCAGGCGTTGTAAGAATTTCCAAAGAAGTCTCATTTTAGCCATGCTTGCCCCCATCTCCACATTGCCTTATGAACCAGAACTTGGACTTACTGGCTCAAATCCTCTTGCTTCGCTTAAGAAATTGCACTAGAAAAAGCACATTGAATCAGTAGGGATTTGGTGAGTCAACTTTCCTGTAAATTCCATCAGTTCAGATGAGCCTACTCTAGTTGTAACTTACTTTGGCATAGTAAATTGCAACTAGAATAGGCCCATTAAATCAATGGACTTACAGAGGATTTGACTCACCAATTTCCCACTGATTCACTGGGCCTACTCATAGTTTTACTTACTATGCTAAGCAACAAGATTTCAGCCAATGACTTACTATTCATTTAATTGTGGATAATAAGTTAGCCTGTCTTGGGTGATCAGGATGAAAGGAAGATGCATTTCAAAAGTAACATATCGGCCAAAATCCTGTTCTGTAAATTTTCCATAATTAAAGATTTTCTCCTGTCCTGAAGCTTGTCCAACTCACATGTAATCAATCACATTGAACATGAGCTGTACAAACCCAGAGATGGAAGCAGGAATTCTTTAATTTATGAACAATCGAGATGGAAGCAGGAATTCTTTAATTTATGAACAATCTCTCATCACTGCTGACATCATCATCCTCACCAAGGCATAATTTGCAGAACAGAATTTTGGCCAACAAGTGGGGAAACATTCGCTAATCAAATTTTAAAGTTGCTTTGCATATGAAGGCCCTTTTGGAAGTATTCTGACAGGGTTTTTAAAGTATTGGTTCACTATCTGATCAGTCCTGATTTAAAAAAAAACACAATTTTTTTAAAAGAAAAGTAATGCAAAGACGTGGTGGCGCTGTGGGTTAAACCGCAGAAGCCTCTGTGCTGCAAGGTCAGAAGACCTGCAGTCGTAAGATCGAATCCACGCGACGGAGTGAGCTCCCGTCGCTTGTCCCAGCTCCCGCCAACCTAGCGGTTCGAAAGCATGCAAAATGCAAAATGCGAGTAGATAAATAGGTACCACCACGGTGGGAAGGTAACGGCGTTCCGTGTCCAGTCGCGCTGGCCACGTGACCACGGAAGATTGTCTTCGGACAAACGCTAGCTCTATGGGTTGGAAACGGAGATGAGCACCGCCCCCTAGAGTCGGACACGACTGGACAAATTGTCAAGGGGAACCTTTACCTTTACCTAATGCAAAGATAACCATATAACACACTCCTGCTATGGAAGGCCGGAAAAACTGTTGCTGTGACAATCAGACATGTTCAGTACATATGGAATCCCCTGTTTAATGTTCGGTTATTTGCAATGTATAGTTTATAGTTTACAATCAAAGACTTCTCACTTTCAGATATCATTAGCCTTAGCTTCCTATGCTTAACATATCCTGACCAATTACCTGTCTATCCACAGTACATCCATCGTAACAAAAAGACAGCAGGAGAGAGCAGATGAGAACCCAAAGCCTGGGAAGTATAAAACACAAACTGAGGTGAATTTCAAACACTATCCAAATTGTAGCACACATGCCTATATAAGTCCATATATAGGATAGAGACAGAGATAAAGATAGAGATATATACCCTATATATAGATAAATGGACTTCTATAGTTGGTTGAATAGTTCAGTGGTTTAGGTATCTGGCTGTGGATCCAGAGGTTGGGAGCTTGATTCCCCACGGTGGCTCCTGTGAGTAAAGCCAGCTTGTGTGGCCTTGGGCAAGCTGCACAGTGCCAGGATGCCCCCAGAAAAAGGGAAGGGGAAACCACTTCTAAGTATTCTCTACCTGGGAAACCCTGAAAAGGGTCACCATATGTCAGAATTGACTTGACGGCACAGGATTATTATAATAAGATACGTATGCATACATGTGTGCATACTCCTTATTTAACTGTTGTAGTAAGCTGCCTTGAGCATTTTAACTAAAAGTTTGGGATTAAATGTTTTAAAGGAAGAATGATCAAGATGAAGTGTGCCACTGGGGAGGACTACATGAAAGGGCTTCTGCCTTGATGTAACATAATGCTTCTGGGGTTATGTTCCTCTGAAAGGTTATCCGCCATGATTGATCTTTTCTTGGAAAGACCCCCTAGTTGGTTTCCTGGAAAACTTAGGGTCTCCTCCAAAGGACCAATTGAAAACCTTTGGCCATAAGAGAAAGAGTGAATGAATTGGAGGGCAGGGGTTTGAGGGGGAGCATTGATTTCACACCCCTCTAAAAGAAAGAAAGAAAGAAAAAGATCCAACCTATGAATAAATCATCTGTGTTACATTATGAGGAGTCAGTTCAGCTGAGAAACGATGTTTGACTGTGCAATGTGGTAGATATTAGCAAACACTTAAGAGAAACCACAAATCCACATGTATTTGCCTTGAGTAAGCCAACAACATCTGCTCAGACCTTCCTGGGTCCCTCCACTGTTAAAGAGCATAACTCAGCCTCTCGGTTGTTCCACCCCATTCCTCTGAACTCCAAAAGCCAGATGAGAAGAATCACAATCACTCTGTGGTACAGACACTCAAATTGTTTCAGGGTGTCGCTCGTTTTTTGATAAGCTCATGAGCTTCAATCAGAATTAGGCCTTGTTGTGTGACATTTTGCTGGGTCCTTGAGGCAAGGAAGCCCCCCCCCCCACCGCAACTTCCCATCACTTCCCATAGCAAAAAGAAATATTTCTTATGTACACAGTACCATTAGTGTATATACATCAGTTCCTTACATATGTAATCTCCCCCAAAAAAACTTACTTTCAAAAGTAATTACTTATAGTTCAACAAGTCGTTAGTTACTGTTGTTGTTTTCAAAAAGTAATCCTTAATGTTTCTGCTCTACTCAAGCAACTAGAACAGTTACTTGCAGTTACTCTTTAAAAATCTGAATGCTACAAACTACTGAACTGTGGTGCAAACACATTCTTCTCCAAACCACAAAAAAAGCATGAGGCACAGCAGGAGCCAGCCCTTGAACCATGTGATCTTCCTCCTCCGCCATTTAGAGAGGCCATGCCCTTAACTATAAAATGTTACAGAGGGGTATCTGTAGTCTGTTGCAACAACAACAACAAAGAATTTTGTGCACCTTAAAGACAAACAAAGGTGACACTGGAAAGGTTTGCTTTAATGGGAGCGATCTCCCTTAAATTGACCCTTCCATCTGCTGGGGAATGGCTCCAACCCAGCCGCCCTTCAAAATAGAAGCCTTATCACTGGACCAGAAAGGTCCAGCTTGGGCATGGCTCAGGGTCAGGCATTTCCCCATGTGTTGTGTGATTGCCAGGATATAGTAGTCCATATTGCAGTCTATTTCCCAATGTCATCGCACCCAAGATTTCTTCCTCATACATTTTCACAGATTATAGCTCATGTTTTCAGATGCATGGAATATAGCCTCAATAGACAGAATGAGGGAAGAGGAGAATGTGAAATGTAATAGAAATGAACCATGCTAGAGCAGCATGATGAACCATGCTGGATCTTTTGAATTTATTGCATCATGCATAGCCAGCACAGGCATAGCACTGGACATTTTGCATTTCTATTGAATCTCACATTCCCCTACTCGTTGCTTGTGTATACATGTCTGTCTACTGAAGTTGTAATTGTTACATCTGATGAATAAGTCCATGAAAAGTTATGCCAAATAAAACTTCTTAGTCTTTAAGGTGCCTAGACACTCTGTTGCTTTTGGCTAACAAAGCGACATTATCTCTTTCTACATTACAGTCGTATGCACTATAGTTACCACTTTGTTATTGGGAAAAAGGAATCAGTTAGAAGCAAGTAATTATTTGCAATGAGTTACTTCCAAACTCTGAGAAAAGCTACATTGCTGCTCTAATGTGTTTGCAATAAAGACAGATAGAAAAAAAAGGAAGAGTTATCCTCCAAACCCTGTCGTACTTAGTACCCATTTCAGCAAATCCTGCAGACCCCCACAGATACTATTTTCTCTGACACAGTCGTTCACACATGACAAAACAAGTTAAAAAAAAGTGTGACCAGAATTGATTTAAAAAAAACTTGTGTGTGTTTAAAAAAAACTTGTTTTCTACCCCAAAAACTGTGAACTTAACTGTACGTCATGTTGTTGGATACAGTGGTGCCTCGACTTACGAACGTCCCGACTTACGACCATTTCGAGTTACGACCAGCTCCGGCCGCAAAATTTTGCTTCGACTTGAGGCCAGAGCTTCCAGTTACAAACAAAAAAAGGCAGGGGAAAAAGGCGGGAAATTCAAATTTCTAACTGTAGGTGGCGACGAGGCTGCTTCTTTGTAGCTCTTTCGCCCCAGCAGTTAGAGAGTGTGCGATCGGAGGAGGCTGCCTGGTAAGGTAAGGTGCTGTTTTCTGCTTTTTAAAAACTGTTCTGGGTGGGTTTTGCAGCGTGGTTTTGGGCTGGGGGGGTATGTTTCTGTGCTGTGTTGTTGTTTTGTTTTTTGGTGATATATTTTTTTGCAGCCCCAGCGCCTTCGGGGCTTGCTTTGCTGTTTATTTTTGGTTTGGGGTTGTTGTTTTTAAGCCCCAGCAACAGAGCTTGCTTTGCTGCTTACAGATGGAAGAGGCAGCGTTTGGGGAAAGCTACTTTTTTGGACTACAGCTTCCACGATTCCCTGGCCAGTGGTTGTTCTACCCAAGGGATTCTGGGAGTTGTAACTTAAAAAAATAATTTTTGAAACTCAGGAAAGAGGAAATGAGTGCGCAATAAAATATAAAGTAACTTTAAAAAAAACAAAACTGTTTAGAACAATTGTCGGTAAGCATTGGTCTTCCCACTTTTTAAAGGAGATTGAATTTCTGAAGAAAGCTGTAACAAAGATGACAAGAAAAAAGTCAGGAAACCTCATGGCCTAGACAGAAAGCAGAACTAGCAAGTCCATTATCTTGACCTTCTTTTTCCTTTAGCTCATCTATCTCCCTCTGCGCAACCCTAGACTTTATCTATGATGCTGCTGCAGTTATGAAACGTTAAGTTCATAGTTTTCTCAAGGCTGTATTTATATGACATCATGGAGACAGATGGCACTTTGCAAGTTACTTGGCAGTGATGCATCCCAGATCCAAACAGCTCACGGCACAAGACAGACAGCACAGGACAGGCAATGACAGAAGACAGAGGGCAGGATGCAGAGGACCAGAGTTGTTACAAATAAGGACCAGACAGTGCCTTTCTGAAAACTTCCTGAGTCTTGGGAGTTCCAGATTTTCCAGTCCTCGCCCTCCTTCCTTTCTTCTTCTTCTTCCTTCAGTATCTTAATGTTATTGCTGGATAACAGGAAAAGGAAGGGTGAGGTCACAACAGTAAAAATTCTGTTGTAAAAAGTCCTGTTACTATAGCATAGAAAGTTGCAGTTAGAGTAGGTCCATCTGAATCAATGAAATTTCAAAGCAAAGCAAAGTGTGCTACTTATATATTGCCCCATAGCTCTTAAAGCATTTTCTGGATGGTTTACATTTTAATTGTGCAGGCTACACATTGCTCCTGAGCTGGGTACTCATTTTACTGACATCAGAAGGATGGAAGGCTGAGTCAGTCTTGAGCTGGCTGTCTGAATCCGTTGGGATTAAACGCAGGTCATGAGCAGAGTTTTTGACTGCAGTGCTGCAGTTTAACCACTGCGTCATGAGGCTTTAACTCCCCATTGAAGTCTATGGGCCTACTCTAGTTCAATTCACTGCGCTCAGCAACAGGATTTTGACTAATGCAGCTACAAGTTGGCCACCATATTATTTCAGTTTTTTATTTTTACTTCCCTCCACCTAAAAGATTTCAGTTTGTTGTTCAACTGAGTTGTACAGTTCATAGGTCTCATTAAAGGTGGAAAAAGTTCTGGAATGATTTATCTTTCATTTTTTTACATCATAGACACTTGACATTGGAACAGGGGTGTGTAAACTTTTTATATCCACTGTATATTCTGTATATATGAGGTGTGGGTGTGGATGTATGGATGTGTGGGTGTGGGTAGGTGTGAGAGTGGGAGGGTGTGCAACCAAGTTGAGGGGGGCCTATGCCCGACATTAAAGCTGGATCCCCATTCCTGGATACTTCCAGGAGCAGCAGTTCGCCTTTATTTTCCAGAAGAAGGAGAATCAGGGTGGCCTTCTTAAGGCCACAAAACCAGCCTTGCGGGGGAGGCACTGTGCCTCAGGCCCATGCTTTACCCATCTCTCTGTTAGAAAAACATATTCCATCACATTTTCAGGACCAAAAGCTTGTAGAAATACAGTGGTGCCTTGCAAGACGAAGGTAATTCCTTCCGCGAGTAGCGCTGTCTTGCGAAATTTTCGTCTTGCGAAAAGCGGTTTCCCATAGGAATGCATTGCAATGCATTCCTATGGGAAACCTCGCAAGATGAACGAATTATTTTCATCTTGCGAAGCATCGGTCTTGCGAAAAAATATCGTCTTGCGAAGCACGGCCATAGAAGAAGCCGTCTTGCGAGTCACCAACACGATCGCAAAACGCTTTCGTCTTGCGGGTTTTTCGTCTGGCGAGGCGTTCGTCTTGTGAGGCACCACTGTAAATGAAATACTGGATTATTTTTTTATTTTTTAAAAAAAATCTAGTTGTCTGTTGCCTAATGGGATTTCCTTAGTATCTTGTCACTGTGCTGTTCCTAAAAAGCAACATATTTCAAATGTCTCTGTTTTGGAATTGTTGGGTATAAGCATTTATTTAGCCATCCATTTTATTGTTCTGTGAGCCTAATAAATCATTCACCCCTATTTCCTTGGCATATATGCATCTGCGATCCAGTTGGAGTAGGGGAATAGCAACTAGGGAGAGCAGAATCTTAATTTTAAAAGACATATCAAAATATGCAACTATTCATACAGATAATGCACAAAAGCATAAGCTTACTTGCCAAAATTCATTCTACATCAGGGATGGGCAATATGTGATCCATGGGGTTCATATAGCCCCCAAGGACCCAAATGTATCACCTGCATCCTTTGAGCCCCCGAAGTACCCCCACATATCCCCAAAAGTATTTCCTTTCTCTCTTTTTTTGGAAAATAACTAACTTGAAAAGTCCCCTTGTGCCCACTTGGAGCTATGTTTTGAGGACCTCCAGAACCTCTGGGGTCCTCACACCTGGTTTTTGAAAATATATTTGGCCACTAGGAGGCATAAGAGGGGTTGCAAGTAAAAACAAACCATTTTTGTTAGAAAAATTGTGGAGTGGGGAGTTGTGGGATCAGATGCATTCCTCAAGGTCCTGAAACAAGCGTATGCACCCCTGGACCTCTAGAGGTTGCCTACTCTTTTTCTTTTAAAAAGGGGCTCTATTAAGAAGGGAATCACCCTATTCATAGGGGATATTATTTGACTAATCCCTTTTTAAAACACACCCAGTTTAGCGGCCACCACTATGTCTTGTGCCAGTGAAGTCCATAAGTTAACTATGTTCGCCCATCCCTCATCACCACCTTCCTTTTTTCCTATCTCCTTGTCCTTCTGGCAGTGTCTATTTTTAACCACGCTGATGCAGTTTTAAGTCAACACGCTGATCACTTTCCTCTGTGTGTAAATGTGGAAGTGGCTGTGATGATGCAGAGAGGACTAGTCATCTGCCTGCTTGCATGCCTGCTTGTGTGACCAGTTTTGCCGCCGGCCATGTGAGGAAGAAAGACAACCAGACCCGTCTACAGTGCCATAGCCACTGCCATATTTCTAGTTAAGTGCACGGGACATGAAGCGAATCCTGGCTTCAGTGTTTTCATTGTGACAGAGGCTACCTCGGCCATACGAATACATTTCCACAGCATTAGCAAAGGTGAAGATCAGCTGTGAGGAGAGTTTTAACAAATCAATAATAAAGATATGAATTAAAGGACAAAATAATGATTTTTTTTCAAGTATGGAAATTCTCAGTCCAGTGGTTCAAGAGACGCATCACATGCCCTAAGGGCAAGAGTTTCTCTTCCACTCCTTCACTTCAGTGTTAGGGTTGATAGGGTTATTGTTGCTGCTGTTGTTTCAATTTACTTATTTAAAATATTTTTTACCCCACCTTTCTCCTTGAAAAGGACCAAAGACGGCTTACAACAGTGAAAGACAATATTTAAGGTTGAAAACAACGAGTATTCAACAGTGGTTAACATTAAAAGACAATATTTAAAGCTAAGAACAATGAGTAAAGAGTAGAGATGGAGACGACTCACCATTTTGGCAAGTCGTCCTGCTTCGTGATCCCTCAAAGTTGACGAATCACGAAGCACAAAGCTCCCCCCCATGAACCGAAGAAGCATGAATGTATTCGTCAATTCATGGGGGGGGGGGGTTAGACAGAAAAAAAACCCTGACCCCCTGCTGCCCCCCACTGCCACCCTGCCACCCCCCCCTGTGCCGCCCACCACCCCCTTAAGGCAGGCTAAGGGAATCCAGGCTGCCCTTTGCAAAGATGGAGGCTGCAGCTTCCCCACCCTAAATGAAGCCACAGCAGCCATCTTTGCAAAGGGCAGCCAGTGTCCCTTACTGCAGGCCATGGCTTCAGAGGCCAGCTGGAGACTGTGGCATCAGCGCTGGATGGTGGCAGCGGCTAAGGTAGGGAGAGGAAGGGGGCGGGGGATAGGCTGTGGGGGTGGGTGGCTGTGGGGGAGGGTGGCTGCCTATGGCCTGCCAATCAGCTGATTGGCGGGCCCGTAGGCAGAATGGGAAAGCCATAGGAAGAGAGGGAAGGCTAGCCTTTCCTCTCTTCCTATGGGGGATGAATAAAAATGGGGAAATATTCATCCCTTCATATTTGTCGGGGTCTCTGGAACTGACAAATATGAAGGGACGAATATTAAATGAATCAGCAATTTCTCACGAATATCGTGATCTGTGTTTCTATTCGTCCCCATGTCTAGTAAAGAGGCATCTTAGTGCAAGAGCACTCTGTATTTATTATTTTGATGATAAAACAGCACTGTGTGTACGGTTGCAAACTCTGTCAATGTACCACAATGCAGCTTCTCCAGACCCACTCCAGAAAAATTCCTACAGACACTCTTGAATTAGAGTAAATAGGGCAAGCAGCTATTAGCGTGCATGTGACAGCCTCCCAGAGCTTCAGTCTGATTCATGGGACTCCGACTGACTCTGGCTTCTCTCTCCCTTCTCTTTAATTTGAATAAATCTGTAATTATAGCACATGTTAACAATTGAAAAAACCCACAAATGCATTTCCTGCCAAGTTGAGGATGTTCTGCTTCTGCTGCTGAACCTGCCGAGCTTTAATGAGGAATGAAAAGCCAAGGTTCCATGCTGTCAGCGCCAACCATGTGAAATTTATTATCAGTCCATTTTCCAATTCAGCAGTCCTTTTTTCGTTCTAAATGTCATGCTTTTAGGGAGACAATGTATAACTCTGGTGTATAAACACCAGCAATAGATGGTATCATTACATGCTATTGACACATCCAAGAGGGAGACAGAATTCCCTAAATATTCATGTTGTACAAATTAGTCCCCCCCCCCCCTTTTTATTATCTTGGAAAGTCTGAAGGGATGATTGAGAAGTGATGTGTGGCAATGGAATTATTTTGCTATGTTGATGTATTTACGTACAGAGGCCAAAGGAGATGCAACCACAGGAAACCATGTCAAAAGAAGGGGAGAGCATAAAAGAGACATGCAGGGGACAAGAAGGACCACCTTCCCTATACCTGTGAGGGCTTTATTGACAGCAGAGCCCATTTCAGGTACTAGAGTGCTCCAATGAGACCAAAAAAAAAAAAAAGATAGCAAACCAGGATGACATGGATGAGAATTTGGAACTTCTAACCCTTGTCCTGCGCAATGCACAATTACGATAAAATAAAATAAAATAAAATGTAAGGAATATTTCCGGTTAAGGAAATGTGCAGCCAAGAATGTCTGTTACTGAAAATTGTTGGATATAATGGAACCTCACATGCCACCGTTCTAAGGAGGGAAGAGTTAAACCAAATAATCCGTCAGGACTATCTATCCTTCCTTGTTCAGGCACTCTATGGCACTTCAGGCTCCTCCCCTCTCCTCATCTTCTCCCTGTCTGTCTGTCTGTTGGTCACTTTCTCACCCTGTTTTTGAATCCTGGAAGTACCAACACAGATGACTTCCTGGAGGCTGTGGTTTCTGCAAGAATGCCTCATAGGGTAAGTTAACTCCTTGACCTTATTGTAAGTTGAACCTTTGTAAACTGTTTGGGAGTTTAAAAACACCAAACACCCAGCCCCTAAACCTTGCTTTTGATCTTTCCAAAGACTGGTAGGATTGTTTTGTTTTATTTTATTTTGCTCCAGCTGCAGTGGCTTTAACCAGTCATATGGGTTAGTGTCTTGTGTCCTTCCTAATAACTCTGCTTGTCTTACCAAAAACCTGTATCTTTAATAAAAATAATAATATTTAAAAATCTACTATATTAAAAAAACATGCAAAAACCTGTTATGTTGTACGCATTAGGATAAACAAAAATGCATACAAAATTTTAGACAAACTGTTAAAAAAAAATCTCAGTGTTTCGGGTGGACTACATTTAAGATTGAAAATTTGTTCCCTAATACTTTTTAAAAAGTTTATCTTTTCACCAGTGTTGTTGTTTAGTCGTTAAGTCATGTCCGACTCTTCGTGACCCCATGGACCAGAGCACGCCAGGCCCTCCTGTCTTCCACTGCCTCCCGGAGTTGGGTCAAATTCATGTTGGTCGCTTCGATGACACTGTCCAACCATCTCGTCCTCTGTCGTCCCCTTCTCCTCTTGCCTTCACACTTTCCCAACATCAGGGTCTTTTCCAGGGAGTCTTCTCTTCTCATGAGATGGCCAAAGTATTGGAGCCTCAGCTTCAGGATCTGTCCTTTTCACCAGTAGTCAGCTTCTAAATACAGGAATAAATACAGGGGTAAGATTGGGAACTTGGAAATGGCTCCTTTTAAAAACTACAATACCCAGAATTCCTCGACCATTATAGCCAAGCTCTACATGTTTTAAAATTCATCCATCAAATCCAGCTGTTGACACGATTAACATTTCATAATGCCGGCAGTCAGCTGGATTCCCAAAACAGCAAGACTTTTACTGACAATGTGTAAACAAAGAAGGATATACAAACATTAACTATTAATGCAGCAAGGGACTGATATTATGACTGATGTGCCCATAAACGTAAATCTACTGCTTCTAAGTTATACAGTATTCTTTAAGGCTCTAGGATTTATCACTAGACCTGTTCAGTTGCTCCTTTGTGCCAAGTACAGCTAATTGTTATTATCACTGCAATACATTTTTCCCGCCCATTCCCAGTCCGGGTCAATCATATGGTGGAAAATCTTACCCAAGAGCAACTGTGATCTGATGTCAAGCGATGGGTACCTTGTTTATTAAAATCAGCTTTCTCGCCCTTATGAACATGTTCTATTCATCTTCAAAGCAATTAGACGCCGGATTGGGAGTCACGAGATACAGGTTGTAAATTTGACTGAGCTACAAGCCTAGTTAATCCATCATTTTTTATTATAGCTGCTGGATGCTGAAGGCGTGATGGAAGCTGTGAGCTCAGTGGAAAACCTGACAACCCAGTGTGAAATAAAATGTTACCTTGTGGAGTCACATCAGAGTGGTTCTGCTGGAAAAGCTTTCCAAGGTCACATTCTTTTCCAGCTACCTGTGGACAGGACCATGGATGGGATGATTTGGACTACAATTCCCATAATTCTCCATTCTGGCAGTTCTTCCTGACAGACAGAATCCTAAATATCACACCTAGAAGAGAGGCCTCAACTGGAAATCCCAGAGTGGACTGGGTTGCCAGATGGGCGGTATACAAATCAAATAAACATATAAATAAATAAATAAAGCTTTGAGACTTAGCTAGGCCTAGCTCTGCCCAAGCTTCATTTTGCTGCCCCAGTGCTAGTTGAAAGCTTTCCTTCTGAACATGAAGCTAGGTGGAGGTGGGCCTAGCTAAGCCTCAAAGCCATTGAGCCCAACCCTCTGCTCAATGAAGGAATCAGCTTATTTGGAAATAAGATATTGAACTAGACCGGCCTTTGGTCAGTTCGTCCAAGGCACTTTTTAATGTAAATTTTGGCTGCCCCTTTCCAACGGGCCAATTGGCAGCAGAGTCTTCAAAGCAGACCTAGTGACATCACTTCAAGCCTTAGGACATTACTTGTCTGAAGGAATGCCTCCCCAATGTGTCGTTTCTTGGATGCTACAGTCTTCTGATAAAGCCTTGGTATGAGCTCTTCCTCTCCACCATCAGAATTAGTAAGCCCTTCCTGTTACACCGCGGAATCCTTCTGTTCATTCATCTGAGTGAAGTCCTGGATTTCTTCCTCAAACCCCTGCTTTGCCTTCAGCACTAGCTAAAGCTTTACTCTTGTATTTCTCAACTTTTGGCCATCCAGATATTTTGGACAGAACTTGGAAATAACATGCTAGATTTAATGTGTTGACATTACTTTCAAAATGTTTTTTAAAGGATTAGGTGCACCAGTTACTTGTCCTACTGTTTAACACAAAAGTAGCAATTTTGATATTAATATGTGAAGTCTAATGTGAAGTTTTCATATTATTATATGTGAAGTTTTAATATTATTTCCAAGCTCTAGTTTTTGGCTTTCACTTGCGGAATTGAGGCCATGCTGGTGGAGCATCCTGTTGAGATTTTGATATGAAAATGTATGAAATATTAATGTTGTATAGTTACATGTAAAATGGCTGATTTTACCTGAGTCACTGTACTGATTGTATTCAGGTGTGGGTATCAAGGATTAAGACTTAATGTTGTACAGCTGTGTACATGATGAAACTTGGTGTAACCGAAAATGAAGTAATGTATTTTCTGATTGATCACAGAACTGTACATAAGTCATGTGTAAAATGAACGTCTTTATCTGCTGTAAGTCAGATCACTTTTTCCTATGCTGTGTGTTGCTTCATGTCATGTTATGCTGCCAGAGGAATGTCTATTAGCCGCCCAGAGTAGACTTCGGTCTAGATGGGCGGGGTATAAATTTAATAAATAAATAAATAAATATTCTCTATGTATATATGTAAATAGACTAAGTTGTTGGTTTTACTCTCTCAGTGTCATAGTGTCATAAGTATCTCTGCTAACCAATATCTCCTTACTCTGCTGATGTTATGAGAATACACGTTATAATCAAAATTCTCAACACATCCGGGAGTTGAAGCTGAAACCTGGTGGAGATTTGAGGGTCAGGAATAGGATCCACTGCTTTACTCTGTCTATATCAGCCTGAAGATCATACATGGTGGTCTTCAGATGTTATGGTTACAACACCCATCAGCCCAAGCCAAAATGGTCAATAATGAAGGATGATGGGAGTTGTAGTTCAAAACACCCGGAGAACGTTGTGGTTCTAGTCATCTGAAAGAAAGATGGTGTTTGACCTGGCAGTGATTTTGTAACAGCTAGTTTTATTCTTTCTCCAGTTTTATTACACTTGTCTGACGCTTTGATTCTATTTTGATGCTGTTTATTACCATGTGGCAATGATTTCTATTCCTTTTGATTGCTGTTTCTATTTATTTTTATTTTAAGCTTCATCAAAAGTTCTTGTCTAGACACAGGCATAGTAAATTATAAAAATAAACACATATGATTTCAATAAATTCGAGTAACTTCATATGTGTACTTGCAGACTTGTTTGTTTGCTTTGTTCGTTCCCACAATCAGTACGAGCATCTGCTCTTGCAAGCATTTCTCTTCATTTCTTCACGTTTAATGTAAGGGACTTCTGAATAAAGACTTTGGGGTGAAAATAGGGTCCTTGTGTGAATAGGAACATGTATGCTTGGTTAAGGTGATGTATCTCACACACCAAAGCTCACAAGTAATGAGCATGGTGAGTGCATATCTGAAATTGCATTTAATCACTAAAATCTGGGGTAAAAACCTCTCTGTGGGTTTTACCTATGGGTGCAGGTGTGGTCACGAAACATAGTTTATGGGAGTACATTGCCCAGCACTGGTTCTCTGGGTTGCAGATCCTTCTCTTGTTTAAGGCATGGTGTTAGAATAATTTCCAGTAAACAGCACTAGCTGTAGATCAGTAGTTTCCAACCTTGGATCTCCAGATGTTCTTGGACTCTAACTCCCAGAAATCCTGGCCAGCAGAGCTAGTGGTGAAGGCTTCTAGGAATTGTAATCCAAGAACATGTGGGGACCCAAGGTTGGGCACCACTGCTCTAGATAGTTTGCCTAGGAAAATATGAAATATGCAAACGAAACCCAACAAGACATACTTATTTAGTACTTCTGTTCCTGTCCAGGAGTTGCTGAAGGCTGTGGTAATGCAACAAGGTAATTTTAGAGCAGGAGTAGGGAACGTGTGTCCCTGGGCTGCAGATTTAAAAAGGAAAAGTGTGCTGCTTATATATGCCCTATAGCAGCGGTCCCCAACCTTTTTCGGTTCGCGGACCGGCTGGGGAAGGCGGGGCACCCCCTGCGCTCGTGCGCATGCGCGAACAAGCGCATGCTCTCGCACGGGCACGCACATGCCCGTGCGCATGCGCAAATGGCGGCACTGCGCTTGTCTGGGTGCACTTGTGCTCGTGCGCATGCGCAAACGGCGGCGCTCGCACAGGCGTGCTGGAGCGCGTGCGCAGGTGCAAACGGGCTGTGCAGGGGTGAGTGCGTGCGGGGGGTGGGTGGGAGGTCTGTCTCGGCGGCCCAGTCCGGCTCAGGCCACAGACCGGCACTGGGCCGCAGACCAGGGGTTGGGGACCTCTGCCCTATAGTGCTTAAAGCACTCTCTGGGCAGTTTACAGTTTAATTATACAGGCTACACATTGCCACCCCAGCGAGCTGGATACTTATTTTACTGACCTTGGAAAGATGGAAGGCTGAGTCAACCTCGAGCCAGCTGTCAGAATCCGCTGAGATCAAACGCTGACCATGAGCAGGGTTTTGACTGCAATAATACAGATTAGTCACTGCACCACGAGGCAAGTAATTGCCCAAATCTATTTTTGTGCTTCCTGAACACTTCAGACTCCCCTGACCCCCACTCCAAAACGTTTTTTTCCTAAGAATTCACCTTTTAAATAGATCACAGAGACCTCTCTCCGTGATTAACATCAAAATTAACAATTTTTGAAACACAAAAGAAGGCTTCAGGCCCCTTCTGCTTTGCTTTGCTTTGCTGTAACATTTGTTTTATTTTCTTGTAGCATATTATTTATTTGACGGTCCATTCAGACCTTTGAGGATCGCAAAGAAAAATCAGCCACCAGACCTCCTGATGTTTTCCTCCCCTGTTGACTCAATAGTGTCACGAAAGCCTTGTGCTTTAGATGGTAGTATGTATTACTTGAACTACATCAAATTGTAGTAAGCTAGCTCTAACTGCATCAGCCTTCTATTTGTTGTCCAGATTGTTTGGATAGTGACTTTACTCATCCCCAGCCAACATGGCCAATGGTCAAGATATGGGACTAGTAGCCCAGCATATCTGAAGAGCAACATATAGGGAAAGCTGGTCTGAATCCTGAAAGTTCCTACCAATGAGCAGATAGCAGCAATTATTCCTGGACTGAATCATAGAATCATAGAAAAGTGAAGTTGGAAGGGGCCTACAAGGCCATCAAGTCCAACCCCCTGCAGGAATACAATCAAAGCATATCTGCCAGGTGATTATCAAAGTTTTCCTTGAATGCCTCCAGTGTTGGAGCACTCACCAGCTCCCGAGGTAACTGGTTCCACTGTTGTACTAAAGATATAGAGATCTTCTATTTCACATTCTCACCTCACAGTGGCTATATAACACTTCCATTACCAAAGATAGGTTGAAATCCTGTTGTGTAATTTGCACCTGCTGAAGGGTGATGACATCATTGGCAGAGGGACATTTTCAATAAATAAAGACTTCCCCCTTCTCTCCCATGGCTTATCTGACTCTCATTCAATCCCTTTCATCTCTTGGAAGCCATGGGATGGAAGGAGGTAGTGTTTAATAACAGAAAATCTCTCCCTGTTGATAATGTCCAGCGATGATTTGAAGCAATTAAAGATGTTTTCTTCCCCCTTAATATAGCATTCAGTGCTCTTTTCACACAGGTTTCAAGGAGAAAACGCTTGATTCAACATAGTTGAGAAATTCTACTAGAAATACAAAATTGTGGGTATACTATTACAGGAGGGTCTTACCCATGCAACCAGACAAAACTGTGGGAAGTGTGGGATAATATATTGCTGTACATTGTGACAGAAAAGCAGAGAGACTGTTTCAATTTGGCTTCCAACCAAGAATGCTAAAATGCTCCAGAATGGAACTAAAGACTGCCAAGAGTTCTGTGGCTTCTTGAAGACTTACACATCTATTGTATAAGTAGTTATAAGTTTGCCATTAAAAAACCCCCAACTTCTCAAATATCCTAGGGGACTTGGGCACCAAAGCCATGTAAATCCTGGGTGTATTCCAGGCAGCTAAATACTTTTAAATTTCTCCCAGTTTTAGTAGGACATCTCCAAGGATCATTTATGTTCCAATCAATAAGGCTTAAAACAGTTGGATTTCTCTGTTCTTTGAGATAATCTTACAAGGCCTTGCTCCAAGAACATCTCAGGGAGGTCTGCCAGGCAGGCTGTAAACACAATTCTTTTTCACCAAGATATTATAATTCAGAGCTTTATGAGAGTACAGTAGTTGGGTTTTTACCTCTCTGTTCTTTTCATGCCCAGAGTATCGAAATAATGCATTCAATTTAATGTCTGAATGCTACTTGGTTGACATGTCAGACATTTGTCTAGCAGTGTGGCAGCTCTGGACCTCCTACCCTGGAGAAAGCTAGATTTCTCCCTCTCCATTGGCACTGAGTTACGGATAAACAAAGACTCTGCGGCTTCTTCATTCACTTGTGTAAAGGGTGGAATAAAGTGGCAGTATGAAGGACCATGAGATTCATTCGTATATCAGCATATCAGGCTGAGATATGATCAACAGGATGTGGCCACAGACTGTCCTCATTGGGAATCTGCACTGGCCTTTCAGAAATCAGAAATCAATGACGTGAGTCCAGTAGGGGACATCCCATTGATGAGACTTCTTCCATCAGCAGAATTGGGAAGTGGATGATCTCCTGTCTCCATTGCACCCCACCTCATACAGCCCAAAAGCTTGCTGCAGAGATCTGGGAGATCTTCTGTTGCTGTAGTTCAGGAGGTATTAAGGACTGAAAGGAAAAAGGAAGAAAGTTATAACCTACTGATGGTGCAGCACTGGATTTTGGCCAATAGTGTGAGACCAGCAGACATGCAATAATTCTGTCTGCCATGTAATACACATGGAAGCAGGTTTCATATTGAATGGTCAGTGTAGCGTTCCCCTTTATTATGTCAATGGTTCATGTTTGGTTATGTTAATTGTTCATGCATATTCATGTTGCTGAGAGGCGGAGCCAAGAGAGATGGTATAAGAGGCGGAGCCTGAGATGGAGATAGTCAGTCAGAGATAGAGAGATGAGTAGAGATAGAGTGTGGAGTTTGGGGAAATCTGAGGAGTGATTATAGTTAGGAGTGTATCTTCAAACAGAAGATTGTTATTAATAATAAATTTACCTAAAGAAGATATTCATGAATTACTATCAATTTCTGTAATCAATAAAAACGTTATATTTAAAATACTTTGAAGTGT
The DNA here is from genome assembly GCA_037013535.1 of Intellagama lesueurii. Classification (NCBI taxonomy): domain Eukaryota; kingdom Metazoa; phylum Chordata; class Lepidosauria; order Squamata; family Agamidae; genus Intellagama; species Intellagama lesueurii. Next base: position 15,907,018 of record JBAJHW010000004.1, read on the forward strand.
GGACCTGCATCATCTTAATGAAGTAATGGTGATTTAGTGATCACCTGCTGGCAGCAGTGTAAAAGAGGGGATTGTTTGCCTTCGTGTGCTCTGAGTCTTGACGGTCAAGTAAGGGGCACGAAGGTGAACGCCACAGTCAGTGTTCTTCTTATGTTCCTTCAAGTCTCCCCTGACTTACGGCAACCCCATGAGTGAGCAATCTTCAAAATGTCCTGTTCTCAACAGCTTTGCTGAGCTCTTGCAAACTCAAGTCTATGGCTTCCTTTAGGGAATCAATCCATCTTGTATTTGGTCTTCCTCTTTTCCTGCTGCTTCTTTCGCAGCATCATTGTCTTTTCCTGAGAATCCTGTCTTCTCATGATGTGCCCAACGTAGAAGAAACTCAGTTTCAACATTTTTGCCTCCAGTTCATGGATCACTGCCTTCTTCTGGCGAAGGGGCTTGAGTAATACAGAGAAGCTATGGGCTATGCCGTACAGGGCCACCCAAGACGGACAGATCATAGTGGAGAGTTCTGACTAAACGCGATCCACCTGGAGCAGGAACTGGCAAGTCCAGTATCCCTGCCAAGAAAACTCCATGGACAGAAACAAAAGGCTAAAAGATATGACGCTGGAAGATGAGCCCCTCAGGTCGGAAGGCGTCCAACATGCTACTGAGGAAGAGCGGAGGACAAGTACAAGTAGCTCCAGAGCTAATGAAGTGGATGGGCCAAAGCCGAAAGGACGCTCAGCTGCGGACGTGCCTGGAAGTGAAAGAAAAGTCCGATGCTGCAAAGAAAAATATTGCATAGGAACCTGGATTGTAAGATCTATGAACCTTGGTAAGCTGGATGTGGTGAAACAGGAGATGGGAAGAATAAACATTGACATCCTGGGCGTCAGTGAACTAAAATGGACGGGAATGGGCCAATTCAATTCAGACGATTATCATATCTACTACTGTGGGCAAGAATCCCGTAGAAGAAATGGAGCTGCCCTCATAGTCAACAAAAGAGTGGGAAAAGCTGTATTGGGATACAATCTCAAAAATGATAGAATGATTTAAATACGAATCTAAGGCAGACCTTTCAACATCACAGTCATCCAAGTTTATGCACCAACCACCCATGCTGAAGAGGCTGAAATTGACCAATTCTATGAAGACTTACAATTCCTTCTAGAACTGACACCAAAGAAAGATGTTCTTCTCATTATAGGGGACTGGAATGCTAAAGTAGGGAGTCAAGAGATAAAAGGAACAACAGGCAAGTTTGGTCTTGGAGTTCAGAATGAAGCAGGGCAAAGGCTAATAGAGTTTTGTCAAGAAAACAAGCTGGCCATCACAAACACTCTTTTCCAACAACACAAGAGGCGACTCTACACATGGACATCACCAGATGGGCAATACCGAAATCAGATTGATTATGTTCTCTGCAGCCAAAGATGGAGAAGCTCTATACAGTCAGCAAAAACAAGACCTGGAGCTGATTGTGGCTCTGATCATCAGCTTCTTATAGCAAAACTCAAGCTTAAACTGAAGAAAGTAGGAAAAACCACTGGGCTAGTCAGGTATAATCTAAACCAAATCCCTTATGAATACACAGTGGAAGTGAAGAACAGATTTAAGGAACTAGATTTGGTGGACAGAGTGCCTGAAGAACTATGGATGGAGGCTCGTAACATTGTACAGGAGGCAGCAACAAAAACCATCCCAAAGAAAAGGAAATTCAAGAAAGCAAAGTGGCTGTCCAACGAGGCCTTACAAATAGCAGAGAAGAGAAGGGAAACAAAATGCAAGGGAGATAGGGAAAGTTACAGAAAATTGAATGCAGACTTCCAAAGAATAGCAAGGAGAGACAAGAGGGCCTTCTTAAATGAACAGTGCAAAGATATAGAAGAAAATAATAGAAAGGGAAAAACCAGAGATCTGTGCAAGAAAATTGGAGATATTAAAGGAACATTTTGTGCAAAGATGGACATGATAAAGGACAAAAATGGTAGGGACCTAACAGAAGCAGAAGACATCAAAAAGAGGTGGCAAGAATACACAGAGGAATTATACCAGAAAGATCTAGATGTCCCGGACAACCCAGATAGTGTGGTTGCTGACCTTGAGCCAGACATCCTGGAGAGTGAAGTCAAGTGGGCCTTAGAAAGCATGGCTAACAACAAGGCCAGTGGAGGTGATGGCATACCAGTTGAACTATTTAAAATCTTAAAAGATATGCTGTTAAGGTACTACACTCAATATGCCAGAAAGTTTGGAAAACTCAGTAGTGGCCAGAGGATTGGAAAAGATCAGTCTACATCCCAATCCCAAAGAAGGGTTGTGCCAAAGAATGCTCCAGCTACCGTACAATTGCACTCATTTCACACGCTAGCAAGGTTATGCTCAAAATCCTACAAGGTAGGCTTCAGCAGTATGTGGACCGAGAACTCCCAGAAGTACAAGCTGGATTTCAAAGGGGCAGAGGAACTAGAGACCAAATTGCTAACATGCGCTGGATTATGGAGAAAGCCAGAGAGTTCCAGAAAAACATCTACTTCTGCTTCATTGACTACGCAAAAGCCTTTGACTGTGTGGACCACAGCAAACTATGGCAAGTTCTTAAAGAAATGGGAGTGCCTGATCACCTTATCTATCTCCTGAGAAATCTATATGTGGGACAGGAAGCAACAGTTAGAACTGGATATGGAACAACTGATTGGTTCAAAATTGGGAAAGGAGTACGACAAGGCTGTATATTGTCTCCCTGCTTATTTAACTTTTATGCAGAATACATCATGCGAAAGGCTGGACTGGATGAATCCCAAGCCGGAATTAAGATTGCCGGAAGAAATATCAACAACCTCAGATATGCAGATTATACCACTCTGATGGCAGAAAGTGAGGAGGAATTAAAGAACCTCTTAATGAGGGTGAAAGAGGAGAGCGCAAAAAATGGTCTGAAGCTCAACATCAAAAAAACTAAGATCATGGCCACTGGCCCCATCACCTCCTGGCAAATAGAAGGGGAAGATATGGAGGCAGTGACAGATTTTACTTTCTTGGGCTCCATGATCACTGCAGATGGTGACATGATTAGATGATGATTAGGCATCCTTCAGTCTCGAGAGACTATGGTAGCGTGCTCTGTATGGAGGACTTGGAACAGCGTCTAGTGTGGCTGAGAAGGCCAATTCGAGAGTGACAATCCCTTCCACACTGAAGACAAATACAATCTGTCCCCTGTCCAGCTCCCTGATTTTGCTGGTTTCGGGACTGCCTCTTTGCCTCGGCCTGCTGGACAAGTGTCTCTTCAAAATGGGAGAGGCCATGATGCACCGCCTGCCTCCAGGCTGAACACTCAGATGTCAAGGTTTCCCATCTGTTGAGGTCCATTCCTAAGGCCTTCAGATCCCGCTTGCAGATATCCTTGTATCACAGCTGTGGTCTCCCTCTGGGGTGATTTCCCAAATTCTCCATACAGGAGATCTTTTGGAATTCGACCATCAGCCATTCTCACGACATGCCCAAGCGATCTTGGTATATGCCGTCAGCTTCTTATTAAGCCATACTCTCTTTGTGAGAACATGGTAGCTGCTTTGCCAATGCATTTATCCAGCTCGACATCTAGAGAGAGAGTGTCAGAGATCGTTGAGCCAAGGTACACAAAGTCATGAACAACCTCCAATTCTTGTGTGGAGATGGTAATAGAGGGAGGTGAGTCCACGCCCTGGCCCATGACTTGCGTTTTCTTCAGGCTGATTGTTAATCCAAAGTCTTGGCAGGCCTTGCTAAAACGATTCATGAGTTGTTGGAGGTCTTCAGCAGAGTGGGCAACAATGGCTGCATCATCGGCGAAGAGGAAGTCCCGCATGCATTTCAGCTGGACTTTGGTCTTTGCTCTCAATCTAGAGAGATTAAAGAGCTTTCCATCTGATCTAGTCCGGAGATAGACACCTTCTGTTGCAGTTCCAAAGGCGTGCTTCAGCATGACAGCAAAAAAGATCCCAAACAGGGTCGGCGTGAGGACACAGCCCTGTTTCACTCCGCTTCGGATGTCAAAGGGATCTGATGTTGAACCATCAAAAACTACAGTGCCCTTCATTTCCTCATGAAAGGACCTGATGATGTTAAGGAGTTGAGGTGGACAGCCAATCTTGGGAAGTATTTTAAAAAGGCAGTCCCTGCTAACCAAATCAAAGGCCTTTGTGAGATCTATGAAGGCCACAAAGAGTGGCTGTTGTTGTTCCCTACATTTCTCCTGCAGCTGTCGGAGGGAGATTACCATGTCAGTAGTGGATCTATTAGCTCGAAATCCATACTGTGATTCTGGATAGACTCTGTCTCCAAGCACCTGGAGTCTCTTCAGCACAACACGGGCAAGCAGCTTCCCTACAACGCTGAGAACAGAGATGTCACGGTAGTTATTGCAGTCGCCCCTGTCTCCTTTGTTCTTATACAATGTGACAATGTTTGCATCCTTCATGTCCTGTGGTACTCCACCTTCCCTCCAGGAAAGACAAAAGATTTCATACAGCTCGGTGGTGATGATCTCTTTACAGCACTTCAGCAGGGATGTTATAACAGATGGTGACAGCAGCCACAAAATTAAAAGACGCCTGCTTCTTGGGAGGAAAGCGATGTCAAACCTAGACAGCATCTTAAAAAGCAGAGACATCACCTTGCCGACAAAGGTCCGCATAGTCAAAGCTATGGTTTTTCCAATAGTGATGTATGGAAGTGAGAGCTGGATCATAAAGAAGGCTGACCACCGAAGAATTGATGCTTTTGAATTGTGGTGCTGGAAGAGACTCTTGAGAGTCCCCTGGACTGCAAGGAGATCAAACCTATCCATTCTGAAGGAAATCAACCCTGAGTGCTCACTGGAAGGACAGATCCTGATGCTGAGGCTTCAATACTTTGGCCATCTCATGAGGAGACAAATCTCCCTGGAAAAGACCCTGATGTTGGGAAAGAGTGAAGGCAAAAGGAGAAGGGGACGACAGAGGACGAGATGGTTGGACAGTGTCATCGAAGCTACCAACCTGAATTTGACCAAACTCCGGGAGGCATTGGAAGACAGGAGGGCCTGGCTTGCTTTGGTCCATGGAGTCATGAAGAGTCGGACACAACTTAACAACTAAACAACAACAAATAATTCATGCTTGATTTGATCTGGGACCCAGTTGTTTGTCTTTCTGGAAGTCCAGGGTATCCACAAAACTGTCCACCAGCATAATTTGGTCAATTCAAGCGTTAAAAAGGAGTTTTGTGAGATCTACAGACAGCATGATCCTACCCATGCTTACTCAGATATAAGGTTGGTTGTGTTCAGTGATACTTGCTTTCAGATAAGTATGTATAGGATTACAGTCATAGGGTTATAAATAAATAAATAAATAAATAAATAAATAAATAAATAAATAAATAAATAAATAAATGCTAATCAACTCACATCGTAATTGATCAAGAATTACTTTGAATGAAGGCCAATCATATACAAATTTAAATTTTATTTTCCTTTTTTAGCCTGAAGGCAAAGGCGATTTATCTTCTGCCATTTTAATAAAAACTTCAGAAGACATTCTAGGAAATAATTAGCGTTTCGGCTTTTTCTTTGTAAGGTTATTCTTGCAAATTTTTATAGAGGAAAAATAAATCTGCTAAAATGAAAGTGCATCAGATTTCCAAGTGAAATGCAAATGTGTAAAATCCCCATTGAACTTGATTTATGTGAATGCCTAATAGTTTGCTTGATAAACCATGTCAAAATATAATGTGAGCACAAAATAAAGTACATGCTCATCCCACTTGCAAAATTCAGCTGACCCATAAAACTCAGGTTTGGCACTGAGAACAGGTTATGCAACTCAACATAGTTTATGCAGAATGTGATAGAAACATACACATGTTTTGTTAGTTTGCATTCTGAACTTTATAACTGTTGTTTTTTTACTGTTGCATCAGACCACAGGTTCATGTAAGGTAAGGTTCTTCATCTCTGCTTCTGGGCATGCAAGTACCGATGATCTGAAGAATCCAATTTAGAATATTTTATAATGTGTAAATAATCATTTATTTCATTAAGATGGGGAGGAGGAGAATACATCGAAATTCTATAAGCCAAAGATAGATGTAGTTCCATGTAGACCCAAAGTAGATTTCATCCTAAATTCTTCTGAAAAGGTTTCTAGTACATGTATTTACCTATGGGTTTAACATGTAAATGTTCTGCATTCTGTCCTCCATACACCATCTACAATACAGAGAAAGGCAGAGAGGGATACTGGAAGGGAAAATGAAGGGGGATACATCTCCCCAAAACATCTCCTCCACTCTCGTCACAAGCCATCAATGATCATATGCAAGATACAGAGGTGAGAAAAATCACATGCTATAACAAAAAGGTATCTTCTATTAATGAACAGTTTTAACAAACAACATAATATAAACAGGGATAAGTGCAAAGTTCTACACCTGGGGCGGGGGGGGGGGGACAAATGCCCAGTTGCAAGATAAGGGATACTTGGCTCACTAATACTATGAGTGAGAAGGATCTTGGAATTTTTGTAGATCAAAAGCTGGATATGAGCTAACAGTGCAATGTGGCTGCAAAAAAAGCCAACACGATTTTAGGATGCAGTACCAGAAATATAGTCTCCAAATCCCATGAAGTACTAGTTCCCATCTATTCAGCACTGGTTGGGCTTCACCTTGAGTACTGTGTCCAGTTATGGACACCACACTGTAAGGAGAATGTAGACAAATGGGAACAAGTTCAGAGGATGGCAACAAGGATGATCAGGGGGCTGGAAACCAAGCCCTATGAGAAAAGAAAAGGCATGTTTAGCCTTGAGAAAAGAAGACTGGGGGGGTGATAGGATAGCACTTTTCAAATACTTGAAAGGTTGTCATACAGAGAAGAGGCAGGATCTGTTCTCAATCATTCCAGAGTGCAGAACACATAATAATGGGCTCAACCTACAGGAAGACAGATTTAGGCTGAATATCAGGAAAAACTTCTTAATTATTCTGATTCTATGAATAAAATTGTGCAAAACATATTGTTTTGTTTGCCCCTGAATGCTCTGAGGCACTTCTCTAATTTGGAGAGATTATTGCTTTTTTAAATGGATGCTCAAAAGTACTCACAAAACAAAACAAAAGATCCCATTGCGAATTCAGCAAAATGATGAACATCCCAAACTTTTAATTAACTTTTTTTTCTTCCAAAGGGGAATTAAGATTATTTGTTTTAAAATGACAGTGACAGACACTTCTGCCATATGGCAAGTTGTTTATTGGTGCAGAGGCCAACCGAGGTTGTAGAAAATCACAAAGCACCATTTATGAGAACCATGTATTCAGCATGTAACAACAAGCTCACTTTCTAAAGACTGAGGTCACTGTTGATTTAGAGAGTCATTGAAGAAGGAGATCTGAGTACAGTGTTTTGGATAATGTCCACAAGCCTTAGTGACTTTGCACTGAAGCCCAATGGGACACCCTCTCAATAAGCAAGGTTGGGAGAGGGGAGGCATTGGCAATGCACGTTGACGAGTCAGCAAATAGCTATACCTTCTGGCTGTAGAAGTGAAACAGAAGAACTACCAGTTGTGGTAATATGGGAAGGCTCTTCTTTAAACATTTATGATCCTCACTTTCCCAGGAGATGTAAGGGCCAGATGTTCCAATTAACTCTAAAGTATACAGACACAGCTGCTTTAACTTAAGAGATCAACAAACAACATACAAAGATTTTTGCATTGCAGTTTGTTCAAGAGGAAGGGCTGTCTTTCTCAAAGTTCTTCTCTCCTGTGTTTTCCCCTGCAGCTGAAAAGGTGCATTCAGTCATATTCTTTGAGGCTGAATTGAGACAACTGTTTTTTGAGGATGAGAACGGAAGTGGAATGACAGAGGGTATACACAAAGGTTGTTCCACTGTTGCTTCTAGTCAAACAGGATTTGCATGCTTTTGAGACAATGCAAAATCCTCCAAATCCATTGGAGAGGAGATGATGGTAGAATGAACATACATACCATGCAAACAGTGCTTCTTTAGATGCAAACCTCTGGGGGAGGGATACAGCATTGTAATTTCTACAGCTTTAGATGACTTCCAATTACTTGTGTTCATTTTGGGTTGTTCTTGAGATTTTTTAAAATCTTTGTTTAGTTTTAGGTATCCACACTTACAATACAAAGGTAATTATTGTTTATTCCCTCCTTTCACCCTACCTCCTATCCCCTGCAGTGAAGGTAAATAATAATATCACGATATGCAATTAATAATAATCATGTGCTGTCAAGTCAGTTCTGGCTTATGGTGACCCTTTACAGGGTTTTCCAGGTAGAGAGTACTCAGAAGTGGGCTTACCATTCCCTTCTCCTGGGGGCGCCCTGGAACTGTGCAGGTTGCCCAAGACTACACAGGCTGGCTCTACTTGCAGGAGGCCCAGGGGGGAATTGAACTCCCAACCTCTAGCTCTGCTGCCAGATACCTAAACCAATGAGCTATCCAGCCAGCTATGCAGTTAACATATTTGGATTTCAACTTGGCTCAGAATGCCCAACATTTTTTGTAAGAGTCTGGGAGGCCAATATTATTTTGAAATCTATGGAAGGTTGCCACTCCTTTTGAGCAGGTTTCAGTGCAATGAGAATGATGTCATCATCAGTGGCAGATTGCCAGTGATTCCTTTTTCAATTTCTAGGTCCATGTGACTTCATCTCACTGTCACACACACCCCAACATAAAAAAGGACGTCTTTAATGAGTGGCAATCTGCTACTGGTGATGATATCATTCCAGTTGTGCAGGCGGAGTTGCACAACAGGATTTTGGCTGCTATGTAAGTAGCTACAAATGTACTGATAAATTGCCCAATATGTGTTGGGTATGGGGAAGTGTCAATTGGTTAAATTTTGTTTACATGTGTTAAACTGGATAGTGACTCTACCCAAAGTTTTAGCCACAGAAGGAAAAACAGATTAGAGATGGGCACAATCTGCAATTTGGTGGTTCGGCAGAGTTTGGCACTGTGCCTGCACAGGTGTTCTGCGGGCACCGCACACTCCTCTCTCCCACCTCCTATGTGGCTCACCCCTTCTCCAGGCAATGTGCGCTTCCTGCCCACTTCCTCAGCATGACTGCCCACTCACCCATCACAGTGTGTGCTTCCCACCTCCACCTCCTCTGGTGGCTGTCCACTCAGAGGCAGTGCTGTATCTCTGCTTCAGATCTTGCACTAATTTATTTCCTTCCCTAATCCTGGTCCCATTTACAAAACCCAATCTTGTTCCATTTTACTTACTGCCCCAGCCGATCACACACTGCCTTGTCAATTAGAGGAGTCTGGTCTAAGATCCAACCAAAGTGGGCTCAACTTAACCAAAGGCCAAGTTCATTCCTACTGAAGGGACAGAGATGGCACCATATCCCATGAACATAATACAGGTAAGCTGGCATGTACTTTTAAGAACTCTGATTGTGAGTCTAACAAAGCTGATAAAACTATTCTGCTGCAATCATGTCTGTGACAATATGAAGCGAGGTGGGCTTGTTCTCCCTTGCACATATAGGCTACCTACATTGGAGGATCCTGCATGGATCCTTTTGTTGTAATAAATGGTGCCCAGCTGTTTTTAGGTATCTTGTGAAAACACTTGCACTAGCAATAATGTAATATTGTGTAGCAATAGTGCACTTTACTTTTTCTGTGCCAAGTATCAATCAGTTCAGGTCTCATGTTATGTGATGTTGTAGAAGGGTTTCTTTTTTCCTTCTTTTTCCTTTCCTTTTCCTTTTTTTCACTTTTTTTTTTTTTTTTTTTTTTTTGCATCAAACACTGTTTTATTTCCTCAGACCGCTTTTTCATATCCTCTACTAGAGCAAAGGCCAAGCACGGGACCTCTTCTGCTCTAATACAGTAGAGACATAAACACTTCATTGATTCAGGGTGGCTTTGATCATTTATTTTCACTACATTGGAGACTCCACATTTTTCTGGACCTCACCACTTAAACAGTCTTCAAATCAGAAATGTCTTCTTCCTGCCAAAGGGAAATATGTGACTAGTACAAATTATTGATGATGTGAATAGATTTGACCTGCACACATGATGAATGCTAACATGATTTAGACCACTCTGTGTATATATAGTGGATGCACAGTGGTTCAAGAATCATCATAGCCAGCAAAGATATTCTGGGATTCTCTACACATAAAACGAAAGGTTGTGGAGCCACTATATCCACCTCCAAAAGAAATTTAGCACTCTGATCCTACAAATGCATGCAACACTTATGCTTGTGAATAGGAAAGCAGTGCCAGTCACCATTGCACCGCACAGCCATATGCTTTCACTTCAACAACATATTATTTTTTAAAAATGTACACATGTAGACTTATGTAAGCACATGCTGAAAAGGTGTGCTGCAGTATGATTCCATACATAGGTTTTCTGCACATATTGGAATACAGGCAGACACAGTTGTGCAAATATGAGAGGGAGTGAGGCTCATATACCACAATACCCCTTCCTGCATATGCACTGTCCAAAGAAGGGTTCTTATGAGAAGTGCCAAAGTTGATTTGGGTGTGGTTATATCTCTTGGCTCAACAACCTTGCTTTGTACATATAGACAATCCTAGGATTGCTTTGCAGCACTTCCTTGTTGCCTAGGTTACTGTAACCTTCAGGCCTAGCCTTCTCCTTAGACCAGGGGTCTCAAACTCAATTTACCTGGGGGCCGCTGGAGGCAGAGTCTGGGTGAGGCTGGGCCGCATCAGATTTTCCGCCAAGCGGAGTAAGAGCCCGAGGAAGCCGCCCAGGAGTTTCCTTAGCCCGGCTGGGGCTCCGAGGAGGAGGAGGGGCGCGCGAGCCCTCATCGCCGGCCACGACCCCCTCCGGCTCCTTCTTCACTACCACCACCACCAGCAGCAGCAGGATGAAGAAGCGGAGAAGGGAGGGAGCGCCGGCGACCGCTAGCGGGGTGGAGGAGGGCACAACATGAAATTCTTAAAAAAAACCCTCACAGAATCGCCTTGCCAAAGGAGAAAAGCCCCCATTGGTACCTGCGAAATTAAACAGAACGGGGTGGGCCCCCCACAGGTACATGCACACGCACACACACACACACACACACACACACACGGAGGTCCAGCAACCTTCCTCTGAGGGCCCCCCTCAAAAAAAGGCGTACTCAGCAGCAGCAGCTACCCCCACCACGATAGAGGAGCAAACTTTGCGAGGCGAGTCCAGGCAGCCTCCAGAGCCGAGGCGGCTGAAGCAGGATGAGGAGGAGGAGGAGGAAGCACCGCCGGGCGCTTAGGCAGCCGCTGGCCGGGCTCGTGCTGGGGGTGCTGAGAGAGAAAGAGAGCCAGAGAGCCGCTTCCCTGGAAGAGGCGGCGGCGGCAGCTGCTGTTGGCGGCTTGGAGGCGCTCTTCGAGGACGGGCCAGGAGCAAGCTCCGCTCTCAGGCATCGCTCAGTGGCGGCTCGGGCGCTCGGGGAAAAGGCCGGCGGCGCGCCTCGCTCGCCGGCTCTCCCCCAAAACAGCACCTCTTGCACCCTCCATCCGGAACTGCAGCCTGCCAGCCGGCAGACAGGCGGGCTGGCTGACAGGCTGCAGTTCCGGATGGAGGGTGCAAGAGGCACTGTCTTGGGAGAGAGCCGGCGAGTGACACGAGGCTTTTTTTTTTACTCTTGACAGCAGAGGACGCGTGGGCACTTCAGGGGGGGGCAGGCAAGGCGGGGGCCACAAACTATCATCCGGCGGGCCGCAAATGGCCCCCGGGCCGCATGTTTGAGACCCCTGCCTTAGACTGAGCTGGGTGGCTTCCTGAGGGGGTGAGGCATCAGGAACTGCAGATTGTGCTACTCCCCACCACAAAGACCCCACCAGTGCAGCTGAAAATGGTGGCAAGATTAGCAACCAAAGTATTGGCTAGGCCTGGGCTGCCCCTGGTGTGCCTGAGATGGATTTTGAACTCAACCTATCTCTGCATACTCAAGGAATAGTGTCATTTATAAATACAGCTACTTATTAGAAGAAGAGGTAGAAGTTTGTCGTTCCTTGATTACTTAGGGCCTCTTCTTCCTCAATGTGTTTAAGCTTCAGATAATCCTATGAAACTTTAAGCAAGCAAGCATTTGAAGGCAGTGAGAGCATTTCTGTACCAGAATAAATGTGAACAATGCACAGCTGAATACATGGCTATGTTGTTCTGAGTAAATCCAGGTGTATCTATTTAAAAGTTTTTGGAAGACAGTTTCCCCTTTGCTACATGATCTTTTTTGAATAAGTCTTAATTGTCAAATACAGATTTGTCTCCAAAAGACAAGGAAGGAAAACAAACAAACTCTCTTGTGGCACGTCATCAAAAGCCACCAACTTTGAGACATAAAATATCTGGCAGAATATTTTAGTGTGCCTTTATACAGTAACTGATAATTCCAAAACTTAAGCAGAAAGTGATACTAATCCAAAATTCATAACTACTTGATGTTGTGTCAATATTTTTCTTGTAATATTACACATAGCAGAGTAGGCTGGGTTTGAGGAGTGTTGTTTTTTTTTCCAAAGGAGGAATTCTGGATTTTCCTTTCAATAATTATTTTGATCCGGAGAGGAGAGGGAATCACTGCCTGCTTCTTTAAAGGCCAATAACACATGGAACAACCTTCCAGAGATTATACCATGTCAGAAGATGGTGGGCAGGTTGCTTGTTTGAATGTTCCACAATATATTTTTATATATTTAATTATTCTTGCTGAAAACTGGCTGCCTATTACTTCTGTGTGATTTCTATTTGAGGGAGGGTTAAATGCGTGACTCCACAACTGCATTCTGAAATGATCCAGGCTGAGTCTCATCTGTGGAACATATCCTGCTATTTAGTACATTGGGTCTACTTTTCTGATAAATATCCACCCAATCATAATTACTATTTTACTGCAGCATGTTGGCTGAATCCAGGGCTGAACTACAAATAACTCATAGCTGAAGAGGGAATTGCTTAAGTACTGATAGCATGAGATAATTACAGATGGAGTTTTTCTCACCGTAGAATTTGCAAATTACCATGCTCTGTTTTGTGACTTATCTTTAGGATATAGGCACTGTTTTCATTTAGAAATCTGGCTTGCCAAATGCAAAAGAGTACCTGAATCATAGGTATATTTGGAAAACAAATCAGTTTCTGCTCTTATGAGGGCCATATAATCTGATTGTTACCTTACTGGAAGAAGAATACTTTTCTTCAAAGGTCTCTACAAGAAAGGAACTTAAAAAGAAAGCTACTAGAGTTACCGTCCTTTCCAAGCCCTGGAAAGGAAGACTCAACAAAAGTCACAAGTCAAACAGGGAGAGATTGGGGGGGGGGGGGGGGAAACACAACTGGTCTGATCATCCATTTAATATTTGAGCCATACCAGTCACACATGTAAGTATAATGAAATGTTTTAAATGTCACCCAGCTGACCACTGCTGGAAACAGGATGTTAAACTAGTTGGATCTTCCTCTGATCCAGCAAAAGAAAAGGTACGTGTCCTAGGGAGATTTGATGCTAGCTCATGCATTCGCATTCATCACTTGATGACAGCAACGTACTCAGCTGTGAAACTTCAAGATCAAGAGATGAACATGAATGAGTGAAGTGGTAGCAAGATCTACTCTGGACTTTAGAACTGTAACACAGGCATAGTTGTATCGAGTGAATAATAAAGAAATATACCTACAATGTTTACTGTGTTTTCTACAGATTGTCTGCAGCCACAAATAATAATTTGAGCCATCATGGCTATAATGTGGTAATAAAGCATACCGTGTGCACATGGCAACCTTCCTCATCCTGGTACCCCTTAGGAATGTTGGACTACAACTCCTTCAATTGGCCTGCTGGTTAGGGGATGATGGGATGTGTGGCCAAACACATCTGGAGGGGCCAGGTTGAGGATGGTTGGTATATGGGAAGTCCCAGGTTCAAAACTGAGTTCCATTTAAGAGCATATTCAGCAGTGGGATCAGGAAAGAATTCTGCCAAGAGCCTGGAGCAGGGCATTGGGTGCCTGCTGATGCCAATCACTGCCAGCACTTTTGCCAGGTCATCTTTGCCTTTCCTTCCCTCCCTATTTTCTTGTCGCTCCGCAAGGGAAAAGAATGCTAGTCTTCACTTTCTTAGCCCCTTGCTTTAAAGGGCAATGGGAGGAAAACCAAGCTGCAAGGGAATAGCTGGTGCTTGAGAGGGTAGTGATGATGACAATAGGAAGGGGGACTCCCTCATGGAGATTCAGGTCTACCTTTCCCAAGGGTCCCACATATAAGGTTGCCAGGTCAGTATTCCATTAGCTGAGATTTGGGGGCCTAAACCTGAAGTCCTTTATGATATTGCAAGGGAGGGCTCTTTTCATAGGGAAGGATCAAGAGAGTGAGATGGGCAAGGGTGGGCTGGGGGACAAAGATAATACAGGTAGAAACACCTTCATGTGGAGCCATTGAGTGGCTACTCTTGAATCAATCTGCTTGCAGTTCTACTTACAGACCTGCAGGTGGTGCTGTTCAAACAACTGCATTAATAGGCAATGTCAGAGGCTTTTTCCTGCCTGGATTGCCAGGTTCTGATAGGGGGATTTGCCTTGTTGGGGGGGGAAAAAAGGAAAATAAAATAACAGGAGTATAGCACAGGAGGAACAGGTCTTTCTGAAGAAGAAGAAGTTGTTGTAGCAGAAAGGCTTTGCTGGACAGAGTGTAGGCTGGCGCTGCCCCATGTATATGTGTGTGTGCTCATGATAAAGTAAGAATCACCTCCTTTTTGCATTGATTCAAGCAATCACAGGCTTGAATTGATCGGAAAGGATTTGAAATGTTAATAAATAGTGGACAGGAATAGCTATGGATTGGAAGGGGGGACTCCTGGCTGATTCACATTGTGTCATGTGATCAACAGGGGGGAAATTCAAATTGGCCCACTCCAAACCTGTAGGATTCCCTGCAGTTTTTGGTGATGTGGTTGTCCTGCACCCCTCCCACCAGTTAAAGTTCTGGTTAATGGCAGAAATCCTGTTCCTTATCATAGTAAATCATACCAGAGTAGGCCCATTGAATCAGTGGGAATTTGATGAGTCAATTCCTCTGTAAGTTCCATTGATCCAAAGGGGGGCTACTCTAGTTATGACTCACTTGAGCATGGTATGTTGCAACTAGAGTAGGCCCATTTGAATCAATGCAATTTAGGGAGGAGTTGACTCACCACACCCTCACTGATTCGGTGGGTCTGCTATAGAGTGACTAACTACACTGAGCAACATCCAGTATGTACAGATGAGTACTCCTTGAAGACATCTGTCCTGTACTTGCCAAAAGTAAATATGGAAAGGTGTTTATAGCTGTAATTCTGCCGTCAGAGATTTTGGCAAAATTCTGTAGAAGAAAAAAAAGCCCCTCTTCCCTTTTCAGGCATAATTCTTCATTTTAAATAACTAGGGTTCTGAACAGTGTTTTACACTCCCCTTACATGTATAAAAAACTGATTGGGAGAGAGAAAAACCTCAATCTGAATTAAATTGTCTGTCTGCACTGTTTTCTATGGGTTCCCTCCCTTTCTGTAGTTTTCATTTTTTGCAGAAGAGGCCACAAAAGAACAGAAATTGATTCATAGGATGCCAAACCATAGACAGTCTGAAAAAGAACAGGATATTTCTTCCATATTGAAAGAAATTTGCTTTCATGTGTATTTTTAAAATTATATGTGTATGAAAAGACATGGAGGGCATATTCAGGGAAAGGAAAGTGGGACCGTTCGATGCACTGGAAACTATACATTCTGCTATCTGCATGTGGCAGTATGTAATTTATATATGCACATTTATGTGCATTTTTACATGTTTAATGAGAGAAAAAAGGAGAGAGGGAGAAAGGACTGTAGGTGCTGCTAGAAGCAATATTAAAACATGGGTCTTCCACTCTTTTGAGCCTCTGGGCACATTTAGAAAGTTGAGAAGCAGTCATAGGCAATGTCTCAAAATGACTTCCATGGAGGGGGGAGATGATTAGTCACAACATGACTGCCATGGACATGTGACCAGTTACAAAGACCATTATCCTGTTTCAGGAAAAAACATGTGTGGAACGGTTTGCTCCATGCACAGTTCCCCTTTTGATACTGTTTACCTTGCACAAGGAAGAATCCAGTCATCCCATGCACAGATGTAAACCTCCCCCCACATCTACACATTGTGTTCAATCTGACGGTTTCCAGCTCGCATAACTCTTTGAGTTCACTGGGGCAAACAGCATGCACAGTGGAGGCAGAGTTTTTTTCTTTTTAAACATAATACTGGTGAAAAAGTACTAGTGCTACCCAGAGTAGTGGCTCTGACACTGGTTGTGTGGGATAAAAATATAAGTAAATAAATTAATCATAGTGTAACCAATATTCCATTGCACAGACCAGTGAGGTATGTAATGTGCTTCAGCCCTTTGTCCCCCTTTTTTCACAGGCATAAGGTTCACAAACCCACATCCAGCGAGTCGCACACATATATGCATGCACCACATTGATCCAACATATAGACATGAATGGAGAGAGAGACCTTCCTGCCCTTCTCAGCATCTTGGATTGCTTCTCACTGCCTTCCTCACCCCTCGGATGCTTTCCTGATCCTCAGGTGCTGCTTGGGATTAGCCTTCCCAAACCCCCAGTTTTGCCAAGGAACCATGGAATCCCATTATTTTCCTTCTTCTCTTTCTTCTGCATTGTGTGTAAGCAATTTGGTATACAGGAGACAAAATGTGTATTGGTAACAAAAGGTGTATTGGTAACAAAAGATCCATGTGGCATAGTTAATGGCTAATGGTATTCAATTAACTCTAATTTACATTGAATCTAGACACTTTTAAAAATGAATTAGTTCTGAAACAAGTTATATTTTGCAGCAATGAGCTAGAACAAAATTACTGAAACACCACCTACAGACACGCCCTGGGGCTTTACAAGAATGTCTCACAAGTCAGAAGTAACTCAATATTAGTCAACTATGTTCTTCATCAGGGTTCTTCTTATTTACCATTATAATACAAAGCAGTCTCTTCCCCAGGGCACCATGCCATAATTATTGTGGATTTCAGCAAGACACTTGAGGAAAGTCGGAAAGAACAGAACCCACTTGAGCCCAGAAGCAAAGACATATAGTGAAGGATATGTTGTCAATACGCAAGCATTGTAATCCGTGTTTCTTTTACAAATGCTGGCCAGTGAGTGACGCATAGTCAGGCTCTCAACTCAAGGGTGTAATTACAGGACCTGAAGGCACTTGGCATTTGGCGCTCCTCCAGAGTCTGTCTCTGCTGTGCGATTTCAGGGCATGAATTGTTATGGAACGTCCACATGTTTTCAGTATGCTGGTTATTTGTTTCTGATGTGTTGCTAGCAACTAATGCCTATCCACTCTTTGTCTTTACTTTTGATGACTAATCGAAACATATTGCACAGTGTTCTTGGCCTGTGCCAGAGGAAGTGGGGGAAAGGGGACAATTATGGATTCATATGTTATTCTTTGCTGTTATGTTTCAGACCAGGTCAGGACAGTTGATGTCCAAGGCGTTAGAACACTCCTTCCCACAAGTTAAAGCACATAGTACTCAAAGCTAGCCACATTATTTTGATACCTGAGGGGAGAAATCACAGATGTGCCTCTGTACCATTTTGGTAGGGCTGATACAACACGCAGGGCCACCTGAGGTGAAGGCAGATGCTGCTTTATCTCCCTTTTTTTTTCCTTGCTGAAGAAAAGACTTTTAACAAGTTAGTGCTGGGCTTTTAAAACATGCATTTTAAAATTTATTTTCCTTCAACTGTATTATAACTTTATCGTTTGCTTTGTGATACTTTAATATGATGACTTCTTGTATGTGTTTACTTATCCTAGGTTTTTAAAATGGAGTGGACGGTATATAAATTGAATGAATGAATGAATGAATGAATGAATGAATGAATGAAACAACCAACCAACCAACCAACCAACCAACCAGTCAGTCAGTCAGTCAGTCAGTCAGTCAGTCAATCAATCAATCAATCAATCAATCAATCAATCAATCAATCAAATCTATATCTACTTATAGCCATTCCATTTTATCATGAGATAACTCAGATGGAATATAAATCAAGTCAATGATCCATAGGGTCTCTTCCAGCTCTGCAGTTTGATGATGATTATGTTGAAAATGCTGGTTGGCCACTGTCTTCATAAGAAGTTTCCAAATTGTAGCCCAATGGTCAGGCTCCTGCTTGGCACACAAATGGTTCAACAGCCCACCTTTGGTCTCTCCACCTATGAATCCCTAGAAAGCCACTGTCATTATGTGTGGACTGAAGTAAGGCAAATTCCAGAGGTCTGGGAGCCACCCACCCCAATCTCTAGACCTTTGCCCATTTGCCAAAAGTGTGTCTTGTTTACTGGAAAAGGAACTTTGTGCCCGATAGTGGCCAAAAGGTTTTTCAAATTTTAAAAAGGCATGTGAGGGGGAACCAAGGTGCTTGAGGCCCTCGGAAACATGGTAAGATTGCTTCCCCAGTCCTAGAAGTCACAAGAGGATGTTAAAGCTGAAAATATTTTTAAAAAAATTAAAACGGGATGTTTGTGCTGAGTGAGCAGAAGTGCTGAGAGCTTCATTTGGGTTGTTGGCAGCATGTTGTCCCTGTCGTAGACAGTATTAAGTTAGATGCACTAATGTCTGACATGATATAAGGCAGCTTGTATGTGTCTTACCCTGCGGCTGAGTAAGTTTTAAAGAGAAGCAAAACCAATGAATGGCATTATGCTTTCCAGCTTTTTTCTTTTTTTGTGACAGTCCTAGATTTAAAAGAGTGATTGATGCAGAAATCAGAAGGGAAAATTAAAACCCCTTAGGGCAATTCTTGTGTGGTAGACTGCTCCTCTTTCCAGTTTTTTTAATGGGAAGACTGCCAGGGGAATGCTTTTGTTTTATATATATATATGAAGAATAAGAAGAAAATTCTCATCTGGGGTTGCTAAACAGGGATCTTGCTAAACAATGAAACCAGAACAGCAGGAAAAAATAGGAAAGAGGCAAGACCTCACTGAAATCCAGATGTTCTGTGCACATTTTCTCCTCAGATAAGAAAATAAATTACTGTGACAAAAGGCCCCTCAGTTCTTGATGTCCAAATAAAACAAAGATGGTACATGACAAAACTGAGCTAAGGAAGCTTTTTGAGTGACTGGAAGTACCCTTGAAAATCCATACCTTGTGGCTAATATCTAACTGTAGTGAAGGATTATATTGATATCCCTATTTCAATGAAGTAGATCAGATCCGAAGTCCTCAGTTTTGCTTCATGTTCAACTTCAGCCATATGGAATTCACTGAAAATGCCAGAAACAGAGGGGAAGGGTTGCTTTACATATTCTTTCAGGCTATGGCTGCACAATGTTTTACTTAGTAATACAACACAGGCCACCAACCAGCTATGGTTCCATAAGGACCAAGTTTTGCTTGCTATCAAATCTGAAGAAGCAGGAGGCAAGGACTGACCTAGAAATTCAGCTGATTTTTGCTCTGTATGGTTCTCTCCATCACTGCTGGAGCATAGAAATTATTTATTATTTATTTCTTTATTTTATTTATTTATTTATATGCCTCCATTCTCCCCATAGGGGACCCAAGGTGGCTCACAACAATTAAATGTTTTGGTCTTGAGTGGTCTTAAATATTTTGGTCATCATTGTTGGATGGGACGTAGTGGAAGATACCATCCAAAAAAGTAACACATGCGTTTTTTATTATGGAATGGGCTAGAAATTCAACAGAGAAACATTTCTGGTTGTCACACCTCCCAGAACTGAATTCAGCTCCAAATATAAATTGTGGATGGAAGTTTGTGCTTGCACTGTAAGGAGGCTCATGGCACAGTGGTTAAACTGCAGTACTGCAGCCAAAACTCTGCTCACAACCCGGGTTCAATCCTAGGTTCAGTCTTCCATCCTTCCATGGTCAGTAAACTGGTTACCTTTGTTGTGCAGGGTGGGGGGAGCACTGTGTAGCCTGCATAATTACATTGTAAACCGCCCAGAGAGAGCTTTAAGCGCTATAGGGAGGTATATAAGCACCACACTTTACTTTTCTTGCTTGTCTAAGCTCGTAGTGTGTTTCAGGCAGGAAGAATGAACATTTTGAAATATATCTCTATGTGCCTTTGAACAGGATTTGTGGAGAAGTCACATATTAAAAAATACACTCAAAATGTCACTTTAGTCAATGGGAGAAGAATGCATAAGATTGAAAATACAGAATTTTTCCTTTTTTTTTTTTTTTTTTTTTTTTTGGCATTCTACCGTTTCCCCGAAAATAAGACCTAACCTGAAAATAAGCCCTAGTATGATTTTTCAGGATGCTCATAATACTGTATAAGCCCTACCCCAAAAATAAGCCCCTGTTAAGTGAAACCCTGCCCTCCACCATTGTGCAGCAACCAGAAGATGACATGACTGTCTTTGAATAAATGTATATGGTTGTAAATGAAAAAATAAAACATCCCCTGAAAATAAGCCCTAATGCGTTTTTTTGGAGCAAAAATTAATATAAGACCCTGTCTTATTTTTGGGGAAACACGGTAGCTACTTAAAAACAGCTATGTTGCTCTAAGATATCTTTCACAAGAAAAGGAGGTGGTGCATTTAGACTGCTGGATGACAGGATGTTGCAAAGTGAATTAATACAAGATGGACGAGACAGAATAAAACATTCAGCACCTTGTAAACGTGGTTGGTGAGTTTTGGATAGTGATTCATTGAGTATGTTACCAATACGTCCCTATCTCCTTCTGTGCTGTACTAGAGACTGTGCAGCTATTTACAAAGCACTTTAGTGATGAAATCAACAGAAGCTATGCAGTCCAGTGATAGGTCATGATCTTATTTAATCAGTCATGAATCACATTTGATCACTTAGTGAATGCTTTTATGGGCTGCAGAGACCTCTGTTCCCTTTTCATTCATGCCACCTGTTAATAGTTTATGCTGATCATTAAGAGCCAGAGCGATGCTTTTTGCATTTCATTGCTCTTAGACCTTTAAATTGTTGTTGTTTAGTTATTAAGTCGTGTCAGACTCTTCGTGACCCCCATGGACCAGAGCACGCCAGGCCCTCCTGTCTTCCACTGCCTCCCGGAGTTGGGTCAAAGTCATGTTGGTAGCTTCGATGACACTGTCCAACCATCTCGTCCTCTGTCGTCCCCTTCTCCTCTTGCCTTCGCATTTTTCCAACATCAGGGTCTTTTCCAGGGAGTCTTCTCTTCTCATGAGATGGCCAAAGGCAGAAATGCTCAATGCCAATTTTAGCTCAGTCTTTTACGAAACAGCAGACTATGACCCTCCAGACAAATGTGAAGTCCAAGTGGAGGGGACAGGACTGCAGCTGGAGACTGATAAACAAATAGTCAGTGAGTACCTTATTACCTTGAACGAGTTCAAATCCCCAGGGCCAGATGAACCACTGTCCATTATTTTCTCGAAATCATGGGAAATGTGTGAGGTGCCAGATGATTGGAGAGCCAATGTTGTCCCTATCTTCAAGGAGGAACCTGGGAACTACAGACTGTAATGAGTTGAAGGATACTGGGAATTGTAGTCAGATAAAGATGGACTCTGTTAAGTTCTGTGTAAGTTGATTTAAAAGCAATGGAATGTGTGAGACTGTTTTTTTGCAGAGTTACTTGCCTGGTATAGAGATAAGAAGGCAAGACCGAAGAGGCCTAGAAGGAAGACCAAACAAGAATACCGCTTAATTGGAAACAAGATAAGACACCTGTGGATCTCATGTGAAATATGGGTGGAGAGTTGTGTTAAGCTTTCTTGCAATTAATTGGTTGACAGCTAGAAAGTGTCAGGAAGAAGAAGGTCCCAGACATGTAGAAAAATGATTATTTGTGTATGTGAAAGAATGGTTCGTGTATGCTGTAGAATGTGAGAGACACAGAGGTTTGTTTTTCTTTTCAAGAAGAAGGGGGAGTGAATAGCCCAGCTTAGGAGCCAAAATGATTACTTAGTAGAGATTTAGTTGTTCTTATTTTATTTAGAAATAGCAGCTTTATCTAACCATTGTAATGGATGGATATGTTAAAAGCTTATGCCTTAATGCTACAACTGTATACTAATGAAACTTTATTTTTTTAAAATAAAAACAAATATAATTCTTAAGCAGAGGACTGATCTCTTGATAACAGCAGGACTTACACCTAAATCCAGTGGAGATTTGAGAAGGTCACTAAGTTGCTACTATATTTAAGAGGTCCTACCTTACAAGGCTGTTGTGCTGTCTAAGGAAGCACAAAGTCAATGCTTGGTTACTTGGAAAGTAAGCAAAGGTTTTCTTTTTAAGGTCAGGCTTGTTCATGGGGCTTGTACTACGCACTTCTGAGGCCTAAAGGACCTACCTCAGGGATAAAGGTGGTAGTTTTGCGCCCACAGTGACTCCCTGTCCAAACATCATACTCTCTTTAGTGATCGTTACACAGAACAGTCAGCATGACATCAATCCCAGGGGAAATTCTGGAACAGATTAGAAAGCGGTCACCATGCAAACGCCTAGAAAACAATGCAGTAATGACTAGAAGCCAATACAAATTTGTCAAGAACAAATCCTGTCAGACTAACCTGATCTCATTTTTTGATCAGGTAACCTCCCTGATAGACAGAGGGAATGCTGTAGACATAGTATATCTTGACTTCAGCAAAGCTTTTGACAAAGTGCCCCATGATATTCTGATTAACAAGCTAACTAGGTGTGGGCTGGATAGAACAACTGTCAGATGGACACACAGTTGGCTACAGAATCATACTCAGAGGGTGATGATCAATGGCTCCTTTTCAAACTGGGTGCAAGTAACAAATGGGGTAACCCAGGATTCAGTCCTGGGTTCTGTGCTCTTCAACATTTTTATTAATAACCTGGATCAGGGGGTGCAGGAAATGCTAATCAGATTTTCAGATGATACAAAATTGGGTGGAATAGCTAATACCCTGGAAGACTAGACAAAATTCAAAATGATCTGGATAGGCTGGAGCACTGGGCTCACAACAACAGAATGAAATTCAACAGGGATAAGTGCAAAGAACTGCATCTAAGAAAAAGAAACCAAACACACAGTTACAAGATAGGGGATACCTGGCTCAAGAATATTACGAGTGAGAAGAACCTTGGAATCATCATAGATCACAAGCTGAATATGAGCCAACAGTGTGATGTGACTACAAAAAAGGCAAATGCTATTTTAGGATGCATTAAAAGAAGTATAGTCTCCATATCCCATGAGGTACTAGTTCCCCTCTATTTGGAGCTGGTTATGTCTTGTCTTGAGTTCTGTGTCTAGTTCTGGACAATGCACTTCAAGAAAGATGCTGACAAATTGGAACAAGTTCGGAGGAGGGCAACAAAGATAATCAGGAGGCTGGAAACAAGCCGTATGATGAAAGACTAAAGAACTGGGCATGTTTAGCCTTGAGAAAAGAAGAGTGACGGGAGATATGATAGCACTTTTCAAACACGTGAAAGGCTGTCAGGAAGAGGAGGGGCAGGATCTCTTCTCGATTATCCTAGAGTGCAGGACACGCAACAATGGGCTTAAGTTACAGGAAGCCAGATTTAGGCTGAATATCAGGAAAAGCTTTCTAACTGTTAGAGCAGTACAGCAATGGAATCAGTTACCTCGAGAGGTGGTGAGTAGAAATGGGGGTATTCGTATTTGACTATCCTCTCCTGGCAGAAGGAGGGAAGACGAGACTCCCTGCTAGGCTGACAAGTGAATAGCTGACCGCGAGCTCTGGAGCGATTGGAAGGGAGAGAGGAGCCAGCGGCAGCAGCAGACGCATGAGTGGATGGTCCGGCCCGAGGGGGCCAGACCCTCATTATGTCCAGCTGTGTGGGGGTATTCGTACTCATATATGAATACAATTACCCCCATCTCTAGTGGTGAGTGCTCCAACACTGGAGGCATTCAAGAATTTAGACTACCACCTGACAGATATGCTTTGATTTGTATTCCTGCATTGAGGACAGAGTTGGACTCAATGGCCTTATAGGCCCCTTCCGACTTCTTTATTCTATGATTCTAAGAATGTTAGATAAAGCATTACTTTAGCAGATTTGGAAGCAACAAAATGGAAAACATCTTTTAAAATCTGTCCTAGCGGGACTTAAGTCACACTGGCGACTAGACTCCAACTCAACTTGTGGTTTTGTTTTTTTTAAGACTCAGACTGGACTTGCAACTATTTTTCCAAGTCATGTTTTGAGTCCCTATTATTTTAATGGAGACCTGCAGGAGAGGCAGGAAAATGGCAGCAAACGACAGAGAAGGAAGTAGCGACAGGGAGGGAGGGAAAGAGAGAGGAGGTGGAGCTAACCAAAAGAGGTCCAACAGCCATATGTGTATGTCCTGCAGTGGGACTCCATGTGTGAGAAGCGCATTTGGTTAAGGAGGGGGCCTGCAGGAGGCAGGATTAGAGAGAAAGAACAAGCGAGCCAGCTGGTTTAAATTAGAAGCCTCCCCTGCTACTTTCTTCTGCCCCCTGCACCCATTGGGGAATCCAAAATGCAGTGAATAATCAATCTTGGTCTTGGGTTCCAAGCTTTAGAAGTACATCTTTCAAGTTTTTTAGGGGGGGTGATGAGGGTTGGGGGGGCAGGATTAGTGGACACCTCACCCACCCCACCCCACATCCTCTGTTTTTCCTGGGGGGGGGAGCTTGTTTTTAAGAGGGACTTGAGGCTCAGACTTCGGGCTTGAGACTTGGGAATTGGTACCAAAGACTCAGGCTCAGACTTGGACCCAAAGGTATGCTTATGTCCCTGTGTCCTAGACAGTCTGTCACTAAGGACAAGCCTGCCTGAAAAGAAAGGTCTTTGTCTGGTTGCAGAAGGACAGCAAAGATGGAGCCAGTCTGGTCTCCCATGAAAAGGAGTTGCAGAGTCTGGGAGCAGGCCTTCTCCTATGTCCCTGCCAAGCGCACCTATCAGGGTGGTGGGAATGAGAGAAAGGCCTCCAATTGATGATCGTAACACCCAGGCAGGCTCCTAAAGGGAGATGTGGTTTTTGAGATAGCTTTGACATAAGCCGTTCTGTTCTGGGATCCATTACTGCCTAGGTCTTAGAACACGAGCACAGTTACTATATTTTTGGCATGTCATTCCTTGGCTAAGCAAAAACTTTAAACCAGTCAGGGTGAACATATACCTATATTTGAAGGTGGCGGTCCTCTATCTGAATAGCAGTTAGAGGATAGTTGCCTGTTTGAAGGGGTCCAGGTTTGATTTAGAGATAGAGATCCATAAGTGAATCAGGGGCCCTGAAGTTGCCCGTTAACAAGAGTGAACAGACAAAAGTCAAAGTCTTCACTACTCTATTGTATTTCTTTTTAAATTCTAGTTATTATTTCCAAACTTGCATCTGCTCATGTTATGTGCCATCAAGTCAGAACCCTAAAGGGCCATAACTGGCTGCCCTAAGCCTAGCAGAAATGGTTTGAGCACTTTCCAAATTGTAGCCATTTTTTCCACTATTTATTTAAAATATTTTTTCCTAGAAAGGACCCAAGGTGACTTAACAGTATTAAAAAATGAGCAGTATCAAAACGGAAACCAATTAATTATTACAATATTTTAGAAGAATTAAACAAATTAAAAACTTGTAGATAAAAGCAGTTCTAAAAAGACACTTTGCCTCACGGATCAAGTGAATTATTTGAGTTTTCATCCACATAAAATAACAAAGTAAATCCCCATAAGTAAACGACTAGCTGATTTGGGACGAATTTTCTAAGCAACACTTCTCGTTTCCTTGTTGGCTTTCTCCTTACTCACAGAGTTATTTTTCTTGTTTTTTTAAACAAAGGGGATTGTTTAAAATGTAATCATCCTCCTGTAAGATCTGACCTTGTGTTTGCACTTCCATGCCTTTCTTCCCCTCCCCTATCGTTTATTATCCAGCCTAATGAAGAGGTGTGCAGAGCTCAAAAACTTAGATTTTGAGCAGTAGGCGTGGCTGTACAAAAACTTAACTTTTGTGCATTTACACCTACTGCTCACCTATGGATTTGGGAGTTAGGATTTTGACTGACAATTTGAAGAAGCACCATTCGGTGTACTGTGCCAGATTCCTACCATCCCTTTCTGTTGCATATGAAGACTGGTTAGATGAGGGCCTGAATTCTGCACTACAGAGTCAGGAGAAGGTGTAACTGTATATTTAACATATTGTACTTCCAATCACCATGTCTGGGTGTGAAAGCTGGGCCGTGAAGAAAGCTAACAGGAAAACATTTGATTTGTTCAAAATGTGGTGCTGGAGGCGAGCTTTGTGGATACCCTGGACTGCCAGAAAGACAAACAAGTGGATTCTATATCAAATCAAGCCTGAACAATCTCTGGAGGCAAAAATGATGAAATTGAGGTTGTCCTACTTTGGGCATATCATGAGAAGGCAGGATTCTCCAGAAAAGGCATTAATGCTGGGAAAGGTGGAAGGCAGCAGGAAAAGCTGAAGACCAAATACGAGATGGATTGACTCCCTAAAGGAAGTCACAGGCTTGAGTCTACAAGAACTGAGCAGAGCTGTTGAGGACAGGACATTTTGGAGATCACTCATTCATAGGATCTCCGTAAGCTGGGGGTGACTTGACACATGTTACTACTACTACTACTACTTCATCTTTCTTTAGGTATTCCTGCACACATGCTTTTGAGCACTGCTTAAAAATCCCCATAGTAAAAACTGAGAACTCTTTGTTGCAAAGTTGTTGGAGTGAGAGTCCTTTTTCATTTTTTTTTTTCCTTTCCTTTCTTCAACCTTTTTTTAAAATACAGCAAACAAGTCATTGTTGAGCCTCCCTAACAGCAACTTTGACTCAACAGCTGCAATCCCAGTGGGTGCAAATGACCCTTTCCAGCTTTTCTGGCGATGTGTGAGCCAGGCCTCTCAGCTTTTTTGCAAGCTCATTGACACTAAGGAGACCCATTTGCTGACTTTGGCATGGGAACACACAGCAGGGAGGCTCCCTCCGCTTGTATAAACTGTAGAAAATTAAAAGCCGTTTTCTACCCGGTGTCCACAACAACAGCATCTTGAAAATAACACTTACGATGGCTGCTGCGCATCAGCATTTGATTATAGCAACAACCACAGGAAATAGTCCAGCTGCATGCTGCTTCCTGTGGCTTCAGAGGCAATAATGAAGGCACAGAAGGAGTCACTCTGCCTCTGCACCCACCTGATCTTTACTCCACAGGCCAGGAAAATCAGCAGTTTTCTCTCAAAGTGGATGAGGAGACTTCCCAGTGTATTGCCTGAGTTCAGTTGTGACTTTCAAATTGTCCATCCTTAAGGAACCTCCCTACGTCAACTTATATGACGAACATATCAGCATGTTTACCATGGAGGGTTAGGGTGTTGTAGAGGATTTCTAAGGCATATTTTAGCTTGCAGGCCTGGATCCAACACCTTGCATCCTTAGATAGAGGCCACCATGTCTTTGGCTCCTTCAGACATGGAGCCAGGACTTCTAGAATGGCACGTTTCATGTGGGGCAATGGCCAGATCTGTTAGACCTCAATGTTTTCCTTGATGGACTGAAAATGGTCACTTTGAACACCATTAACACCCCATCGCCAAACAAGTATGTCCACACATGACCAGTGATTACAGGCAAGGTATGTTTTAGGAAAACTTGTTGTATCACTTCTGAAATTCACATTGATGGTTTCCCGATATATGCCCAAGTACTCCATGGGTCTTCTAGAATATTATTGGAAAGCCTCCAGTCTAGACCAATCCTTGTTCCCAAGGCAGGTAACCCAGTCACTTGACCTTGATGGAGACCAACATTCCATGACACAGAATCTGCTTTGTAGATAAAGTGCAGCATGTTTCATTCCCACTAACACCTCCATCTTAAGAGAAAAGACATGTTGATGGGCAACACCTCAGTCAGTTGTTTTGTTCATCTGATGATACAGATCAAGGGGGAAAAATGTAAGGCAATAGAATCTGTTGAGAATTTTGATTATAACGTGTATTCTCATAACATCAGCAGAGTAAGGAGATATTGGTTAGCAGAGATACTTATGACACTATGACACTGAGAGAGTAAAACCAACAACTTAGTCTATTTACATATATACATAGAGAATAGACATTCCTCTGGCAGCATAACATGACATGAAGCAACACACAGCATAGGAAAAAGTGATCTGACTTACAGCAGATAAAGACGTTCATTTTACACGTGACTTATGTACCAATCAGAAAATGCATTACTTCATTTTCTGTTACACCAAGTTTCATCATGTACACAGCTGTACAACATTAAGTCTTAATCCTTGATACCCACACCTGAATACAATCAGTACAGTGACTCAGGTAAAATCAGCCATTTTACATTTAACTATACAACATTAATATTTCATACATTTTCATATCAAAATCTCAACAGAATCATCAAAAGTGACATTAAGAAACAGCTTTCAAAAATGTAGGGCAAAGGTTTTTGTTTATGGAGCTAAGGTTGGCAGTTCTAGTTTATAGAGAGAAATCAATATTTTCTTCTTCTGAATTATCGACAAGTGATATTAAAAAAAAACAGATGGTGGGAAGATCGCCGACCCAAAAAATCAATGTGATACCAATAGTGAAGGATTTATAAGCCCACTCAGCTCTATAAACTCTTACTATTGTTGGTTTAAACCAATTTTTCTGTCCAGAAAGTACCTGAAGATTTGGTGATATATTCAGTGGGTATTTGATGCTGACAGTAGAAACTTGTTGCATATAATTGAAATGAATTTGGGTAGGTAAAGTCCAGTCCCAGCAGATGATATTCAGTCATGGTGGGAAAGGTTAGGTAAATTCTGCTCAAGGCAGGTCAAGAAAGATGGTTTTTTGTGCAGAAGGCAGATGAAAACAGGACCATGGAGAGCTCTATAAAAAAATGGACAGTTGGATGAAAATGTTGCCACAGGAGTAAATCTGCCTCTGCACCCACCTGATCTCCACAAGTAGTAACTACAAGAGGACGTTTTCTCAGCAGTGAGCCAAAACCCACTATAGCCCTATACAGACCACTAAGACCAGTAGGGTGGTATGCCATTATAATTCTCCACAGCTAGGGGTTGAATGGTCTGTTAATAGACTGTCACCTGATTTTGCAGCCTGAAAAGACTCGGGATATGTTGATCCAGCTAAGAACTCATCCTCCGAGTCAAAGACTGGTTGCTTAGCTGAGAAGCCCTAAATAATATGTGGACCCTCCTTCCTTTCTGGAAGCAACCTGAATCTCCTCCTCAAAATTATCTGCTGAACACTGCAAAGTGTTGGATGGAAAGTGTTAGCTTTCTGGACTAGATTTCCTGATTGATTGGGAGTTTGGGGAGATGTCGTTTAGAAAAATAAAATTTCCCACCTCTGGGAGGTCATGATAAGTTCATCATCATCGTCATCACCAACATGCACCTTCAATTCAACTTTGACTTATGGAGACCCTTTCCAGAGTTTTCAGGGAGAGAATACTCAGAAGTGGTTTACCGTTACATTCTTCTGGGGGCCCCTGGAGCTGTACAGCTTGCCCAAGGCTACACAGGCTGGAGGCACAGTGGGGAATTAAACTCCCAGCTTCTGACTTTGTAGACAGATACCTAAACCACTGAGCTACCCAGCAAGATGCTAAGAATTCTATTAGTGATCTCCAAGTCTCACCCTCACAGAACTACAGTTCATTTTGGAAATAATGGTTGAACCAGTTTAAGTGTATAGTGTGGACATTGCAACTCAATAAGTCCACCACAAAGTGAATGCAATATAAAATATTTCCAAATCCTCCTGTGATCAGTGTTGGTATATATGAAAATAAACATTTTGCTTGGATTTGAACTCTGAACCTCATACCAGATGATCTTACTGGATTGTGCTTACTTTTTGCTGTTGAGATATATATATAATTGCTGTTGAGATATATATATAATTTCTACTCAGGCCTGCCTGGAGTGAGGCAAATTTCACATTTCTGCTTAATTTGAAATTTTGCCTCTTTAGTTTGGAACAATCATCAATCTATCACAATGGCAAAGTGCCAAGGAGCTATTTCACTTTGTTTAAACAATGTGATAAAATAAAATGTCACAATGTAGGCACTCTGACAACTTTAACTTTGAAAGAAATGTTCATATAATGGATTGCTGTAACAAAGAGGAAAAACCCTTTGAAGAAAAAAAATTACACCAAGTTATTTGTAAGTGTTACTAGGATTATTATTTTTTTAAAAAAAAAAAATCTCTTAATCAAGTGATAATTCATAGAATTATAATTTAGTAATGGCCACAATAATTGCAAGCAGCTGTTGTTAGCAAATAGTTAACATCAAGACCAGGGAAACATACCGGCACCTGATCTGCTTGATGCCCAAAATAAAGGACACATAGATCAGGAGCAACCTGCCCTCTGTCCTTTTGTGACAGCCCACCAGTTCTTGTCTGAGTCTGTGACAATATTTCTGATTTTTCAGTTCTCTGGGAAGACCCCATTACTGTGAATGAAGAAGTCCAAATACTGTAGCAAAGGCAAGGCATGGGTTGAATGGAGATGGCAGGACAAAAGGGTACCAGCAGAAGTCTGCAGTTTAATTTTTATTTTTTTTCCCATTTACCAAGAGATAGTACCAAATGACACCTAAAGCAAACACCAGGAAGGTAGCAAGTGAGGGATTTTAAAAGGGCAATAGACATGGTCCTTTTTAATGCTTCTTAAAACAGCAATAAAAGGAATCTGCAAATTGCCACTAATTAAGGAGTCACTGCTTATATAGAATTCTGGCCATTAGCCCTTTGGTAAGCATGGCTTTATTTTGAGGAGCGGGTTACTGGAGACAGATGCTTACGGGAGCTGTGAAATCTGCCTGTTCCTCTCCTCCTGAAGGCTGGATGTTACCAAAGCTGTACTAACTTACCAACAACTGTAAACAATGACTTTGCGTTGAATTCAAACCAATCTCTAATCAATCTCAGTGAATGCTTGTCTCTTTTTTTTTCACTTCTTTGTTGTTGTTTAGTCGTTAAGTCGTGTCCGACTCTTCGTGACCCCATGGACCAGAGCACGCTAGGCCCTCCTGTCTTCCACTGCCTCCCGGAGTTGGGTCAAATTCATGTTGGTAGCTTCGATGACACTGTCCAGCCATCTTGTCCTCTGTCGTCCCCTTCTCCTCTTGCCTTCACACTTTCCCAACATCAAGGTCTTTTCCAGGGAGTCTTCTCTTCTCATGAGATGGCCAAAGTATTGGAGCCTCAGCTTCAGGATCTGTCCTTCCAGTGAGCACTCAGGGTTGATTTCCTTCAAAATGGATAGGTTTGTTCTCTTTGCAATCCAGGGGACTCTCAAGAGTTTCCTCCAGCACCACGATTCAAAAGCATCAATTCTTCGGCGGTCAGCCTTCTTTATGGTCCAGCTCTCACTTCCATACATCGCTACTGGAAAAACCATAGCTTTGACTATGCGTGATGTCTCTGCTTTTTAAGATGCTGTCTAGGTTTGTCATCGCTTTCCTCCCAAGAAGCAGGCGTCTTTTAATTTCATGGCTGCTGTCACCATCTGCAGTGATCATGGAGATCAAGAAGGTAAAATCTGTCACTGCCTCCATATCTTCCCCTTCTATTTGCCAGGAGGTGATGGGACCAGTGGCCATGATCTTAGTTTTTTTGATGTTGAGCTTCAGACCATTTTTTGCGCTCTCCTCTTTCACCCTCATTAAGAGGTTCTTTAATTCCTCCTCACTTTCTGCCATCAGAATGGTATCATCTGCATATCTGAGGTTCTTGATATTTCTTCTGGCAATCTTAATTCCGGTTTGGGATTCATCCAGTCCTGCCTTTCGCATGATATATTCTGCATATAAGTTAAATAAGCAGGGAGACAATATACAGCCTTGTCATACTCCTTTCCCAATTTTGAACCAATCAGTTGTTCCATATCCAGTTCTATACCAATCTTTCTGGTATAATTCCTCTGTGTATTCTTGCCACCTCTTCTTGATGTCTTCTGCTTCTGTGAGGTCCCTACCATTTTTGTTCTTTATCATGTCCATCTTTGCACAAAATGTTCCTTTAATATCTCCAATTTTCTTGAACAGATCTCTGGTTTTTCCCTTTCTATTATTTTCTTCCATATCTTTGCACTGTTCATTTAAGAAGGCCCTCTTGTCTCTCCTTGCTATTCTTTGGAAGTCTGCATTCAATTTTCTGTAACTTTCCCTATCTCCCTTGCATTTTGTTTCCCTTCTCTTCTCTGCTATTTGTAAGGCCTCGTTGGACAGCCACTTCGCTTTCTTGCATTTCCTTTTCTAAGGGATGGTTTTTGTTGCTGCCTCCTGTACAATGTTACGAGCCTCCATCCATAGTTCTTCAGGCACTCTGTCCACCAAATCTAGTTCCTTAAATCTGTTCTTCACTTCCACTGTGTATTCATAAGGGATTTGGTTTAGATTATACCTGAGTAGCCCAGTGGTTTTTCCTACTTTCTTCAGTTTAAGTTTGAGTTTTGCTATAAGAAGCTGATGATCAGAGCCACAATCAGCTCCAGGTCTTGTTTTTGCTGACTGTATAGAGCTTCTCCATCTTTGGCTGCAGAGAACATCATCAATCTGATTTCGGTCTTGCCCATCTGGTGATGTCCATGTGTAGAGTCGCCTCTTGTGTTGTTGGAAAAGAGTGTTTGTGATGACCAGCTTGTTCTCTTGACAAAACTCTATTAGCCTTTGCCCTGCTTCGTTTTGAACTCCAAGGCCAAACTTACCTGTTGTTCCTTTTATCTCTTGACTCCCTACTTTAGCATTCCAGTCCCCTATAATGAGAAGAACATCTTTCTTTGGTGTCAGTTCTAGAAGGTGTTGTAAGTCTTCATAGAATTGGTCAATTTCAGCCTCTTCAGCATTGGTGGTTGGTGCATAAACGTGTATTACTGTGATGTTGAAAGGTCTGCCTTGGATTCGTATTGAAATCATTCTATCATTTTTGAGATTGTATCCCAGTACAGCTTTTCCCACTCTTTTGTTGACTGTGAGGGCTACTCCATTTCTTCTATGGGATTCTTGCCCACAATAGTAGATATGATAATCGTCTGAATTGAATTGGCCCATTCCCGTCCATTTTAGTTCACTGACGCCCAGGATGTCAATGTTTATTCTTGCCATCTCCTGTTCGACCACATCCAGCTTCCCAAGGTTCATAGATCTTACATTCCAGATTCCTATGCAATATTTTTCTTTGCAGCATCGGACTTTCCTTTCACTTCCAGGTGCGTCCGCAGCTGAGCGTCCTTTCGGCTTTGGCCCAACCTCTTCATTAGCTCTGGAGCTACTTGTCCTTGTCCTCCGCTCTTCCTCAGTAGCATGTTGGACGCCTTCTGACCTGAGGGGCTCATCTTCCAGCGTCATATCTTTTAGCCTTTTGTTTCTGTCCATGGAGTTTTCTTGGCAAAGATACTGGAGTGGCTTGCCAGTTCCTGCTCCAGGTGGATTGCGTTTAGTCAGAACTCTCCACTATGACCTGTCCATCTTGGGTGTCCCTGCACGGCATAGCCCATAGCTTCTCTGAATTACTCAAGCCCCTTCACCATGACAAGGCAGCAATCCGTGAAGGGGTGTACTTCTTTACCCATCTGCTTTATTTGCATGATCAATTTTTGCAATCTGTACTTTTTGTTTTCTCATTATATCATCAGTATATTCTAGATTTCCACAACTTTATGTGTGTTTAATGATTTCTTGTCTCTTTGTGTTTGCTTTTGTACTTTGTTAGTCACCGTCTCAAATCCCGGAAGTTCTTAGCAATGAAACACAGTCAATAAGAGAGAAGTAAACATTTCAAGAGAAATACGAATATTAGTCTGGTCTTAGCCCTTTGCCACAAACAGAGAGGGCAATAAGAAAGCTTTTTAATTAGATTTTTAATTAGGCATTTTAATTAGAACACATCAATCAGCATGAAACCTTTTGGGGGAGACTGTGACCTTGTGGTGTTCCGTAGGAGAGTGTTCAACTGGGGTGAAGTACCAGAGCTTGTTTGGAGAACATCACGGCTTTATGCCAAAGGTTCTACGTTGCACTTGATAAAAAGTTTTATTGGCAGGAACTGGAGGAGGAAGCAGGTGGAAAGAGGTAGGGGCCAAACTGGGATGTAGGAAACATCTGTGCTTCAAGGGGAGCAAGGAATAAGAGAGATACATGAACACAAAATGGAAAACATGACTACAAGTGACATCTTCTTTATTTTCTAAAGGTTTTATTTATGTTTGTTTTAAAACACAGGAAGCTACCTCAGAAAGAGTCACATTGTTTGCCCATCTTGCATTTCTCTACATAAACATACTGGCTAAAATCCTGTTGCTTAGTATAGTAAGTCACACTACAGTAGGCCCATTGAATCAATGGGGATTTGTTGAGTCAATTCCTTCATGAGTTACACCAATTCAAAAGGGCCTACTCTAGTTGTGACATATGCTAAATTAGGTCACAATTTGAGCAGGTCTATTTGAATCAGTGGCATTTACAGAGTTGACTCACTAAATTCTCACTGATTCAATGAGTCTACGCTAGTGCAATTTACTGCACTAAGCAACAGGATTTCAGTCACTGTATCCTTGATTTTATTTTCAATTATAAGTGTAATATTACGCATAATAATATCAATGTATTCTCGAAGACTTTCATGGCCAGGATCTGATGGTTGTTGTAGGTTTTTCGGGCTGTTTGGCCGTGTTCTGGAGGTTTTTCTTCCTAACGTTTTGCCAGTCTCTGTGGCCAGCATCTTCAGAGGACAAGAGTTAGAACTCTCTCTGTGTTCTGGTGTAGTGTGTGGGATAGTTGAGTATTTGTAGCTGTGGGATCAGCTTTTTGTCCTTTTCAGGAGATTGGGTGATTATGGTGATCAGGGTGTTTTTTTGTTGTTGTTATGGGTGTATGCACTGAAACGAGCTGGACATGAAATCCTATTTCAGGACACAGAAGTTCTGGACAACACCAGCAATCATTATGTTAGACTACACCGGGAAGCCATTGAAATCCACAAACACCAGCACAGCTTCAACAAAAAAGAAGAAAGTGTAAAACTCAACAAAGCCTGGCTCCCAGCACTGAAAAATACAGCCTACAAAAAGGTCAACGAAGTCTACACAGCCACAAGGACCGGTGATCACTGCACACAAAAGACTAGCTAATGACACCCATTAATCACAGTGACAGATCATCTCCCCCTCATCACAACAATACATCCATAACAAAAAACATCCTGATCACCATAATCACCCAATCTCCTGAAAAGGACAAAAATCTGATCCCATAGCTACAAATACTCAACTATCCCACACACTACACCAGAACACAGAGTTCTAACTCCTGTCCTCTGAAGATGCCGGCCACAGAGACTGGCAAAACGTTAGGAAGAAAAACCTCCAGAACACGGCCAAACAGCCCGAAAAACCTACAACAAGCAACATAATAATATTATTTGGCAATCTAACCTAGTGCTGTCTATTCTGCAGAGATTGGGAAAGTTTTTTGTTTTTTGTTTCGATTACTGGGGGAATCTGGTATCTGTAATGCAAAACGTACTGGTTTCCAAGCTCTGCTGCTCACCAGCAGAGTTCTTTCTCATCTCCTTTTATGATAAGAATGAACCTGAGACCTTCTTCCTTAAAGAAGATGATATGCACCATCCTAAACCAAGGCTGCTCCTTTCATGACAACAAGACCTACTTGGTGGTTCTACCTGTCTGATAGAGTGATGATATTCAGTGTACTAAGACCGAGTAAGATATGTAATCTAGTACAATCTTATTAGATATGGGGGTCATATAGAGTGGAACAATTTTTCAAGTCAGATAAGATGCATGTAAGTAAAAGCTGATTACTTTATCTATGCAGAGGACCTTGAATTGACCAGAGGCATAACAATGTAGAAGAAGTAACACATCAGAAACATCCTAGCTAATAGGACCCCAGCATCATCTATGGTGGCATATTTTTCAGTTGTAAACAAGGACGTGGAAGATCAAACACTGCTTCCGCCATATAACAGTGTCCCATAGCTTGGAATTAATTCTAATAGTGAATGGCTATTACTCATAGCAAGTTACTTTTGAGTGTTATCAAAGGGCAATGGCTTCAGGTTTTTGTTGTCTGTTTATTTAATGTAAAAAGGCTGTGGCAGTGAGGTTAAAGTTACATTAGTCAACTGTATAATAGCACTGGGTCCAGTATGAGGATCCCGGTGCTATCACAAGGCTGGTAATACTATTATGACTTTCTACAAATCTATGGTGGCGGCTACATGTGGAATACTGTGCACAATTCAGATAACAATGCCTCAAAAACACCACTGTAGAGCTGGAAAAGATGCAGAGAAGGGCAAATTATCAAAAGGTTGGAGAAGTTCCACCATGTCTACAACATTTGGGAACTTTATTTGGAGAGAAGCAAATCAGAGCAAATAGGAGGAGACTTGGTAGGGATATATAATTTTATGTCCAGAATTAAGAAAGTGAACAGAAAGAAGATTTTTCTCCTTCTTTCATAATCTGAAACCCGGGATCACCTGCTGGAGCTGAATATCGGAACGTTTCAGAATTGAGAATTCCTTCACACAATGCATAGACTGTAGAATTTTGCCACCAAGAGGCATGAAGGAGAAACCCCAATTTTGTTGGCTTGAGAAGGGGGTTTGAAAAGGGGATACATGGAAAATAAGGACACTGGTTAGAATGGTTATCTGTTATTCCCAATATCAAAGACAACTGCTGGGGAACACAAGTGAAAGGGTGATATTGTATCCATGTCCTGCTTGTTGTCTTCCATAGTTGACAACTACAGGAACAGATTGCTGAACTTGATATACTTCTGGTTTAGTCAAGTAGGGGCTCCTCTTATGTTCTTACATTCCTAGGATACTGACACCCACAAGCAACACAAGGCAGTGGTACGGTGGCACCCATAAGAAGTAATGGTACCACATTTGGCAAAAGTGTCTGTACAGGGCGTCTGCTCATCACAGTTCTTATACACATGAAAAATTTGATGAGGCTAACAGGATGAGAACCAATACAACCTGTAGCACCCTTCAAGAATACTCTAGTCATATTTCAAGCATGTTGCACCAAGAAAGCAGAATGGGTTGAGTCTTACAGAGTTAAAAATAAAAACATGCAGGGACATGTTTCTATCTAATTGCTTAACAAAATGTAAGCCCTGGAATCTCACAGAACTCCAGAATATCCATGACTTTTTGACCAATAAACACACTGTGATGACTCGACAATCGATGGGCACATTATAAACAATTTATGGAGATTTGGTTTGGTTTTGCTCATGTTACTTCATAAATAACAAACTTAATTTAAGCATGACCAAGCCCTTCTGCCAATATATCCTGAAGCCTTCCTGCACACAAATGTCTGGCTGTGAGCCTGCAAGACTGCCAATGGCCACTTGGATCAAACTCTGTTTCAGCAGTATCTTGATTATTTAATAAAAACAAAGTGGTCTGTAAAGTATGCTACAGATGTTGTTTACAGGTCTGCTGCTCTGGCTTCACCCTCATGCTGTTGACTTGGCACTGCACACGTACAGTACTACTTTTTATAATGTCTGCTAAGATTTTTGCAACAGCTTCCCCTGTTGGATGGGGGGCATAGGTGCAATCCTTGCAATATGTTGTAACATACTTGGCAGTTAGATAGTAGATCTATGCTGAATAGGTCTATACACACTGCCTGTTGATACAACACTACTACTGTTCACAACAGCATGTTCTAAAAGGGGTAGTTGTATTTTTTTATCAAGGCCTTCTCAGAGCTTTGAAAAGTTACTGTTTTGGACTATAACTTTCAGAATGGCCATCAGCCACACTGGCTGGGAGATTATGGGAGTTATAACCAAAAAGTAACTTTTCCAAGTTCCG
Source organism: Intellagama lesueurii (assembly GCA_037013535.1). Lineage (NCBI taxonomy): Eukaryota > Metazoa > Chordata > Lepidosauria > Squamata > Agamidae > Intellagama > Intellagama lesueurii. The sequence continues at coordinate 15,944,993 of JBAJHW010000004.1, forward strand.
AGACTCTCGAATGAAGATGTTCAAGACCATTTTTAAATGTCAGCTCACCTCTCTAACCAGCCAGATGTTCAGAGAAGTGATGTTCTGGCAATGACCTTTGGCTAATCTCCATGTTCACACATTTCCTTCAGTGGTCAAGGGGTTGCAGTTAACATATAAAACATTCAGCAAGACCAAGAATAATAAAGTGTGGTCCTGTCAGTCCTTGGTGAACTGAACTCCTAATGACTTCCCACCAAATATTGTGCTTGCAAGGTTTGTGGGACTCAATCCAAAGAGAATCATTGTTCCAGCTTTATACTTCCTTGCAAAAACCTGTTGGACAAATCTACCTTGAAATACACAGAGGACTCCAGATTGTGCTGTTCTGTCCAGTAATAACAGATGTACAGCAACGCAGACATACATACTGTGTAGAATAGCTAGTACAGTAGTAATTCTTAAGATACAGGAGTCAAACTTTTGACTCAGCTTGCACTGCAGAAGATGCATGTTTTTGCACAGGGAAAGTGGGCGGGGGGAAGAGAGAGAGAGCGAGAGCGCACTCCTCAAGTTCCCTAGACTGCTGCTCACCTACTTTGACCTATACTGACATTCCTTCAACCTAGACTAATATTCTTATGGTTGTTGATGTCCCTTCATAGAATCATCGAATCATAGCAAAATGAAGTTGTACGGAGCCTATAAGGCCATCTTCAAACATTTCATACTTCTGTCCCAAGGTTTCCACTGCTTCCATGTAATCTCTTTCATCATTGGGAATGCATGGGAGCTACAGGGTAGAGGGAGGAAGTCTTTAATTACCTGGAATTGCCACTGCTGGGATGACTTGACTGTAGGCCTCATCAGCCACACACAGGCATAAGTTATGGAATAAGATTTCAGTCAGTGTGATTTCATATGAATCTGATTTACCTATGTAGGGATCTCATTGGAATTAATAGATCACATTGAATTATGGCTTTTAAAGTGTCTATTATTTTTCACTAGATGTGATGCAGATGCCATTGTGACGATAATGTAATCAATGGAAGAGATCAACCGCAAGAGAAATCTACTTTGTAGGAGGTCAATAACTGAGATTTCCTGTAACTATCACTACGTATTTGAGTCCAAGGCAGAAAGGGAACAGAGGAAGTATATATCTGACTATTTTGCTGCTTTTAGAGCAGCTGCCCTTCCCACAGAACCCTAACCACTGGATTCAGTGTTCTGCCAAACGTTTTACAAAAGAGAATGAAGAAAGGGGAAATTCTGCTGAATTTCTCTTCCTGGTTTCCTTTGATGTTCATCAGAACATCTGTGTATCAAAACAAAGCAAAGATCTTTAAAAAAATAACAACACCCCCCCCCCCCCTGAAAACACCTAGCTTCTGTGTGGCAGGCCAGTCCTTGGTTTTTACAGCTATGGTCCCAGCGGAGCTTTGTACTGCTAGCAGGATGAAAACAAGTTCCTAGATGAGGGTGGAGATAGAGGTCATGATGGGTGGGCAGTTTCTTGGACTTAGGCCTGTTGAAATCCCAGCTGGTCAAAAGCAGGCTATCCATGTGTCCTGCTGTACAGAGGGCTGTTATCTGTTGGAAGATGGGCCATCAGAGAACTTCTGCTGAAAAGTGGTCCAGTCCAATTCTAGTTGAAAGATAAAGAACCATAGGAAGGGAGAGCAGGCAGGAGCTTTGAAGTCATACGCTTCTATGATTGTCCCTCAATCTTCCCTAGACTTCCAAACCTAAATCAGAAGCGGCACTTCCAGGGGTCCCCCTCTGCCCCACCACAGGTTTTTTTTTTTTTTCTGGCCATTTCTGGGCCTAGTACAACCTAAATCAAAGAAATTCTCATCAAATTTACAATTCCTCCCAATTTTGCCAAATATTCTCCCATATATTCTGCAGATAGCCTGTCATGTCAGAGAATCTGACACCTGAACAACTTATCTAAGAGTCCTACAGAACTCCAGGGAAAATCAGAAGCCTGTGTTTGTCATAGTTGGCATTTATTCCAATTAAAGGTTTAAATCCAGAATGATATCAGACAACCATTTCCAATCATATCAAAATTCATCAGCATATCAAGGTGTCTTTTCATTGTTGCAATGATTCCAGGCAACATCAACTTTCAAGAACAGAATAGGATAATTTAGTTGGAAGGGGCCTATAAGGCCATCAAGTCCAACCCCTTGCTCAATGAAGGAACTCAGTGCAGAAGCTTTATTTCTACATTGCTTTTTTGTTCCATAAGCACAAAATAAAATCCCAAATATAAAAAACCTTCAAACATCTTACAGATATGAAAAAAACTGTAGGCACATATGCTTAAATATATATGAAAACTAAACTTCAGTTGCAGAGAAATACTTAAATCAAAATTCTGTCCAAAATACAGTAGCATAAAAAAATAAAATAAAATACCAAAATAATGTTTTACTTACATTTAAAAATGCAGGAGCTCACACTGAAAAAGCAAAAGGCAGATAATACATCTCTAACACACATCATTTAAAAGTAAAAAGGACAATTACTTTAACTACTCTCTAGCCTTTAAGCATATTACTTGATACACATGAAAATTATTCTCAGTGCTCACCCAGCCAAACTAGTTTCAATCTATGGAGGAAAATCCATGTTGTCCTTGTCTGCTGCCATTGTTGTTGCCACTGCTACACGGCTTTTGTTGATATCTAGTGTGTGTGGCATGCAGCATGTTGTGTTGAATTGAATTTTGTTCTATGTGTATCTCTCTATACCCTGTTTCCCTGAAAATAAGACCTAACCTGAAAATAAGCCCTAGTATGATTTTTCAGGATGCTCGTAATATAAGCCCTACCCCAAACATAAGCCCCAGTTAAGTGAAACCCCGCCCTCCACCCTTGTGCAACAACCAGAAGCAACAGTTAGAACTGGATATGGAACAACTGATTGGTTCAAAATTGGGAAAGGAGTACGACAAGGCTGTATATTGTCTCCCTGCTTATTTAACTTATATGTAGAATACATCACGCGAAAGGCAGGACTAGATGAATCCCAAGACGGAATTAAGATTGCCGGAAGAAATATCAACAACCTCAGATATGCAGATGATACCACTCTGATGGCAGAAAGTGAGGAGGAATTAAAGAACCTCTTAATGAGGGTGAAAGAGGAGAACACCAAAAATGGTTTGAAGCTCAACATAAAAAAAAACTAAGATCATGGCCACTGGTCCCATCACCTCCCGGCAAATAGAAGGGGAAGATATGGAGGCAGTGACAGATTTTACTTTCTTGGGCTCCATGATCACTGCAGATGGTGACAGCAGCCATGAAATTAAAAGACGCCTGCTTCTTGGGAGGAAAGCGATGACAAACCTAGACAGCATCTTAAAAAGCAGAGACATCACCTTGCCGACAAAGGTCCGCATAGTCAAAGCTATGGTTTTTCCAGTAGCGATGTATGGAAGTGAGAGCTGGACCATAAAGAAGGCTGACCGCCGAAGAATTGATGCTTTTGAATTGTGGTGCTGGAGGAGACTCTTGAGAGTCCCCTACTGCAAGGAGAACAAACCTATCCATTTTGAAAGAAATCAACCCTGAGTGCTCACTGGAAGGACAGATCCTGAAGCTGAGGCTCCAATACTTTGGCCATGTCATGAGAAGAGAAGACTCCCTGGAAAAGACCCTGATGTTGGAAAAATGCGAAGGCAAGAGGAGAAGGGGACGACAGAGGACGAGATGGTTGGACAGTGTCACTGAAGCTACCAACATGAATTTGACCCAACTCCGGGAGGCAGTGGAAGACAGGAGGGCCTGGCGTGCTCTGGTCCACGGGGTCACGAAGAGTTGGACACAACTTAATGACTAAACAACAACAGATTGTTGTACATGAAAAAAATAAAACATCCCCTGAAAATAAGCCCTAATGCGGTTTTTGGAGCAAAAATTAATATAAGACCCTGTCTTATTTTCAGGGAAACACGGTATTTATATTTCTCTCAGATGTCCACACTTTCCCCCAATCTGTCAACAAACTCTTTTCTTTTTTTTATTCATATGTACAAAACATGCAAAAAAAAAAAAAAGACCTGACAAAAATAACACAAATAACAAAGCACAGCAAAACTAAACATCCATACTACAAATATAGATCAGAGATTTCGCTATTGTCTGGTCATCTAAATATCATCAAAGGATTCTAGTGAGCACTGATTCGCCCTAACTATTTCTTCCCCTAAGTTCCTGTCTTTTTCTGGACCCAATTATATATCAGCTTCCAGCTGTCCTTCACAAAGTATCTCGGTTGATCCCGTAGTGCCTCTGAAAGCATATCTAGTTCTGCAATGTCCAGTAGCTTCTTTAATAGCTCATCCATTGTTGGTATTTCTCCATTCTTCCATTTTTGAGCCCAGAGTCACCTAGCTGCAGTGTATGTATACAGTAGACTATATTTTATTTTCATATCAATAATCTCTGGCATTATATTCAATAATAACATTTCCAGTTTAAAACTTAATTTCTGCTGAACAATTTCCTGTGACATTTCCCAAACCAGTAACCAAAATTTTTTTGCTTTTTCACATGACCACCATACAAGATAATAAGTCCCTGGATTTTTTTTACATTTCCAACAAACATTACTGATCCCTTCTGACATTTTTGCCAATCCTACCGGAGTAAAATGCCATCTGTGAAACATTTTAAGGATATATTCTCTAAGATTAACTGGTTTAATCACCTTATAGTTATCTTTCCACATTTTTGTCCAGTCATCAATATCAATATTATAACCAAAGTTTTGTGCCCATTTGACCATCACCTCCTTCACCCTCTCATTTTCTAAATCATACTCTAATAGATATGTATATATTTTTTATTATTTTCTCTTTTGTGTAAATCCATAGTTCATCCACCTGAACTTCCCCTCAAAAAAGCCCCTATTTTTGTCCTTTTTATATCTTGATTCTAATTTCAGCAACAACCTCTTTTCCAGTGCCTGCAACTTATAGGAGTCTGATTCACCAGCAGAAATGTTTTAATTGGAATGTTTAATTTTTTGTATCTCTTGTAACTCAGAATCTGACAGGCTGCTATTATGACAATAAACATCTAAATCACTAACATTTTGCAAAGCCTGGAGCAATAAAGGTGCGTAAAATAAAAGATATGGTATACCATGGCACTATAAAAGCAGAGTACTATAGTTAGAGAAAGTGCAAGTTATAGGACTTGCAAATGTACAGTGACCTTGCTCGGCTGGAGAGCTGGCTACTTGTTTTGCAATGGCATTTTGTAAACTGCTGTTCAAGCCTCATTTTCAAAAGCACTTTCATTTTCAGGGGTTCTTTTCCCAAACATTCCTTAATTATTTTAACACCCTATACATTCAGCATTTCACATATTAACAAACCTTAGCCAGTGGAACCAATAGTAAGTCATGGCTTATTAACATCTGGAAGGGCATACATTCTCTGTCCTTACACTAGATTCATGGCCCCTCTATTCTCCTTTGAGATACCAGAATTGGGCCCCCGGGCTATTAAGAGACTAGAGTTGGCATATCTAACTCCTTGCTTCCAATGGGAATAGGGGTTGGGGAAAGATAACACTGGGGTAAAGATTCCAGAAAGCCATTTACTCACCTCATGCACTGGCCAACATGAGTAAAAGAAAGTTCTGAAGTTGTCTTACACCCAATGTTTATCAAGACATTTACATGGACACATATATATCCAGTGCCCCAGGTATCAAATATTTTGAAAACCTCTTCTTATGTTCTCTCTGTTATTCTTCCCATTCCCCCATCACAAGAATGTGTTGTCTGTACACATTTTCCAAACAATATACCTCAACAATGGAGCCTTCCAAGCCTTCCAGAGTCCACACCCTAGTGACTAGTCAGTTTAATTCTCAGATAATATGGGGAAAATACATATAAACAACAGCATATTAAAGAGGGAAATACATTCACATACAATGCTGCCAGAATTTTTCAGACCTGAGTCATAGTTAGTGTGGGGAGGGATTTGAATTCTAGGTGAGGGGTGGTACAAACTTTGGGAATCAATGTCATATGCCCACCATGACAGCAATGTTATGGGATGGGGAAAGGGAGTGGTCTTTGAAAAGCAAGCAAGAAAATTACTTTTTGATATATTCCAACTTTTACCATAAGTGGTTTGACACTGGCTTAGCCCCACTGACTTCAGATTTATGCCAGACTGAGAGTAAGTGTAGGGCCCACTGCCAAGAAAAATAATGTTTCCCATTGCCATTTCTTAAGGATCTCATTGTTCTTCTAGGCTCCAGCCCTGTGCTGCCATGTGCAACCTATTAGCTGTGTTTGTCAACAGAACTGATCTCCAAAACCCTGGGGGGTGGGGGGGGGGGAGAGGGGAAAGAGGAAAAGCAGCACCCCTTCATGGCAATCCCTTTAGTGTAGCCCAGCCACCAATAACAGGAGCTCTCCTTCACAAAGAGCAGTATCCACCCTGAATGCCATCCGTGACCAAAGCTGCTGCTTTGTTAGCAGACCCATTGATATGCAGAGGTTTGTGGCTGTTCCTTTGGATGCTCTTCCATCAGGAGATCTCCGATAAGCATCAGGGCAAGACATTTGTCTCATGGAAAGGCAGTATTTGGGTGGGCTTCCCCTCCCTTGCATATGCTTTTCTGATTGCAGCTCAACTTCTTCCTGTGAGAGGTTGCCAGGAAGAGAGGGAGAGGCCAGCTCTTCGCTTGGTTCTCATTTATGAATGTCAAAAACTGTTGTACAAAGGATGCAACTTTTTGGGCTGTTGCCAGATTGAGTCAGTTTTGAACGACACATCCAGATCTGATCCAAGAAAGCAAGCCACTGGCAAAAATCAGATGTTTCTCCATCTGAACTAAGTCTGGCATAAGATCAGGCCCTGTATTGTTTTGCAATCGGTAGGCTTGGTTCCATACTATTCTTTGTGGCTAGAAATGCCATCTTTTATTCAGTCACTTATGTGGGTGTGTGTGTGTGTGTGTAGTATTCACCTGCTGATCTTGTTTATGGACTTAACTCTCAGCCAGAATCTTGTTGCATTCACACAGCATGAGGAGACAGTTGTTAACAAGCCTATCTATGGCACCATCTGTCCATCATACTCTTCTGCTTCATTAGGTCAAGCAAATTCTCATGCATCTATTTGTGCACTGAGATGCATGACAGACAGCAAGCTGGAAGGGAAAAACCACTGGACAACTGCCCTTGGATAAGCCTCTTTTTTTCTACCCCTACTGGGCATTGTATTATTGGGGGGGGGGGAATTGTCCCCTGTTTGTATATTACCTTCATTTTATTTTTCCTTTTATAGATGTGTTACTAACGGATCAGAGTTGACTGTTATTATACATTGACTAGATGCTTTTGTAAAGAACATGTAGTTTTATTTAATGTAGCTTGAGCTGGCTAGATAGCTCAGCTGCCTGTGGAGCAGTTGGGAGTTTGATTCCCCACTGGGCCTTCTGTGAGTCTGTCTAGGCTTGAGCAAGTTGCACAGTCTTAGGAAGCCACCAGAACAAAATGGTAAACCACTTCTGAGTATTCTCTAACCTAGAAACCCCTGGAAAGGCTCGCCGTGAGTCAGAATTAACTTGACAGTACGTGCTTATAATTAATGTAGCTTGATTTTATGAGGACGAAAAATGAAATGGTTGGGTGAGACCCCTCACTCTTATGTGAACCATGAAGTGCCCACCAGGGCTGTAACTTGGGGCCTGAGGACTGGGGCTTTGCCTCAGGTGCCAACATTTAGAGGACACCAAAATCTATAGGTTAACCTACTAATGTATGTTAGGAAAGTAAACACTTCCCAGCCCTATTCACATTCTCCCCACTCCCCCACTCCCTTTTCTTTTTGAAACCATAAACTTTTTATTTTGAAACCATAAACTTTTTATTTGTGCAGGGCATCACATTTTCCTCCTCCTTTTTCTTGGTGGTGGATCATGGCCACACCTCAGGGCAGAGAGGGTGGGGAATGGTGCCTCTTGCCCTGGGTGCCTACATGGCTAATTACAGATCTCTCTCCCCCCCGCACACACACATACGTTCTGTGTATCATCCAGGAAGATTTGGCTTGTGTTGTTTCTCACTTCATCTCGCCAGTTTCTTTTGCCACAAAGTCGGTGTCAGCCTCGGCTCATCCTTCTCCTGCAGAGAAGTACTTCATCTCCTGAGTTTGCTAGTTGTTGCTCAAATTTTGTCAAGCATAAAGATGATCTGATTGACATGAAAATGTGGATTGGAAGTCAGCATCGCTGCCCGAACAAGCACACAGTAAGTGACATAGTGGTAGATTTGGAAGTGCAGATTCATATACGGACAGTCCTCAAAGCAATCCCATCTCTATAATGAGAGACCTAAAATGCAGACTGCGGAGAAAAGTCCATATCAACAAGTGAGAAGCAGGTCTTTTGTAAGGTTAATATCTGTTGACTGTAAAACAACCATTGAATACTTTGCATTACAACAGGGATAGCTTGCAAAAATATACCATTCCCAGGAAAATCCATTTCTCTCCTGGCTCCTCTGAGGATTGTCGCTAAATTCAGCAGGGATAGGGAAGCCTGAAGATGAGGTGGATGATGTCAAAATCCCTGCTAATCATAAAGTCCTGAGGCTTTGCACTATGTTGCCCTACACCACTTCAACATCTCTTCAGGCCTGAACATCTGTCGGTGCCTCCAGCTCATACGTAGCTAAAACTCTCTCCCTATCCAGTTGTTGATTTTAAAGAATTGTTTTATGAAAAGGCAGGCATGGGACCTGGAGTCGCAGGACTCACTGTCAAGTCGGACTTAAGTCACACCGGTGACTCAACTCAGGGTTGTTGTTGTTTTTCAATGACTCGGATCCGAGTCGCGACTTGGAACTCACCCACCCCTCCTTTTTTTCCTCGGGGGGGGGGGAGCTTGTTTTTAATAGGGACTCGGACTTGGGGCTTGGGATTCAGGAGTTGGTGCCAAGGACTTGGACTCGAACTTGGGACTCAGACCCAGACTTGTCAGCATCCCTGTGGGAAGGACTGCTCGAGACGAAAAGAGCAACTGCCACCGTGTCTTCTCACACTTACCACTAGCCTAGCAGTTGCAGCTTCCTGAGTATGAATTCTCCACACTACTGCCCACCTTTTCCTCAAACATGCCTTCCCTTCCAAAGCACATCTGGATCTCCCTGCCCATTCCACTTCATTTCCTGCCCAAGCCCTATTGAAACTTTTGAGGATGCTCACCAGGGCCACCAGTTCAGAACAGGATGGGAATAACTGAATTTAAAGAGAGGGAAAGGGAAGCTATAAAACATATTAGAGGCTCTGATTGTACATTGAGTTTGTGTTTCCAGGAGTGACTTGCAAGAGGATTTCCACATTTTATTTTTCAGTGAACAGGAACCCCAAAAGGCTAATGTGGAAAAAGTAGCTTATGCCCAAGCTCTCTTCTGTAACCATATTAAGCTGAAAAGGAACATTCTACATGAGGCACATTTTCCTTATTTATAAAACATGAATCTTCTGTCTTTGTGAAGTCTGGACATCTTATTCCATTCCTTAAAATAAAACAGAAGCTTGATTGAATTCCATTTGCCCACCACAAATCGTTTAAAGGTGATAGTAATCAAGAAAGGCCAGGAGGTGGAGAGTCACTGCAATTCCATTAAGTCACCAGATGTTCTTTCCCATTTCATTGTGTTCTGCTCTATGGTACCATTCTTATATGTTCTATACCAATGCTTCCCAACCTTGGGTGCCCAGATGTTCTTGGACTACAAGAAGCAACAGGACCAGGTAGAGAAGCGACAAGGGCAGTGAGAAGGGGAAAGGGGGCAGGCTGTGGGGGAGGAGGGAAACAAACCAGAACATTCACAAAAAAAGGTCATGGTTTGTGTCGGTTCGGGTTCATTGATTTTGATGAGCCTGAACCAACGAACCAGTGATTTTCCATGAACTTCCTGGTTCGTTTTTCAGTTGGTGCCCATCTCTATTTCTGAATCAAGAATCAGATTCAGATCCAGGTTGCAATGGGCTGATGGGATCTGAGATGAAAACAGCTGTCTTCCAAAATGCTAACACCTTGGTTTAAAAAAATCTTAGCTGGCACACACCTCTAAAACAAATACACTATGCTGGTCTTTCTTATAATGTAAATTACGTATCCCCATTTTCCTTTTGATATATGTTGCTGTTATGTAATTCTGACATTAGCTCATCTATCTTTCCATTTTATAACTACACCTTGCAATTTGTTAGAGAGATAAAAGGGGAGTTGAGGTGTGCCTACAATCAGTTATTTCTTAGAAGGCTAGCCTAGAATAACTGGGCTGTGAGTTATCCTGTGCACAAAGGAAAATGTGAAGTTAATTTTACTCTAGAAGCTGAAAATGTAATAGGATTCCAGGCCTGTGAACAAAAAAGGAAGCATTACAGACTTCCAGCAGATTACTCATGCTCATAAATATTACTATAGAAGTGAATCTATATTGTCTTAGTTTCTCCTTCCCCTCATACTTTCATACCCCATCATGGGGAACAATCAAGATTCACAAGGTAACTTAGATCACAAGTGGTCACACGCACATTGCTTTAGCAAGTGATTACAGTATTTGCTTTAATGTGTTGTGTAGAATGTTTCCCATGGTCACTCACACTTCCAGATGCCAGCAAGTTATTATGCATTATACCCACTGAATGAATTCAAGTTGGCAGATAAATGCCAATGCATTTTATCATTACAAGAATCCTGTGAGGCAGGTCAGGCTGAGAAGGAGCGACAAGGTCACCCAGTTATATGGTGTCCAGAGCTCAGTGGGTTGGAAGCCCTAGCTGTAGAGCCAGAGGTCAGGAGTTCAGTTCCTCACTCTGCCCCACAGGAGCAGTTTAGCCTTAGGCAAGTTGCATAGTCCTACAGCACCACCCAAAGGGGGGACTGGAAAACCACTTTTGAGTACTTTACACCCAAAAGAGCCCACAGAGGGTTACCACAAGATAGACAGTAGATAATTAATTATCATTATGCCATGATTAATTCCAGCTTCACCACTACCTTGAAGATGGCTGGCTAACAGTGAAAACGTGCTGGAGCTAACTCCTAGGTTTTCTTCTTCACTAGAATCGACACATAACATGAAGTTGATTCAAGAGATCCGGGGAGAAATATTCTATGGGGATGTTGCAGTGGGGTATTGGGGGGGGGGGGGTGCACATTGATGACAAGGACAAATCACAATGGAAGTTCAATTTTTCTACAATTAATTGAAGGAAAAGACTCTTGGGTATATGGGGAATGCATGGGCCTGCACATGGTTTTGCTATTAAATTGGAAACACTGCTTAAGCCATAATGAAACAGAAATTAATGATCTAGCCTAGAAGAAATACATTTTTAAATGTTCCAAATGATCTCTAATGCCCGGAAAGCAAGATGGTATGCTTCCTACTCAAGAATAATGAGATGTGTAATCTTAAAATGAGGATGGAATAAATATGGTCCTCCTTTCATTGCTACCACCCAGAATTTATTCCACAGCTGCTTTTCAGCAAAGAAGACCGACCTGGCAACACTCAAAACAAAAAGGCTTAACACAGCAGGCAACTGAAAGAAGGATATTGATAGAGCTGTTATCACCACAGTGAAGTGTTTAAGAGGAAATGAATGCAATGGAACAGCTGTTCTACTTTCTTCTTCTTACTGAGGAATGAGTGTCCGGAGCTTACTCACAGCTAAACCAGTTGTCTTTCTCTGCCCCAGGAACCCATAAGAACAAAAAAGATGATGGGATATACCAGGCCTTTCTAACTTGTGACTCATCACATCAAAAGCATCATATCTATGGTAAATGATCAAAGACTTGATGATGTTCCTGGGTTGTTGTTTTTCTCTATAAAATTATGTTCAATATCCCTCTGTTCTCCATTTTCATGGAATGCTTTGTTCCCCACAAAGATATGAGGAGGAGCAGTGTTAGGACCTAATCACATGGGCCATTTGAATCGTTTCAATTTCCTACTTCATTTTTACCGATACATATTTATGTATAGTCACATGGTGTATAAATTGCTAGGCACATTCACACAGCTTTCTTTTCTTTGGCACATTTCTTGAACTTTGAACAAGTTTTGTAGTCTACATGGGCCATCCCAATGAAATCAGCTCATTTTCCGTTCTGTTTCAAGAGCATGCTGCTCAAAAATTGCTTTTGTTGTTGTTAAAAAATACCCAAATGATATATTGCTGAGGCAGCACCTAAATTTCGAAGGTAATATTGGCAGATGTTTCGTGACACAAGGTTTGCCTTGGCATTTCTTTGGTTTTAGACTGCTTTGTTTTTCAAAGGACACTAAGTGAGGTGTTTCTCCATGTTGACAGGTGAGGTATTTCTCCACGTTGAAAGGCGGAGATGAATGATACAAGGAAGTGATGTAGTGGTAAACTCTTGGAGGAGAGAATACTGATATATCGCTTAGCATTTGGGGGAAAAAGGGAGCGAAGAAGTGCAGTGGCCATGTAGTGCCCATGGTGCTGAAAGACAAGTGGGTGCAAAGTAAATTGACAGCAATGTTCACACACGCCAAACTGAGGTGGACAGAAGTGATTCAGGGATCGGGTCATGTTAAAAAGCCTATGCCAGCAAGGTTGAAAAAAACTGCTTGGTTGGCCAAATGAATCCATTTTACCTGTGCATCATGTGAACGGAAATTTATAAAATGATTTAAATATTGGTAAAATTGATATGACTGTGGTTCTTATGATCTGTGTGATTACACCCTTAGTGACTTTCAGGGAGAAATCAATTCATTTTCAGGAATAGGTTTAGCTTTAAGAGATGATGTGCCTGCTCAAGAGAAAGGAGACCAAAAAAAGATTTCCCACTGTTTAAAGCAGGGACATGGCCACAGCTTGGAAAAGTTACTTTTTTGGCTGATAGCTCCCAGGCTCTCCTAGGCATTAGCTGGATAATTCTGGAGTTTGGGCCACAATAGTAACTTTTCAAGGCTATTCACGTCGTTATCAGCAGCAGCCTGGCAGTGTTGCCTTCACCGTTTGGGACAGAATGTTTGAACAGTAGCTGCAGTCTTGCTGAAAGTAGGAAAGAGTGAGAAAACAAGCCAGGCTACATTGCTCAAGAGCTGCACTTCAGAAAACGCTTTCCATTTCTAACTGTTATGACTATAAAGGATGATAACTTTAAATGAATAACTTACAGACAGAGGTCTTCCTAAACAGTATCATCCTGAATAATTTTATTCAAAAACTAGATTTACTAGCTGTAAGGTAAAGGTAAAGGTTCCCCTTGACATTTAGTCCAGTCGTGTCCGACTCTAGGGCACGGTGCTCATCCCCGTTTCCAAGCCGTAGAGCCAGCGTTTTGTCCAAAGACAGTTTCCGTGGTCACGTGGCCAGCGCGACTAGACACGGAACGCCGTTACCTTCCCACTGAGGTGGTACCTATTTATCTACCTGCATTTGCATGCTTTCGAATTGCTAGGTTGGCAGGAGCTGGGACAAGCGACGGGAGCTCACTCTGTCGCGTGGATTCGATCTTATGATCTTACGACTGCTGGTCTTCTGACCCTGCAGCACAGAGGCTTCTGTAGTTTAACCCACAGCGCCACCACGTCCCTTACTAGCTGTACCTTACAATAATATTAATGGACTGACCATTGTGGACATCTTGAGAGGGAAGGGGAGCATTCATAACTGAATTAATTGCTGGATGCTTTCCTGGGTGCACATGTGATTAGAAGATTACCAGGAACATAATCAGCACCATGCTATTTAAGAGTAATTTCCTGCTTCAGTTTATACCATTGCACTTATGCAAGCACTGATTAGCAGCTAGATTCCTGCCATCATTGAAAATAATACTATCAGGGCAGTAAGAATGCATAGAGCTATTCCCATGGGGCATCTTATCCTCTGTTTAAAAGGGAACGTCACCAGGCTGCTAAGAGTAGCCAAGCTAAAAGCTTCACATCTTTAAGGTTGCTAGGTGTCAAGGCTCTGGCCAAAGTCTCGCGTAATTGTTTTGTTTCAGTGGATTGTTGCAATTTTTTTTTTGATAGTGTGTTGTCTGCCTTGTCCCTAATTCTGTGACACTACATGGGACCTTCCTCTGGGTACCAGGTTTTGGCCCTGAAATCTCAGCGAATGGGATGTGATTGACCTAGCAACTCTACGCATGGCTGAGGAAAAAGAAAGGAAGGGGGACCTCAGCCAGCTCTTCTTTAAATGCAAGTCAGCTTTATTAAAAAAGAAAAGAAATCACTTTTGCTCTCTGATGATTAATTCCATCTTCAGTGGGCCTTTTTAGTTGTTCTGGGGTCTTTCAGATCTCTGTTTTCTTTGTGTCATCTCTTTGAGAAGAAAGGAAATTTCTTGCTCTCAGGATGTTTCTCCTTCGCTCTAATCCCTCCCAATCAGTGTACGGCAGATGTTTCTACAAGGAGTCATTCATCTGACTCCACCCCTGGGTGACCTTCCGAGAGCCAAGGGGTGTGGAGCTTTTTCCTTATTTCCCTTTGTTAAGGACTCCAAAACTTGCACAAAGGAAGCCCCCTCAAGCCAGGGATGTTGTTATTACAAACTAATTTGTTATTTGTTTCACTCATTATTTGAAGAGTGACATGTCACTATTGCCTTGCTAATACATTACTTTTTCATTAAAAAAAAATCACTAAAGATACAAAAGTGGCCTGAAGTCCCCTGAATTGGAGCCCAAAAGTTTGGAAATAACAAGTAAAGTTTGCTTACTACACTCTGTTTAAAAAGAAGGTGCCAACATTGCCAGTCATGTTCTGTTCTAAAAGTAACTGTTTTGGTAACATCATGAACTGTTGTTTTATATTTTATTATATTGTTTTTATTTTATCTATTATTGTTAGCCGCCCAGAGTAGACTTCGGTCTAGATGGGCAGGGTATAAATTTAATAAATAAATAAATAAACTGCTGGATAGTTCAGTGGCTTAAGTCTCTGTCTGTGGAGCCAGAGGTTGGGAGTTCAGTTCCCCACTGTGCCTTCTTGACAGGGGCTGGATTGGATGATCCGTAGGGTCTCTTCCAGCTCTGCAGTTCTAAGATTATTATTATTATTATTCTGGAACAAAAGTTTTAAAGTTACTTTTAAAACTAATTCATTACCATTCTGGTGCCAAACTTCCCACAAATAGTTAATATTATAAGTATAAATTCCCAAAATGTAACTATTTATTTCTGTTTTTTCAAAAGTAACTAAACTGGATATTTTTGTAGCTATTTAAAAATGTAAATGCTATAAGTACCATTCTGTGACAGAGCCAGAGGTTGGGAGTTCGATCCCCCACTGTATCTCTTTGACAGGGACTGGACTTGATGATCCATAGGGCCCCTTCAAGCTTTGCACTTCTAAGATGATGATTGCCTAAAAAGAATCAAATTAAAGGTACTGTCATGACTCATCATTCGTTACTTCAAAAATGAATCAAATTAAAGGTACTGTCACGACTCATCATGTGTTACTTCCAAACTTCCTATAATCCTGATAGTTGGCCCTATTTGAATAAGTCAACAGGCACTGTGGCCTAAAGGCAAATGCTAGTTCTAACTACAGTTCACCCACTGAATCAATGGAAGTTTGTAACTATTGACTTAACCAGTTCCCATTGGGCCAGTAGCCCTGGCTCAGTTGGGATTAACAATAGCATTGAAGCCTGTGAATGCTGTTCTTAATTTTCAATTCAGACACAGACAGGATAAGGCAGGTTGCTTATCTGTGACTGATTCTTTGAGGGGTCATCTATGCATTCACACTAATGGCTAAGCGTGTGCAGGACTAACTCATATGTGTGATGCACAGAGACCACAATAAAGAATTGTTATATATGGGGATGTTCCTCACCCTTTAATTTAGAAGCAAGCTCTGTTCAGACTGATCACCCACAGGGTTCAAGCTGGAGATGTAAGTCTGCATATGAGCCTTTCTCCCTACGTCACAGCATCCTAGACTTCACACATTAAACACTAAGGTTTGTAGAGGGCTCTGTAACTACATTTAGATGAGCATGCTTACAGAGTTCCCATGATAAGGAACAGTGATAAGGTCAGGCTCCCAATGCCATGAGTTCTCTCGCTATGATACAGGTTTTGCTGTGACATTTGGGAATGTGGCTTATATGAGCAAGTGTGTCTTCATCCTTCTGCACATGATCAGGCCATGATAATCTCCCAGAGCTGTTAAAAAATTAAGAAGAGTTGTCCAGATCCCACCAACGATTTGTTTTGCCCAAAATTCTGGCTTCTGGAAGCCTCGCAGGGCTGGACATGAGTGCTTTAACAACCTTGTGCTGGTCTTCTCCAATGGACAGTGTTGATCTGGTAGGCAATATATGCTTAGAAGCCTCAGTCTTTGTCTTCCATAAGTCTTCTGATAGTGCTGTGTTTGCTTAAGAAAACACAGGGTCTTGCTGCAATGACCTCAGGTTTTTAATGCATTACTACAGAGTCACTGGTAATCTGCAACTACCTTTGTTTGTCTTAAAAAGAAGGGACATCTGGAAGCTGTAAGTGCTTGAGAGGTCACATCTGTCCTATTCTTAACTTGCCCTTTAAAGATCCCTCAAGAAGTGAATTCATCTTCAAACGGAGGCTTATTTTTAGGAACAATTTCATCCTCTGTGTATGTATGTGTGTGTATACATGGAAACTATATAGGGAAACTACGTCTAGTCATAAAGCAGCCTGAAGAATTAAGAACTGTGCTATATCCCTTCCTTCCTTAAGAAGGGTTAACGTAGGACATAAGTGGTCTGCTGGTTTGGTGCCAATTTGGTTCCCATCAACATCAAAAGGAGCATCTCCATTAATTTAAATAGCATTAGGATAAAACTTTTGGGGGTGCAGAACTGTCATAATTTGCTTCCATTTCAGGGATAATATAATGCTTAAATCATAGTTCTGCAACAAGAGACTGATATGGCTTTCTGGTACTGGGATATTTTAGTGAAAGTCCAAGTTGACAAGGAGTCATCCTTGTGTAGTTATGTGCCATTGAGTCACATATGACCTGTGGTGACCCTAGTAGAGTTTTCAAGGTATGTCTGATATGTAAGGAGTGGCTTTACCAATGCCATCTCCAGAGTAGAGATGGGCACAAACTGCTGCTTCTGTAGTTTGGTGTGGTTTGCTTCCTGGCTGAACAGTTGATTTGCGGTTCGGTGCCCCATCTCCTCCAGTGGGCGCTCACTCAAAAGCAGTGACAAGTGGGCACCTGCTGGAGGGGGCAGGGCGCCAAACCACAGATCAACTGTTCAGCCAGGAAGCAAACCACACCGAACCAGTGGTTCATGCCCATCTCTATTCCAGAGAGTTTCAGTGGTTGAGTGAGGATTCAGATCTACGTGTCCTGAGTCCTAGTCAATCACTCTATCCACTACACCACACCAGTTCTTGAGTCATCCTTACTGAAATCCAAAAAGATACACCATTCCATGATCAGTGCAATATCCCCCTTATTCTATTCCTTTGCCTTTGCCATTGTTTCTTTGATTTCACTCTAACTCCCATGAAACACTACTTAAAGCTCTAAGTAATTGGGAAAGTAAACATCATTTTTCTGATTGCAGGTTTGGTTGGACCAATCTTTCACTGTCACCTACACTTCAAATTTATTGATTGATTGATTGATTTTATTTATTCGGCTTTTACTCCTCCCATCTAGATTTTAAATGAATCTACTCTGGGTGGCTTACAGTCCGAGCAATATAAAAGCAAGAATTAAAACAGACAATATCAGAACAAAAGAGAGATGAGCAGAGTCCAAGATGGGAAAACACAGAGAACTAAGTGATGGAAGGACCAAGTCTTCAGCTTGTTCTTGAAAACTCCCAGCGAGGGTGCCAGGCAAATCTCAAGGGGCAAGATCTTCCAAAAGTGAGGGGACACCGCCGAGAAGGCCCAGTTTCTAGTTCTCTCCTTCTGGGCCTCTCTCGGGGTCAAGCCCCTCAACCGCCCAGCCTGGCTAGATCGAGTGATATGAGTAGAGCTAGGTGGGAGCAGGCGCTCTGTCAGGTATCGAGGTCCTAAACCGTTTAGGGCTTTATATGTAAGCATTGATACCTTGAAGTCAATGTGGAAACAAATGGGCAACCAGTGTAAGGATGCCAGAGTGGGGGAAATGTGATGATATTTTTTCACCCCGGTTAATAGTCTGGCGACCGTGTTCTGGACCATTTGTAGTTTCCGCATCAATCTCAAGGGCAGCCCCATGTAGAGCGCATTACAGTAGTCTAATCTCGAGACTACGAATGCATGGACCAGAGTGGTGGGTGCACCAACATCAAGATAGGAGCGCAGCTGGGCAATCCGCCGAAGATGTAGGTGGGCAGTGCAGACCACAGACGCTACCTAGGATTCCATGGTAAGTGCTGGGTCAAGATGGACCCCCAAGCTGCGGACCACACTCTTTGTGCTGAGAGTCACTCCCCCAAAAGAGAGGGAGCTTCCCAAACCACTGATAGGAGGGGCACCCACCCTCCGTCTTGTCCGGGTTCAGCCTCAGTCCATTATCCTGCATCTATTGCAGTACACCCCCAGACAGCGCTCAAGGGACGCAACAGCATCCACTGCTGTTGGAAAAAAGGAGATGTAGAGCTGAGTGTCATCAGCGTACTGATGACATGAAGCACCACACCCCCGGATGACCCCTCCCAGCGGCCTCATATAGATATTAAATAGCATTGGAGAGATGATTGAGCCCTGCGGCACCCCGCAATTGAGGAGCCACGGGGCTGGTACATTCTCTCCAAGCTGAACTCTCTGGGAACAGTCCTCCAAGAAGGACCAGAGTAAGGCAAGAGCAAGGCCATCGATCCCCAACTCAGAAAGCCATCCCAGGAGGATACCATGGTCAACGGTATCAAAGGCGGCTGAGATATCAAGGAGAACCAACAAGGACATTTTGCCCCTATCAGCCTCCCTCAGTAGGTCCATCAAGCAGGGCAACCAATGCCGTTTCCATACCGTGACATGGCCTGAAGCCCGACTGGAACGGATCCAGGGCTCCTATTTTGTCCTACTTGTAAAAGGCTCCATATATTCTTAAGCATGCTGATATTGCATGGCATTCCAGCCATATACAAAATAATGCTTGAACGAATGGGTGCTTTTAATGTTAAGTAGTGCTTCTAACCATGCCCACTTATTTGCTTCTTCAGAAGCAAGTGAAAAGCTTGCAGTTAGAGATTTTTAAATATTTGGCCACAAAATAAGCACTGGCTATAAATGTATGAAAGGTCATCTGTTGCTTTCTCATAGAAAGATGAATGGATAATTCCTTGAGTTAGATTCATTTAAGCTGTTTTCAATCAGCGGTTTAGACACTTTTTTATGGGCCTGTCCACCCTGGCATATACAAAATAAATGCTATATGGATTGCTGATGGCACAGTTTGGATTGGGGAAAAAAGACCTCGTCCACAAGTGCTTCTATTTAGAATGAGCCACCCATCCCCTTTAAGAGCTGTTGCACAACTTCCTGGCCCAGTGGTAGGGCATACATTCTTATTGGCGTGCTTATTGTTTAGCCTGTTTAGCCAGCAGATATCAGCCTCCAGCAGCCTCAGCTTCCAACTACCATTGTGGGTGCAGAACAAGAAAAGGGAAGCAGGGAGGGGTAAGGGAGAAAACAGAATGGCACCGACAGATGGAGACAGGAGTGGTGTTAAAAAAAATCACTTCCCCTGACCCTCTGCAGATGATCAGAGGAAGCACTTAATTGGCAGCTGATTGGGCTACAAGAGGTCATTTGCTGTTCGGAGGGGAGGGGTATGCCAAATGGCACATCACTCCTCTCCCTGACCTCAACAGACCCTTTGTATCTGTATCCGTATCCACACCGCAACCAAAACAGTCAGTCTGGACAAGCCGTATGTCACATTTGGCTTGGAGTCCCAATCCAGTGTTCATAGCTAATATACAAAACGATAGCTGATGGTGGGAGGGGCATTTGAGAAAGAAATGTTACAGACAAAAGTGATATGCTTAACCCTTCCACCACTATCCTCCTGAATCACTCCCATCTGATCATTTTTCCTCACTTGGTGTCTGAGAGAATGATGTCCAAGGGAGAGGTTGTAAAGTAGCTTATAGGAAATGGGTTAAGCATACTCTCCATCTTACCACTTTTTCCATGTTTCCTCACTCCCTCTGCCTGTCAAAGCTGGGCTTTGGCAGCAGTCTGGTGTGAGGTTGGATTTGAAATCTGGCAGCCAAGATCAATAGGATCATTATCACAGAAACCAGAAGGCAAGCCTAGAGAACAAGCAAACCATCAGTCCCAAGAGGTGAACCCAGAACATAGAATAGCATTGGTCAAAGAAGACTCAGCTATATCAGGAAGATGTTTACACTTCTGCTTGTCCAGAAAGATCTGATGGACAGGTTAGGTGGACAATGGCTGAAACTATACAGTCAAATACTGCCATGTGAATGAAATGGATAAATTCACTCTTTTTTAAAACTAATCACGAACACAAAGGCCAATTCAAATCAGTCTAGCCCTTTTTGCCCCTGATATAGAGGTGTGTTTTTCCCCCTCTGCCTCTGGGGGCTTCTACTTTTTTCAAGCCAGAACAATTCAATCAGACTTCCCGCCATGAGATCAATTATTTTGTTTACTGAGTTTAGCACTAGGCTGGTTTATCACTATATTGATATACAAGTTTAGTACTAGATCACTTCTGCATGGACAAAAAAAGAGAGATAAAGATAGATATGAAATAGAAACAACTCCGATGAACTGCAGCAGACTCCTGTGTTTCCGAGGGATGTGTGTACATACAGTCATGGCCAAAAATATTGGCACCCTTGCAATTCTGTCAGAAAATGCAACCCTTCTCTCAGAAAATTGTTGCAGTTGCAAATGTTTTGGTACTCACATGTTCATTTCTTTGGTTTGCGTTGGAACAACACAAAAAAAACACAAAATAAACAGAGAAGAAAAGTCAAATCTGATACAATCCCACACAGAAACCCAAAAATTCACTGGCCAAAATTATTGGCACCCTGTCTAAATTGTAAGAAATAATTGCTTTTCAAGCATGTGATGCTCTTTTAATTTGTATTTAGACACACCTGTCGCAAGTAAGAGGTGTGGGGAATATAGTAATCACACTTTCAACCAGTTTAGATGGAGAAAAGTTGACTGTGTTCACTGTGCGCAATATCATCAAGAGGTTTACAGCCCATGGCACTGTAGCTAACCTCCCTGGATGTGGACGGAAGAGCAAAATTACTGAAAAATTACAACAAAGAGTTGTTCAAATGGTGGATACAGAACTCAGATTAACTTCCAAACAAGTTCAAGCTGATCAGCAGACACAGGGTACAACAGTGTCAGCTCACACTATCCGTCACCATCTGAATGAAAAGGGACCCTATGGTAGGAGACCCAGGAGGACACCACTGCTGACACAAAGGCATCAAAAAGCAAGACTGGAGTATGCCAAAACCTATGTGACAAAACCACAATCCTTCTGGGAGAACATACTGTGGACAGATGAGACAAAAGTAGAGCTTTTTGGTCAAGGACATCATGGCACTGTTTACAGAAAAAGAAATAAGGCATTCAAAGAAAAGAACACAGTCCCTACAGTCAAACATGGTGGAGGTTCAAAGATGTTTTGGAGTTGCTTTGCTGCTTCTGGCACTGGATGCCTTGACCGTGTGAACGGTATCATGAAATCTGATGATTACCAAAGAATTTTGGGGAGCAACGTAGTGGCCAGTGTCAGGAAGCTGCGTCTCCACCAGAGGTCATGGGTCTTCCAGCAGGACAATGACTTGAAACACACTTCAAAAAGCACTCAGAAATGGTTACAAACAAAGCGCTGGAGAGTTCTGAAATGGCCAGCAATGAGTCCAGATCTGAATCCCATAGAACACCTGTGGAGAGATCTCAAAACAGCAGTTGGGAGAAGGTATCCTTCAAATCTGAAGGCCCTGGAGCAGTTTGCAAAAGAAGAGTGGTCCAAAATTCCAGTAGAGAGGTGTAAGAAACTCATTCGTGGTTACAGGAAGTGATTGATTTCAGTTATTTTTTCCAAAAGGGGTGCTACCAAATATTAAGTTAAGGGTGCCAATAATTTTGGCCAGTGCATTTTTCGGTTTCTGTGTGGGATTGTATCAGATTTCACTTTTCTTCTCTTAACTCTGCAAGGGTGCCAATATTTTTGGCCATGACTGTATTTGTAAGTTATAGAGAATTTTGGAAAACTGTTGCTTTTCCGAGGCACCATGCAAGATTGTAAACCACCCACCAGCTTTACAATAAACCAGTGAGCTGCTGAGGATCAGCAGAGGGCAGGATCAAAAGGAGGAGGATTGTGGACTGTGGCATGGATCAAACCGCATCAGATTCAAGGCCAGTGTAGACACCAGTTCCTAAACAATCCACAGTCTCCAGGGGATCATCTAATCCAAACAGAAGCATAAAATAGGCTGTGAATCAAGCCACAGCAAAGCTGAATCCCTCCAATTTGGCTTCCCTGCGTACTCACAGTCAGCGTGAGTCTGAAAAGCTCTTTGTTGAGAAGCTGCTACCAGCAGTTCTGTGCGTGTCCACATGGGGCAGGTGCATGCAATTTGTGTGAACGTAGAACTGCTCAATAGCTCAGTCATTTAGACATCTGCCATGGAGCCAGAGGTTGGGAGGTCGATTCCCCACTGTGCCTCCGTGACAGGAGCTAGACCCATAGGGGTCTAGTCTGCAGTTCTAAGATGATGATGATGATGATGATTAGAGGATGCTCTGACTTATGCTCTTTCACCACTTATGCTCAGTGGTTGTCTAACCCATTTTGAAACCAACCAAATCGGCAGCTATCATTATATTTTGTGACAGTGAATTCCACTGTTTAACACTGTGTGAATAAATACTTCCTTTTGTCTCTTGTGGATCACCCATTATCAGCTTCAGTGTAAACCCCCAGGCTCTGGCATTATGAGAGAAGGAGAAAACACTTCTCACTATTTACTTTCTCTGCACCATGCAAAATTTTATACATTTGTGTATAAAATGTTCTGTTCCTTTGGAAAATCCATGTTCATAGAAAAATATTGGAGAAATCTGCCAGTCCATATACATGGGCACAATTATAATTACAACAACGTCTGCCTTTTCATATAGTGAATTTTGCAGAGGGCAAATTGGTGCGCTTATGAGCAGTAAGGATGAGTTTTTCTCTCATTATACAACCAAATGGAATCTGTAAGCTTGGATGTCTGTAGCCTACAGAGTTAAGATCTCTTACATTGCATGAAGCCAGATGGACCTCCACTGGCCAAACACCTGCGGGAGTGCATGTCACATAAATTATTCCCATAAAACTCATCCCTAAGTATTCACATATGTCCAAACTTGTATCCAAAGCACACTCAGAGACAACAAAACAGATGAATACACATATACCCATACAGACACAGATAAACAGAATGATTTAGATGTGTCTTTGAGACATTGTAAAATTGAAATTGAAATGGGTTTCCTAGGGCATACTAATTCAGTACACAGATAATATAGTAGGGTTTCCAACATGCATGCAAACATCTACACTTGGAGATATTGCCATATGCACAAACATAATTCTTTGGCATGGGGAACATACTCTGAGTTCCATCTGTGCAGTAGAGCTATTCAGAGGCTGGAACTGCACCCTGGATGTCAAACCTAATGATTACAAATGTTTTTATGACAACATTACAGATCTCTCTTGTGGCATTCATGGACTACATTCACCAGTCAATGGATCTGAGTTAAACAATTTACTGCTACTTGTAAAAAGCACATCATGTCATAAAGCCATGAGAAATTAGGAAACCGGGTGGGAAATGCTGCTCAGAAGCCAACACATAAACAAACATCAGGATTCATTATCCAGGAACAGAGGGGCTGTAGTGGCTTTAGCCTATCAAGGCTAGTCTTACCATTGGAAAGAGTGAGGCACTTCTCTCAATCAGAGATTAGAGGGCCAGTGTGGTGTAATGGATAAAGGGTAATTAGAAGTCGTTTACCATTCCCTTCTTCTGGGGGCACCCTGGGATGTGCATCTTGCCCAAGTCCATCCACACAGGCTTCTCCCAAGAGGCACAGGGGGGAATCAAACTCCTAACCTCTGGCTCCACAACCAGATACTTAAACCATTGAGCTATTCAGCCAGATGACCATGATAAAACCATTCCTTAAATATTTCATACACTTTAAAAATCCTATCAGAGATGCTGTAGGTCAGATGTAACGATATAAGATGCCTCTTGCATGCATGTGTGTTGTGGGACTGATGCCAAAAACTGAAGTGAGTTCTGCAGAACCTTCATTTCTTGGAGCATTGCAAGAAATCACACTAGCTGAAGATAAATTTACTTATGCTAACTCATCCAGCACAATGTTTTCTTCCCTGCAAGGCAGAACTTCTTAATCCTTTGCTGAGGAGCCCCTTGCGCACTGCAGAGAATTCTGAGAAGTGATTCAGGGAATACTCTTAATTCCCAGAAGTTTATGGTGAAGAAAAGAATTGTTTCAATCTGTTTCAGCAGGTATGCCCCAGCATTCCCCACATTAGAGTACATGTCGGAGCTTCAGTTGGAAGGCAAAAGGGAAAGCAGTTCCTAATTAGTGGGATACTATACAAGTTTGTTTAGAAATCTTTATCGTGTGCCATCAGGTCAATTCTGCCTTATGTCAGTCCTTTTCGGGGGTTTCTAGGTAAAGGATACACAGAAGTGGTTTACCATTTCCCTCCTTCTGGGTGCGTCCTGGGACTATGCAGATTGCCCAAGACCACACAGGCTGGCTCTTCTGGGATACACAGTGGGGAACTGAACTCTCGGCCTCTGGCTCAGAAATCAGCCCCACTGAGTTCATCTGAGCGCTCCAGCTAATGGAACACTCTCCCATGGGAGGTCAGGTTGACCTCCACTACTACCACCACCACCCAATTTTCTTTTGCTTGCAGGCAAAGACTTATCTTTTAGCCAGGTTTTCAGTTACTGAATCACTCTGCTGAGAAAGAAATTCTAATGCAGGATAGTACACATTTTACTGCTTTTAAAAAACTTGAGCCACTGAAGAGTCTGTGTGCAGCCTGCAGGTTCAAATTTTTCCCCCAATATACAGAAGTGCATGCTGCAAGGTATAAGCTTAGAAAAAACACCATGTAGGTTCATAGGATGTCTTGCCACTTCTACTGATGCTGTTTACACAACTCATTGGAAGAGAAACCCATCTGAGGGAAAATGGTAGTGATTAGACTTTCAGCCTTTGTGTAAGAATCACACAGGCTAAGGAATTAGGGTTAATACATGTATTGCTTTCTATTCTTCCTGACTCAAGGAAACAATACTTTCCTCTCATTGTTCCAAAAATTCTTGTAAACGTTGAAGAAAACAGTCAGTGTATTCCCTCTGGTCTTACACTTCTTTTCCTGCTACTTAAGTTTGCTGTACCTGACAAAATACAGCACAGCAGCCAGCTACAATAGTTAAAATGGAAGAGGGAAGAGTCAAGTATCATAACTCCTTGTAGAAGAAGGCAGATAAATAGGGGCTTGCAAGGAGGACCCAACCAGCTGGCTGAGGGACACATAGTCTGATTTTTTAAAAATATTTTTTTAAAGGAAAATGGAGACATCTACAGGCCACTTTGTGTCTTTATATTTGATCATTCTTCCTTGATGTTTTACCATGAAGGAAAATCTGTAGAAAAGCCCCATAAATACTAAATGGCATGTCCAGGGTGGGGAGCTGATTCCTGCGGCCCAAGAGATAGTCAAGCATAAAATCCTTGCACAGTTGTTGTATGGTATCACTGTTTGGATTAAGGGTTTTAACCCCTCCATTGAAAGCGCCTTATCAAATACCTTGCAATCCTTATTTGCGATGCCAAGTTGCGCCTCTTCAGCCAGTCTGCGGCTTGAAGCTGGTATGCCCTCAGTAGAACGCCAAGCATGGCTACATGCATTTCGTTATTGGTTAAAGGTGGTCTATGCCCCAATAACCAGTGGCTACCTATACTATTTGCAGAAAGATGTCTTTGCCAGTTCATGGCATAAGGGATTTATAGAAAAACTATGTCTCTTAGGCTTCTCTGTGGATTTCTTACTGAGACAGCTTCAAGGTAGCATTAAGCCAATACTTATGCAATGTATCAAAGATATAGACCTTCAGCACTCTCTAGCTTGTGCAGACAGGACTTGCTCACCACTGTGTTTTGGCCTAAATTTTAACTTCCCCAAGCCAGCTAACTACCTATACCAAACTACAGCACCGAGATATCGCTTTGCCTTTTCAAGGGCTAGATTTAACTGCTTTCCCTCGGCCCTTTTTAAAGGGTGTTTTAATAACACCCCATACGGTGAAAGGATTTGTCCCTGTGGGAAAGAAATTATTGAGACCTTGGCGCACATCATTTTAGAATGTAGCTTATATAGGAACGAACGTATTTGATATCTTGGTTCAATCATGAGTAAATGTACTGGTCTACTTCTCACAGGCTATCTGAAGTTTCTGTTGTCCGGAGAGAATCAAATAATAACACAGTTAGTGGCTAAGTTTTTATTTTCAGCTATGAGAATTCGCAAAACACTATAGCAAGATTTTATACTAGACTATGTATTTATTCTATGTATTTATCTTTGTATAATTTGGGTCTATGACAACATGATAAAACTTTACTAAATGGCAGCGGATAACATTTTGTTGTTTTTAACATAGATGTTAGTCTTTCCCTTTCTTTTTTTAAATAAAGCTCCTCCCAAATTGGTCATTACATATCAAAATACTTTTAAATGGTAATTGTCCACCTCGGTCCCAGACCAGTACATTCTGATCTTCCCTCCAATTTTGGTAGTCATTTGTTCTGATTGGCTTTTCGGAGAGATGTAGGGCAAGTGTTGGGCATTATCAGCTCTTCTAGTTCACAGACTTTGCTGTCTTTTGGTACACCATTAAAATGTGTACTAAATGATCCCACACACACACACTACCTGGATCAAAGGCACCTTATTCCCTCTTTCCTAACATATGGATGCCATTCTGAGCCACTGCAGTGCACCTGTCCTCCTGCAGTTAGAGCTCAGTCACCCAATGATTCTTCATCTCACTAACTGGAAATGTTTATGAGCACAGGAACATGAGTAGGTGTCTTGTACTATATTAATGGTCTGTCTAGCCCAGTATGGCCAATGGCTTCTCAGGAAGGGTTCTTCCCTAACCCTACCTGGAAGGGCCTAGTTTTCCCATCCTGGTGATCTCCTACTGGAGTTCTTACCAGGCCCAACCCAGCTTCCAAAATCAGATGAGACTCGTATGTTCAGGATAGTGATGTGAATCTCTCAGTATCTCACTCTTTGTGAAAAAGAGCCAAAAATCCTCCTTTTCCCCCTCAGAAGAAGACCACCCACCTCTCTCAGATGTTAGGCATAGACCTAGTTAGGCCACAAAGCCTTCAAGTTTAAGCCTTTCTCCCAGGTGAGCCACATTCAAATGTCTGCCAATAAGAAGGAACTCTTAGAAAAGAGGATTATGGGATCTGCAGTCCAGAAATTCTGAATGGAACCTTCCCAATTGTCGCTCTTCTTGCATTTGCAGACGTGCTGAAACGTGACTGCTGACTATGTACTATCCAGGAAGGAACTAAGGATCTGAATGATCTCAACAATTAGTTGGTGCCATCCTCTTGATGTAGGATAGAATGGTCCATTGGGGTGTGAAGCAACAGTCTTTTTGTTTCCCTCTGGTAATGCCAGGAACAGAGGGCAGTCTGACTCAGCTGTGATCTCACTCCTCAGATGGTTTATTATTCTGCCGAGATACTTCAGCATAATCTTCGCAGACCCTAAATCATTGCAACACTCTTAGCACTGTCAACAACACACTACACACTTTCTGGAAATGGCAGCAGTGTTTCTCTCCTCTACTTTGAGGTCCCTTCCAGAAGGTTACTGGCAACAGAGGGTGTAACTTGCTCTGTCATAAAGGGCCTATTAGAAAACTGGACCCTGCATAAAAGAAATGTTCACCCAATTTTTTATTTTAAAAAATTGCAACACCCATGCCTGGAGGAACACTAAATAAAGCAATAACAGGAGGAAAGCAAGACAATATGGGTTTAAAAGAAAGTGAATGGGGCAACAGCGTTTTGAGCTCCATTGCCATCTGAAATGTACTGAAGTGAAGACAACGCAAGACACATCTCCCGTTAACAATGCTGGGGATTAGGTGTGCCGGCCCCCCATGTATTTCAAAATCCATGTATAAGTCTTATGCCCCCCAAAATATAACTACACAGTATTAACAATTGATTCATACACAGAGAGAGAGAGAGAGAGAGAGAGAGAGAACGTTATTAGCCGCCCAGAGTAGACATGTGTCTAGATGGGCGGGGTATAAATTTAATAAATAAATAAATAAATTATGAGTTTCCTATATTAAGTGTACAGCATGCCCAAGCATACTCCCCAGTTGCCACGTGGAGCCACCATGCCAGGAGAGGGAGCTAGCTGGGTTGCTACCCTAGGACCAGGGCCAACACACCAACAACAGCAGCCTTGGTAAGTCCAAGACCCACCTTTCTCAGGCCACTTCCTGGGGACAAATAGCAGCACAGTATTTATTAAATATTTATTTATTTATTGAATGTTTGTTCGGTTTTTTTAAAAAAAAAAACACATGTGTAACTAAAACCATGCTACTCAAACCTGTGCAATTCAAAGGAGAAGTGTAGTGAGAAATTAATCCATAAATGCTTCCAGAAACAACCAAGCACACCCACACATGCACGCATAAAAAAAATGTGTCCCTTGTCATTTAGGAGTGACAAGGAAATAATGTAAAGTTTGAAAAGTGAAATCCCTTTAAAAATGCGCTTTGAAAAATTAACTTTAAATGTTACTCATTGCACCAATTTTTTTTAACTACTTGGGTTTTTTTAAAAAATGTGGCTGTGTTCCATCCTCATTTATCACACATTTTAAGTAATTATAAGCAACAATGATACTTGTAACTAGTTGCTTAGATGTTCTGCTATCCCCCAATTTGACATAGGAACATGATACTATGCGGTTTGGCTGAGCAAATCTCATGCAGAAGGCAATGAGATGATGTCATGGGTCCTTCAGCTAATGAACAGAAAGTTCCTAATTTGTATAGACTACAAAATTGTTGTGGGTTTTTCTTTTTAATGTGCATATAGAGTTAAGAGCTTTAACAAGGTGTTTTATTGCCCAACATGTTCAACTGTTGTTGTCACAGTTGTAGCTTGTTGTATACAAGACTCCCTTGATCCAACATCTGACGTTTTGTGCATCATCATGGGGCCTTTCAAGACTCCTTTAAACTTAGGCTGCACATATTAAAAATATCATCAAGGGGGCCATGAGAGCCACTTGTGTTGAAAGCCCCCTACCCACATATTTTTTTCTGAGAAGATTTATAATGTACATTAGACATGGTGTTCACCCGTGAAATCAAGAGAACGCTGCAACTTTGACAAGCTTTCCCTTGCGCCAGTAAAATTAAAATATGTACGCCTTGAATGTTGTCATAGAAACATGTGGGAAATATTAAAATAAGTGAATGTGATGAACCGGGATAATTTATACTTCTCCCCCTGCTTACCTCACACATCGCTAATATAAATCATCCTGCCCATGAGTGCAGTGCAGAGATTTGTCTGTCTTCAGCTTTGAGGTGTTTGATCAGGCAGAAGAAGAATAATGTTTGGGCTGCAATTAATCCATATGCCTTGCAGACATCAGTTCACCTTCAACGAAACTGTTCCAAACTAAATTGTTTGTTGAATGCTTAGAAGTCAGTTTTTCTTCAGGATTATTTCATGGAGGTGGGGGGAAAGCTCTTTAACCCAACTCTGTCCGGATTTGGCTGCAATACTTCATTCACTAACCAACTGGGGTTTATTTCTTACATTTATAGGCTGCCTTTCCTTTGAGTGGCACTGCCAGTGGATGGCCTGTCACAATATTTTTCAGAGCAGAGTTGGGCATTGACTTTAAGAAAGGAGCTCACTGAACCTCTGTGAGGAGATAACACGGACTCTGCCGACATTCAGCAGCCTCTAACAAGGCGTTTGGGGCAGAGACAACAACAGTTCTCTGTGGTGTCACATGGTGCCAGAGAAGTGCCTACGGAACCATAAAGCATGTAAGAGATCATATAGATAGGGGGATATCGGTGAACGTGTCCTTCAGCCTTCAGGTAATTGAACAGGATATTTGACCAATGTGGGGGTGGGCATGGCTTGTTTGAAAAAAAGAACTGCATTCTGCCCTGGAGGCATGATTCTCCCATCAAAAATGTAGGACCGATGAAGGCAATAAGGCCACAAACACATGGCCTAAAGACTGCACGATCCCCTCACCCTGCCATATACAAAATTGTCAGGGAATCTATTCCCTCTTTGAAGAGGGTACATGCAACTCTCAGCTGGAAAAAAAGAAGAAGCCATCTATAGTTTGCACCCTTTGGAACATAAAACATAACATCAAATATGGTTCCCCCACCGATGGATGGATGTTAGGACTTCTAGTATGGTGCTATATTTATCTTTATTCTCTTGGAAAGATAAAAAGATTAAAGAACTTGGAGTGAAGTGGAGAGTTTCACATGGAAGAGGGTGATGTCAGGACCTCCTCAATTCAATTCCACAAATCAGACAGGATGATGGGTTGCATTTGCACAACAAAGCAGCCAAAGGTATCTGGAAGCACTCTATGTCAAAATTAGCAGCCTAGATTAGGAGTGAAAAACCCATGGTTTCAAAACCCCTGGGGGAGGCTGACACAGCCCAAAAGAACCCAGAAGAACCAAATGGAACCTTAGCAAAAGAAAACAGTTTAAAATTGTGTGTCCGGTGGAGGGTTGTTAGTGGATGCCAGAGGTCCCATTTTACCTACCCTTTCTTAAGTGGTTTTCCTAAAGGATTTGATCAAAGCCCAGTCAGACCTTGGAAAAGTTACTTTCTGGACCACAGCTCCCCAAATTATGCATTGATCATGGTCACGATTTAATGTTCTGGGAGTAATACAGAAAGCAGCTTTTCAGAATCCAGTTCAAACCTTCTAACAGTGAATGATCGATGCATATTAATGGGAAGATGTCTTAATGGCAGTAGGCTCTCATCAGCCTCCGGACATGAATTCCAGACACGAAGATTAGGGTCAAACCCAGCTGGCATCTCATTGTTTCTCATCAATCTTGCTTGTGTTGCCTTAGTTGCATCCACAAAAATGATTTGAAAGGGCTAAATGTATTGCAGTTAGCAATTTCTAGATGTATCAGTCATGGCAACCAGATGGAAGAACCCGTTTTTTAAAGGAGTACTCTGTCTTAGCCTATCAATATGGCAGACATACAACGAGGGTGCTGGAAACAGGGTGTTGGATTAAACATATTATCTGATTTGGCAGAGCTCCTCCTGTGTTCTTATTTTAATACCCTACACTCTTTTCAAATAAGCCACATTCATTCTCTAGTGGTTTTCAGTAAAACAGAAGTTTATTTTCTGTACTTTGTTAAATGCAGTGTTTTATTTCATTTTTACAGTTATCAGCGTTCTGCCTTTGTTGGCTGGTTTACTTTTCAGAAAGCACATTAAACCATTTCTAACCCAGACTGGTGTGTGTTTTTTTACTACTTTAAAGCAAGGCATGTTTCACTAAGGGATTTTCTAAGATCTTCTGGCATTCTGGTTCTAAAGGGATCATAACTTACCCACAATCATTGCAGAAATAAAGGTATCTGTTGGGGGAGAGGGGGGGCATTTTAGTTGAAAGCCATTTGGCTGTGCAGTGTTGTTTATACACATATGATTAAGGCTCAAGACATTAAACTGTATTTCTTTCTCTGTGTTACTTTCTTTACACTATAATTTAAGCTTCCGTTCCCCCATGCTCTTAAATTATTGTTCAGAACAAAGCCAAAACATGAAACATCTCATCATCCAATCCTCTGATTAAACTCAAAGAGAAAGTAATATATGATACAGTAGAGACATTTAATTATTGACGCAAATAAGGTCCAAGGAGACATGATATACAAAGCCCATGGAGTGCATCCCTATGGTATTAATTTATATTTTAATGCATGTTTGGATAGCTCCTTTAGCTGGCTTTTCATTATTCAGAATCCCACCGGCATTCTCATCCCATCTCAGTTTTATATTGAATTGCAAGGATTTTTTTTCCTTACTGAACACACATTTTTGTTCGGTGTTTCCCCCCCCCCCCCAGGATCTACCAATTTTGAGTAATTTTTTTCCACTTATGTATGTATGCTTTTCTGTACAGATTTCCTCACTGATAAAATGTATTTATGCTATATTAAAAATATGCATGCTTTTAGTATAGTTTATGTGCATTTTTTTTCTTTGCTAAAGTGGTTGGGAATTCGGTTCCCCACTGTGCCTCCTGTGAGTAGAGCCAGCCTGTGTAGCCTTGGGCAAGCTGCACAGAAGAAGGGAATGGTAAACCAATTCTAAGTATTCTCTACCTGGAAAACCCTGAAAAGGGTCACCATAAGTCAGAATTGACTTGACAGCACATGATGATGATTAACATGCATCAAACGCCTTGGAAATACATTTTTGTAAGGCAAGATGTGTTTTCATCTTGGGATATGTAAAATGGTTATTTTTATAGGGAAATGTGAACTAAACAAATGTCTTTTCAATCCCTCATGTGGAAGAATGTGTCTTTTGGTATTAAGTAATTTAGCACATTTCTAATGTTCAAATTAAAAAGTGAGACAGAAAAGCAAAGAGACAAGAACTTTTAATCACAGTTTGGGTTACTCTACGCATTAAATCTCTCTGGATACTTTATTTGTAGGGAAAAAGCCCAAATCAACCAGCAAAAAACAACCGTATAATTTTCAAATCCAATGCTCAAAGAGACACAGTGCTTTTGACAGCTTGAAATACATACCATTTGTTCATGGAAACATAGATCTGGAAGAGACTAAGGTCATCTAGTCCAACCCACCATCTAGGATCTACATGGCAGGAGACAGCTTCCCTTCCATTTTTATCCATTGGTCCTAATACTACCTTGTAAGACCTTGTCCACGCAAACATGTTTGCTCCACTGCCTCCATAACAGGTTACCAGAATATCATCATGTTTCCCATCATAAAGTTAACAAAACCACAAAACTTCACATATAGCTATGAATAAGCTACTTCTCACACTTAAAACAAAAATCCATTTACATACTGGGGGCTAAGTTTGTGAATCATATGTGTACAATACGATTCTGCTGTACATGAGAATAATTCAGTAGGTTTATATTAACCACACTTATGCAGCTGTCATTAGGAAAAGTAGAATATAAATCAAATTAATAACTACTATTCTAATAGTTCTGATTATGCGCACTTGCTGTCAAGCTGGGACAGAAACCAAGACACACTCCTTTGTGTCTCTTTGGGAATCGGATTAAGAATTCTGTAACTGAATAAAAATATAGAAAACTCTCTTATTCTGAATCAGATCATTAGTCCACCTAGCCCTGGACTGGCATAGTATTTCCTCTGAATCATCCATCCAAGTATTAACCAGGCCCAACACTGCTTAACTTTTGAAATCAGAGATCATCATGGAAGAACATCACGATAGTCATAGATCAAGCAGCCTCCTTCTGAATTATACAAAGATATGTCTCTCTTTTGGTTAATTCAATGCAGCTCCCTTAATGTTTGGATATTCCTTGGGTGCCATGGCTATGGGGATTATCATGATGGGTGCTTGCACTTTGAAGTATACTACTACATTGACAATTCTTTGCTTCTCCTCATTTGTAATTTCCATCAGAAAATTGGGGACTGCAAGAAGAAATTGCAAAAGTGGTTTAGGCCACTAGATGCCAGCATTTCACTCTTGTTTCTAAAAGCTGTGCCTAATTCACTCTAACACATTATCAGGATTAAGGTGGGAGGATGCTGCTAGGTTTAGAAAATTGTGACTTACACTACAAAACCTACAAAAATAGGGAACTAATATACTGTTTTCGCTGTAGGCAAAACTGTCCTGATGAACACTTGTAATCTCCCAATGAGCCTAAATTTTGTAAAATTAACTTTTCCCAGTTTGAGTATTCCACTTCTATTGCTAAGATCACAACCCAAACGAACATGTCTTTTGTTTAGCGGCTTTCATAGTTGAATAATTTGGAAGTAAAGACTCATCAATTGAGATTTACCTGGACCATGAATACCACCAGACAAACGTATATACACATGTGCGTGCGCGCACACATCTGTATCAGACTGCTTTTTTCTTTTCAGCAGAAAAGCCAGTCACCAGTTCTTGCCCTCCTTATCTATTTAAAGACTCCATTCACATGAGGAATTAGCACGACAGCATGTACACTCACCTAGAGCAGTGGTTCCCAACCTTGGGTCCTCAGATGTTCTTGGACTAAAACTCCCAGAAGCCTTCACCACTAGTTGTGCTGGCCAGGATTTGGGGGAGTTGTAATCCAAGAACATCTGGAGACACAAGGTTGGGACTCATTGACCTATAACATCTCTTTAGACTGGTGATATGGCAGGAACTACATCCTTACTTAGGCTTTTGGAGGATTTAACAACCGTGAAAAGCATTGGATTCCCTCCCACTATGGCATCTGATGATGTTGGCCACACGGCTGGCCCTACCAATGGACCAAATGAGGCAGACACCTGAGGTGTCTGTGGTGTCATGAAAGGGCACCAAATTCTTTGTTGAATTTCCTCACCCTTTTTTCCCTTCAAAATCTATTTCATTTCTTACTATTGCACTATTATTTCAAGGGAAGGATAGAGATGCATGCGGTATGTTCATACACACATACAGTTGAAGTGCAAAACTCATGTTCCTGCAGTCTAGGACTAATACTTTTTATATATATAGTTATATATATTATATATATATAGTTTATATATATATATAGTCCCAGCTTGACAGTATATATATATAGTTATATAGTTAACTATATAGACTGGTGATATGGTCCTCATTTGGTCCAATGGTTGGGCCAGCCATGTGGCCAACATCATCAGCTGCCATAGTGGGAGGGAATCCAATGCTTTTCACGGTTGTTAAATCCTCCAAAAGCCTAAGTAAGGATGTAGTTCACATCTGCTTGTCAACTTCTTTGCAATTGCCTTCCTATTGTTCTGTGATCACCCCCATCATTAGCCTTCCTTTTGTTTCGTGATCACCTACAGGTCTTATATTAATTTCTGCTCCAAAAAATGCATTAGGGCTTATTTTCAAGGGATGTTTTATTTTTTCCATGTACAACAATCTACATTTATTCAAATACATTCATGTTATCTTCTTCTGGTTGCTGCACAATGGTGGAGGGTGGGGTTTCACTTAACTGGGGCTTATTTTTGGGGTAGGGCTTATATTACGAGCATCCTGAAAAATCATACTAGGGCTTATTTTCAGGTTAGGTCTTATTTTCAGGGAAACAGGGTAGTTAATGACTGCGCTGAACAACTATAAGAAATATAAGAAACAAGCGCAGCCTTTATTTGACGTAGCTCCGAACATGACAAAAATATAACTAAAAAGACATGAGACTGGTGGTTTCTCACAGCAAAAGCCCAGCTGAAGAAGTACAGCTGTCTCTAGAGCCGAGGTGGAGTGAGTGAGCGACAGATGGGACTGTGGAGATGCACCAGGGCTTTTCCCAGTGCAGGAGGCCTATGGCTGCTGGATCTGAGGCTTCCAGGATTGGCGCATTTAGCCAGTAAATCAAAGAGGCAAGTAACCAGATGCAACTAAGGCTGGTAAATGGAGAAAGGCTAGAAGAAGGGCTGACTGCCTATGTAGGTGTGTGCGCCTCCCACTCCCATGTGGGTACGAATCCAATGACAGAAAGCAATGCTCTCGGACACCAGCTCCTGGCACGCTCCTACTCACTCCTACCTGAGGCAGCAGCAAATGAGGAAGAAAACGAGTAGGATACCCATGACATGCCTCTGACAGCGGCAAAAGGGTGACAGGTTCTCTTGCTGCCATATCAGGAAGGCTAATGAAAAGGTGTCTTGCTTCTGCCATTGCATGTCACCCCCTCTCCTTCTGTCAGAAGACATGGCCAGTCCCAAGGCCTTGAGCTGCTGAACCAGGACAGAGAAAGAGCAATTAGGGGGAGAACAAGGAAAGAAGTGCCAACCAAAGGAAGCTACTTTCACTGCTGATCTCTTTACTGCCCCTGATCCGTTGGGAGGTTCAGAGGTTCAGAACAGAAAAGATGAAACAATGTATTTGTAACACAGGAGGTGCAGCACTTTCCTGATATAGCGCTAAATCAGACAGAGTAATTTAAAAAAAAATTAAAATGTTGTGACCAGAGACAACAGAAGAGGAACGGTTGATCTCACTATTCACTGCCATGATACGTCATATCCCGCTTAAGAGCTGTAGCTGTATGTTGTGTAGATGGCCCAAAATATATCAGATTTAACTGTCCCAATAGCAGGACAAAATAGAAGGTAAATCACAACATAGTTGCACCCTCACTTTAACAGCAAGACTGCCATACAGTGGTCGGAGCTTTGCAAGAAGCATTTGTTGCAAACTATGACTGTTAGTAAGTGGATTTGTTTTCATTTGGATCCCATGTGAAGACTGGAATTTTCTTCTCTTGGCAGAGGCCAATGTTTTGTAGCTCTCTTTCCAAAATAGTTTTGCCCACTTCCCATAAACAGGCAGAATTATCCGTGCACGTGGCATTGATTCCTGAGGCTAACTCCTACCTGCTGGGAAGTTAAATCCTGTGTTAAATAAATCTAGGATTGTTCCTTTTGAGGAAAGAAACCTGACTCTAGTCTTGATTATTAAATTTAAAAGATGTCTTAATTAATGTTTTTTGTCATTAAAAAAAGAAGGGGTTTGATGCTTATGGAATTCTGTGAAAAGGAAAACAGGCTGAACAGCAACATTCTTCAATGAATTTTCCCCAGATTGAAGATTGGTAAACATTTAGCTAACTCTGGTTTAAGTATCTGGTTGTGGAGCCAGAGGTTGGGAGTTCAATTCCCTACTGTGCCTCCTGGAAGTAAAGCCATCCTGTGTGGCCTTGGGCAAGCTGCACAGTCCCAGGATGCCCCCTGAAGAAGGGAATGGTAAACCACTTCTGAGTATGCTATACTTGCAAAATCCTGAAAAAGGTCTCTATAAGTCAGAATTGATTTTAGGGAACATGGTTATTATTATCAAAAATAAATCATAGGATGTGCTTTAGATTTACTAAAATCTGAAGGCATATTTTTCATCAAAACATGCATACCTTCTAAAAGTCTAATTTTTAGAAAAGTAGAGGATTTTCCCTTCAGCAAAATCATAAACATTTTGGACAATTTATTTCCAAATCAAAGCAGCTTTTGCTTTTTAAAGATGTGAGTATAGTTCAATATAAAAAAGCTAGTCTACCAAGTTAGGAGAAATCAAGTTATCAAAATATACCCTGTAACTACACAGTCTTTTACTCTGCAACACTACAAGTTAATTTTTTCCTTAGATGGATGGGGGGACCTTATTCAAACCTCAGCTGAATATACTATGAAATGTTCATGTCACAAAGCAAGGTGGTGGAAAGTTTCCATTGCTGGCTGTAGCAGGTGAAAAGCCCCCAGATGGGATACTGCATCAGTGGGTTGGACCTTGCTTTGAGTCTGGTGTAACCAAAACCAAAGAGAGGGGCCAGATATGAGCCCTTCACCTGAACCATCCTGGAACTGGTGCAGAGCCAGTTCTTGCTGCTATTGCCAACAGAAAGGACTGGGGTGAACAATTTAAAACTTTTTAAAAAAACAACAACACTCACACTCCACCTTAGACAGCGTGAGAAAATAGAACAATGGATGAAAGAAAAGATTTCAAGTTTCAAAATTTTTAAAAAACATTAACAATGCACTCCACAGGACAAACGTATACAGACAACACACCTTCTACCCTGGCTAAGGTGAGCAGCAAAAATGTTTATGAAGGAAAGAGGAGGATTTAAAAAATAAAATTTAAAAAACTGCTCCAATGTCTGTACATGCATGTGCACCCTCCCCCCCCCCACCTGCCCTTTCTATCTTGGCCAGGAGAGTGAAGGATATAGTGGTACAGCTGTATTCTAACCCTCTCTGGGACCCATTCAGTATTGCTCTGTTACTCCTCATGTTCAGTCAGAACTTATGCATGTTGACGTTGGCTCCATTGTGTTCAGCAAGGATTATTCCCAGCCAAGTATGTATAGAATTGCAGCCTTAATGTTTTCTCCTAGTAATAAAGTGATGCGTGTTAGCAATAAGGAGGAAAGTGTTCCTTGTTGTATGCCATCAAGTCGATTCTGACTTTTGGTAATTCTTTTCACCAGAGTGATTTAGCATTCCCTTCTTCTGGATTCACTCTGAGACCATGTACACAACTTCTGGGAGTTGTAGTCCCAGTTGATTATGTTCTCTGCAGCCAAAGATGGAGAAGCTCTATACAGTCAGCAAAAACAAGACCTGGAGCTGATTGTGGCTCTGATCATCAGCTTCTTATAGCAAAACTCAAGCTTAAACTGAAGAAAATAGGAAAAACCACTGGGCTAGTCAGGTATAATCTAAACCAAATGCCTTATGAATACACAGTGGAAGTGAAGAAGAGATTTAAAGAACTAGATTTGGTGGACAGAGTGCCTGAAGAACTATGGATGGAGGCTCGTAACATTGTACAGGAGGCAGCAACAAAAACCATCCCATGAGCTGTACCTACCATTCTTGCTCTTTTTGGATGCAAGGAAATGCAAGAAAGGAAATGCAAGAAAGCAAAGTGGCTGTCCAACGAGGCCTTACAAATAGCAGAGAAGGGAAGGGAAACAAAATGCAAGGGAAATAGGGAAAGTTACAGAAAATTGAATGCAGACTTCCAAAGAATAGCAAGGAGAGACAAGGGGGCCTTCTTAAATGAACAGTGCAAAGAAGTAGAGGAAAATAATAGAAACGGAAAAACCAGAGATCTGTTCAAGAAAACTGGAGATATTAAAGGAACATTTTGTGCAAAGATGAATATGATGAAGGACAAAAATGGTAGGGACCTAACAGAAGCAGAAGACATCAAAAAGAGGTGGCAAGAATACACAGAGGAATTATACCAGAAAGATCTAGATGTCCCAGACAACCCAGATAGTGTGGTTGCTGACTTTGAGCCAGACATCCTGGAGAGTGAAGTCAAGTGGGCCTTAGAAGGCATGGCTAACAACAAGGCCAGTGGAGGTGATGGCATTCCAGTTGAACTATTTAAAATCTTAAAAGATGACGCTGTTAAGGTGCTACACTCAATATGCCAGCAAGTTTGAAAACTCAGCAGTGGCCAAAGGATTGGAAAAGATCAGTCTACATCCCAATCCCAAAGAAGGGCAGTGCCAAAGAATGCTCCAACTACAGTACAATTGCACTCATTTCACACACTAGCAAGGTTATGCTCAAAATCCTACAAGGTAGGCTTCAGCAGTATGTGGACCGAGAATTCCCAGAAGTACAAGCTGGATTTCGAAGGGGCAGAGGAACTAGAGACCAAATTGCCAACATGCGCTGGATTATGGAGAAAGCCAGAGAGTTCCAGAAAAACATCTACTTCTGTTTCATTGACTACGTAAAAGCCTTTCACTGTGTGGACCACAACAAACTATGGCAAGTTCTTAAAGAAATGGGAGTGCCTGACCACCTTATCTATCTCCTGAGAAATCTATATGTGGGACAGGAAGCAACAGTTAGAACTGGATATGGAACAACTGATTGGTTCAAAATTGGGAAAGGAGTACGACAAGGCTGTATATTGTCCCCCTGCTTATTTAAATTATATGCAGAATACATCATGCGAAAGGCAGGACTGGATGAATCCCAAGCCGGAATTAAGATTGCCGGAAAAATATCAACAACCTCAGATATGCAGATGATACCACTCTGATGGCAGAAAGTGAAGAGGAATTAAAGAACCTCTTAATGAGGGTGAAAGAGGAGAGCGCAAAAAATGGTCTGAAGCTCAACATCAAAAAAACTAAGATCATGGCCACTGGTCCCATCACCTCCTGGCAAATAGAAGGGGAAGATATGGAGGCAGTGACAGATTTTACCTTCTTGATCTCCATGATCACTGCAGATGGTGACAGCAGCCATGAAATTAAAAGACGCCTGCTTCTTGGGAGGAAAGCGATGACAAACCTAGACAGCATCTTAAAAAGCAGAGACATCACCTTGCCGACAAAGGTCCGCATAGTCAAAGCTATGGTTTTTCCAGTAGTGATGTATGGAAGTGAGAGCTGGACCATAAAGAAGGCTGACCGCCGAAGAATTGATGCTTTTGAATTGTGGTGCTGGAGGAGACTCTTGAGAGTCCCCTGGACTGCAAGGAGAACAAACCTATCCATTTTGAAGGAAATCAACCCTGAGTGCTCACTGGAAGGACAGATCCTGAAGCTGAGGCTCCAATACTTTGGCCATCTCATGAGAAGAGAAGATTCCCTGGAAAAGACCCTGATCTTGGGAAAGTGTGAGGGCAAGAGGAGAAGGGGACAACAGAGGACGAGATGGTTGGACAGTGTTATCGAAGCTACCAACATGAATTTGACCCAACTCTGGGAGGCAGTGGAAGACAGGAGGGCCTGGCGTGCTCTGGTCCATGGGGTCACGAAGAGTCGGACACGACTTAACGACTAAACAACAACAAATTATTTCAAGAGCTGTTAGATATTTCCTGCCTTTGAAAAATATGAGAAAAATTATAGATAGGCTTACTCCAGAACAAGTGTAAAGGTTAAACAGCAAGAGAACCAAGGAGAAAATTATTAATGTTATCGAAGAGAGCTGTTCTAAATGTTACACGGAATGCGATAAGAACATTCTGGAGTGTAATAACATTGTAGAGTGTCCTCCTTCAGGTGGAGGACTGCATTTTTGCGTGCTCTCTCGTCACACTCTGTACACAGAGTTTTCAAAAATGTTCTTTAAGACTCATCTAGCAGGACATTTAATACCCCATAAACTTGTGTTGAGTGAGCTATGTGGTATTTTCTGACTCATGAGAATTCCAGTGTATTAAGGATTAGGAATACTGTTATGATTAGGATTAGGGTTTTGTGTGATTGATGGAACAGCTCTAAGTCAGGATGTTGTAGGAAAGTTGAGCCTTCCAACTGGGCAGATATACCATTTTATTTATTTCATTATTTACTTATGATCTCCATTTATATTCACCCTTTTCCCCAACAAGGTGGATCAACAAGGTGAGTCAAGGGGGTGTACATGGATCTCATCCATGCCATTCTGTCTATGAAACAATCCTAGGTGAAGTGGAGTAAGCTAAGATAGAGTGGTTGGCCCAACACCTCCTTGTCCATACAAGCAAGAGGATTGCTGCACCACCTTAGGCTCAGGTTATCTCCAACTCCTTACTGCTTACTTTCTTACCAGAAGAAGAGAGATTATTTGTCTGTGTTTATGTGAATATTTGTCTCCCACTTGTCTCTATGCCTGTGTATATATGAATACCCTTTTTTGCCCATGGGTCCACTCAGCTTTTGTTTCCTATGACTTTGCCTCACAAAATACAATGGGCACCAGTTTAACTTTAAACCTGTGAGTCTCGTAAGACTACAGCCTGGATCTCCCAACCCTCCATTTAGGCATTCAGTGTCTGTGTGTCTAAGCACATAGATTCTAGCTTGTGTGTTTTCATGGGTTAATGAGCTTCCCCCTTTTAGATCTCTCACTTCACATGTGCAAAGCAGCAATGGAGAGGGAAAGATTAGCTAACTCACAAGACTACCTCACTCTCTCTCTTTGCATGTTTGGCCCATTTGGCTACTGTACAACCAAACAGGACTCCAGTCACAGCCCAACACTCTAACTACTATTGTATATTGGTTCACAGTGTCAAGCAGAGAGGCAGGCAGCCCCAGCTATGGTCTTACAAATGTTACATGCATGTACACGTATGCAACTGTTTTCATGATGCACCCTGGCATCCCTACATTGCTGCATTTGTCTACATAGACAGTGACTAGGTACCAGGCCATGAGCGGTGGCTGAGTGTGCACTGGAAGACAGAGCTATATGCATCACGCAGCTTGTCATACACCCTAAAATTGGTCTCTTGCCTTTAGGTCTGGTAAAGAAAGTACTCCCAATATGAGTGTTGAACTAAAGTTCATTTACAACAGTAATTCCCAGCCTTGGGTCCCCAGATGTTCTTGGACTACAACTCCCAGAAATCCTGACCAGCACATCTAGTTGTGAAGGCTTCTGAGAGTTGTAATCCAAAAGCATATGAGGACCATGGCTGGCTTGATCTTCAAGGTTGATCGGCTTCTGAGCGTGGATGGGGTAGGCATCAGCGTGAATCACATTATTCTTGACCTTATGTTGTCTTGCATCAAAAAGACCTTAACATGAACTTGACCGTGCTGATCCTTGGCATCAGATCTGCCAGGTCAGGATTTGAATATGGGTGCCCATAACATTGTCAATTGTGTTGTTGTGAGCTATCAAGTTACATCCACCTTATGACAAAGCTAGTAGAGTTTTCAGAATAAGTGTCATTTTTAAGGAATGGCTC
Source organism: Intellagama lesueurii (assembly GCA_037013535.1). Classification (NCBI taxonomy): domain Eukaryota; kingdom Metazoa; phylum Chordata; class Lepidosauria; order Squamata; family Agamidae; genus Intellagama; species Intellagama lesueurii. Next base: position 15,987,607 of record JBAJHW010000004.1, read on the forward strand.
ACCGTTGCTATCCACCTACCCCATGATTTTCCATGGTCCACCAGGTATTTGAACCCATGTCTCCTCAATCCTGGTAGAACATGATATCCACTACATCACATTGGTTCTCACCCATGTGATAGTATCCTCTGACTTTGTATTAAAGATTTAACCCAGCTTGGATGGAAGACAGCAGATCATTAGCCATGTTATCTCTACCATCAGCACAGATTTTTCTCCTATCATGTGCAAATATTTTGCCAAGTAATTACAGAGCACAGCTGGCACCCAGTAAGACGCTCAATAGCAGCATCTGAAAATGCAGAACATTTCTATTCAGTGCAGATTGGAAGAAGGAGGCAAAAAAGAGGTTAAGGCATTTTTACTCTTTCTCTTGAATATGTTTCAGTTGTGTTAAATTTAACACTAGGCAGACAAGGTTCTTTAACTTTACAGTGGTGTAATTCAGCATTAGTTGCTCTGCCTTAACAAATTAGCACCTGTATAGCAGTATCCTTCAAAACTGGGATAACCTGATGGGAAAGTAGATGTACCTGTGATTTCAGTATGTCTCATTAACACAGTGATATACTCACCTATTAGGGAACACACTCATACTGAGGAGGAACTGTAACACCATAAAAAGGGGAGTCAGTTCCCATTTCTGTGATGGAAAGAGTAAAGAAGCAATATGATGATGTGGGGAAATTCCTTTCAACTCTCTGGCCCAGCTCTGCCTCAGTTTGCTCCTTAAGTGTCAGGAAGATTAATGTAGTTGCATGCTTGAATCTGCTGATATTAATCCAATCTGTTTCAAATCCAAATACCTTTACATATAATTTAACTTTTTAAATGTTAGACATTTTCACTTGTTATTCTGAGTAGCACTGTGCTTTTTTATTCCAGTGGATTTTATCGTCAGTAATTATAGGGAAAGCTTACGAAAAAGAAAAATACTAAAACAAAAATTATATACTAAAACAAAAATTATATACATATATTGATGTTATATTTTATATTTTTATATATTTTTTATACTTTGTTATGTATGTTATGCGTGTTGGAAGCCGCCTAGAGTGGTCGTCTGACCAGATAGGCGGGGTAAAAATACAATCAATCAATCAATCAATCAATCAATCAATCAATCAATCAATCAATCAATCAATCAATCAATATACGTAAAGAAGGGCTTTTTGGTCAAATGGGTTACTTTCTCACCACCCTCTGAGGCCCTGGCACTAAGAAACGACCCTATACAGTGGTGCCTCGCTAGATGATGTTAATCCGTTCCACGGAAATCGCTGTCTTGCGAAAACATCGTCTAGCAAAGCACGTTTCCCCATTGGAATGCATTGAAATCTCTTCAATGCGTTCCAAGGGAAAAGTCGTCGTCTTGCGAAGATCGTCCATAGGGAAACCTCGTCTAGCGAGCGCGGGTCCCCGTTGGAATGCACTGACAGCTATTGACCGCTAGTCAATGCATTCCAATGGGGAAACCTCATCGTCTAGCGAAAATCGCCCATAGGGAAACATCGTTTTGCGAAGCGCATTAGCGATCGCAAAAAGCCATCGTCTAGCGATTTCCTCGTCCTGCGAGACAATCGTCTAGCGAGGCACCACTGTACTTAGTTAGGCTGCATTCAATAAAGTTTATTTCCAACTGTGCATAATATTTCTGCCTTATTCTGTGGCCAGTCAGGACTCTCTCTATATATTTCAGGTATAATCATGGAAAATGTATATACCTCCTAGTGTGGCTAAGTTTCAGGACGTCTGTTTCAGAGATTTTTTAATTTTCTCTGGGTCTCCAGGTAAATAGATAAATGTCAGGGTGAGGACAATGTTTTAATTTTTATGTTTGTCAAACCCTCTCCAGCCTATCAGGCAAAGAGCTTTCCCATCTCCTGGTAATTGGTCTCCCTGATCCTGAAGATCCAAAAAGTGCAACTGCTTATATATCACCCCTAGCACTTAAAGCATTCTCTAGGTGATTTACAAGTTAATTAGGCAGGCTACACATCCCCCCCCCCCGCTTCCGTGAGCTAGGTTACACATTTTACCAACCTCGGAAAGATGGAAGGCTGAGTGAACCTTGAACCACCTACCTGGGATTGAACCTTGGGTTGTGAGCAGAGTTTGGCTGCAGTACAGCAGTTTAGCCATTGCACCATGGGGCTCCTCAACTATTTGAGATCCAAAATATGCTCTCATTCTGTCTCCCCCTCTTCATCTTGATACAGTATGGGCTGGTGGCTCCAATTTTGCCAGAGTCCAGTGAATCCACTCTGGGCTTTAGTTCATACTTGATCATAGCTATCCCTGTCGCTGAAACTTATCTGCTAAACACGATCAGTACCTTGGACAGCTCCTGTAAATTTCAGCCTGGAAACTGGAGCAGATTTGCCATCCCTATATAATCAAAGTCATCGTCCTCAATGCCCACAACAGAGCCTAGTGAACACAGTGTCTGAGATGTGCCCATGTACCCCATCAATTAGCCACAATTAGCCGTGGCAAGTTTCACAAATAGGAGTCTGACCATTGACATTAAAGGAATTAATCACAAGTAACTAGTTGTTTATGAATAGTTACCTCCAAGCTCTTCCTTGGCCCCCACTCTTGCAAAGCATGTGCCCTGCCACAAAATACATTCACTCCCCAAGGCTTATCTAGCTTACTTAGGTTTCAGTTGGCATCTCAACTGGTACTATATTCAGTGGGAAAGCTCTTTTGATGTAAGCATCTTTGATGTGGTGACAGTAGAAGGAACAGCTAAAAATGCAAATTGGAGCATGGCTACATAAAGACAGTGGTGCAATTCACCAGTCCTGTCCTGAAACTGTATCCCATCCAGAAAAGCACTCAGGCATTCTGTTGGACTGAAATGCAGCTAGTGTTTTTATTGACCTCGGGATTAGACTCTGTCCCTGGTGAATGCTAGGGGTTCTTAACTAGAGTTTGACTGAAAGAGACCTTATGTTTTCAAGGTGAGCAAATAACAGGGATGATTCTTCAGTCTCAACTTAGCTCACTGGTTCTACCATACTGGTAGCCCAGTTTGATGGATCTTTACCCAGAAAGAAATCTTAGCTTTGTTCAGTGGGAATTGTGCATAAGAAAGTCTGTACAGCATTGCAACTGGAATAGTTGATTCTCAAAGAGGTTGTCATGTTAGGGTGTGATCATACAGAGAAAGAGATCACATTCTGAACCTCCTGTCAATGGATCCAGTGCAATTTATTTCCCACGAATCATATGATATGAAGGGAATTGCACTCTAGCCTGACCCCAATCTGTGCCCAAATTTACTCTTTTGGTCCAGCTATAAGGCTATTACTTTTTGGGGTTGGGTGCAGCACTTCCTCAACAGATGGAAGGGTCACTTTAAAGGAGATCACCCCCTGCAAAATGACTCTTTCCAGTGTGATCAGGCATGCACTTTCCTGCTCTCTGATCAGACTCTTAGCCTATTTCTGCAATATCAGAAACAAATACTTTTAAGACTAACACATTTATTTTTGTTTGAGCTTTCATAGATCACAGCCCCCTTCTCCAGACACTTCTGTCACTCAAAATATTTTAATATGCTTAGGGACTCAGTATGCCCACCTAAGCCACAAATCCCTTTGCTTCTTTATTTTGCTTTAAAGTGTGGTTGTTCTGGTTGCTGGCCATTATGATTTGACATTTAAAATATCACAACAAATCCTCGTAAAATACCCTGCTTTTTCCTCAGTTTAGACTGGAATATTTCTAAGACTGGTGACTTTGACTATGCTGTATTATACCCTGTTTCCCTGAAAATAAGACCTAACCTGAAAATAAGCCCTAGTATGATTTTTCAGGATGCTCGTAATATAAGCCCTACCCCCAAAATAAGCCCTAGTTAAGTGAAACCCCGCCCTCCACCATTGTGCAGCAACCAGAAGATGACACGACTGTATTTGAATAAATGTAGACGGTTGTACATGAAAAAAATAAAACACCCCCTGAAAATAAGCCCTAATGCATTTTTTGGAGCAGAAATTAATATAAGACCCTGTCTTATTTTCAAAGAAACACGGTATATAGACATACACATTATCCATATGTCTAGAAGACAAGCTTTATTCTTCTCAGTATTAAAGTTGTGGGTTTGTTGTTGTTTGTATTTTCTCTTAATTGTTGTTGCTATGTCATATGGCATTATTAATAATAATAATAATAGAAGAGGTGGGGGGAGTCCTTCTGCTGACTTCTATTGAAATGACACCCTGTCTGAGGGATTTGCTGACATCCAGGCAGGTTCCAGCCCTACTATCTGGCAGAATGAAGCAGTCACCTCAGGCAACTGAGACCTGAGCACAGTAGTGGCAGCCGTCTGGTTGTTTCCCTTTTCTTGGAAGAAAAATCTGACATCCCATGCTATACTGTGATGAGTTTTGAAATCTATATGCTGAGTTGGGGTGGGAGAGGGAGAGTATGTTCTTCACCTCAGATGGCAAAATATATTTGGCTGGCCTTACGCACAGAAAATATATGTTCTAGGCAAGCACTTTTCACTGTTATGAGGGAAACAATAGTGTTTCTAATGGGTAAGGGGGGAAGCATTTGTGATCCCTCATGAGTCTTAGTGACATAAATGGAGACTGGACAAAATTAATTCCCTGCACTGTAACTAAACACTGCCCAAGAGGCGTGGGAGGGAGAGCTATCTCCATTCTCTGGGAAGCAACTGTATTTAGTTCACATTGGTAGAAAATTGCATTGTTGACATTCCTGTTCATGAAAAGGAGTTAAGAAAACAAAAACCATAATTGCAACTAGCAGGAAAAGAAGGCAAAACCCTCAAGCACAAAAGGATCATTTATAATTTTATGAATTCTGTAGAGTAGAGGTGGTTTCTCTCCCCGCCTCCCACACACACACTTAATCTTCGCCTTTTAACCTCTTTTGAAACTTGAGTTTCAATGGTATTTATCCCATTGCAGATTCCTGCATTGCAGCAATGGAGGGGGAGGGGGGTATATAATTTCTGGAGCAACTGCTTTAAAACATCATTTTGAATGACTTCAGATTTTGTTTTTAGTGGGTATTGGTCAAAGTTACAAGTCAGGATCAGTAGTGCTACAGCTGTTGCTGGTTGTAATCTTCAGGTCTGAACCAAACAAGAAAGGTACATATATAGCAGTGGTTCCCAATCTTGGGTCCCCAGATGCTCTTGGATTACAACTCCCAGAAATCCTGGTCAGCATAGTTAATGGTGAAGGCTTCTGGGAATTTTAGTCTGAGAACATCTGGGGACCCAAGGTTGGGGAACCATTGATATACAGAGAAGATTTTCAGAACAAGCTACTGATCTCAGGCAGGGGTGAGAAAATTTAGCCTTCCAGATATTTTGGCAACAATTCCTACAGTCCTTTAAAATTGACCATGCTGGCTGAAGCTGCTGAGAGTTGAAGTGTAAAACATCTGGAAGGCCAGATATTTGACAATCCATGGTGGAAGCCTTCGAGCAGTGGTTACCAACCTTGGGCCCTCAGATGTTCTTAGATTACAACTCCCAGAAATCCTGGCCAGCACAGCTAGAGGTGAAGGCTTCTTCATCTTCATCAAGATGTCTTTACATCAAATGTGCTCACTAGGAAGAGACCTTAATCTCTTACAGAAATTCATTGCAAAGGTCACATCATGCAATGCAAGACTTCTGCCTGTCTGTCTGTCTTTCTCTTCTGTAAAGCAAAGCAAAGAAATAGCCATCCATTCTCTTGGAGGGAATTAGAGACAGGCACGAAGCATGATGAAGTGCTTCGTATGAAGCGCAGCACCATAGCTTTGTGCCCATCTCTAGAGGGGATCCATGCCAAGTTAAAGGATTGCTGGAGACTAGCCAACTCAGAGAGAAAGTGAACAATAAAGAACTACAGATATCCCAGTTTTGTTTGCTGAGTAACACATAAATTGTCATCAGGTAATTTAAACTAAAACTGGAAGTACCAGCCTAGGAGCATTACTGTTTCTATCAAGGCTAGAAAATTAATTATAAGCTGCTTCAAGTGATTATGCCTTCTTGATTACTACACTCATTTCCCATAATTAAAGGAGTTATAGCTAATCATGGCTTTTGTGTTGTTTTAATTGCATCTACTTTCCTCCATGGGAGTGGTTGCAGGGAAGATCAAAACAGGAAAAGAAATAAAGGTGGGGTAAACAAGGCCAAATGTAGACATATCTGGAGTAGACCTTGGGGAAGCTAACCATTCTCAACATCTTAATTTATGGACAAAGTGCTGCTTCTGTTTTAACTTAAATCTGAACTTGCTGATCTTAATATGAAGTGGATTTCTTGATTCAAAGTCAATTTTGCTGAGTTAGAAGCTAGGTATGGCTACTAAAATCCTGGAAGGAACAAAGGACTTGCACTAGTTTTTCCTGTGCTGTCTGTTAAACTTTAATTATTTCAGATTTCACAATGATAAATATGTTAGGTGTAAATCAGGGCAAGGATAATTTTTCTCTGTAATTCTTTGTCATTTCACATCACAATCATTTGGAATGGAATCATTTTAAAAACTCCAGTTGAAAGAGTTACATTTTACAGGCTTGCTTGTAGTGCAGGCTTGGCATATCTGGGTTGTCATTACACGATCGCAGATTGCATATGAGAAAACGTAATGCTATGCTTTGTAACTAAACCAAGATCACAACACTGCAGGTTCAGAGCCTGGAAATGTTACTGTCTGGAAGCTGTTTGTGGAAGGATAAAAGGAAGGTGGTAAACCTAATCTTCCGAGGGAGAGCATTTCATAACCCGGGAGCTGCCACAGAGAAGGCCGTCTCTTGTGTCCCCATCAATCGTTCCTGCTCCGGCAAGAGAACTGAGAGGAGAACCTCCTCTGATGATCTTAAGTGCTGAGAAAGCTCATATAACATACATTATTTTAAATAGTGCAATGCTCTGATATGACTAAAGAAGAAAAGATTTAATTGACACCACTTTATGTATTTTGGAAGTTACGATGGAAAATTTTGGCCTTTAGTGTTTCCATGACAACCCCATCCTGCCAATAATGGCCTTTCAGAAGTTTGGGGCAAAATTTTGAGTCCTAGTGCTCTTTGAAAAACAGTTCTGCTGGATCAGTTTCAGTACTTAGAGGCAAACAGTGATTAACATAGATTTGGTACATCCTGTTGAGAAAACTGCTAGCAGCAGATAAAACTACGCAAAGCACTGTAGTTTGTTTAGAGTATTTTAAGGTCTGGGTCTCTGCAGCTGTGATAAGCGCCAGGGGCCCTGTTATAAGATACCTGAATTTGGCAAGAGGGGCAACATAAAGAAGTTGGTACACAGGTACAAAAATTAGAAGACCCAGGAAGAAACATAACTGGTGAAGGAAGATGAGCAAAATATAGTGGAGAACACCGTGTATTACACTGTGAGATACTGTGTAAATACCAGAATCTGGATGCTGTTAAAAGGAATACATATGCTCAGTTTTGTACCAGAAAATGTGGAACTCCCTCCCACAGGAGGCCCGGCTGGCCTCATCTTCGCTATTCTTCCTCAACCAGGCAAAGACCTTTCTCTTCAGGCAAGCCTTCCCTCAGTAATCTAACTACCTGTGTGTGATTTTTAGATGAATTGTTAAACATTATTGCTTTGACTGGATTTTTAGTACAACTTATGTTTTCCATTTCTCAGAGTAACATTTTTTTATACTTATTGATCTTTGCCTTAATATTGCCTGTTAATGTTGTAAGATGCTTCCTTATTCTTTGTTCATAGTTTTAAATATTGTCTTTTAATGATGTTAACCACCCTTGTATACTCATTGTTTTCAACTTTAAATATTGTCTTTCATTATCTGGAAGTTGAGTCATGGCAAGTGGAGTTCTTTCTTATTAGGTTGAAATGTTTCACTACTCATCCAAGTAGCTTCAGTCTGAGGAGAGTTGGTAGGAGACCCCTGATATATCCTACACATTGGTTTCACTTCCCCCTGGTCTGAATAGGCTCGTTAGATGGACAAAGGACGGATGGAGGAGAGTGAAAATCTCACTTCTGTAGTCCTTCTCCACCCATTGTCATTGTCCACAGTTGTTAACAGTGGTGTTTCTGTTGGGTGTGGTCCTGATCTTTCTGGGCACGGATGAAAGGGCAGCATGATAAATAAAAGACAGATTGTATCTAAGGCCTCCACCCCTGTTGAGTGAGGGATTTTCCATATGCACATATATGGCTTCCCTGACATATTCTCCTACCAACCCTCCTCAGACTGAAGAAGCTACTTGGATGAGTAGCCATGACTCAGCTTCCAGATGACCTCACCTGGATGACTGAGAATCTTCACAGATATATTGTCTTTCATTGTTTGTAAGAAAGGCAGGGGATAGATAGATAGATAGATAGATAGATAGATAGATAGATAGATAGATAGATAGATAGATAGATAGATAGATAGATAGATAGATAGATAGATAGATAGATAGATAGATAGATAGAAAGAACAGAACACAACATTTGAACCTTGATCATTATATTTTTTATTTTACATTTTCATACTGGGGGAGCGGGAACTGTTTTTCTTTCAGATTGCAAACCCTCTGTGGATGAATTCTATAGATTTCAGAGATGCTTACTTTGGACTGCACTTTATAGAAGGAGACATCTCAATCTTTAGACCAGCCTTCACCAGTCTGGTACCCTAAAACCTGACACCTCCGAGCTGTGTTGGTTTGGAATGGTTACAGTTGTAGTCTAGCACATATAGGGCTTACCCTATATGTGTTTAACCCAGTCAAGCAGAACATGTTAAATGTATGTCCATCAGTAATTATTTCCTCATGGACACATTGACATTTATCGATTTGCAATAGGATGGATTAGACAGCAGTTAAATTCATATGTCACCCAACAATTCTGGATAGAGGCAATTTGAATTTAAATAAATAACTAATTTTTACCATTGAATAAGGAAAGAGCTTCTCTGGACGGCTTTAAGAAGGGAAACCTAAATGCAGATCATATATGTTTCTGGTCTAGCTCTATGTGTCTCCCAAATCCACATAAAGATCGCCTGTAGAACTTCTAGATGTTGAACCAAAACTCATTTTCTCAGTTAATTGTTCTGAAGTTTGCACTCAGGGCAATCAAAGGCCTTTTTAGAACTTAGGTAAAGGTAAAGGTTCCCCTTGACATTTAGTCCAGTCGTGTCCGACTCTAGGGTGCGGTGCTCATCCCCGTCTCCAAGCCGTAGAGCCAGCATTTGTCCGTAGACAGTTTCTGTGGTAATGTGGCCAGCGCGACTAGACACGGAACGCCGTTACCTTCCCACCGTGGTGGTACCTATTTATCTACTCACATTTACATGCTTTCGAACTGCTAGGTTGGCAGGAGCTGGGACAAGCGACAGGAGCTCACTCCATCGTGTGGATTCGATCTTACGACGGCTGGTCTTTGACCTTGCAGCACAGAGGCTTCTGCGGTTTAACCCGCAGCACCACCAAGTTCCCTATTTTAGAACTTAGGGGGGCACTAATGCAGCTGTCGGATTGCTGTATTTCTTGTCAACAGTAATATTTACAGTCTCCTCAATGTTGCCTTTCTCTCTGTTGTCATTAGTAATATTTAGAGCCTTATAGATGTGTCTTTTACATGTCTTGTGAAAACAAAGTCTACCTTATAACAGCAGCATGATATGTATTGCCCTTTGTTGTTCAGACAGAGAGATGTGATAGTGGGGCACATCATATTCTTGTTTTTACTTGGTTTGAACATGCCTATTATTGTCACATTTCTTGGCAGAGAAACTCAACCTAAACCCTCCAAGGAAAATTCTTGTTTTTTTAACAGCTTGTGCAAACAATTTCCCTTCTGTAACTTCCTTATCTAAAAATTTTATTATCAAAATTGATCTCCCCATTTTGCTCCTTCTCGTCTAAAGCCCAGGTATTCATTGAGTATAAATCAGATCTTGAAACCGTTAGTTTTTGGATTATACCTCCCAGTATTCCCTGGCTCATATGCTCATAGACCATATTGGCTGGGGAACCTGGACATTGTAGTCCAAAAACCAGCATTTCCAAGATCTGGTATAAATTACAAATGCAGTATTTTAAAAGAATACACTATATTTAGGAACTTAATTGTTCTCTTTAAAGGAGCATCGTGTACTGCTTTATGACTTGATTTGCTTTGCTGAGAATGTAGTTGCCATGCTAGAAGAGGTGTCTCATAATGGGTTGGTTTAGGAAAATTAAAGCTTCACAGTTTTGGCAGAATCCAATAAAAGTAATTTCTTTCATGCAGCAATTAGTTACTTGCAAATCTGATTGCATGGATTGTGTTTATGTTTGACTTCCAGCCTAGCTAACCCTGCTACAAGGTTTTCCTTGTTCCTCTCCTTCTTGAGGGGAGCTGCATTCATTAAATGCCTTTTGCATAACAACCCCCCAATGTCTGAAAAGACGCAGCAGGGATATCTCTAAGCCCACAACTCCACTCAAGATCTTCTGCTAGCTGTCTGGATATCTGTCAACCATGAAATAGGCATCTATTTAAGGTCCAGTTCCTCAGACACATGTTAAAACCTGTTTCCAGTAGGAAGTACAAAGTAATGGCAAAGGTGAGGGCGCATTGAAGCATGTGCAGAGTTTCCTTCTTTTCCCACAGCAACAAGCCCACACATACCTATGTGATAAGGCGGGCAGGACTGACCTTGCCCTGGCTTCTAATATGCTGAATTCTAAGGCATGCAGATGTGTGAAGGAATTGCTGCAATAATAAGACAACAGCGTCTCTGAGCTTGTGCAAAATATTTTCCCTGGTTAATGTAGGAACATATGACTGGCCTCCTTCTGATAGCCTCTTCTTCTTCCCTTGTGCCTGTTAATTATAGAGATGGGAAACTTTTATTTATTTATTTATTTTGGAGTACCTCGTGCAGATTCCCCTGCCAACATTGGCACTGGCTCTGGTTGCTGTTGGATTCAGGGAGCTGTAGTCCAAAAACTTTCTTTCTCTGGCTAGTTACTTGCTGATTGTTTGAGATCATGTCCCCCTTGGGATTACCATAGGGATCTGGTTGGTTGTAGAACTCTAGACTATGTAATTTTTATTTTATTTTATACTGTCTGTCTAGTGCTGGACACTATTCTGGGTGGTTTACATCCAAAGTAAAGTAAAATAAAAACATAAAATAATGTAACAAAAGAATTAATTGAACACATACAAATAGATGGACAAGTCAAGTAGAATATGATCCATACTTTAACTAATAAGACAAAGGAAAAACACACCAATGGGTGAATGGGAAACATCAGAATAACAAAATCAATATTAGGGGAGGATGCCCTCAAAGGTGAATGGACTTGTTTTGAGCAACCTCTTGAAGACTCAGAGGGAGGGGGCCAAGTGCCGCTCCACCGGGAACCAATTCCATAGGCATGGAGCCACAACCAAGAAGGCCAGGCTAGTAGATGTCTTCCAGGCTTTTCTGTCTAGCATCTTGTAAGAGCATATCCTCAGACGATGAGGTGGTACAGGTTGATGTTCTTAGGGAAAGATGCTCCAACAAGTGGTGAGGTCCCAAACCGTGGAGGGCTTTATAAGAACCATGAAACTAACAGGCCTTTGATCCAATCCAGCATAGCTTTTCAATTTTTATTCTTATTACTCATGTGCAGATTTGTTTTAGGACTACAACTCCCAGAATTCACCAGGCAGCTATCGGGGGAATTCTGGGAGTTGTAGTACAAAAACCCACAAATCTGCACACTTCTAGTTCTGAAGCTCCTGGGTTCATCACTCAATTTGTTTTTTAATGAGAAGTACCTGAGATTTTGCATGCTGTTTTACAAACCAGCAACAAGTCGCAAGGAACTCAGGTGTTCTAACACAGTCAGCTACCTGTTTCCTAAGCTTATGATCTCAAGTCCAGTCCTTGACATTTTTAACCGAAAGAGTTTAGTGGAAATCTTGAAAGATCCTTGCCTGAGACCTGGAAAATTGCTGCCAGCTAGAGTTAATCACTGCCCACTGCATGTTCCAATTAGGATCATGAAGAATTTTTCCCCTTAAGCAGGGATTTGCTACAGAGGAGGAATAAACAATACACTGGCACGCAATCGGTATCCAATTGCCAAGAAGTGGACCAAGTGACCTCTTTTATGAATGCAAGACACAGGCAAAGGTTGTCATAGCAAATGCTTAAAAATATCAAGAGGTGAGGACATGCATTTGGGCAGGTGGCACAAGGACACAGGGAGAAGCAGAGGGAGAAGCATCACAGCTGTTTGCTTTAAAAGGCAAGGAGTATTCTGCAGTGCATGTCAAAACTAGAAGGTCGGCCAGCTAAACATTTTGCTTTGCAAAGTTGCATTTCACAAAACATGGCATCCACATCTGCCAAATATCAGTGGGCTTTTGGTTTGGGGCTGGCTAGTAGACAAATACAAGTGTATTAAAAGCTCGGAAAAATCGACCAGCACAGAGGGATTCTTGGAGTTTGAGTCCAAAAAAGCACCATTTTCACATTCTAATTGCCCCGCAGAAAAGCTCCCTGGCACCCCTGAAGCAATGAGAGGCGGATCCCTAGTGTAGGGTGTTTCTATTGCCCATGACCATTAGCCTGGTTGTTTTCCTCATCAGAGTTCAGAAAAATTGTTTCTGAACTACTGCTCCCATGATCCCCTGATCAGCACGGCCCCAGCCTGGGGGGATTCTGGGATCTGTTAGCCAGTTGAGGGACTTTCCCAAGTTCTATTGCTAACCTTGTTGGTCACCCCTGGCAAATTTAATTAAATATATTGCTCTTTCAGCATTCGGTTTTGCTGTGTTTTCTTGGTTTCAAATATTGTAAACGTGTAGGCCTTCTTTTAAAATGAAAAGCAGTATTAAAGTGTCAGAAATAAATAATCAGAGAGCTTAGAAGTAGGTGGGGTTGAAGGAGAACAGCAAATCCCCCTCCATTAAAGTTAGCCAAGTGAATTTGACACATGAGGCTGGAAACCTTGCTATTGCCCCCCCCCCCGGCAAAAAATGTAATTGCATCAAATTAAATAATGTAAACTTTGCTGCCCTTGCCTAACACCCGAAATACTGCTGTCTGAGGCAACGGCTAGAGTGGTCATGTGAATAGCTCAAGCCACTGTCTTGCCGCAAGTATTTATTTCATCATTTCATTTCAGTTAGTCAGAAAGAAAGTGGCCTCTGTTACTGGATCTGCTGTCCAGCCTCTTCATGCTTCTTCAGAGTCACATGCAGATTCTCCTGGGGGGGAGTCGTGCAGAAATCTGGCACAATATTTCTTATTTCCCTGAATGCCTTGAGGGGGGGCTACATCAGCTGCTTCTACTGGCTTGGAGTTTCCTCAGCCATAGCTTGTAAAAAGGCTTAATGGAGTTGCCAATGTTAGTAAGCCAAGACTTGCATCCCAGAATTCTCTACATTCTTTCACGGGGGCCTGGAGATAAGACTTGTCCAGCTAGCCTTGCACCTGCTTCCTCTGGCCCTTTTATACTATTCCCTCTGAGTTCAGCTGCAATCCTTATTGGGGAAATTTAGTTAAGGGGGCGGCGGTTCTAGGAATTTGATTATTCCGTTTAGTTAGCAAAGTAGAGAAAACAACAATGCAGAACTCTCTCCCACGGGAAGCTAGACTGGCCCCATCTTTGCTGTCCTTCCGTAAGTAGGCAAAGACTTTTCTCTTCAGGCAGGCTTTTCCTTAATGATTGGTGGTCTGAGAGGGATTTTTAAATGGATTGTTGTGCTCTGTTGTTTTAAATGTGTTTTAATATTGATTTTCTTTATCATTTTGAATACAATACTTGTTTAATTATTTTTTAAAAGAATTTTTAAAAATAAATTTGTATATTTATTGTTTTTAAATTTTGAATATTGTCTTTTTAATTATGTGAGCCGCCTTGGGTCCGTTTTGGGGAGAAAGGCAGGATAGAAATAATTTAAATAAATAAATGAATACAGAAACATGGAGAGATTAATTCAGTCTAATCAAACAACACCCTCATACAAACTCGCACTTTGCATGGTAAAAATCACTCTAGAAGCATTGAAAGTAGAAAAAGGTATCTTCACTTACAGTAACCATCTGTAGTTACAGTCAGAATTTAAAAAGAGGGAAATTGAGTCTCCAGCATGCAGGAAGCCCTACATGTTTGCTACTTGGAGGATGGTCAGAGAGAGAAGAGAGACTATCAGCAAAACAATGGAAGCAAAAACAAACAGGCTTGTCTCAAATGCCAGAGGTAGGAAAAGAACTTTACCCATCAAGTTAGTAGCAAAGGACAAGCACATTAGGTTGTAAAGGCCTCTTCGCACTGATACCACTGTTAGTGCATGCAAGATTGCTATTATTTCAATAACATCACAATAGAAATGAGGAGTAAGAATATATTGTTGTGAACTGTATTTGTTGTTAATGCAAAGTATCTTGCGGTGTCTTGATCTTGAAAGTTTCATGAAGATCTATTAGATTTATAAAGTCCTGCTTCTAGTGGAGGTAAAAAAATGCTGGAACAAGTTTACTGATATGGAACAACCTGATTACATGCATATTTATTTCTTCTATGGGGTGTCTGGCTACTGGGACCACCATGAGGAATTCTTTCGTTTCAAAATGAACCACACACTGTTCCTAAAAAAGCTTCCTGCTTGCCTAATAGACTTAAAAATCAACCTGAAAGAGCCCTATTTTGCCTGCATTGCAATGTTGTACAGCCCTGGTGTAAGAAGAAATATAATAGAAGTCCATCTTTCCTGATTATAAGTAAGATTAAATCCAAACAATGCAGTGGTTTACTGCATTTCGAGGAGTTCAATATGACAGAATTAAAATGAGGAACTTGATGTCAGAGCAACTTTGCCCAAGGTCATCTACCCACTCCACCAGACCATCCCAGGCAATGGTCCTCTGGGTGGCCACTCAAAGGAAGGCCAAGAAGTCTTCTATGAGAAATAGGGCCTTCTTTGCAGTGGCACCAATATTCTGCAACCAGCACCTAGTGGAGCTGTGCCTGGCCCCCTCCCTCCCAACCTTCAAGAGGCTTTTAAAAATATTGCTGTTTAGGGAAGCCTTCTATGACATCCCTGCCTGGTTTCATATCTGATTTTATGCCTCGTGTTCCACTTTATCTGATATTAAGCCTCTTGTATTATGTTTTATAGTCTCTTGGTTTTATATAGAACCCTCTTTTTGTAGGGTTATATTGTAAGTTAATGAAATAAACTGTTGTGCTGAAGAAGCTCCAGGTGCTTGCAGACAGAGTCTATCCAGAATCACAGTGTGGATTTCGAGCTAATAGATCCACTACTGACATGGTATTTTCCCTCAGACAGTTGCAGGAGAAATGTAAGGAACAACGACAGCCACTCTTTGTGGCCTTCATAGATCTTACAAAGGCCTTTGATTTGGGTAGCAGGGACGGTCTTTTTAAAATACTTCCCAAGATTGGATGTCCACCTCGACTCCTTAACATCATCAGGTCCTTTCATGAGGAACTGAAGGGCACTGTAGTTTTTGATGGCTCAACATCAGATCCCTTTGACATTCAAAGTGGAGTGAAACAGGGTTGTGTCCTCGCGCCGACTCTGTTTGGGATTTTTTTTGCTGTCATGCTGAAGCACGCTTTTGGAACCGCAACAGAAGGTGTCTATCTCCAGACTAGATCAGATGGAAAGCTCTTTAATCTCTCTAGATTGAGAGCAAAGACCAAAGTCCAGCTGAAATGCATGCGGGACTTCCTCTTCGCCGATGATGCAGCTGTTGTTGCCCATTCTGCCGAAGACCTCCAACAACTTATGAATCATTTTATTTTATTTATTTATTTATTTAACTTATATGCCGCCCACACTACCCAAAGGTCTCTGGGCATCTTACAGCAATTTAACTACAGTAAAAAAGATAAAACAATTAAAATAAAATTAAAATATATACTCTAAAAGTTGCCATCAGGACCCACAGTTGATATTATTTCAATTAAAAGCCTTCTGGAACAGGAAGGTTTTGACCTGGCGCCGAAATGTCATCAGTGTCGGCGCCAGATGAATCTCCCTCGGGAGGGCGTTCCATAGTCTGGGGGCAGCTGCCGAAAAGGCCCTTTCTCTACAAGCCATCCCTCTTACCTCCTTGAGGGACGGCTCTTTCAAAAGGGCCCCCTGGCTAGATCTTAACTGCCGGGTAGGCTCATATGGAAGGAGGCGGTCCTTCAGGTATCCAGGGCCCAAGCCGTTTAGGGCTTTATATGTCAAAACAAGCACTTTGAATTGGGCCCGGGCAGCAACTGGTAGCCAATGTAATTTAAACAGAATCGGCTTGATGTGTCCCCTAGCGGCCCCACCACTCACCAGCCGCGCAGCTTGATTCTGGACCAGTTGCAATCGCCGGACCGTCTTCAAAGGCAGCCCCACATAGAGCGCATTGCAGTAATCTATACGAGATGTTACCAGTGCATGTGTAACTGTCATGAGACTCCGCTCGTCCAGGTAGGGCCGTAGCTGGTATAATTTCCGCAGCTGAAGGAAGGCACCCTTGGCCACCGAGTCCACCTGGGCTTCCAGAGTTAGACTGGGGTCCAGGAGCACCCCCAGGCTGCAGACCCTGTCCCTTAGGGGGAGTGTAACCCCATTCAGGGCAGGGAAATGGCCCTCCAGCCTGTCCAGCGAAGCACCCACTAACAGCACTTCTGTCTTGTCTGGATTGAGTTTCAATTTATTAACCTTCATCCAGTCCATTATCAGGTCCAGACACAAGTTCAGCACAGAAACCGACTCACCTAGATTGGTGGAAAACAAGAGGTAGAGCTGAGTGTCGTCAGCATATTGCTGACTCCTCAGCCCAAACCTCCTAATGACCTCTCCCAGCGGTTCCATGTAGATGTTAAAGAGCATGGGGGACAGTATCGAGCCCTGAGGAACTCCATGACATAAACACCGTGCGACAGAGCAACTGTCCCCCAGCACCACCCTCTGGACACGGTCAGCCAGGAAGGAGCGGAACCACCATAAAGCGGTGCCCCCAACTCCCAACCCAGCCAGCCTATCCAGAAGGACACCATGGTCGATGGTGTTGAAAGCCACTGAGAGGTCCAGGAGTGTCAACAGGGTCACACTCCCCCTGTCTCTCTCCCGGCAAAGGTCATTGTACAGGGCGACCAAGGCAGTCTCCGTACCAAAACCCGGCCTGAAACCCGATTGAAATGGATCCAGAAAATCCGTTTCATCCAGCAGCGCCTGGAGTTGCCTGGCCACAACCCGCTCCAACACCTTGCCCAAATAAGGGAGGTTCGCCACTGGTCGGTAGTTAACCACCAGCCTTGGGTCCAGGTTAGGCTTTTTAAGGAGTGGCCGAATTACCGCCTCTTTCAAGGTGGTAGGGACCACTCCCTCTCTCAAAGAGGCGTTCACGGCCTCCTGGACCCAGGTGCGAACCCCCCTGGCAGATCTTCCAATTAGCCAAGATGGGCAAGGGTCGAGCGGAGTGGTGGTAGAACGGACAGATCCAAGCACCCTGTCCACATCCTCAGGTCTCAACAATTGAAACTCATCCATTAGTACTTGACCTAAGCACAGCACACTGGACACATCCTCTGATTCTGCAGTAATGGTGGAGTCCAAACCACTGTGAATCTGAGCGATTTTCCCCTCAAAATGAATGGCAAACTCATCACAGCGAGCTGATGAGCAGTCCGGGACCTGCACCGGATTTCCCGGTTGAAGAAGATCCCGGACCACCCGAAACAGCTCTGCTGGACGACTAATAGACTAAACTTGACCAGGAAGTGGCCTGACCATGACAATTGGGTCACAAGCAGCCCCTCCACATCCAGACCACCATCTTCCAGTCCCGTTGAGAAAACCAGGTCCAAGGTATGGCCCTTCTCATGTGTCGGGCCGATGACACATTGAGACAGCCCCATGGTTGTTATGGCGGCCATGAATTCCTGAGCCGCCCCAGTCAAGGCAGCCTCGGCATGGATGTTGAGGTCTCCCAGCACAAACAGCCTGGGAGTCCTCAACACCAGGTCCGAGACTATCTCTGTCAGCTCAGGCAGGGAGACTGTTGGTACGCAGCAGGGTAGGCGGTACACCAACAGAATCCCCAATCTGTCTCGTAAGCCCAACACACAATACAGGCCCTCAAGACCTCCTCTCAAAGGGATAGGAAGCCTAGTCAAGGAGATAGAACTCCTATAGACTATAGCAACTCCCCCGACCCTCCGAGCGACATTGGTGCTGGACCGAGTACCCAGGTGGACACAGCTGGGAGAGGGGAACACCACCCTCCTCTCCCACCCAGGTCTCAGTAATGCACGCCAGGTCAGCACCCTCATCCAGAATTACATCATGGATGAGGGCAGTCTTATTTTGTACTGACCTGGCATTCATCAACAGCACAGTGTGGCTCAAGGGTTTGCTGATATGGTCACCTGATACCATCTGGTTGGGGGTAGGACTAGAAGAGGGGATAGATGTAAGATATCTAACCTCTCTTCTCCTACGTGGGCATGTTCTACCCCCACCGCCATTCCTTCCCCTACCCAGCACCACCTCAATGGCTGCCCCCTCCAACGCCCTCCCCCCTTCCTGTTCCCTCAGATCCACTGTGGGTCTCTACGTACGTAACCTGATGGCAACTGATAATCACAATAAAAACCCCTTCTAAAGCCCCTTCTCCCCTCCGAGCCAGGTGGCTGATGTTGAGGAGGGGGTGGGGCAACCAGAGGCAATGGGGGCCCAGTCCTGCTAGGCCAAGGGAGTCCAAGCCAAACTCCCCCAGGAAGGCTGGCAACCGGCAGCAGCACAGCCACACTGTCTCTCACTCAGTGCCTGAGGGATGGCAGATGATGAAGACTCCTCCGAGGACAGGAATGCTGGTCCAGCAGGGCCCTGGCACAGGCTCTGGCTTATAAAGCCCCTTCTCCCCTCCGAGCCAGGTGGCTGATGTTGAGGAGGTGGTGGGGCAGCCAGAGGCAATGAGGCCAAGGGAGTCCAAGCCAAACTCCCCCAGAAAGGCTGGCAACCGGCAGCAGCACAGCCACACTGTCTCTCACTCAGTGCCTGAGGGATGGCAGTTTTAGTAAGGCCTGCCAAGATTTTGGATTAACAATCAGCCTGAAGAAAACACAAGTCATGGGCCAGGGCGTGGACTCACCTCCCTCTATTACCATCTCTACACAAGAATTGGAGGTTGTTCATGATTTTGTGTACCTTGGCTCAACGATCTCTGACACTCTCTCTCTAGATGTCGAGCTGGATAAACGCATTGGCAAAGCAGCTACCATGTTCTCTAGACTCACAAAGAGAGTATGGCTTAACAAAAAGCTGACAGCATATACCAAGATCCAGGTCTATAGAGCTTGTGTCCTGAGTACACTTCTGTACTGCAGTGAGTCCTGGACCCTTTGTGCACGGCAGGAGAGGAAGTTGAACACGTTCCATATGCGTTGTCTCCGACGCATTTTTGGCATCACCTGGCAGGACAAAGTTCCAAATAGAGTAGTCCTAGAACGAGCTGGAATTTTTAGCATGTATACATTACTGAAACAGCGACATCTACGTAGGATCGGGCATGTCGTGAGAATGGCTGACGGTCGGATTCCAAAAGATCTCCTGTATGGAGAATTAGTGCAGGGAAAGCGCCCCAGAGGGAGACCACAGCTGCGATACAAGGATATCTGCAAGCGGGATCTGAAGGCCTTAGGAATGGACCTCAACAGATGGGAAACCCTGACATCTGAGCGTTCAGCCTGGAGGCATGGCCTCTCCCAATTTGAAGAGACACTTGTTCAGCAGGCCAAGGCAAAGAGGCAGTCTCGAAACCAGCAAAATCAGGGAGCTGGACAGGGGACAGATTGTATTTGTCCTCAGTGTGGAAGGGATTGTCACTCTCGAATTGGCCTTCTCAGCCACACTAGACGCTGTTCCAAGACCTCTATTCAGAGCACGTTACTATAGTCTCTCGAGACTGAAGGATGCCTACAATGAAATAAATAAATAAATGTTTGAACATAAAGAAGGAAAAAGAATGGAATGGAATGGGATCAAATCAAATGCATTTTAAAAACAAACACCTCTCTGCACTCAACCCAACTATCTCTGTCTGGGAAGACTGGACATGATGGAATAAGGATCTAGGCTAGACTTATGCCTGTCATTTTAATTGGGAGTTAGAATTGGCGTCCAGCAATTTCTCACCCATCCAGAAGCAGGAAAGCCAATGCAGGACTACACAGAGAAAGAGAATGTGAGGTGTAACACCTGATTTATCTCTGAATGCAGACGACTGCTGCCCTATTAAGCTGCAATAGTAATTGGTGATCCCCATTTCATTTTCGGATGTGATCCATTACGAAGATTTCATCTCGCCTATTCAGCAATTTTGAGTGTTTATGTAAACACATCCATACACAGAAATGGCTACTATTTTTATCTCTTATTGGAAAATACGTCAGAAGCAGCAGGTCACAATAACCAGCAGATACACAAGGATGGAATGCTGGTGTACATAAAGTATGAAACGTTTAGATGCAAACACCGGTAGTATTTCTGGATAGCTATGGCAACATGGAGCTCCAGTAGAATGGACACATAAAAAGGATGTGATCCATTACCAAAAGTTAAAAGCCATAATAAGTAGTGAACAGAGGCAGTCATATACTATTTGCTGAAAGGGAGAAGAAAGCCTGTATCTTAGGGTTTGTTTACATGGATAATCCACCGATTGATAGTAGAGTCCAGCTCTGACAATTCCAATTTAAATATATGCCTTGAATACTATGAAGAACTATGATTTTATCAGTGGAAGTATTTCCCTCCGTTCATGTAGAGAGCAATTTTTTCACAGTACCACTGTGTTCACAGTTGCTATGGCCAACTTGTCACCTGGTGGTGAAAGTATTAGCAGCAACCAGTCTGTGTTCATCTAGGTTACCCCTTGCATACTGGAGGCTACCAGGGCCCAGGCATCCCACTGTGGTGTAGTGGTGAGAGTGCTGGGCTAGGACACAGCAGAATTCAAATTGCACCTGAAGCTGATCAGTGACCCCCCCTCTCAATCTAAGCTAATGTAACCCTGATGGGCTATTTGTTTAGCCCAAGGGGTTGGGGCATCTTAGAAAGGGGCTGTGATTCAAGATCAGAAAGAGCAGGAGAGTTGGAGACAGAGAAGTTGCTTTCCCCTGGAGAGTGATATGACCCTGGGCCCTTTCCACCTTTGGTTTATTTAGTGGAATTTTAACACATCTGTACAGGAGGGGGACTAGAAGGGTAAATGCATGTGATGATCTTCTGTACTATGCATTTGAATTGGTATTTTATTTTAGGGCTTTAGAGACTGTATTGTTATACCTGTGTTCTTTTCTTTATGTTGTAGATCTACCTCAGCCAATAAATATATCTGGAACTTGGTTCTTATTTGGTTACAAAGAGACATTTGCATTCTTCCTTGTTCCTTCAAGCAAATCCTGCTCTGGTGTAGCGAAAAGAACTCAGGGTGTACAAACTAGCAGCCAGTTTTGAGCTGTGTTATGTCGTCATTGTTACATATACATTTTGTAAAGTTTGTGTTTGCAACACTCCTTTAATATATATAGCCCCATAGAACCAGAGAGTGTTACACTAACTCAATGGTTGTTATGGGGGCCAGGAGGGTATGTACATTGCTTTGACTTCACTGAAAGGCAGCTGGAATACAGAAGTAACAAAGGAATAGACGAGCAGCTTGGTGGAATGGGCCAAAACATGTGCTCTACTGGAATAGTCTTTGAGAAGTGAGAGACACCAAGAGCTGACAGAGGAGGCCTTTGAGTGCAGGTATATATACAAGGAACTGGCTAGGTAGTTCAGTAGCTTAGGTATTGGGCTGTGGAGCCAGAGGTTGGGAGTTCAATTCCTCATTTTGCCTCCTCTGAGTAGAGCCAGCCTGTGTGGCCTTGGGTGAGCTGCAGTCCCAGTGTACCTCCAGGAGAAGGGAATGATACTACTTCTGAGTACCCTCTACCTCGAAAACCCTGAAAAGGGTCACCAGAAGTCTGAAATGACTTGATGGCATATGATTATAATTAGCTGGCTGGATAGTTTGGTGGGTTAGGTATCTGGCTGTGGAGCAAGAGGTTAGGATGGCCGATTTCCCACAGTGCCTTCTGCAAAAAGAGCCAACCTGTGTGGCCTTGGGCAAGGTGCACAGTCTCAGGATGTCCCCAGAGGAAGGGGATGGTAAACCACTTTTCAGTACCCTCTACCTAGAAAGCACTGAAAAGGATTGCCACAAGTCAGAATTGCCTTGCTGGCACACAATTATTAATTATATATACGGGGGGGGGGGGGGAGGGAGAGAGAGAAAGAGCTTAGGTCAACACGCAGTGCTTCCATTGACTGATGGAGTGGTGAGTGTTCAAGCATGTCTCCTTCTGGCATTCCTCCAACAACATGTCTTTTGCCAGTGAGATCTGGCTTCCTTTCTTTATATAAGGACAGGGGTGAGGAACCTGTGGCTCTCCAGATGTCACTGATAGGCATGGAGCTTTCGTCTTTTTTTTTTTTTTGGAGCACAACTCCCAGAATTCTCAAGCAATTCCCCCAAGCAGAATCCTGACAGCTGCAGTCCAAAACCAGTTCAGTGGACCCTCGACTTACAGACGGCTCGACCTGCAGACTTTTCGAGTTACAGACTTCTCTGGCCGCAAAATTTAGGTTCGACTTGCGGCCGGAGAATCGACCTACAGACCGGAAAAATCAAACAAAATGGACCAAAAACGGCCGGTTACGGATTAATCGGTTTTCAATGCATTGTAGGTCAATGGAGCCTCGACCTACAGACTTTTCAACCTGCAGCCACCGTTCCAATACGGATTAATTCCGTAAGTCGAGGGTCCACTGTAGTTTAAAGAGGAGCTTTTCTTACCTCCATCACCATTATATTGGCCTTTCAAGAAGAAAATGGCTCCTAGTGGTGGCTGGAAGTATTGAAGTGTTCCTGGAAGACTCAAGGGAGCAGAAGACTTTTAAGGCTGTGTTGAGGAAGCTCTCAAAGAACAACTGTGTGCAGCTCCCAAGATTCCACCTGGGGGAATTGCTGGTGAATTCTGGGAATTGCAGTCCAAAAGAAATGAAAGTCCAATGACTAGCTGTTGGACTATAACTCCTCACATTCTTCACCATTGGCTATGCTGGTGGGAGTTGCCAACCAAGAACATCTGGAGGGCTAAAAGTTGCCAACTTCTGCTTTATAACCCTGTTCCGTTAAAACAGTAACAATAACAAAAATGACTCAAAGCAGCAGTACTAGCAGTAGTAGTAGCAGCAGCAGTGGTACTGTGGTATTATTATTATTTTAATCAGAATAATTAGAATTAAGTAATAATTAACAGTAATTGTCATTATAATCATCCCAGATGAGGTGAATAAGAGAGGCTCCTAGACACAGCTAGTGCAGGGCTAGAACCATGACTGAATTTGGCATAAGGTCATTTTATAGGGACAGTAGCAGCAGAAGGTTTTGGTGGTGTATTGGACTGCTGGCATAAACTACAAAAGGTTGGTCTGTTAGTGTTTTAAAGTGGAAACTGTTTTTTGGGGGGAAAAGATGGATGAAGATGCACAAAGATGTTCAAAGGCAACCCCTTTTTAAGACTGTGTGCAGGGGGAGAAAAGTCACTGTAATGACACTGACATAGGAAGGAAAGGAACAAGAATGGAGCAGTTGAATCAGTTCTGCTCCAGAGTGATTTTCCGCCTGGCATTAAGAGCCCCTTGGATGAGTTTTGCAGCCTTTTCTTTTTCAATTAGAGCACACAGCTGCTCAGAAGAAAGTGATGCCTGTCTGATGGGTTGCAGACACAATGCAGGCACTCATGCCCTCAATGGACTATTGTTCAGGGAAAATCTTGCTACTGGAAATGCCCAGATGCTAATGAAACATGTTTTTTCATATATCTTTCAGTGTCACAGTCTTGTTGTCTTCATTTGCCATTCTCAATGTTGCCAGTAGTTGTTAATTCACATTTCAAAAATTATAAGTGAGTAGTTACAAGACCCCTTTTTAATTTATGTACGTAATTAGTATTGTTATTCTTGGTGGGGGAGGGTAGTGTGTAAGACTTTGGAAGTATTCCAGTTCAAAATTGACTTTTTTAGTGCATCTAAAAGCATTATTTTGGGCTTTTTCACCAGCATTTTCCAAATTTTATGAAGTTTGTTATCACTTCTAAGTGGCAAAGGAAGTATTGTTTTATTTCCATTTTTGTATTTTCAAGGTGCAAGATCAAAATTGGTCACTAGAAGGAACCAGAGAGTATTCACCAGTATTTTAGTGATGATAAAGACAACACAATGCATAAACAATTCATGAGTAACAAATTATTTTCACTACTGGAGAAACAACAAATAATGATAATGGCAGTCTGGTTGGTTGCAAAGTAATGGTTGAAATAAGAAGCTCCTTTTACTAAATAACACTGCATCAGAGGAAGGGTCCATCTCATATAATATGCTGCTTCCCGCAAAAGATGCCCAGATGCCCACAGGCAAGATAAGAAGACTGTGCCGATGCAACAAGGTTATCTTTACCTGTTTTGAAGGCAGAAAATGATCCGGGAGGGAAAGGAGAAGAATACTAAGGCTGCATACTAAGGCAAACAACCCTGCTGCCTTCCAGATGTTTAAGCTCCTCAAAGCTCTAGCTAGCAGAGGCGATGATCAACAATTATTAGACTTGTAGCCCAAAGTATCTTGCACACACAAGGTTGCTTGCTCTTGATAATCCCTCAAACATGAAAACAAAGGAAGCTGTAACATGTGAAATCATTTCTCATCTCATCTCTCCAAAGAAGTCCAATCTGTTCAAAAACCTGTGGGAATCTCCAGCTTTAATTGACATTTAGGGTAAACTGCTTTAAATGCAGCTGCACATGCAGCTTTTGACACACATACACAGACAAAAATCATACCTAACTAGAGTAGGAACCCCATATCCGCAGGGGATTGGTTCCATGATCTACTGTGCATGCCTGAAAACTGTGGACATGAGGGAACCTATAGACCATACATGAGGGGCAGGACAAAGGCCACAATAGGACATCCTTGTATGTTGTATATAGGGCTGTGGCAAACCATGGATCAGTGAAACTGTAGATACAGATTCAGTGGATACGGGGGTCCTACTGTACACATACACTGGAAGCAGACATCACAACAGAATGGCTGTTAATGATATGAACTTTTGGAGTCATTAATTCATGGGGCCACCATAAATCAGAAGTGACTTCAGGGCACATAAGAGCAATAACAGCATGGCCATTGGAGCTGTCGTCCCTGAAAGTAACTTTTTCAAAGCTGTTTGTTCCAAGACAACAAATCAAAACTCTTTAGAAACAAACAAATCATCTGGGCAAGTGCTACATCACACCAAAGTCACTGTCAGATGCTGGCTGTTGTAGTTCCCCAAAGTAACTTTTTCAAACTCTGTTCTCGCACAATACATCAAAGCCCCTTGAAAACAAAGAGTCAGCTAGTCTGGTCCCTTGAGAAGCGATTCATGCTGAAATAGACCGGCAGAACAAATGAGGCCAGTTGGGAGAGAAATGGAATGCCACTGCAACTCCGGGTATGTCAACACTTTATAGCTACAATCCTTTAATTTTAGGTTTGCTTGTTTTGCCTTCAACCACAATGTTTGTCCAAGTCGGACATTTTAATTACAATACTTCTGGCTTCGTGGCAATTCTCAATGAAAGAGTAGGAAAGGTCTTCCTACCCATTTTCACAGCAGGAGAACATGAATCCAACCTCATTTCCCCCCTAAAAGCACTTGGCCTGTTTATGTCTGCATCCACACTTTAGGTATGCCTCCAGCGTTGAGTGCCCTCTAATGGTGAGGGCTCATATTTCTTGGCAGAAGACAGGAGTGCTCCAAGCAGAGCCAATGTTACTTTTTTATACTACACCTTGTGGAATCTGTTATCCATGTTGGCTGGGGATTCTGGGAACTGTAGTGCCCCCACATAACTTTCCAAGCTCTGCATTTCACACAGTGTCCTGGAGTAATGCTTTGGTTTTTCAAGCACAATTGGAAATTAAAATTGACCAGGCACCTTTTTCTAACTGATTAATTGGGCATCAGAAACTTTTAAAGAGAGATGTCCAGAGAAGAATACTGTGGTTGCAAAATGCCAGGTGCTGCTGATGCACTGACCTGGCGTATTTCATCTACAACCATGGATGGCATGAATCCTTGGACAAATGCTGTATGCCCATATTATGCAAAGATTGCCAGAAGTAAGGGAAAGAGCAGACTACATTCTCTGGAAACTAAACTTAGGCACTGTAATACCTGTCACATTATGGTAATGTCAGCTTCTAGAGCAGTTCGGCAGTTTTCTGCTGTGTTTGAGTCGTGCCCAGTTAAAAACACGGCCAGAGCAGCCCAGGAACTGGTAACTTAGCATCATCTAATGAATCAAGGTGGCTAATAGAATCTTGCCACCTTGACTCATTTGATAATGCTGAGTTACTAGAATCAACCTAAGGAGAACTGCTTCCCCAATGCCCTCCAGCAAAGAATCCATGACCATAGCTAGTAGTGGGAGGTCAATCTACAATGATAAGAGAGCCAGAGATGGGGGAGGAGTGGTAGCACAAATGGGGTGGGGACACCTGTCCAGATTTCTCATCTCAGAGCAGGGTTTCTTCACACTAACATGCCCCACCAATCGGATCTGCAAATTCAGCTTGTGTTTACTTTCCCATGACCAATCACAAAATAAAGCACACTAAATGCAAGATATGTAGGTGAGGAAGATATGTGCTGTGAGAAACAGATGTCTTTCCCCATTTGGAGCAGCATCTCTGCTGGGGGGGAAAAAGCAATGTGACTTTTTTGGCTCTCAGCTGACAGTGGCTCTCAGGTGATTATGCCTGCCTCACCCAAAATCCTTCTGTTCTTCCTGAACCTTCAGACTTAGCTATGGCAGGTTGGATAGCTGGAAAGTTTTTTTCCTTTGGTTCGTTGCAAGCCATGTGATATCAAGGTCCTAGATTCTCTCCAACAGGATCAGCCATTTTAAATCATATGAACTGAAACCTGCATCTGCATTTTCCCAGTTTGCATCCTAGTCATGCTTGTGGTGCAACACACACAAGAACAAGTTACTGCATATCCTAAAAGGCACATTTAAAAGTTCTCCCTCTATAATCTGTGGTTTGCAGCAGTGGGAAAAGTAATGTTCATTTATTTAATAATAATTGGTGTAAAAAAAAAAGCCTGAGGCCTTTTTCAGACTACAAAGTGAAATATCAAAGTTTTGCTGGATATGGAAACTAACCATATGATGCAGCCTCAATTAGGTTCTTAGAGACATTTGGAACCTGAATAAATATTTTGTTTAAAAGTTGGCTAGTACTTCTGATGCCCAAGTCATGCTAGCAAGAGAGTTCAGTGGGCTGGAGTTCCTGGTTGTGGAACCAGGAATTCTATTCCCCACTGTACCTTGTAGGAGAAGAGCCAGCCTATGTAACCTTGGGTAAGCTACGTAGTTCCAGAGTGCCCACCCAAAAAGGGAAGTGCAAGCAAACCACTTCTGAGTATTCTATTCTGGAAAAGGTTACCTTAAGTCAGAATTGACCTCACAGTACACAATTATTTATCACTGCACGAGAATGCACGTTATTGTGCAGCACA
Organism: Intellagama lesueurii; assembly: GCA_037013535.1. Lineage (NCBI taxonomy): Eukaryota > Metazoa > Chordata > Lepidosauria > Squamata > Agamidae > Intellagama > Intellagama lesueurii. The sequence goes on from JBAJHW010000004.1 coordinate 16,015,257, forward strand.
GTAAATCAACATTCCACATGAGAATTCTAAAACTGGGGGCAGCCCAAACAAAAACTTATAACCTTGGAATTGGACTTTGGACCAGCATCAGATTTGGCACAGATGTAACAGACAGTGTGCTCTTGCTTTGTGCCAAATTTGGGGAAGTTTGGGCAAAGGGTTTTCGAGTTATGATTTTTTAAAAAGTACAACTATTTGACCACTACCATCCCCGTGCAGAAACAAGAAACCAGATGGGGCCATTTCCTGGCATTTTGAATTGTGGATACAGAAGCACAATATCCCACTTTCATAAACCGGAGCTTTGTTTGTTTGTTTGAAGAATTGAACACCTGTCACATAGTGGTAACTTGTCAGCTGTTGGAACAGTTGAGCAGTCCTCTGCTGTGTATGCGTGTGCCCAATCAAAAGTATACTTTTCAAAAAAACAAAAAAAACCCAGCCCTGACAATTGCTTTGTATTTGGTTGAGAAGTGGTTAACTGATGGAAACAGATAACATTATCATTCTTCTAGTAAAGTGATTTAATTCCTGCTTGATTCAGTGGCCAGATTTCTACTGATGTTTGCACAATTTGCTGCAGCTAATTGCTGAGGTTGTGGAGTGCATCTCGATTGTGCGATCAGGTGTGTGACCAGGCACAAGACCATGACCCATCCCAGAGGCTTAACAATTAGCCTCACTTAGCTGCATCAAATTACCCAAGCCTTACTCAAACATCAATAGGATTCCTGCTGTTGCTTCTAAAATGTAATTTCTTTACACCCTCATTACTCCAAAAAGTAATCATACCTAACTCACTGAGCTATCCAGAACGGGCTCTGCTAACTTATGGGTGCAGCCAGGCAAACTTTTTTTGCAAACCTGTGCCACTTGTTTGGCAGTTTCTAGTGACAATAAAAAACAGAAAAAGGTAACAGCCAGTTACTAGAGTTGGGTAATACATTAATTAGTCCAATTAACATTGCACAATCCTGGGCACATTTTAAGGTCCTGTAGAGAGCTAAAATATTTTAAAAACCCATTGTACCAGATGGTGACCATGTGGCCCTCCTGAACATTTTTGGACTGCAGTTCCCATCAGCCAGCGGCGAGGCATGATGGGAGGTGGAGTTCAACATCTGGAGAGACACCGTTCCCCACCCTGAACTAAAACAATAGCTTTAAAGCAATGTTTGGGGCGAGGGGGGTGGGAGAGAAGTGTTGTCACCCTCCCGTCTCCCCACAAGAACCCAATGCGAAGCCGATTGAGTGGAAGCGAGGAAAGGGTTTTTTTTTTTTTGTAAATTAATTTTTATTAATACAACATAAACCTCCTACCACACAAAAAACTATATAAAAACACATTACAAAACCAATAACAAACAATAAGATACAATTTCACACGTGCCCCCATCACCTTCAGGACTAGCATTAAACTTCATTCAATCCATTTTCTCTCCAAAACTTCATTGTTTCTTCCCTCGGTGTATACCCCTTCCCTCTCCGAAATACATATTCCAAAAATACATTCCATGTTTTCTTAAAATCATTATTTTTCAATTGGCCTCTTCTTATTTTCATATCACATGTCAGTTTATCGTTAATTGCCATGTCCCATAATTCTCTATACCATTCCTCTAAACTAAATTATCATTTCTCCAGTTTCTTGCGAAAATTAATCTTGCAGCCGTCATCATTATTACTATAAAATCCTTATTTTCTTTCAACAATTGATCCTTCTTAATCACATTCCATAAAGCAGTTAACGGAGACATTTGAATATTCAATTCAGTTATTTCAGATATTTCTTTAAAAATTAAATTCCATTCTTTCTTTCTTATTTCACATAGCCACCACATATGTAAAAACGTCCCCTTCTCTTTTTTACACCTCCAACATAATGTTGACACACTTTTATCTATTATATTCATTTTAACCGGCGTTAGATACCACCTCCATATTACTTTATAACCATTGGAAAGGCTTTCAAAGTCAGCCCCTCCGCTGCTTTTTTGACCGAGGAAGCATTTGAACCCAGGTCCGGGTGCTCAATGGCACGAGGGATTGCAGCCGCAGCCTCCTTCGGTTGACCTAATACGCGGGCACGTTAGACTTTTTAATTTTCCTGGTTCCGGCGGGCAGCCCTGACTGAGGGCGCGGGAGGTCTCCTCCTCAAATTCCCGGGGCGTCCCTTCCCAGGCGTGAGGGAAGGTTTCCCCTCCTTCTTCGAATGAAGGAAAACGAGCCGCCGTTTCCCGCCCGGAGCCGCCAACCCCGCTTTGCCTTCCCTCTCCAAACTCCGCGCCCGGCCGGCAACCTTGCGCCGGAGTCGCGCCTTTTCCCCCCCTCCCTTCTTCTTTTCCTGCCCGCCGGGCCCGCTCCTCCCCTCGGGCGGGCAGCCCCGCGGGGCTGGGCGTTCCCGTGAAGGGGCTCGGCCCCCGGCCCGCCTTCGTTTACACTGCCCGCGTCTCCGCCAGAGTCGCTCCGGAGCGGCGGGGGAGGGGACCAAAAAAAAAAAAAAAAAAGTCTTGCGCGCTCCTCGGCTCTCTTTTTTTTTTCCGCCGCCCGCCCTCCTCGCGAGTATGTGTGTGCATTAAATCACATGGTGTTTTAAGAAATGCTCCAAAGATGGCGGTGGCGGTCGCGGCGGCGGCGGCTGCTGCCTCCGCCGCTCCTGCTGCCGGAGGGGTCGGCGTCGGCGTCGGCGCCCGGGCGCAGCGGAGTGGCGCGCTGGAAGTTTCGGTGCGCGACCGGTGGCACCGCGCGTGGGTGACCCTGCTCGACGAGGCGCTGGTGCTCAGCTCCGAGGAGGGAGCCGGCGCCGGCGCCGCCACTTACAACGGCATCGGGGCCGCCGCGGCCGCCGGCGGGGGCAGTAATGGGACTTTTTGCAACAGCCGAGGGGCAGCGGCTCCGGGGGCGTCCGGGAGCGCGGGAGCCGGCGAAGCGGCGTCGGGCGCCGTCGGGGGCGGTAGCCCCCAATCGGCTTGGAGGAGCGGCGTGCGGACGGCGTTCACCGACTTGCCCGAGCAAGTTCCCGAAGCCATCTCCAACCAGAAGCGGTGCGTCAAGGTGCTGAAGCAAGAGATGGGCGGCTTGGGCATCAGCATCAAGGGGGGCAAGGAGAACAAGATGCCCATCCTCATTAGCAAGATCTTCAAAGGGCTGGCGGCTGACCAGACCCAGGCGCTCTACGTGGGCGATGCCATCCTGGCCGTCAACGGCACGGACCTGCGGGACGCCACTCACGACGAAGCCGTCCAGGCGCTCAAAAGGGCGGGCAAGGAGGTGATGCTGGAAGGTAAAACGAACCCGACTCTTGGGGGTAAAGTTTCTTTTCAAAGAGAGGAGGAGCAGAGATGGGGGCCCTCCTTCCCCCAAAACTAAAAATGCTTTGGGGTTTTTTGGGTTGATGTCCGAGATAGGCTCAGTGGGCACTCAGCATATGTTCACAAGCACTCTTGGCCTTTTGGTTTCTGCCTGGCCTTGAGCTAGCGAGCTTCCGGGAGATCCCAGGCATCAAGGGATCCAATTGGAAGAAGTTGCTGTGCCTGCTCACAAAACCTTTTTCCTCCAACTGGGTGCATGTGCCATAAATGTTAAGGGAAATGGGATCTCGAGGTTTCGGTGCCACATGTCTTGCTGGCCACTAGTTTGATGTGTGCGTTCAGACCTGTGCACTTTATGGTTTCTCCCTACATGGCTTATCAGTAGCTATACAGCTCAGAAGATTCTTTATGTAGGAGCTGCATCTTCCTGCCATAGATGTTTCGTCCCAAATAATTCCAGTAAGTTCAGTGGGACTTGCTGAACTGTATGCGGTTGAGTTGTCTTGGATTTCGCTGATATATTCAGAGCTGCTTGAGATTCTGGAGTGGGTTGACATGGTGCTGCTAGAGGACTAGCCAGATCGGGTCCTTCCGTTTCTCATAGTGAAGCAGCTGCTCCGTAGCAAATGGTTCATTTTTAGATACTGTCGATTATTGTTGTGCTTAGGAGATTTTCTATCTCAGGTGCAGGAATAACTAAATTTCTACACACCTTAATTTTGGAAGAAGAGTGTGATTTGCTCATCAGCTAAAATTTCTTGCAATTTTACACTTACAAGTGCTTGCTAAGGATCTATTACTTATTCCAGGGTTGAGTCTTAGCTTTGTCGTGGTAGAAAAGTTAAATACCTGTTAATAAAATACCTGTTAAGAGCCCCTCCTGATATACCTTGTTTTCTGTTATCTTGGGGTGTAGCTGCTGTTATGCGTCTGGGAGGAGCAGGCATCTTGTGCTTGTCCAAATGATACGGGCGGGGGGCGAATGAATACCAGAGAAAAACGTTTCCTGCCATTGCTGGCCCTACCGTTAGGCAGAGTGATGCAGCTGCCTCGGGTGGCAAATGCTGGGAGGCGGTAGTGGCAGATGCTCAGTGTTGCCTCCTCAGTCCAACATCCTGTTTGAGGATAGAGCTGTGTGTATCACATAGCTTGTCCTCTGTCCCCAAACCAGCCATATCCCCTCAAGGACATTGTTTTATCACCAGTGTTAAAGGTTCAGCTGCAAGTTAGTTTCCTTTTTAAACATGGGGAAAGGGCACCATCATGGCTTTTGACCCAGACAGCCTACTTTCTGGGGCCAGCCCTGCTATTGGGGCAATCCCTAATTTCAGGTCTCAAACATGCTTACTTGGGAGTAAGTCCCATTGAACACCATGAGCTTGACTTCTTAGGGGATACACATGGGATCATGCAAAGGGACCTCACTCTGAGCAGCTTTTCCTCACTCTTTAATTCATAACTGTATCTGTTTCTTTATTTCTTAATGTTCGGGGAGGGGTTCCGCTTTTGGATGCTTCCTCTGAACCAGAAAACAGGCTAGGGTGGAAGGAATTCAGTGCCTTGTTCTTCCCCTCCTCAACCTCTGCTTCCCGTCTGTCACTCCAAAATCTGCTTTTGGGTTGAAAAACAGAAACCTTGAAAAAAGTGGCATGCGTTTATATGTAATTTAAGTTAGTTTTGTCCTGAAATTAGGGAAAGCCAGAGGTAGAAATCATCAAGAAGAAGGGGAGACACACAGTGCAGGAATTTTCAGAGCCCTGAATATGAAGACCAAGGAGCAATATTTGGTGTAGAATATAATCTCTGTGTGTGAGGTTTGGGAGTTTGTAGAACTCTGTCAGGAGTCTGTCTGAAGAGGACAAGCAGCTGAGCAAAGACATCTTTGTCAGTTTGACAGGCTCAGTGGCTTCCAGCAGCCATTTGCAAGCAGATCTAGAAAAACAGGATTAGGGACTTTGCAAAGGGAAGGAACATATTGGTTTTTTAAGCTCAAATACAGGATGCAAATAAGGGGGTGCTTTTTGAGAGGTTTTTCTACTTTTTTCCATCCATCTGTCTCATGTAACATGTTGTAAGTTATGACTTAAATAAACTTGAGAAGTCATTCCTTCATTTCTTTGGCTACAAGAACTTTGCCAGCTCATCTGTTCTGTGTGCCAAACAACAGGTCCGGTCAGGGCTCTGTGAGAAGGTGCATGGGTAAATCTACAAAGCAAACTGTTGAGTGACTCTCCGCCTCTTTTGACTAATAGAGGAGCACTGTGATTTCCAGCCACACTCAGGCTAGGCTGTTCTCACAAGTTTCCATCTGCATTTCTCACAGCTGAGAGGGTGAATGCAAAATTAACTCAGGATGGGGCCCTGCTGCAATGAGGTTTGTAGGCAAGGGATCCCAAATCGAAACAGGTTCTCTTACCACTTACTTCTTGTGCTTTTTACTTCTAAATAAGTTAGAGTTGCTAGATGAAAAAGAAAACAGCTCTTGTAATAGTTGTGTAGAAAGAAGAATTTTATCAGCTGCAGATTGTGTAACAAGCTTGGTCCACCTCCAAACAAGTCCATTTTATAAGACCACCATACCACTCTGAATGCACCAGTCCTTTTTTTATTTCAAAAGCTAAGCAAGGTTGGGCTGATTAGTGCTTGGAAGGCAGACTACGTATTAGAAAGTAACAGGGATCTCCAGGTCTGACTAGTAAAAAATCGTGTCTGAAATCCTGGAGAATTGTTGCAGGTCAGTGGTCGTACCTGGGCTAGACAGAGCAGTGGTCTCATAGTTTAAAGTGGATTCCTACATCCTGTTCTGATTAAGGAAGCTTATTCCATTCCGAGCATGTAAGATCACATCTTTACAGTGTAGTCACTTAGGTGAGGCCCATTGCCTTTGATGGGATTTACTTTCAGATGAATGTGTGTGTTTCAGTACATCATTGGTGACACTCATGAACAGTTCTTTGAAGGCAGAAAATACTCAGATTCTAGGTTTAGGTTTTTGCTGTGAGAGTGAGAGAGTAGAAGCATTAAAGTGTCTTGTGGTGCCATAAAGGCTGAAAGTTTTATTTGATATAAGCCTTAGTGGACTACAGCCAAATTCTTCACATGCAGGTGGGTGCGGTCTACAATGGCCAACATTAAATAAAAGTTGTCTGGCTATAAGGTGCCAGAAGACCCTTTAATGTTTTTGCTTTCCCAAACTTAAGTCAGCTGCCTGTTTGAAAAGAAATGGTTAACTCATGCAAAGGAGCAAAATTGCAGAGATTAAGGATTGGGCAACACTGAATCCAAAGTTTACCTAATTGGAATTGAGTGACAAAGTTGCTCAAATCACTTATGCCTAGATAGTGTTCTGTTTCAGCTGGAGCAATCTGTGTAGCAAGCAATGTTTAACAGTGTCCTCATGTGCATGTTTCACTGGAACATGTCACTTAATGTTGAGGAAATGGTAACTTATGGTATGTAAAAAAAAAAACCCAACCAAAATCAGAGCAGTGTATCTCAGCTCTAGATCTGTGTTAGCTCACAAGAGACGAGATGGAAATCATTTTTGTTCCTTCATCACCATATTTTGCATTTTTGAAATGGTATTTCAAAGGAAAGAGATATCTAGAAACGCTTGCTACCTTTCCTAGCATTTTTCAGAGCTGATTGCAAACCCAAGGCGGTAGGAAATGAAGAGGCAGAAAGTGGCAGAAACAAACATCCAGTCCTTATTTGTAGAGAGAGTAGAAAATGCTTTTGGTGATAACCTGCCTGCACACACAAGTTCATTGTGCAAGAGGTTCTGGGCCTCTGGTTTGTTTGCATTTGTGTACAGTGTTAACAGACATAATGCTGTTTCACTATTGCTTGTCTTTTTCTTTTGAAAAGGATAGGTTGAGTAATGTGTAAGCTGTTAACCTTTTACATGGGTAATGTTTGAAACAGAACAACAGATAAATAATTCTCCAGAAGTTAGAAAGAACACAAAAGACCATTCTTCCTTGAAGCTGTTGAGACTAATGCAGTAGTCTGCAAGTTTTTGAGTTCCATAGAATTTATGTTTATCTTAGGTGATTAAAATGGCAACCTTTGTTTTAAAATACAGCTACCAAACTAATATTTAAAGCTGAGTTTTCAGTCTGCAGTCATATGGATGTTTGCCTGGAGCAAATCCCTTTGGACTCAGAAGAGCTTAACTTCTGAGTAGACACATAGACAACTGCATCGTTCATTGCACTGAGATCAATGGAGTGAGTGAGGTGTAACTTGCCTGGTTCATTTTGTTTATGACCTTTGCATTCCACCTTTCCTCCATGGAATTTGGGATACTGTAAAAGTTGTGTCGTCTTCTCCCAACCCCCATCTACCAATTTTTTCTAACAATTATCCACTGAAATCAACAGGGCTATTGGATCATGCCATTGGTGGGATGTAAAGGAAGTTGAGGTGGGACTTAAGGATTTTTTATAATATGGAATTAGGCAATCATTGTTAATTTTTTGTTTATGTTTTCCTGACACTAGTAAAAACTACTGCAATTTTATATTTAGTATCTTTGTACTTATGATTATCTAGCTCAAAAATATTATTAGTGCAACAGTATTATTATAATTTGCAATAATCAATGAAATGATATTTGTGTATACTTCCAATAACTGTTGTTTTTGGTGTATCTACAGCTTACTCTAAATGATAAATATAATAACAATGCTGCAATCATATAAAAGTGGGCTTTTATGTCTATTGTGGTGAGATCCTGGTTCTTTGATGAACTTATATATTTATTGTTCTGACTTCTCTACTGCTCCATAGTGATTGGAGCACTCTCTGGGCTGTCTACAACATAATTAGGCAAGGAATACTTTGCCTAATTATACTTTGCGAGCTGGGTACTCATTTTACTTACCTTGGAAGGATGGGAGTCAATCTTGAGCCAGCTACCTGAACCTGTTGGGACTGAGCTCAGGTTATGAGCAGAGGCTTGACTGCAGTACTGCAGTTTAGCCACTGTGCCACAAATTGACAGTAGAATGCAAGAAATTAAAATGTGAGCACCTCTGGACTAGTAGATAGCATTTTAAATAGCGTTTGAAGTGGTCCAGTGTGACCTATTTCCTGGTAATCAAACAATGTACGGGGAATTCTGCTCCAACCTGACCCCAATCTGTGTGCGAGCAGGACATTCTTAGTCCAGCTGTAGGGCTGCTACTTTTTTGGGCTCAGCTGGAATGATTCCATGACAGACAAAAGAGTCGCTTTAAGGGAGATCACTCCCTGCAAAGCAATCTTTTCTGGTTCTGTTGGACACACACCTTTCCCACTGTATGGTAGCACCCTCAGAGATAGTGTCTGGTCTCAGATAAACCAGTCATCTTTGAGGATGATCAAGAATTTGCACTCAGTCTACTCTTTGCTGACTGTTTTCAATGGGACATGTGCAACTGACATCACAAATCCGTGCATATTTCATCAGGAGTAAGTCCCATAGACTTCAACAGGACAAGATGGGCAACTTGTGGACCTCCAGATGTAGTTGGACGACATATCCCATCCACCAGTGTCGAGGGATGGAAGAAATGACTGTCTAACCACACCAAGTGCCACGTTGCCTTCCTCCGCTCTGCTAAGTGTGCTTGGGATCATGTCTTGAGTCTGAAATCCTGTAAATGCCTTTTTGAGACTGAACTCAGTAGGGCTTGCTTCTGAGTAAATAGGCATAACACGAGGTGCATCATTTTCTGGACTAAAGCCACTAAGGCAACGATTCTCAGTAAATGAGATTTCAGAGATGATATTCAAAGCAATTACTTTTATGGAATGGCCACTTTGAGGAAGGGGTGATGCTTTTCCAGGGTCATGCTCCCAGGACTGCTGTGTCAGCATAGCTGCTGGGCTAATTTTTCCAAACTCTTTCTCCTCAAGAAAATGCAGTAGTCAAAGCTCTTCCTTCCTTCCAAGGACCCCTCTGGTGCTTAACTGGGGAGGCTTCTCAGAAGTTTGAATCCAGCCCTAGGTTTGCCAGTCTTGAGTTCAAAGTCCGGTGGTGGACTTGTTTATGAAGCAGCCAAAGCTAGGTTTGATTTGGGCTGTGTGAGGGAAGCAAGGGGCAGCTGCATTCCTTGGATAAGTCTTGAAACTCTCTGGCATGATCCAGAGTTCTAGTGAATTAGTAGTTTCCATGTTGAGAGCCACAGATGCCATTGCTTTATATTTTATCAGCCAGAGCATTTAGGTGAGTGGCATTTCACAACAGAGGGTTTTTGGGGGCAACACCCTGACTATAGAACATCCTCCTACAGGAGGCGAGATGGGTTCCTTTCTTCCTTTGCTTTAAACAGGCTGTAAAACCTGCTCTGTCTCACCAGGCTTTTTCGTGATTATGTTGCTCTTAATTGGTATGTTAGATTCGTTTGTCTTTTGGATTTATGTAAAATTTTGTGTGTGTGTGTGAAAAAAGAGAAGCATGTGCTGTGGAAGTTTCTGAAGGAATGGTATTTCCTTTAAATACATGGATATTTGTGATGGCGGAAGGAGCTAAAAAGACCACAAAAAATAATTTCAGAACCACATGCAGCTTCTGGGCTCCATAATTCCAACCCCCCAGTTTATGAAGAGTGTTATTTTTAAATCTTTCCTAAGCTTTCTGAAAGCATATTGACACCACCTTCTCCAGAGTTTGGAGGAATTGAAACTTCTAAACAATGTTAAGAGTTTCAACATTCCTGCAATACCAGGCGTGTGTATAAGTGTGTGTGTATGTGAGAGAGAGAGAGAATGAGAAAGAGATGCACAATTCCAAGAAGTTTGTTTGTGTTCCATTAACATCTTAGGGCAGGGGTCTCAAACTCAATTTACCTGGGGGCCGCTGGAGGCAGAGTCTGGGTGAGGCTGGGCCGCATCAGATTTTCCGCCAAGCAGAGCAAGAGCCTGAGGAAGCCGCCCAGGAGTTTCCTTAGCCCGGCTGGGGCTCCGAGGAGGAGGAGGAAGAGGGGCGCGCGAGCCCTCGTCGCCGGCTACAACCCCCTCCGGCTCCTTCTTCACTACCACCACCACCAGCAGCAGCAGGACAAAGAAGCGGAGAAGGGAGGGAGCGCCGGTGACTGCCTAGCGGGGGGGAGGAGGGCATGACATAAAATTTAAAAAAAAAAACCCCTCACAGAATTGCCTTGCCAAAGGAGAAAAGCCCCCATTGGTACCCGCGAAATTAAACAGAACTGGGTGGGGCCCCCACAGGTACGTGCATGCGTGCACGCACGCGCGCACACACACACACAAACGGAGGTCCAGCAACCTTCCTCTGAGGGCCCCAATCAAAAAAAGGCGTACTCAGCAGCAGCAGCTACCCCCACCACGACAGAGGAGCAAACTTTGCGAGGCGAGTCCAGGCAGCCTCCAGAGCCGAGGCGGCTGAAGCAGGACGAGGAGAAGGAGGAGGAAGCACTGCCGGGCGCTGAGGCGGCCGCTGGCCGGGCTGGTGCTGGGGGTGCCGAGAGAGAAAGAGAGCCAGAGAGCCGCTTCCCTGGAAGAGGCGGTGGCGGCAGCAGCTGCTGTTGGCGGCTTGGAGGCGTTCTTCGAGGACGGGCCGGGAGCGAGCTCCGCTCTCAGGCATCGCTCGGCAGCGGCTCGGGGAAAAGGGCCAGCAGCGCACCTCGCTCGCCGGCTCTCCCCCAAGACAGCGCCTCTTGCACCCTCCTTCCGGAACTGCAGCCTGCCAGCCGGCAGACAGGCGGGCTGGCTGGCAGGCTGCAATTCCGGATGGAGGGTGCAAGAGGCGCTGTCTTGTGAGATAGCCGGCGAGTGACACGAGGCTTTTTTTTTACTCTTGACAGCAGAGGCCGCGTGGGCGCTTCAGGGGGGGGGCAGGCAAGGCTGGGGCCACAAACTATCATCCGGCGGGCCGCAAATGGCCCCCGGGCCGCATGTTTGAGACCCCTGTCTTAGGGATTTAAATATCTTGTTCTCCAGATAAAGAGGCCAAACAATATCATTTAATCACACACAAGGACAAATGAAATTATTTCTGTAAATTGCTGTATATGCATGATTTATACACATCCCACATTTTTTAATTGTTTGCACAAGATAAGGTGTAAAAGCAGGACCTAAAAGAGCTATCGGGAACAGCTGATTGTTTCACACACATCTGCCACACATACACAAAAGGCCCTCAGTCTGAGGCTACATGAGGCCTTGAGATAAATTCAAAACCAAAAGCAAACATTTTAGCTGAGATATTAGCAGCCAAAGGCATTGAATCTTGCATGCTGTGGCAGGTTGAAAATGATAGCCCTGCCTTGGAGTAATTGATGAGCTGACTTTCCCCCATACTCATTTGAGTATTTGCTTACTGTGTGCTGCTATTTGCTTGTCTCCTAGCGTCCTTCTGGTGAGTAGGGATGGAAAGAATTATTCTCAGATGCTTGGTTCCTCTGAGGTGGTACCTTGACAAAGAATTTTCACTTTCCACAGTGATTCCTTTCCTCCAGGCAAGAATGGCTCCACCGGTGCTTTTTAAAATCTCATTAAGGCCTTCATAATTTGCACAAACTGGCTCTGTGCAAAACTGATGTCCTTTATATATTCTTGAAGGCTTTCACGGCCGGGATCCGATGGTTGTTGTACGTTTTCCGGGCTGTTTGGCCGTGTTCTTAAGAACACGGCCAAACAGCCCGGAAAACCTACAACAACCGTTATATCCTTTATGTTTGAGAAGCAAAAGTCTTACATGTAGCAAGCACAGAACTACTGGCTGATTGTTAAAAAGAAGGGTGCTGCTTTGATGCTTCTAATCCATAAAGTTCCACACAACTATAATTGGTTTGCCCACCTGCTTCAGAGTGTTATTTGTACTAAAGTGTAACTCATTCGCAGCCAAAGTAATTCTTGTTCTCTTGTCGGGAGGTCCACCAAATACTCTCTCTTCTCATGAGTTAAGGAAGATAGTTCTGCTCTCACATTTTGGGACCTACCTCTCTATTGGTGAGTAAGGCCATTTCAAGAGAAGATCTACCATGTCACAGAACACAAGGAGAAGGGACTGAGTGATCACATTCTGATATAACCCAATGAGGATGAATAGGGACATGGGAGCAAAGATGGAGAGAATTTAGCATTTGTTGTGAGTTGATGATTGCATGAGCAAACAGTGTTTTTTTTTTAAACATACTTTTCTACAACTGCAACAGTCTCAAATCAGCCTGGACATGTTGTTGCTTTGAACTTTCCAAATGGCAGTTTTGTTTCCTCTGTGAACAAAGTTCAGGCAGCCTAAGAGAATATTTTCTTGTTTGCCTGTTCATGTGTAGACCTAAAACTGGGGACAAGGATGCATGCTGACATTTGGTAGTCCATCTTATGTTTGTGTCAACATCCTCAAATCAATCAGTCAATTCCCCCCCCCCCCCCCCCGTTTTAGCAATATATATGAGCAGGCAAACACTTGCATAGGGTTTCAAACTGAGTTGCAAACATCACTCTTGATAATATTTGTAACTAGTTATTAGTATTTTTAAAAACTGTCCTTGTGATATGTTAATTCTTTCTTTCTTTTTTTCTATTTGAAATGTATAAGTCGTTTAAGCCTGCCTCAATCAGAGATTGAAAGGTGGGATAGAAATATTTCAGCAATAAATTTGTGGGAAGGGATGGTGTCGTTGGTTCTTCCTGTGCAGTTTGGAAGACTGTTAAATGTGAAACAGACATTTTAGTATAAGGAAACGAAGTAAATAAACCAGACTCTTCTTGCATAGCTGCTTCTGCTTCTTTGGTCAGAATCTGCGTAGAGAAGTGGTTGAAGGTGCAAGACATCATAATTCCCAAGATAGAAGTTGGGTATATCCTCCTTTTCTTCCTCACAGCAATTATTTCAGAACCAACTCTTTCCCCAGAAGTTAAAGGCTTTCTTTCCCTTGCTGTGAGATTCACGAGCCTGAATGATTCCAGTGGCTGGTATGGGACAGAAGTAGGGCAACATTCTGAGTGTACTGAAATTAGTTATGTCTCACGTCATCAGAAAAACAAAACGGGCGAAACTGGGCTGAAGCTGTAGAGAGGCTTGTGGGAAGCTAGCCATCTCAGGAATATTGCAGCCCCTTCATTTGAATTTCTAATTTGCATTTTTTTAAAAAATCAAGGAAGTGTCTGTCATTCTTTTCTTCCATGTAGAGAGAGAAGGAAAAGTATCTAGGTAGTGTTCTGCCAACTGCTATTTAAGAATCCCAGCTCCTGCCATTCAGTGCCAGAACCCATGGATATCAGCTTTCCATTATGAAGAATTTGAGATAACTGTAAAACGCCAAGCCAAGTATTTCAAGCCACCAGAGAGGCCAGCATCCAGGCCACATGCTTCTTCTCCTGTTATTCCTGATCAGTGACTGGAAATAACAGAAAAGAAGGTATTCAAAGCCAGGAAATCTGTAGTATGGAAGTCAGCTCTTGTTTGATGCTTGGGAGACTATTGCACTGGGGCTTCCTCTTGAGTATACTAATCATTTATTTATTTATTTATTTATTTATTTATTTGATTTGATTTGATTTCTATCCCGCCCATCTAGACCAAAGGTCTACTCTGAGCAAACCTCCTTTCCTTTCCTTTCCTTTCCTTTCCTTTCCTTTCCTTTCCTTCCTTCCTTCCTTCCTTCCTTCCTTCCTTCCTTTGTATCATGAACACATCATGAACAACCATTCACCTTGGTTTTTTTTTTACTATCTAAAAGCTGTTTAGATAGTAATATAGATAGATTCTATGTGAATAGCCACACATCGAATCTTGCAGGCAAATGGCAATATTGGCTTTGACTCAGCCCCATGCCTTTAGCCTCATCTATAGCTGGAGTGGAGCCTTCTTCCTGATAGGTTTTTTAAGCAGACTTCGACTCAGAAATATACTCTCGCCCCTGCCCATATTTGACTGTCTGTATGTCTATATGGCAGCTGCACATTGATTGGCTTCCTGTAAGAGTCAGGAAGTGACTAGTACATGTGACATATTTAGGAAAATGAGGGTGTAACTAAGAATCATTTCAAATGTAATAATATAATGGCTGAAATCCTTTTGCTTTTTTTTTTTTTTTTTTTTTGGCAATTTCAGAGTGCACATGACTTGTATACAACATGATGAAGTTGAATGCACCCTGAACTTTCCAAAGGAATTTTTTAATGAGCAGTTTGCCACTGCTGCTGATGTCATATGGAACTGCACAATAGGATTTCAACCTAGAAGTAGCAACAAAAATTCCTTTTTAGTACAGCAAGTAACTTTTTAGTTATTTTGAAAAGTTACTTTTGAAGTATTTAAAGTATGCTTACAAGCATGTTGAACTCAAAAGTCATCTGCCATTTTCTGACAAAATAATATGTACCACAGTGCATTCTTTAAAAAAATATGTTGGGCTAGGAAGCTCTACTGCCCCTTGTTTTATTATTGCGGTCCTTCATTACTAACTTTCTCACTACAGTTTTGGACAGAACCTCTCGGTGCTGGTGGTTTGCATTCTTAATTCAAAAGAGGCAGAGAGGAACTGAGAAAACCTCCTTTCCTTTCCTTTCCTTTCCTTTCCTTTCCTTTCCTTTCCTTTCCTTTCCTTTCCCTTCCTTCCTTCCTTTCCTTTCCTTTCCTTCCTTCCTTCCTTTCCTTCCTTCCTTCCTTCCTTCCTTCCTTCCTTCCTTCCTTCCTTCCTTCCTTCCTTCCTTCCTTTGTATCACAGCATTGCACAATTTAAAATTATGGACCTATATGAAATATAAGTAAAATTAAACCAAATTAATATGTTCAAATAAGTAGACAATTTGTGGATACATGGAAGTAGCCTCCCTTAAAAGTAGGAAAGCACTGTGAGTACATCCGGTTGTCCCCTGGGCAAGTGCGTGCAGCTGGCCAATCCTTAACTTCCAGAAGCATTGCATTGTAAACCTTCACCTCTATAAAACTTCTTGTGCAAAATGAGAAAACTCTTCAAAATAGTTTTTAATGAGATCTGATTTTACTGCCTTGGGGGGGAAACAGAAATCCATTCTTTGCCAAAGCTACTGTGTTTTGAAGTTGTCTTTGTTGCTGAAAAAGGGCACTTAAAAGTTGACAATAAACCATATTTTTTTAAGGGGTGGGAAAAAACCCAAAGATGGTCAGAAATCCACCAGAAAGTGACCTAACTCCCCTTTTCAGGCTCTAGCTGACCCACATAATATATATCACACCTTCTGACATAAACTATGTCTGAGGAAGTAGACGTCTTCACAAAAGTTCACATTAAAATGTAACAGTCTTTAAGTGCCACCATGTTTTATCTTTTTTTATTTGTTCTTCTTCTTGTTCTTCTTGTTCTTCTTCTTTTAACCTATAATGCTTGCACAGACTAACATGGCTATCTCTTCTCCTGCTATAACTGTCATGGCTCCATCCTATGGATTCTTGCTGAGGTATTTCGTTTGTTGGTTTATATTTTTATATGCCACCTTTCTCCCTGTAAGAGATGCAGGGTTGCTCACAACAGTTAACATTCTACAATTGTAACAAGTTTGAAATACTTACAAAACTCTATTGAAAACAAACACTAACCAAGATTAAAAACAATTTTAAAAACATTTAAAAACCATTTAAATCTATCTAAACTTCATAAATAGAGCATTCCCTAGACCCCTACGTATTGCTTAAAAGCCTGCTTGGAAAGGAAGGTCTTTTCTGATGATAGAAGGAGAAGAGGGAGGGAATCAACCTGGCTTCTTGGGGCAGCACATTCCAAAGCCTGGGAGCAGCCACTGAGAAGGCCCTCTTCCTTGTATCTTGTTCACTGTTTGGTAAATAACACGTTTGTCCTGGCTGTGGGACAGACAGGGAAGGGGAAAGCTGTGCTTATATAAATTGGAGTGGGGTGGGAGACACATTTAGCCCTCTACCTGTTTTTAACCTCTGCTCCCAGAATCCTCAGCTAACATGACCAGCAATGAAGAATTGAATAGCTGGTGAAGCAACGCTTCTTTACCACTTTGCTAGAGAGAGACCTTTTGTGTACTTGTGTTGCTCCATTTCATTTCAGTGGGGCTAAACTCTCTGGTGCAGGATTTTTTACACAGGGTGCAAAGCTAGCTGCCAATTATGACGGAACGCCTTCTCCCACCTAGATCTACCCGTATCACCCGATCTAGCCAGGAGGTGAGGCTGAGGAGCCTAACGCCGAGGGAGGCCCGGAAGGAAAAAACAAGAAACCGGGCCTTCTCGGCAGTGGCTCCTCGTCTTTGGAACAGCCTCCCTCCTGAGATTCGCATGGCCCCGTCGCTGGGCATCTTTAAATGCCAACTGAAAACCTGGCTGTTTATGCAAGCCTTCCCTCCACCCACCGTCTGAATTTTTGTTATTTTGTGTTTTCTCCCATCTTGGATCATTGTTTATTTAGTAATATATTGTTATGATTTTAAATTGTTAGATGATATGTTGTTACCCGCCCAGAGTAGTCTATATGACTAGATGGGCGGGCTAGAAATGTAATAAATAAATAAATAAATAAATAAATAAATAAATAAATAAATAAATAAATAAATAAATGGTTGCCATTAAGTTTCCCTGTGGACGTTCATGTGACTACTATAGTTGCCTAGTGGAGACATTCAATAGATGCAGCTTGGATTTCACCCCTTTATATGCTGTGAAGCCTTTAGAGACTACCTTGTCATATTTTCCCCTCAAAATGTTAAAGAGATTTGAGAGGGTGAGAAGAAAATTCTGAAGCGAAATGCTAAATATGTATCAAGTGTTCCCAAAAGGATTGAAGAACTAGACATATTGATGGCTGTAAGCAGTTAGGAAAGAGAAATGCATGAGGCATGTGGAGAGCCAAGGAATGGAATTTATATCACCACTCTGAACCATGTCTGGCCAGTGTGGGAGGAGGCAGGAAGAAGTATTTACTTGACTGAAGTATTTCCTTTAGAAGTCATTTATATACATGAGGGACAAGAAGACATGCCAAATTACACCTCAACCTCATTTTCTGGCCAAATAACTTTCTATCTGACTTTGGAGCTTATCATGCTAAAGTCCCATTCAACAAATACTTAGTGGAAATCCTCAAATGACCTTTATCCTTGCTCAGTTTTAGACAACCAACAAAATCGGAGGGATGAGTGTACTTGGTGAGGGTAGGATTGTTATCTCATTTCAAAGGATCATAGTTCAGTGTTAGGGCATGCGCTTTGCATGCAAGAGGTTCTAGTTGGCTGTAAATTCAAAGCCAAGCATCTCCTATTAGGGAAGGATCCTGCCTGAATTCACAAAGAACTGCTGGTATACTGGGCTAGATGGACCAAGGATTTGAATCCGTACAAGGCCACTTCCTATATTTTTGTAACAAGAACAAATGTTCTCCAAGGGGAAGTATGATATTCTAGTGTTTCACCTGTGGACCAAATGAGACGAGAGCTCTATTACATAATTAACAATTGCATGGATAGCTTTTTAAAACGTGATAGCTACGCGATCAGTGCTGGAGGAGGTAAGGAGGTTTAATTTTTCCTGCCCCAGAAGCCTGCTCAGGTTTGGATGACCAAAGCCTGTCTTTTACCTTGAAAGTTAAGTTTTCTTTTGAGTGAATGGGTGTTACTCTTTCAGCCTGGCCCTCAGAATGTAGGATGGGACTTCCCTTGCCCTCTCCTCATTGTCCTAATCTGGATTGCTCTCCCTGTGCCTGTTATTTTAAAAGTCATTCATACAATCATTAATTGTTTGAATGACTTGTCATTTAGTTTGCCCTTTAAGGCATGCAATCACAATCACTTCCCTTTCCCCCCTTTCTTTCTCTCTTTTTACCCTTTCCTATCCATATATCACAGGGAGTCTGCCTCCTCTTCTTGCTATGTCTCCTGTGAACTAGCACTGGCCTGGGGTAGCTCACACCAAAATTTGGGTTGGTCACCACCCTGCTCCAGCCATGAGACACCTTTAGCATATTGTGTGTTTTACATGCCACCAAGTTGCATCCAACTAACAGCAACCCTACTAGAGTTTTCAAAATAAGTGAGATATTTAAAGAGTGGTGAGTTTCCATGGCCAAACGGATTTGAATCCAAGCCTCCTTAGTTCTAGTTCATCACTCTATCCGCTACACCACTTTAAGTTTCCATAAATATGGGATAAATGGATAGGCTTCATCTTCTGAGACCAATCTGCATAAACAAGGAGATTAGACTCAACGCTTTCTTGCTCGAATATTGGTGTTTTACTTTCATGTGAAACAGGGTGAGATGCTGCTGACTCATGGCAGTTCCTCATTTGGTCACATGCTTCATCTGATCGTTTCTCAAATCAGTTGATTTAACATGAGATAGTAATATGAGATAACGCTGTGCTAAAGTGACAGTGAAGTAATTAGTATCTTGTGGTCTAGGTTTGTGATGTTCCTTGACGATTGTGTCTCCTGTTTGCAAACTCAGTTCTTGCATTTTGTAGTTGCATTGGTGTGTCTTGTACTTCCTTTGTTTATATCTGTCCCACAAGTTGAATTAAATGGTACATCAGTAATCAGTGGGGTTGCCTAATCCTGGATATTTTTTATCAGCATGGTGTTGTTGATGCAACACACATTTCGGACTTTACGCCGACTAATCTTTTTATATACAATATGACGATGGTATCCACGGGGAATCAGCTCAAAGGCCTCCACGCGGATGCCAGAAAGCGCAAATATAGGAACCCGTATATAGCATAATCTCTAGGTTCCCTCTAGTGGCCAGTTCTGGCAATACACATGGGAAGCACATATTTCTGGTTTTTTTAATTTAATATTTTGAGGCAGTGGATAAATGAAACCAAGGATGCTGATCCTCCGGATGTGGCAGTTGTATCATACCATTGGCCAGTTTAGTACTGGCCTTTCACAGCCCTGCTATTAGCAATAAACTTATTATTTTCTTCAAAGTATGCATTCTTCAAAGCAGCACGCTTTACTCTGTCACTGATTTATGTCCCATTTGATGCTTTCCCCATTTTCACAGTTTCAGTATGGAATGACTGTAAAATGAGGGTGGGGGGGAAGGATTCTAGGCTGCTCTCTTGTCTGTATTCAAGAAGCTGTGAAGATACTTCTTTCCTATTAATTATTCTGAGAAGCCTTTAAAGATTCCTTTTCAACAGAGCTGGAGCTCTTCCCTTGATTAGATTAAGATTTCAAAGCCTGTCTTTCTTTGTCGAGGATAAGCAAACTTCAAGCTCACAGGACCTGCTTTATTTTAACTAGATCCCCAAGATCCATCAACTGGCGCCTTGTGCAAAAGACAGATATTTAGAATTAAAGAATTCTGAGCTCAGAAATTTGCTTTTGAGAACCTGAAACTGAATGGTGTTCACAATCCTTCTCCACAAAAATCCATTCTTTGTTTAAAGTTCCAGTTCTAGGGCAGCAATGAAATAAATTAAAGTGCAAGTCTGTGGGATCCTTTTCCTGGTTGCAAAGGAGGAGAAGGAAAGAGGTAGCAACTGAGCCTCATAACAGGCAAGACTTAATGGACTAAACCAGGTGTGGGTAAAGTGCAACCTCCCCATGGCTGCTTTTTTCTGTTCTCAGCCCCCAACCCTCTCTTTTTTTCTAGCGAAACATGAATTGCAACTCCTGGAAGCCTCCAGGAATGGCAATTCACCTTTTAAATAGGTCAAAGCATCCCTTTCCCCTTGTTTGACATTCAGAAATGCAGATTTTTCAAAACTGGAAGTAGACTTCATGCATCTTCCTCATTCATTCTTACCTGCTCCCCCCCCCCACCACCATTTTTTGTGTTCTTCCAGCCCACAGGGAGCCTGGAGGCAATAAAAATGGACTCCCAGACCCAACCAAGTTGACCATGTCTTCACTAAAACATGTTTTAGCCCAGAGTGGAGTAGCACATAGGGTGTCAGTTGCACAGGGCCCCCTGCCTGGTTTTTGCAGGTATTGGATTCCATAGGTATTTGTTCACTTCAGAAAGAAGAAAGGCATACTCCCATGAATGGCAATTATCTTTGAAAGCAAGGTGTGTGACTTTGCTGTAGGGGGAAAAAAACATATATGGAGCACCTTGAACACAATGACTGAAATCCTATTGCTTAATAGAACACAATTTGTAACATTTAGTCTGTTCCTAGCCAGCAAATAAAGTGCCCACCCTATGATTCATGAACTTATACCAAGCCAGCATGCATGCGTGCCCCCAAGAATCATAATGGGGGCTCTCTTTTTTTTTAACTAACTAACTAACTAGGAAAAGACAATATTATGAATTGTGTTATACTAAGCAACAGGATTTCAGCTGAAAGTATTCACTTTGTCTACCCTGATACAAACAAGTAAGATATTTTTCAAGTGAGTGTTCTGGAAAAAGAGATCAGGGATCCGTCCTCTCCAGTTTCTCCATGTGGCATGGATGTACGGAACACACATGCAGTGATGCAGCTAGGCTTAATAAGGTGCAGACTATGGAGTGCTAAATAGGTAGAAAGAATAGGGAATAAGTTGGCTATAAGAGTAGAGAAAATGTTCCTTTGGGAGGGGATTAAAATAAGTTACAAGAAAGAAGGAACTGGCATTGGTTTGATTAGTATTGCAGGCATACTTCAAGACTTCGACTTTCCCTGTGTCTTCTAAAAGAGCCACCTAATACTGCTGTTCTCTTTCAGACACCATGTTAACAAGAACTAAATATACTTTGGTCTTGGTATTTCTTGTACCTGACATGCAGTTCACCTCAGCAAAGTTTCAGTAACACAAACTTCTCCAAAATAACTTCTGTTTTTATACGTGTAGTGTTGGAACTGGCTTGTTGATATGGATCAACAGCTATCTAGAGTTTTGGACTCTTCTTGTCATTTCATCTATGGGGACTCCTGATTAATATGTCTACTTTGAAATCTTCATTGCTATACCCCTGCTGGAAGGGCTGGGCTGCTGCTACAGCTGTGAACACTCTCTCATTTTACACTTGATAGTATGATATGGAGAAATTGAAGGGCATAGGTACGAACAGAATGAATACTTACAACCTTTATTGCAGTGTTATAGGGAGTAAAACCAGGGCTCACAGGGTCAAATCCCTGAGACCTTCTGAGTAGCAAGGACTTTGACAGCATCTGCCATCTCCTTGTTCCCTTTGAGCTTAGCTGAAATCCTCTGGAAGGGAAATGGATTTCCCTAGGAATAGTGTATTGCATTGCAAGCGATCCTTATTGTGTCTGCATAGCCTTGGGAAAATACACACAGTCCCAGGACACCCGCCCCTGCAGAAGAAGGGAATGATAGATCACTTCTGAGTACTCTACTTAGAAATCACCATAAGTCACAATCAACTTGACGGCACATTCCTTCATTTTCTTGTAATTCAAAGTATTTGAGGGAAGTCTGGTTTTGAATCGGCATTTAAGAGCCGTTCACTTTGCCCAATACTTGATCCTGGATTGTTCATCTACATCAATCTAAGAGATGCATGTTTAGACTATACAGGGTTTGCCTGTGGGGGAGTGTCACAATGAGCAGTGTGCTTTCTAATTGGTCACTGTGCCACTGTTCAGTTGTAATTCGATGCATGCTTAATTGTAGCCCTTGTTTAGTGAGTTGTACTGAAGCCTTAGGCCCACACACACTGAGAGAGGGATAAATGCCTTTAACTTTGGACCATGGCAAGCTTGCAGACTGGAGTTGCTGCAATAGCAGGAGGATTTCTGACAGTGATCCTAACAAGCTGTAATTGTGCCACATGAAAGTTCCTTGTGTGGTTTGTGGGCTGTAGGCTGGTCCACCCCTGTAATTAGACATCTGTTTTGTGTTGTGTGAGGAAACTGCTCAGCTGCAATTGACCAACAGGCAGTAAAATCTGTCCTGCTGCTCCCAGGCCAAGTTTTCAAATTGCTCGTGCATCTTTGAATTCTCATTGCACTCCCATTGCACTACTTTTTAAAAAAGCCTTTAAAAAAAACCAAAACTGCAAAAAAAGAAAACTTCATCTCCTTTTATTGTCACAGGATGGCATAGCCAACATCAAAAGCAAGTACTTGTTAAAAACGGCAGGGCAGGTTCAAACCCAAACAGGCTCCTGTGGTTTTAGGATACAGATGATGAAAATAAAAGGCCCACACAATACACTACTTTCCTTGTGATTCATTTGCATTGTCAGTAAAAATAATTGAGAAGCTGGTGGCTATGGTTAACCACATGGAGCAAGACT
The DNA here is from genome assembly GCA_037013535.1 of Intellagama lesueurii. Classification (NCBI taxonomy): domain Eukaryota; kingdom Metazoa; phylum Chordata; class Lepidosauria; order Squamata; family Agamidae; genus Intellagama; species Intellagama lesueurii. The sequence goes on from JBAJHW010000004.1 coordinate 16,037,726, forward strand.
TCACATCCTGCCCTCTAGCATTTTAGGAAGTGCTTCTGTAAGTTCTAATTGTTTGGCTCCCCAGCCTTGACTTTCAGCTTCTAAATGGCTACTCAAAGAGAGTCAGGAAACTTGGAAGACTGCTCTTAGATTGAATCCAATCAGACAATCACACTCTGGATATCAGATGGCTTTTCTAAAGTAGTCTATGGGAGCCCTCTTCAGTTCAGCATCCTCCAAATCTTTTGAACATACAGCTGCCCTCACCCTCATCAAGGACCATGTTGAATGGGAATCATGTCATCCAGCAATATGGCAACACCCGGCTAAGAAGGCTAATCTCTCATAACAGGTTTAGAGAAAGTTTTATGCAGGGTTTTTGTAGAGCTGCAAAAGGAAACAGGATTGGGCCAGGATTGCAGGGGATGGGGGTGAAGTGGGGTAACTGCTCAGCTAATCAAGTGGTCCATGCAGGTGCCACTATCCTTCCTGGTCCTCTCTGGTTACTTGAAGGACAGCCATATTGTATGTATTTTATTTGTAAAATTATTTCACATTTGCATTTGGTCCATAAAGGAAACTGAGGTGACTTTAAAAGGTGAAACTTTAAAAAAACACACACATAGAAACGTGAAGTATTATGTACAGCAAAATTTAGAACAGGAATAAAAATAATATTTTAAAAACAGTTACATATTGAGGATTATTGTATATAAAGATATTTTTATATAGTTATAATAACTGCAGTACTGCATCCAAAACTCTGCTTACAACCTGGGCACAATCCAAGGTCGCTGGTTCAAGGTCGACTCAGCCGTACATCCTTCTGAAGTTGGTAAATTAAATACCCAGCTTGCTGGGGGGAGGGGTTTAATTTGTAGCCTGCATAATTAAATTGCCCAGAGAACGCTTTAAGTACTATGGGATGATATATAAGCAACATCCTTTGCTTTTGCTTTCTATATACAAATTATGGGTACCCAGTGTAATGTAATGGATGGAATAATGGACTAGGACTCAGGAAACCTCCATTTGATTCCCTGGCTCTGCCATGTAAACTTATTGGAAGGTGGAATAGGTAAAACCACTTCTTAAATATCTCACGTACCTTGGAAGCCCTATTAGGCTGTGAGGGTGGAGAAAGGGCATCTCAGTATAGCCTTTTCATTTTAGAAACGGTTATATGACTTGGTTCTTAGCGTCATAGGAACACACATTGTGCAAAAGCAGAATGAGTTGGATTTAGATCTAGTTTGTCTCTCTATGGAAATGGAAGAGAAATTTGCTTCCTCCCCATATAACCCTCTCTAGCCTCCTGAAAACACCACACAGCTATGGTGTGGGAAAATGGAAGATCTCCCAAAATCAGTTGTAGGGACCTTCTGCAAGCAGAAGGCAAATCCTGGATCCAATCAAAGAGGACAAATTCCATCTGAGAAAACCACTTTATATTCTTCTGGTAAATAGGCAGACTTGCAAGTTTGGTAGAACTGTACCTGATGTATTGTTTGCTGAGCTGCTTTACATAACAGACTGTAGCTCTGTAGTACAACATGAGCTTTTCATGCAAAAGGTCTGGAGTTCAATCCTTGACACAGAGAACTGGAGAAACCTTTCCCTACAGTCTGAGAGAGCGACTGAGACTCAGTAGGCCAAAGCTTGGGAGTGTATGACCCTCCAGGTGTTATTGGCCTGGGACTTCCATGAGCTTTAGCCAGCATAGCCAGTGATGAAGGGCAGTAGTTGGAGCTGAGCCACATCTTAGAGGGCCACAATAGCCCACCCTTGATCACATCTTGGAAAGGATCCCTCCCTTTTTTTTAAATTCCCTTTCCTGAGAATCCCCCAGTCCATATGGCCATTCAGTTTAATAGTTTGTGAGTAATAGTCCTCTCAAAAATAATGTTCCCAAGCTTTGTCCCGGTTTAAATAGTAACTGAGATAAATGTGTCTATGGCCTGACATGGTATAAGGAAGCTTTCTCTCTACCTTTCCAACATTTATTTGGCAAAGGTTTTCCTGGACTGTAGCTTCCTTCTTGAATCAGAAGAAAAAGGCTACGAGTGCATGAAGGCTTGTGTCATATAAAAGCCATTTCTTTTGAAGTGCCCAGAGAGTCTTTAGTTGGCTGAATAGATCGGTGAGTAAGGTATCTGCCTGTGGAGCCAGAGGTTGGGAGTTCAATTTCCCCCACTGTGCTTCCTGCAAGTAGAGCCAGCCTGTGTGGTTTTGAGCAAGCTGCACAGTCCCAGGGTGCCTCTACAGGAAGGGGATGGTAAACTACCTCTGTGTATTCTATACCTAGAAAATCCTGGAAAGGGTCACCATGAATTGGAATCAACTTGATGGTACACAGTTATTATTAGAGCTGGCTTGATAGCTCAGTGGTTTGGATATCTGGGTGCTGAACCAATGCTGGGGAGTTCAATTCCCACTATGTATCCTGGGAGAAGAGCCAGCCTGTGTAGTCATGGGCAGGCTGAACAGTCCCATGGTGTCCCCAGAAGAAAGGAATGGTAAACCACTTCTGTGTACCTAGAAAACCCTGGAAAGGGTTGCCATAAGTCAGAATTGACTTGATGGCACACAATTATTATTTTAAAAACTCTTTGGCAGAATCCTATTGGTGTCAAAGTCACAAAATTACTTTTTTGGACTATGGCTCCCAGTATGCTTCAGCCAGCATAGATACTGGTCATGTTGGCTAAGGGATTCTGGGAATTGTAGTAAAAAATTTTTTTTTGTTTTACTCCAGCTGTGCCCCAATTTATTTTGCTGCTTTTCAGCTGGCTTTCCCACTTCTGTTCCAGTGATATGAAAAATCCAAAAATGCAGCAAACCTCTATAGCGGAAGTGTTGCTTAAATGTCCGATGTATGGCTTCACCCATGCCGCTTTAGAATAAAGTTACATAAATTTACAGTGCCGGATATCTAGTGCTCCTCCCTCTCCTTTTAGTCCCCGTTAGCTGCCTGGAAACTCAGAAGTAAATAGTACTTTGTTCTATGAATGGGATAATGTCACTCCCTTCTAGAAATGCCTAACAAAAAGAAATTTCCAAGGCTTTTTCGTTGCCCCGCCAGCAGTCTTGCTTAATTGTCCAGTTCTTTTACTTCTGGAGCCTTGGTCTTGGGCCCAGATTCATTCGGGTTCACAGTGTCCCTGCTTTACACAAGTAGCTTCGTAGAAGGAAAAACTGTACCGGCCCTGGACTGTAAGGCTTCTGGCTTTTCTATCTGAATACAGTATCTCCAGCCAGAACATTGTTCTACAGTGTAAAGCCACCGAATAATTCGGCGTCAGTAGAATGTGACTGGCAAGAGAAGGGAACATTCAGAGCAAAGATGGGGAAATCTGAGGTTGTTTTTTTTTTGTCCTTCCTTCTCCCTGTTGAGGGCTGTCTTTGAATAGGGATAATTGTTGGGGGATAGTTCGTGTTACTTAGAATTCCCAGTTACTTCAGGGATTCCTCCGAAGTCTCAGGGAGTTGCTGTGTTTTGCCGAGTCTCCTGGGAGACTGAAAAATCTCAGAATGTACAGTGGTGAAGCTGCTTGGTGTTGATGTGTGAGGTGGTTTCAAAGCCTGGAGGACTCAGCTGGCAGCAGAGTTCACTGGTTTAGTGCAAAGGACTTTACTCATTGCACTTGTTTGCCCTGCCCTGCCCTGATTCTGGTACATCACAAGGCCCCGTCCTTGGTTTCAGGATTTGAAATCCCAGGGAGTGGGATGCTACTGACCTGGAAATCCTAATATGGCCAGTGGGTTAATGGAAAGGTAGAGCTGCAGAGGTAGCCATCCTCACAGTCTCCCAACCTCAGTCTCTCTCTCTCTCTCTTTTCATACCTTTCATTTTTTTTCACTTGACCTTTTTGCCCCTACATTAACAGCGTGGAATAGAAAGGGAAAAATTCAGAGCTGCATTGCTTAGGGAAAAGTCAATTATGGGAAAAATAGGTACGGTATAAGGATAGGGAGAGATATTTCTCCCACTCTCATAATACTGGGAACTGGGTTTATCCTTGGACGGATAATGTAACAAGCTTCTTTTTCATATAGCAGGTCATATTTCATGGAATATATTTCACACAATGTAGTGAAGGCCACCAACATGAATGGCTTTAAGATGGGCTTAGACAGGCTCATGGAGGATAACACTATCAGTGTTTACTAGTTATGATGGATATATATTACCTCCAGTGCCACAAACACTGGTCTCTGTATGATTTGCTGGAGAAACTAGTGAGAATCTTTTTATTGTGTTGTGCCCTGCTTGTGAGTTTCCGGGAGGCATCTGGCCAACCACGGCACAAACACAAAGCTGGACTGAATTACTGGTTGGTTTGATCTTCTTTAGCTTGCCCACATACGCAAACATACGTATTTTCATAATTAGATTTTGTACTTAAGGCTATATTGTACTATGAGAGCTCTCTATCTCTCTTTCTCTGTCTCTCACATACTCCCATGCATACACATACACACAGAGATTTAGAGCTGTGTCGAAGTTTCATATATTACGTGCTGGATTTCTGATAAGCTGATTACTTTATCAGGTTAAGTGGCTCCCATCTCTTACTGATTAACTAATTTTTGCTAAAAGGTGCCTTCAGATTTCTTGATCTTTGCATATATTATTTGTGCTACCATTGGGGTATTAAGAAGAGGCTCTTAAGCACTGATAGAAGGTATATATTTAAACAAAATTAAGTAAAAATAGAAATAGATGCAGGTTTAATTAATCATGCTGTTTACTGTTCTGTAGAATGGAGGATGTATTTGGGTGTCAGTGCATTATCTAGGGTTGTGTTGCAAACATTATGGTTGTGTGTTGGTACACTGATTAGTGTTGTAAGAGAAGTATTTGAGTTGTGTAGGGCAGGGAAAAATCTGTATCATCATCACGTATTTTCCAGAACAACACAAGGATATGTGCTGGTAAATGTAATTTTATTTTGTATAAGTAGTAGCTTTTTGCAAAAGAAAATTAAACTGTTGAATATAAGTGGCTTTGTTACATCACATTGATGACATGGAGTCCCCTGGCTTCCCTCAGGACACAGCGGTGACTTCACACACACCAGGCAGGGGGTACCACAATAGGGATGGCTTATACAACCCCACTGTATGCAAGTGGTTGACTCTTTTCTCCTCCCTGTTGAGCTTCCTTGAATATGGAGAGTTTGGCAACTCTTTTCCTGGGTCTTGGGCCAGGGTACCACTATTCCTTCACTCTTATCCCAGAGGGGCAATCTCTTGACCCCTTCCTCTTCTGTCTCGCCTCTCTTGTTCCCCCCCAGTAAGATAGTTTATACAAGGGTTGTATTGACTGTCTTTTCTGGCTCAACTCTGGGGATTCTAAACAACACTGATTCCCTGGTCCAGGGATCTTCCTTTATTCTGCTCATTCCTCAATGGGTGTAATTTCCTCAGACACCCCTATCTCAAATAGATGTATGCCGGCTGCCTGTTCTTCCACAGCATCTTTTCCACACTTTCCCCTTGTCTGTTCTGTTCTTCTCCTTCTTTAGCCCTTTTCCTGCTTTTTCCTCTTCTTTTATATCCTTCCACACATTTCCCTTCTCCTCCTTTAAGGGCTGTCCTTCCCCCTGCACTTTATATCCTTTCCAGATATCTTCATATTCTGTCATCTCTTCCCAGATGATTAGAGCTTCTTCTCAACCCAAAGGCGAGTTTGATGTCTTGAATTCATGTGTCTCAGGGGAGAGGCGCAATGGCCCATTGCTAAATACAGTGTCTTCTAAATGTGTATTTTTGTACTTATTTGTGTATTCTTTTGGGTTGAATACTGCCTTGCAAAAAATCAGAGAATTACAAAACTGTCTATTTATTTTGGGTCTTTTAAAAAAAATCTGCTTTAAAAAGGAGTCAGTTATTCAAAACAATTTAGAAAATACAAACAACCAGGGAAGGCAACCCCCATGGTTCTGTGTCTTTCAGTCCTTCTGGAATGTTGAAATCTTCTTCCTGGTAGAGCTTAAGCTGCCTGATCATCCCATGGGAAGTTGGTGGGAATGAATAAGCAGGCCCAATTGTAATAAAAGGTGGAATGTTTGCATTGTCAGGGCCAAAAGCTGCTTGATACGGTGCAGTGTTGCCTGCCAGTGGCATGTATTGCTCTGCATTCCCCAAATTCAGGAAGCGACGGCTTTGTCAGTGCAGCCAGAAATGACAAACACTGCTAAAAAGCGACAGTCAGTTGCAATAACAGGAGAGTAATTGTTGTGAAGTTGGTGCCTAATTGGGACCCTGGGAAGTGGGTGTGTGGAGACAAGGAACTTTAATTACATCAGACATGCAAATAAGTGAGGGTTGGAACGTTGGGACTTGGGAGATTTTGAGTCAGATCCCCACTCAGTCTTGCAACGTACAGTGTAAACGTGGGTAATTCGCTCTTTCTTTCAGCCTGATATATCTCACACAATTATTGTGATGATGCATTTTGGAGGAGGAGTGCATGTGTGCTTCCTTGAGCTTGTTGGAGGAAAAAGCAAGTCCTTTGGTGAGACTGAAGAAGTGATGCCAGTGGTCCTGCAGGCAGTTACGGTGAAATTGAAGGCACACCAAAGACATCAGGGCAAAAGAGTTAAATTTGATTGTAAGTGGTTGATGGGACACACACAATGGTTGTGCATCATGCACAGCTCATTGGTTGTGTCAAAAATTTCAGTGCTTTTTACCCCTTTAAATTTAAACAAATGCTTGCTGCATATATGCACCTAATTCCAGTAGGGACCTAATTTCTTCTTAAAACTGACATAACTGCATGCAAGGGCCAGAAACCCTTGCCAACATAATGTAAATCATGCACTGATTGACCACTATATCTCAGTTTGCCTTCTGCTCATTAGTACCCATGGTTGGAGAAGGCAGCAATGTTCAGACTTTCCTCTGAAGACTACTTGATGGGGAAGGACTTCCCTGAAGGCAGGACGTTTTTCGAAACAACCATCCTGGAACCTGGTCGGGAAGTAACATCAGCACATAATCTCAGCATTTGAACCAGGAGCACAACTGAATTCCACATAAATGAAATTCTAATCCAGTCTTCAGGCCTTTTCATAAGAAAGGCATTTGAACCTATGTTGCCAGAATGGTTACGGTGACTGTACAACATACAATCTTTTCCCCCAGTGTAGTGACATAAACCAATGTTTTCTGTATTATTGTTCGTTGCTGTGCTGAGAATATTTAGCCTATATCCCTATGAAAAATACGACATGCAGTATGTATTCTAGCTCCTGTCCGTTCCTCCCACATATATTACTACATGCTGTCAAGTGGCTGTCAGAAAATTGGCCTTACCTCTTGGTAGTAACTAAACAGCTACAGGATGAAAGATAGTTCACTCTGTGGCAGTTCAAAGAACAATGTGATTTTTTGAGAGAGTCTCTGAGTTACTTGTGAGATTCATTAAGCCATCTTAATGTTATGTTATCCATCTTAATGGCTTGAGTCCAAGCTATCTTAAAGACCACATCTTCCTTTATAAGCCAGCCTGGGGAGACTTCCTCTTGGTTCCACTACCCTCAGTGGTGCATTTGGGGGGGGGGGGGGGACACAGGATAGGACTTCCTCTGTTGCTGCTCCCAAACTTTGGAACTCTCTCCCACAAGAGGACAGACTGGCCCCGTCTTTACTGTCCTGTCCTTGCGTTAGCAGGGAAAGACCTGTCTTTTCAGGCAGGCTTTCCCTTAGTGATTGACTGTCTGAGAAGGTTTTATATAAAAAAGGATTGATGTGCCTTTTTGCTTTTAAATATCTTTTTAGTATTGATTTTATTTAGTGTTTTTAATATTTGTTTTTAAAATTTGTATACTTACTGTTTTAGCTTTTAAATATTGTGTTTTTCATGATATAAGCCACCTTGGGTCCTTTTTAAGAAGACAGGGTAAAAATATTTTAAATTAAATAAAATAGATTGATCAATTGATCAATAGATAACGTAGCATGACATGACGTGACATAACATAACATTAACAAACAAGGTACCCTCTAATTTTCAGCCCCACTGGGCGGTGCTCTGCCTTTCTCGCAACTTCACCTTTGCATGTGTGTGCGACTCCGGGCCCCCACCCGTGTACAGGATTCCATCGCGACTGGAATCAAAGGAGTTAAATGTGATCGCTGCATGGAGGAGGAAGAGAGCTGCGCGGAGGGAGGTGGAATCGCGCGCGCCTGGCTTAGAGGGAACCTTGGCAACAAATCTAGAGAGAGAGAGAGAACATACCTTTACTGTTGCATAACATGAATCTACATTATTTTCTTCATTCAAATGTTACTAATATGTAGGATACATTCATCCAGTGGCATCTTGAAGACTAACAGATTGAGTTTCTGTCAATTACCATCCACATTCTCGGAAATATTGTTTGGGGAAATGTGAGAAATTTGTCTAGAACATCTTGAGACAATTAGGATTTGTGTACCTACATTAGAATAGATGAGGGGTGAAATGTTTGGTCATGCAGTTCATTTTATTAACTTTAAGTCAGTTTAGTGCTATATCTAAATAAGTCAATTGAGATGATTTATAACTCATTTTGACAGGTCTAAATGTTACTGCTGAATAACTCAGTGGTTTAGGGATCTGGTTGCTGAGCCACAGGTTGGGAGTTCGATTCCCCACTGCGCCTCCTTGACAGGAGCTGGACTCAGTGATCTGTAGGGTCCTTTCCAGCTTTGCAGTTCTATTAGTATCATCATAATCATCATCATCTCTCATTATCCATAACGATTCTCACAGTAAATAGGAACATAGTATTTCAGATACTGGAGACAGTATCAGGTCTGTGCCCTGCAGGCGTGGAAGTATCAAGTAAAGATTTTAAAAATGCTGTCCTTATAATCTATTAGTAAAATTTCTGCTTTTGTTTTGTTTTCTTAGTTTCTGGGCTAAGTGTGTGTGAGTTTGTGTATCTCACACACAGAGATTGGATAAAAGGAAAACATCACCGACTACAGAGACTTCAAAGGTGGGGGCTACCTTAAGTTAATTGGTTTCCTCTTTAAAAACCTGCAGCTCATCTGGTGCTATTTTGTAGTGTTAGTAAGTAATCCATTAAGAAACAAAAGGGAAGCCTGGAGCAAGGAGAAGTAATCCAGCTATGCAACCTTTTAAAACAGATTGGAACTATGTGCATGTTTGAACTTTGTTCAAATATAAGCATAAATGGCCCTTGTCATTGCATTTTCTGTGAGTCCGGAAGCTGATATGAGGGTTAGAATTTTATAAAATAAGGCAGTTTTTAAGCCTGTGAACAGGAACAAATCTAGAGAAGACTTAAGGTTAGCCTTATTTAAAAAATGCATGTATTGGAAAACTCCAAGGGGAATAAAATGTGTAGTATAAAATTTCTTTCATTTGGTCCAGCTTGGCTGATCAAACTGATATAAGTTGAGGATACCTGTTAGCTATTTCAAAAAGCAGAATGGTTCCATTGTTTTAGTCATGACTTTGCTCTCTGCTTCCTGTATTTTTTTTAAACTTTTATTCCCTTGCTTTAGTTTGCTGAGGAAGCAACCCATAATGCTGCATTTTGTTTTCGTAATGTTTATCATTATTTTGTTAATTCTATTGCCATGTTACCCATAGAGTTCTGTCAGCAGTCAAAAATAGGCACTTAAAAAAAAAAAACTCGGTTATAATCCCAAATTAGAAATCTCAGTTAAAGTATTGCATTTATTAGAGCTAATAGAAATGTTACCAAATACGGAGTAAGTTTTTAACTTCTCCAGAACTTGCCATGCGTATTAAGGAATTGGAGAGAAGGGTAGTAAAGGTGGAGATGAGCTGGCTCAGCCCTTGCCACCATAGCTTATGTTGAGGAATTATGGGAGCCGTAAACCAAAAACATCTGAATGGCCACCGTTGTCCACTCCACCGTGAAGTCTGCTTTGGTCAGTTTTAAGATAGAGAGTGAGATGGGAGATTTGGATGACTTAAACACTCTTAATGTGCTATGTAGTGCCCAAGTCCTTTGTACACGTTATTTACATGTAGGTCATTAACATGTAGGTGCAAGCATAGTCTACGCTCCTGGTCTGGCCCCCAAGATTACAACCCTGAACTAGCTGTTCCCCAAATTTCCTGCAGTGATAGTAGAGCATTATACTGGAAATTCTGCTTATGAGGAGCTGCTTTCCAGGATTTCTGGGAGTTGTAGTCCAAGAGCATCTGGGAATCTTGTGTCATCGTAAAGCTTAACAAGTTTTGTTTCTCATAAGCTATTATGGACTGCAATCCATGAAAGTTTATATCAAATAAAACATGTTAATCCTTAGGATCAGGGCTTGAAAAATGCACTCGTCCACTCGTCTGTGACGAGTGAAAAATGCTGCTTGACGAGTCACAGCTCCCTCCCTCCCTGTCTCCTTCCCCTCCGCCTGTCTCTCTCTCTCTAATCCTGCAGTCCTCCCCTCCCCCCTCCCATTGCAAAAGGAAAACTGCCCTCTTCTCGTGAGAAGAGAGTTCGAGCGGTACATAGAGATATAGCTCTGCAGGAGAATGTAGAGTAGTCCCATGCTGGAGAATATGGAGATTCCCTGCTCCCAATTCCAACCGAAAGAGGACACATCCTGGGGTGGGAGGGAACCGTGGCTCCTCAAGAAGCCCGGTGCTTTTGCTTTCAGTTTTATTTTTGCTGGACACATTCAAAAGAAAGGCATTCAAAATACAAGCTTCATGACCCCACAGGCACGCAGGTAATAAAACAACCCAAGTCTGAGGGTATAAATCAGTGATTCCCAATCCCAATAAATTGCAAGGCTATAGTCCGGTCATGCTGACTGGTGAAAATTTTGACTGACTGGTGAGACATTCTAAAATTTTTCAAGCCCTGCTTAGCATGTTTTAAAACCTTTTGTTGTTTGTACTGCAGCAAGCTGATGTTGCTACTTGCTTGTAAAGATGCATTTAAAAGATTGCAAGAGAAAGGCTGGTGGCTTTTGCGATATTCTTCTGGGTAATAAATTTCCTGTCATTTTATTTTGAAGACTAAGGGGTTTTATGAATCATATTTTTGTATAGGGCTCATTGTAATAAGTGTCGAGTGTCTTTGTAAATATTTAATATTATGGTCTGTCATTGCAGTGTATATTTAGTAAGTTTATTCCTTGTCTTTTTTTTTAGTATTATTTTATATCTTTTTCAAGTGTTTCATTTTTTGCATTTATGGTTATTCCAAAATAATATATCAAGTAGAAGCATTATGACATGTCTGATTCTATATTTTTTTCTGATCTTCCTCTACATAATCTGTGACTTGTTAGACTCAAATTATATTGCATACAATTTTTGTCTTTAAAAAATACACTGGGCAGGAGACAACAACAGATCTAAACTAATTATTGATAAACTGGGGTTATCAACTCAGTAAAGCCTTTTTAATGGAGTCTGTGATTTTTTAAAAAAACATTGAATTGATTAAATATATTTGCATATACGGGCAACTAAACTGGTGGACAACTGTAACATTTTGCTCTTGGACTTTCTTTCCTTCCATGCTGTTTTGTCTCAAGGCATTCCTGCAACAGACATATATTATTCTGTTTGTTTTCAGGAATTCTGTTTTTTAAAGTCCAAGGAAGTGTAATAATTGCGAGAGATAAGGACTCACTTTTAACTGATTATGGATGAAAAGTCACAATTAGTTACAATAGCACAGAACAAGATAGGTGACTTTTATGAACATAGGTAGAGAGATTGGCGTACAAGGAAGTTTGCTATGTCCTTTCTTTAGAAAAATACCCAGTTGGTGTGTTCATAGCTATAGCAATGACCCCTCGGATGAGAGACAAAGGAGGGACCCCAATATTATTTTCACAGTGTCTCTCTTGTAAATCAGTACCTAACCGGGATGTTGTTAACTAATTTTCTTGAGCCAGTTTTGCTTTTCTGTGGAAACCCAGTGTTCTTTAAAGATCATTTTTGAAAAATAGCTTTATGGATTAGATTCAGACTGAAAAAAGTAGACAATTAAAGAATAGCAAAGTTTCCATTTTATGAACTATGTTTGTGGTGCAATGTTTGCACTAAATGATCCGGTGGGAATAAGAAGGCATCATAATCTTGTTGATGATGCTCTTTGTTGAGGATTAAGTAACAGAACTGCCTGAATTGCCCCTTTTTTAAGGGAAAAAAAAGTTCATTCCATAAATTGCAAGTTAAAACATCAGCAGTTATTTCTTTATTAAAAACAAACAAAGGGAACTGGGTCAGTTCATAAGAAGAAAAATTCACATTTTGGCAATATCTTTGTTAGGACCAAAATATCACGTAGGAGTGAGCAAGCTTTTGAGTTCTGCGGAACTCTTCATCAGGGTGGATGATAAACAAAGGAAAGGACATTTCATGCCAGGTTACTCTTCTTCAAATGAAGTCCTCAGTGTTATAGAATGATAAGACCCTGTGGGAAACCCTGATTTCAGAGCTGTACCAGGTATCTACTGGTACCAGAAGCTATCCCAGATCCATCTTGAAGGGACCCAAAGATTCGGTCCCCAGTTCACACGGACATTTAGATGGGAGAGTTGACCTCTTAGGAAGTGCCAGTGTTGGAAAGTACAGAGGCAAGCAGTCACTCATTGACAGAGCAACTACCTACAGGTCCAAAATGGTGGCTAAATGCAAAAAAAAGAAGAAAAAAAGACGGAGCTCCTGCATCTTTAACAGTTGTGTGGTCTGTGCTATCAAATTGGAACTGACTTATAGTAACCCTAATAGGGTTTTCAAGATAAGTGAGATATTTAAGGAGTGGTTTTACCAGTTCCTCTCCCCCAGTGAGCTTCCATGGCCAAGTAGGATTTGAACCCTGTTCTCCAAAGTCCTAGTCTGTCACTCTGTCCTCTACACCACACTGGGAATGTTAATACAGTAGTACCTCAGTTTACGAATTTAATGCTTTCTCCGGGACGTTACATAATGCGAAAAATTCGTAAACCGAAATGTGGTTTGCCATAGGAATGGGGGCGGCGCTATAAACCTCCAGGCACAATGCATCATGGGGAAACTTGCTTCGTACTGCAGAAAAAAATCGTAAACCGAGGCATTATTTTCAATTGATCTCTGTTTGTAAACCGAAAATTACGTTAACCGAGGCATTTGTAAACCAAGGTACTACTGTAGTTGTTTTTAGCAGTTGTGTTATTTAGTCCTCAACAAAGAGTATCATCAACAAAATACCAGAATATGGTATTTCAGAAAGTATAGCTTCTGTTGCAAGCCACAGCTGCAGAACTTTCCTTCTATGTACAGCTATTAAGATGCAAGAATCCTGTCTTCTTTTCCATACTGCCACCCTAACAATCAGGCCCAGTGAGAATATACCGTATTTTTCGCTCCATAAGACGCACTTTCCCCCAAAAAAAAGTGGGGGGGGGGAAAGTGTGTGCGTCTTATGGAGCGAATACTGTAAAAAATGGTGCAGACCCCCCAGAGCCCATGCCGCTGTACTCCTCCTCTTCCGTCAACCCCCCGCTCTGGGTTTCTCTCGTCTCTCCACGTCCCCCTCACTAGGCCGGGACCTGAACGTCAGAGGGGCGCCTGCCACCGCCGCCGCCACCAGCGGAATGTGATGTGAGGGGAGACTCGAAATGGGGGAGCGCAACAAGCTCCTTCTCCTCCTCCTCCTCCCCTCTGTAGCTTTCCTCTCTTCTGCTCGTTCGTCTCAGCTTTCTTCTCACCCTCGCTTTGCTTTTCGCTCTGCCAGCCCTTCCTTCACTCACATGGTGGCGGCGGCTCCTCCTCCTCTTCACACTTCCCCCTTCCTTCCTCTCCCCTTCCCGCCTCCCTCCTCTCTCTCTCTTTCTCTCTTCTGTCTCTCAGGACGCCCGTCAGGGACTGGCTGAGGTGTCTCTTCTGCACTCCCCCCAAAATAAGGGCGTGTGGGGGGGAACCAGGTAACGATAAACGAGAGCGGGGAGCCCATGATTACTACTTGGGCTATGGTTCCCGCCGCCACCCAGGCCACGGGGGAGACGCCGCAGCGCCTCCCAGACAGCCAGGTGTGACAGAAGTTTTTTTTTCCTGTTTTCCTCCCTCTAAAATTAGGTGTGTCTTATGGTCAGGTGCGCCTTATGGAGTGAAAAATACGGTAAGCCTCTTCGGGAATAAGCAGCTCCTGAGGAATGTCTCAGGTGGTGTAGGGTTCCTGAAGCTGGAGGTAACAGGTCTGAGTGGAGCCTCAACAGAATGTTGTCGACTAGGCTTCCTAAATTCCCAGTTGAAGACGGTTAGTTCTGGAACAACATAGAACTTAGCACTTTGCAACTCAGCTTCAACATGAGACTGATCTTTATTGCGATAAATTGGCTGTAACTGATTGCCTTATTCACGGTGACACCTAAAATAAATGTCTTGTTTTACTGATATAAAGAGTGTTACCTTGCTCCATGCTTTTTCTGCTCTAAGCCTACAAAGAAGTCTGTGACTGTGCCTTAAGGCAATGGACAGAACTACAGAGATCCAAGCCTGGCTTTTGTCTGCAGAAAGAGAGAAGTGATCACACATGGTTAGCTTTGATACCTCTTTCTCACAGATGTGCAGACCTCCATCTGACCTTTCCGGCAGTCTGGCTATTAGAGCCATGGGATAATATCTGGCCCAGTTTCCAAACCCCCAGAACTTTATATCATCACTGCCTGAATAAGAGTTCTGGAGAATTTGAAGGTGATTTGTAACTTTTTATTGAAGTGATTTTATCCAAGCCAGAACTTTGTTTTGCTGGATCCAGGGTGGATTTGATTTAAATCCAATTGATTTAAATCATGATTTAAATTTAAAAATTCTGATTTTTTTATGAGTTAAATTTTAAAAATTGATTTTTAAAATTTTAATCATGATTTATAGTGTGATTTAAATCAGTTTGATTTTAAAAATATAAATCATGATTTAAGCTGTGATATAACTCAGTCTGATTTTTAAAAAAATAATTGATTTTTATCGATTTTTATTGATTTTTTGGCTGGATTATAGTTGCTTTGCAGGGTCTGTAAAGACTCCACAGTTAACACCATTTTTCAGTATCGCATTAATAATCCAGCATGGGGGCTAGAGATGATGGGAGCTGCACTCTAGAAGTGAGGGAGCATCCTGTTGGGGAAGCATCCTATAAAATCATGAGGTTAGGTTGAATTTGGAGGCCAGTAGGTTAAAACAGCCAGAGTTAGGAAGAAAATAACTCTGATTTGGGAGAACAAATCAGGGAAAGTAGATAAGTGAACTGTTTTGAAGGACAAATGGTTCTGAAAGTTGCCGAAAGCAGGCTAAGCCATTGTAAGGGAGACACAAAAGAACTCTGAGGTGGCTGTTCAATCTGGTTTTGTAGGAAAATTCCTTTTGTGATCTCAGATATGGTGATTAGTTAGGCTTGGAGAATGAGAGAAGCGGATTCACTAGATTCCCCAAAGGATTTTGCATTAGGCTGCAAGCCAGTATTGCTCAGTATGTTGCCAGTAGCTGTGGCAGTGTCTCACGCACCAGAGGGGAAGTAGTGGCCAATCACCCACCCAGGAATTACAATTATGATACAGATTTTGGAGCTGGGGTGGGAAAAGTTTATCTTTTAGACTGCAGCTCACAGTCGTAGTTGTTCAGTGGGGAATTCTGGAAGCTGAAGTCCAGAAAAGGAACTTCCCCAACAACTTCTTTGGGTGGGTTGTGCAGCCAGCTTTTTGTATATTGCCAGTCCTTAAACGGTCCTTTTCAAAAGTCTGTGTTTCACTCCATATTTTTCACTGTGGAAACAAAGATCTGTGTTATCTACACGGTAAAGAGTAGGCAGCCCTTTGGATAAGATTGAAGTGACAGCACATGTAACAATTGCCATAATTGTGGCAAAATACTGTGTATTATGAAAGAGAATAAAAGAGGATGGTGCTGGTTCCCCCCCCCCCCCTCAGGCAGAGGTCCCTGGTTTCTTTCTCAAGAACCTAAGAATTGCCTTCCCTGGTTAGAGTAAAGATCGCTCTGGAGTCAGACAGATGCCTCCAGGTAGTTAACAAAAACAGTATGGAGCAAATAGCTACACCCTGTTTTCTCCCATTTCTTTAGCATCTGTTGTCAGAGATGGTATTGCTCCTAGGGATGGTTTTGTTTTGTTTTTCTTAACTACAGATACCATGATTTTCCATTCTTGAAGTTCTACCTAACTTGCAGGCCCCTTGCAATGTGATATACCTGAGGGGAAGTACCTAAATTAGGAAACTGTGAGGCTTAGCAAGGCCAAACTCCACCGAAGCTTCCTGTCTCTGCCTCATTGTCATTCATTCATTCATTCATCTATTCATTCATCCATCCATTCATTCAATCAATTTCTATACCACCCATCTGGCTACAAGGCCACTCTGGGCTGTTCATTGCTAGCTCAGAGCTTCCTGTCCGAGAAGGAAGCTTGGGTGGAGCTTGGAATTACTAAACCTCAAAAATCTTCTTATTTAGGCCCGATTTCCAGTGGCATCACAGTGAGGTGTTTGAAAGGTGCCTACAAAGTAGGCAACTCCCAGAATGGAGAATTGTATTATTTGTAGTCCAGAAACTCCAGAAACTCCATCTCTATTACTTAACATAGTTCTGTTCTTAAATGTAATAGTTCTTGCAACACACAGTTGTAACATGGTGTGTTCCTGTTCGGAATTCCAACCAGCAAATGTCCATTGCTAGCACAGTCCATTCCATTCTCCCACATCCTATTTTTCTCTCTCTTACACACCCATAATTAGTCAGCATTCTGTAGCCACAGAATATTCTCACATCCCTTTGAGTGTGAGTATCTGGGTCTTGTTTTTTAATTGTACTTCTCTAAAGATTGGGGTTCTTCTCATGGCTGTTGCAGTTTTGTGAATACGGATGCTGCCATTGTGGCTATATGGTGGTTACCGAGTTGGACTGAGATGCTGAAGATTCACATTCCTAGTCTCCGCTGAGCCATAAAACTCATTAGCTCCTCGGATAGTTGTGGTGAGAAAATGGGCTGCTATGTAGACCATCTTAAGTAGAGGAAAGGTAGTTATAAATCTCATCAATATGATGACTGAAATCCAGGTGCTTTTGTATGCAGGCATAAGGCAAATTTCATAGCAAATACGGTAAATGCTTATCTATTGCTGAAGAAGAAGAGGTACATCTTTCAAAAATGCCAAAAAGAGGATACAGATTTGTATACCATTTGTCAGTTTGCATGGACAGATGAAAATGCAGACAGAAGTGGTATGGATAGAAAAGCAATACATTCTTTGTTAGTGGGGAACGGTGTGACAAAGTGACATATTTGTCTGCTCTGTTTATTCTCCAGGTGTTGACCCTGTTCTCAATTTCTTAATATGGACTTTTTAGAAATATGTTTAAACCAGAGTTGAACTGTACAGCCCCTCAGATAGGACCAAAAAGAGTTGTTCTACTTGAAATATGACACATTAAGCCTAGGTTATCCATCATTTATAGGATCCCTTATTTGGGTAGGTGGCTTTTCTTATTTTTGCTTGTGAAGCTGTAGTTCAGTTCATTCTGCCCAAATGATTCTCAAACTCCTGATAAAAATCGTGTTTTTCCCCCCTGCTGGCATATCCTCTTTAAATAAGACAAGCACATGTGTGGTCCTGTGTGAACAATTAAAAGAAATGGTCTTCTTTGTTATTAGCAAATAATGAACCAAAAGGAGTGTGGTTGATCAGAAGTGCAGTTCAAAATAGGAGCCAAAATCCTGTTGCTTAGCATAGTAAGTCACAACTAGAGTGGGCCCATTGGGATATGGGAACCTCCTCTGTAAGTTCCATTGATTCAAATGGGCCTAGTCTAACTGCAACTTACTTTAGTGTAGCAAATTGCAGTTAGACTAGGCCCATTTGACTCAGTGTACAGGGGACTCAGCAAATCCCCATTGATTCAGTGGGCCTAGTGCAATTTACTAGGCTAAGCAACGGGATTTTGGCAAGAGTCTACTTGTGCTAAATGTTGACTATGTCAGTCATTTGGTTTGGACAGTATAAGAGAAACTTGTACAGCTTAAATTGAGTCTTCAGAGGGAGGACAGCACGGGTGGTGGGTGGCTAGTGAAAAGAAGCTGCTGAAATGTTGTGTGGTATGTTTTACTGAATGGCATTACAAACAGGCTGAGAATTTTAAAGAAAAATACAAGTAAAAGAAGAACCATGCCGGATCATACCACGCTGGCCCATTTTGTACAGCATTCTATCTACACAGTGGGCAACCAGATACCCTACTGGGAAGCCTGGCAGCAGGACATTAGTGCAACTGCGCCATTCTCCCTTGGGCTTCCCAACAACTGATATACAAAAGAAGTCTGCCTCTGTTTCTGGAGGAAGTTATCTCTTCATCATGACCAGCAACTGCTAACTGCCACCGCCGTGAATTTGCCCAGTGCCCTATTAAAACTGCTCAGGTTGACAGCCATCAGCACTTGGTACCAAGTTCCAAATTTTAACTATATGCTGTCTGAAGAAGCATTTCTTTTTTTATCTATTCTGAATGTTTCACCATTCAGTTTCAGTGGAAGGCCCCTGGGTTTCTTGCATTATGAGAAAGGTCTTTCGGGCCTTGTCAGCAATTGCTGCCCTGTCCAACACATGGAAGCCGTGTTGAGAGTTCTTACAGAAATAAAAATTCTACACAGAAGATGTAGAAATTTTATTACAGTAATGTTATCAAAACTAATAGCAGGATTAGTATTCAGAAAGCACCTCCTGTGGGTGCTTAGAGTGCATCAGATTGGAGACATCTTCACATGGAGACAGTGACAGGCAGGAGTTGGATCTAGAATGAGCCACTGCTCATGTAACCCTTATGTAATACAGTATTGGTTCAGCCCAAAGGAGTGAGGCTAAGGAAGAGCAGGACAGTGAGTAGAGGTTTGAATCAGAAAAAGCGGGAGAACTGAACTGGCCAGAGCTGCTATTGCCACTTAAGACTTCTAAGGCCCTTGCCAACTTGGTCTAGGTATAATTTCTAAATACTATGTTTGTGTTGTAGGTGGTGAATCCACATAGTGAATTCATGCATGTGCAATTAAATTGATATTTTATTCTAGGGTTTTGAAGACGCTGCATGATTCTTCTATGTTATGGATACACAACCCAGTTGAGGAGGATATCATGAATTTTTGTTCTGGATTTGAATTCAAAAGGACACTTAAACTTCGCAATTCTACAAGCAACTTCTGTATTGATGCTATTGCCTAGCTTGCATGCACAAATTGTAGCATGTTGTTATAATTGTCTGTTATTTAACTGTGAATAAGACTCACTTTGTGAAATTGTGTTTGCAAGGTTCATCAGTGGATATTTAAGGAAACATAAATAGCCTCATTGAACTCAAAAGTGTTACACTCACACTTTCAAATTAATCTTTTTTGAGCACCGGAATAACCTTTAGTTCCTGATCGATTTGAAATTTAAATTAGGGGCATCAAACTGATAGCTGACCCTTCCTTGTCTTCAATGTACTCTGATAGTTCAGTTGTGTGGGCTTCAGTGCAGGTAAGTTTCTTTTTTGGACTGTAACTCCCAGAATCCTGTACCCAACATGGTCAGTAGCCAGACTGGCTAGGGAATTCTGGGAGTTGTAGTCCAAACCCAACCCCCCCAATTCTTCATAATTAACCACTGTTTTCTGTTTCCTAGACTCTGAAAGTGCTGCATCAGCTTTTCTGAGTGTATAATTAGTTGACCTTTTTTAAAAAGAGAGAGAAAGAAGAAGTCTTTCAAGTTGAAATCGAATACATTCTGGTCCAGTGGAATCTGCTGAGCCTTTCATGTCTGCTTTGTCCAGTGTTCCTCTCCATGTATAGCACAGCAGTTGTCTCATTTTATGTTAGCGGATATTTTCCATGAGTCATCACTTCAACAGAAAATTGATTATGCTGGGCCTGGTATTAAAGAGCAACATTAAGATATCAACAAAATCCTTGTGCCAAAGCACTGACCCCACTTAGCACTATCCTCTGGTGTTAGAGAAAGACAGAAATAGTTTTCTCATAGCTTTTGCTCTTATTTAAGTCCCACATTGTAGACAGGATGCTTAATGTTGGCTTGTTTGCCTTTATCATGATTGAGTATTGCATCTGTGCTGAGTAAACGTAACCTTGCAAGCTAAACCGTGTCTATACAATATGCTTTGAATCCCAACTAACATTAAGCCAGTAACCCATGGCTAGTGTTAACCATGGCTAAATATTATGGACAGAATCCTACTATTATATATTGCTCCTCATACAACAATCAGTTTGGGCTTTTTTGACATCAGCATCTCTCTTGTGACTCAAGGTGGCATTTGAAACAATCACCTGATTTGGGTTTGAGGGCAAACTATAGTTTGCATGAACCCTAGTTTGCCCCATTTAGCTGATATGGTAAGCTATGGTTTGTTGCAGAATAGAAGCAGAAGTTTTCTATTTCCTTCTGCCATGCAAGAGGAAAAGGGCAGCAGAAACTCAGGAGTCTGTTGCTTCTTCTTGAAGTAATACATGATAATGTTTCTTCTGTTTGAACTGAGTTGAAGTGGTTCTTAGCAGTAGTGGCCAGAAAAATCGCAGCACATTTTGTGAACTGAAGTTGTGGAGATTTCTCTGATTTAAAAGAGCACTTTTGGACGGATAGCATTATACATACATACACACAAACCTTTGTTGCCATTAAAGGTTTGTATGTATGTATGTATAATGCTATCAAATGGAAGACATGGTGCCATTATGCTGTGTTTTGCTCATTACAGTTCTGTGGATTTTTTGGTAGAAATAAAAGAAATTAAAAAAAATGATAACAAAACAGAGGAAAAGTTACAGTGGCCAAGGTCCTGTTGCATAGTGTAGTAAGTCACAATTACTATGCTAAGCAACAGCATTTTGGCCATTGTCTTCAAAATTTTGTGTATGAGGTAGAGCAATTGTATTATTAAGAAAAAACTTATTGGGGAAAACCCTAAATCCTTACCAATAACTGGCTTTTTTGATTGTGTCTCTTCCATTTTAAGCTATACTTTTGTCCTGTGTTTAATACTGTGTGTCTGGTAGGTCTCTTTCTTTCTCTGTTTGTGTGCCTTAAATTAGAAAAAGTGGGGAATGCCTCCTTTAAAAAAACTTTTGGTGTCACTTAAGTGATTCTACAGGATTTCCTTGTCCATAATGCCAGACTAAGGTAGCGATAAAATAGTTGGAACTAAGCATTAGTCTCCCACAGACTTTTCCACTGCCTTATCATCATGTGTGCTGTAACTTTTCTTGTCCTTGACTTCAGATGATATACTGAGTACCCAGTGTTTGTTATAAATAAGGCCAGAAGGTCACAAATATCTTCTGTTATTGCAATTTATAGCCAGTGTTGTAAGTATACTGCAATAAAATAAATCTTGTTCTTTCAGGCATTCTGAATACTCTCCAAGCCCAAGAAAAGCAGATGTTCATATTTTATATAAATTCTGCCCATTGAACAGAATTTGCATTGAGAGGCAAGCAAGAGGAAGAGGAGAATGAAGAGAACTGCTGGATAGCTCAGTGGTTTAGGCATCTGGCTGTAGAGTCAGAGGTTGGGAGTTCGATTCCCCACTGCGTCTACTCCACA
Organism: Intellagama lesueurii; assembly: GCA_037013535.1. Lineage (NCBI taxonomy): Eukaryota > Metazoa > Chordata > Lepidosauria > Squamata > Agamidae > Intellagama > Intellagama lesueurii. Next base: position 16,059,293 of record JBAJHW010000004.1, read on the forward strand.
GAGGCTGGATTCAATGACCCATAGGGTGCCTTTCAGCTCTGCAGTTTTAAGATGATGATGATTAGAGTCAGCAGTGGTGTGGCAATGGCTGACTACTTCTGAATAGCAGCTGTTTCTTGCCCACCTACTGTATATTATTTCACTGCACTGACTTCGTCCTTTGTCAGGACTGGTCTGTATAAGCAATATGGGAGGAATGTTGTGAGCCAGTTTAGCCCAGTGGTTAGTACATCACATGCAAATTAGCAAGATGCCATGTTGAAACTCTCGCTTGGGTATGAAAGTTCACCTGGTGCCTTTGGGTCGGTCATTCTTTCCTATCCTAACTCATGTGTCTTACATTTGTGTTGTAAGGAGAAAATCTGGGGATGACCGTTTATGCTGCCTTAGAGCTGCTTAGATGGAAGGCAAGATATAAATGGGAAGGCAGATACATTGCTAACCCAGTTCATCATTCAACTTGATGGGGAGTATTAAAATGTGGTATCTCTTATTTCTAGTCCTGAAGTTTATTCTCTTTCTTCCAATATTTTGCCGTTTAACTCTTGCTTCATTCTGCTGTGAGGAATCAGAGTCAGGCTTGACTTGCACAGGCAGCAGGCCAGATGTAAAGATCTTATCTGCACAACTGTTCTTTATCCAGGATCAATTTTAAATGCACTTCCTATCTACATTTAATGTTAAAATGGCATCTGGGAGTCCATTCATTATAATATTATCAAGCAAAATTGAACGGTGTGCATAGTGAATATACGTATTCAAATTCGGTTTGGACTCACTTGGAATGATTTTGCAAGTAAAGGCTTTCTCCATAGCCTATATTCTATATTAATCTCTCCTTCACTTATTTCTAGAAAGTGTTGAAGGGTAGATATTAGAGATGGGGGTATTCGTATACAAATATCCCCGCGCAGCTGGACTTAACAAGGGGCCGGCGCCTGAAGCCAGCCCACCCACTCATGTGTCCAGCGGCACAGCACCCGCGCTCATCCTTTCAATTGCTCTCTTCCTGCTTGGCTAGCGACTCAGCAGCCCTGCAGGGAGACTCGTCCTCCCTCCCACTGCCTGGAGTGGCTTTCTGAGCAGGAAGAAAGCAGGGCTCTGGGCGCGATTGGAAGGATGAGCGAGGCTGCCAATGCCGGCGGATGCGTGAGTGGACAGACCAGCCACAGGGGCCGGCCCCTTGTTAAGTCCAGGTGCATGGGGGTATTCGTATACAAATATGAATACCCCCATTTCCAGTAGATATTGTTCACAATTTTACAGAGAGAGAACTGGATTGACAATTGGGGTGTCTTCTCATCCAGAGAAAACAGATGGTTCCTGTCTAGAACTTGGTGTACTAATAAGGCATTTCAATAAAATTGTTTGTGTCCCTCATTGAATTAGAAATGACCATCAGAAGCCTTCAGCTTAAAACATTGTCTCCATCAATGGAAGGCCATCCTTCTCCCATCTGTTTAAACATGCATGGTTGTTCTAAGATTAATTATGTTATCTGAGATTATATCTGTATCTGTGTTCTGCACCAAAAGAAGTTGGATTCTGCAACCTGCGCGCAGTATGCAGATTGTGCTGATTTTGTATGGCTGTATTTTTAAAACAACTCATTCTGTTACTGCTGTTTAAAGGAAATGGCAAAGTGGGAGATAGTGCCCTGAAACCCGGCCCCCTGAAATCTAACTCAGATAGACTTTGGCAGAAAGACACATTGGCTACAGCAAGACATAGCATTAAAGTATTGATGAGTGCCAAGGTGAACATCATGTGACCTTCCAGACACTGTTGAACTATAGCAATCATCAGCTTAGACAGTATAGCCAGTTATGAGGGATGATGGAAGCTGTGGTCCTGTAACATCTAGTTTAGGCATGACCCCCCTGGCTTAGGGATGGTTTGGCTTCTGCATCCCCTTGTCCTCTTCTTCATTGCAGGTAAAATGCACACCTGCTTTTCTAGCTGCAATTTGTTTTGTCTGAGCTGGGATAAACCAGAGACTGGAAAGTTGGTGGAAGAACGGCCGAGTGTTAAATTAATCATTAATAAGCTTTTAAAAATCTACTTATGTTTATGAAGTTGAGAACAATGTATTTAAACTGGTGTTCATTTAACACACCAGCAAAGCAGTATCTGAAAACTGAAAGTTGGGCATCTTTCATTTTTTCTGCATTTGACATTTTTCATGGTCTGTGTTTCCCTGAATGCCCATGCTTAGTTTAAAATAAAGTTTTTCCAAACCGCCTTGCACAACATCATAATGCGGTTTATGATCCTGGCTTATATCTGTGAAGATTCTCAGTTATCCAGGTGAGGTTATCTGGAAGTTGAGTCATAGCAACTGGACTTCTTTCTTATTAGGTTGAAACATTTCACTACTTTTCCAAGTAGCTTCTTCAGTCTGGTTTCAGCCTATTTAGACCAAGGAGAAGTGAAACCAACGTGGAGGATATATCAGGGATCTCCTACCAACTCTCCTCAGACTGAAGAAGCTACTTGGATGAGTAGCGAAACGTTTCAGCGTAATAAGAAGGAAGTCCCGTTGCCATGTCTCAACTTCCAGATGATCCTGGCTTGTTTGGATAAACCATGGTTAATGGTCACCACCATCTGTACTTTGGACAAAACAGTGGACTGATCATCCTGCTCACAGTTGCACTGGAGAGAAGGCAAGAGGAAGAAATGATTTTACAGTATGATTTAGTGCTACACCCTGACCAAGTAAAAACTAGAAAGTTAGTTTTCCTTATTACTGCCGTTGCTGCTGCTGTTACTATTGCTGCTAAGTCATCTGTATTTTAAAAGAAAGGATTTGTAGAGGCAACATATGCTTTGTGTTGTGTGGAATTATGGAACACGCGCTATCCAAGGTATGTATTTTAAACATTTAGAGCATAAGGCTTGAAGAAGAATGAGGGATGGAGAGGAATACTTGCAGCCTTATATATTTAGCAGATTGGAAGTTACTGTGTCCTTTTAGGCCAGCCTACCTCCCTGCTTTACTCCAACTCTATTTGTAGCCAGAAAAAAATCTCCAGAGGGAAAGCAGAAGTGAGATTTTGTATCAGTTTAGATATCTAATCTCTCTTTTCTTTGTTTTTTTAAAAAATAATACTCTGGGGAGAATTTTTACTATCTTTAACACAGTGTTGCTTTCTGTGAAGTAAAGGATGAATGCAAGATAGAGCACAGCATGTGGAAAGGAAATGAGATAAGAGTGTTTGCTTACTTTCATGATTTGGATGATGTCATAAAGATTCACACAGCGTTTTATGGAATAATAAAGAAGCCTTTTGCTCCATGAACAGAGGACAGTTTTACAAACACTCCAGAGTGATTGAACTAACACCAAGCTCTTTGCTGTGCTTTTCAATATTTCTCCTTGACCATGGAAAAACACGCTCGCCAAAAGCCTGTTGCACAGTCCCACCTATGCAAGGGGGTCAAAAAAAATTTATTTTGAGGTAAGCACAGTTTACGCATAATGAGACAGAGCTGCATGCATATCAGAACTGAAACAAAAAGTATTTAATCACCAACCATTTGCTGCCTACGATGACACTATTCCTGTTGCACAAATGGAACCTGCCAAAGAATTAATTAATTTTAAAAAAGTATAGGCATTCCTTTCACATAGAAGAGGATTTGAGCTTGCTATGTACAAAAATCAGGTATTTACTACAATACGTACATTGTGATGTGCCATCGTAGAAGATCAGTCTATTTTTATAGACTACAGCAAAGCCTTTGACTGTGTACATCATGAGAAACTTTTGATTGTTATGAAATAAATGGATGTGCTTCAGCACTTAATTGTCTTGATGCACAACCTGTATTGTGGATAAAAAGCTACAGTTAGGACAGAATATGGAGAGTCAGAATGGTTTCTTATAGCAAAGGTGTCAGACAAGGGTGTATTTTATCCCCTTATCTGTTCATTCTGTAAGCAGAACATATCCTACAGAGAGCTGGACTAGATTCAAAGGGAGGAGGAGTGAAAATTGATGAAAGAAACATAAATAATTTAAGATATACAGATAACACCATATTATTGGCAGAAAGCAGCAATGACTTGAAGCAAGATCTAATGAGAGTGAAAGAAGAAAGTGCCAAAGGAGTACTTCAGTTGAACACTAAGAAGACCAAAAACCATGGCTACAGAGCTACACAGCTTTAATGTTGACAGTAAAGAAACTAAAGTTGCTAAAGTTTTTGTATATCTTGGTTCAGTCATCAATCCAAAAACAGACTGCAGCCAATAAATAGAAGAAGATTGAGACTGGAAGGGCAGCAATGAAGGAAAAATTAGAAAAGATCATCAAGTGTAAGGATGTGCCATTTGAGACCAAGACTAAGGACATCCACAGTCTTGGTATTCCTGGTCACTATGTATGGGTGCGAAAGCTGGACAATAAAGAAAGCTGCCAGGAAGAAAGATTGATTCTTTAGAAATGTGATGCTGGAGGAGAGCTTTGTGGATTCCCTGGTCTGCCAGAAACACACAAGCCATTTCTTCTTGCATATGTACAACAATCCCTTCACATACATACAAATTCATGAATCATGGAAGACTTAATATTTTTATTTTAAATTGTTTACATTTCTGACATTAAGCTATAGCTAACACTAGCAACTGGATATCATTCCCCCACCCCACCCCCGAGCCTAAAAATACTGTTGTTGTTTTTTCCACCAACATTGACTGACCAACCTTAATTTATAAGTAAACTGGAGCGGCTACAAAGAAAAGAAGTGACAAGATGAAACCCTGTACCTTTCCCAATTGTGTGTCATTGAAGCCACATGGCCACCATCAAAGGGGAGAGGACAACATAGCAAATAGTTCCAAAAAGATTGAAGCAAGAGAGCCAAGTTCTACACATGCCTTTGCCAGCTCACCTTTGACGAGTACATCTTCGTTTCTAGTGCAAGTACACCATCAAAGATTGCCCTTGCCCTTATTTTATGTCATGTGAAACCTTTCTGGGATGTCAGGCTGACTTCAGAAGCATGGGAAAAATGCACGGACTCTCCTTGGTACCAGACTAAGTAGCAGGAGATACTTGGAAAGCTACGAAACATTTTACTTGGACACATCTTGCTGCTGTTTAGTGCAATAAGAAGAAACACCCATCAACCCAACCTAGGGTAGTGTCTTACATACACATCACCAACAAAAACAGCAACCAGCACCAGAAAATGACACAAAGGAGGAACTGGCTTGCATAAAACGGCATATACTGCATAAAACAGCTGGATAGCACTGTGTTCTAGCCATCTGGCTGAGAAGTTCAATTCCTTACTTTGCCTCCTTGACAGGGACTGTACTTGGTGATCTTTAGGGCCCCCTCCAGCTCTGCAGTTCTAAAACTGTTATTATTATATAGACTCAGAAATTCTCTAATGGTCATGATATTCAAAGGCTGTGATTCTGAAGGGACAATAAGCACCCTCGAACCCTGTACACAAGATCCTTGGGGGCATGAAGCTGTACACTGTCAGAGGTTGACTGCAACACTGGACCACTGTTCTTTGATACATGGCAGCAAAGTGATTAATAAATGGCATAAAGGTGGGGGATCTTGAGGACTTCCTGTTTTTTTTCAATGGGGAAAAAAAGGGACATTTTCTGGAACAAATATTTCTTTTTTCTTTAATGAGTTAAATGCTTTTTAAGACCATCCGCACCATTAGAGAATTTCTGAGTCTATATAGTAATAACAATCTTAGCGCTGCAGAGCTGGAAGAGACTGTATGGATCGTCAAGCCCAGCCCCTGTGAAGGAGGCACAGTGGGAAATCGAACTCCCAACCTCAGGGTTTGCAGCCTGAGACCTAAAATACTGAGATATCCAGCAGTTCATTGAGTTATTTTCAGTGTTATCACAAAGTTTAACTTGATATCAAAAATTGCTGTTAGTTCTCATTATTGTGTTGGCATGAAAGGCTAAGTAATGCATGTTCTTTTGTTTCCCCCCCAAGTTTGCAGTTATTTTTACCTTTAATTTTTTCCTATTTCTCACAGGGTGGTAACTGGGATACATGTGCTTTAGGTACTATATGTTGCAGCAAATTCCAGCTCTTCCATTAGTTTACAGTACAGGGTATAATTCCAATTCTGCTTTTAGAAAGCTAAAGTGTTTATACTTGGGGGGGGGGGGGCGCTGCAATCCTGTCCATAAATACTTGAGACTACTCCATTAAACCAAGAAGGTCTTTTTTGTGCATTAGATTTTTTCTTTTTCTTTTTTTTTGTCATTTTATGTAAGATACATTGAGAAGGGTTTTACCCTAAAAGACAGCCTTGAAAAATATCTGAATGAATAGCATGCAGCAAATTTGATAAATATGAGAAATGGTGCAACTATATGTGCTAGTGATAAATAGTTGGTGTTCTAGTTAGACTCCTGGGCTGATACTCAGGAGTTTCTAATTCCCCGCCCAAATCATGAAATTCACTGGGAGACATTTTCAGTCTTTCCTAAAACAAAAGGTTTTTGCAAGGATAAAGTGGAGGATAGCTCTGTGGTTTATCCATCTGGCTGTGGAGCCAGAGGTTGGGAGTTGGAATACCCACTGTGCCTCCAGGGAGAAGAGCCAGCCTGTGTAGCCATGAGCAAGCTGCACAGTCCCAGGGCACCCCCTGAAGAAGGGAATGGTGAACCACTTGCAAACCATGATTACATTACCTGTGGTGCATTGTGACATTCAAGGTTTCAAAGTTCAAAAGTTTCTCTCACAGAAAGGAGATGGTATGTTATCTTTTATGTTACATTTTTGACAACCAAGCATACTCTTTCATTCAACCTTTGGCGCTTCTCTGTATGAATGCTTTACCATCTACACGCATCAGTTGCGCAAGCGGTGACTCAACATTTACTTGATTCTAAGTGATCTTATTCTACATCAGACCTGGGCAAAGTGCGGCCTGAGGGCCACATACGGCCCGCGAGCCGCTCCTGTCCGGCCCGCCGGACATCAAAACGATTTATAGCTCTTTGTCTAAAGTTGATCAGTTACTTATCTTTAACATACCGCAAAAAACCTCTTTAGTATTTGTGAAGATTAACAAGTTTAAAATAAAAACGATCATAACATCACTGTTTCATTTTATTTTTAAGTAAAGTTGGTTCGGCCCCCGAACACAGTTCAGATTTTTCATGTGGCCCCCTATAGAAATTAATTGCCCACCCCTGTCCTACATGGACATGCGTAGGAATGGTGTTCACTAAACAGGGCTTGAAAAAATAGGCCTTCCAGATGTTGGACTGCAACTCCCATCATCCTGCATCTTTGGCTTTGCTGGCTAGGACCGGTGGGAATTGTGGTCTAATAACATCTAGACAGTGAGACGTCTTACCAGCCCTGGTTTATGGCTCAAATAATTGATCCCACAGCCTCTTCCGAGAGGAGGCTGAAATCATCACATACCAATTAATAGTCCATAGTAGTCCATGGTCTCTTTGTGTATGGAAAAATTAAAAATTGGGGTCAAGCAATTAAAATTCCAGTGTTTCTTTCTTTCCCCAACCCCCCCCCCTTCCAATTATGCCCCTCCAGTCTGAAAATGACAGGAAATGAAGAAGTGGCAGTTGAACGAATTAATCCACTCGCATATGCTGAAGTCTTTGTGTTTGTTGTTTGATTTGTGAAGCAGCCAGCCAGCGTTCAAAGGAACACTTCATTTGGGCACAATTCTGCCAAGCCCCCAACATTTTCACAATTAATCCTTTGTTACTATTCATGGATGACATTTGGAAAAAGACAAAAAAGAAAAGAAAAAGCATGCTTTCTAACAAGGAGAGAAGCAAACTGGCAAATCTGATCAAATCTATCAGGCGTCTTTTCAGAGAAGCTTCTGGGACAGCTTATGACTCATGCAGGTTACCAAAGAGAAAAAAGAAAAGACTTCGGGCTACAGTGCATCATCTTTGTTCTTAGAGGAACAGGAATGGGAAGTGTTGGCTTATGGTATGAAAGCAAAAGGAATGAAGAGCCCTAATTTGATCAAAGGCAGCGGATCAAGGACTTTGAAGCTATGCAGGTGAGGTGGGGGAAGGAGGTGAATTCTTGCTTCCGGAATCTCCACTTTATTGCCAACTTCATTAAAGGGCTGAAATAAAACAAGCAAAGAAACACTGGGAAGCTTACCGTTCCAAGGAGTGTGCGAACTAATGAAAAAAATGTGGTTAAACAAAAATATTTGAATGCAGCTGCTTGGTAACTCATGCACATTCTCTTCTGTTGGTAAAACTTTTAGCACACTCGCATAGATACGCATGCACACATCCTCACGATAAACCATGTTTTATGCCAGTTTAGGTGGTGTATACTGCTTTACGGCAAAACCTTTGATCTGTTAATGCCACCATTTACAGTTCGAGCCAAGTTACTGAGGAATTCGCGTGTGCTCACGGAGTTACACTTAGGGATGCAGGGGTCTGTCACTCTTCATAAATCATTTGCATTTTTTATGCTTGAACTTTGTTCCATTTCTGCCTCTGTTAGCAAAAAAATTAATAAGTCTTGAAAATTCCTATGCATTTTTGTACATATTTCCCCAAGTGTGTGCATTATTGCTCTTTTTTTTTACCCCAATTGAAATCTGCTGTCTGAAGCCAATCGTCTGACTCTGCATAATGGTAAGGCCAGTCCTGAGCCGTATATATGCAAGTCTTGCATTCACAGTACTCTACTCTTAGACTACAGGCTGCATCACTCCTTAAACCACAGTTTAAAAGGCAGTATGTATGGATGATCACCTCCACTGACCTTTCACACTTTATGGAAATGTTTAAATGAGGAAAATGTTAACAGTGACAGAAGCTAAAGTAAGCTGTCACCTTTGCAAATGAAAGTGAGTCAGCTACTGGGTAGTCAAGAGAGTTGTTGTGATTTGCAAAACTTATTTCTGTTCTGCCAGATGAGCGGTTTGATTATTCACCAGAGACCTGCCCTTTGCTTCAAAGAAATGTCATAAACTAAGAGTTCATCTGCTGGATAGGTCTGTGGTTTAGGCTTTGGAGCCAGAGGTTGGAAGTTTGATTCCCCACCGTGCCTCCTTGACAAGGGCTGGACTCAATGATCCATAGGGTCCCTTCCAGTTCTGCAGTTCTAAGATAGTGATGATGATTCTAAGATTATCTACAGAAGTTTTGATACATTTAAATGGATCTAAAATATTTCCAAAGTGTCATAATACAAAATACCACGTCGCAGGAAAAAAACCAAACTCTTTATAACATTGAATTGTCAACGTTCTATTTGTGGGTATCTAGCAATACATTCAGAAAATCTCCCCCCTCCCTCCCTCCCCCTGCCTGTGTGTGTGTGTGTGTGTGTGTGTGTGTGTGTGTGTGTGTGTGTGTGCAATTGCCACAAGTTTACTTTATTTGAGAATTCATGCCCAAGGTGGTTTGCTGTAGATAAAACAATACACGGAATAACATTTTGCTTTGATTACATAATAGGAAATACACAAATCACATGAAATGAACCAGAGCAACAAGATCAAAGAGAAAGTAGCATCACTAATCAATAGCATTAAAGTTAAAAGTTTTAAAAGATGAGGAAACAATGGCAGTGGTGGGCTTGCACCACCCACAGTAGGAAGAGAAGAGTGACCCATACTTGTGGTTGTGTGAGTGCTCCCTAGGAGGAAGATGGGTGTAGAGTAGCAGCAGCTACAGTGGGCGCACTTTTCTGTGTCCGGATTCCTCGCTTCCAGCCTCCAGTGTGCAGTTGCTTCTTGGCCAGCTTTGTGAATAAGATGACAGATGCCAATCTCTGGACTAAGACATATTGTGTCTTTGTATGCACGGGTGCACAAAAGAAGGACTTTTGAGTTGCTACAATAACTTCTCAGCTATCAAAATGCCTGACATTTTGCAATATAATAGAATAAGAGAAGGTTGGTACTTGCGCTACGCTGCTGCTAACTACTGTTAGTAATAGTTTTTGTCGTTATTCTTAAGACTTGATTTTTTAATGTATTGCTGTCATTGTCATTGGCTCGGGCATGTCGTGAGAATGGCTGATGGTCGGATTCCAAAAGATCTCCTGTATGGAGAATTAGTGTTGGGAAATCGCCCCAGAGGGAGACCACAGCTGCGATACAAGGATATCTGTAAGCGGGATCTGAAGGCCTTAGGAATGGACCTCAACAGATGGGAAACCTTGACATCTGAGCGTTCAGCCTGGAGGCAGGCGGTGCAACATGGCCTCTCTCATTTTGAAGAGACCCTTGTCCAGCAGGCCGAGGCAAAGAGGCAGTCCCGAAAGCAGCCAAATTAGGGAGCTGGACAGGGGACAGATTGTATTTGTCTTCAGTGTGGAAGGGATTGTCACTCTCGAATTGGCCCTTCAGCCACACTAGACCAAGTCCTCTATTCAGAGTATACCATAGTCTCTCGAGACTGAAGGATGCCTAATCTAATCTGTCATTGTCATAATATTGAAGGGAGCTGGAATACATGACCAGTTAACAAGAATGATAGTTATACAGAATGATTAAAGTTCCAAGACACTGCCACCCTATATGGAGATAAATACCTTTATCCGCGCATCTTCTGTAAAGGAAGGAGAAACATAAAACTGGCAGCGGTCGTAAGAGGAAACATCAGTTTTATTATTATTCAGAATAAAGTACATTTGACCCAAATGCTCATCAATCATTATCTTAGAGCTGAGGTTTTCCATATAGAGTTCAATTTTTCTCTTCCCATGGAAATCTGTGTTTGCTATTCTGTACACACTTGATTGTGGGTAACTCCTACTGAACACAACTGGGGTTGTAAGGCATAGCTTTTCTCCCTCTCCCCCTCCCCCTCCCCCACCCATTTCATTTTCTAACACCATTCAGGAGATGCAGACCTTTGGCTCACTCTCGTTTGGATGATGACAAATTTCCTGTTGGTTTTACATCTTTTATGGCTGTCTTTATGCTTACATATCAAGATTATTCCGGGTGCTACGTTAGAGACTACAAATAATTTCCGCTTGCGGGGGGTGGAAATGTGCTTAATTAAGTCTCGGTAAATTTTTGTTTCTTAAGAATATGCTTCACATTTAGGGTGTTCTGCTAGAGTTTTTCCTTGTTCTTTGGGTTTTGCTAATCCGTCCTCCTTCACTTTGCTGGTAGAAGAAGACTGATCTGCATTATAAGAGCTGAAGTCACATTTCAGCTGCAGGTACCTGCCATGTCATATCAAAACTGCTGGCAATATTAAGAGTCAATATTTATTCTACCTCTGGCAATCACCATTTATCCAAATTAGCCTTGTTGTATGCTAGAAATACTTACGTAAGGTGCAGATATTGCTTTATGCTAACACATTTCATTGCTGATTGGAGGGGCCTTGCTCAGTTATCTTGAACAAAGCCAAGGTATTGCCTCACTCATTTAGAATATTCCCTGCAGGAAAAAGGAAATTTAATTAACCGATTAACCTGTTCATTTATGGGTTAAGAGGGAAAATGGAGTGAAACCTAATTTGTCTATTTTGTTCCATGATTTTCATGGGATATGATTAGTTGATTTTAAAAATGTGTCCCTCAACCTGTAGATTATCCCTGCAACTAGTTCATGGAAGGATGTTGCTTCATGTTATATTTTTTATATTTTTCTGTATTTTACTTTTTAGGTTTTTTTTTTTAAAGAATAAAGTATCTAAGAAATGGAAGTTGTATTGGTGGTTTCTTTATATAGTGAACCTGTAAGATTAACTTGTCTTATTTTTTCCATATGTACATGGTCAGACATGTATTGTCAAGTTGCCTTTGACATACAACTCTACGAATGAGTGATCTCCAAAAGGTCCTGTCCTCAACTGCCCTGTTCAACTCTTTTAAACTCAAGCCTGTGGCTTCCTTTAGGGAGTCAATACATCTCATATTTGGTCTTCCTCTTTTCCTGCTGCTTTGCACCTTTCCCAGCATTATTGTCTTTTCCAGAGAATCCTGCCTTCTCGTGATGTGCCCAAAGTAGGACAACCTCAGTTTTTTAACATTTTTTCATCTAGAAATAGTTCAGGCTTAATTTGCTCTAGGATCCACTTCTTTGTCTTTCTGGCAGTCCAGAGTATCCTCAAAGCTCTCTTCCAGTACCACATTTCAGACACATTAAGTGTTTTATTATTTATCCATAATTACTGTGAATGGTTATAATGATCCAACAATACAACAGAACTGAATTTCGGAATGGAGATGTGGCATTGTACGACTCCTTCCCCAGGGAGACTCCCCTAGCTGACCTTGTTTAATTTTTAGAAAGCTGGGGAAGATCATTCTTTTCCAGCATGCATTCAGCATTCTTGAGCCAAAGATAACTGTTTTCAGTACATCAGCCTATGAAAAACAAAAGATATAGCCTTACTTCATTTCCAGATGTCATAAGTTAAATATGCGGCTTACAAAGAGATTTACGGGGGGTGGGGGTGGATACCATTATCAGAGGCTGGGAAACTTAATATCGGATAGTTAACTCAAAATCTCCTAACTAAACTTGCTGTGGCAACTGGAGGAGTCTCTGGGTTGTAGTCCTAAAAAGTAACTGTTCAGACTCAGATTATTATAATAACACTTTCCAATGTATAAAATGGTATATTATCTTCAGACCTTCATTAACTTTCATGAAATGAAAAGTTAATGAAGGATCTTAGGATTGAGTATTGTTACCTCGTCCTCCCCTTCTCTCTTCCCATTGTTCACTGCTTTGAGTTTGGTGGGGAGGTACAGTTTACAGTTCACTTTATTATGATTTTTCAGAATGCACAGTTGTACATATGGAGAACATTTTCATATGAGGATATGAATAGCACAATAAAGGTGAGAAACAACAATAATCAGTTTCCCAGTGTGCCTAAATCAGGGATCAAATCTTGACTTATTTCCCTGATCTTTTAACTGACATTAAGCCAGAGTTTCCTGGCTGAAATGTAGCAAGGGGCATTGGATTCATACAAGCATAGATTTTCATGTGCTCAAGTTGGCCCTGACTTGGGGTGATGACAGGAAGGAAAGAGTGTTGGTCCTGATGCTTGCTTACAGCTTCATAAACCATAAGTCAAACCACAAGGCCTAAAGTGAGTTTATAGAAGTGAAAGTAAACTTCTGGCCAGTTTTCCCGTATTCCTGTCATCTAGAAAGGACATTAGAATAAAATAATGTTGCTCTGGTTGTCATCAGCCAGCTGACCTTTAGGGTTCTTGCCACAGTAAATCTGTGTTCCAGTTGTTAAAGGACAGCACTGCACTGGAACCCTAGCTTTCAGCAAATGTCACCGTCAGATAAACAATTTAACATTTATAATGTCTCTTATATCTAATGCTTCAGGTTTCACCTGCCTACACATAGCATACATGCACGAACACAACAGAGCTTGGAAAAGTTACACTTTTGAAATATAACTCCCAAAATACCCCAGTCAGCATCTGGCTAACAGCTTTTGGAAGTTATAATCCAAAAAAGTAACTTTTCCAAACTCCAGCTCTTGGACATTAATAGGTAGCATAATGTGTTATCTGGTTTAGAGCTTGAAATAATTCCTTGGATTACCATTCCCAGAATCCCCTAGCCATCATGGCAAATAACCAGCTCTGAGCTGGATGTAGAAAGGATCTTCAAATAATGATTTAAAGCTGTTTAATCTATCTTGGTTTGTTTGGTCTCGTGGTTCCCCATTAGAACATAAGCGGAAGCTCTGGTTAATTGTTTGTTTGTTGTAAGTTTCTACATTTGCATAAAGAAGAAGCAAAGCAGGAGTGAGGCTGCTGTGTTGTACATTGCTTGTAAATATTGTTACCTTTTTATAGCCAGACATTTTGACTTGCTTGCAAATATGACCAAGTTTCTTTCTGTCAACATTTTGCTTTTGCTTTTTTAATGTATGCTTCTGCAACTATTTAACATGATCCTGCTGTATTCAAAAAAAGATGTAAGCCTTAGAAGTATTCTCAAGAGAAAAATGGGAATTAGGCAATACTGCAGCTGCTCTCTGAACTATGTTAAGTGGGATTATAAAATACTTCTTTGCTTGTTTTTCTGCAAATCATTTTTGTGTCCGTTCTTTTTCTTCTATAAGAGCATTTAAGAATTATTTACTTAAAAAATACCTTTGCCACCTTTTCATGGTTTGTTGTGTGCGTTGTGTGGGTGGGAGAGAACAACAGTAACATGGATATTAAACTGTTAGCCATGCAAACCATAAACCACCAACAAGGAATCCTGTGTAACTTGTGGCTTACCCCATTGGGCAGACCCAAAAGGAGGATAGAGCCGCAGTTCACAGACATGCTGTTTTCTCAGCTATGAATTCCCCATGTAGGAGACAGAGATTCAGGCTGAACAAATGCAGTTTCTGAATAGAACTGGTTTCTCAGAGTAGACTTCAACTGGAATGTGTAAAAGGAACAAGTATTCTCATAGGATGATGGCAGCAAAGCCTTGTCTTCCCAAGAAGAGTCCAGAAGTTTGGTTCCTATAGTCAGAAGAATGAAATGATAGAAATAACTTTGTCATTTGAGATTGCAGGCAGATTGATGTGAGGTATGGACAATTCTCTCCTGTAGTTCAACGGAGTGCACAGAGCTCTCTAGAAGAGAATTTTAAGGACCTTATCAAGCTGCAAATTACAAGACTTCCGTAGGATAGATGCATACGTTTTAAAATGGCATCAAACAGTTATAATTGCGTTGTGTCTGTATGCTGAGAGTTCTTCCTTAGAATGAAGCATTATGGGGTGAACTGTTTGCAGATAGACTGTAGATGTATTTTTATTTATTTATTTTATTAGATTTCTACCCCGCCCATCTAGACCAAAGGTCTACTCTGGGCGGCATGTACCTCTGCTACAGCCCAAAACCTGTCGAAAGTTTAAGAATGTAAGCAGAATTTACCACTTGGACAAGAGAACAATGGTGTGGGTGCTTGTTCAGGCTTTCTGGACAGTTTTATGCCATCACTACATATTACGTCTTCAGGCTGGGGAATGGGATGGCAAAAGGAGCAAATGTTACTGTGGCTACAGTCAGCCTCCAGCGCTAGGGAGCTGGCAGCGGCCGGGTTCCCTGGCACAAACTCCATGGACTCAACTTCAGGGTTCAAACACGTGGACGCTTTCTTCACAGTTGCAATACAGCCTTGTCGGATCCCTGCACTCTGGAGGAGTACAGGTTGAGGGACATTCAGTGGGTTTCTCAGTTAAGCTCACCGAGTGTCCCCACAGCTTTCATCTGCCGAACTTTGCACAGCTCAAAGAAAGTTTGAACTGTCCTTGACAGAGGCATCCTGTTCTCTCTCCCCCTCCTTCCCCAATCCTTGCCTGTCCAGGATGCTGACCAGTGAAGGCTCCACTGTCAGTTGGCAGTTGTCCCTTGGGCGGAGGGGGAGTTAGTGCCACTCTCCCAGCTCCATCTGTTAGGTAATAACAGTTCCTCTGACCCAGACCCCTTCTCCTTCTTCCTCCTCTTCTGTCAACCAGCAGCCTCCTAAAGCCCTCTCTTCACTCTCCTTTATCTGACTTCTGGCTGCCTCTGACAGGTGTTCCTCCTTAAGTTACCATACCTTCCCAGCAGCCTTCCCTTCCTCTTTCCTTGGACCTTAGCCTTTTCCCCTGGCAGCCATCTTAAAGGAGCCCAGCAGCTCACCGTGAGCATGCCTGCTATCTGGCACACTCACCCCGTCGCAGTTACCCAGCCAGGGGCAGTTGTGTTGGGGCAGAGAGGCAACCAAACAGACAGCCACTGGGGCACTGTTGCTAGAGTGCTGCAGGTAGTGAGACGTCGTACGTCAGTCGTGATCCCTGGTGTCTTCTAGCTCGCAGGTAGCAGGT
This sequence comes from Intellagama lesueurii, assembly GCA_037013535.1. Lineage (NCBI taxonomy): Eukaryota > Metazoa > Chordata > Lepidosauria > Squamata > Agamidae > Intellagama > Intellagama lesueurii. The sequence continues at coordinate 16,075,118 of JBAJHW010000004.1, forward strand.
GAAGAGGGGAAAAAAATCCTGTTTGCTTGAAATCTCAGAGAACCCATGTGAGTCAGACACAGAGCTGGAAAATTACTTTTTGGACTTCAACTCCCAGAATCTCCTACAGGTTGAGGAGCAGTTCAAAAAGAAGCTTTTCTAATTAGAGTATAAAATACTGAGCCAGGTGCTCTGACATGATACAAAGCTGCTTCCTGTATTTCACTTGCACATACACTACTTTTGATTTTCTGTTGTCATGAAGAACCATGGCTAGACACATGAAGACTACAACAGCTATTTCCCCTGGAATAAAAAATGATCAGATGTTTCATTATTGGTCCTACAGAAAATTTGGAGGAAAAATACCTCTAGCATTTGCAGGCTTCCGGCTGAGAAGCAAGGGAGGAAAGGCTGTCTCATCCCAAAATTTGGAGGTGAGGTGCTCCTCTTCCTCAGATCACAGGTTAGAGATGAGGGGCCGGAATGTTCCTCAAAGATTTTCTCCAGTGATTGGAGATAAGAGACTGATCAAAGCCTGAAAAGGTTTTTCTTGGGTGTGGTCCTCTGTTTGTAATCTGGGAAGATTTTTCAGGGAACAACAACCCTGGTTTCCATACTGGGAACATTTTGCATAGAACAGCAGTTCTGGTTTTCAGATCAAGATGGTAGATCTTTTGTGTAGAACATGAGCTGTGGTTTCCATATTGGGAAAATTTTACATGGAACTAGAGCTGTGGATGCAGACCAGGAATATTTTGTACTGGGGAATACTTGCTTAGAATCAAGGTTTGCCGTGCATACCTGACATCTGTTGCATTGGGGCTTACTCATGTCTTAATAGATGTGCATAGAATTGAACTGTAGTTTACATACTTCATGGGAAAATCACCAAATTGCTAAGATTTATTTCTGGCCCCTCCCTACATTGTTTTGGCTGCACAAAAGGCAATGGAAGCTGGGATTATTAGAACGGTTGTTTATCTCCTTGAAATGGAGAATACTATATTCATATCAAAATATGTGGAGATAACTAGGGTTTTTCTTGGGTGGAAGTTTCCTTTCTCTTTTTTAAAAGGACAGAATTATAGGATGTATAATTTTTTGTGTCTGTTCTGCTTGTACATGAACAAACGCTGATAACTGAATATTAAAGAACATAGTGCATAAAAGGGGTTGAGATGAAACCCTTCCTTGGATACAGACAGCAGTTGGGAGGTCACGTTCTTGGACTCCCAGAAGCCTTTGCTACTAGCTGTGCTGACCACGATCTCTGGGAGCTGTAGTCCAAGAACATCCAGGGACCTAAGATTGGGAACCACTGACTTAGAGCTTTGCCACTCAAGGTGGAGCAATCTACCTGATTTTTTAATTTTTAAAAAAGTATTGTTGTTGTTGTTAAATGTCCACTAGGCTCTGTCAGAGATCCTGGTCTCAAAGCTTGCTCTAGTGTAAGCCACTTGCCAAAATTAAAGTTATGTACCAACAAGTTGCTTTTGATTTCTGGTGATCCATATATAGTTTTATTTAGAAATAGGTGAGATGCTTAAGGGAAGGTTTACCACTATCAGCCCCCGGTTAGTTTTTGTGATGGAGTGGGGTTTGAACCCAAGCCTCCTGAGTCCAAGTCCACTAAACATTCTCCACAATTAAAGAACACGATTTAATTTTCTGCTTTCTTCATAATTGCTTTCTTGAGTCTTGCCAGTAAATTTTAAGAATTGGCTTTACTCGACTACGACTCCCAGAATTCCTGGCTGGGGATTTCTAGGACCTAGAGTCCTCCACCTCAAAAATGTTCAGCCTCAAAACAAAGGCCCATAAATCAAATTATCAAATTCACCAAATGACAAACAAGAGATATCCACTTGTCACGTTGAGAGAGCATATCTGGATTTTTATTACTTGGTGCACGTCTATCCCAAGGAAAGTACGTTCCCTCCAAGGGAATGCCCAGTTGTAGCTTTCTGCCTAGGTTTAATGGGAAGGTCTTACTTTCCATCTCTCTAGCCCACCTTGATAAAGTGTCTTTACAGTCTGTTTTCAAGGCATTTTGGAAGAAATGGCTCAGTCATTTGTAAGGATGTCACTTTTCAGTTTTATGCAGAAGAGGCATCTTGGCAGAATGAGATAGAAAAATATTTGTTCCTGTTCCCTGTGTCCTGGTAATTGCATTCATCTCTGAGTGTGCCAGCCTGTTCTTTAGATTTCAGTGTATGTATCTGAGGCTAGCTCTTCTCCTCTTCCTGCTTATGTCTGCCTCTCATCTTCTGCATTTTCAAGAGCACTGTTCAAGTCATTTCATGAACACGAAGCTTCATGAGGCCAGAAACAGGTCTCCCTTTGAGTGTTGTTTAAATGTGGAAATCGATTCTGGCAGTTGATTCATTTATATAAAATTCTTGCTTGTTAGAACTATTGCTAAGCTGGTTAACAGTGTAAAAATAGTAACTGAAACCATTGATTTATACACATGTACACAAACTCACACACAGAGACACCATGTTGCTTTTTTAAAGAAAAAAGTTAATGAAATAAAACTAAAATAAGAAGCAATATTTGGGTTTTAATAATTGATTGCCTTAACCCAACCATGGTTCTGAATGCAGCTTCTCTCTCCCAAAATTGAATTAGTAAGAATACATTTTCAAAGTTTTAGAATATTTATATACGTGTTATCTACATGTGCAATGATCCTGTAAAGTAGTTTGGTGTTATCTCTATAATACAGAATGTTTTGGACATGATGTATTACGTATACATAATGGGAGAACCTTTTTTCACTTAGGAAGTAGCTTCTTGCATGTACTTCACTGGAGGAAAAAAGGAAGCATGTATTAAAAGTAAGCAAAACAAGGTTAATATTAACCTGAAACAAGTATACATTCTGTATACTTAAATATGTTGATCTGCTCATATCTGGGCTGAGATCTGAAGCAGCAGCTTCCAGAGGATGGTTTGTGGTTTTAGCCATTACACTGGCAGAGCCCTATTTAACCCTTCTTCCTTAGCAAAACCTCCTAAAAAATCAATACAATTCAATATTGCTTTTCAAAGTCCATATCTTCAGAATATTTTGAAATGATGGGAATGAGTAAGATGTCTGGGATTTTTGCACAAAATTATTTTCATTGATTGATTGCATTGAATTATTCTCATTCTTAGCTGCATATTATTGTTGGTTTGTTTATCTGGGTCTGCTTCCGCCCCACGATATATTCTATAAACATGGAAATTAAAACAGCTGAACAAAGAAACAAAATCAAACAGTTAAAAAAACAAAAACAGAAAAACCCAAATTCATTGTGGAGGTAGGAAGAGAGGAACAGTCGTTTTGGTGCTTTGCTTGTAGGAGAAAGAACTGGCTTAAGAAAAGAGAGGGAGGGCTAAATAGGGGGCCATGTGGCCCCTCACCGTTTCAATGCTTGACTGACCCAATGGTTCTGTGAGATATCACTAGGCTTGCATAGCATCTTCATGTTTGCTTACCTTGAATACATTCTTCCTTTTTTCCCCAGTGAAGTACATGCGAGAAGCTACTCCCTATGTGAAGAAAGGCTCTCCCATTTCAGAAATTGGATGGGAAACACCTCCACCAGAATCGCCCCGATTGGGAAATGCACCCACTGATCCCTTGTCGCAGCTCTCTCTCTCCATACACCGAGATAAGAAGACAATCCCACTCAAAATGTGCTATGTTACACGGAATATGGCTGTGTCGGATCCTGAAAACCGGTAAGAAGGGTAGGTAGGTGGGAGACAGAAGGTCTTTGTCCATTTCAACTGCTTCTTGGGCACAATTTCTAATGCCATGAACATGATGTGGTGGTGGCTCCCAACCTGCATGGCTTTAAAAAGCAGATCTGATAAATTTGTGGAGGGTAAGGCGAAAAAGATGGTTGTTTACCACCTCCAGTAATGCAGGCAGAATCCGTGTGCATATTATTTTCTGGGAGGTGTGAATGATGGGATGCTGTGGTGCTCTTGCGTTGCCCATGGGTGTCTCAGTGGTTTGTCACCCCACTTTATTGCAACTTGTATGCCTCCCGCCTTGTAGGCTTCCTTGGCTGCTGTGACTACAGAATACTGGACTACATTGGCCTTTGATCTGTTCCAGCATCAGAACACGGTCATATATTCTGGAGATATGGATTTGGGGGATTAATAAGAGAACGCTTTGGATTCATAAGAAAATGGCATGAAACTTGAGAACTTCCTATCAAAGTGCCTCTGAATTGCCCGTAATGTACTTTATGACTAATTTTAAAATGTGATATAAGATATATCATTACACATTTTGAGGTATAAGATCTGTTCCGTCAGCAAACAAACACATAACTATTAAATAAACGTTCAAAGGTGTGGGCAAAAATAAATGTTTTTATTCGGTGCTGAAAAGACAAACACTTAGAGAAGGAATCCATCTGACGTTCTTGATGTGCAGGCAGGATGTTCCCATATTGTTCTTCTGGCATCAAAGCATAATGGCAAGGAATATTTATGAACATTCCAACTGGTCATAGAGGCAAGGTACATTGGTGAAGGGGTGTATGCTATTGGGGGTGGGGAGTGTTGAGAATTTGTTAATGTATTCTGGACATAAGCAGAGTTAGGAGATATCAGGTTGCAAAGACACTATAACACTGAGAAAGTAAAATTCAACATAGTCTATTTACAAATATACAGAGAGCATAGATTCAGACATTCAACTGGCAGCATGACATAACATGATACAACACGTAGCATAGAAATAAGTGATCTGACTTACAGCAGATAAGATGTCCCCTTTACACATGCCTTTTATACATTCTTGGGACCAATCACAAAATACATTACAGTGGTGCCTCGCTAGACGATTGCCTCGCAGGACGAGGAAATCGCTAGACGATGCCTTTTTGCGAGCGCTACTGCGCTTCGCAAAACGATGTTTTCCTATGGCGATTTTCGCTAGACGATGAGGTTTCCCCATAGGAGTGCGCTGACTAGTGGTGAAAAGCTGTCAGTGCAGCTGTCAGTGCATTCCTATGGGGACCTTCACTCGCTAGACGAGGTTTCCCTATGGGAAATTTCGCAAGACGACTGCGTTTTCCCTTGGAACGCATTGAAGCGATTTCAATGCATTCCAATGGGAAAACGTGCTTCGCTAGACGATGTTTTCGCTAGACAGCGATCCTCGTGGAACGGATTAACATCGTCTAGCGAGGCACCACTGTACTTCATTTCACACTTACATAAGGTTACATCATTTTCTCCAGCTGCACAACATCAAGTCTTAAACCTTGGTACCCACCTGAGTCCACTCAGTACATGACTCAGGTTAAAATCAGCCATTTTATGTTCTACTCTACAACATTTATATTTAATACATATACACAGGGCTTGAAAAATCCACTCGTCCACTCGTCTGTGACAAGTGAAAAAACACTGCTTGACGAGCCGCAGCTCCCTCCCTCCTTGCCTCCTTACCCTCAGTCCGTCTCTCTCTCTCTGTGTGTGTGTGTGTGATCCTGCAGTCCTCCCCTCCCCCTTCCCATTGCAAAAGGAAAAACAGCCCTCTTCTCGTGAGAAGAGAGTTCGAGCAGCACATAGATATATAGCTCTGCAGAAGAATGTAGAGTAGTCCCATGCTGGAGAATATGGAGATTCCCTGCTCCCAATTTCAACCGAACCAGGACACATCCTGGGGTGGGAGGGAACTGTGGCTCCTTAAGAGGCCGGGCGCTTTTGCTTTCAGTTTTATTTTTGCTGGAGACATTCAAAAGAAAGGCATTCAAAATACAAGCTTCATGACCCCACAGGCACGCAGGTAATAAAGCAACCCAAGTCTGAGGGTATATTTATTTTGGGTTTTTACGCATTGTTATGTAGAAAGTGCCTAGTTTAAATTTAAACTTAAGTTTAAACATAAATTGCAAGGCTATAGTCCGGTCATGCTGACTGGTGAAATTTTTGACTGACTGGTGAGACATTCTAAAAATTTTCAAGCCCTTCATATACAGATCAAAATCTCAAGAGGGAGATGGAGACAAAAAAAGCAGGGACCTGGAGAAAGAATGAGTGGTATAGACATGGGGCTAATAATGAGAAGCAGCCAGGAATAAAGCTGGCATGAATCAAAATGTCATGTCTAGCTTGGGACGGGAGGATTTGTGTGATCACTTTGGAAGGGAAGTAAACTGCCAAAGAGATAGATGGGATGTAATGTTGCAAGGTACAAAGCCCAGATCATTCTTCCTCAAACATGGTTTCCCATACGTTGTTGGACTGCAATTTTGTGAGCACTGCTGGACTCTGTAAGTGCTAGCAGTGGCTGAGTCTCCCGAAAATAATTCCATGGCCTCCAGATTGTGAAAATAGCCAACAACAGACCTTATTGCAACCAAAGAACCAACAGAAACAGGAACATTGTCCTTAACTCCCTGAGGGAGGTTCCTGAAAGGCTGAGTTCCTGGGACTAACCCCACCCCCTGGGAATGTCCTTTCAAGAGAGTCCCCTCTTAAATCCCACAGGGTGCCCTAAAAGTCCTGATCTTGAAATGCAGGAGGGGAGGATGAGTCCCAGCCTTGACCAAAGACCCTTCAAAGACAGGCGGTAGAGCTGAGTGAGGCACAATGGTCCCTGCTCCTCTACTCCTCCTTGAGCTTTCTCTGTCTCTTGCACCAACACTTTCATCACCAGCATTGCAGCTGGTTCGGAGTGGGTGCTGCTGCTCTTAATGGACAACATGGGAGCCCAGGTCATCTTAGAGGTGCAGTAGACTTATGAAAGAGTGAAGGCAAGAGGAGAAAGGGACGACAGAGGACGAGATGGTTGGACAGTGTCATCGAAGCTACCAACATGAATTTGACCAAACTCTGGGAGGCAGTGGAAGACAGGAGGGCCTGGCGTGCTCTGGTCCATGGGGTCACGAAGAGTCGGACACGACTTAACGGCTAAACAACAACAAAGACTTACGGAATCCTGGCCCCAGGGTCCCTTGTCCATGGCCCCTTCCTCTATCCAATGGGTGAGGCTCAAGGACTTCAGCCCAGGGCTCCTCTTTCCAGTCAATGTCACCTTAACCGAGGCACAGAATTGGGGATCCCAGGCCTGAACAGAGCCTTTTTGCACATCTCCTCCTCCTCCTCCTCCAAAGTCTCCATCTCTCTCTCTCTCTGTTTCCCTGAAGGAAGCCCCTGAGTCCTGGACACCTTCCTTTATCCTGGTCTCCCCCTCTCCACCTCACAGCTAGCCCTTCTCAGCCAGCTCCCTCGACATTGATTACCTTTTCCTGCTGTGGCCTAAGCACACCCAGGGCACCGGCAGTGGCCTGCTCACAACCTTTCACTATCCCTGACCATTTACTAGGTTGGTTGACAAGACTAGCAGTTGTATCCAGTAATATCTAGGGACTCAGTTTGGGGAAGACTGATCCGGTCCTTGATAGGGCTGTTGTTTCATTAATAACAACATACAGAAGGGGAATTCATCCAGTGGTGCCTTCTGTTTTCACTGCACCTTTGCCTCTTGGCTAGCCCAAAGGGGCATGAATGAGAGAAGGAAGACTAGATTTTCATGTATCCATTTTCAGAAGATAACCCATCCTTTGCCTGGAGATTTTGACTTGCAGGCAGAGAAAGAAAGAGAGACTGGGGGAAATGAATGATGCATGAAACTTCCATGGCTCTTTACATTTGCTGCCTAGTGCTAAAAATAGGGTGAGCTTATTGACCCTTATTTATTACGTGTGCAGAACCAGCTGCATCACAGCACACGCGTGCTCGACAATTGCCTCCTTTTACAGTTTCTGTCCAAAAAAGAAATGAAAAGGAAACAATGGAATGAAAGATGGGGTTGTGGTTAAGGCAGAACATTCTCCCTTTCACAGAATGGACTTCTTGTTCGTTTCCAATATGGGGACTTCTAAAGAAATTGGCTTGAAACTTAATTGGCTTTCAACACTTCACTGCATGAGAGATGCAAAAGCTGAAGCATTTTCCACTTTGGGGAGGGCAAGGAAGGTATAAAACAGCTTCCGCCCCCGCCCCCAGGGCTTTACTAGTTGAACAGCTGCATATTACAGATCGTTAGGGTACATTCTTGCCATTTCAAAAATCAGTGTCTAATGACTGCTTAAAGACCCACGTCAAGTTTAACAAACTGAGTAAGAAGGAACGATGGAAAGCAGCAGTTTTTTCCCCAGCCCCGCATAGTCCCGCTCCACAGATCCATAATACGGACACTTCCAAAGCCTTGTTGTCTATTTGCCAAAAAAGAAGCACTACCCGGCATCCACAGCCAGCATTAGAGGTGTACATGTTTTTGCCTTTGGACTAGCTGCTTGGGGAATTCTGGAAGTTGTAGTCCAAAAGCATACATCTGCACACTGCGTTGTCATTCACTGGTAGCCTTCCCAGTTGAGATATTTTGAGAACTGTCTTTTTTTAAGCAACTTTTCAAAGCTCTGTATCATCCCCAGGAGGAGATCCTGTAGTTGCCCAAAAGTTTTGCCCCACCTTTAGTGGCTAATCAAATGATGGAGGTAATGATGGAGCTGTTTTCTTCTAATCCATTGTCAAAGCTGTTGCCATGAGTGGAACATGATGGGGCCGGGCTGTTTTTCCAGATGAGGCCCTGCTTTGTCCCTTGTTTTCCAGAATTCACTGTGACTCTCAGACGCGGAGAAAGGGGCTGCTGGTGTAGCTCCTGTCCCTTTCACATTTGAGGCAATGCTGTCTGTTGATAAATCTTACACTATCATGAATGCCCTTTGCAGCTAGCAGGAAATAAGCACTATTGTGGCTCCCACGCATTAAGATGGTTTACCCGTTCTTGTATCTCTTGTTTCCTGTGGAAACTGTGAGTCTGCAAGTGATATTCTCTGGTCAACATCAGAAAGCTTTACCCTGCTTTACCCTGTGTTATATTCCACCCCCTCGCCCGCTGCCCCATAAGAAAGGACAACTTCTTACCAATATTTTCCAAGTGACTCTGTGGGTTGTGTTGCTCCTCTAGCTCTGAACATCCTTGCAGAACGTCTTAATGCTGGTTAAGAAGTGAAAAGTCCCCTTGTTAATAGAGGGTGTGATATATGTGGATGAATATTGAAAAAAGGGGGTCATCATGCTCAAATGTTTGGGAACCCCTGATCTAGGGGGCTACATATCCCCTATTCTGACTAGGAATATGGTAGATGCATTTTTTTAATGGTCCATTTACGGCTCTGTTCAATCTGGGATCAGACTCTGGGGAGATAGAAGTGTAGGTGGGATATGCAAGTTCAGACGTTATGCCAGGGGAGTGATTCCAAGAGGAACCCACCCAGTGAAATCCCAAACTTTGGCATCAAACTAACTGATTTGTACAACTGATGCAAATCATATTGCTTAATCTGCATAATGTTCTTGGCACAGAACTTGAATTTTTGTCTTGCATCAGTGCCTGGTAGCATACCACACTGTTCCTAAGAGGAGAGCACTGCTATTTTAGAACACTATTCCCAACAAATGCAAGCTCTTTCTAGCAGTACAGCTTGGTCATGTCCATAAAAGCTAAACCTGCTGGCTGGCAGAGCCTAAAGCAAAGCTATGTACATATGTCTGGAAGTTGTCTTGATAGCACTTTGAAGTATGGTTGCATCCATATATGGGTATGAGCCTTTTTTGGGTGGCCCCATCTGAAATGGCCATAGTACAGTCACATTTATGAAGCAGCGTATGAGAACCTGAAGTATGTCCGTAGGGGTGTGTGTGTGTGTGTGTGTGTGTGTGTGTGTGTGAGAGAGAGAGAGAGAGAGAGAAGATTGTGAACCTATGTGAAAAAAAATCTTATGTTTATTTGATAGGGCCTGGAGAACAGAATCTGAATTCACCCTTCCATACTAAAGGGTGTTTTGCTAGCTTTAAAATAAAGCATTTAAGGTAAAATAAATGTGAAAAGAAGTTCAGGAGCAAATGTTTCTTGGACAAAGCACCTGGGAAACTGGTTTGGATATAGAACAGCATTGTTTCGTGCTTTGTATCTAAAGTCAAAACAGCCATGATGACATCCAGCTAGGAGAAGGAGGAGGAAGAAAATAAAGAGTAGAAGGTCTACAAATCTAGTCTTATCTCAGTCATGAAATCAGGCTGGATTTACATGATTTTCCTGCAGGTTGATGGTCTGAGCTTGCCTGCCAGAAGGTAGTCCCAGTGCTTTATAACATTGTCAATCCCTGATATTTTTTTCAGCTTGCATCAATATCAGTGGCCTACTTCATGCCCACTGAACAAAACCTTTGTTCTGATATTGGAAATTTCAGTATGAATTACAAATACAGGGTTTTGGGCAGCATGTATCAAACCTATGGACACTTTTCTTTCTATCCAAATACAGCCTGTACTGGGCTACAGCTGTTTCTTCTCCCAGCTGATCTCAATCAGATAGCAGATGGTGGAGAACACCATTTATATATATAAGGAGAGAAGGGTACATATGTTTGTGCTTTTTATACTTGCAGATAAGATTGAAAAACGTTTGAACTGTTTCCTCCACTGTATAAGATTATAAGAGTATTTGTGCATTTTTTGGTGTGTTTGGGGACTTATCTAGGAAAAAACCCCCCACCAAAGTTGGGTTGAAAATACAGAATCTTGTATATTCCATAAAACCATTATATGTTGAGTTTTTAAATGTGTGTTTTTCACAAAATGCAAGATTGCCAAACACAAGCTTTTGTTTTACATAAAATGCCCTGTGCAGAATACAAGGGTTTTAGTTGTTTTGCTAGCTAAGGCTGCTGTGCAAGACTAATTTTTTAAAAAAAAAAAACATTTTTTTTTACTTTCATGCAAGATTGAAGTCTCTCAGTGGTTGACAGCTTTTTCAATGGGGTGTTTTAATGCGTCAAGACACACTTTTTCATGGAGGGCCAGAAAAATGTTGAATCCTGGAGTAGATGAACAGACAGCAGGATATAAGGCCGCTTCATAATATGAACTGTAATTAATGAAGATGAGGGAGAAAAAGGAGGTAACAGCAATTTCTCCCTTCCATCTCTTCTCAGTCCATAATGAGGTTCTCTATTAGTTGCCCCTCCCTTTCTCTACAATTAGCTTAAAAAGCAAAAGCTTTCAAGAAGTGCAGTAAAAACATTCTGCCAAGGTGCTGACATTTGCTTTTTCAGTGAACTCTCATCTGCAAATAAGTCACTTCGTCTTTCTTAAAGAGGGACCACTGTTCTGCAGTAGAATACTCAGTTTGCTATGCTGTCTTAGCTACGATAAGTTCCAACACACCAGCTTGTGCCCAGCCAACAGGTCTACAATAAACTGCAATTAAGTGGAAGGGGAAGCTTCTACTATTCCACCCAGCCACAAGGAAGGAGAGAAGGGGCAATGCATGAGCCTTGCTTGGGCTGCTGCTTATTCTTCCTTGTATTCATGACACTTGTTCATTATAGTTTGGTTATAACTATTGAACATGCCAAGTAATTCTGTTTCAGCTCCCACATCTAAGAAAAGAGAAACTTGATACCACCAGATCTATGTGCTAAATGCATTTTACACAGAGTGCTACTCCTGTCCTCTGAAGATGCCGGCCACAGGGACTGGCGAAACGTTAGGAAGAACAACCTTCAGAACACGGCCAAAGAGCCCGAAAAACCCACAGCAACCATTTACTCAGTGCCTTGCTTAAAAATGACATTCAGAAATTAACGATGAGGAAAATGCTATTGTTTGGACTTCACGTTAGGTTGGGCTTGACTTACATGAGAGTTGTGAGACACCCGTTGATGACGATGTGTTGGGTTACTTGAGACCATTTAAAAATATGTTCTGCCATGTTCGGCAGTAATTAAACAGGTACACTTGGAAACAGTATCCACTTTGTCCTGGTATGATTAGTTAGTATGGTTTCTCCATAGTAGAGAAAGAAATTAAGTTGTGAATTGGTCCTTGGTAAAAAATTTGGCCTTTAACATTGTGTAAAATTAATATCATTTTTTTATTTAGAGGAGGGTTGGGGGATTGGTCCAGGTCACTCTGTGAGCCAGAAAATGCACCAGACACATTCGCTGATGTCAGGGAGAGTGGCTACTGCCTAACATGAAGGCTGTGGCCACAGCCCTGTGATTTCTTCCTGTAATCCAGATGCTGGCTGGAGAAAAATCCATTCACTGCTTTCCCTTGGGAACAGGCTTTACCTTTCCTGCACCCTCCTTCAACAACTCAGGATTCAGCCAGCTCTGAAAGCACTACCTGCAAGTGCTTTGGCCCATCTTTATAATTCCTATATGGGGAAAGCCAAGAGGAAAGCAAAATGAGCTCCTCATAGTTGCAGATCCACAGCTCCTATCTCAGCTCCTTCTTGCCCTATATCACCTCTGAGCAGGCCGTGCTTGGGGACGTGGTGGCCAGGGATCCTACATAGGCCAGATTGAGAAGCCTAGATTAGATCCGTGGACCAGAGATTCTTTTCCTCTGATTTATTGTGATTTCAAGGATAATAACCGCAGGAAGTCTCAGCAGCTAGAAATTAGACTCGAGCATTTAGAAAGAGTTGAGTAGGAATGGCCATTTTGTCTTTTCACTTTCCATGGTAGAACATGGTATTTGGGAGACTTCAGTGACTATTTTGTAAGCAGAAAGAAGGAATGCTGGGAGAATTCTATTAGCAACCAGGCTTTTACAGAAACAGGTCCTTTGTTGTTGTTCAGACCTTAGCCAAATGGACTTTGAGACCATGTGATATCATTCATATGCACGGCCAGGCCAGAGGAAGAACACACATGATGTAAACTATCTCATGCTTAAACATATAATTCCTTTGGGTTGGCGTGGGCTTTATTTTAAAAAAAACCCTATTCCATATGCAGTGTTTACATAACTGTGGTGGGGTGTGTGAATAAACACAGCTGTGAGACTGTCTGAAATATTTCCAGGCAAGTAGGAATTAAAAAGGGGAATTTTATCACCAAATTGCAGATAAACATAATGTATGTTCAAAAGCCAGTTTGGGACAAAAAAAGGACATCACAAGTTGGAGAATTAAACACAGGAATTCTCCTTTCAGTTGACAACTTCCATTAAAGACAGAGTGTACACACAGCACATCAGTGACTACATCCAAGATACTTGGAACGCTAGGTTGAAGTGGTCTTCCATCACAGAGATGTCTGTAACTAGTGATTTAGTAAGCTGATCCTTAAAAGCAAGAGAGAGCAGTTGAAACTTTAGCAATCTGAACTACGTATGTTTTCCAGGAAAGAGAAAATGAAAATATGTTGTTTCTCCCACTGAGAAAATTTCAGTTGCAAGCTTTCTCTCTCTTCCCTTCTTCTTTCATGTATCATTCTGTAAAGTATTGTGTTTGTTGATCATGCTGTATAAATTTATCCCCTCTGCTGAGAATATTTTTCTTGAGTGCGTTATATACAGTGGCCTAACAGTGATGTAATAGAAATCTGTGTTTCCTGCTATATCAGGAGTGGGGAATACGTGGCCTTCCAGATTTGGTTGGATTGCTATCCCTGTTGACCCTCATTATTGACTACACTGCCTAGGGTTGATGGAAGTTGCGCTCTGACAACAGATAAGAGGAGCAAACATTTTTCACCTGGAGTGGTAGGAATGAATTCTGGTGAGCCTTTAGTTTGTAGGCTTGCCATTCTCCTTTCCTCCTCTTTAGTGTGGGATAGAGATGTAAAATTTCCAAAAATTTTCCATTATTTCCAGAAACAATGCCCTCCGCCTGTTTTTTCCCCAGAAAAAAAAAGGAAATTTTCGGAAATTTTACATCTCTAGTGTGGGCAAGGAATCATACAATTCCTATGATTGCAGGAAATCAGAGGGCCCATGGTTCTCAGCCTTTGTTCCTCTAGATATTTTGGACAAATTCCCAGTATCCCATACTGTTGGCCATGCAAGCTGCAACTTCTGGGAGCTGAAGTCCAAAAACCCCTGGACTTGGTGTGTGCAATGTCCAGGTTGGATGGTTAGATACAAACACCTCTGGACCTTGGAGGACCATTATTGCCCTTTTACATATAGTCCTGGCTTCTCAAACAGAAAGATGTCTTTGCCTTCTGTCATGTGACAGCGCTTCAGGATCCCGGGTCCTTTTCTGACAGCCCTTGGTCTTCAGTTCTCCAAGCTAGGTCTCCTTCAAAGACTTCCACATTCTGTCGAAAGACTTGTCTTCTGCAGTGCTGATCATCATTTTGAATCTCCTCTCAACCTCTTCTGATTTCTCAATATCCTCCTTAAAGCATGATGTACTGAATGGATACAGCATGCCAGATGAAATCTGACTAGGGTAAACTATTGAACCTATGAGAATATGGATCTGTTACATCACAGGACTTGTAAATTAAGTTTCTGTTAATACTAGAAGCCTTTAAGTTTCTGTTTCTGGAGTACAACTTCCAGAATTTCTCAGGCAGCAAGACTATGTTGCCTGGTAAATTTTGGGAGTTGAAATCCAGAAACACACATTTGGACATATATAGTTAATACAGTCAAAAATCACATTGGCTTCTTTTGCAGCCCCATTACACATCTGGCTCATGTTACGATGAAAACATTCCACAAGCAGCCTCATATCTTTAAACCCCAGGACTTCTCTGAAAGCAGTGTTGGAAGAGGCAGTTTGCAATGAAGTAGTCAGTGATTCCTAACCTTACAGAGTGTGGGATTCTGGGAGCTACCTTTCAGAAAAGAAACTTTTCTACATTTTGTTCTAAATGATGGTGGACAGCATCTCTGCAAAACCAATGTCTAGATTACAGTTTCAGAGTTGATGATGTTACGGTTCATGTTATTGTAAACAATTGTATACCTGGATTAGTGTGTTTTTCATTGATTTTGAGAGTCAACCAAATTTTTCACCTTGTTTTCCTTTTCTATTTTTCTTCTTCAGGCTTGTTGAAGTTCATTCTCCTGATGCCAAGCATACTCTGGTTTTGAGGAGCAAAGATTCTGCTACAGCCCAGGCATGGTTTCATGCTATTCACTCCTGCATCAGTGACCTCATTCCAAAGGTCATCTTGGAGGTCAAAGATCAGCTGGGTAAAGCAGGACTTGCTGGAAGCCGAGAGATTCGGCATCTAGGATGGCTTGCAGAAAAGGTAACAACAACATTTTATTTTTAAATTCAACTGCTGTCCTCATGTTCTTAAAGCTGTCTGTGGAGCTTGATCACATTGAGTCTATTTTGTTTCAATTGAGCAGAATTTGTTTTGGTTCAATTTATGTCCCATTCTTTCCATCTTTGGTTCTCAGTGGTGAATTCATATAATCCCATTCACACTTAGACTCTTTTCACACATTTTTCAGTGTATACAATAAACAGGTAGAAGGCTGGGAGGACTGTGCACCTTGAACCACCTAATATTGCTTTACACATTAAACGTATCTTTGTGCACACCATTGTGTTAAAATTCACTCTTACCCCTAATTTGTTAGTATTTGCAAGAATAAATGGAAAATTAGTCGTTTTAATTTGTTAATGTTCAGTATCCTGTTTAAATCACCAGGCACACAATGGCCATGGCAGAAACAGATTTGGCTGATTAGCAAGTGCATGTTATGCAACTAATTGCATGACCAGCAACTGATAGGCACCTCTCTAATTAGCTGAATCCAATTCTATGATTGCCATTGCATGTACGATAGTTTGCAATAAGACACTGGCTAGTGATTTCAATTTTTGGAGTAATAATTAATGTTTTATGATATTTTAATAAATTACATTAGGCAAAGGTAAATTTTGGTGGGGGTAGAGAAGTATTTGGTTTTTTAAGTAATATTGGTTAAAAGGGGAAAAAATCAATAAGCATTTTGTAACTTTAATGATTACCACAGGAGATTAATTTTATAAAATTTTCTTCAGGTTTGGATATTAATAAATTAATTTTATAAGACACAGTATTCTGGGTTATAGGTTATTCCTCTGATTTTGTGTTACCTTTTAAAAACAACTTCAGTGGTGAGAATTCGTAAAGCAAAATGGATATTAACAAATTCATTCTATAAAAGTCTAAACTGAACGTTCTGAAGAAGTAGCCTTGTTAGTCTGTCTCAGTATGTTTGTAAAATTAAAGAGCGTTAAAAGAAAAGAGAGAGGAAAGGCAACATATTTAGAAATTCAAACCAGGGATGGGGGCTCAAGTTGCGGGACTCCATGTCAAGTCGGACTTAAATCGCACTGGTGACTTGACTCAGACTCAACTCAGTTTTCTTTTTCAGTGACTTGGATGTGACTCACAACTCAGAACCCACCCACCTCTCCTTTTTTTCTGGAGAGAAAAAAGCTTGGTTTAATAGGGACTTGGGACTTGGGACTTGGTATCAAAGACTCAGACTTGGGACTGAGACCCAAAGACTTGCCAAATCCCTGATTCAAACTGGTTTATTTCAGTGTTGGATTTCGTGAATTAAAACCCATCTCTTCAGACTCATGATACTAGAAAAACTGACAATGCATTGTTAGCACAAAATGATTATCAAGATGTTAATTACTTGAAATTGGCAGCCATGGTCAGGAAACATGTTCGCATGGCTTTGTCAGAGGGTACAGTCTGTGTAGTATGATGATATGGAGATTGGATCAGCAGGGCACAGCCCTTCCCCTAAATGCATTTTGTGTCCACACAAGAAAATGCATAAAAAATGGGCTCAGGCAGGAACCTTATGCAGTGTATCTGTGGATCTGGTAACTAGAGATGGGCTCAAATCCAAATCATTGGATCATGCTGGATCGTCGTACTGGCACACCACGTGCTGCATGGTCCCATTCCCCACCTCCAGGCCAGATTCCCCACTAATCAGCCAGCATGCACTCCACTCCTCCTCCTCTTTGGTAATTTTACCTGTCATGGCAGGACCATGGACTTTCCTTCTCTGCCTCCTCCAGCAGCTGCCCACTCAGATGAGGAAGTGGGGCAGGGATTGCTGCACTTTGCATTTGAGTGGGCAGCTGCTGGAGGAGGCAGAGAAGGGAAGTCCATGCTCCTGCTGCAACTGGTGGAACAACTGAAGAGGAGGAGAAGTGGAGAGCATGCCGACTGATAAGTGGGGAAATCCAGCCAGGATGGCGGGTGGACAGGACTGTGTGGCACCTGTGGTGCCAGTACAATGACCCAGCATGATCTGACAATCCGGATTCGTGTCCATCTCTACTGGTAACTTATGCATGGGAAGTCGCTACATTGTTGGTCCAACTTTCATGATCCCATCAGATGTGTTTGGAGCATTGTGGAATTTCCCCAAATGGCCTTCATAGTGCTGCCAGTGGAACAGTAGCAACTTAAAGACTAACAAAATGTATGATAATGTAATGCTTTAAGGTCTGCTTTGTCACATGCATGAAGCGTACATTTTTGTGAGCAGAAAGACGTGCACATGAGGGGAAAGGGCAGAAAATGTGGAAGTAGAGTTTAAATGGCAACAAAATGCAAAAAATGCAGTCTGTGACAATTCCAGTATTATGCATGTGATGAAGTGAAGAGTCTAGAAAAGCAGATACTGTAATACAATTCGTCTGTCTTTATGGCCGAGGTCTTTGCTATAAAAGACAAACCTAACATGGCTTCTCTGTAGGAAATAACTGAGTTTTAGCTCTCTGGCCTTAGCTTCTTGAGGTTTTTCTGGTGCCTGCATGGGTTTCCTGTCATTCCAGGTTTCCCCATATGGATTCCATCTGGTACTTGTCCAAAAGCCCTAAAGAACTCTTCTTAAACTACTCTAAAAATTTGGGGGCAAAACAGAGAACTAAGAATCAATTCAAAAGCCCTAAAGTACCCTTAAAAACTACTTTGAGAAACCAAGGGCAAGACAGGCAATTCACAGTAAATTAACAAATAGTGGTTTTCTAGCCAGGAAAACAGCCACAGAGACAGAGACACACAGAGAGAGCAAAGAAAAAAAGGCAAAATAAAATACACATGTATGATCCCTTTCCCTAAACCAAGAAAAGCAAATAGAGGCAAAAAATATAGTCAAAGCTCCCCCCCGACAACCCATCTAGAATATAGAGAGATTCCCTTACTGTTGTTGTTGTTTAGTTGTTAAGTCGTGTCCGACTCTTCGCGACCCCATGGACCAGAGCACGCCAGGCCCTCCTGTCTTCCACTGCCTCCCGGAGTTGGGTCAAATTCATGTTGGTAGCTTCGATGATACTGTCCAACCATCTCGTCCTCTGTCGTCCCCTTCTCCTCTTGCCTTCACACTTTCCCAACATCAGGGTCTTTTCCAGGGAGTCTTCTCTTCTCATGAGATGGCCAAAGTATTGGAGCCTCAGCTTCAGGATCTGTCCTTCCAGTGAGCACTCAGGTTGATTTCCTTACTACCACCACTCAATATCTTCTTTTATCTTACTTGATGCTCCCACCAGCAGGCAGCAAAAATAATCCAGGAAAGCAAAGAGGGAGGGGAAAAGAGGGAAAGAATCTATTAGAAAATCAGCAAAAAAAAAGTATTCACAGTCACAAATGGAGAACACAATCAAGATGGAGGCACCACAGAGCCCAGCAGCACACAGATCCCACCCACAAGAGGGAACTGAAAGAAAACTTTCTTCACTAGATCCACAAGCAGTCCAGGTTCTTCTACAACTCATTCCTGCCCCGGACGTTCTGATTGGCTGTTGACAGCAGTCCTCATGATGCAATTTGTTTAAACATTTCCAAGGCAATTGGACAGACAAGAGGCGAAGGAAAGGGCAAACAAAAGAAAGAAAGCATGAAAGAATCGGAAGCTTTGGTGATCCTCTCTTTTGTTAAAACAAAGCATTTGGATTTCAGAGACTCTCTTTCTGAGTTAAATGAAAGAACATGAAAATGAAAGTAATAGCATCTTTCATGGTCCACCCCACTCCTTAATTCAGGTAAACCCCAAAGTCCCATCCCTAGTAGCAGGCTTTTTTTATATCATAATTGACAGGGGTTTCAAATCGGAGGTGATCGTATTATAAATAGTAACAATCTCATTGAAATGTCTAGGTGGCTCAGCTGTTCTTAGTATCCAAAGCTGTTAGACTCAGCATTCTTGCTTAGCATCAGAAAGTTAGTCCCTGTGGCCATTCAGATCTTTGCCCATTTAGGGCTTCAAGAGACATGGAACTTGGATGATACCCAGAACTGTAAGCTGATGCCAAAGTGAGATGCTTTCATAACACTTGGTACATGCTTGGAGGGGGATTGCCCTTTGTGTGGTATGCATCTCGTGTTTGTAGTTAAACTTCAACTGTAAATGACCTATGCCATTCAGTTCTTCTTGGAGGTCAATGCAGTCAAACCTGTTTTGACTCGTTAAGCCATCATCTTAAACTTCAGACTGGACAGTAGCGATGGGATTTTTGGATTTACTGAACTAAAAATGACAACTTGGTCCAGCTAAGCCTCAAACTGCCTTTCTCCCAGGTGCATCACATTCAGGTGTTTTGCAAGGTAGTTTGTAAGGCTGGTGAAGAATTATGGTATTTGTAGTTCAGAAAATCCAAAAAACCTCATTCCTCTCTGGATCCATTGTGCCTACCTAGGAACCCAACCAGCATCTCACTAAAGAGCAGAAATTTGTTGCCAAGAATTACTGTATACAATTGTAGTGTTAGAAGAGGTAGCCGTGTTAGTCTGTGCTAGCTTTTGTGGACAAGTACACTTTGTCAGATCATCATTATACAAGGAAATTACACAACTTCCTTTATGCGAGTGTAATTCAGTAATAGGAATATGGAGTATGACTGTGATTTCCAAAAAGAAGAAGAAGAAAAGAACAAAACAAAACCCCATAACATTTATGATGTTTTAGCAACTGCAGAAGAAAAATGAGCTGAGTGGGGGCTTTTCTTTAAAGAAACATTGCCATGGTAAGATTTGTTCCTTTTAAACCCAAGTCTGGGTTTTTTTTAATTATGGTGCTTTGGAGATACGTATGTTTCTTCCTGTGTGTGTGCTCATGATACATAAAGCAAACTGATTGTTGGTTTAGACGTATAGCCTGCTCATTTAGTGGACTAGCCACTACTCTTGTTTATAACATCGAGTCATGTTCGAGAGCACGTAGGGGATCATAGAATAATTGAGTTGGGAGGCCTATAAGGCCACTGAGTCCAACTCCCTGCTCAGTGCAAGAATTCAGATCAAAGCAGATCTAACAGATGGTTATCCAGTTTTCTCTTGAATGCCTCCAGCGCTGGAGTGTTCAACACCTCTTGAGGTAATTGGTTCCATTGTCATACTGTTCTAACAGTTAAGAATTTTTTTCTGATATTCAGCCTAAATCTGGCTTCCTGTAGCTTGGACCCATTATTACATGCCCTGCACTCTGGGATGATCGAGAACAGATCCTGCCCCTCCCTCTCAGTGTCTTTTCAGTAAAGATGTATACACCATCCAACTAGGCTTCAAAGATATAAAAGTGACTCTCCATGTGGTTACATGTGCCTTAATGAACTATAACACATAGCCCCTGATATGGTCAGAGCTTGGACGTTACTAGTTACAAGTACTGTAAAAAGGTAACGTTTCCCCTTGACAAATTGTCCAGTCGTGTCCGACTCTAGGGGGTGGTGCTCATCCCCGTTTCCAAGCCGTAGAGCCAGCGTTTGTCCGAAGACAGTTTCCGTGGTTACGTGGCCAGCACAACTAGACACGGAACGCCGTTACCTTCCCACCATGGTGGTACCTATTTATCTACTCGCATTTTTATATGCTTTCGAACTGCTAGGTTGGCAGGAGCTGGGACAAGCAACGGAAGCTCACTCCGTCACGTGGATTCGAACTGCTGGTCTTTCAACCTTGCAGCCCAGAGGCTTTGTGGTTTAACCCGCAGCGCCACCACGTCCCTAGTAGTACTGTAGTTAGATATAATTAGATTTTTTTATAGCAAACAATATGACTAACAGTAGGTGTCATGAATAAAGTCTAACTTACTTAAAAATAATGTGTATCACATAGTTACTTTCAAAAGTTACCTTGAAGAGCCTTTAAGACATTTTTAATGGGATTTAAACATCTCCAATGGCAGGTGTTTTGTCTTTTTATGAATATTAATATTTCTAAGTTGCAGTATCAGAATGAGCTACTAGAGGGACCCAGAGAATATTTCTCTGTCTTTTTCTGGTATGTTGATCAAGACAATGCCACACAAGAATAATGTGCAACACAACAAATTGCTTGCCCAATCTGAGTAATGATCACAGCATCCTGGCTGTAAAGAATGGATGAATAACACACCGTGTTCCTTTCAAAATATAATGTTTCAAGTTCAGCCTATGACAGATGATATGTTGCTGACAATAGATCACATAGTTCACTTTATACGTGTCTCTGTGTGTGTTCTAAGCGTAACTTCACTTACCAGTTGGTAATTATTCTTCATCGATTTTACTGTCATATTTCATGCTGCACTGGAAATAAATGTTTACCAGTTGTGTGCTAGTTTAAAAATCAAATCATCTTGTTCATGAAGTTGATTGGGAGTTTTGTTAGATAGACCTTACAGCATGGTCAGCCCTAGTCAGGGGTTCAAAGCATTCATGTGGTTAAGGGAAACCTCCACATGCCACACAGCCTGCTGACGTTTTCCTCACCCTCCATCATGTGAAAGCCATTGTCTCCAGTCAAGGACAAAAACAGAGAAGGCAGCACCAGAGCACTTGCTCCCTTGTTCCTCGCTGTGTGAGTAAATTGAGTGCCTGAATAGGCTATTATCCTGTAGTGACAGGAAAGCTATTTTAATTAAGCCACATTTCATTTCTCTTCTCCTTGTCCTTCTCACTGCATACCACCACAGTCGTTGTTTAGTGTGGGATTACTACACTCCAGTCATTTATCCTACTTTTTTCTGGGTATCTGAGTAATACCATCCTCCAATCATGGGTCTTCCATCTTTTCTTAGACTGCAGACTTTTCTTAGATGTCTTTGTTCAAAAGGAAGAAGAGGAGAGCGGTCTTCACAGGTGTAGGTGCCGTGAGCACTCCTTTCTTTTTTTGAAGGGGAAGGGTGATAGGGGCAGTAGTTGTATTTAATATCAGACTTCTAATGATCTTATCTATAAATCAGCCTCATAATCCATAACCTTCTTTCCTCCATCTTCTTGGGCAATTCAGCCATCATGGAGCCCGGCACCACTTTCTCCTCCCATCCTCCCGAGCAGGGCTGTAGAGGAAACATTACTAAGCTAGAGGAACAAATAGTTTGACAGGTAGAAAACAGCTGCCTCTGTCTACTGCATTACAGAATGTTCTTGAGTGAATATGGTGATGAGGGAAGGAGTTCATAGCAACAGTTTCCTTCAGTCCCTGGCCTCTACCTCTCTCCTCAATTTTTAATAAGGCTCTCTATTAGTTGTCATTCTTGCTTTCCCTGATTATTAGCTTGGGAAAGCCAATGCTTGCAACCTGTGTTGAAAAAACATCCTGCAGAGGTGCTGACCTTTGCTTTTTTCATATTCTCTCATTTGAGAATGAGTCCCAAGACCAAACACACTGTTAGATCAATCAGTCACGTTGGAGGGGAAACACAGAGAGAGAGAGAGAGAGAGAGAGAGAGAGAGATTTTGCTTGGACAGTAATGTGCAGTTAATGAGTTGTATGCTGCACGGATTAACCTCAGACCTCAGGTGGTTTAGATGCAAAACACACTGCAAGATCACCTTAGGGCACATTAGAAAAGAAAGGAAGGAAGAAATACACACCACGCTGGCATGTTAATTGAAGTGGGCCATTGAAACAGCAAAGCAGAATGCGGGTTTACTGCTCATGCAGTGTAATCAAGGGAAGGGGGACAAGTTTTATTAAGTTAAAAAAAACAAATCACCAAGAATGCATCACAGAGCAAATTTTATGGGCTGTGAAATAAGAAGAATCTGAGTGTTTGAGACGGAAGGCAGTGACTTTATTCAGTCATAGTTTAGCACGGCGGGACCTTTTTATAGATTTCCCAGGTAAGCCAGCCAAGTTAATATATGTTTCATGAAGTTTTGAAAACGGGTCAGGGCATTTTCTGGGTGCTGCCAGATGGAGGACTTTTAGCACCAGTGGCAGCAGGGCCCAGCTTTCTAACTTGGTGGGGCAATGGATGGGGCCAAAGACAGAGCAAAGTGCAAAACTGACAGTCTTGTATTGCTCTGTGATGTAATAATTCTTACCAGTTTGGACGTTCTTCTATCAAGCATTTAAAGCATAGCTCAGCCCCTGTGCAACAGCTTTCATGGCTACAAAGGCAAAGTAAAACTCCGTTCCATAGAACTGCAGTACTGCCTGCAAACTGCAGCTCCATTCTATTAATAGCCTTTTGTTTCTGATTCCTGGTTGGCGATCATAGCAAAATCCAACTGCAGGCTGAATGGGAAGCACTCCCAGCCTGCTTCTGGGCCATGAGACTTAGGGTCCCCATTCTTACCATAGGTTCAGTCAACTCAGTCTCAAGCAGCCTCTCTGAATCCACATCATAGTTTCACAGAAAGGGCTGGTGGGGCAGCCAAAGATGTCAAAGCTGCAAAATCGACAGGCTTGTGTTACAGGCTTGAACTAGTCATTCTTCCCAGGTTGAATATACTATGGCAGCTAATTTGGAGCAAGAGTTCTGAACAGAGGGGTCAGGGGACTATTGCCTGAAAGCACTCCTTTTGAGCTAGCAACAATTCTGACTGCATGGAAAAAGAGGAACTAACTTGAACATCATGCACACAAAGCAAGGCATGTGGATTCATACAGCAGCACAAAAACACTTCGGAGCCATAGATTTATTTTTCTCTTCTGTTAAACATCGTTACTGTACAGAAGATGGAAGTTGAGTGAAGGAAAAATCCACCCACCCACTCCCAACCAGGCTGCTCACTCGGGTAATGTAAGGACGGAGGTTGAGGCTTTGATGGTTGCCTGCCTTGCTGAGAGTAAGCTGGAAAGCAACAAGACCAATTGTCTGTCACATACTTTTTTTAACCAGGGTGAACAAGGTGCAACCTGTAAACCCCATGTGGTATTCACAGAGCTTGTTTATTGTGACCCTGAAAGGTCTGTTTCACCCTCAAGAGAATACTGAGGGTAGCTTCTCTGTGTTTTGCCCCCGAACCCATTTTCAACCAGGTAGACTTTTTTCTACATAGGAAGTAACTCCTGGTCCATTCTAGTTTTCAAAAGGCCTCTCTCAGGCCTAAAATTACTTGGGAGCATGTGGTAACATTACCCCTGTACCTCTTGCAGAGTGTGAGAGGTTTTCGAGTTTTTTTAAAAAAAATCTGGGATGGGTGCAACTCTCTGAAGGTGAGTAGGGAGATATTAAAGGGAGAGGACGAATGTTTTACAGGGGTGGGGAACATGCAGCCCAGCACCTCCAAGATCCACATACACCCTAAAAATTGTGACTTTTGTCAAAATAGGAAGATAAAAAGATTTTGTTGGGACAGAGACTCAAGTTGTGGGGCTTGTCAAGCTGGACTTCACCGGTTTTACCGGTGACTCAACTTGGACTCAACTCGGGTTTATGATTCGTACTCAGAACCTACCCACCCCTCCTTTTTTTATGGGGGAAGAAGCTTGTTTTTGATAGGGACTTGGACTTGGGACTCAGGCTTGGTGCCAAAGACTCAGACTTGGTGGTTGGTACCAAAGACTTGGGCTAGGGACTTGGACCCAAGGACTTGCCAACATCCCTGGATTTGGGGGTTGTGGGAGTGGCTGTGACCTTCAAAGGTCCAGGGATGGTTGTATATGGCCCTCAAACCTCTGGAGATTACCCAACCTAAAGCAGTACAAGGCTTACTGTTGCCTGTTTGTGTAATTGCCCAGAGATGAAGAGTGTATGCACACATCAGTTCAACCCAACCTGGAAAGGGATGGTGGGAATTCTAGTCCAACATCATCCAGAATTTATGCCTGAAATGGACTAGTATCTGTGCTTGAAAATAAGATTAAAATGGCTCACTAAGAAGGCTGTGTGATGAACTGCTGGATAGCTCAGCACAGAGGCAGAGGTTGGGAGTTCGATTCCCCACTGTGCTTCCTTGAGAGGGACTGGACTCCATCGGATCCCTTCCAGCTCTGCAGTTTCAACATTATTATTATATCTGGTTTGACCTGAATTTAGTATGATTACTAATTCTCCCATTGACTCTGTCAGCCATCAGCTCAGCTAACCTCAGTGCAGCCAGCCCTAGGCTAGAATCCCAGTACACCCAATGTTCTCTTCTCTCCCATTTACCTCAGTTTAAGGATTAGAAAAGAAAACAAACATTGCATGCAAACCACACAAAAGGAAGGAGCAACAGGTCTGAGCTGAAATAATCAGCCAGCAGCAGGAGGTTGGGTGTGCAGAAGGTTAGAATAAAGAGAGTGTCCGTGTGTCAAAGGCTGTCCCGGGCTGACTTATAAGACCCAACACATGTTGCTTATTTTTGAGGAAGAAGAAGAAGAAAAAATATCTGAAAAGCCTGAAGCAACAACTGAATGTTGACCAAGCTGTTCCTGAGCTATTTTCATAGACTTGCATCTGCACAAAGCCAGAAAATAAGACATAAGGCCAGGAACAAGTGTGGGAACTTGAAGGGCAGGCCAAATAAGAATAGCCTTCAGAAAGGAGAAACATTATCATGGCCAGTTCAGACTCAGTTCAACCAAAGACTTCTGGAGTCCCATTCAGAGACCTCTCCCAACCATGCTGTCTGACATCCTTTGACCAGTGACCACTGCCCAAGTTAGAAGCCGGGACCTTTGGCATTGCTCAGTTTAGAGCTTTCCTTATACCATCTGCAGAAGGAGGGCAGGTGAAGAAATAAACCTTGAACGTTTGAGCAGCCCGGCATAATGGGGCGAGATGAAACAAAGGTATTACAATGGCTTCGGTTTATTTTAGGAACATACAAGCAAGAAGCAGTGAATAAAGTCTTTGAAAAAGCCTGCATTTGTGACCTGAAGGAAGATCCTATCCTTATGAAGAAAGAACGAGGGAATGTGAAGGTGGAAAAATGCAGGGGAAACAGCACTAGGTAGAAAATAGCAGGGAGCACTTGTTAGCATCAGCTCTAAGCACTTTACACGCAAATGAGGAGTCAAGATGTCCACATGCACAGTCACCCTGAGCAGTGAATTAGGCCAGGTTTTCTTAAGGATATCAAATGAGAGTGTGTATTTGATAGGCTCTCTCCTATCTTTGATTAAGATAAGAAGGGAGGTATGAGCAATGGAATTGGAGAAAAAAAAAGAATTGATTACAAATTTATCAACAGCTATGAGATTAATAGTAGCAAAGAACTAGAAAGTTAAATATGATTTTCAATTAAATGAATGGTATAACAAAGTTTGGAATATAGCCATTAATGATAAGTTAATGTGTAATATTAAAGTAAGGAAAGGCTTGATAAATAAGAATATTTTTAGAGATATATGGGGTGAATGTATTGGTGTTGTATTAATAAAAGGGATGAGTTGTGTACCTCCATAAGAGTCAGTGTATTTTTGGAAGGGAAATGGGGCTTCGTAAGTGGAGGGAAAACTGAATGTATCTCCAATGGTCCCTGTGGGGAGGGGGGGCACACTTTGGTTTATAACTGTAATTATAATTGTAATATTGTGTGAATTAAATTGTTTTTAAGTTTGTTTGTTCTATATATGTTGGGGTTTTTTCCTTTCTGTTAATCTGTGTTTTGATGTTTATTTTACCTCATAAAACTAAAGTGTGCTGCTTATATACCACTCCAAACTGTAGTTCTTAAAGCTCTCTCTGGCTCATTTACAATTTAATTACACAGGCTAGACCTTGCCCCACTACCACCACCATTGCAGGCTGGGTACTCAATTTACTGACTTTGGAATTACTTTTTCAAAAAAACCCAAGAAGGTGTGAGAGCTCCCAGTGGACAGCTAAACATAGCCCAAGGGGCATTATTTATTAGGACAGTGCATAGCTCAGAAACAATTATCTACTTAGTTACCTTGTGTAGTAACTGGGATGTAACTAAGTTACATTTCAAAGGTAACATAACACATAGGCCAAAATCCTGCTGCCAATTAAATAGTTCCTGCCCTATTTTCGGGTGGCCTGCAACTTTGTCTCATTACACATCATACATACCATCTGAAAATGAAACATGAGTTCTATAATTAGCAGATGTTTGCTGCTGCCAGTGAATTCGTTCCTGGCCATAGTTATTGGTTTGGTGCCATGAGTAACTTCTGGCTATTTTCACAAGTTAATTTTAAAGGGCATCTTTTTAGAGGCATTTTTACATATTTTTCAGGCTGTATGGCATTTTATATCCATCCTTTTTTGCATTTTTGTAATGCAAAACTGTCAACATAATGCATTAACCGTGCCACATACTCCTTTTGTGAACTGAGCAATAATAACTGTTGGACAGCCTCAAAAAAATGAGTGATGTGATTAATTCCTTTTAAAACCAGTAATGCAGGGTTCGTGGTTCTCAATCCTTTCTTTTATGTAGACATCACCGTCAAAAGCTTTTTTGAGACCATCTCATAAACAAGCCATTTTAAACTTAGCCTCTGGCAAGCCAAAGTAAAATTTATCTATCAAGGGGTATTACAGCTGCAGCTATTTATAGTGAATAATTGCACCCATTTACAAGTCTTGATATATTGGTCATCAGAAAATAAAAGAAAGAAGTAGTGTCAGTGGAACCTTTCCTTTTCAATTGTTTCATATGTTTTACTCCATTCTAAGGATTCAGGCCTTGTTGATCAGTCAATACAGAGACCTCCTGCTCTTGTGGGCCACAGGTTGGGAATCGCTCTGTGAGAAAAATAAAAGGCTGTCCTATGCTGTATCAGACATTGGGTCCATCTCACCCAGAGATGGGGAACGTGAGGACCTCTAGCACTGTTATATGGCAACTCAGTCACCACTGATTATGCTGGTGGGGGGGCTGATGAAAGTTGCAATCCAACATCTGGAGGACCATCTATTTCCCACCTCTGGTCTTGCGTAGTATTGCTACCTGGCAGGAACTTTTCAGGGGTTCAAGTCTTTCCTACCTGGAGATGCTAAGGATTGAACCTAGGAACTTCTGTTCAGAAAGCATGTGCATGTTTTTCTTTTTTAAATGGCCACTACTGTTCCCACACCCTCTCCATGTTTGTGAGAAAACATTTGTGTGCAAAGGTTTTGGGAACATGTGCAGCCCTGCGAGGCAAACAAGAGTCCTCTGAAAGTTTACCAGCCCTGGGTTTGTGGAGCAGGATGTGAGTTTGGGTTTTTGTGTCTTAGTCACTTGAAATGAGATAAATTAAGTTTGGGGATGTTTTTCCAGAACAATGTGTTCAACGATTGCAGCCCAAATCATCAATGGTTAGCACGGAATATTTTCCGACATGCAATTTCCTACATTTATTCAACATTGACACTCCTTTTACTGTACATTTGGTACACATAACTGTTTTTCATTCAGGCAAGAAATACATCCATCCTGAGGACTAAACACACTGGGTGGCCACTGATCTCAGGAGCCGGGGCGGGGTGTGTGTGTGCGGGGGGGGGGGGGGGGAGGGACTCATCCAAAGTGACTACTTGAATCACAGGCCAACAGCAGTTCAATAAGTAGCATACAGCTTAAGAAATAATTCAGTTTCTAGTAAACATGTGTGGCACTAATCTGAGCTGGGCCCAGCTCATGCATGTGGGTAAAGTTTAAACCTGTCATCACCACCTCACTGTTTTTTGTTTCAATATTTACCTTCTGCAAAAGGGGAATTTTTAAAAAACCTAAGTTGCTTGGCATCAGTTGAGGTATTTCTACGCACTTTTCAGTGGATGAAGAGAAGATTTTTGAAATAAGAAAGATCTGGGTTGGGAGATCTAAGCGTTCCTCAGCCACAAAAGATGATCCCAATGAAAAAAAAGTTATGAAAAAAAGATTTGACTTACAGTAGATCTCAGCATATATGTAAGAGTGGCAGAAAAGCCCATCCCATCTCAAGGACGAGTGCTCGGAGGTCTGTTTGTATGTGTGTGTGTCTATCTGTCTTTCATTTAACCTTACAACTTGATGGATTAATCACGTAAAGCTTTGGGGACACATGTCAAAAGGAAGGATGATGATTTCTCTTGCAAAGGCTTGGGCAGCTTCCATACATGCTTCTCTATGGACTTTGGAAAGCCACCCCATTCCCATAATTTGATTTTAAATTATAGGAAAAGCCCCCATTTCAAGAGGTGGAGGGATTTCACTATGTTTTTGGGCCGTCCATCCCCCCACGACTTGTTTTAGGCAGGGGAAGGGGACTTTTTAAAAGTTAGAAATGATGAGAAGTTTTTAATTGGGGGAGTGTGGTGTTCTAAATGAGGAACGGGGTGTCACACTGCTGTGTCCTCGTGGCTTGCAGTGTTGATGCTGGGACAGGACAGAGGAGAGGCAGTAGGGAAATAAAATGTTTTCTGGGCTGCAAACCATCATTTTGTAACATTCAGATGTTCATGCATTTTAAAAAAGCGACTCCTTTAGTCTTTTTAGTTCCTTTCATGAAAAGGCAAAGCAATGAGTTACTTTTTGAAAAAAGTTTACTGTATCAGTAACCAATTACTTTTTTCTTTGGAGGAGTAGCTCTCAATAATTACTTCTTTCAGAGTAACCGTCCCAGCTCTGCCTTTACAGGTATTATAGTTGCTTCATTCACAAGTAATAACAACTTAGAGTTATTGAAAACTAAAAGGCAAGGGAAAACATCAGAGCTTAGGATGTGAAAGAGGGGAATGAGGGCCTGGGCATGGCTTCAATGTCGCCTTGTCCTTAAGTAACTCATCCTTAGCTTGATTTTCTTTTTTAGTCCCTTCATTGCTTCCTTCCGAGTCTTAATTCTCTCCTGATTTCTTGGCTGAAGTCTCCATTTGGACTGATGACTGAACGGAGGTATCAAAAATCTTTAACAATTTCAGTTCTTCTATTGTCAACATTAAAGTTGTATAGTTCTTCTATACTCATAATTTCTGTCATCTTAATGTTTAACATCAATCTCACCTTATTCTTTTACTTTCATCAGAAGTCATTTCAAGTCATTCCTGCTTTCTGCCAATAAAGACGGTGCATATCTTGAATTATTGATGTTTCTTCTGCCAATTTTCACTTCTCCCTTTTTTGACTCTAATCCAGCTTTCCATATGATGTTCTGCCTACAGATTGAATGGACAGGGAAATAAAATATGTCCTTGTCTGACACCTTTGCCTGTGGAAAACTGTTCTGTTTCTGTATGTTCTGTCCTAACAGTTGCTTCTTGTCCACAATAAAGGGTACACATCAGGACAGTCAAGTGTTGAGGCACTCCCATTTCTTTTAGAACAACCCATATTTTTTCATGATCCATGTAGTCAAAAGCTTTGCTGTAGCATATATAGCCCAGACTGATCTTCTGAAATTCTTTGGACCCTCCAGTACCAAATGTATATTTGCAATATGACCTTTAGTGCCTCTTCCTTTTCGGAGTCAAGTCTGAACACTGGGTATTTCCCACTCTATTCATGGTAAAAGTTTTTGCTGCCACATCTTGAGCATCACTTTTCTTGCAACAGGAACTAATACAATGGTACTATAGTTATTTCACTCCTTGACATGTTCTTTCTGGGGAATTTGAATGTATATTGAACACTTCCAATTTGAGGTTCATTGTTTTGTTTCCCATATTTTTTTCCCATATTCTTGTTATGATTTTGACAGATTCATTCTATCAGTATCCCATATATTCCTGGTTCTTTATTTCTTCCAAGTTCATTCAGAGCAGCTTTCACTTCACTTTCTAAAATTGCAGGTTCTTCATTATAGATTCTTCTCCAAAGGAATCTATGAGCCTTTTTTCTCATTGGTATTGTTCTTCAGTATATTCCACTTTCTTTTAATCATCTTGGAACTGAAGAACTGGAAGGGACTCTGTGGATCATTGAGTCCATCTTCTGTCAAGAAGGCATAGTGGGGAATCTAACTCCCAACCTCTGACCAGAGACCTAAACCACTGAGTTATATTTTTATCATGGTCAGATAGTATGTTCCCGGGTTGATCTTCCGTAGTCTAGGTTTAAATTGCCCTTTGATTTCTTGGAAAAGATCTCATTTCCTTGTATGTTGTGTTCTCTTCTATTTCTTTGCACTGATCATGCAATTGTGCTACTTGTCTTTACATGATAGTCGCTGAAAGGTTGCATTGAGGATTCTGACCCAAATTCTGTTACCTTTCACTTTTGCT
The DNA here is from genome assembly GCA_037013535.1 of Intellagama lesueurii. Classification (NCBI taxonomy): domain Eukaryota; kingdom Metazoa; phylum Chordata; class Lepidosauria; order Squamata; family Agamidae; genus Intellagama; species Intellagama lesueurii. The sequence goes on from JBAJHW010000004.1 coordinate 16,106,246, forward strand.
TCTGATCTGTCCTTAACCATTTTAAGTGTCTCTTCTATCATCAATCATCCATTGAGGTTTTGGTTTTCTTTTGAATATTGAAATACTCTTTTTGCTTTCTTCCCTAATAATATCTCTGGTTTCAATCTACAGTTCTTCTGGTTCAAAATCAATTTAATTTAGTAATTTAGTAAATCTGTTACTTATATGGACTGTCAATCAGTAATGTTATTTAAATTCTATATAACTATTTTGATTCTTCAGATGTACTTGTTCAGTGTTACTCTATCACAATCTGCTCCTTGTCTAGTTTTGGCAGAGACAATATAGCTTTTCCATCTACTTCTAATCATGTTATCTATTTTTAGAGAGTTTTAAAACATTATTTAAAATGTTTTATAATCACTTTTAATTATGGTTTTAATTATGATACAGGTTTGTTTTTAGTATAGTTTTTATGGCATTTTAAAATTTGTGATAACTGCATACAGTGGTGCCTCGCAAGACGAACGCCTCGCGGCACGAAAAACCCGCAAGACGAATGGTTTTTGCGATCGCTATGGTGCCTCGCAAGACGACTTCTTCTATGGCCATGCTTCGCAAGACGATTTTTTTCCCCCAAGATCGATGCCTCGCAAGACGAATGAAATTTTTTCTTCTTGCGAGGTTCCCATAGGAATGCATTGCAATGCATTCCTATGGGAAACTGCTTTTCGCAAGACGATTTTTTCACAAGACAGCGCTACTCGCGGAACGAATTACATTCGTCTTGTGAGGCACCACTGTAGTTCTAACTTTTGTGAGGTCCCTGTGGGAAGAAAGATGGCATATGAACAACATTGATTATTTGATTTGATTTGATTTCTTTATTGTCCATTGGGTGATGTCCACATGTATGTTTTCTGTTGGGTCGCCTGAAGCATGTATCTGCAATAAACAGATTGTTGGCTTCACGGAATTCACAGAAGCGTTCTCCTGCTTAGTTTCTGAGCCTAGATGTAATTTTCCAACAACATTTGGTTCTGCTTTGTTTCCTAATTTTTGTGTTCCAGACTGCTATGATTATCAACATGTTTTGTTTCAGTGTGTGATCAATTTCTTCCTGAATGCTTGCATAAAGGCTTTTCATTTCTTCTCCTTCAACATCTGTAGCTGGAGTATAGACTTGAATTATGGTTATGCTGATAGTTGTTCCAAGAAGTCTGATTGTTTTTATTCAGTCAGATCTCGCATTATAGCCATCCCCATTTGAGCTTTCTTTTCTCATCTGCTGATGTGACTTTAATCCTGAAGAACATTGGTACCTGTGCTAGTTCTTGCTCAGTATTAGAGCCACTCTGTTTCTTCTGAATTTTTCCATTCCAGAGTAAAATATTTTGTAGTTTCCTAACTGCAAATGTCCCAGTCCAGTCCACTTCAGTTCACTCACACTAAGTACTGCTGTGTATAAATGTTCCATTTCGTACTTTGCAGTTTCCAGTTCACCTTGATCCATATTTCTTGCATTTGATGTAAATATATTGTGCAACTTCAGACTTTCCTAGATGTCCTTTTGGCTTTAATCTAGTTGACTCATTAGTGACGTATTCATACTTGTCCTTTGTTCTTCTCCAATAGCTGATTGAGTGCCGTCCAACCTGGTGTCTCATCTTCCAGCTTTATCACTTGCTTCGTTTTAGATTGACTCATCGCAGGATTTTCAAGATAAGATTAGTAGTTTACCATTGCCGCCTTTAGCACAGTACTAACACAGTACTCCTGCCAACCTATAGCAGTTCAAAAGCATGTAAAAATGTGAGTAGATAAATAGGTACCACCACGGTGGGAAGGTAACGGTGTTCCGTGTCTAGTCGCGCTGGCCACGTGACCACAGAAACTGTCTACAGACAAACGCTGGCTCTACTGCTTAGAGACGGGGATGAGCACCGCGTCCTAGAGTCGGACACGACTGGACTAAATGTCAAGGGGAACCTTTACCTTAACAAAAGTTAGCTTGAGTGCCAATGCCATTTTCCACTACTGCTCTCCTGGGGTTCTTCTGCCCCCATTGGAATAATCCATTCTCTTCTGCTGATGTGACTAGTAGTCCTGAAGAGGGTGGGTGCCTTTTAGCATTGGTGCCCCAGTGCTGTCCATTCCACGTTTGGTGACCCCACTAGGAGGCCAAACTTGTAATGTGGTCTAGCCTCCTGATGGCATTGCTCTTGGCTTCCCTGAGACACTCAGCCATGTAAAGGTGTGCATCCATTGTGTGTGTGTTCAGGAAATACAAGGCCAAGTAACTTCAACCCCACCTCTAATCCTTCTGCTAGGTGTCAGTCCGTTGTCATTGCCGTGGACATCTGCTTGACAAAGAAAACCCAAGAGTGACTCAATGCAAGGGTTCCCCCTCTATTTGCCTAAATGAGGGTTAAAATGCTCAGCATGTAATGGGGACATGGAGTACAGAATGCTGGGAATTAAAATTGAAAGCGTCAAACTTTCAACTCTCCATTGCAAGATAGCATGTAATTTGTTAATAGGATTTCCATTTAAGGATTGACAACCTCAGCAATCTTTCATCGTTCAGTAATCTGGGGAGAAGAATCCTGTGTTGCGCACCATTCGTTTCGTACCTAGCATATCTAATGCAGAACTCTGTATAAATGTCAGGTAGGAGAAGATTTTTTTAAAGCCGCCCCCAAAACCTACTGCTGCATTTCATGGAGTTCTGCTAAACCTTAAGAGTTGCCTGTCATTACTTACAAGTAATTGGTAGGTTGGATGTTTCGTCTCAGATAATTGATTAAATTTAATAGGAATGTAGATGTCATTTTTGGGTTGTGATCTTGTCATCTCTTATAAGCCAAACAGCAGCAGGATGCTTGCTCTGAGATGCTCTGCCACACTTCCACCCCCAAAGAGAGGTGTTTTGAAGAAGGCTAACAATAATAAAGCCCTGTTCAGTTTCAAGTCGTCACAGGTAGAAGGGTGCACTTTAGCTCTGTGCTGCTGTTTCTAGGGTTATTGCCCTTCATTATCTGTCTTGATTCTTCATGTGAGTCAGAAGTCTGATTACAATAATTATAACATCTCATAATACACAACTCAATTGCAATTGACCTAAAACATTTCAAAGATTTGAGCAGGAATGTCACAGACTAATATTTCTGTTAACAGTATTGAATACCACAACTATCAACACAGTGACTGCATTACAGAATTCACGCAGCAATCCATATAAAGGGACCTAAAAAGAAAAGATGACTGGCTAGATAGCTCAGTGGGTTGGAGCAGCTAGCTGCAGAGCCAGGAGTCAGAAGTTCAGTTCTCTACAGTGATTCACGGGAAAATAAAATACCTCTGAGTACTTAGAAAACCCTGGGCGGAATTGATATACGTAAAACCTCACCAGGTACCAGGTCCTAAGCCAGAAAAGGGCTCCTTCATTCCTATGGCTCCTCCTTTCCTGTCTCTAAACAACTGGGGTGTGTGTGTGTGTCTGTCTGTCTGTCTGTCTGTCTCCCGGGATCCTGTCCCTTAGACATCCCTTGAGCTTTCATCCCACTTCCTCTACAAAAAGATGCAAACAAACTTTGCACTCGGTCTCTTCTTCCTCCTGTCCAGAACGTGGAAAAATTAAACTTTTTGACTGTGGCTTGAGTGATTCTGGGATTTGCAGTCCAAACCTTTTTCGAGCTGTCCTCTTGCTGTACTCCGAACAGAAATGGCATTGCGGCCGTCCATGTATAGCCTCCACCTCCGCCCATTTGCCTCTCCAACTTGCATCATTTGTTTTTGTTAGGTTCTTAACAAGCACTTCATATTGTGCCCCATGGGAATGTTGTATGCCTTTGGCGAATGCCCAGATCTGATAGTGACACAAGCCTGCATTGTCGTGCGTCTTGGGATCAGGAAGAGATTAGAAATGAAAACGGCAGCTCATTTCTTTTCATTTTCCTCTTGAAATAGTTCTCTAGGTATTGCCTCCTTCATTGCTGTCAGGGTCAAAGGTATAATGCAGCCCAATTTCCTGCTGGGTAGGAAGTACCAACATCCTGACTTTATGACTGCCAGTGTTAATCAAGTTCAGTGCTGGCAATTTTACTTTGCATTCAGTCAGTCTGTGTGATTATAAACATTGGGGCAGCTTCTGTGTGGTGTATATCTGCATTGCAGCTTCCTTGATTTCAGCCAACGAATTTCCCTATTTTTCCCCTTCCTAACAATCAGATCTTGTACTTGGATCAAGATTTTAAAAAATATGTGAAAATAGATTGGAAAATACATAACCAAAGTGCACTACACTTTATGTCAAAACCTCTTTAGTTTCCAACAAGAAAACCCAAAAATGACATTACATTAAAATTTTAAGTTGCTATTTTTAATGGATACAAAGAAACCCAACAGCTACCTTTTATGAAATGTATTCCTTGATGAACTTGTGAGCCCCACCAGCCCTGACTTGGTTTGCAAGACATCCCTCTTCCATCCTTGATCCATACACTTCAGTCCAATGGGTTGAAACAAAACAGGGTCTTTTGAAGTTGACGGGGGTGAACAAGGGTTGGATCTATACCCAGTCCTGGTTCCTTGGCCCCAGATCTGGGACTTCCTTGCCTTCGGGCCACTCCTCCTAGTGAGGGTCAGTAGGTCCACAGGGAGGGCAGGCGTGGGAAGAATAGTCCTTCTGGCAACTGCACGGACCCCAGTTCTCAGAATTTTCCCCACCACCACCACCGTTCTCCTTGCTCCTCCTTCCTGCACCCATGTTGGCTCTGCATGGGGTGTATGTCCCTCCACTTTCCTTGCAGCCTGCCTCTTACATACAGCTCAGTAGGATGGGCAGTAACGAAGCTTGGGGGTGTTTATGTTTTTCTTCTTCTCCCTTGGGGACCCTTAACTGAACCAAAACTCCTCTCCAGGGGTCTTCTTTATAAATCAGGCTTCTGACTTTTCTCCAGGGGAGTCCTCTGACCCGTAAGTCCCAGACCAATACTCTAGGGCAGCGATGGCAAACCTAGGGCACGCATGCCACAGCGGGCATGCAGAGCCCTCTCTGCGGGCACACGAGCCATAAGTCACTGGATCACTACTCCTCCCCAGCAGCCAAACCTGAGGAGACAGCTGCAGCTGCAGTGCTAGCGCCCTGACAGGCGGCAGGCCAGGATCCGGAGCAGCTGGCGCTGGTGGTGGCGGGGTTGGGCACGACTGGAGGCGGATCCAGAGTGGGGTCTGGAGGCACCTCCGTGCCCGGGACTCCTGCTTCCGGCTGCCTGCTGGGTTTATTTATTTATTTATTTATTTATTTATTTATTTATTTATTTATTATTTTTATTATTATTATTAATTATAATAATAATAATAATAATAATAATAATAATAATAATAATAATAATAATTATTATTATTATTATTATTATTATTATTAATATTATTATTATTATTATTATTTTGGCAGTTTGGGCACTCAGGCTCAAAAAGGTTCCCCATCACTGCTCTAGGGCATCTCCCCATTCATTCATCTTTCTCAGGGTCCTTCTCCTCCCAGTCCTCCATGGGCTCCTGGCTCTGCAACTCCCATTTCCTAGAGCCACCTTGTCCTTCTTCCCTGGAACTTGCCTCTGGGTCTTTCCCAGTAAGTTTCCCTGGGGGCGCCTCCTCCTCCTCAGGTCTCCCTCCTTTCCCCTGGGTCAGTCTGATCCCCTGCTTCCTTTTTCTTAGGTAAAGGTTCTCCTTGACAAATGTCCAGTCGTGTCCGACTCTAGGGGGCGGTGCTCATCCCCGTTTCCAAGCCATAGAGCCAGCGTTTGTCCGAAGACAGTTTCCGTGGTCACGTGGCCAGCGCGACTAGACACGGAACGCCGTTACCTTCCCACCGTGGTGGTACCTATTTATCTACTCGCATTTTTACATGCTTTCGAACTGCTAGGTTGGCAGGAGCTGGGACAAGCGACGGGAGCTCACTCCGTCGCGTGGATTCGATCTTACGACTGCTGGTCTTCCGACCTTGCAGCACAGAGACTTCTGCGGTTTAACCCGCAGCGCCACCACGTCCCACAAACTTTTTCTTAGGTGCCTCTTTTTTCTCCCCACTCCCTAGCATCAGGGCAGCTTTTATATCTGCTGTGCCCCAGGGGCAAAACCAACTCCTTCCTCTCTCTTACAGGGCACCCTCCAATCCCCAGGGCTGACATGACTATACAGACCTCTGCCTGTATCCCACATTCCTGGGAGGAACACATGGTGGTGTGTCCTTCCTCTGCTGCTTGTGTGAGAGACCCTGTGGTGGACTGTGGTGGTGGTGGTTTGTTGTGCAGATCCTGCATTGGAACTCGTGTCCTTCTCCTCCTGACAGGACCAAAAATCATTTCATGTAAATTCCTACTGCCTGAATGCCTGCTTTTTTTTAAAAAAAAGAATATGCCAATAATAGGTAATTTGTGTACTAAAAAGGGATTGTAATTAAAAAAGCCCTTGACAGTTAATGAAAAATGGAGAGTGGTTTTCCATAATAGAAGTGGAACTCTAACTTAATTAACAGATAGCTTTACAGTTTAAAAAGTGCTCATTTAAGTCATTCAGCAAAATCTGGGTTTTTGGGTTGGTTGGTCATCAACGGAGCAGATCGCTCCGTTGACAGAACAAACAAACCTTTCTCTGAAAAATTAGAACCTATGACCAGAGAAAATCAAGTGAGTCCACATGGGCTAAAGAATCATTTCTTTCTCAGTAAATGCTGGATATTACATAAAAACCATCTCACCTTCAGATATCTGTTGCCAAAGCCCAGAGTGCCACTAAATTTGATCTTCACCTTTTCTGATATGGGCCTTTCCAGTTTCTGGGTAATTTTACTCCGAGTCAATGCTGAAGCCGTGTGCTTTGAAAAAAGACCATGGAGAATTCACTGCCTAGTATCCACTTGATTGCAGAAACAAAATTTGTAGACTCTCCTAAGATATAAAATCTCATACCACACATGCCTGATTGGTTCTTCAAGTTTAAGTCTCTGTTCTAGAACGTTCAACTGTAGATTCTGTGGTTTCAGCATCTTGCCCAACCGTTTGTGACACTTGTTTTTGTTTCTCCTGACTTGACACTAAACACTTTGTTTGATTAAGAATATTGTAGATATTCAAATGCACCTCTTTTAATGGTATTTTGGTAGTCTATTAACCGCATTATCCATCCCTGATTTTGGATTGGTGTTTATGGATCGCATGAGCTGGATGGCTTTTTAAAAAAATGTATTTACTCTTGAGGAGGGGGGAAGGGGATAGACAACTTTTGGTAGGGCTCATGGCCAGCCCTCCCTCCCCCAAGGGCTGCAGCAGGACTAGAAATGTCCAAAAATTTGGGAGGGGGTTGAAACAGGAAGATTGGTTTTGTGAATCTTCTTGGCCTGAAGACCTATGAGAGTTATTCCCAAATTGTGCATTGCGGCAGTCTGGGGCACTGCCAAGCCCAGTGAGGAGTGTCACGGAATCCTTGGAAGTATAGTAAGACTTCACATTCATTCATTCATTCATTCATTCATTCATTCATTCATTCATTTATTTATTTGTATCCCGCCCATTTAGATAGCGTCTACTCTGGGCGGCTCACAATAAAATGGAATAAAAACAATCAAATAATATCAATTTAACAACAGTAAGATTATCATTCAAGATGGAAAAAAGGGATAAGGGAAAAAAGGAATAAATCAAATGGTGACCAGAGGGAAGGCCTGCCTAAATAGCCAGGTCTTAAGTTGGCTCTTGAAAATACCCAGCGAAGGGGCCAAGTGGATCTCGGAGGGGAGATTATTCCAAAGGCGGGGGGCATCTGCAGAGAATTCGTTCTAAGCCGCCCTCCCCCCGCTGGCAGATGCTGAAATGGGTTCTCTTGAGGACAAAGACAGGGTGAAAATATTTTAAATAAATAAAATGTAAATAAATAAATTGTGGATTATAGTGAATGCTGTACGTACATAGATAGTCTCTGGCTCTCTCTAGTGGCCAGTTCTTGTAATGACATCGCAGAAATATATTTCTCCAGTAAATGCTATACATGGCATGGTCTCCGGTTTCCTCTAGTGACCAGTTCTGGTAACTTCATTAGAAATATATATTTGTGGGGATTTTTCTTTTAATATTTTTAATATTTTCAGACTGTGGGTAAGTGAATCAGCAGATACTGATCCCTCAGATATGGGGGTCCTACTTGTACCACTCAGGCTGGGCTTCCCCCCACCCTTCTCTCCCCACCCAAAATATTGTATGAAGGGAGCTGCAACCAATAAGTCAAGGGAGCCATGAAACAAAAGTTTGGGAACCATTGACCTATGGGATGCTCCTTGATGTCTCCCCACATCAAGGAGCAGCTCATAGGTCAGTGGTTCCCAAGGGCTCACATGCCCTCTATAGACGGCACTTTGTCAATCCCTGCTGTAGGGACCCAGCCTGCGGTGGGACCTTCACACAGGGCCTTTTTCCTGTGTTAACCTTTGCCCCATTGTATACTCTATATCCATATCAGGGGATCCACACCTGGGGTTGATATTATCAAAAAGTGTCTGGTTTTTTAAAACAACAACAACAACAAAATTTCTGCTCCTACCTGGCAGCCATAATCTGCAGTTTGCAAGTCCTGCATGCTATTTCATTCAAATTCATGTTCTTTTTCCCCCCTCCTAGGTACTTGGAGAGAATGAGAAGCATTGGAAGCCAGTGATTGTTGTACTGACAGAGAAGGACCTCTTGATGTATGAGAACATGCCACGGATCAAGGAAGCTTGGTTTAGTCCTCTTCATTCCTATCCTTTACTGGCTACCAGGTGCCTTCTTTTTAGAGAATATATTTCTTTCCAAAGACATCATAAATTTATTATTATTTATTCCTTTCAGCATATTTTAATCCCAGTTCCTTCCCCTAAACTTCTAATGGGGCTTATGAAGATTAGTAGTAAGGTAGTCCCTGTCAAAAGAGTGGCGGTCTAGAAGATACAATACACATAATAACCCAAACAGAACATAGCCCAGTATTCAAAGTCTGCATAGCACAATTATCTGCATGTCTTGGATTGCACTACTGTGCAAAGAGATCACTCATTGGGACCTTCAGGACGCTGATGCCTACAGTACAACTGCTTAGGAATCCAGTAGGGCTCACATTTAGAATACACTCACAAAAAGGGCAGCCTCTTGCATAATCAAGTGAGAGAAACACGTATTTATCATATGACCTTTCTCCAGCCAAGAAAATTGAGTGTGACCAAGAAAGCACAAAGGCTTTTACAATTGGAATTGAGTGAGCTTAACCCAATGCACTCCTGGCTATTGTCATTCATTAAGGCATAAATTCTTAAAATTTGCAGTCATACAAAATTCGTAGAGTAATCCGATTCTTCGAAAAAGGATCCACATTGGCTTAAGGAACTCTCTACTGAAGGACTATTGATTTTATAAATATGTATGAAACATTAACCCTCCATTAGTGAATAAATTGACTTCTGTTCATTTATCAGACACCTGAATTTTTTGAGTTGACATACTCTTCAAGGTGAAACCTAAACCCCTCATGTACTCCAATAGCAAGCACAAATAGACTATTACTATTCCATTTTGGAGCAATTCCTAAAAGTGATACCAACAATAAAACCTTTCTTGTGAGGCAGCTTACCTGAGATACCTGTCAAAAACCCCTTTCAGGATAACGCAGAAATGATTTGGATTGAAATTGTAACATATTGTTTTACTTATTCAGTGTACATTTTGAGAAAGTTGTTTTACCCATTTTTCTATAAGTGCAGACGGTGGACTCAGTGCAGAAATCTTGAGTCATATAAAACAACGTGGTTGGTAGGCCATAGCCTGGAAGAGTCATCAAACAATATGTAGTAGATTAACACTAATGCCACAGAAGTCCAGGCTTCATTGACTTTAACTGCTTGAAGGCCTGGAATGATCTTAAGATTGTATATTCTAAGACTGAGAAGCAACGTTAATGAAACTGAATTAGATAAGAATTAAACACTGTCCAAGTGCATACCATACTACAAATGGGTTTGTAGCCCTTTCATGAAAACAGCAAAGATGGGCCAGCCTAGCCTCCTGTGGGAGAGAGTTCCAAAGTTTGGGGAGCAGCAGCGCGGAAGGCCCCTCCTGTGTATTCCCCAAATGCACCTGTGAAGGTGGTGGGACTGAGAGAAAGCCCTCTATCTCCTGATGATCTTAACACTCAAGCAGGCTCATAAAGGGAGATGCAGTCCTTGCTTGAGCCCAAGCCATTTAGGGCTTTATAAGTTAGAACCAACACCTTGAATTCAGCCCTGAAGCTGATCGGCAGCCAGTGGAGCTCCTGTAACAAGGAGGGGTTAAGTGATCCCTGTAACCGTCCCCAATCAGCAATCTAACTTGCTGTGATGTCAACCCATGAATTAAAATTCATGGGATTTATGGGCGCACATGACTGCTTTGGTTCATCCATGGAGGGCCTGCTTTTTATAAGTCTTCCCAGCTCATTGGAGTCCCTAAGCAGCATTGCCACAGAACTTGACTCCATGGTGCCTCTGAAGTATGGTCGGTATAAATGGGGCAGCTGTGTTTGTGCTGAAGCGATGGCATGAGTTCATACTTTGCCAACTTCTTGGAGGCAGTGAGACAGACTTGCCAACTGCCCTGAATTCCTAACCCAACCACTTCTGCTCCTACGTAATGGTCATAATGTGTATGGAAGATGCTTTCAGGATAGTAACACTACATATTCAGAACAAGTGGAACCAGCAAAAAAAATGTAGTGTGGGTTGTATTATCCTTCTCAATATGCCGGCAAGCCAGATATGCCTCCTGCCACGATAGTCCATTTCACACACCCACCACACACCCTGCTCTTCTACTTCATTCCTCAAATGGATGTTCAGCATTCTGTACTCAGTCCTGATCAAGATTTTTATCAACTCTTTCAGTTTTTTCTCACTCCTCCTCCCACTCCATCTGCAATTCTTTCAGTTTTCCCAGGGAAGTTCTTTTCTGGTTTGGCTCTGTAGCCTTCATAACAGAGTGCTCGTGTTTGCTGTTAGTATCTGAATATCTTTGACCAAGCACAGGTGTAACTGATTAAATATATTAATACAGTATTCAGTGCCTAAGAAGGCAAATAAGTACATATATCGATGCAGTTTGTTTATTTTGCATACTAAATGATAATGTGCAAAGTTAGGTATTTTGGATAGAGGAGTTCTAGAATTTTGTCTTGGCCACCCTCTTTGGGTATAAGGTCTCCTTTCCAACAGTTCATAAATATAACTTCTTCAGACAATAATCTGCAGAATCCCCCAGCTTGTAGTGGGGGAACAGTAGAAGCCAAAAAGATTAAAAAATCTGGCTTCCATTTTTGATCAACGTGTTTTTCTCTGTCATTGCATGCTGTAGAATATGGTCTGATTTAAAAGAGATGTTACACTTTTCACAGCATGCTGGGATACGTAGTTAATAATAGGGTTTTTGAGGTTTGTGAGATTTTCAAGGAATGGTTTACCATTGCCACTCTTGCAGTTAGGTTCCACAACAGAAGAGATTTGAACCCAGATCTCCAGAGTTGTAGGCCAACACTTCATCCATTATACTGTGTTGGCTCTTACAGTGATAGTTATAAAAGAGAAGGGGAGGAATTCTCTATTTGCTGTCTCTGCATATTTCATATATGCCTACAAACATTTGCATCTTCAGATTGTACTCTCTGTGTGCCTGTGTTGCTTTTGGAACAAACTTTTGCTGTTCGATTCTGTAACGGCCTTTCAATGTGTAAATAGCTGAACTTCAAAGCATTAGACTTGTTGTTACAGTTCTCTTTCTGGAATGAACACTGTTGGCACCGTACATTGCCAAGCCCTCCAGAAATATTCCTAGCACTGAATCTTCCTTTCTGACTCCTGCTACATGCTCTTTGCTCAGCTAGCTGTTTCTTTCGCAGACACATGCTCTTGATAAGGAAGATATTTTCCAGTGGGATAGGAAAACATTGGAGGAACAGCTGACTACAATAGAGAAAGAGTGTCAGGAAGGAAGAGAAAGAGGAAAGCAGAGGGGCTGGAAGACATGTGCTAAGCTCCAGGGTGGATGGAGAATTGTGTATAAGAAAATAAGAACATAAGAAGAACCCTGCTGAATCAGGCCAAGGGCCCATCTAGTCCAGCTTCCTGAATCTCACAGTGGCCCCACCAGATGCCTCTGCGAGCACATGAGACAACTGGATACCTGTCTCCTGATACCCCTCCCCTGCATCTGGCATTTGGTGGTACCTTCCTTCTAAGCCTGGAGATTGTACATCACCATCCTGGCTTGTAACCTTCGTTGGACTTTTCCTCCAGGAATCTGTCCCATCCCCTTTTAAAGGCATCTAGGCCAGATGCCATCACCACATCCTGTGGCAAGGAGTTCCAGGTAGACTCCAGAACTATGTTTATTTGTTTGTTTGTTTGTTTGTTTGTTTTCTCCACATTCTAAAAATATTGAAAATATATGTTATGAAAATACTCCCAACCCTACAACATATCCTATTTGTTGCAGTACTGAAGAAATTTTCTGGAGGGACTGTAGCTATCACAATCCCAGCCAAAGCCTACTGAGTTCCTTTACTTCATGAGGTCTGATATCTCCAAGGCACCCCGCATCATCCCAGGCAGTTAAAAAAAAAAAAAACCACAATACAATCTAACAATGCCTGACAATTCTCCAGTCTCCCTCAACACTCAAAATCTTTATCTGCAGCAGGCCAGCACCACCAGTATTGCCCTACCTAATGATAGAGCCAGCCCTGAGATGTGTGTAGTACTGTTGCATGGAGAACCAATGAAACACTAGCTGTTGACATGAGGCACAACTTGTTGCCAAGGTTCTACCATCAACCCAACATCTGAGTCTTGGGTGGACTATGATGCACTCTCATGTTACTAGCTACGCATAGTGATAACTTCCAGGCTGTCACTAAGCAAACCATTGCTTGCATATTTGTGGAGGATCAGTCTGGAGAGAGCCTCAGCATTGGCTTGCCAAGATCTCCCCTGCCAACGCACATTGGATTCCTGTACTGTGAGAAAGCAGAAGAAGAAATAAGTGTCCTTATGTCATGATTTTGGCAAGCCTATATTTAATGTTACGGAGACGTTCAGCCACAATAGCTTGTACACATGTGATATTGTTGGTTTTTATTTAAACCTAGTATCCTGATTTAGAACCAGTTTAGTGTAGTGAATGGAATGTTTGTTTGTTTGTTTGTTTGTTTGTTTGTTTGAAAGGACCCAAAGCAGCTTGCATTATTAAAATACTATATTAAAGCTAACAACAATGAGTATACAAATACTAAAACGGATCAAACAAATACTATATAGAAAACATAAGCAACACCAAAACACATTCAAAGCGGTAAGGTGCAACAATCAATTTAAAAACCCTACTCAGGCAGCCAGTCACTCAGGGAAAGCCTGCCTGAAGAGAAAGGTCTTCGCCTGCTTGTGGAAGGAGAGCAAAGAAGGGGCCAGTCTGGCCTCCTGTGGGAGGGAGTTCCAAAATCTGGGAGCAACAATAGAGAAGGCCCTCTCCTTTGTACCCACCAAACACATTTGTGAAGGTGGCAGGATGGAGAGAAAGGGCTCTCCTGATGATCTTAATACTCAAGCAGGCTCATAAAGGGAGATGTGATCCTTGAGATAGCTAGGGCCCAAGCCATTTAGGGCTTTATGGTTTGGAATCAACACCTTGAATTCAGCCCAGAGATGGATCAGCAGCCTGTGAAGCTGCTGCAACAGGCGGGTTATGTGATCCCTGTAACCAACCCCAGTCAGCAATACAGCTGCTGTGTTTTGGACCCACTGAAGTTTTCTGACACTTTCCATAGGCAGCCCCACATAGTCTGCATTACAGTAATCCAGCCGGGATGTCACTAAGGCATCTGCCACCTCGGCCAGATCAGACCTCTGCAGGAATGGGTGCAGCTGGTGCACTAGTTTTAATCGATTCAAATCCCAACTCAGCCATGGGAACTCACTGAGAGATGATACTGGTAAAACTACTTAAACATTTCACATACATTGAAAACACTATTAGGGTTGCTGTAATTTGTATTTGACTTGATAGCACTTGACATACACATCTGGTTTGGTGAGTGCGATCATCCTGGAAGCAAAACCTGCTGCTCTGGTCTTCCTCTGAAACACATTACCGTACCTCCTATGATTTCATTTCATCCTGCTGGTAATTCGGGATGGGAATATTGCCCTTAAGCATCCCCTTTTGCCTTTGTATTGAAGACATTAAAATTTTTAAATAGATGTGCATGCTCTTGTTTCCAGCTGAAACTGGGATTTTTTTCCTCACTTAAAACAAGGTGCATGACTTTTTTTTGGCAATACTTCTAGTTCTCCAGCCCCCAGATGCTCTTCAGTTTGGAATTTTACAACCTCACATGCTGCCTGTAGTTTGTTTGGCCAGGGTGACTGCCAGTCTATCCAGCACTAACCAATCGTTCGTTCCAACCTCTGAATTCAAAGACAGCCCCTGCTTTACTGAGAGTTCTTTTTCCCTCTCATCTGTTGAAGTTAGTTGCTTGTTTGTCAGTTGGTTTGTTTAGTTTGCTGTTCCCAATTGTAAGTAATGAAACATTTTAATCCTTTGTACTGCTAATGTCTCAAAGTGTGTTTTGGAGACTGTAAGTGCCAGTTAATGAGAAAGGGACGGACTATCTGTGAACTTGAAACTATTCTCCTCTGTGAGTCTTTGTACTTCTACTATGTATTAAAAGGAGAAATTTAACCAGAAATTCAAAACTGTGCAACATGCACTCCTGCAGTAAAATCTGTTCATTGTGCCCCTCAAGTGCCCCACAATGGACAAAGAAACTTCAGAGCCCCCTATTGTATTTAGGCTACCGGAAGCTGTTCTCTCCATTTCTCTAGGATCTTCTCAGCCCCTAATTATGTGAAAAATAACCCACAATTCACCTTGTTTGGACTGGTATTATTGCTGTTACTAGGAATAAGTTCAGCAGCCCCAGTGTGATGGGGTGGTGCAGCAATCAATATGTTTTCATTCTGAAACATAAACAGAGCAGTAAAATAAAATGTACACATTGAATTTTCTTCAGCATTATTGAGCTCATTTCCTTACCATAATCTTTCATAGAGTGTGGTCTTCTTTAGAACCACCATGGGCGATTTTGCCAAAACTACAGGTGACTGGACACCTACCTCTGGTTTCCTGAAAACATTCTTTTGGATCAGAACCAAGCATGAGGTGCACATGCCTTATTCAAACAGAATGTCTTGTTTCCTGGTGGTCTCCAGGAAGCCTGATTCTCAGTTCTTTTAGATGCAGGTTTGGAGGGCCATGGTAGGTTTCTGGGGGCTGCAAGATCAGGCAGAGTTGATCTCCCAAGAGCAGTCTGAGTGACAGTATGTGGTAACATTGGGGACTCTGCAGCCAGCTGATGAAGCGAGCAAACTAGGATGGGTTTGTGTGTCCAGGGCATGCAGTTGTATTTTTTTGATAGCAGGAGAGTTCTTTTAGGACAACTGATCAGGGGGGAACAATTCCATCACCACAAGCATGTGCCTCTTTGCAGCAGAGAGAGTACCTGTGTGCACGCACAACCACATAGTGTAATACTTTACATACCGTTTACATGTAGAGATTCCTCTTTAGGCAATCCATTCCACCAGCACACAGTGTGTAGAAATAAGCCTTTAGAGCAGAACCGATAGATAGATAGATAGATAGATAGATAGATAGATAGATAGATAGATAGATAGATAGATAGATAGATAGATAGATAGATAGATAGATAGATAGATATGGAGGTATATATATCTGTATAGCCTCCAAAGGCTTTCCCCGAGAGCCATTCATGGTTTCTGACACTTCTTCTAATAATGCTTCTCTTTCTGAATGAGTTACACATGGATGTAGAAGCCTCAGTTCTCATCTTTGCACGGACGTGTCCCTGTCTAGTTTAAGAACGGTGGATCTAGAAGTCCCTTTTTAACCTGCCCACCAAAATAAAGTTTGGTCGGGGTGGGGATATCCGGCTATCCTGTGCCCTCTGCTGGCACATGCTGGTGCTGGCATGCACACCTCAGTTTATGGTCAGGGATATTTCATCTGGGTAACCTTGAGATGAACTCTGAGCGAAAGCTGAGGCCTCTGCCTAGCGCACAGTTCTCCAGTTCCCTGTCCTTCACCCGTTTGCCACTGACCTCCAGATGGACTCGGTTTCCTTAATGGTTACACAAACACACATGCAAGTCAGTTCCGGCTTTCTCTTATCGTGTTAAGCCTGTGGGGCCAGTATTGTAACTACTTTTTCTTATCCTCTGAGTATATAATCATGTTTTTCATTGAATTGGCTAGTTCTGAGGTGCTGATCTACAAAGTTTTTCCTGATATCTGGCTCCAGGTAACTTGAGCCCATTATCCTGCACTCTGGGACGACTTGAGAACAGATCCTGCCCCTCCTCTGTATAACTACCTTTCAAGTATTTGAAAAGTGCTGTCATATCTCCCCTCTGTCTTGTTTTCTCAAAGCTAAAGATGCCCAGTTCTTTCAGTCTTTCCTCACAGGGCTTGGTTTCCAATTTGTCTAAATCCCTCTTTAAAAGTGTGGTGTCCAGAACTGGGCACAGTACTCAAGATTAGGCCTATCCAGTGCCAAATAGAAGGGAACTAGTATTTCATGGGATTTGGAGACAATACAGAGTATTACTGGTATTACTGAATCAAGTACACCCATCTTGTAACTGTATGTTGGAGGGGTGGCGGTTTTCCCCCTAGGTATAGAACTTTGCATTTATCCCTGTTAAATTTCATTATTTTGTTTTCAGTCCAGTGCTTGAGCCTATCAAGAACTTTTTGAATTGTGTTTCTATCTTCCAGGGCGTTAACTGTCCCACCCAATTTTGTGTCATCTGCGAATTTGACAGGCATTCCCTTAACTCTCGCATCGAAGCCTGGGGCTGAGTCTCATGATACCCCACTTGTTACCTCCTCCCAGTTTGACAAAGAAGCATTAATAAGCATTCTCTGAGTATGATTCTGTAACTGTATCCACCTGATAATTGCTTTATCCAGCCCACACCTAGTTAGCTTGCTAATCAGAAGATTATGGGGCACTTTGTCAAAAGCTTTGCTGAAGTCAAGATATATTATGTCTACAGCATTCCCACCATCTACCAAGGAGGTTACCTGATCAAAAAAATGAGCTAAGATTAGTCTGGCAAGATTTGTTTGTTTCCCATACTCCTGGCATTCGTATAGAGACATCAGAGACTGTGTGATTTGTGTCCAGCTTGCCAGCATGCATTTTTATGAAGGTTATTATTGGGCCCGGCTAGAGTTGCTTGGTCTGTTCCTCTTATTGTGCATAAGCCTTGATTTATCTTTACCTCTGAGCTTGTGTCTCCTCTTCCAATTCAGTTTAAAGCCCTCCTAATGAAGGGCTTTTGATACTTTTGATCAGTTAACATATTTTGGCAGATGAAACCTACACATGCCGAATTGACAGAACCATCTTTAAATTAAACCACTCTTCAAAAGCTGAGGGAAGCATCTTTCCTTACAGCCCTAATTAATCCTGTCAGTAGCAACTTCTAAGTTCACTGTTGCTCCAGGAAATGTCCCAGTTTCTCACTCCATTGTTTCACCACTTCTAGATAGTACACTAGCTTTTGTAATGAAACCTAGAATAATCTGTCTTCTACAGACAATCACATCTTGTCTGCCTGATGCAACCTCCGACTTCGATACTAACAGAAAATATCTCATGCATCTTTGCCATAGTTTTTAATCAGGCCAGTAAACCAAGAAAATTGTACAGTCTTTTTTTTAATGAAACAAATGTTTTTATTGCTGAACAAATTGTAGAATTTCGGAATATCCCTGTATCTCATAGTTCCCAGCTGTTACTAGTTTTACATTATTTTTGGACTGCCAGTTATGACCTTGAGTATTCACACTTTCTGAATTTTCATACTTATTGCTCTAGATTGTTGTGCTTCTTTCATTTCATCTCCTTCTTGCATCTTGGATCTTCTGCATTTGTACCTGCTTAGCTAGTCAACTCACAGCAAATAAGATGTATCTGTTGATTTGAAGTAGAGGTGTAAAGATTTCTGCTTTTAAACTACAACTCCCAGAAACCCATAGTGCCTGGGGAATTCTGAGAACTGTAATCCAAAAACACAACTTTGCATACTTTTGGTTATAACAAACAGTAGATCTTATGTGTTTCACAGAAACACGTAGAGTAGGAAGAAGGAATAGGTGGCCCGCCAGATGTTCTTAGACTTCAGCTGTTGTCAGCTCTCACCACTGGTTCTGCTAGTTGCAACTGATGGGAATTATGGTCTCACAACATGTGGAGGCTATATGTTCTCCACACCTGGCATAGGTCTTTTAGCAAACAAGAAAGAAACATCTTTTTATTGTTACAACTCTATCATTGGTTATGTAGCTTATCATAAATATAGAAAAAATATGAATTATATAATTTGTATAAGCCAAATATCAGAATAACTAAACTAAATATATCATAACACCACCAACAACAGTAACAACAACAAACATGCCTTTTAGAAATTGGAATGCCATCAACAAGCACCCTCAGAAATGCAGAAAATACAAAAATGGCAAAGTACCAAACATTTAGGGAAGAAATTTAAAGAATTTGGAAGCATGATCAGGCTAGCTTCCTCTCTAGACTAATTTCAGCAACTGGAGCCATTCCAGAATCTTAGATTACCAGTTTGAAACAAGTGCCAATATCTGTTAATTTCTTCCTGAAATGCAAACATCAGTAATTTTGCAAACATATCATCTCACCCGAAGACCTTTAGGACTTGACGCCTAATATTTAGGCTTGAGTCTTTGGTCCTCCCTCAAACACCAGCAATGCTGAGAAATAAGAAGTATAGTAGTAATAAGCAAATTTCAGCTGTTCTGTTAATATTTATTAATATCCTAGACTGAATAAGAAACACATATGGATTTACATCTTCGTGATTTCAATATACAGTAGAACCTCCCTATCCGCTGGATCAGCATTCACAGATTCACTTACCTACTGCCTGAAAATATTAAATTAAAAAAAACCACAGTGTATTTATCAGAACTAGCCACTAGAGGGAGGTAGAGGCAATGCTATGTATAGCATTTGCTACTTCCACGTTTTTCAGTGGTGGTGGGGCTTGGAACTCATCTCCCCTGGATACCATGGATCTATACAAACCGTTTGTTCTGTAACGTTTATTGTTGTGCTGCCTATCTGCTCAAACTCTTATTAAATTGATTAGTTTCCCCAGATAGGTTAGATTCCATGCTATATATAACCATTCCCCAGGAGGTAGAGTTGAACTTTCCCCCGCAATTACAGTAGCACCCCTGTATCTGTGGGATCAGAATCCGCAATTTTAAAGCAAAAGCAAAGAATTTCACTTATTCATGGCCTGAAAATATTAAAAGAAAAAAAAATCCAAATTTTTTTTTTCACAACCAACCACTAGAGGGAGCGAGAGACTGTGCTATGAATAATTGTTAGTGAAGAATAAATAGCATGGACTCCCTCTAGTGGCCACTTCTGGTAATGTATGTAAAGATATTTTTTTCTTAGGCTTTTTTTCTTTTACCATGATAGATAGATAGATAGATAGATAGATAGATAGATAGATAGATAGATAGATAGATAGATAGATAGATAGATAGATAGATTTCACTATTATCCACGATTTTCAATATCCATGGGGGTTTGGAACCACTCTCCAGCAGATATTAGGATGCAAATTGGGCTCCTCAGGGAAGGCCCATGTTGCCCTCAGCCCATCCTTCGTCTCTCCCTGCTGTAGAGGAAGATTGATGGTGGTGGGTAAGGTGTTTTTCGGGGGGGAAACCTGTTCTCCCATCATCTGTTGCTACCTGGTTCTTTTTAAGTTTCCAGGGACTGAGTCTGGGTCCTAATACATACCAGTCATGTTCTCTGCCACTAAGGGTTTCCACTAAACTTCCTAATGGTCGTTTCTTGTTCCATTCCCTTACCTTCAGGTTGGTGCATTCAGGGCCAGGGAAGGGCTCCCCAGTGTCCGGAATGGATTTGTCCTTTGCTACTCGTACAGGCACACGGCAAGGGATCGAAAGCCACCTCTTCAGGACAGAGACGAGCCGAGACCTCTCACTGTGGACGCGAAGCATAGTTCAAGGTTGCCACAATGCAGCAGAGCTCTCCACAGAAATCACAACTGGTGAGTGCTTCACTAATCAGGCAACTTTGCAGTTAGAAGGCAATAAGACATCAGCTCTCTAGACAGACATTCTTTCCAAGCTACAGTCAAGTTGTAAACAAAGCCTGTTTACCTTCCGGTGGCCAGCCACGAAACCAAAGTAACCCATGTTAATTTGCAGAGCTGCAGAAATCTTGCAGTAGAATAAACATTAAAGAAGTGTCACTGTTTCCCATTTCTAATTGTGAAGCTAGTGTTTTGTGTAGGTTGGCTCTCGTTCTATAGCAGAGGCTTCAGTAGAGCTGTCTTCAAGAATTTCTCATGCTTCTTCAATGGAAGGCAAGTTCAGTTGGTAGTCCTTTACATGTGAAAAAGAAAGTACACCCTCTTCTAGTTTTAGTTTTTACTTACTTTTTCACACATTTTGTCTTATTTCTGTAAAATAAATCATGACACAGTGTAATATGTCATGTGTTGTTGTTCCTCTGAGGTTGTATTTACCTCATTTTCAGACCTGCTAAGGACCAGATGATTTTTATTATGTCCTGATATGTAAAACCATAGAATTCAAAGATGGTGTACTTTCTTTTTCACATGACTGTCCCTTGGAGTAAAAACAGCAAAGGGTCTTGTGGCACATTATAGACTAACCCCTAAATCCAGTTCCAGTTAGAGTAGACTTATTGAATCAATGTGAACATGGTAGCTCAGCAGTTACCTAAATTCCATTGCTTCGGTGGATGTACTTTGTTGTTATGTTCCATCAAGTCGGAACCGACTTACAGAGACCCTAATAGGGCTTTCAAGGTAAGTGACACATTTAAGGATTGGTTTTACTAGTTCCACCCTCCCAGTGAATTTCCATGGCTGAGCAGGGATTCGAACCCTGGTCTCCAGAATCCTAGTCTGTCACTCTGTCCACTACAACACACTGGGCATCTGGATGTACTTTACTTCGGATTAAAAATTGGATTTAGGCTAAGAGGTTTTATTTGACACAAGCCTTTATGGACTGCAGCTACATCAGATATATGGCTTCTTCTCTGACTAGACAGATATTAATGTCTGTGCTTGGGTGGAAGGGAGATGAAGGGGCATAGAAATGCAAAAGGATGACTATTGTGGTCATCTAATGAATAGATGTTGGGAGGTCAATGTTGTTGTTACTGTTGTTTCTAAAGTGCCCCAAATCCATGGTTTCTACCTTATTCAGTTTGCACCTACAAAAACCAGGAGTGCCGTTTGACCATCCATTATGAGCATGGATTTTCTCTTACAACTGAACCTCAAGATGGTGCCTTTCCCAAAACTATTCTACAGTTTCCCTATGAGAAGCTAAAAATGTCCTCAGATGATGGGATCCGAATGCTTTACTTAGACTTTGGAGGAAAGGAAGGTGAAATTGTAAGTTGGAATTTATTATTTTGACATGTATTTCTGGCTATGGGTTGTTATCATTTGGGGGGTGCTGATCATTTAAAAATATTTTGTTATTGGACAGTACTCCATTGGTCACCTTTTAGCAGGTACTGAGGGATTTGGAGAAAGTTTGGTAAGACAAGTTTCATGGTACAATTCCTTGTACCATGAAATTCCAGAGCACGCCAGGCCCTCCTGTCTTCCACTGCCTCCTGGAGTTGGGTCAAATTCATGCTGGTCGCTTTGATGACACTGTCCAACCATCTCGTCCTCTGTCGTCCCCTTCTCCTCTTGCCCTCACACTTTCAATTCCTAGACCTCCAGAAATAGACTAAAGTTAACATCCATGAAGTGCAAAAGAAAAAAAGAATTTTGTTTCTGGCCAGCCCAAATTCTGTATGAGGCAGATATTGTAGGAATTGTGCAATTAAAGCAAATCTGAATGTTTCCCCCTTTATTTATTGGCTGGCTCATTCCTTTATTAGCAGATAGCCACTATACAGTGTTGGAGCAATATAGAGAGAGCAGTGGTTCCCAACCTTGGGTCCCCAGATGTTCTTCAACTACAACTCCCAGAAATCCTGGCCAGCAAAGCTAGTGGTGAAGGCTTCTGGGAGTTTTAGTCCAAGAATATCTGGGCACCCATGGTTGGGAACTATTGATATAGAGGAAGTGAGCAATCAGTAGCAGAACTAAGAATCTGTGGCCAGCCAAATGTTGATGAAGTACAATCCCCATCATTCTCTAGAACTGCTAGCATCTCAGTTGCTGCTTATCTAATAGGACTTCATGACCATCCCTAGAACCATCGTATAATCTGCACACCAGTTGAATATTGTGCTTATGCTGGATGTGATCTTACTGTTGTGATACTGAGCAGTTTAAAAATACTGTAATCCGTTTAGTGGGTTGGGCCAGAAGATTTCCTTTTGTTCACAAAGATACTCCTTTTGGGAACAAGGCATCTTTGGATCCAATCTTTTCTTTTCTTTCTTTCTTTCTTTTTCTCTCTTTCATTCTTTCTTCATCTTCCTTCCTTCCTTCCTTCCCTCCCTTCCCTTCTTTTATTTATTTATTTATTTCTATTCCACCTTTCTCCCCAAAAGGACCCAAGACAGCTCTTCTGTGTGATCTTTGCATAGTGCCTCTGTCCAACTCACAATCCCTCAATTCTCTCTTTTTCAGCAACTGGATCTTCACTCTTGTCCAAAGCCGATTGTGTTCATCATTCATTCATTCCTTTCAGCCAAGATTACGAGACTTGGGTTGGTAGCATAAATACCATCTGTTCAGTTTTGCAAAGAATACAAAACGGAGCTGCCTGTTCAGTCTAAATGGCAAGTAACATTTCGGCGACACCTGGAGCTGCTAAGGACATACAATTGTTCTATGCAGAGCCTTAAGCTCTGATGGGTCAACACTCTTAGTGGGATCAGCTATGAAAAAAGAAGACACAAAAGAATACGACTTGTCAGTAAGCTTGAAAGCAGGACCATGTGTGCGACAACTAACAGATTGTGAGGGAAACACAATTGACTGCTGTAAATAAAGGCAAAAATCAAATATTGAAGGAGTAAGAGCTTAATGCCCCATGGTGGAATTTCAGATTCATAACTGTGCCTATTTAAGTGTCATAGAGCAGTGGTTTTCAATGTAGGTTCTAAGATATTCCTTAGACAATTCAGGGTTCTGTATTGAGAAAACTGGCAACGGTGGACAATCTTCCCGAAACAGAAAGCATGCCAGTTATATCCTATATTGTACTGTAATGCACAACCATAGAGGTCCATTTTAGGATACACTGTGTTGATGTGCATCAGCAGCTACCCTCAATAGATCTGGCCAGCAGTCTGTATTAACGGATAGTGTTCTAAAACACAGTCTAGAATTCTCTGTGGTATGCAGAGAAAGGGCAGGCAGATGGATGCACAGAGCAATCCTTGAGGGTTGAAAGCTGGAAAACCATTTGCAGTTAAGGGCTAAGCAGAGGGACAAGTACAGTTATCCACATAGGACTTGCTTAACAAAGCCATTAGACCCTCTGTACTATGGAAGTATTTTTCGTGTTTTCATCAAGCCATTTTTTTCCTTTCTAAGAAAGTTCCAGGAAAGTGCAATTTTCCTTACATTAATATGCCACTTGTCCCGACGATAGAGCTGGACAATGATTTGGAGTTCTACCACTTTGGCACTGTTTTCCAGTGCTTTGTAAACATCACATAAAACTGCATCATTACAAAGGCTGGGAAGGTTGGTGCCAGAGTTGCTGCAGCAAATCATTCAGCTCTAAATGGAGTGTGCCTTGGTCTGTGTGTACATGCAAAAGGGAGCCTCATATGCATTCTTAAATATCACAAAGAGTTCCCATGACATTTGGCTATGGAAGCTGCCCTGTACATTTTGGTGGTAAAAATGAAGCAAACTGTTATGAAAATTGAATTGTGCCCATGTTAATAGCTATAACATGTTGCCGGGGGGGGGGGGGGAGTATAGCTGAGATTCATGATCCGTGTTAGGGTACCGGGGTAACCATATTACTCTGTTACAGTAAAAACAGCAAAGAGAACTACAGCACCTTAACAGCTAGCAAGTGTCATTTGGCACAAGCTTTTGTTGACTGCAGGTTGTTACACTAGATGCATTTCAAAACATTATATTGGAAATGCAATCAAGGCAGCAAAAATGGAAAAACTCTTTGGGAAATTTTAAAAGGGGGAGAGAGATATTTTAAATTAATTTTAAGCTGGGGCAACCAGCGTATGGCTACCTGCACCTCTAATAATTCCAACTGTTATCTCTTCTGTAAGCAATGGTGTCCGTGCCTTATGTTGTTTGCAGCATCCTCCTAGAGACTCCAAATACTTGGGTAACTGTCCTGTCCAATTTAATGCATTTGTAGCTACGAACATGCAGGCAGCTGTGGCAATGCAGAAACGTCTAGTCACCTGCCTGCAACCAACTAGGATGTTTACCTGCTCACGTGTATTGTATGCAAACAGTCATGTTTGAGCCGTGATTTTCAAGTGCATCAACACTAAAAATCTTATTTTGTACACAGAAAGCCAGGAAATAGTTTGGAAGCTTCTTACAAATCATCCTTTTAAAGAAAAATTTGGAACAGTTATACTAAATTTTTGATATTGATGCCTTTTGATTTGCAGACAAAAAGGAAACTCAGTTGGTTTCATTTTAATAGTGTCCTATGGAAGTGAGGCAGACAGTAAATAAGGCCTATCTGATCTTTAGGGTTATTTTCGTATGTATGCTAAATTGGGGAAATAATCTTTTATATACAAGAAGAGAGCAAGCTGAATCCATGTTACTGAAATATTTACTACAGAATGTTCCTTTGGGGGCATAGCCAAAAAAAAAAAAAAAGTATGAAAGTGTTCTGCTTTCTCAGCAATAATTAAAAGGCCAAGGCTTACTAGTAACATGGAAGTTACTTAACTCTGTCTCTCGCTCTGACCTGATTTAGCCCTATCCAGGGTGCCCTCCCAATCTGTGTTTGAAGCAGACCCTGATTATGAGAAAACATGGTTAAGATTACTAACGTCTATGGTACTCACATAATTCTTAACTATCACTAGGGCAGGGCAGGGAAGAACTGGAGAGAACAAGCAAAGACAACTAGCCTTTTCACCATAGTTAAGATACTGGGAACATTAAATGTCTACCAGTTCTAGGTGCTGTAGGTTTATGTGAAACTGTCTTCCAAAAAGGGTGATGTTTGGGGCAATTGTAATAATATTCATAAAAAACAATTTACAGTGTTGTTCTTTTCTAGGGCCCTGTATACCCCTTCATTGTGCACATGGAGTTTAATAGTGTACAAGTTTCCACTTTTCACTTCAATGGAGTTAGAAGAACCAAGCTAAAGATAGATTTTTTTTCCCTATGGTAAAGTGAAGAGGTACATCTTTGCAGGCAGGGGCTTCCAATTAAGTGCATTAGAACGTCTGTGCCTGTCAGTTAAAGGACGATAGCGGGTATGCAATGCTTGACTTAAAGTACCTTTTGATAAAAACAGTTATTAAGGAACTTGCAGATTGAAAACCACAAGGAATACCAAACTTCGTGCTTTCTAACCTAGTAGGAAACATACGTTCCTCCTTCAAGGCATTGACAGTCACAAAAGGAGGGTATTTATGAATTTGAAAGACAGAATACTAAAAAAAAACCAGAATATTGTGTATTGTAGGGTAAGTCAATGTGTATGGAAATTGTACTGCACTACTTCTTTAAACACTTAAAAAAAATCACTGGAATATTATAGGTATATCTGCATTGTGAATAATCAGAATTCATCTATTAGTTATCAACTATTGAATGATGCAGTTATGTCATGTAATTTACGGTGCTCAGATTACAATATGAAGAATAAGCAAATAATTAGTTTGCAAAGATAAAAATTGTTATATATTTATAGACAAATTAAATACAGATTTTGGACGGACTCATACTTGATTGGGGTTGACAGAATGAATTATAAGAATCTACTCCAGATTTCTAAGATTTAGTTTAAAATATTTATATTTTAGAGGAAGAAGACTATATTTAATAAAATTACATTTACTGGAGTTTTTGTGAGGTGATAATTATGGGGGAAATGAATATCTCTCTATACTGTCATCACTTGCAATATTTTAACCCCACTGAAGTTTTTAAAGCTGAGCAGAGCATATGGACAACAGTTCTCTAGGGGAAGTCCACAATTGTCAAGTGGTTTACTTCACTGAAGTAACATTTATCCAGTGTTGAAAACTGTAGTAGCAATTCATGTAGTATGAAGTACCAAATTAGTGTCTTTTCCAAAGTACAAATGCGAACAGTACCTGGACTGTATAACAAGGGAATTACAGCTGAACAATTAACTGTGCTAAAACTGATTGTGTGAGGCCCAAAATGGTACAATTTGGGACAGTTATTACAGGCTTATGGCATGTGAAGAATGTTGTGTTTATTGCTAGGCTCGCAAAATGCCAGGCATTATCAGCAGAATTTGTTAGTGAAGTGCTGCATGTTGACAACCTTGAGACACGTGCTTTCTCCTCTGCCTCTAGTACAGCTGATGCTTGTAATTCTAATGTAACCAGAAATCCCTGTTGTGTCTCAACTTAGTATTTTAAATGAGGGGCAAGCATCTTGGCTGTCCAGATATTTTGGATTTCAGCTGTCACACCATTGGCTGCAGGGTTGGCGGAAGTTGTAGACCAGAAGAGCAGTAGGGCAAAAATTCCCCACCAAGGCTTAAACATCTGCTTGAGAACAAGCCAAGTCTAAACACTAAGCAGAATCTCCTTGAGTTATATTTAACCAAGACATTTAGAAGCAACATCTTCTAATTTCCTGTTCAAAGAGTGGGATCCTGTTTGAGCCAGAGCCTCAGGCACATATTGAATTAGCATTGCATCTGAACATCACATAGGCTGAAATCGTCTTGTGTATCTTAACATCCCCGGAAGGATGATGGCATTACTGGCAGGGGGAGATTTTTGATGATTAAAGACTTGCCCCTTCACTCCCACCACTTCTCCAGCTTGTAAGTGATCTGTTTCATTGGTTGGAAGCTGTGGGGGCCATGGGATAGAAAAGGGAAGCCTTTAATTACCAAAATTTCCCCCTGCCATGGGCATCATCACCCATCTGCAAGCATAAGTTAATGAAGAAGATTTTGGCCATTGATTCAATAAATAAAATAATTTACTACCTACCTTCATCTTTTGTGCAAAAAAAAAATGCAGGTTATCTATCTGTAAATGCAGTTCTTTTGAGTGGTCATTTGTGAACTCACACCTACAGGGTGATGTACCTTTGAAGCGCCAGTCTCAGAATTATCTGTCACTGATGACATTTTGGTAGAAACCCCACACCCTATGCATACTGCACATAGGCAGCTGCATCACAGCACCGTCCTTTAGTTCCCATTCCACCTAGAAAAACACAAGGGTATATCACAGGGAGGCAGGTGGGTTTTGAGGTCACAGGGAGGCAGCCTGCACTGTTTTGTGACTCACATATATGGGCAGATTACATAGCTTAGAATGTAAAGGCAGAGCACACCGTCTTGATCATTGAAGGATAGACGATAACTAAGCCCATGCAAAGGAGGCCTCTCTCTGGCCACGGACATCTAAGCAAATAATGCTGTGCATATGTGAATGAAATGGACCAAGTAGCAGCTTGACAAAGATCTTGTAGAGAAATGCCAAATGAGAAAGCAGATGGCATAGGAAATGCCAGAAGTGAATGATGGCAAAGGCTGTTTGGAACAGAGGTCTTGGCTTGCCGATAGGAGAGGTTAAGAGCTTGTAGAAACTACTTGGTAAAATACTGAAGGGAGACAGGGTGACCTTTATGACACTCCCCATAGCAAATGATGAAGAGCTAGTTGGAGAATCAGAAAGGATATATCCTAAAAAGGTGAGTGCACTCCCGACATCTAGGGAACTTACGGTATATTCCAAATTTAAGCAAAAGATGGAAAGAGGTAGAGAAAGAGATATCCTAGTTGAGATAGGAAGGTGTCATCTCTTAGGCAGAAAAAAATACTGGGTCTCAACAGTTTTGTGCCTCTATGAAAAACAAAGAATCACGGTTCAGATAGGTTGTGGTAACCAGGAAGGCCATGGGTAGCCTTATGTTTGATGTAGCCAAGGGCTCAAACGGCCAGGAAGATGACTCTGTAAACACTAGGGACAAGGACCACAGGCAAGTGACAGGTGAACACTTGTGGTATAAACAATTTTAAAACGTTTTAACTAGTAGCTGGAGGAAAAACAAGGCACTGTTTATAGACTGGTACACCAATGTGGCAGCCTTGGCAACAGAAGCATGACTACTCTTATTACTTAAGTTGGAGAAGGAAATGCAGAGCCATCAAAGCCAAGGCTGAAGTTGCAGGAATGTCAAGAAGGGGCAGGGTACCTTCTGATGATGGATATTTAAAGAAACAAAGGATTTTTGTAACATGAGGCAGACTGATACACATTTGTGAACAGAATAACATCTAGTAAAGGACAAGCTATCTACAAAATTCTTTCACTCGAATCCTGTTTTGCATCATATAGTATATTTTTCCTCTGCTGTAGCATTCCTCAGTGTGGATCATGGGGACTGATCTGTGAATAAGAGGTTGATTGTAACTTTTAAAGGAAGGGTGTTTCTTTTCATGACCTTTCGATTTATTCCAGATTTAAGGTTATTCAATAAAAGTGACAGGTCCTCGCAGGAATTTGTTACAATATACAAGAACATTTTCCCATCTTGTAAAACTTTAATGGTTTAGTATCTTAATCCGTACAGACTTGAGATTCTTTTAAATCAGACAGTCTAACTGTACAAACCATACATACACAAAGAAGATTTATTTTTATACAATAGGACATAATAAATATGATATATACAAAAAGTCTCTCGCTTAAAAGTAATAATGCAGATTTTACTACATGTTGATTTTAGGCACTTGCATTATTACTAATAAGGCACTCCAAGCTGTCCATTTAATGTACTGAGCTTACTCAAAAAAAGGCTCCGCAGAACGTCAAGGTCTCTGGCACACGTCACTTGTCCTTGTTCTTTTCTAAAACCCATTCAATCACCTGTGAATACACACCAGAAATAAACATATAAATAAAATGGAGCTAGCCTGTTCACACTAGAGAACTCTTAAGATAGCAATATTACATTCATGAAGAAAGGAAGCCAAGTATATTACTTAATAAAAGAAGGGAAACGAAGCTTCAGTGGCAAAACACTGTAATACTGCCCAATACAGAAAGTATAATTTACACACATGGGCTAGTAAGAGTCACCTGTTTAACATTGCTGTTAGCAGCTTTCTTCATTTCATCAAAAAGACCTCTAGATGTTTTCAAATCCTAGATAAAAAACAAAACATAATACTTTAAAAATGTACTAGTCTACTGATATTCAGATTTATTTGTAAGCGAGTAAAATCTGCAATGTACTTTTCCTAATTTTGATATCTAACAGCAACACAAGTTAAAAGAAAGCCCAGCTCGCTGACCATGTTAGTTCTCTATTGACTCTTATCACAAGGTTCCTTCTTTGCACCACAAGCTTTAGCCTCGTTTGCCCACACATCCATTTAATCCAATTCACTGTTGCAACCTCCTTATGATGATGAAATAACACCACAAAATCCTGTCACCCTTCAGTATTTTACCAAGCTCTTATCCTCTCCTTTCAGCTAGCCAAAACTCATATTCCACACAGCTTTTGCTTTCAAAAAGTTTAAATACAGTTTCCCTGAAAATCAGACAGGGTCTTATATTAATTTTTGCTCCAAAAAACACATTAGGGCTTATTTTCAGGGGATGTTTTATATTTTTTTCATGTACAACAATCTACATTTATTCAAATACAGTCATGTCATCTTCTTCTGGTTGCTGCACAAGGGTGGAGGGTGGGGTTTCCCTTAACTAGGGCTTATTTTTGGGGTAGGGCTTATGAGCATCCTGAAAAATCCTACTAGGGCTTATTTCCAGGTTAGGTCTTATTTTCAGGGAAGCAGAGTAGCATAGGAGAACAGGCATGTAAGGAATGAAGAGGGAACAAGAAATAGAACATCAAAGTAACACAACCATGTTTACACAACAAGATACCGTATTTTCCTGTTTATAAGATGACCCAATGTATAAGGACCCCCCCTTTTCTAACCCCCAAATTTGAAAATTTGCATGATCGCACCCCTTTGGTCCTGAAGCCCTTTCATGGCTGCTTCAGGATCAAAGGGGTGCAAGCGTGCCGCCCTTTCACGGCTGCTTTACCCTGTGGCTTTGCAAAAGGCAGGGAAAGCGGCTGCCTTCCGTGTATAAAACAACCCTCAATATTCTGTCTAATTAAGTAAAAAGTATAGTTTTATACACGGAAAAATACGGTAAGCAGTTTTTAGTGGGAATGAAGTTCATTCCTCTGGTACTGCCTTTATTGCTCACTAACAGAGCAAGGTAGTTCTCTTAGCATATGCCAGCATGAGACATGAATGCTCCAGTGAATTAGCATTTTACTTCCATTGTGAAGTCTGAATAATCCAGGAGGACATACTACACTTCAAGCATTCTGAATCCTCGCAGACTGTAAAGTACCTAAAATGTACTGATTCCCAAATTTGTACTGTGTACCATATGGGTGTTTTTGATGAGGGAGACACAAGTATCTTATGGATTACAGAGGTGAGATGTGCAAACTCATTACACTCCAGCTGCACATAGTTCTGCCCTTGCCTGGAGATAACTTTCTGGGACCCAATTTCCTCCAAGCCCGTTACAGTGAGGTTTTTCCACTGGACTGTATCTATTACAGTGTTGAGACCTCTAATTTGTAAACAACTCGTGCTAAGATGTAATGTGTTAGGTTGGAGGTTTGAACACTCTGACACTGATTTATTGACACACACTGAGCAATAGACCACAACTGGGGTGAGAAGATTTGCACCACAAAGTAAGTTCTGCAAGATTTTTGTCTAACATCTGAAACTGCCAAAATGCCTCCGAGAAGAGCTGCTTCACACATTTCTAGGTGTAGATTCACAAAATTGCAAGAGTTCGGTTAACATAAGTTAATATTCATGATGGCAGCCAACAGATGCGTGAAAATGTATGCCTCTAATTGGTGTTTTTGTCAGCAGGCTTGAAATGGTAATGATATCTTATGAAGAGTACACACAGGAACTGGGCTAACTGTTGTACGGCGTGCTGTACTTTATTAATAAAGCAAATGTCCAGATAAGAAGAGGCCACATCCACACAGCGACACATGTTGCTATGTAGGTGTGTCCTAGAGCAGAGATCGTGAACCCCCGGTCCGCGGCCCATTGCCGGTCCGTGGCTTGAGCCTGACCGGGCCGCGAAGACAGACCTCCCGCCCCCCCCCCCCCCGCATGCACTCCCCTCCCCACAGCTGCTTTGCGCACACACACGTGTGCCAGCACCGGCGTGAGCGCTCCCTCACCCCTTCACGCAAGCGCCCGTGCGCACAAAGCAGCTGTGGGGAGGGGAGTGTGTGCGGGGGGGGCGGGAGGTCTGTCTTTGCGGCCCGGCGGCAGCGTGGCCAAGAGCCGGGAGGCAGAGCATGGCCGGCGGCGGCAACGGGGGGGGGTGGCAAATAGCCGGGAGGCAGAGCATGGCCAGGTGCTCCAGCTGCTGGCCTCCCGGCGGGCTCCAACAAGGCTGGGGGCGGCGCTCCTCGCCGCCCTCAGCAGGCCGATGCCGCCGCTGGTGCCTCCAGCTCCGGAACCGGCACCAGCGGCTGTATTTGAATTTCCCGTGGAGGGCGGCGAGGAGCGCCGACCCGGCCTCGTTGGAGCCCATTGGGAGGCGAGCGGCCAGAGGGAGCCCCCTGGCCATGCTCAGACTCCCAGGCTTCCGCTGCCGCCGCTGGCACATACTCCCTCACCCCTTCAAGCATGCGCCCACGCGCAGGAGTGGCGTGGGCGAGCGGGTGGGCAGGTGCTCCTGCGCATGCGCGAAGTGGTGGGGGAACCCAACCACTTCGCGCGTGCGTCGGAGAGCACGAGCGTGAGGGGCCGCCCCACCTCCCTCAGAGGCTCCACCGGTCCGCATTACAAAAAAGGTTGAGGACCTCTGTCCTAGAGTTCAAATACCATACAAGTTGTGAATGATTACATGGCTAAGTGCAAATGTAACTCCGAATATCATGATCAGCTTGACTCTCTGTTGACCTCTACCTCCTCAGTGTCCAGAACTGGGCATGCTTGCAGAATGAGTGTCAGCAAATGTTTCCTTTATATTTGGGACTGTAGCAATATCTCAGAATAGAATTCATGCCCTACATGTAGAAAGGCCTAATCCTTATCATCACCAGGCACTTAATAGTCTCACTACCTGAGACCTTGAATAATGTATACCATGCAAGATGGACAGAGTTTGTACAAATTATATATATAATTTATTAGTTTGATCTGATAAAATGTACCTTCCTTTGCTCCACCACAAGGAGAGAGATGGTGCAAGAGCAAGCAGCTATGAAGCTCTTACCGTTTTAAGGTGGACTCTTAATGAAAGAAAAATGAATGCATTGAAGTCTGCATTCTCAGACTCTCAAACTGGAGGATGTGATGGGATTTTCTCAAGCCAGAGAAGAAATCAAGGTCTATGCATGCTGTTGGAGGTTGGCAGGCACTTCACTATTGAATATATTGCACACCCACATTTACTCTTGTTGAGTTTTCTACATTTTAAATTATCAACATATGAAACCACAGGATAGTTGTTTGCTGTTCTGAGTGTGGGGAAACAGAAGAAATAAGCAACTACCTTCAAATAGCATTTGGATATCTCAAACAGACGTTGGCTACAGGCAGCAAAGCACTTGTGGTCTTCAACAATGCCGTGACGCTCAAGTGTTTTTGTCACCACTTCCTTCAGCATCTTGGAGAAAGCAACAAAAGAGTTGGTCAAGCTACAACAGAGAAAGGCAGCTAGCCTACCCCCTTCTTGTTGCTTTGTTCATGTGAGCAACAACAAGTCTTAACAAAGAGCTTGCCCCTTGCATGGAGGCTCCACACATGAGCAAGAACTCTGGAAAATCTGCACATAAACAAGGAACTGTCCTCTTCAGACTCTTTGCTGCTCATTTATCCATTCTCTAGCCACCCTTCTGTTGAAGATCCTGGGAAAGAAAACAACTGAATAGGGCTGTATTCACAAACACATATTTCTAGTCTTCATGACAGCTTGTGACAGCATAAAACACTTCCTTACATCCAATAAAAGATGTAATGCATGAAGCTGACTAATGCAGGAAATACATTTTTCAATTTTCTTTTGTAACCTGAGGACACAGATTGCTTATTTACCTTCTTCACAGGAATAGGAATAACATATATGTATTATTTGAAAAGCTGCTAGGCACCAGGTTTTAAAAACCTTTCAACACACATAACCATTTGTTAAGATCTTTATTTTTTTCTTGTTGAGCCTTCTTTAATTTATGACCTCCTTTGATTAGTTACTTAAAGCTAACGGAGACTATACTCTCATATGCTGAGATGATATCCCAGCTAGGGGGAAGTGTGCATATTGGGACATAACGGCAGGAGGAATCTTTTCCTAAGAGAGCTGTATGTTAGCTTTGTAAAACGAACATTTTACTGTGAGGTTGTTCTATTTCACCATAGGATAGAACAGCCTATACCCTAAGCCATCACCTGTCCTATGTGTTAGCAGATCTTGACCCCACATTTTCTTGCATCAGCTATCTCAGCCCATCAGGGTCAAACTCAGGTCGTGAACAGAGGACTGCAGTACTGCGGATAACCACTGCGCTATAGGGCTCGCTGCAATTTTACTGCCCAAACAGGCATGCAGGGGACACATACCTTGTTGTAGCACTTAAATGCATTTTCACTGCACCTAGAGAGAAAATGCATCTGGCTATTGCTCTGTGGAGGAACTGTAGCAATAGAGTTCATGAGATACACAGCACAGGCACACACACACTAGAAGGCTGAAATTGGTCCATGAACTTGCCAAAGTCATGCAGCCCCCCATAGAGAAACACAAGCCAAGGGTCAACCTGATAGCAAAACTGCAAAAGCAACAGGAGCTGTAAGATGGTTCAGGCAGAGGTCAGAAGGCTGACTGGAAAAGTTGCAAAGTCCTGACATGGCTTGTGGGTTTCTTAATTGAAATAGGACTGTAGTAGTGCCTTTGATACACTGAACTTTGACCTGGTTGATTTTTTCAACATACAAACAGCAAAAAGATAGCAAAACAGACACCACTTCATTGTAAGTGATCATAGAAAGTTCTTTACCCGTGTATGCTTCTGAGATCTTGATTCCTTGGTGGCCTTCAATACTTCTGCCCTTTTAGCAGACTTCTGGCTTCCTGAGCTGCTCTTGGTGGTTACGTTGCACACCTGATGATGTTTAACAGTTACAGAAGACAGAGAGACCGATGTCTCCAGACATGATCTTGTGGCCATTCCTGGGCAACTCCCACTGCTTACACTGGCCTGGGACAAGAGAGAGTCTGAACTTTCAGATTTCACTAACCTAGAGAAAGAAGTGGAGGAAGCAGAACAGATTTTTTTAAAGGCATTTACATTCTATACCAGGCTGGATTTGTCAAGCATGGAACAATGTCACACATCAACCAATCCAAAATAGGGGGGCAAACACCAACATACACAATTCTGTATCTTAGCATGTCTTCTGTCTGGCATGGACAATAAATGAAATCACTTTGGTTGGGGATACCCTTAGCCAGTGTTGTGCAGGATGTGACCCAAAGCAACTTTGGTGAAAATGTCTCCAGCTCTTGTTTTAATATATACAATGCTAATGCAAGGTAACCCCATTTGGACATATTAGAGGAATTAGTAAAAGAGGGGAAAGGTGACTTGAACATTTTAGCAAGCTATGCCATAGAAAAATCTTGAGGACTGTAGAAAGCACAGCAATTCTTGGCTTAATTTAGAAAATTACCTCTTTTTTGGATAAATGCTAGTCAGGTCTTTGGGTCTGCGTTTTAGCCTGGAAGCCTGTGAGTGGATTTCTCTTGGCAAGGCTTCCCCATCTGGGATGCTTCCCGGCTCTGACAAAACCCCAGGAGATGGCAGAGGGCTCAAGGCAAACGGCACAGGGCAGCTCTCCTTGGCACAGGTCGTCTGAGTTTCGTAACGGATAAGCCGGGTCTGGAGTTCAGCAAATTCCCCATCCTTTTCCAGAGCTCTTCTGTTATCTAGGCAGTATCTAAAATGATATTACATTAGTTTAGAAACCAAAATCACAGTAGAAGAACTGGAAATTTTTCCCAATTAAAAGAAAACTGAATACCCTTTCTGTCAATCTTTCAGCAGAAGAATATCGTGCTTCCCTTCCCAAGCTGACCTACTAGCAAGACTCTGAAATGGTCTTTACTTGGTCTGCTATGAGATGGAATAAAACCCAGCCTCATGAATTCAGCTCTCCTGCATCTTAATGGAGTGCCAACATGTTACAGCATATCAAGCATTAGCCCACAATGTGCAGGTTATCAAAAAGACACTTTCACCTTACTTAAAATTTATGTTAAAATGTTTATAAGTGAGAAGCAGTGTGGCATAGTATAGAACTAACTCCAGAGTCCCACGTCAAAATGTCCACACAACTATAAAGTTAATTGGATCATGCTTTCTCAGCTTAATTTACTTCACAGTGGATCTCCCCAAGGTTATTAAAAGAATAAAGGACAGACAGGTTTGGGGGCACCATGTACAACATCCTGTGAATCTTGGAGGATCGGCAGGACAAAATGGAATTCATCCTTGTGGCAAGAGTTTCCAGAGATTAAAGACTCCTTCTCCTGCCCCATTGGCCATCAATGGCTTCCCCATGATGGAATGAATCCCAGAGGAGCCTTGAGTGTGGGAATTGGGAATTTTTAAACTCTGAAAAACCACTCCAGATGATTATATCATCAAGCTTATGCTAAAGCAACAGGAATTCTGCCAGCAAATAACGTTATTCCCTCATGATTTAAAAAAATCCTGTAGGATGAAGAAATGGGGTATATCAATAGATAATGAGAAGTCACATTGGGAAGCAAAAGAAGCTCCTTATATATTTCTTTGCAGAACTTTAGATCAAGGTGATTGGGAGATCTCAGGAGTTGTAATGTAACCAAGTAACTTTTTCCAAATGCTCCTTCTTTGAGTCTGCTACGTGATTCTGCTTTTTCACTCAAAGAGCTCAAGGAGAAGAGGTAGGGAAAGACTTCAAAAAAGGCTCGTAGTGAATCAGAACAGTGGACTATTCAATGCAGAATCCTGTTGGCAAGGTAGCCAAGCAGATGTTTCCAAGAAGCTCACAAGTGGGACAGGAAGCCCAAAGTAATCCTCTGTTGTCTGCACCGATACTTTTGGAGAGTGCAACTCCCAGTGGCCATCTTGGCTGTGGGATTTCAGGCCCATAAAAGTATTGTGTCCAAACTCTAGTGATTCTCTCTCTCTTGTGGAGGTTTCATTTAAGCCCTTCTCATACTAGCATCACTTTCCATTTTAGCAGATCCAAAGTTGGTGATAATGTGTCTGACAAAACCATCAGTGCTAATTCAGCATATGGCTTGTAGCTCTGGAACAAGGGACATAGCTCCTCGAGTGACTATCTGAAAATCTGCACATTCTGCCACCACTAAGCTGTCAGGACAAATCAACTGACTTTCTACTAGAAAGATAATGTTGTCATACTTAGCCTAAAGTGTATTTCCCCCACCCTCAAACAGAGGCTTTTTAATTGACTTAAGTAATGAATTCAGTTTTACCACTAGAAACAAGTTCATTATCTGATACAACATAATTCTTCTTGTTCATCCATTTCATGGTATTTGCTTCCCCTTATTTATATTCTCAAGTATGCACTGCTGTCCATTTTACAAAGATAAAGTATTCATATATCGTGCATAAACTCTCTTTTTTTAAATGACAGCATAAAACTCTCATTTTTAAATCTGGGGAAAAGGTAGTAAAGAAATGGTCTACTGGAGAAAGAGACCAAAGAAAAGGAGAAACCAAGGCAGACGGTATGAATTTAAATTAATAGCAACAAGTGACCTGGAGTAACCCTTGCGTCTCCCCATTCAGAAGCACCATGTGCTCAGCTTAAGGGAAAGGGTTATGGCCTGGTAACTGCTGAAGGCAACAGACAGGAGCTGGGAGTAGTGGGCAGTCCTTTCTGTTTGCTGACTCCTAACAGAGCACAGCAGATGGATAAAACTGAGAGACTCCAGGGAGCGAGCAAACTGAGGAGAGCAAACAGGAGTTTGACGGGGGACGCCAAGGGGGAAGCCCCTAAGAACTTTTTTCTAATTTTAAAAAAATGGTTTCTGTATATAATTATATATTAGTGGACTTTCCCAGGAGCCTTTAAGACAGACAAGACAAAGGAAAGGGCACTCATAGACGAACAGAAGAAAGCCAAAAGGTAACAGGGTTTATAGAGGGAAGAGACATTTCAGTGGTGGTGATGTGCAAGGCGTATGCAATGTTTGTCTTCATGCCAGAGAATAATACAGCGTACACATGCA
This sequence comes from Intellagama lesueurii, assembly GCA_037013535.1. NCBI lineage: Eukaryota > Metazoa > Chordata > Lepidosauria > Squamata > Agamidae > Intellagama > Intellagama lesueurii. The sequence goes on from JBAJHW010000004.1 coordinate 16,143,917, forward strand.
GCAAGTACAAATTTCACTTTTGGAAGTGAAAGTGAAAGAACTGGAGGAATGAGTGACCAGGCTTAAGGCTATAAGTTCAGAAGAGGGCAACAAAGTCAGTCAGGGGACTGGAAACCAAGCCCTATTCAGAAAGACTGAAAGAACTGTGTCGGAGGAGCCGGCCGAGGATGGAGTAGGATGCGACTGTTTAGAGCTCCCGGACCTTTTCAAATTACTACTTATATTATGTTAACAATCTCTGCTCAAAAGACATAAATTAAGTCTCTATCTGTTGGCAAGGTGAAAGGACCTGTCTGGAGGAGGTGAAGTAATAAATAGCAGCCAAAAACAGCCGAAAACTAAACTTTCCAAGATCTTGGAAAAGAGCCGTCTCTCACCAGGAGGAGTGTAAGATGGCGACCGGAGAAAAAGCAACAGAGGAGACGCTGACAGAGGTTCAAACAGAGGGTGAATCTGTTCTTGACCCTAAGCTACAAATGTTGAAAATGGAAATAATGCAGGGAATGGCAGAGCTGTTAGACACAAAGTTGAAAGAAATAATGGAACCTTTGAGTAATAGAATTAAAGAGGCTGAAGCAGAGATTAAAGAGCTTAAAGAGACAGTAACAAAAAGCAAAGCTTCCATTCAGGCTCTGCAAAAGGACAATTTTTATATGAAACTACAGCTGGAGGACATGCAGAATCGCAGTAGAAGAACTAACATTCGCGTGCGCAGTCTTCCAGGTGTAGAAACAAGAAATGAGGCCAGCTTTATAGTAGAATGGTTTCAATCTCAATGGTCAGACCTCTCTCTAACTAGAAGATTTAGAACGAGTGCACCGTGCAGTTGCTTTCAGACCACCACAAACAAAAAATCCTAGAGACATTGTACTTTGCTTTAAAAAGAAAGAGGAATTACTTAAACTAAAAGGAACCTCTAAAGAGCTTCTGTATAAGGACTGTAAGATACAAATCTTTCCAGACTTAGCACCGGAAACCGTTCGGCGTCAAAAATAATTTCATCCCTACACGCAACGTTTACAGGAGGAAGGAGCGAAGTACAGATGGGGGTTTCTCTTCCGCCTACAAGTCATCTCAGGTGGGGTTGTTTTATCAGCTACTAACAAGGCAGCAATGGAGGACCTCCTGCAGAAATTAAAGACTGACCTTCCCACAGACACGGAACATTTGGACACAGTTGAGGAAGATGAAAGGGCAAAGACAAGCGTGGATCAGAACTGCAATATTCGAGGACAACCGGAGACATCAGGAAGTGAACCAGAAACACAACGCACTCTACGTACACGTCAGGGCAAGAAGAAGTGAAGAAGAGATGAACTGAAGTAATGAAATATGAAAATAACATTTTCATAATGCCCCTCATTCTTCTATAATAGACTTAGAAATACAGTTTATAGATTTAATACTTAAAGGATAGGTATAATGTTAAATTTATAATATCAAATATATGGAAAGTAGTACATCACAGGGAAATGGAACCCCTCTTATATTTTGGTCCGAGGGTTCATACAAGGATTACTGTAACAGTTAATATATTTACAAACTTTCTCTCCCCCCCCCCCCCCCAACATGCCAAATATAGGTAGTCGGGTAGAAATAGGATTTAACCAGTGCCTTGTGGAAGGCAGGAACACAAGGCAAGACTCCACAAGAGGGTAGTCTTAAGGTGGTGATCTGAGGGGTTCAGGCTGGTGGGAAAATCAGTATCATTAAAATGGTAACATTTTGTTTAATGATAAGTTGTTGGCCAACCAGGGAGGGGGTAAGAGGGGAGGGGATATATGATAGCCCTTTTCAAATACTTGAATAGTCATACAGAGGAGAGGCGGCAGGATCTGTTCTCGATCATCCCAGAGTGCAGGACACATAATAATGAGTTCAAGCTACAGAAAGCCAGATTTCGGCTGAATATCAGGAAAAACGTCTTAACTGTTAGAACACTATGACAATGAAACCAATTACCTCAGGAGGTGGTGAGCACTCCAACACTAGAGGCATTCAAGAGAAAATTGGACAAACATCTGTCAGATCTGCTTTGATTTGGATTCCTGCATAAAGCAGGCGGGTGGACTCAATGGCCTTATAGGCCCCTTCCAACTATATTATTATGTGGTTCTATGGTTCTACGATTATGCTCACTCTTTTATTCCTCTTTTTACAGTAAGATCTTACTCATTTAAAAATATCTAGCTCTGGCTGATAATTCCAAGCATTGGGAAAGGTTATGAAAATAATTCCCTGAATTTTGAATATCAGAAATAGCACTAAAGAGCATAAGGCAGGAACACTGCAAGCTGCTTTTCCATTGTTGTTGGTGACAGTTCTCTAAAGGGTTTGAATCCTCTCAAGCTGTCCAAAACCTTGAGAAGATGGTGCATGGCTCTTCTTCCCCACTTCTTGGTGCCACTAAATTATCAGTTTGACAACTGCAGTTACAGAACTTAATATATTAAAATATTTCAGAAACAGCTGCTCACTGTTACCATATTATTACTTCCCAAAATACACACACAACATTAGAGATTGATCCAGAATACCTAAAGGACCATAAGCCCTACTAATTCAGTGGAACTTTTTAAAGTTTAAGCAGACATAAGTCAAGACAAGACACACAGCAGCCAAAACACAATACGTACTTCAGCCCTTGCAATAATTAAGCAAATATAAAATATAAAGGCAAATTTGTACCTAACCTCACTGTCTTGATCCAGCTACAGTGCTTTGGAACTCTCTTCTAAATTATGGCTAAAATGCACTTTGTGGTTACCCTTGTTTCTTTTTATTCATTTGTATTCAGCTATTGAGAAGAGCTACGATTAGTAAGAAACTAATGCAGCTTCTCAGCATGCCCCCTGCACTCCCAGACCCTTCAAAGTGTTTAACAATCAATGACAACCACCATCTTAGTCCATGAAAGCTTGGAGAAGTCCTTTGAAGCTGAAACTAAACTCTCTGAAGCTGATAGTGTTACTTAATTCTTCCTCAATTTTTATACTTCAGTACCCGGGTGCTAGGCAGACAACCACCACTATTCATGCACAAGGCAAACTTGTGTATATGTTTGACATGAAAGGAACTGTGTCTTCTGGGTCCTTTCTTCATTTTTGTTTTCCCCATGCTAAAGCCCCAAAAGAGCTCTTGGAAACAGAAAAAAACAGGCGAAAAGCAAGGTAACAGACACAGAATGAAATCAGTGTACCAACAGTGGGCAACAGTACGTAAATCATTTTATCACACTCTTTTGGTATTGTGTATATAATACAAAACACATAGTACCATCATTAAAATAGTGTGTATAGCATAACTATACTGGTCATATCTGTGAATACGTGCAGCAACGGTAAGAGAACAGTCACATGGGCCCTAAAAGTAAAAGTAAAAAATCTACGCTGGGATCAGTAATTTCAGTATGGATATTGCAAATAAATCTCCTCTAAAACAATGCTTCCTCTCCTGCCCACACTTACCCTACCATTATGGAACTTTAGACTCAATTCCTAAACTGGCCATAATATTCCTTAGATTAAATGATATCCTTCAATGAAAAATTTCCTTCAGATGAACTAATGACACAACATCCTGAAGTACTTATTATTATAACAAAATTAACTGAAGTCAAGACCATTTGTTTTCACTTCAACCAATTATTCCTAGAGGTTAGGAACTTCAAAACAGTTTCCCACTCATTTAATTATAAGACTAAATGGAAACAGTGTGTGAGTTTTCTAAAACTGAATTTACACTGAATAAGAGAAGTCAAGAAACAATTCACCACATTCATTCCAACAGAACTTACTCAAGGCCATGGTAATGGCAGTCGGCAGCTTTTTCAAAAGGCAAACTTCTCAGTTTTCGAGGTGTCAGTTTTGGTGTCAGACGAAAAGCATTGTCACTGAAGGGAGAAGAAACTGTTTTAATTTGAAGCTTTTCTTATTTATGAAAACAGAAACAATTCTCCCATTATAAATCGGAAGAATGGCACACTGGCACCATATTTCAAAATTACTCTAGCACATGTCATGCTTCTAATATCAATATTTCTGAAGCCGTAGAACAGCAAATTCATCTGGCTTGTGCCATGACATTATGAAACAAGGGCTTACCTTTTTTGGATGTGTAAAGGCTGCAGATCCCCAACAGGCAGCCCATCTGGGGTGAAATACTTCAACAGCTCCTTAGCATCAAGCAATGCCATTGAGCCCTTTTGGCCATCTTTCCGGCCCATAAGTTGTTCAGAAACTCTGATGGGGGGAAGAAAAATGTAACTGAAATAAAGGTTACAACACACAAGCAAACCAGAATTCTAGCTCCTGCTAGGTAAAAACGAAGAGCAGGGAGGTAACGCAATTTATAACATACGCCAGCATGCAACATGAGTTTAATTCCTTAGGATCACCTTGTTTTTTGTTTAATTTTTTCAAAATGTTCTAAATTCTGAAGGACACTTCTTTCTGGCCACTGCAATGGGTTTGAGTCTTTTAGCTCCAAATCTGAAGAGGGAAGATAAGCAAAAGGAGAAAAGTGAAAACAGCCCACTGTAAGATCAATGTGCATTCAAAATCAATTTGGGTCCAGATGAAACTGTGCTAATATGCCATTATGAAGAGTTCTGGAAAGACTGGTATATTGCTAAACTAGTCAAACAAGAGACATTTGTGCTTTCTGCAACTCCCATGCCAACAGATAGACTCTTATACAAAATACTATTAATTCCAATTGAACTTTTTAGCAGCAACAAAATTGGACAAACAAAATGTTAGATTCAGGTGGACACAGTATGAATATATTGCATTTATTATAACTAAAAAGTACAAATATTAGAGAGGGAAAACAATGCATAGAGAAGATCCACAAAGATTATACCTTGTTCCTCAAGGGACAAAGTGAAACAAAAATGAACTACAAGAACATATCAAAGCAGGCACACTCCTATTTATGCTGTTTATGTAACATTGTTTCATGGGTGTTTATTTGCTACTTTTATATCCTGCCTTTCCTCTTATGAACTCAAGATGAAATACACGGTTTTCCCATCCCTACTTTCTCTTCCAACAATCCATTGAGGTAGGCAGGGAAAGATGGTACCTAGTGCAAGATTACTCAGTGAGTTTCATGACTGAGTAAAATTTGAACTCAGGTCTCCTGTGTTTCCAGTATAGCACTGCAATCAGTACATCACATTGGCTCTCATGTTCCCAAATGGGAATAATTAAGCAACCAAAAGGTGCCTACCATAAACGATGTCTTGGCCTTTTGTTTCAGCAGTTGCTACTAGACAGATGTTATTTGGATGGCTAGCACTCCACAACTCTAGGAAACATTCTCTGTTATGTGTTAGCAGACTTTTCAGTTCATCAGCTAAAGGCTCCAGCTGTTGTCTCATACAGTCCTGCCTTTCTGTAAATGTGAAATGAAACTCTACTATAGCATTTTTTGCAGTCACAAACATGTTACTGAGCATAAGATGTACAATAATGTTAATTTACTAAATTGTTATTGAGTCATGTTGCTGCTATAGCCCTTTTCAACTATTAAGGACTGAACACAGAAACATGATTGCTGGAGAGGCTATTCAGGGTAATCTCTCCACTGGAGTCACATACCTGATTCAGGGGAGTTTGGCTCATGTGGAAAAGTTACCTAGGTACAAGCAACCTCCCCCTTTTCAGACAGTTGTGATTTCATGTTCAAATGCAGACCATCAGGCTAGATAAGATTTTTCCCCACAAGACCAAGCTATCCCGCCTTTCATACTCATTTCAGAAGCATCAGAGATTGCTATCACAAGAGACCAAGTGTTCGATGACATGGATCCATTCCCAAGATGGTCTTGCATCACTTTATAGATGAGCTTTGATTCTGGCAGAGACGCTGTCTGTGCTCACAGACAAAGAGGACCTGTTACCACCGCCCTATGGTCAGGCTCACCACTTTTAAGTTTGCTATGTAGATCTCAACTGTTAAAATCTTTTCACATGAAGATAAATATGAGATACTCATATCTAGATATCATTACTGGTTAGAGAAATACTAGAAAGAGTTGGGTGGGGAAAAATGCTAACCCTGTTTCACTGCTGGCCCTGTTTTCACAGGATTTTCATGTTAATCTTGTAATTTCACTCTGGAAACAGTACAATCCTCCCCTTTCCCTTCCTTCCAAATCAAACAGAATTCAATCAGTCTGAAGGAGTGGCAGGGGAATAAATTCTCCTTCCAGCAGAGGCTTACCTGACATTCAGTTCTATTTTTTCTTAATGACAGCACTTTTAAACATTGTTTGAACTTACCAGCTTCTCCTGAGCTTGTAATGTAAACACTGTCAAATTAAACCCCAAATTAAGATAAATTTAGTGTATATCAATTCACTGGCTGGCTGTTCTCTCTGTTACTCACTTAGGCAATGATTCAAAGCCAATGCTTGGATGCAAGCCAGTTTCTTCTCCCTTTGTAAAATCTGTTCTCCGTGGAAATGTGGGAGAGATCTGATGCATTCTTCAAACAAACCTATGTTGAAAGGAGAGGAGGAGAGGAGAGGAAAAAAGAGCACTGAATTATATTAAATTCTGAAATCGAACAATATAAATAAGGGAAATACCAAATGAGCTTTATAACATTTTCTTCAGAGAATCCCAGTGTTTCACAGAACCACTGCTGGGAACTCTTCCTTTCTTATTTTGCTAAGAGGTCAGGCAGTCCACATAGACATACAAACACAACACAAAGATCACTTGGATTTTGTTATTTTACTACCCAACTCATTCACCAAATGACAACATGGCCCTTGAAATCAATCACTAGCAGAATGAAGTTATTGAAGAGAGGAAGAGATCTCTCCTGGACCACATTTCTTAATGACTGGCAATTCTCAGTGTCCCCTACCTTCAAATCTTTCATAAATCCAAAGGAAGAAAATTACACTAAAAATGCTGTCAAGAGAGTGACCCCTGCAACAGATGAGCAAAGCAATTTGGAATACAAGATTCCCCAAGCAGAGAAGAGGTGCGCTATCAAGAGCTACAGCTAGCCTCACGAATAAGTCAGCCACATTACATGTCAAATGAAAGATAAAGCAAAAGGCCACATTTCAGTCTGACCTGGGGAAACTGTATTTCCATATTGGCAGCAGCAAACCAGCCTATGAATGTGACCTAAACTACCCACTGGAAGATTTAAAGTTAGGGGCCATTCAAAATTGCCAGTCATTAAGAAACTGGAAGACAACTGTGACCAAGAGATATCTTTTTTCCTCTTAAGCTATGCTTAGTAAATTATATTATGATTATGATTCAATAATACATCTACTTTTACATACAAAGCAACTGCTTGTCTAAAAAATACTGTTTACAAAGAAGATAGAGTAAATAGGCTTGCTTATGGAGTAATGTGTGCAAGCCAACAAAACACCTTAGTACTGTCCAAATCTAGCAAGCCTCAGATGAAGTTCTATGATAGGAACTGATTTTATTTGAAAACACAGTAAAAGAAAATAGAGCCTAAATCATGCACTCATAATGAGGCTGGGTCTTTAATAACGATTCCAAGATTTATATTGAAGTCAGTGACAAAAAGTCTGTATTTTGAATTTCATAGCTTGATCAAAACAGCTAATAGGCAAAGCTGATTATAATCTGTTTTTAATCCACAGACACGACTCCTTTAGAACTATTTATATTTAAAATTCCAAATGCTGAACATTCAAATATTACATCTTTACTAAAGATCTAAGTATTCAACATTTTTTACTTGGAATAAAAATCGGCACAGACTTTTCTGCCATTTTACTCCCCTTCACAGACATACCTGCTTCTGCTTCTCCTGTCTTTGTGGTACGTTTTCCAATAGTTTCTGCAAAAGTTATTGAGCCGTTGATCTGACTGGCAGAATAGATCAATGTTGCTTTACATCCTCCATAGTCATTGCCTTGTACTAAGAAATAATAGTTGCAAGTTTCTCCTTTCAATTCAACTTCTGGAACTAACAGGAAAGAAATTGTGAGCTGAAGAAACAGAGGCCTTACTGACACTAACAGCAATTTGTTCATATACATATGCTGAAAATCCACATTAACTATATTTTAAACTTAGAACACCCAGGATGCCTCCATTTTTAAACAGCAAAGCAAACTAAACACAAGCTCATCTCAAAAAGAAGAAATGCTAGTAAACTCTGTCTTATCATTATACTGTATACATATACTGTATTAATTATAGTATACTAAAAGTTTTATATAAGCTAGTTTTGTGAACTCCCTCTTCTGCAAAGTTTGGAGAAGTTTAGAAGTTTTCAACTCTGCTGCTGCTTTTGATTTAACCTCAGCTTGTTGTATATTTCTAATATCCTGGTTTATCTTAACTACAATTAGTTTAAACATGTCAGCTTAATAAACCAGTTTAAAGCTGGTTAATCTTTTTTAAGATTAACCACAGTTTCCTAGATCTGTATGACATAGAGGCAATAAAAGGCAGAAATAAAAAAGTACACAATGAAGAAAGTTAAATGAGGGGCAAGGGAAATCTAGGCTCATTCATGACTCAGTAAAGTTAAATCACAGCTTCATATGATACCCAAACATTCAATGCTAGTGATCTGTTAAGCAGCATGCTTTACTTTACTAGAAGTTAGAAAAACTTGGAACACAATAACACATACCGTATTTTTCCGTGCATAAGACACTACTTTTTCCCAAAATCATTACACTAAAAATTGAGGGGCGTCTTTTACACAGAAGTAAGCTGAGGAGAGAACAAAACGGCCCGTACCTTGCCTCTGTAAACTGGCTTCCTTCAATCATGAGGCTTAGCTTCCTACAGTCAGGAGACTTAGCTTCTTCCAATCATGAGCCTTATGGAATTGACGTCAGCTGATGCTGAACAACCAATTGGAACACACTTCATTGGAGGTGGAGCTGTAAGCAGTGATCAGATACAACAGGGACTCCTAATGTCCATGTTCTGAGCCCAGAGGCTGAATCGTCAAAGCTAGGTTTTCTTAATTTTTGAGTTAGAAAAGTGTGTGGGGGTGTCTTATAAATGGGGGCATGTTATAAACAGAAAAATATGGTACATACGTAACTTGAGGTACACAACTTAACCCACCATTGATGATTTTGGGTTTCCGAGCTATATATTCCTTCCATTTCTTCGCACTCAACTGGCTTGGCAAAGGGATTGACATGGCACTAACACTGCAAGGCAATACAAATAAAGCTCCTACCTGCAGGAAAAGTGCACACACATATATTTTCATTATGTATCAGCATTCCAGATGATGAATTTATAATGCATCATCTAATGATGCCAACTATGCATGAGGTTCAAACAAGATAGGTGCAAAGAGATGCAAATTCAGGTGCTCCTTGCCCTGAATATGGAAATATCTCCCCCTACAAACCCACCAACGTCCAAACTTGTGAATCATTCAACATGGCTCCTTCCCTTCCCTTCTCCTCACACCTCAGTGTGTGTGTCTTTTTACCCATTTTCTTTGTGTGGATGTTTTTCTCCCCTTCCCCTTCCCGACTTTGTTCATGTATGAGTTGTGTCCTGGGACGAGGGCACAGACAAAGAGTATGCACTAAAGTAGAAGATTGTGAGGTTTTTTTGGTGGTAAAATTGGTTGCCTTGGCTTATATTTGGGTCGGCTTATACTCGAGTATATACGGTATTTGTATTTAATCTAATATGTTCATTCCTTAGATTTGCCTTATAAACAAGGTGAAACAACAGAGATTCGTTTTTAGCACCCATATACAAAATTCTATTCTCATTTATTAAAAAGCAACAAATACCTTTCCATGCAATGAAGAAATCTGATCCCAAAATAATGTACACTTCTCCTCAACATCACTTCTTGCCAAACTTCTACAAAGAGGATTAAGGAATGAGACTTTCCAATAGCCATGAAGGCAAATCATTAAAATTTATACAAAAACATAACATTTTTTCTCACAAGTGTATTTATGCATTGGAAGTCATTACTCATAGAATGTGTTCCCATAAAGCCCTGATTTATGGAATCAGTGTGATTTTTTACAACCTACCATTCATGTATCATAGCAAATCCACAAATTATTTATGTTTATTGCAACTTACCATATTTTTCCATGTATAAGACGATACTTTTGTCTAAAATATTTAGATTAAAAATTGAGGGTCGTCTTATACAGGGAAGTAAGGAGGGGGAGGGATCAAAGCGCTTTGATCCCTGCCTTCCCCCTCCACTTTCTTGCGAAGAAAGAAATTTAAAATACGGTAATTCAATGGTGTGTTTGCACAAACAGAAGTATGAGGGACTGCTCCCTTTCCTTCCTAAACTTCCTTGCTACCAAAAAAATCTAGCCAAAGATACCTAGAGCAAGCAGGTGAAGCCTGATTTTACGATAAGGACAGCACTGAATTTAACTCTATGGCCACTACTTCTTCTACACACCAACTATGGCTATGTGTGACTGTTTCATAATTGAACTTTCATTCTGCATTAGAATGCATTGATATTTTGCTACTGTATCTGCATCAATAAGCCTGATACAGTGTTAGGAAGAAGACTAGACATTTTGAGCATATGTTCCTTGACGTCAGAAAACTTATTTTAGAAGAACAGGTGCATGTCCTTCCGGTTAATTTCAGCATGTTCTTTTACTACTTCTAGCCAAGATGAATGCATGAAGAAGACACAGTTCTTTTCTCCCATTAGCAATATTTCAGAAGAATAAACTAATAAGAGCGCAATCAATTCATGCAGGGTTACTTCATAATAAAACCACTGAATAGTAGGATGTATATCCAGAGACGTTTAGGCTGTACTCACACAATCAATTACAGCTTCCATCCACATTGAAGTATAAGCAAGAACTGAATTTATTCATTAAAATGTATATGACAGAGCTGAATGGATAGTTATGACAAGTTGAAGACATTAATGAGGATAGTTAATGTGCTGCCAAATTTCTTCTGAAATGTCACTAATGCATGCAACTCAAAGCACCTAAATTATAAAAAAGAAAAGAAAAAAACAATGCATGCACTCAAACACTTAAATTAAAAAAGGAAGTCCTGCAACAAAAGGATACAGTTCAAATTGAAGATCTGAAACTAAAGATGAAGGCAACTGAGACAGCAGCACCATCTTGACAAATTTTAATGAAGGGCCATAATAATGGAAAACCTGAAAAGAAATTAAGCTGAAGAAGTTACTTTGGAACTATTTTGTGTTACACTAGCATACACCATCAGTACTTCTAGACAAGGTGGGAGAACGATGATTATACAAGTTACAGTGAGGACTGAAAACCTGTTCCACAAATAGGACTCTTCCATTTCCCCTTTGACCTGCACAGCTCAAACAAAAAAAGTGAACAAAAACCCTGCAGCCAGGACCTGATAGAACAGCACTAACCTCCCACCAGCAAAAAGCAAGTGTGATGAATGCAGCCTACATTGAACTGATCTTTTGACCAACCTTATGCCCATTTCTTATTTCCAACATGCACAAGCTTTATGAAGAAGTAAAGGCATTTATCTACATTCTTTCTACCTTCTCTTTCTAGCCCTTTCTTGATCTTCTCAGTGAGTTATACTGAGTGCTCCCCCTCCTTCCTTACACTTTAAGTTCCTGGGGGGCGGGAGGATTGAATCTTGACAGTATCACTCTGTAAAGCATCGTCATATTTCCAAATATAAACAAATAACAGTAACAACTTTGCCAGCTTTTATTTTTTCGAAGGTCCCCTTTTAAGTTATTTCTTCAAGAGTACATGGGGAGACAGAATTCAGGCTGGTCTTCTACATAATGGTTATAATACAGGAAAATATACTTCAACTTTTAGAATCCTATGGTTTGCATTGCTATTTTTTGCCATAGGATGACAAATAAGATATGCCTTCTGAACCTATTTTAAAAATAAGTTCCCTTTTGTGTGCAAATGCCTTGTTTTCCAGTTCTTTTAATGTAAGTCACCTTCTATTTTTCTGCTTTTTATTGCGTTGCATGTGCCCCAATTTAGTTGCTATTCATTCTTAAAAAGAAATGAACTTCAAAGACAGAGCAAATAAATGCTTTACCTCTCGCAAATGATTATTAAAACTCTTTGTCTGTTCAGTTTCATTGGCAGCAAAGAAAGTATTAAAATACATGGCACTGGGTGGCTTTTCTGATGCAATCCCTTTTATACAGAAGTCTGGGAAAGTAATTTCAGACCGAAACTGCAGCAAACAGAAAGTATTAGAAAAGAGTAAGTGCACAACTGCATTGAAAACAAAGAATCATTGGATTTTATTTTTTTTAAATACTTATAACCAACTACTAAGTGCAATTTTAAGGCAGCAAGGGCTTCCTTCTCTGCATTGGACACTCAAGCAAATGGTTTCATTGACCACCAGCCCCAGCAAAAAGCAGCTGGAAGAGGAAGACGTTTGCAAATAGGAAAGAACTAGAATGCTGCCGTCTAGTTCGTATCCTGCCTCCTTTATACATGCTACTCCTATTAAGGCCATCTCAAAATCTGCTACAGCAAGAAAAACAGAAGATATATTCATCCACACTAGGAATACCAGGCTGTTTGCTAAGTTCTTCTCAGCAAATGGAACATCAGATTCCATCCCTATGAAAAGGAGGAGCTTTCCTCTCCTCTCTGCAGCCCTGAGATGCACTGTATACCTCCAGTGAGAGCCCCAGCCATCTGCAGCTGATTCAGTGAGATACAAAGGGTTGCAAATGGTAGAGCAAAACTTGCCTCACTGTCTCTTCTGGCAGTGGAGATACTCTATGTGCAGAATTTTCTTGAAGGGTCACTCCGTCCAACCAAGCTTTATGTACAACCAGACATTATGTGCTAATCTGTGTGACTAATCACATATTTTTATTTATTTGTGCTATTTATAGGCTGCCTTTCTCCTGATAAGGGGACCCAAGGCAGCTCACAATATGAAAAAGAATAGAATTAAAAATGTAAATTATACATTGAAAACAATTAAATGATTAGACAGCAATGAAGGATTGCATCAGATTGTACTGGAAAAGGTTGCCTCATTGAGGGCAAATTCCGTGCTTCAAAAAGGTCTGGCTTGGACATGGAACAGGGGCAGGCTGGTTTGTGATCTCCTGCACACTGTGCAGGAGATGAGCACGGTTCATTTTTCAGCTCAACAGGTATTTGGTGGTTCCCAGCCCCACCTTCTACAATGTGTGCCCACTCAGAGGCAGTGCTGGGAAGCCAGGGTGCTGCCTCTGAGTGGGTGCCCACTGCAAGACGCAGGGCTAGGAAGTGCCAAACATGTGTTCGGCAAAAAAACAAAGCAGCACAACCCTCCGAACCAGCAGTTTCTGCCTATCTCTAGTCGTGTGATCTCCAGAAAATAGCCTGCAGAGGATCATGCTGCAAGCGGTCCAAAACACAACCATTTCCCCATCTGATTGCACTCTGATTTCTCTAATTTGCAAAATTCAGTGATGGTTCTGTAGGGCACAAAGCCTTTCTATGTACAGAACCCTCCTTCCTATTATTTTTCAGTTCTTTGATATAGGACATGCCACCGTGTAAGTGAATTTTTAAACCAATACCTTATGCTCCCATATCTGAATTTTTCCTCTCCACAATTCTCTTGAATCAATGCTACTTGATAGGTTTTCTGGCGCCACAACATCAGCAGAGAGATAGTCCGCGACTTTTTGCCAACTACCTCAAGAAAAAGGAAACCTGAATAATGTTTCAGAGACTTCACAGCTTTCAGATCCAATAAGAAAACAACTTTTACTACATTTAAGTACAAATTTCCTGTAAATTTTTAAATATTAGTTCTGTATTGCTTTCGCTTTCACAAAGAATTAAGATTTTGGTGCTTGCTAAAACAACGGTTTTCATTCATACTTCTTAAACCTATCTTAAGATGCATGCATTAATAACTTTTACTATATTGGCTACTGTTGCACTGCCAAAATGCAATTTAGCTTCCAGATTTTTGCAAAAGACATCTTAAACTGAAACACAAACAGCCCCATAGATGAAATTATAATTGTTATTATTATCATTACAGTAATAAGAAACTAAAATATAACTAGACTGTCCTCATTTAGATGCCTACTTTCTACACTGGTTTTAGTATAATGTTTTAGAAAGAAAAATATAGTACTTAAGCTCTTATCAGAGGCTCAAATTACACATAACATATACAAATTATGTTTCATTATGTATATAAACCAATATTAGTGAAGTTGTTGTTTTAAAGTATCTGAGTCAATGAAATAAGTTAAAATAAAACATCATCCTAAAATCCATGACATGATACACATTACCTAAGCGTCTCTTTTTAAATCAATTTTGCTCGATACACTCAAAATTCAGGTTTTACAACAGGGATGGACAGTTTCTCACTACTAGATGTTATTCGTCCAGACCACAACTGGCTTTTTCCACTGTCTTTGATCAGTAATTGGAAATAGGACATAAAAAGCAATTTAAATGCCTGGAAAGCTGTTACATAAAATGAAGATCTGGTTTGCAGTTCATCAACTTGGGCTTTGCTGCTGAGTAGACAAGTATACTTCAGCTGCGCTCTGTATGCTTTTTAGGGGAAATATTTGAATTGGTATGACTTGCTAAGATACATTTAGCTCAGTCTATGACATTAACCCTTTCTATTGCTAGAAACTGGATTCCGAGACCCGTTCAAGATGGAATTTGGTCTCTGGGCTGAAAAAAGTTACTCATTCTTATTTTTGGCTCTCAAAAACCTTTCTTAGCATTTAAATATCTAGCTCAAGGCTCTCCATCCTTCAGTGACAAAAAAAGAAACGAATCAAAACAAAAACAAAACTGGTTAGGCCATGACACCATAGCCTGTGCAGCCCACTGCAACATTACAGCATCACTAAAAAAATACGGCCGTAGCAATTCATTTATACAATTCAAGTATACATCTAATCTGAAAAGAAAGCAAACAGGACAGTAGGAAAGTAAACATTCTAAGTAAATATTCTCTCTGTTTAGCAAAGTTGACAAAACTTTAAAACTCCACTACTTTATTGACACATACTTGCATTTTGCTTTTTAAAAGTGAACGGAAAATCATGACACCCTATAAATCCACATGTAAAAATGGTATCTTACATGAAACCACACAATCCCCCCTCCAATCAGTTAGCTGAATGATTTAGAGATCACCACTTACGTTTTGCTTTCCTTTGCTACAATTGTGATTTTTGCTGCATGCCACTCTCTCAAGTGTTTCAAGGCACCAATGACAGGTAAACAATCTTTTAAACAGGGAGCATCTCTTTCTGAAGACTGCAGTATTATATCAATCATTGCTTTTCCTGCAGAAGCAATTACAATACATATAACTTAGGAAATATTTAGCCATCTGTAAATATTTACCATATTCTTACACTCAACAAAGAATAATTTTCAGAGTCTTTTTGCAGATCTGTTATGAAAGCCACAATGAGGCAAGGAGTTGACTGGTTGTTTTTATTATGATGCTTAATATTTTGTAATTCTTCAATTTTTCCAAAGCAAATAATTGGCTAAAAATCTATTGTCATTTTGACCAGAGATTGGAATGTATTTGAAATGCTCAAAATATTCTTGTATCTGAAGGAGTACATAAAAGCTTAAGTCCACTGTTAATATGCCCCCAAACTGGTTGTTATATAGAAAATGGACCCAACATTGGTTGACAACAGTATCATCCCTTCTAGAAATGTAGAATTACGTTCTAAACAGAATAATTATAAATGAACAATACAGACAATATGCAGTAGAGCTATACAATTGATTTTCAAAATGTTCAGATTACCAGGAGCAGGAAGCTTATCTGCCAACAGATGGATATTTTCTGCAGTGTCTTCATAGAGACTAAAATACAAAAAAATGCCATCATCTCTAAATAATAAAGTATTTAAAATATTCAGTGCATTGAACTGTTCAAATATCAGCTCATCAGTTTTCAAACTGGAAAATAAAGAACAAGGTGTATTTCAAATGACACTTCTACAGGCAAGCATTGGCTACTAAATTCCAGTGAATAGCACAATAAAATGGAGGGAATATTATGTCGATATATAAAATTGTGCATGGTATGAAGGGAGTGGATAAGGAAGTTTTTCTTCCATTCTCATAATACTAAAATAAGGAGTCATTCAATTAATCTGAATGATGGGAGAAACAGGACATAAAGAAGGAAATACTTCTCACAGCTGAACCATGGAATTCACTCTTGCACAATATAGGGAGGGCGGCCACTTGGGATGGCTTTTAAGTGGAATATGGACAACTTAAAGGAGGATAAGGCTATCAATAGTTACCAGCCACAATGGACATATATCCACACACACACACACAAACAAGAAGCATTGTGTCTTTGAACACCAATCACTAGGAAATACCAGCAACGGAGTACTACTGGGCTCATGTCTTCCTTGTAGCCTTCCAGTAGGCATCTGGATAATAACAGTGCAAACAGAATTTCTGGCCATATTTATTTATTTAAAATATTTATATGCCCCCTTTCTCCTGAAGGATCCAAGGTGGCTTAAAATATTAAAAGAACAAAATAAAAAGCCAAATAATAAATTATTACAATATTTTAAAAACATAAACAAATTTCATATTAAACCTCATGATTAAAAACACAAGTAAAACACAGAACAAAATGTTCCCTTTAAAAAATTCCCTTGGTCAGCCAGTCATTTGAAGGAAATCATACGGTCCTTGGTCTGACCAAAACATTCTGATTTTATTTTTAAAATTCAAAATCAACAGCTGATATATGTTGAATCACTCATGCCTCCCCCTCCTTTCTTCCATCTCTGGCAGCGCAGACTGCTTTCCTTCAAGCACATATCTTAAAAACCATCATGAATGTTTCATGATGATGAGATTGCATTTACATCTGGTCTTGCCCTCTAAAGGAGGGAAATGGCAGGAGAGGATGTTTTTGCAGAACAGCTACCACTTCCTCAGAGAGCAAAGAGGAAAGCAGCACAGACAAGGGTTTTTGCTCCTCCCTCTCCCCTCCTCCACTTTATCTTGTACTCATGCCCAAGCTTCTGCAACAGGATATAATACAAGAAACAACACTTTCAACAGCAGAACTGGGATCAGAACACAATAGCACCTATTTAATTCAGTAGTGATTGGGGCCGAGGGGAACGATAATTCAGTTTTCACAAGCAATTCAACTACTTGCATTCAAGACAATTGATTTAAGTACAGGTTAACAGTAAGGACTGGATTAATCCCAAACCAGAATTAAGATTGCCGGAAGAAATATCAACAACCTCAGATATGCAGATGATACCATTCTGATGGCAGAAAGTGAGGAGGAATTAAAGAACCTCTTAATGAGGGTGAAAGAGGAGAGTGCAAAAAATGGTCTGAAGCTCAACATCCAAAAAACTAAGATCATGGCCACTGGTCCCATCACCTCCTGGCAAATAGAAGGGGAAGATATGGAGGCAGTGACAGAGTTTACCTTCCTGGGCTCCACGATTACTGCAGATGGTGACAGCAGCCACGATATTAAAAGATGCCTGCTTCTTGGGAGGAAAGCGATGACAAACCTAGACAGCATCTTAAAAAGCAGAGACATCACCTTGCCGACAAAGGTCCGCACAGTCAAAGCTATGGTTTTTCCAGTAGTGATGTATGGAAGTGAGAGCTGGACCATAAAGAAGGCTGACCGCCAAAGAATTGATGCTTTTGAATTGTGGCGCTGGAGGACACTCTTGAGAGTCCCCTGGACTGCAAAGAGAACAAACCTATCCATTTTGAAGGAAATCAACCCTGAATGCTCACTGGAAGGACAGATCCTGAAGCTGAGGCTCCAATACTTTGGCCATCTCATGAGAAGAGAAGACTCCCTGGAAAAGACCCTGATGTTGGGAAAGTGTGAAGGCAAGAGGAGAAGGGGACGACAGAGGACGAGATGGTTGGACAGTGTCATCGAAGCGACCAACATGAATTTGACCCAACTCCGGGAGGCAGTGGAAGATAGGAGGGCCTGGCGTGCTCTGGTCCATGGGGTCACGAAGAGTCGGACACGACTAATCGACTAAACAACAACAACGGTAAGAAGAAAATGTTAATTTATCAATAGAATTCTTTGTTCTCAGCCACAAAGGGGTCTGATATCACAGTGGTATACGGAGAACAGGAAAAAGAACCCATATTCTTCATGGACATGAATAGATGTCTTAAACAAATTACACCAGAATTCACATGTACATCTTGCTGTTAAAGTTCTAAAATCTAATTTCTGCTTTTCTAAGCTATGACTTGCAGGAATAGTTTGTTAGAGACATTTCATGAAAACAACAAGCAAAAACATGGGCTATAAGCAGCAGTGATCTCAAAATGGAATATCTAGTATCTGAAAAGCTTTCAGTATTATTGTTTTGCTACTAACAGTGCAAATGTATACAGTATATATGCTTAATCAGAAGTAAACTTCACTGAGTCTGATGGGGGCTCATTGAGAATATGATGTTTAGAATTGCTGCATAAACAGAGAAAGTAATTTCTGTTCCACATTTCAGAAACTCTGGCTCCCCCTTGTGCTACCACTGATAGTTTAATCTTAAAATTACTAGCATTTATCATATACAGTTTACATGCAGTTTAGGCCTGAAATCAAAATAAAAGCATTAAGTCCAACATTAACCTAATCAATGCCTTTACCAGACATTTCTAGTTTTGTACTATATATATAGAACAGGTATTTATATAGAACAGGTATTTATATATGACTGTTTCATAATATATGTTCCATTAATAGCATAACCCACTTAGAGAATACTGCTATTGAGCAGCATACCAATGCAATAAATAAACACATACCCTATATTCTGACATCCTAAGAAGCGAGCTATATTCTATAGCCAGGAGGTGAGGCTGAGGAGCCTAAAGCCGAGGGAGGTCCAGAAGGAAAAAAACAAGAAACCGGGCCTTCTCGGCAGTGGCTCCTCGTCTTTGGAACAGCCTCCCTCCTGAGATTCGCATGGCCCCGTCGCTGGGCATCTTTAAATGCCAACTGAAAACCTGGCTGTTTAAGCAAGCCTTCCCTCCACCCACCGTCTGAATTTTTGTTATTTTGTGTTTTCTCCCATCTTGGATCATTGTTTATTTAGTAATATATTGTTATGATTTTAAATTGTTAAATTGTTACATGATATGTTGTTTACCCGCCCCAGAGTAGTCTATATGACTAGATGGGCGGGCTATAAATGTAATAAATAAAATAAATAAATAAAATATTCTCAAAATGAACACTGTATTCTGAATTTCTTTATGCCACAATTCTATAACAAAACTAGTGTCTTATTGTCTCATTGTTCTCCACTGAAAGGCAAATTATAAATGAACACACATTTAGACACACTGTCTACTTGAGTAATCCACCACGGTCTTTAATAATATCTGGCAACTGCAGTTTGACTAAAAGCTTCAGACAGGGAATGAATTCTGAATACAGTGAACTGAAATTCTGTTGCTTACCACGGTAAGTTGCAACTAAAGAAGACCCATTAAATCAATTGGACTTGTGGAGAAACTGACTGACCAAATCCCCAATGATTCAATAGGCCAACTTTAGTTGTGACTTACTGTGCTGAGCAACAGGATTTCAACCAATGACTCTTAGACTCCCATCATTACCAGTGTTTCTAGTCAAGCTGAGCATCTTCTTCAACTAATCACAGACCTGAGATCTTTTCTATCTCAACCACACTCAAGTCTCTTTTCTCAAGAATCCAAATTGTCACATCTTATCCTCTTCTGGTAAGCATCCTAGGCCCATTTCTGTACTGTAGGGAAATGACTAGTTCCCAAAATGTGTATCCTTGCCTGAGATTCTGTCCAAGGTCAAAGACATAGCAGAGTTCCTTTCATTATTTATTTATTTATTTATTTGGTCCTATCTAAGGACTGTAAATACCCAGTATGATGTAGTGGATAGAGTGATGGACCAGGAGCCTGGAGATCAGGGTTCGAATCCCCACTTAGCCATGGAAACTCACTGGAGGAGTGGAACAGGTAAAACCACTCCTTAAATATCTCACTTACCTGGAAATAATTATTAGAGTTGCTATTAGTTGGTTCCAACTTGATGGCACAAAACTAACTATCTAAGGACTAATAGGGAATAAAAGTCAACAACAAAATGTGTATTTGATTTCAGGGATTTTTATTTAGAGATTAAGAGGCCTGTACTACAGGTATTTTTTCAAACATTAATATAAAAACAGAATTAACTTACTCAATGAGTGATAGGGATTCCCGGCTATTATTATCTTCCTCAAAACTTTGGACATCGCCAAGGCATTCTTCAATTTCTCTTTGAATAGAATTTTTGCTTTGGTCTGTTTCTAGATCAAAGTGGACATTCTCCCAGTCAGAACTACAGAACTATTAAATTAAAAGAAAATTCCATGAGGGTGACATAGACATTTTAACATTTTAGACAATGGTGTGACTTTACCAACTCACCTGAGAAAATCCACATATTGACTGAATTGCAAAATACCATTCCTTCACATCTGGAATTCCAAGAAGTGAACAGGCTGAAAGGAGAAACAATATTAAACTGCAACAGAACAAAAAAAAAAATCACACACAACCTTCACTTTCCTCTTCAAAGGTGCTTAATAGATTGCAACTATTAAGCTCAACACTCAAAAACTGAAATAATGTACAAGAACTCAAGAACAACATAGAAGGCCCTAAACCACTTTTATTTAAAGCCGATACAAAAGTATCAATAACAACGCACACACGCACACACAAAAATAAATTTCAGTACTGTTTTAGAAAGCAGCCCCAAGCAAAGCACAGTGCAGTAATCTACACAAGAGGTTGCTAGTGTATGAAATTCCAGGTTGGGTTGCAACTGGCGATAAGTTTAAGCTTTAAATTACTGAGACCACCTTTACCACGAATAACAAGGATGGATCTCAGAACATCCAAAACTATGGACCTGATCTATTAGTGGTAGTGCCACTAACCAAACTGAACCCCACTTAACTAGACAGACAAAACAACTGCAATAAATACCACCAACTTATCAGAACCAAATTTATTGTGTCTTATCTACTCCATTATCCTTCCCCAAGTATAATGATTTGTTTCATGTCTCTTAGAGGAAAGAAGAGTTTCAGATCTTCCTTACCTGCCTTGGATGGAAAGGAGAGGTGGAACACAATTGCATAACTGCCACAGGGAAGGGAAGAAAAATTTTCCCCAGCACCATTTTCTGGAACTGGACACCAAATTAGGATTGGAATCCTAATTGGAACCACTGACAAAGTGTCCCCCATCCAAACTTAGACAGACTATCCATAAAGGTATATGATCAAAAACACTGAATACCACTAAAAGGTCCAAAAAACCCATCAGACCATAAAACTGCTGACTCCTTTCCTGGCACAGATAATCTCACAGAACAACCACATCAGTTTCTGTCTCAGATTCAAACCTGAACCCAAACTGATGTAGAACAAGTAGGGCAGGGATGGGGGAATACCTATCTCTATCATCTCCAGGCTTGTGGTCCAAAATATTGGGTGACTAACCCCAAAATGTCACAGAGGCACCACTGCATATACTCCAACGTTTTAGCAGTGCAATATGTTAAGATATATGCTCCACATACCTGGAAAGTCATGATGTTTTGTGTTTAGACAGGCAGTACAGTTTGCTTCCAGCAACTTATAAATACTTTCAGCCGTCAAATCTGCAAAATTCAAGTCCTAGTTTACATGCACTGAACTATGAGCTCAAACGTAAGTCTTAGTTTAAATGTACAGCACCATGAATGCCATAGTGGCCAGTGATGAACTCATTCTAATCCAGTGTAGTCTCCAGTCCATGGGCCTTATGTACTCCACAAGGCCATTTTTTATGCCCCCACCAAGAAAAAATCACCTGCACAAAAATAGCATTTCCTGTTCCTGGAAGCCTTCAGGAGCAGCACTGTTGTCAAATGGACTGCAGCTCCTCATATTCCAAACCAGGAAAATTCCATCCACTTCCAGAATGCATTGGGTATTTTGGTACATTTTGAACTATACAGTGTACAACTTTAAAATACTCCACAAAAACTATATTAAATATGATTAAACATTAGTCAAGATTTAAAAACCATGTTGAAACACTTTAAAATATCTAAATTTCATAAACAGAGCATCCCCTAGACTACCCCCCCCCCCCACACCTATTGCTTTAAAGCCTGCCTAAAGAGGAAAGTCTTTGCCTGGTGATGGAAGGACAAGAGGAAAAGGGTCAACCTGGCTTCTCTGGGCAGTGCATTATAAAGCCTGGGAGCAGCCACTGGAAGGCTCTCTCCCCTATCCTCTCCAAACAAGTTTGGGAAAGTGATGGAACTGAGAGAAGGACCTCCCAGAAGACCCCCTGCAGGGAGTGGCTCGTGATCCAAACAAGGGAGGCACACCATCCCCCCCAAAAAATTGTGAGCTCTTCCTCACAAGGGCAAGAAGCCACCTGCATCTCTAGGTGATTTGCAGGACACTGCTAAGAAGTTCCAATTACTTTTCGGTTAACAACAAGATGGGGTCTTCCCCTAAACTAATGAGGCTGCTGAGAAGGGTTAGGGAAAATCTAGTAGTGAATTAATGAATGGAAAGCCTAAATAATAATCTTCAAATCTAATAATCATCTTAGAACTGCAGAGCTGGAAGGGACCTTATGGATCATCGAGTCCAGCCCCTGACAAGGAGGCACAGTGGAGGAATTGAACTCCCAAACTCTGGCTCTGCAGCCAGAGACCTAAACCACTGAGCTATGGCAGGATTAGGGGTGGTGTTATACTGGGTGGCTGAGCATTTGCTCCAAAGCACCCAGTTCATAAATCGATAGCTTTGAAAGATGATTTTTTGCACTACGGCTCCACCAGATGGGATTCTGAGAATGGTCCTTGGAGGGAAACCTTTTCAAGCCTTTGCCTACATGATGCAGCCCCTGCATCCTCCTGTTTGTCACTTGGTAGTAAAAGCAAACACAAAACAAAAACAAACAAAATCATCTAGTAGATGTAGAAAGCCAAGGGGGTAAGAAAATCTAGTCACCGATGGAAGTTCACCTCCTTGATTTGTGTCATTCAAAATCTCTCAAGAGAAGTTGTGTTTTGTTTTTATGCTGTGCTTGTGAGGTTGTGATTAGCCACTGACCAGTGGGAGATGCCGGACTAAAACGACTCTGGAGGAACCTTTAGCCCTCCAAATATTTTGGACTTCATTTCCCAGAAGCCCCATCCAGCAGGGCCCATGGTAAGAGATTATGGGGATGGTAGTCCAACAGGCAGGATAGTTCGGTAGTTTAAGTTTCTGGCTGCAGAGCCAGAGGTTGGGAGTTCGATTCCCCACTGCGCCTCCTTAACAGGGTCTGGGCTGGATGATCCATAGGGTCCCTTCCAGCCCTGAAATTATAATATTATTTAAATCATCATCATCATCAAAGTACAGAGATCTGGCCACCGAAACATCTCACCTGTGGATGAAACGCACTTCAGTGGTCCCCGTAGTCATTGGGGCTTTGGGAAGAATATCAAGAAATTTCACACAGTACTATAAAGCAGTTGCAAATCTCAGAAATAACACTATCAGAACTAGAAAAACCAGCAGTATTAAAACCAGCATATATATCGGGCCGATATTTAACAGATACTTAGGTTTTTTGTTAAAGCTTGTATCTGTTATGGAATACCAGTCAATGTTTTTTTTTTTATAATTTTGACTGACTGTGCCTGGTGTTTTTGAATGATTATTATTATTATTTATTTCATTTATACCCCGCCTATCTGGTCTTGCGACCACTCTAGGCGGCTTCCAAACAACATAAAACAACAGATAAAATCACAAAAGATGATGATGATGATAATAATAATAATAATAATAATAATAATAATAATAATAATAATAATAATAATAATAATAATAAACAAAAACTCCCTATAGTCCCCGCGGCCAGAAATGGACGGCCACATATGACTAAAAGAGAGAAAGTTTGCCGTTGGCTCCTTTTACTCCTTCCCTCTCCGCAACCCCCTTTTTTCGAAACCACACCTGGGAAGCCTCCGGATCCCGCCTCGCCTCGCCGTCCCCGCCAGCTCATGAAGAGAAGGTACCGGTCCATGGCCCAAGACCAGCCGCCCGCTGGCCGGCCCGGTCGCCGCGGTTCGAATTTCCCGCGCGGCCTACTAGGCCTCACCCGCCTCGGCCGAAAGGCTCTTTCCGCTTCCCGGGAGAGGAGGAGCCGCCGCCGCGCCGGCGCTGCCTTCTCCGGCCGCCCTCCTTCCGCTTGCGGCCCCGAGGAGCGTCAACGTTGCGGCCATGGCCAGCTACTCCAGGGCCGCCCAGGTGAGAGCAGCTCTTTCTCCTCAGATTTCTCCTTTTTTATTATTATACCTCATATTTTATGTTTTACCTCAGCGACAGTTTTCCCGCCAGCCACCATGAGAAGACAATTCCAAGCCGCCTTCCTGACGGGGAGGAAACCGCACTGAGTCCCGATAAAAACATGCCTATAAGGAGGCGGTATCGTTACTTAGTCCGGAGTGAATTCGTATTCTCGGACTACTTAAGCATGGAAAAGAAGATGGGGGGGGGGGAGAGAGAGAACGGGCGGGAAGGTTGTAATCTTTTTTAAAAAAAATATTATTATTATTTTTACGCTGCCCAGGCTGGAAATAAGTTCTTGCTTCTGGGGAAAACTTGCACGTGGCTGTGTTTTTCTTTTAGCTGAAACGTCTTAAAAGTAGGTTGTGGAAATATTAGAAAATGTAGAAAAATACGCAAGTGATATTGCAACGCCTTTTTAAGTGACAACTGACCTTTTGATAAGTAGGTATGTTTGCTCCCATTTGCTTCAGTTGACCTTGCTCCCAAGTAAGCCTCTATACTTAGGATTGTGGCCTGGCAGCCCATTAGGAGCAGGCAGCCCTGTTGTTTTCACGTAGCTGTACTAAAGAGAGAACTTTCTCTAGGTTGTGTTAAAATAAGCCTAGGCTTGAGCTTTTGTTTGCAAAGATTTGGCAGGTCTTGCAAGATGGGGATTATTCTTAATAATTTAAAGTGTCTTGGATTACCTACATTTAATTCTGACAGCGGACGGCTGTCTGTCTCTTACCAGTCCTGGGGCGGCAGCAACGGTTTCTTTTCAGGCAGGTTGAAGGTGAATTTTGTCTTGTAACAATCAGTTCAGATTCTCAGACTCCACAGTTCATAATTAGAGATGGGGGTATTTGTATACGAAGATCCCCGCACAGGTGGTGTTAATGAGGGTCCAGCCTCATGGGGCCGGACGGTCCACTCACCGATCCGCTGCGGACGCAGACGGCACAGTTCTGCTAATGGCGCTGCAGCGCATGATCTGCTCGCACACTCCTGGCAGGAGGACAAGCCTCGCTGCAAGGTCGAAGAGTGGTGAGCGGATCGCGTGCTGCGGCGCCATTCGTAGAATCGCGCCGTCTGCGTCCGCAGCGGATCGGTGAGTGGACCGTCCGGCCTCATGAGGCTGGACCCTCGTTAACGCCACCTATGCGGGGATATTCATATACGAAGCTCTATTCATAATGTCCAAGACATTTGGTCAGGGGTGATGGGGGTGGCTCACTACGTTAAGTGCATATATTTCAATACATTAAATTGCATTTGTGTTATTGCTTTCTAGCAATGGGCCACATTCGCCAGAGCATGGTTTCTTCTAGATGCGAAGATGCAGCCACCTGGCAAAATTGCAGCAATGGCTGCCATCAGACTCGAAGGGAGGCACAAACCTGTGTTCCATGCGCTGAGTGAGTTTTCTTGTGGACGGAAACAATTTACCTATAGCAGAGCTGGCTTATTTTCACAGTTCAAAGCAGGGGTTGGCAGCTTGTGTTCATAAGGCTATATTTGGCCTGCTGGCACAGGGTTCTTGGCTTCATATGAAAAGCCTTCAGTAAGTGATCAATTCAGGCTTCTGCAAGAGCTTTCTTCGCTTTCCTGCACAAGTTGAAGAGGGAAAGGAGTGCAATGAGAGGGGAGAGCGGTGGGCTTCTTTATTTTTGGTTCTGGCTCCATCCACCCCCGGCTTCAGCCACAGCTCACATACATACCTGCCCAAAAGATAGTCCACAAACAAATGTGATCATCTGACCACCCTTGATTTTGAAGTAGGGATGGGATGAATTTGCATTTAGATGGCAAAGGCTGATCTAATATAGCATTCGTGGTAAGAATACCAGCCACCAATCCACTATCCACAAATCCTGATGTGAACAACACCCTAATGTTGTTTATGGATACAGTGTAATAATACTGACATTAAATTAAAAACAAATTCAGAACTTTTTCCTTTCTGTACCAAACGCAAAGCACTTCAATTCTAACTTCAAGCTTTTATATTGAAAGTAGGCAACTTGTGGTCCTCAAGATATTCTTGGATTGCATTCTTCATTATCTCTTATAGAAGGGGTAGCCGTGCAAGCATTAGTCTGTGCAAGCATTATAGGTAAAAGCAAAATAGAAATAAAAAGTAAAAAGACAAAAACATGGTGGCATTATCTCTGGCCATTTGATGGGCTGACTAAGTTTGATGGAAGCTGCAGTCCAACAGCCTCGAAAGATTGCATGTTGTTTAGCTCTGTATGTTGCTGAGGCATGCAACCCATCTACTAATAGTGGAGACTTTGCTTTTAAGCCACTTTATTAGTAATGGTGGACATTAGAAGCAATTGTTTCAACATGTGCTTTTGAAGTAATTCCTGCTGAATTCCTTAAACTCACTGTTCTGTATTAGAAGTTGGTTACTCCTAATCTCAGTAACAGACTGTTTTATTATTAGGTGATCTTGGAGATCATGTTGTCATAATCAACACAAGACATATTGCCTTTTCTGGTAACAAATGGGAGCAAAAGACATACGCATCACATACTGGGTAAGCGTTACATAATCTTAAGATTAAAAATATTGAATACATCAGTATTGTTGTCACAACATATATATGTGTATTGCAATTGGTTTTTCAGATTGGTTTCATTTCAATATGTCACTGGTCTGCATTCAGCATTGGTGATGCAGTAAATAGCTTGGGACGTGAATGTTTGACAGAGTGCCTCTCTCTGTATACATTCCTGATCATTCAGATTTACCAAGGCAGGAATCACATCGGTGTCCCATGGTTTCATACATAAATGATGTGGAAGGCCAAAGGAGGGCTTTCTCAGTTGCAGCACCCAAGTAATAGAATGCTTTCTCTTTGGAGTTTAGATTGGTACAAACTTTGGCTTAATTTCAGTACTCTGAAAACCTAGGTGTTCACCAATATGTTTTTGGTGAGATCATGATTTGGCTTTTGGTTTTATTTTTCACCTGTTGAATTGTTGAAACTTGTTTTAAATGGTTTAAATTGTGTTAGATTGTTTTAAAGTTACTATATTGATTATATTCTGCCTGAGAGTTTTAGATGAAGGATGGAAGTAAATGTTCAAATAGTGCTAAAATTCTTTTTAAAACAGAACACTAGATAGCCTGGAGGGTTGGAGCACCTGGTTGCAAAGGCAGGAGCTGGGAATTTGATCCCCCACCATCCCTGTCTGGTGAAGGAACAGTTTGTGCAATCTTGAGCACACTGCACAGTCCTAGAGCACCCCCAGAAGAAGCAACTGGTAAACCATATCTAAAGGGTCACTGTAAGTCAAGATTGATTTGACAGCATATGATACAGGTTTATGTACTTCACCCCTGAGGACAGTGAGGAAGTGACAAAGACAGCTGGGGAAATAGGCTGTGTCCCTAGTGTGACAGCTCATTAACTGGTTTGTCAAATAATAACAAACTAGTTAAGTTGGGCTTTTGTCTTCCTCTCTGTTATAGGAACCTTTCTGTTTAAGAATATATACTTGCATCCATAAAAGTGATATTGTTTCTGTCTAAATGCAACACTTCAATTGTTAATCTGCGTGGAGTTTAGAAATCAACTAGAATTGTGCTAGTAGGCTGAAAAGTAAATAGCAGAATTATGCATTT
This sequence comes from Intellagama lesueurii, assembly GCA_037013535.1. NCBI lineage: Eukaryota > Metazoa > Chordata > Lepidosauria > Squamata > Agamidae > Intellagama > Intellagama lesueurii. The sequence continues at coordinate 16,171,932 of JBAJHW010000004.1, forward strand.
ACTGTCTTGAAATGAAAAATGTTTTTAAAAAGATAAAGCACATGCAAAATCATCAGTTATTTAAAATGCTCATAAGTTAGCTGAAAAGTCTTTAAAATATAACGTATTGTAGCATAGAGTTTTTTGTCCGTGTTTATGAAATGTTTGTTAGATAACCATTAAAATTTCTCCAGATTCTGGCAAGATCTGTTACTTCTTACATACAAGATCTGTTACTTCTTATTTGGGCTAAACACAGTGTATTCCAGAGATTTCAGGTCCCATTTGTGAAGGTTCTGAGCCTATTTGACTTCCTCCAAATTATTGCTGATTAGCAGGAAATCACAGGTTTTATTTTTAATTTAGGTTTAGCTTATTAGCTGGTCATAATTCATGGTAAACTCCCTTCACCTCTCCAACTTTCTGTGCACAGGCCAGCATGTCTAATGTATTGCTGGGCTTAGGAACTGGGAGGAGTGGTGAATCTCTCTCACTATTTCTGCCTGCTCTGAAGATAGGTAACACATGATGATCTTTCCTCAAGTTCAAAAAGAAGGGACAGTATGGTCTTATATTGTGCTGATTTTTGAGACAATCTCATACTGACTTCAGGAAAGTGGTGACTGATTGTAGTGGTTTTTAGAGTAAGAAAAAGTTCAGTACAGTATAAGAAATCCCTCTTCTAACCTAATTTCCAATGTGTTTTTTTCAGTCTCTGATTTAAACCAATCCATTTAATAATGTTTACATTAGCATGCATGCATGTTTTTTTTTCTAGTTGGTAAACTTTTTGCAAGTACTGAATTATGCAAACATTTTTAAATTTCCTTGTTTTTCTCGCTTTGCATTGCAGATACCCTGGTGGCTTCAGACAGGTAACAGCCAAGCAGTTGCATGTTAAAGACCCAACAGCAGTAAGTGGACATTCTTCTCTGACTTATCTCTTCATTCTATATCTATAAATGACTTCTGAGTGAATCGGCAGATTTCTTAACTGAGGGCATGTTACAGATAGCATGCTGTCACTTCACAGGCACACAACCTTGGAATTGTCTCTTATTATTTCTTGATTATTTGTTCCCCTCATCGAGCCTGGGGGCCAGCTCACACATTGACAGTATGGTTGCATGAGCTGTGAATGACAGTAGCATGTTGTCTCTGCGGGACATAGACAATAAAGAAGCATTCATATTGTTTTGCAGTTCTCTCTCTCTCTCTGGTCATATTAAGTGGCTACATAATTATTTCACAAACAGCATCCAGTCACCTTTGCTGTCTCCATATTGCATTTGCTACTTCTTGACATATATATCTTTTTTCTTTAGTCAAATAAGAATGCTATCCTTTTAACTCTGACTGTAGTTACATCAGTCCTTTTTGTACTAATGCCAGGCCATGTTTTCTTCCAGCTTCTTTTTTACAGTTCCCTATCCCTCTATACTTTCTGATCTCCCTCTTGCAGCCTTTTTTTGTTCCCCTGATATGCTAAAGCAAGAGTTACTCTTACTATTCCATGTCCTACACTAGTCTCTGTGGCTTATGCCATGCTATACTTTATGCTCATACAGCTTCCATGGGGTTATCAAGCTTCTTCTCTTCTTCAGCAGAATTCTTCTTGAACCATTGTGGTTATGGCTCACTTGTTTCTCCTTTGTCCCTGACTCTCTCTTACTGAGGTCTCCACAAATTATGGCTTAGATTAGCCACAATTACTTGCAGTTGTCATCTTCTGGCACACATAGAGAAGTACTGTAGTATGAAGGATTTACATTGCTTCTGCTAATGGCAGACTCAGACAGGAGGAACAGTTTTCCAGGTCTTGTTCTGGCATGAAGTCAAGCATGCATTCCCGTCTCTCTCTTCCCTGCTGTACTGCTTCCTGCTTCCTGGCTTAGTAAACTAAATATACAATCATGCCATGATGTGCCAAGCTTCATATGTGCAGTATGTACCCTGAAGTAAAGTAAGTCAAGCTTTGTATTTCATTTATGGCATGCTTGTAAAAATGGAGGGAATCTCTAGTTTGATGCATTGATTTAAATTAAGTGTCTCATGTATATTAGTTCATGTATCCCCTAAACAATTGTGCATATCTGACCATTAAACTATACTACTAAATTAGATTACTATTTACTCTCTATATAGTAGGATCTTTTGTACAGTGTTTAGATGATCTTTTTCCAACTTTAGAACATTTTAAAGAATACACAACTTTATTGATATCAGAAATTGGTATTCAGATTATGTAATATTATAGTAGTCACAAGCAACGCTATTAATGTAATTAAAAATCTAATTTAAGTCTTGAACTGTCCAGTACATTTATTTGTAATCGCTGACTTTTATCTGCTGCGGAACTAATCTGCAAGTGATTCTGTGATACTAATGGTTTCATATTGTGTGCTGTTGTTTAAAGTTATATTTAAAGTGCAGAAATATTTTGCAAAAATAGCTAGTACTAACAGATCCTATTAAAGATTTCCCTTATGTTATTAAATGTGTGTGTGTGTGCCATCCAGTCAATTCCGACTATGGCAAACCTTTTCAAGGTTATCCAGGTAGAGAATGCGCAGAAGTGCATTCCCTTCTTCTGGGGCATTGTGGGACTGTGCAGCTTGCCCACGACTACGCAGGCTGGCTCTTCTCACAGCAGGCACAATGGGGAGCTGAACTCCCAACCTCTGGCTCTGCATCGAGATACCCAAACCACTGAGCTTTCTAGCCAGCTATTCTTTTATTAAATAGGATCCATTAAATAATTTTTTAGTTTTTATATTTCAGTTACACTGTTGGCCACTGGAGGGCAGCATAACCCAATATGCCTCAGATTTAACCACTGAACAATTTCCACTCCAGATAATCCAAGTTCCATAAGAGTGAAGAAAAGTGTCAAAAATACTGTGGCTAGCAAAGACATATTCGATAGTGAAACACTACATATTGGAATAGTTCAGTTTACTGCAGGAAACTTGTATTTTGGTCACAACTTAGCAGCATCTTAAGCATAACATGTTACTGTTCTATATAAATGCAAATAAACAGACACATTTGTACGATATCAGTACCTCTGCAGTGTTTCATAGCCATTCTCAACCTTTTTTTGGCCACAACTATAAATATGAAAGAAGTATAGGCCAAATCAGGATTGTATAAATTGCATAACAAACCTTATAAGGTGGTATGTGAAGAATTGTTTCCAGTCTGTGGCCCCCTTCAAATGTGCCAGGGTCCTGCAGGGGGCCATATGGCGCCCGTTGAGAATGGCTGGTTTCAAGGATTAATGAAATGACCCATGAGGGGAATCATAGCCATCTAGAGCAATGCTTTGCAGCTTTACTCAAGAGTAAGTGCCACTTTGTTCAGTGGGATTTACTCCCAAGGACTAAGTGCAGTCCTAATTCAAATGCATCAGGTAATGCAGTCCTGATTCAAAGATGCACTGAGTGTGAGGGGTTAGAATTGGGCACAATACCCTTCTGCCAACAGAAATTCTGTTTTCCTGGTTGAACCCTTTTCTGCCCAAAGACCTCAGAGACAGGGCAATTGGTTGGCTGAACTGATCTGCTTTTCAGCTAGTGAAGATCTCCTGGCAGAAGAAACCCCAAAAAGGTGGGGGGAGAAAAGGCAGAGTATGGGAACAGCTAAGTTATACCAGATCCAGACTTTCTCCAGCTCATGGCCAGAGCCACAGTGCTTGCACAAAGTTAAGCCAGGGTAAGGGCAATTTCTAACACCCCTTGGTTGTGAGGGATTTGGATTCAGCACAGCAGACTGTAATTAGCCTTTGCCCCAAAGCCCAAAATGCCTGCTCATTAGAAGCTAGGTTCCTTGGCCTCTTTTAAAGAGCAGATATTTTATATTTTGTGACAGAGGATACTTATAGAATCGAGAAAGTCCTTCAGTGCTCCCGTCCCTCTGTTTCTAATAGATTACCCTGGATATGTACTGAAAGCAAAGCAGAGTTATTGGTTATAATGTTACCAGATGACAATTTCATTTGCCAAATGACATTTGCCACCATTCACACTTGCCTATTGAAAACCTATGGATTCTCTGAAACTACTTGCCACAAGATGATTCAATATAGTTCCCACATTAAACCATCTCATCAGAATGGAAGACCAGTTGTGGGGGGGGGGGGGGAGTGAGAATGGCCTCGTGATCCCTAGTTTGTCTTAAAAGACTGGCATCAAGAATTGGACCTAAACACGTAATTCAAAAATATAATTGATAAGAAATCTAGAACTCCCAACAAATACTAAATCTATATTTGTTGGGAATTCCAGATTTAGTAGGGGGAAAGTGGAGCCAAAAAGTAGAAAACAAGGACAAGATCAGCTGCAGGGTCTGTGGATAAGAGTAAACTAGAGAAACAGAAACACAAAGAGTTTATGCAGAAAGAGACAGAGAAACTGATGTAAAAGGAGTTGAGCAGTAGTCGGCTGTGTTATCTCAGAAGGTTTGCCTTGGAAAAGACAGTTATATGGAAAATACTAGGTATTGATTCAAATGACTATTCACTTGGTAATGAATACATTGCATTGACATATTTCACTCCCACTTGTCATTCTTTTCCATAAACACTGCTTGCCTGAATATATTGAGTATTGTACACAAAAGATAATAAATGTCTTTTTGTCATGTTACAGTTTTATTTGCTTTCTTTAAAACATAATTATGTAATGTTATACTCAAGGAATCAAAGGGGTCTGGAAATCTAGAAATACGGCAGCTGGAACTAAGGTCTATCAAGTTTAGCATGCAAGTAAATTAAATTACAACAATATAATTTTTACAAATGTAAAACTAGTCCGGTCCTCCCTCATTTCTCCTCCTTTGCATGGTTCCTATATTGATACAAGACATTTCAAAACATTATTTCTGTTTTCCTTCACCTTCTCTATACTTGTCTAACGCAATATGTTTCCCTCAGTTTGCACCCATTTTTTATATTCTTCCAGCTGTTCTACAAGTGCTTTCCCAGCACAAAGGGAAGAACGTATGGAGATTGGGGCTTTATTTAGGCAAAGTTCCCAATTGAACTTTGAGTCTGCAAGAGTCTGAGTGAAATCCTATGCTTAGTATAGTAAGTCACACTAGAGTAGGCCCATAGGAGCAGTGGGCATTTGGTAACTCCTTCATAAGTTCCACTTATTCAAATGGGCATATTCTAGTTGCAACTTGCTGGGCTAAAGTAAGTCACAACTAGATGCATCTGAAGATGTGGGCTGCAGGCTATGAAAGCCTGTGCAAAATAAAACTTGTTAGTCTTCAATGTTCCACAAATCTGTCTTACTCCAACACAAACACAGCCACCCCTCTGGAAATTTCTGTTGAAATTAGTGTTAACTCCCTTTGGAGTTAGCACATGTAGGACAGGGTTACAAAAAGACCTGGCAAAGTAGAATAGAACATTGTACCCATCGTGAGTTCTTCTGCATAATCTCGTTTTGCTGATTAACCTATAACAGTATTCTCATTTACTGCAAAGTAATTTAAGCAAAGTCTCCTTTTTATTAAGAGGGGGAAGGGAGAGGTGGGCAATTAAAGCATAATAAGATCTATTTCATGTGAGGAAATCTGTATTAAAGTTCCATGTAACTAGAGAATACTCCTGTTTTCATGACTTTCACTTGCCGGTCAATTGTATTAACCCCCCCCCCCCCAATCCCTTAAATATCTGGTGTGTGTGTGTGTGTGAAATTTCATGTGTGAAAAGTTTTCCAATTACTTTTTTGATTGTATTCAGCAATCCACACTGGTGTGTTTTTTTTACTGCAAAGGAAGTTATTTTAGATTTTTTATTTATTTTAAATAACTTAGAGGAAATTAAATTACATACCTACAGGTACATGGAGAGAGTAATGGCTCTATAGCGATTTTCACATTTCCAGATACAAATGTATTGTTATCCTTGTTATCCTTACAGTTTTCCTTCCTTTGCTACATTCAACACTCTACAACAGTGGTCCTCAACCTTTTCCCAACTGCGGACCGGTTGGGTGTGTGTGTGGCGCGCCCACAGGGGGGCGGAACTCACTCGCGCGCATGCGCACGGTGCACTCGCGGGGGGTAGGAGATCTGTGTCCGCGGCCCAATCCTCGATAGGCCGCAGACCGCTGCCGGGTTGCGGACCGGGGGTTGGGGACCTCTGCTCTACAACTTCATGTTGCCAGAATGTTTAAGAAGTTCATCTTTGGTAAAGCTTCCTTAAAATAAAGCATGTTTTGTCTGCCATTGCTCTAAAGAATTAAAAAACACAGTTTTTCTGTTTGTTTTGTGTAATAGATCCATTCGGGAAAAGTCTATATGGCTTTCCACTTCTTAAGTAAAGGAATATTTTGGCATACTGAGATCTTTTGCACTGGACTGTGGTTCTTCTGAATACATTAACATGAGCCCAGTGAGTTTATTTATTTATTTAATTTATATCCCGCCCATTTAGACCGAAGTCTACTCTGGGCGGCTAACAGCAATATTAAAATAGAATAAAACAACAATATTAATATTAATACGTTAGAGGATGGCGAAATAAGTTAGGTATCGACAGGAGGGAATTATTATTCACACTCCTATTCTCATAAATGATCCTGTTCATTTGCAGTAGTGGGCAAACATTTTGTCAGGTTTGCGTCCCAAGCTTAGGACTGATCCGAGGCAGCCTGCTGACCTGTGAACTCTGAGGAAAAAGTTAAAGAAGCATTGGAACCCCCCTAACCAGACAGTTTTCACAGCCTATTGTTTGCAATTCGGGACAGAATATCCTTATGGAACTCATGAAGGAGTTACCAAATGCCCACTGATTCCATGGGCCTGCTCTAGTGTGACACACTATACTAAGCACAGGATTTCGCTCAGACTCTTGCAGACTCAAAGTTCAATTTGGAACTTTGCCTAAATAAACCCCAATCTCCATATGTTCTTCTTAAATAGCCCTGTGGCACAGTGGCTGAACTGCAGTACTGCAGTCAAGCCTCTGTAAACAACCTGAGTTCTCGATCCCAGCAGATTCAGGTAGCTATTTTGAGCTTGACTCAACCTCCCATCCTTCTGAGGTTGGTAAATAGAGTACCCAGCGCACTGAGGGACAAAGTGTTGTTTGCATAATTGTACTGCAAACTGCCCAGAAAATGTTTTAGTACTATGGGGGTAGTATATAAGTCGAAACAACAACTTCAAGCCTCATGATCCCTCACCGAAGGCCATGCTGAGAGTAATTGTCACTGAGAGCTCAAATCCACAACCTATACATAGCTACCTTCTGACCATCCCTCTACTATGGCACAAGGTGAAATAAAGATTCTTTTTCAAAAGGGGTAGCAAGTAGTGTTATCCTGTCATAAATTCTCAGTTTGTTCTCATACTTTGGCTATATTGTGTTGGTGATCTAGAAATACATTTCAAGATGCTCAAGTCCCTTCTAATACATAACGTTATTCTTGGCTTTACCTTAGTTTTCCTACACACGTACCTCTGTCTTGCAAGAAAAAACATCTTGTTTACTGTTTCCATACCAGTTTTCCTATTTATTTCTGTGCGAGTTGAATCTCTGCTTCTTATGTCTCAAATCGGACAATATTGTTTATATATGTGTGTGTATATTTATTTTTTCAGATTGTGAAGCTGGCTATTTATGGCATGCTTCCCAAAAACCTTCTGAGGAGAACCATGATGCAAAGGCTGCATCTCTTTGCTGATGATGTGAGTCAACAGCAGTACTGTTTCTTCTATGTAAATTTCAACTGTATCCTTGCATGTCTTGGCCAGTTTTCTCACAGCCATTCATAGGGTCATCATAAGTTGGCGGTAACTTGAAAACATGTAACAACAAGAACAAATGAATTGAAGGCATCAGGAGGTACTTAAAGCTCCCTTGGAGGTGCAGGATCCAAATAGCTTGGGGCTTTAAGAAGTCATTGAATTGAACATCCTTTCTGGGAACCCAGATACCATCACATGGCATAACTATATCAATTCATTTAAAAATTAAGTAATGCAAATGAAGACTAAGATGAATACTGATTGTGATTTTTGTTTCCCTCCTCAGGTTATCCCTGAAGAGATACGTAAGAATCTTGTAGAGGAGCTTCAGCAACCGCACAGAGTGCCCAAGAGGTTAGATGAATATACACAAGAGGAAATCGAGAGTTTCCCAAGAGTCTGGAATCCGTAAGTGATTAAAATCCTTTAGAAAGTGTATCTATGACTACTTGTGTGATATATTAACATTTAAAGAATGTATTAACCTTGAAGTGGCTAAGAAATGTTTTAAGAATGCCTGTGAGGCAGACTTACAGCTTATAAACCTTACAGCTATGTTCCTCCTCCTTTAAGAAGGCTATTTTAGGCACTAGTGATGTTCTTCCTTTATTTATATGCCTGAAGGAGATTCTGATAGTGGGTATGTATTAATATATACAGGGTAAGATATATGATTAATGCAGCCTAGCCATGTTTAAGGTAACAGAATCCAAGACACATCTACTCATTCTTCAAAGGTGATGTTTTCAGAATAGCCTTTTAGGTATGATCATATATCTTTTAAAATGTAGTACTCAGATGGAAAAAGTCTGGTGAGAAATCTGCCATAAAGACAAAGCAGCAGGGTTGCAAAACAAAGGTATCTGTGTTGTCCTTTCACATGCTGTTCATGATTCTTAACTATATCTGATGAAAAATAATTGCATCCTGTAATTATTCAGTGCAAGGAAATCTTAATGGTTCAGTAGTCTGAACTTCTAAATCAGACAGACAGAGACATTGTGACACCATCTGAAAGAAGATCCTCAGAGCCAAAGCCAGCTCTCCTTTGGCTGAGCTTATTTAAGATGATTCCTTTTGCCAGCAAGACTTTCCAGCCACCTAACCTTGGAGCAGTCATAAGCAAAGGAAAAATTCCAAGACAATCCAGGCATCTGACAATTCTCTTTCCCCCATCTCTCCCTCCTCTCTGCCCCTGCCTTTACACTCCATAATATTACCTGGCTACAGATGCCAGTCAACATAGCTCCAAAAGTTGCTGCAGCCACAAACTCACTAAGGGGTTTGGGGCAAGTTAGTATTAATTCAGACACCATGCTGAGTCTGCATTCCAGAAATAATAATTCCGAACTACCTTAAAAGGACGACCAAGAAAGGAAGCATTTTGAATAATGAAAAGGCTGTATCCAAGGCTAGTTTTTTTCCATATCCACAATCTAATAGTGTGGAGAGCTCTCTAGATAAAACAGGAGAAAGTGTTTCTATTTTGCGTACATTAATATGATTACATTATTGGTATTTCAGAAACCAAATGCTTTGGAGAGATCTTTTCTTACTAGAGCCATGCAATCTAGGAACCTATTGATGCCTGACTTGCTTGTTCCTTCACCTGTCATTTCATGCCCATTTCTAGGTGTTTCTCTCTTCTCCTTCTTTCTTGAATACCTAAAATATATTTTTCTAGAAAGCAGACCATGGATGATGCGGAACAAATTGGTAACTCAGAGGCTAGGGTCAATCCAAAAGGTGGAATGTGGGAAATGTAGTTTGCCTACAAACAAGAAGCCAAGATTATCTCTCCCCCCCCCCCCCCCGCAATATAAACACCATGAGATATGCTATACTTTTGTATCAGAAGGTATACTCTGTCCTCGGAGTGTTAATGACGCTATAAACTATAGGTATTACTACTTTGACTTTCTTTGAGGCTTCTTTTTTCCCTAACAAACATTGAAGAATCTTGCTTTAGAGTAGAGGGAAAGGGAGTTGGAAAGCTTTTCCTTCGTCCTGCTGAGAAGAGGGAAAACCGCTTGACCTCTCATCCTATAAGAACAGTGAAGCAATTATAACATAACATGTGCTGGGGTTAAGAGGCAGTGATAATGTTTAGCATAAAAAGGAGAATTTGGGAAGGAAGGGGAAGGCAGTCAGAAAAATGGATGTGGTCTGATGATATCCTAACCCTCCAGCCAGACTGATACTGATACTTTCTCCTCTAAAAATGAATGTTTGTAGTTATCACAAACTCCTATTAATTTTAGACCTTCACAGTTTTATACTGTGAAATCAGAATCTTTTATCACTTCAGTTAAGTAGGTTATAGTGAGCTAACTGTTTAACATAGAGAAATGCAGTATAGTATTAAACATGAAAATGGTACTGAATAGTACAGGCTATAATTAGTAAAATGTGCATGAAAAATATCTGTCTTCAGTTGTGAATATTAGGTGTTATTTCAACTGGAAAACTGCAGACCCTTTCATTCTAGCTGTCTCAGGTCAGGAACAGAAATGCCTTGCCCCCGGGGATCAGAGCTTTCTAAAAACATTTCTGTAGGATTATGCATACCTAACATATGGTGTTCCTTCAGAGAAAGGATGTTTACATCTATGTACGTTTCTCTGTTGCAAAAGTTATTCTAGTCCAGTCTCTGAGTTTTTCATTATAATAGTGGGAATTGGCCTTGCTGTGTGATAGTTGTGATGTATCTGTGATTTGGGAAGTGTTGGTTCAGATTTCAGCTCAGCCATGAATTTGCAAGCTGGCCCTAGGCAAATCTATCATCCTCTTAGCCATTGCTGAAGTAGGAGAGCTAATATTGGCCCACCTTACAAGGCTTATTTATGAGAGAATTGACAGAAGTGCATACATCATGATCATAATCTTAGAATGGCAGAGCTGGAAGGGACCCTGTGGATCATCAAGTCTAGCCCATGACAAGGAGGGACAGTGGGGAATCAGACTCCCAACCTCTGGCAAACCACTGAACTATCTACCAGTACATAAAGCATATGAAAACAATGGATGTATCTGAAAACTTTTTTCCAAAGAGAGACAGAAGATGACATAAAAACAGAAGTTTGAAATCAAGTATACAGTTTGCATGACCATGAGCCCTGCCGACCCTGTTAGGGTCCTCTCCTCCATCCCCAATCCATGGACTCAACACACAGTGTCTTAAACAACAAAGTGTTTACAGCAGCTTTGATTGGAGAAATAACTCTGGAGTAGTCATACTTGGAGAAGCAGCAGTCAAGGGCCTGGCTCAGTTCAGTTCTAGTCTGTTCCACACCCTATATAACTCCACTGGAGTGGTCGGATGTCCCCTCTCTCTTAATGGCAATCTCCACATGGAGCCAGAACTAGAGACCTTGAGGAGCAAGGGTGAGTATGACCACAACAAGAGCACAGTTCATAGCTTCTGGACACCTGGTTGGAGGTCTGGACAGGTGTCTGTACCCCCTGGAGCTGCCAGAGAAGCCTCTGGCATTCCTTCTGCCTTTTCCTCCTTCAGTATTGCAGCTCGGTAAAGGTGGGCTCATCAGTTCCCAATTACGGTCTGGGTGGCATTCTAGGTATGTATTAGAGCCTCAGTGTTGGCTCAGTCACTTTGGAGTCTTTGGTATGTTTGCCCCGTCCCCTTGGCATGGAAAGTTCCACTATGACCCTGGTCCTTGGGGGCAGTGGATGTGTCAACTGTACTCTACACCTCTGGAGTATGAGGACAAATGGCCCATTAGGGGCACCTCCAACAATGACCCCTTCAGAATGACCAAACTCAGCTTTGAATAAAAGAACCTCAGGGGGAGAGCGAAATGGTACAGAATATTCCACAACCTGGATGGAGCAAGGGAGAAGCCCCTTTCACATGCTACTTCTAATTGAGGTAACAGTAGGGCAGAAAATAAGGTTCTCTCAGATGATTTCACAGTGCAGGCACGTTCATGAGGAAAGAAGAATCTATGATAATCCATATCAAAGTGTAATATCAGTCAACAATATTTGAAGGTGGTGATGAAGCTATTAGAGATGTGCTTTTTTTTCTTTTCTGGTACGGGCTGCAATTCTTGAATTCTCTAAGAATGTCAGGAATTGGTGCCCACATCCACCTCTGCACACCTGTAGGTTTTGCTCTCCCACCTCTACCCCACCAGCTTCTCTGGCGTTTGCTTCCTGTGGCTGATAAGTTTAAAAAAGAAGAAGAAGCTGCTGCAGTGCTTCCTGGGAATCATGGTTCTCTGGGAGATATGGACTTTAATGTACAGTGAGACTACAGCTCACAAAATTGGTCGGACGCTGACGAGCTGTGAGTTAGAATTATTTGGCACAGTTTTCACTTGGCTTTCAGGACCAGCCAAAATTGTAGGCCCTTGAGTAATACATGTCACTTCAGGTAGTAAAAACCATTTAGTAGCACTGTTTACTATTTTGAAGTCTGAAAGGTTTGTTTCAATTAATAAGTAATCACTCTCTCTCTCACTCTCTCTCTCACTCTCTCTCTCTCTCTCTCACACACACACACACACACACACAGAGAGAGAGAGAGAGAGATGTCTTTTTCTTCTAAGGGTGATGTTTGACTCTGAAACTTGCATATCTGCTCACCCACCACCATTATTGGGATGTTTTCTGAGCATGTTTGACTCATTTCTTTCATCACGAATACAGATGGCTGCCAGACAGCTGAAATGAAAATATTTCAACCAGTCTGCTGCAACTGGGGAAGGGAGGTAGTAAAAGATGTGTAACTTCAGTTTGAGCTAAACTATCTATCCTAGCTATCAAATCATAATGCAAATCAGTTCTCTATTTGTCCTCCTTAATCTTCAGGCACCCGTGAATACTGCAGTTGTTAACTTTCTCAAGAAGATCTTGCATTAAGTGCAGTTTTCAATAACAAATGTACTTTGAATTACTTGCCTGAGTTCTGATTGGTTTGCACTGGGGAGAAGGGGCATTCTTGAATGCAGAGGCTATGCACTGCCTCAACCTGCATAGGACTTATTTTTCAGCTGGAGAAACATTGTGCAAGTAATCATATACTTGAAGCCTAGATTTTGCCCGATGGCTAGGTGCCAGATTGACAGAGTTCTGCTCTAATATGAAGGATTTTAAAAGCAAAGCAAAGAACTTAAAGAACTTGAAAAGGTCAACAAATCTGTATTTAAGCCTTTTAGCTGTTTAAACTTAATCCCATGAAATGCACCCCCTCTCTCTCTCTCTCTCTCTCTCTCTCTCAGAATTGCTCTTTCATTTTAACCTTTTTCTCCACTTAAAATTCCAGTTGCAATAATGCTTTTGTTCCTGTCAGCTAAAGCAGATGTGCAATACCTGGCAAAGCCAGAAGAGAGAGGCACATAAAAATTGTACAGCATTGTACATACCTCTAAAATGAAAGCATACAGAGAACTGAAGTAAAAGTAATTAGTACAAATAGGTCAATTAAGAAGCATAAGGTAGAATGACCTGTTGAGGCAGGGTTGTCTTACAATGTTGTAAAATGCTGGGTTATTTATTTATTTATTTATTGCCCCTACTGCATATTTGTAGTCTTACATGTACACAGTGCTTGTGGCTCTTGTAAGACTGGATCTAAACTGCCCCTTGACTGTGTAGCAGCATTGTTCCTTTGGCTTTTGTTTTGTGTGGTGGGCCAGGCTGTCTGCCAGCTTTCCACAACTTGGCTATAGAGAGGTCCAGGACAAGAACTGTCAAGATGGCTGGAAGGCACTGTTTTCATGACTGTGCTTCATGGCAAGAGCCAGAACTGTGGAAATAGAATACTATAGAAGCACAGGAATGCTAAGCATAGATTAGATTAGGCATCCTTCAGTCTCGAGAGTCTATGGTAACGTGCTCTGTATGGAGGACTTGGAACAGCGTCTAGTGTGGCTGAGAAGGCCAATTCGAGAGTGACAATCCCTTCCACACTGAAGACAAATACAATCTGTCCCCTGTCCAGCTCCCTGATTTTGCTGGTTTCGGGACTGCCTCTTTGCCTCGGCCTGCTGGACAAGGGTCTCTTCAGAATGGGAGAGGCCGTGATGCACCGCCTGCCTCCAGTCTGAACACTCAGATGTCAAGGTTTCCCATCTGTTGAGGTCCATTCCTAAGGCCTTCAGATCCCGCTTACAGATATCCTTGTATCGCAGCTGTGGTCTCCCTCTGGGGCGATTTCCCTGCACTAATTCTCCATACAGGAGATCTTTTGGAATCCGACCATCAGCCATTCTCACGACATGCCCAAGCCAATGTAGACGTCGCTGTTTCAGTAATGTATACATGCTAAAAATTCCAGCTCGTTCTAGGACTACTCTATTTGGAACTTTGTCCTGCCAGGTGATACCAAAAATGCATCGGAGACAACGCATATGAAACATGTTCAGCTTCCTCTCCTGCCGTGCACAAAGGGTCCAGGACTCACTGCAGTACAGGAGTGTGCTCAGGACACAGGCTCTATAGACCTGGATCTTGGTATATGCCGTCGGCTTCTTATTAAGCCATACTCTCTTTGTGAGTCTAGTGAACAGGGTAGATGCTTTGCCAGTGCATTTATCCAGCTCGACATCTAGGCAGAGAGTGTCAGAGATCGTTGAGCCAAGGTACACAAAGTCATGAACAACCTCCAATTCTTGCGTGGAGATGGTAATATAGGGAGGTGAGTCCACGCCCTGGCCCATGACTTGTGTTTAGTTTAAGTAAATCTGTGTATAGTTTAAGTAAAATTCACAATAATTGATTATATTGGTAAATTTACAGTGGATTGGGACCAACGTTCCCTCTAATTTTCAGTCACACTGGGCAGGGCTCTGCCCCTTGCATGCGTGACTTCGCTTGTGTGCACGCAATTCCCCCCCATACACATGGGTTTCCGTCGCAACCAGAACCAGAGGGGCTGAAAATGATCACTGTCAGTGTGTGGAGGAGGAGGAAGGCTGCGTGGAAGGGGGCTGAGTCATGCGCATGCAGGTGCACACCTTAGAAGGAACCTTGATTGGTACTCAGGAGGCCTGGGTTTGAATTCCTACTCAGCCATAGGAGCTCATTGGGTGTGGAACTGGTAAAATGGCTCACTCACCTTGAAACCCCTATTAGGGATGCTATCAATTGGTTCCAACTTGATGGTACATAACAACTAGCAAATTTTTTGTATTACCAAACCAATAATGTCATTCAACTGGTCCTGCCTTTTGTATTTATATACCAACAAGTGAAACACAGCATTAAAGAAAGGATTGAAAACATTTTTTTCTTAAGAAGGTGTGAAAGATAGGTGGTAACACATTATTATCGGGCAGTATTGCTGTCATCCGATATCAATAATTCTGCAGCCCCTATGTGTATGGCTTTTTGTAGATAGTTTTAAGCTTCTCAGCTACAATTGAACAAAGAATGGACTAAACCTAAGTAATGACCTGATTTTTTTCTTAAGTTCTTTATAGAGTTGGTGGAGTTTTTTTGTTAGGGACTTTCAGGGATGATAAAGCATTAATGGGACTGATTGGGCCCAGACGTAGTGTATGAATCTGTGTGTAGTTTAAGTGTAAGTAGTGTTTCCTCTGCCAGTGTTCTATTCTAAATATGATTAAGAAATGCATTAGTACCAGTATGAGCCAGCGTTGAGGCTAGTCATGTTTCATAACAAACCCATCTAATCACTAATCAAAATTAGCTTCAAATTATAAGGGGCTAAGGGAAGAAAACATAGAACCCAGAGACTCATTCCATCCCTTCCTTTGGGTTATGAGATGTCCGGAGGTCAGAAATCACAATTTAATTAGGTCTAAGCTAGTCGAATAAGTGTGTGTATATATGTGTTTGTGTAACTCAATTAACATCTTACATAAACACAACCACACAAGAACCCTGGAAAAATCAGGATTCTTGCTCATATGGAGAGCCTCCTAGAAACAGGAGCCTCTCCCCTGCAGACATATGGAGAAAGCAATGGTAGAGAAGGGCAGGATTGGGAGTTCCCCTGTTCATACATTGGATAAACCAAGATGTGGCTAGTACAAAAAATGCATATCTGGAAACTCTTGTACTTAACCATGGTCTCCAGATCATAGTACACTACAGTTCTCTGAGTGTTGACTTCTACACAGTTTTGCTTCACATTTTCCAATGTTTTTATAAGGCTGGAATTGCCCCTGACTGCCATCAACATCTAATTTGGGGGTATTGCTCTAAAGGTTATAAAATTACTGAAATTACATCTGTAAGAATTCCATAGAACATGTGGATGATATGTAGATCTGTAGGTAACTTTGTGCATGAATTTTTCAAAGAGTTTTTGAATCTGCCTATGTTGATTTATTTGGAAAGGTTTTCTCACTCACAGAAGCAAACTAGAGTTCATACTCATTAGTGCCCTTTTTTACTGTGTGTATGTCCCATTACATATGTCTTTATGACAGCTGGTTGGTATATACTGCTAACATACTGTTAGCTGGAAGGCACTGACCGAATACAGTGTTGATGGAAGCTTAAATCTTGTCAGAAAAGTCAGGCTTGTCCACAGCAAGAAGGTGATGAATACCTGCCATTCACTGCGCACATGAGGAGAGTCACTTTTCTCACTGATGAGGGAATGTACCTTGCAGGCAAGGGGAGAAATGCCACCTTGAATGTTTCTGAGTTGTTATACTAGGTGCATATTCCTGACTTAATAGACAACGTTTTTTGGTCTTTATATCTTAACACAAACACATCCCAAAAACATACAACTAAGAAGGCAGCAATGATTTTGGAATGTATATTAATCAGAGTTTGTGGTAATTTTGTTGGAATGTAATCATTTCTTTTTCATTTTAAAAAAATTCTGCATGATATACAAACATTTATGCAGCACAACATAGAAAACAAAGTAAAGGTTAAGCCAACAGGCAGCCCAAAAGGGCACTGTAGTGCAAATATTTTAAATATCGAATGATCCTTTGTCTTATTCTTACACTATTGCAAGAGGGCATTTTAATAAATAAAATCATTAAGGAGAGGAATTGTATCTTTATTGAAATATTTGTTTTAAGTTTCAGAACAATACAGACTTCATGTAATGTTCTATCACCAGTCAAGTTGCAATGGGCTTGACACTCAAGAGGACTTTGTGAAGACCTCTTGATGATCTTCATCAAAGCAGTCTTCATGGAATGCTGAAGACTGCTTTGGATGGTGAAACTCAGATGCAAAAGATCCAGGGCCCAACTAGAATAAGGTCCAAACAGTGAGAATAAATAACATATTCTTAAAGAGTAGGATCAAAATGCAATAAAAAAACAGGATGATAATTAGAGAGGAAAAAAGGATCAAGAAATGGCTTTTTAAGAAAGGCAGAGACTGTGGCATGTTTATATACTGAAGGAAATTAACTAGAAGACATAGATAGCTTAATAATGTATACCAAAGGTGAAATGGTGATAAGCAGCAACGATCAGAAGACAAGATGGGACCAGATTGAGAGGCCAAGTAGATGGATTTGAAGTGGAAAACAAACAGGATGACCCTTCTACTGAAGCTGAAGGAAAAGTTAAAATATGTGAAGAAAGAGATACATGCAATACCAGTAGAGGAAGAGTAACATCAGCAGCAAGATCGGAACAAATGTCGATCTTGGTGTGTGTGTGTGCGTGCGTGCGTGTGTGTGTGTGTGTGTGTGTTTTAAGCAGCAAATGCTGGTGCTCATCAGTTGGGAGGAACTGGTGAAGCAGGCAAAAATAGTGGGAACATTGAGTGGAAGTGACCTGGTGCTGATTGCCTTTGAAATGTAAAAATACACCTTGTTTTGAAAGACTGCAGAGCCCTTTTAACTGTGCGTACTGTGCCCCTAAAAAATAAACCTGCCCCATCTCCCACTGCTTCCTCACAAGTCAGAGAATGCCCTCTCTCATATAATAGCAGTTTGAGCCAGACCCCAGTTTTTAGTCTGCAGAACATTGCTAGGCAAAAAAAGGACATCATCGCTGGAATTTGCTGCCTGTGGTTTTAATGAAGAGCAGACTCCAAAGTGATTGTTGAGACTTGATTGAAAACTACCACGGTTGTATTTCAGAGCATATTCTCCAGCAGATTCCTTGAACATAGAGTTTTCCACCCATTGAAAATTAATTTTAACAAGGGGCAATGATTTATTAGTACTTTTCTTAAAGGTATTTTACTTGGGGATGAAATACTTGGTTTGATAGATTCCTTCCTATGCCCAAATAATGGCCGTGTCTGAAGAGAAGAACTTCAATGCATTTTGTTAACTTCCATCAAGTCACTTATGATTTACAGTGACAGTATGAATCAATGACTTTAAAGAGATCTTATTATTAACATCACTGCTTAGGTTTGGAAACTAAGGGTTATAGTTTCCTTAATTGAATCAATCCATTTCATATCAGAACTTTTCCTAGCATTGCTGTCTTTTCCAAGCAGTCATATTCTCAGGATATATCCAAACTATAATTGTCTCAGTTTAGTCATTTTGGTTGTAGTTCAGCCATTTAGTGTGTGTTCCATTTCCTCTTAAAAACTTGCATAGATGCTTTCAGTTTCATCTTCAGTATCTGTACTGGGGCAGAGATGTGGATGATGGTAATGCTGATAGGTTCCCTCTGAAATCTAATTTATATTATTCAGTCAGAAATTACATTACAACTTCTACCTGATGTTGCCACATCTCACCTTGGGCCACACTGTTTCTTCTGAGTTTGTCCTTTCCAGAGTAAATTGTTTTGTAATTATCTAATTGAAAATGGCCTATTCGACTCCACTTTAGTTCTCTGACACCAAAAATTGCAATGTTCAGTGTTCCATTTCTTGCTTCAGAATTTCAGGCTTCCCTTGATTCATTCCTTATTCCAATTATAACTGTCATACAGCACGAGACTTGGAGCTGTCCTCTTCTGCTAATGCAGCTGTTAATTCTTAGTCTGGTGTTTCAGCTTTGACCATCTTGCTTTGGATGACCTTTCAGTTTACATGCACTAATACTACACATACGCTAAAATACTATTTGCCTTTCCTCTGTTTGTCCAGACCTCTAACTCACTGCTTCCTGATGATTTTTTTTAACCTTATTACAGTCTTCAAGAGTTATGTGTGTCTTTCTTATGTTACACTGAGTTGCTTTGATCCAATTGCTTCATTGTTTCCTTAATCAAAACCTAGCAGAGGGAAATCCCACAGTGGTTTACCCTGTTTCCCCCGAAAATAAGACAGGGTCTTATATTATTTTTTTGCTCCAAAAAACGCATTAGGGCTTATTTTCAGGGGATGTCTTATTTTTTTCATGTACAACAATCTACATTTATTCAAATACAGTCATGTCATCTTCTTCTGGTTGCTGCACAAGGATGGAGGGTGGGGTTTCACTTAACTGGGGCTTATTTTTGGGGTAGGGCTTATATTACGAGCATCCTGAAAAATCATGCTAGGGCTTATTTTCGGGTTAGGTCTTATTTTAGGGGAAACAGGGTAGTTGTAAGAACTATATGATATGGCTGATAAGAATACCCAATGACTCAAAAAACTTTTCTAAATTTTTATTTTTGACTGGAGAGTTTTCTTTTATAAGTCTGAATTTTCTCTGACAAAACAGTGAGACTTTGCTTCCAAATGCAGTCCTTTTCAGGTCTGAGCTGTACCTCTGCCTGAAATATTCCTAGCTGTCAGTTGCCATGGGATTGCAGACTGTTCACCACAAGACTAAGAATCACTGGATTGCATAAATGAACTTTGAGTGCGACTACATGGTCAACTACCATAGGATTTGCTCCACTTATAAAATGGGTGAATTCAAAGTATTTTTTACTGGGCACACAATACAAAGGCTGGTTTGAATTGGTCCAGTCCTTTTTGCTTCCAAAGAGGCTTTTTTTTTTTTTTTGGTCTGCCAGTGGGGGCTTCTAAATTGGTCCAGTCCTTTTTGCTTCCAAAGAGGCTTTTTTTTTTTTTTGGTCTGCCAGTGGGGGCTTCTACTTTTTCAAGCCAGAATGATTCAAATGACCTTTTCCCCATGCAGTTAGTCCCATAAGAGGGATCACCACATTCCCCTTCTTGTCCATCACTCTTTTCCCTTACTTTCAAGTAACATATGCAGGAATTACCTCATCTCTGGTCACATATGGTTTTAAACCACGATAAACTGTGACTTCACCATGAACCACAAAGAATCAGTAAAGGTGGGACCAGAGGAAGGAAGGAACGAAAAGGGACTATGGACTGGAATGCAACTTACATTGCATCTAGTATGAATGCTGAACTCATGAATCAATACCCAGCTCCTATATGTTGCCCACTCTGCTGAGGACCTCCAACAACTCATGAATTGTTTTAGCAAGGCCTGCCAAGACTTTGGACTAACAATCAGCCTGAAGAAAACAAAAGTCATGGGCCAGGGTGTGGACTCACCTCCCTCTATTACCATCTCCACGCGAGAATTGGAGGTTGTTCATGACTTTGTGTACCTTGGCTCAACAATCTCTGACACTCTCTCTCTAGATGTCGAGCTGGATAAACGCATTGGCAAAGCAGCTACCACGTTCTCTAGACTCACAAAGAGAGTATGGCTCAATAAGAAGCTGATGGCATATACCAAGATCCAGGTCTATAGAGCCTGTGTCCTGAGCACACTCCTGTACTGCAGTGAGTCCTGGACCCTTTGTGCACGGCAGGAGAGGAAGCTGAACACGTTCCATATGCGTTGTCTCCGACGGATTTTTGGTATCACCTGGCAGGACAAAGTTCCAAATAGAGTAGTCCTAGAATGAGCTGGAATTTTTAGCATGTATACATTACTGAAACAGCGACGTCTACGTTGGCTTGGGCATGTTGTGAGAATGGCTGATGGTCGGATTCCAAAAGATCTCCTGTATGGAGAATTAGTGCAGGGAAATCGCCCCAGAGGGAGACCACAGCTGCGATACAAGGAGATCTGCAAGCGGGATCTGAAGGCCTTGGAAATGGACCTCAACAGATGGGAAACCCTGACATCTGAGCGTTCAGCCTGGAGGCAGGCGGTGCATCACGGCCTCTCCCAATTTGAAGAGACCTTTGTCCAGCAGGCCGAGGCAAAGAGGCAGTCACGAAAGCAGCAAAATCAGGGAGCTAGATGTGGTACAGATTGTATTTGTCTTCAGTGTGGAAGGGATTGTCACTCTCGAATTGGCCTTCTCAGCCACACTAGACGCTGTTCCAAGTCCTCCATACAGAGCACAATACCATAGTCTCTTGAGACTGAAGGATGCCTAATCTGAATATGGACACTGATTTCAATTTCAGATGTAATACAGATGGCAAATCATATCACAGCAAAACTGAATTAGTCTGATTCAGTTTTCCAGTGTAGTTGCGCTGCATATCTTGTAAGCCACATTTGGGCCACATGATCAAAAGAGGATATAGATCTCTAAATAAACGATTTTAAGGTTTATTTAGGGTTATATTGAGGGTTATATGTGTAGCCTGCATAATTAACTTGTAAACCGCCCAGAGAGTGCTTGAAGCACTATGGGGCGGTATATAAGCAGCACGCTTTGCTTTGCTTTATTTCAGTCCTCCATTTCCTGTACTTTAAATGCCATTATTTTATTGAAACATTTCTTTGTTTATTCCATATATATTATTTTATAAGATACTTTTGTAAATCAAGT
Organism: Intellagama lesueurii; assembly: GCA_037013535.1. Classification (NCBI taxonomy): domain Eukaryota; kingdom Metazoa; phylum Chordata; class Lepidosauria; order Squamata; family Agamidae; genus Intellagama; species Intellagama lesueurii. The sequence continues at coordinate 16,193,306 of JBAJHW010000004.1, forward strand.
TGTTAGTCCCAATCAGAGTGGATCCACTAAATCCATGTGTTGCTTTAGCAAGTTCCCACTGATTCAGTGAGTCTACTCTAGTTGGGACTAATATTTCATTCCCTTACATTTCAAGCTGTCTGTATTTTTTACTCTAAAATGCTGCAAGAAACCTGGAGATCTTTCACATGGGGATGCATTGCCACATCACTTTCAAAGGCTGCAACCTAGAGTGGTAATGTCCCTGATCAGCTCTTATCTTTTGTGGCTGTTAACATATGACTCCACTCAAAGGCACAAGCATAGATAGGGAAAGGACATTATTTTAATGCTCAGTTAATGGTATACACATGAATTCTAGCAAGTAGTTTCAAAGCAGAATGAAGGGCTTGATGTAGTAAATGTATATATGAAATGTGTCCAGTAATCTCATGGCTAGTTGCAGCATTCTTTAAAAAACTTCCGTATACGCTCTATTGGGGCTTGGAGGAGAAGCATTGGAAATTGTAACACGATCTGACTCCAGATCACTGAAGAACTCTAATGAGTTTGATATACAGTGGTGCCTCGCTAGACGATTGCCTCGCAGCACGAGGAAATCGCTAGACGATGCCCTTTTGCGATCGCTACTGCGCTTCGCAAAACGATGTTTCCCTATGGCGATTTTCGCTAGACGATGAGGTTTCCCATAGGAATGCGCCGACTAGTGGTGAAAAGCTGTCAGTGCAGCTGTCAGTGCATTCCGATGGGGACCCGCACTCGCTAGACGATGTTTCCCTATGGGAGATTTTCGCTAGACGAGTGCGTTTTCCCTTGGAACGCATTTAAGAGATTTCAATGCATTCCAATGGGAAAACGTGCTTCGCTAGACGATGTTTTCGCTAGACAGCGATCTTCGTGGAACGGATTAACATCGTCTAGCGAGGCACCACTGTACACAATCTTCATATGTTGAATGATCCTGTTGCCAGTTTCAGCAATTATCATCTATTTCTCAGAATTTCAACTTCTTTGGGATCAAAGGAATTGAAGTCTCTCTGCCTTCTCATGCATGTGAAACTGCACAATCTAAAGTCTTCCCTGATTTCATTATCCAGTATATTAGAAATGTATACATTTTTTAATCTGCATGGCAAAATTGTCAACAGGTTATCTTGTTTACTTCTAGTAGCAAGTATCTGGTGTGATAAGATGATTCTAGAGTTTGCTTTCCAAGATTCATTTTGGTGTCTAAAAAATTAACATTGAAAATGAAGGTTTCCATAAAAGTTCACCCACAAAATGAACTACAGACTTATGAAAAATATGTCCTTTTTAGTGACTGTTCTTTGCTACCTTTTTTTGCATATGTTTTTTATTTTTCCTAGTGTGAAAATGTGGTTGTTGTAAATTAGTGTTACAGTATCAGCTTTATTTTTTAATCTTGATTTTATTTGACCTAACTTTCTAATAAATATATTATTTACAATTCTTTTATTTACAGGTCTCAATCTTTACAGATAAAATAGTGAGAGGAGTGAAGAAGCCTGAGACTAAGAAATCAACCTGTCTGACATCTTTATGCTCTTAGGAATTCATAGTTTGGTGACCTGCCTAAATTTTTAATTTAACTTCCCTGCATTGTAATATATTTTTCAGTTATCAGCAGTATTGCTTGATAAATAAAATGAGATGTAAAATTTTGGTACATTCACTGTGCTTGTTTCTGTTTTGTTTTTTTTTTACTTTTACTCTCCCCCCCTTTTTTTTCCATTCCTTTTTCGCAGGGGGACATGGGAAAACCATAAAATATTCAAAATACAATAAAAAATTAGACATATCTAAATTTTATATAACTTTCTGGCCTTTGGATGAACTTATTTTATGGTACATTTAGTGTATGATATGTGTAACATTTGAGCGAGGAAAACTGGCTGTTTTCATATTTCTGTTGAAGTTTGGAATGAACCATGACCTCACACCTAATTTTATGCACCATGTTCCAACGTATATCCCTTACAAGAAGAGAAACTGTGTATGCAGCAGCAATTAATAGGTGTCTGGCACAGTCACCTTCAAAACCATCAGTAACCTGTTTGAGAGACAGAAGAATGAAGACTGTTCCCCTTGCTGGTTCCCAGGAAGAAAAAAGGACCCTTGCTCAAATTTCCCCATGTGCTACTTAGTGGTGTTGAAGCCAGCCCTTCTCCCTGCTTGGTGCCTTGCTGGCTGCGGGGTGATTAGAATTGTACTTCAAGACATCTGGAGGCCAGCAAATTGGCAAGAGCTTATCTCCACTAAAATTGTCATTTTTTGGGTATACTAGCTGTTTTATGTGCATCTTTTAGCCCTGAGGTAGCAAAGTAATATGCATACAACTTAAATGCAAAGAAAAGTACAATCAGAATTGCAGCAGTCTAATCAGTTTTCCACAATACATTAATTGCATCGGAGCAAGGAAAAAATGAATAAAACAGTAACATTTTATCAATCACAACTACAATCTGGATCGGAGATTAGCAAAAATTAGTTGGTCTAAAGAATATCCTTTCAAAGTCATGTGCCTTCTTAGGCAAAACACACCCTTCTTTGCCTAAATTACATGTTGTGTATCCAACGTAGACACTTCAGCTACTTATCCTATGTTAAATGCATCACAGTTACCCTAGCTTATGGGACCATGTGGCAAAATTTGTAAATGTTCCTGGATGAAAAAGTAACTGGATTTTGGAGGAAAACTTCAAGCTACACATCTGTCTCTTACTATTTTGGCATATGTATAAATTACCCCCCAAAAAATTGTTTAAATGGGCATTGTTAGTCATAAGAAAGTCATAAGTGTTTCTCCCCCTTTCCCTGTGTGTAGTGCACCTTTACTATGATCTCAGTTGTGTACATAGTCAAAGTAGTCATCAAGACTATAAATTTATGATTTAGTTCTGACACTAAAAATCAGTCCCAGTGGTTATATCAAATACTTTGGCAATCATTCCTATTACATGATCTGCACTTATGGTGAACGCTGTTGGCCAAAATTAAAGATTCAGCATGAGTGATAAATTTTGGTCATGTTGGAAGAGTATGGACATAGTACAGCTTGCATACTAAGATCTTGGAAAAAACACATTGTTCACAGGGATTGTGTGTTGTTTTTTCATTTCACACTCTGTGGCTAAAGATACAGAATCCTGTTAGCAAATGTGGAAGAGAAGTATTAGTCATGTGCTTAGTCACCGAAGAGCCTTGCATCCCATAGAACCATAATATCTAAATTACTTAGTAGCAGCACTGTTTCAACCATGCTCTTCTGTGTTTCCTTTACCTGGCCCCACTAGCAGGCAGATTTTCAGCTAAATCTGTGGGCCTCCCCCTTGTCTCCATGTATCAGTTCTGTACAAAGAGCACTTCAAACTGTTTGTCCCATTGTTTTGATAGTTTCCAGACCGTCTAGCAAACTGGGATTGCATTGTATGTAATCCTATATAATATAAGAAATACGAGGAACAATCCCCTCTCAATCTTAATTTAGAAACAGTTCCCACAAGACCTAGCACATGATATTGGAAGCGGTCTACTGCCCATCAGTCTAGTAACATGATTTATGCTATTTCTGGCTTGTTATACAGTATGTTTAGTTAATGGAGCAGATATTCATCTAATGTAAATCTTTATCACTCCAAAAGCTGCACCAGCTGTAAGATTAATTCCTAATTTTGTGGCCAGGGGTGGGTTTGGCTCGTTTAATGTGTCAAGGACTTGGGTAGGATATTAAGTATGTCTTTGAGACTGTCCCTTGGGCCCTAGAGAATTTTAGGCATTTAACCAAAGCAACTAAAGTCTGCAATAGCAAGTAGTATTAAGAAACATAGTGTGCATATGTATGAATTAAATTTGAAGGGGGCAGCTTATCTTCTTAGGCTCTTCTGAACCACAAAAGGAATTCTGTTTCATATTAGAAATAAAACTGATCTTCAGCCGTGCCCAAAAATTCTCAGTTAAGGGGCATTGCTCTCCACACCTAGTCTCTATTCACATTAGAAGCACCACAACACAATATATCAAATGATTTTTGCCCAGTAACAGACAACAACAAAAGCCTTCAGGGCAGCTAATGTTTCCATGGTACATGTTGAGAAGCATAGAGTACACTGACATAAGTTGAAGTTGTCTGTTTTTCACACTCACCAATGCAAAAAAAACCCAATTCTCTTATGTTCACTTTCATTCCGCCAACTGTGGTCTGTAGCCTATTAAGAGACTTCCAAGTAACTCATTTCTCTGTGTAATCAGGGCTAGGCTGTTCTGGGGTTCCATCCATTTTAAGAGGTGGATACTTACTTTTTTCCACATAGTAGCCTTGACATCTGTGCTGTCCCTTCAAGATTCACTGAAAACACTTTTCCTTGATTTTAATCTGGGAGGGGCCAGATGATAGGCAAAGAGTGGCTGTGCATTGGGTGTAGCGTCTTTCACTGTTAGTTGCTACTGCTCTCCGTATTTTTATCTATAGGGTTTGGCTCAGGCATCCAGTAATGATTCTACAGCATTCATTGAGTGCTACATATACCTGTTTTGCATGGGCTTGACTATACAACACCAAGCTAGTGTATTCCCCTTTAGAGTGACCTATGGCCAGGGCTATAGTTCTTAGTGTTTCTAGTTGTGTGTCCCAAATGGTTCCCAACAGCTTTCAAAGAATATTATTCCTTGTAGAGACCTTTTGTAATTGGCTATATAAAATTTATTTTTGTATCTAGGAGATATTGCCCTTTGGAATAAGTTTTTATTTTTTCTGTATTTAAACTATGTAGGGCTGCAAGTGTGTAAAATAATATGAATCTGAAAAATGGGCACCTTAAGCCATGGGCTCTTCTCTCTTTGCAACTGCAGGATAGCCCAGTTAATATTCCATCTTAACACTTTAGCCCCGTCCCCCCCTCCCCCACACACACCTCTTTTGCCATCAGAACCGTGGAGTGGTTCAAACTTGGGGCAATAATGACATTTCAAGGTTCATTCCATCCTACAGTCTAAGTGCATTCTTACTTGAAAGAGTCATTAATTTCAATACAACAAATTTCTTAGCAAAGTATGGATAGGTTTACAGGTTATAGATTCTCCCAGAAGGTGTGCAAGTTCTGACGTCAACAGTTAAGGACCTCCATACCTGCAAAGTAAATTATTACTGGAGTTGATGCTTCATACATATTAAACTATTTTCAGATCATTTTTGTCATGTCAGATGCCTAGATTTAATATAAGGGTAAATGTGTGGACTGTTTAGAGTAGTAACTTACCAACAGTGCCTGTTTAATGAGAAGCAGCATGATAATTACTCAACAAATATTACTCAGATAGGGCATTTCCATTGATCTGCACAAGCGTGAGAAGTCTGCATTTTCTAGCAAGGAATGCCAGTATAAAGAATGTGCATTCATCATGGCATGAAATGTCATCAGAATCAATTATTCTATATCATTCCATATGCTGGAATGATACAGAATAAATTATCAGTAAGAAACATAAATGGAGTCTTTCACCAGCCTCACATTTGCAACATATTCTGACCTACTTATAGAAGAATGGGCAGAATGAAATGGATCTAAAGTGATGACAGTGCTAGAATAAATAATGCACAGCCTATAAACATATGTGACTGTCCTGCTGAGGAATGGTTCACATCAATCTAAGTAATTACATTTCTCTCTCTTTCCCTCTCCTTCTCTTCCTCTGTATGTAGAATATAGGAAGCTGAATCCATTAGTCATTTAGTCCAGTATTGTCAATACAAACCAATAGCACCTCTCTAGGGGTTTCAGGTGCTGGAGGAGACTCTTGAGAGTCCCCTGGACTGCAAGGAGATCAAACCTATGCATTCTGAAGGAAATCAACCCTGATTGCTCACTGGAAGGACAGATCCTGAAGCTGAGGCTTCAATACTTTGGCCATCTCATGAGAAGAGAAATCTCCCTAGAAAAGACCCTGATGTTGGGAAAGAGTGAAGGCAAGAGGAGAAGGGGACGACAGAGGATGAGATGGTTGGACAGTGTCATCGAAGCTACCAACATGAATTTGACCCAACTCCGGGAGGCAGTGGAAGACAGGAGGGCCTGGCGTGCTCTGGTCCATGGGGTCATGAAGAGTCGGACAAGACTTAACGACTAAACAACAACAAAGGGGTTTCAGGCAGGATCCTTTCCTAGTCCTATCCGGAAATCTGTTCTTGGCAGTCTCCCATCCAATACTAAGCAGACCCACTTCTGCTTAGCTTCTGAAGACATTGAATACATTTAGGGTGTTATGAAGGCATATTGTTAAAGTAGTGTCCAGATTATTCAAGATGAACACACATTCAGACAAATTGCATTTCTGTTTGCAGCAAATTATGTTGAAAATGAAGATTTAGCTGGATAATGATCATACTAAACAGAGAATATTTGTAGAGGATGGCTCAGTTGTTTGGGGCGGGGGGGGGAAGAGACATGTTACTTATCTACAACTGCTGTTGCTTTATTGGCCTTTTGCAATGACATCCATATGGGATTTGTTTCTGCATAGAGCAGCGTTTTGGAAACCTGCACAGCTTCAAAGCAGTATCAAAGCTATGCTGACTTCTCCATTCAGGCAGATACAGTGGTGCCTTGACTTACGACCTTAATCCGTTCCGGAATGATGGTCGTAACTCGAAATGGTTGTAAGTCGAAGCACTATTTCCCATAGGAATGCATTTGAACGCGATTAATCCGTTCCGGCCAGGGAAAAAATTACAACAACAACAAAAACACTGCAAGCCCCATTGGAACGCATCGGGGCCAGAAAAAAAAAATCACCAAACCCGCCCCCAAAAAATGCAAGCCCCATCGGAACGCGCTGGAGCTGGAAAAAAACAACACAGGGAAGGCGCTGGGGCCAAAACACACACACACACCTAAAACATCACAGCACAGAAACATAACACCCCCCCCCCAGCCCAAACCCACCCTGCAAAACCCTGTAAATGTACTTACTCAGGAGCAGAAAGCAGCACCAGGCAGTCCGAAGCCTCCTCTGACGCACACACTCTAAGCGAAAGAGCTACAAAGAAGCAGCCTTCTTTGAATTCCCCGCCTTTTTCCCCACCTTTTTTTCTGTTGTAACTCGAAGCTCCGGTCGCAAGTAGAAGCAAAATTTTGCTGCCAGAGCTGGTCGTAACTCGAAATGGTCGTAAGTCGAGGCACCACTGTACTGTCCAACTAGACAGACTTGAAATGTATTATCCAGTCCCTGTCAAGCAACGCCAACCCATACAGCATGGGGAAGAATTTTGATCATGCCACTTGATGTCATCACAGAAGCCAAAGCTTCATGAACTTTGAGCCCTGTTCTAGGGCTTTTGAGTGGGAGACACAATAAACAATAAAAGGCAGATCTGAAGACCTGAATAACTTTGCTGAGGAGAAATGCTCTCTAGAAAACATTCTCTACACTGCAGCATTGAAAAAGAACTGGATTCAGGCCCAGAGCCAGATCTAGTGCAACCTAAGACATAGCACCAAATGATCTCTCTGTTGCACACAATGCAGGCTACACACTAGCCATAGGTAGCCAAATGATTTTAGCACTTAAGGCAGAAAACCCATACGCAACTGCCCTCCTGACAGTAAAAATGCAGTAATATATTTGTTCCCCTTCCATTATACCCCCAAGACTACTTGAAGCAACTGTCTCACTTGGTCTAAAGGGTTAGCCCTCATAAATGGGGTTTCATTGACACCAGGGAGGGAAAACGGCTACTTGGGCCCAATTTGGACATTGTCACTTAGGGGTGTACTCACTTTTGTTGCCAGCGGTTTAGACATTAATGGCTGTGTGTTGCATTATTTTGAGGGGACAGCACATTTACCCTGTTATACAAGCTGTATACTCACTGCTTTACATTGTAGCCAAGTGTCATTTCTTCAGTGTTGTCACATGATAAAGATATACTAAAATATTTATGAAATGTGAGGGGGTGTACTCACTTCTGTGATATACTGTATGCAGCCCACATTGATTAGATTGATTAGGCATCCTTCAGTCTCGAGAGACTATGGTAACGTGCTCTGAATAGAGGACTTTGAACAGCGTCTAGTGTGGCTGAGAAGGCCAGTTTGAGAGTGACAATCCCTTCCACACTGAAGACAAATACAATCTGTCCCCTGTCCAGCTCCCTGATTTGGCTGGTTTCGGGACTGCCTCTTTGCCTTGGCCTGCTGGACAAGGGTCTCTTCAAAATGCGAGAGGCCATGTTGCACCGCCTGCCTCCAGGCTGAACGCTCAGATGTCAAGGTTTCCCATCTGTTGAAGTCCATTCCTAAGGCCTTCAGATCCCGCCTTCAGATCCCGCAGCCCACAATGCCAGCATAAACTATGGTTGTGAAATTTTGATCACATAAAAGTCAGTGCCCTAATTTGAGGCATTTCCTCATTAATCTTGGATCAGGGTTGTAAGACAGACACCCATTATCTGACTCCCTGGCCTGAACTCATTTGCTAGTTTCAATCAGAATACCCTGTTTCCCCTAAAATAAGACCTAACCTGAAAATAAGCCCTAGTATGATTTTTCAGGATGCTCATAATATAAGCCCTACCCCAAAAATAAGCCCCAGTTAAGTGAAACCCCGCCCTCCACCATTGTGCAGCAACCGGAAGAAGATGACAGGACTGTATTTGAATAAATGTAGATCGTTGTACATGAAAAAAATAAAACATCCCCTGAAAATAAGCCCTAATGCGTTTTTTGGAGCAAAAATTAATATAAGAGCCTGTCTTATTTTTGGGGAAACACGGTAGATCCATTGAATCAATAGAACTTAAGGATGGACTCAAGATCTGTTAATTGATTCACTCTGGACTACCAACTAGTTTTAGGCCAGAATCTGTAGGTTCTCCTTAGAAGCTGATAAGACCCAACATTAGTCATAATTAGATCAGACTATTCAAATTAATGGGACTTGCATTATTAATGACTAATTTAAATCCCATTCATTTCAAAGGGAGAGAATTCTCCATATGACTACCACTAGATTTAACTAAGAGCAACCGGCTGATGTGATTGATGAACAGGGGAAACATGAACATGATATGAGGGGTTGTTTTCAAAGTACCACATTCTAATTGAAGTTCAGATTCTGGCTGCATGTATTATGGTGAAAGTGCACACTTCTACAACCTCTACAAAATGGAATGCCATGTTAAATGATAATATGATACACAGAATAGGAACAGCTGTTCTGAAGTGAAAAATTCACTAACTTGTCACCTCATTGTTTTTTCAGGACGCAGAACAGTCTTTTCAATGTACCTCACTTTTGCAAGATTGTAAGTCCATTTTTACTTAATATAATCTTCCTCATATTATTGTAAAACCATTTTTGCAGTAGTCTCTCCACTCCAAGCTATGGGAGATGGCATTGAACATGAATGTATACCTCCAGTCCATCAAGAGATATGTGAACAATTAGACAAGTTCCTTCATTCTAAACAGAGAGAATCTTGTAACTGGCAGAGCAGGGGCCACTGGATCATAGTAAATTTCTGAAAAATCCAAGGGTTCCCAATCCATTATTTATTAATTTATTGTATTTTATAAGAAAAATGTGAGTTCTTAAAAATCAATACAATTGACAAATATATTTATAAAAGTTTGCCACATTTATTTGTATACAAAACAGAGTAGTGATAGACCCACAATAAATTATTGGTGCATTTCTAATAGGCATTAAATAGGAATATTGCAGGAAGAAAATCCCACTTTGTGAAGATATTCAAAAGGATTTTTTTTCATGATAGGCTTTATTTATTTTATCGATTATTTCTTTGTTTACTGCATTTTTATGCTGCCTTTTTCCCAATGAAAGGCCTTTAATATGATTAATTTGTAAGGAAAGCACAGAATCAAATTTAGAGAAATTCAGAGAGTAAAACATTGCTGATCTAACTTTCCTTGACGTAACTGAAATGTATCAGCTGGCAATGCAATATCTGGAAATGCGCATTGAACCACACTCATAAACTACAAAGATCTACCAATATATTCCTTGGAGTTTTGGGCTAAGAATAAATTCCTATAATGCTAATAATTTCTGGCATGCAACATAATTAGTTTTTTTTTTTCCTGTTCTAGCAAAGGGGTCATGTTCAATATATATATTTTTTTCCCTTTAAGGTATAAGCCTGTAAACAATTTCCAGGAAAAATTTAGGCAAATGGATAAGAAGTAACTATTCATGTGCCTTAATGCACCCACAGAGAAAATAAACCATTTGTTAGGAGGTTTTCTTAATTGTCCGCTTGCGTCTTGGTTTGCTGATACTTCTTTTGGAGATTTGACCAGTAAAGCGGCTTATTCCAGGAGAATGCAATTCAACCGCTTCCATTTCTTCATGGACAGGTGTAAACTGTGGTTGAGCCAGATGAGATCCAGGGTAAGAGGACTGTGGGTGAGGGTAGGAGCCGTGAACTAGATAGGGTTGCTGCTCATCATCATAAAGGTCCTCAGGGTCATAGATCTGGTAGGAGTTATGCGGCAGTGGCACAACAGGGATCTCTTGATCAGTTGGCTCCCCGTATCCACCTTAACCCACCAAAAGGAGTCATACAGTTAATGTAAGCCGAAAGTAACATTAAAAACAGTAATTGGGAATTATGGCCACTAAATCTCTCCAGATATCATCTGTTTACCAAGCCATTAGCTTTATGTGAAAGTGGGGAGGATGCATTACATATTATTATTAGCACTGGTTAGTTGGAAAACAGCAATAACAAGTGTTCTTACGATATTAAACATAAATAGTTTGGTGCTAAAACAGTCCTCAAAAGGTTTAAGAACAACAGATGCACTCTTACCCAAAATAAGTAGCTGTCATTTATTTCAATAGCAGAAAGACAAACTAAACAGTCCAGATCCAAAGTTCCACTGCATCCCATAGTTCCACTGACTAGCTTATCCCATTGACTTCAATATAAGTTAAGCACAAACCACTTTCTCCAGCTTAGACAACTAAACCCTAAAAATGCCTAGTTTGGGTTGACCTGTGCCCTGCGGCATTATTTATTTGAGAAAGAGCAAAGTAGTAAACACCATTTTTAAAAGATCAATCTAGCCTATTCTTCAGAACATCAAAACCTGGCAGATTAAAAGTTTAACCAGTTTGTTGAATGGTGGAACATAATGTTGGATATGTAATTGAGTCTTTGCAAAGAGATTGTTATAATTCAGGATGCAGAATACTTTGAAGCAGAATAAAAAACAAAAACCTAAGGTGCTATCCAGTCACAATTGTGTGTGAGATTAGTTATTCTACCATTGCCCATTGATCCAAATCCACAGCCCGGGCAAAGAAGCATTACAATGCAGATCCAGATACCCATTCTGGATCCGCATCAGCTGCCTAGGTAAAAGCCTTTCCATGCATGCAGATTCCCCTTGCTGCATCAGAGCACTGAAATTTATAATGCTATCATCTACACATAGCCAATGAGTGACAATCCTTATGCAGCTACAATAGTGTCATCCAAACAAATGAGGGAGATATTAAAAGGCTTGGAGAAGTCTTAGGTGGTGCAGTATTAAGTGCTATATAAAGTCTTGTCCTTTTTGTACTTTAGCACAAAAACCTTTAATAGGGGACCAAATTGACCAGTGGTCACAGAATGCTGGTTGTCAACTGTGGGTGGGGGCGGAATGAGAGAAACCTGGGAAGATGGGGAATGTATGAGGAAGAGGGCAAGCCTTCCTTGCTAAGGTGATGCCTGAGCAGGTGTACTTCATACTACAATATCCTATTGCAAGTCCCACTTGGTCTGTTCCCTCGCAATAAATACAGTAAGTTACTGTTATCTTAAACACTATCTGGATTTTTATACAACCCTGTCCTGGATTACAGCCTGTTTAGTGGTTGCTTGGGGCTAGCTATGTGCTCAGTGGCGAAAATGGACCTTGAGCTTTAATCCTGACAGAAAGCAAACAACAACTAAGCAAGCGTCCTTTGTTAATATTGAGCGTTGCTGGTGAAAAAGGGCAAAGGAAGTTCAGGAGTCATTTCTGACCTTCATCCAAATGAAAGAAAAAACAAACTCTACCCGTAATCACTTTCTTTTCACCTTCCATATTGGTAGCCATTGTAAGGGAATGAGCCTTTATAATTGAAAACGAACAAGGATGAAATGTAGAGAAGAGAGGAGAAAAAGGGATGGGAACAGATGAACAACAGAGAAAAACATACAGGTCAGTAAAACAAAGAAGTCTCAGCAGTCAGTTTAACTACATGTTAATCTTGTGTCTTATGTATGAAGTAACTAAACCATACACCACCATTTTATTAATGTGCAAGAACAATGTTTTGTGTCATGCTTCATCAAATCAACAACTTTAAAATACACATGCAACAGATGCACTTATGCCAAAATGTCTGCTGCTTCCTTTTGCAGCCTCTTTTCTAAAACAGTGTTTTCCAAGCTTCTTACTTGCAATCAACTCTTTCAATTCATTTACCATGGAACTCTGAATATTGCAGAGGCCTGGAGTTTGCGCAACACTGTTGGACCAGATCCAGCAATCAACTTCTGTTGCTGGAAGGGTGGAAGAGGGAAGGTGCCCCCAAATCAGGTCTGAGGGGCCAGAAAACCCCCGGAGCTAGTTTTTGGATGGTGCAGAGTACTGCAGGGGGAAGGAATTCTATTCCAGTCATCAGTGCAACACTGGATTTGGTCGCAAAGATTTCCTTTCAAGAAATCTCATTCACCACTACTGGTCATTTAATATCCTGGTCATTTACTTGACAATAGTAGGTGTGCTGACACAGCAGGGCAGTAGTTTAGCCAAGTGGCTGTATACACTGCTCTTGTTCTGAATTCAGGGTCTAATTCGAAACCCCTGTAACAATATTATCAAGGAACTCAGTTTGAAAATCACTGTTCTAAGAAAACACACACTCACAAACACAATTAAGGTATAACATTCTCATGCAAGAGGGATTTTTTAGAAAGATTTTTTTTAAGGACTAAGTGTCATTAGTTAATTGCAACTGTATGCAATGTTGCTTCAGATTATTAAATTGGCTTAATTAGTGACTTTTATTCTCCCATGCTGTTTGAAGCATATAAATTAAGGAGGTTGTATGATGGGGATTCCCCCCCCCCCCTGTAAATTATTAAAAAATCAAGTCATTGTTAACATAGGGAAACTGAGGTTACACAAAAAAGACATTCAAAGCAAGATGGAATGGATTATTTGGGCGACATGGCAAAGTCACAACATGAACAAAAGACAGAAAACTTTTTTTAATTTCACCCGATCTTTGAATTTTATGCGGGTTTTCTGTTATTTCTACTACACAGGCAACTTACAATTTCTCTCTTTGGATGTTATTGTTTATTTATTTATTATATTTTTATATTGTTCATAGAGAACAAGCACTCATATCTAGACACATACCCTGATCTACCTTCAGGTAAGAGCTTGGAGAAATTACTTTTTTGCAATACAGCTCCCAGAAGCTCCCAGCTGGTATCACAGAAACTATAGGCAGAAGAACATCAAGGCAGCTTTTATATGTTCCTTTGTTAAACAACAGTAGAAGAGACATCTCTCAGGATACCAGTGGCCATGCAGTTGGGCATCCTGGGAGCCGTAATTCAAAAAAGTTGCTTTTCCAAAATCTGCTGATGTCATACATGCGGCAAGAAGGCTGTGACATCCATAATTATAGCTCTCATTAGATAAAACAATTAAGAGCTGGCAGACAGGGACCAATACTTAGCATCTGTCATTCTCCCTTTCCAGAGTTATTCAGTCTTAACTGGAGATATTTTCTGGCTGCTTAATATGTATGAGTATAGCTCAGAACCAGGAACTACAAACTAGGAAGACTTCAGTTAATTAATATTTTGATCAGACGAAGGATTTCTAGTTCATGCTCTCCGAAGGCAGGCAGGTGTGGGCACTTTAATAAAGAATGCATCTTTGTCCCTAAGGGTAAGTTATGCAATCATTGATTACAGTGGTATGGTGAGCAGCCACATCATATTACTCTGGGAGAGTGACATCAACATATCAAATATATATGGAATACCATACATAGAAGAGCAACAAGGCAGTTCTGTGTTCTTTCACCATAAATGATGGTTGGGTCATTTCCAAGAACACAGAACAATTAATATTTGAACATGTATTCTGTTTATTATTGCAATATTGTTTCCACCTTGTTTCCAAGTGTTCAACAGGTGATGTAAACTTTGTTCACAGAAAGCAGTATCACTTGAACTCAGCGATGTCCCTTTCCCCTGCTATTACATGGAAGCTGCTGGCATCATAAGATACTGGATTCACAAAGAGACAGCAATAAACTGAAGCATGAAATGTACATATTGGTTGTTAATGGACCTATGAATTGTGAATTTCTGGTCCTGTTCTGGATGGCTCCCACTCTCCCCGAAGGAAGTTTGTAGTTTACCCTACTGGTTGACGTGACCCTGCTGCTTTATACTCATGTGTCAACTACAGCAAGATGTACCTTCTTCCAGCCCCAGCTGTTGCACAAGCTAAGGCTAAGAGGAGTGTTCTTGGACTACAACTTCCAGAAATCTGGGCCAACACAGCTTGTGATGAAGGCTTCTGGGAGTTATAGTCTAAGAACATCTGGGAACCCAAGGTTGGAAACCATTGCTTTAAAGCAAAGCCTGTTACTTCTTAATTTATACCAGGCAAGGATTTCTGTTTGAATATATCCAGATGGACATTCTAAGGATTTTCAGAGACAGAATAACACAGTTTTGGTTTCCTTCATTACTGTGACCAAGCAGCCAAATTGGTTAGACCACATGCCCTAAGAAGCCCTAATGTTCATTATGATTATGAGATTCCTGATCTGTTGGGATCATATTCAAGAAAAAAGAAAAAAGCAATAGCTCCAAAGCAGCAGTACATTGAGGGAACAATAGCTGCAAACATGTATGAAAGGAGCACAATATAGTAACAGGTACAAGTGTTTTTTCTTTGCTTTGTTTTTCCTAATCATTTCCTTTAGCCTTGAGACAATAATTTCTAAACTGAAAAATTAACATCTCAGAAGACTAGACTCTAACGACACTGCCGGGAAGCAGGGCAAAAATGAAAACAAAATTATAAAGTGGAAAAGTATACTCACCACCTGTGCCGTAACCAGCACAGGAAGAAGGATCACAGTACCCTGGTTGCCCTGCTGCACCATGTGGCCCAGGAACACCAGTGTGACCAGTTGTGCCTCTGGGACCTGGTGGACCAGGAGGGCCGATGCTGCCGGTTCGACTTTCGCCTGGAGGTCCTATATGAAACATAAAAGCAACAATAAGAACATCATCTCTGTGTTGCTACTGAAAGAGCACAACACCCAAGTAACTCAAAGCGAATTCACACATGCGTGGGTACAAGTGCTTAGTGTCACTGCTTCCACAGGGCCCTGTAATGGAAGAAAACACCTGTGTACGTGCATTATCACTAAACAAAGAATTCATTAGGCAGTGAGACAGAAAGAAGAACAGTTCATAAAATCTGTTGTTCAACAGATACATCTGATCCATGCTAAGCATCAACAAAGTTTCCCTAGTAACTTCAGCAGAGTACAAAGTAGACATGCATGCTTGTAAACATGCATCGAAACATATGCCAGGGAGCTGGGCCAGTTACGACTCCCAGGGCATGTCTGTTACATCTCCACTTGTTTTTGATCATGTATCTTCCCATTAAACTTTAAAGTATTTTACTGCTGCAAATATCAGTGCATCTTAGGAAGTACAGGATATCTCCATTTTATTATTGTTCTGTAAGTTGGCTTTGCTTTAATCAGCTCCCTGGTATAACATGGAAAGTCTGTACTGTTAATTTTGGAATTGGTCCCAGTACAGTTTCCACACTTTTCAGTTCAGACTGGATCTTCCCCCCATGACAGATTAGTGATACCCGTGAGCAGCTATCTGCTTATAATACATGAAAAAGTATTTTCAATATGACTGTATGAATCCTTTTCTACATACTTTTAGAGGTCAGTGGTATTATTCTATTGTAACAAAAACAGCAAAGAGTGTTTTGGCACCTTGAGGACTAATAAGATCTATTTGGTATAAGCTTTTATGGATTGCAGATATTTTATCGGAGGGATGGAGTGGGGTCCAATCCACAGAATTTTATGCCAAACAAAAGTTGTAAATTTTTAAGGTGCTACGAGACTCTTCCTTGGTTTTGTACATGTTTGAAATCCATATTTTTTATATATTTATATATACAAATGAACTGTAACGAAAATGAGGAAGGGATATTAACTGAATGTTCTAGCAAACAGCACATGGAGAGCAATCACAACAAATTCAGGAAACCAGAAAGAGAAGAATATAAGATTACTAGCATTTCAGAGGTCATGTTACTTGGCATGCCAAAGCCTTTATATACCTTTGGATGGGAAGGTCTTTATTAGCATCTGTAACACACTTTGTTGTGTCTGTTGTGAGTGGGTGAGTAATTGACCTTCATTATCCAAGAAAACAGAGACAGGACTATAACTCTACCTGCCGGTCCTGGTGGGCCTCGGGGGCCTTGTGTTCCCACACCTGGGTTACCTCTTTCTCCCTTCTCTCCTGATAAACCTATTAAAAACAAAGGATAGAAATCAAAACAGATGGATGGAGGAGGGGACGACAGATCATTGTTTCTCCATGTGAATCTTTTATTAATTAGGAGAGGGAAAGGGAGACCAAGGAAATGTTGCTCTGTCGCCTTCTGTGTTATAGCCCGCTGGGAAGCTGTAGCTATATTGCAGCTTTCACGTTGCACTGGGGTGTGCAAAGTACACAACTACTGCCACGTTGCACCACTTCAGAAAGCATGGCCCTTAGGCAGCAGGTTAGGGATGCTTCCCAAGCACAGCTGTCAAAAACAAATGACTTGTTATATGAACCAACCCTAAGCAGGGTCCCACAGGCTATCCGGCCTGGTGGCAAACCTCTGCCATCGTTTGGACTGCTCTATGCTTGTGGCAAAATATGTAATACACGCTGAGGAAAGAACAGATTGGAATTTTGCACCAGCATAAAGCAAACAGCATAAGGTTCAGATGTAAGGTAAAGGTAAAGGTTCCCCTTGACATTTAGTCCAGTTGTGTCCGACTCTAGGGCCCGGTGCGCATCCCCGTTTCCAAGCCATAGAGCCAGCGTTTGTCCGAAGACAGTTTCCGTGGTCACGTGGCCAGCGCGACTAGACACGGAACGCCGTTACCTTCCCACCGAGGTGGTACCTATTTATCTACTTGCATTTGCATGCTTTCGAACTGCTAGGTTGGCAGGAGCTGGGACAAGCGACAGGAGCTCACTCCGTTGCGTGGATTCGATCTTACGACTGCTGGTCTTCTGACCTTGCAGCACAGAGGCTTCTGCGGTTTAACCCGCAGCACCACCACGTCCCTCAGTTCAGATGTAAACGGCTTCAAATGAAGAAATTGCCATAGACACTGTCTGCTGTATAACAATCCATGCAACACAATTTACAACAAATAATGTCTGTGGTGAATTCTTAATCTGAGAAAATCTGCCTCAAAAGTCACTTATTCATTAATTCATTAATTCATTTTTTTTTTATCCCGCCCATCTAGTGGCAAGCCACTACTCTGGGTGGCTAACAGCAAATAAGCACATGAACCACCCACGTACCCACCCATGAACAGAAAACACCCAAACCATAAAAATGACACACACAAAAGTGAAGCCATTTGAGTTTGGCTTGCAGATGTAACAAACAAGATTTTGACCATTACATACCCACTGGAAATCCACAAGATTCCAGCATGCAATATGTGCTAAGCCATGAACTTTTCTGTTTCGTTAATTAATAAACAAACACGATTTTAAAATAAAACATCAGATTGTCTTTCTGTGTATCTAATCTATACTGCCAGAACAGTATATTCCCTTTTTCCCCCCTCTTTTTTTTAACCATACGAATATCCATTTTTATGGCAGAATCTGGCACAACACACAGTAATAACAGCACTTAAATGTAACAATGATGTCTTCTTTCATTCCCCTTTGGTGCCACAGTGCTGCAAGCCGCTGATCAGTACCAGAAGACACAGTGATTCTCTTTTACAGGTCAACTGGGACAAATATGAAACTTCTTTCTATCCATGTTTGCATCTGTACACACTTTTCTGCTACATTTAAATGCAGGCGGGAGTATTTCTTCCAAGTGAATATAGTGGTGACCCACATCATGAAAATCACTTTGCCTGTAGACCTCAAAAGGCGCTGCCAAGTGTTGTAAAATGATGAATAAAAATATAGAATAAAATGGTGCAGACTGCCAAAACTACCTGATGTGAATAATGGTCAAATACAATTGTTAGTTCCAACTAGAGTAGACTTATGTCAGTGTAATGTGACTTACATCAGTGTTGACTTAACAAGTCCTTTTCATTCAAAAGGTCACCTGCAGTTGGAACTATCCACGGGATTTACCCCAGCGATGCTAGAGATCATGTTGCAAATATACATTGCTTGTTGGACCATGCCAAAGAATTTCAGAAGAAAATCAGTGTGTGCTTTATAGATTACAGCAAAGCCTTAGACTGTGTGGATCATGAAAAGCTATGGATCACGCTAAAAGAAATGGATGTGCTAAAGAGTTAAAGGACTGGTAAAATACGGTTAATAAGTTTTGTAATGGAGATAAAAAAATCAAGAATTAATAAGAAGAGATGGCATAAATCTCAAATAACTAGAGGTCTGGGATTTCCTCATTTAAGGTTATACTATATAGCCAGCCAATTAAGACATATCCTAAATATTATAACTCAGTCTAATAAACTAATTTGGCTGAATATGGAAATACAAGAGTTAGACTGAAACCCCGTAAATATTCTTTTTGTACAAGATAATAAAAATATAGTAAAAATATAGTAAATCCCTTCTTTAAAAATATACTTTTAATCTGGAACAGATATAGAACAATTTTTTTCCACCAGTTAATCCATTACATCTGGTTGGAGAAATTCCCAGAAAATTTGAAAGGATGGATTGAGACTTTATTAAGAAAGATACAAGTTATTAGAATAAAAATTGGTTAGGAAATAGGGGAGGGGGGGATAAAGAACAAATAAAAGAAGTGATAGGAATGGATAAAATATCTTGTTATACTATTATTCAATTAGAGCAATGGAAAAAGGTTTGGGTAAAAAGAAATGGTAAATGTAGAGAAATTATGAAATTTGAAGAGATTATACTACAAAAGGAAAGTGTAGGTGAAGATAAGGTAATGAAAGCAACAGTAAATATAATTTACAAATTACTTGGAAGCAGAAGATCAGGATAATTTACTTAAAACCTTATGGGAATACGATAAGGGGAAGAAACAAATACCAGTGTTTGGAAAAATATACAGAATATTAGAATATTTAAATTTATGTCAATAAGAGTAAATATATATATATAAGTTAGTTTGGAGATGGTACATAACTTCAGTGAAATTAAATCACATGAAAGCCTGTTATTCCAAGATGTGCTGAAGAGGATGCCAAAAAGCAGGTGCTTAAAAACTGCACAAAATCTAGCCACTTTATTGGTAAGGCAGATGTCATAGTTGGAAAGGAGTAAAAAAATATTCCTCCAATCTATCTCAAATCTTTTGACGAATGGATGTATTAAAAACACAATGACTATCATGATAAAAGGAACAGTTATATCAACTGTGCCCAACAATTTCCACTTCCCCGCCTTCACAAGGTGAACAGCATTCCTTATATGGAAGCCCACACTGATGCTTTTTAGTCAAAATGGGGGAAAGCAGCTGATTAAGTGTCTACAGCAGGGGTGGGCAATTAATTTCTATAGGGGGCCACATGAAAAATCTGAACTCTGTTCGGGGGCCGAACCAACTTTACTTAAAAATAAAATGAAACAGTGACGTTATGATTCTTTTTATTTTAAACTTGTTAATCTTCACAAATACTAAAGAGGTTTTTTGCGGTATGTTAAAGATAAGCAACTGGCGGCGGGCCGGACAGGAGCGGCTCGCGGGCCGTATGTGGCCCGCGGGCCGCACTTTGCCCAGGTCTGGTCTACAGATTAAGAGTTTACATCCCCCAAAATTTAATAACCCTTGGTAGTCAACAGCCAAAATCACCATTATGCAAAGAACCTGAAATATACAATTCCAACACCACTTAAGCCTTATTACAAATTACTACTATCCTGACAATAAGATTGGAGATGTTTGCACCAGCTGGTTCTCTGGTTAACATATTAATTCCCAAGATCAGAAAAGCATTTACTTTAGCCAGATTTAATGTGTTACCTTCTGCACATAGGGCAGTGTGTGGCCCTATGCATGTTCCTGAACCACAACTGCCATGTTTCCTCACCACTGGCTCTTCTGCCTTAGGTTGAAGGGACCTGCAGTCTAACAACATCTGGAAGACCACATCTTCCCCCTTCCTGTTCTGGGCAGTAATTTGCAGGGATGTTGGCAAGTCTTTGGGTCTGAGTCCCAAGTCTGAGTTCAAGTCTTTGGTACGAAGCCCCAAGTCTGAGTCCCTGTTAAAAACAAGCTTTTTCCCCTAGAAAAAAGGGAGGGGCGATTGAGTTCCAAGCTATGAGTCAAGTCCAAGTCACTGGAAAAAAAAAAAAAACCAAGTCAAGTCACTGGTGTGACTTGAGTCTGAGTTGACAGTGAGTCCCACAACTCAAGTCTCCATCCCTGGTAAATTGTGGGTAGGGTTTTGTGGAGGACAAGGAAGCTTGGATGTGGATATGAGAGGCATAAAGGCTGGCTTCATTTATTACTTTGCCGTCATTTATTACTTTCCAGTAGGGAACTCACCCCTCTCACATGTGCCATTTTACGCACCTTCCTTTGTCAGTGGTGTCAAATCAAAGTTAATAAACAATATTCAGAGAAGCAGAGGGGTTTGAGTTTCCATCTGTAAGTCTGGAAAGAGCCACAAAAGCTGTATTTCATTTGGATGGTTCAAAGCCATTAAAAAAAAAATCCAAGTTGATTTATGGTTTCTCCCCCTCATCCCACCTCACAGTCCTTTTTCTGCACTATTTTCCAGGCCTTCTGCACTACTCATTTTGCTTCCTTTCACTTCACACACCATATATACGCTCAGTCAGGATCAAAATCAATAGATCAGGTTCAACACATTCATAAAAGCAAACCATGTAGAGAATAGCAGCTGTTCTTTATGGGGTCTTAACCTGCCCGCTTCACTGGACTGGTGCCGTTGTGTGACTTTCTAATGGCTTGATTAACTAAAATTACACTTACTGGGGTTGAATTTTAATCAAACATCTGCCATGTAGGCAACAATCCTAACCTTTTTTTTTTAACCTGGGAATGAACTCAGCATACTTCAGAGTAGACTCATACAGGATTGCACAGTTCATCAAATGAATTCAAATGTATTTCCAGTTGCCAAAACCTTAATCTCAATATCTTTTTGGGATCTTGAAGGATTTGTAAGCCAACATATAGAGCATGCTATCATTGATAATAAGAAGGGAAGGGCATCTTTAATTTTTACTCCTCTTTCCCTGCCTTTAGATGAACACGTTAGACCAAAATATCCTCAAAATATAAAAAAGATTTTAACAAGCAGAGCAGTCAGGTACCAATGCATTACTGAGCACTCTTCAGCTTTGTTGGGATGGGGGGGGGGGGGGAGATGCATCCAGGTGCATGTGCAAACGCCACGCTTGCCAAGGCAAGAGATGTGTTTTCCGAGCAGAGGCCCATTGGATCTCTGCTTAAAAAAATAAAGAGAAGGAAATTAACCACACCAGCTCCAGGTTGCTGTAGTTGATGGCTGCTTCTCAGGGGAAAGAAGTGTCTTTTGATGGTGCACCTCTCAAGTTGCCTATTGCAGAGCCCATTATTGGCAGGAACCCTGCCATTGTTAAAACTAGGCTACCAGAGCTTCCCATAGAGCCTTTGCAACAAAAAATGCTGACAGAGCTCTTTCCCACTTGCAAAGAGGCACTTCCACCCCATACAGAGCTGTTCAAAGGTGTTAGGATCGTACTCTTAGCTCAATAGTACTATATATCAGTTAAATCAACTAAATTTTATATTTCTAATTATAATATTTTGGAGAATCAGTGTGCTATATAGAAGACAGAGTGTTGAACTATGATTTAGGAGACCTGAGTTTAAATCCCTACTTGGCCATGGGAACTCACTGCAGAGTGGCAATGGTAAATCACTCCTTGAAAACCCCACATATCTTGAGAGCCCTATTAGAATGGCCATAAGTTGGAAGCAACTAGACCAGCGGTTTCCAACCTTGGGTCCCCAGATGTTCTTGGAGTAAAGCTCCCAGAAGCCTTCATCACTACTTGTGTTGGCCAGGATTTCTGGGAGTTGTAGAATCACTGAACTATACAGTAGAGCAGAGGTCATCAACCCCCGGTCCGCGGCCCATTGCCGGTCCGTGGCTTGAGCCTGACTGGGCCGCAAAGACAGACCTCCTGGCGCCCCACCCCCACCCCCTCCCCACAGCTGGCTTGCGCACGCGTGCCAGCGGGGGCGTGAGCGCTCCCTCACCCCTTCACGCAAGCGCCCCCGCGCGCAAAGCAGCTGTGGGAAGGGGAGTGCGTGGGGGGCGGGAGGTCTGTCTTTGCGCCTCGGCGGCGGGTGTGTGTGTCCAAAAGCCGGGAGGCCAAACACCGCCGGGTGCTTTGGCTGCTGGCCTCCCGGCTCTTGGCCACCCGCCGCCGCCACCGGCGCCGGCGGGAGGCCAGCAGCTGAAGCACCCGGCGGTGTTTGGCCTCCTGGCGGCGGCGGCAGCAACGGGGGGGGGGGGGTGGCCAAGAGCCGGGAGGTCAGCAGCTGAAGCACCTCCTGGGTGCTTCGGCTCCTAGCCTCCTGCCGGCGGCACCAGCGGCGCCGGCGGCAACAGGGGGTGGGGGTGGCCAAGAGCCGGGAGGTGGCCAAGGGGTGGGCGTGCGGGTGGGCAGGCATTCCTGCGCATGCACGAAGCGGTGGGGGAGCGCGCGCAACCCCCACCGCTTCGCGCGTGCGGCGGAGAGCGCGAGCGCGAGGGGCCGCCCCACCTCCCTCAGAGGATCCACCGGGCCTCAATAAGAAAAAGGTTGGGGAACGCTGCAGTAGAGGACAACTGTATGCTCTCTAGGCTTCATATGCGCCAATGTGTGAATGAAATGGCAGCTTCAGAGAGAGCGATTTTCAAGCAAAAAAATGTAAGTGAACATGAAAATATAAATCAGGGTAAGCAAAGTGTAGCCCCCCCAGTACCCCGTGCCCCTACAGAGATGTGCACACATGCAAAAACATAAGATTCCATGCAGGCAAGAGAACAGATCAGCAGTATAGAAAAGTAAGTCATTCCACCCCCTTTTCCGCTACCAATATCAAAAACAAATAGGCTACCAGAAGAGAAAATGCCATTGTTCTGTGTCTAGCACAGATTTGCTGGGGCTGCATACTTCCTTTGCCAGCACCCAGGAAGCTACATTCTTTTCTTTTCTTTTCACAAACTGGCAACCTTTCTAGGATTATTTACCAGGCTGGCTTAATACCTCCCAACATATATTCTTGGACTTACTACCTAAGTTGTCAATTCTAGAAGTGGGGCACTGGTGTGCTTTGAGTCATTTCACGTACATATGCAGTTGTGCACAGATGCAAAATATTCTATCTGCACACTTATGCATGTTATGCTTGTTGTAAGCAGCTTAATATTAGGGAATACTCACTATGTGTTTAGGGAATCGTGTCACCCGCCCCTGTGTTGTCACTTTAATCACCCTGAACGCAGGGGCTGTGACAATTCTGAAGAGAATAACTTCCCCTATCTCTGAGGGCTTTCCACATGACTTAGAGCCTGACCTTTGAGGACATCAGTTCAAATGGAAAGCCCCCATGGATAGTGGAGGCTCTCCTGTTCTGACTCATTGTTCTTCATGCATCCGGAGCAGTGAAAAAGGAGACAGAGGAGGGTGGGCCTCGAACACAGCTTGCTCTGAACCTGTGATGAGTATTCCCAAATTGTAAAACTGGAATAGGCCTGCAGACTGCCCAACAGAACTTGAAGAAGTTACTTTCCTGTATTTCCAGAATACCCTAACTAGCCAAGGCATTATCCATAAAATGCTCTTATAAGCTGTGGTGCAAAAAAAAAATTACACAAAAAGCTGGATGCGATACACAGATGTAGCCCATTGCAAGGTAGTATCTATAGCAACAGCAGGACCAAATTCCAGTCCAGAGGTTAGCCAAAATGTATTTAAGATTGAAATCATACTGTTAACATGGACGGTTGGCTGAAAATCCAAGCTTACCCGCTGGTTTGGACCATAACCCCCATAGCATCACAGTCTGGAGTTTGTGTGTAGAATAGACTCAGTATTTTTCAGCTTTTTTCCAGAGACAAGTCACAGTCAAGTGACTTGGCACAAGATTAATAAAGCTGTTGCCAGAAAGCAGGCCAGTGGGCCAGACTCCAAGGCTGGTATCCCAGTCTTTTTGGACTGATGCTATGTCATTCACGGGATTACAGGAAAGCTGAGGTCATGGCACTCTGTCATAATTTACAGTACACGCACAGGGGACTGAAGAAGAGGAGAGAGCTGCACTGAAACTCTGTATTTCTTAAATATGAAACAGCAGAAGATGTCAGGTACAGAAAGAAAGGACCTGCCTGCTCTCCCAGCCAGGTGCCATTAAAAACCTTTTTCTACAAAGTGCCACTTCTCCCATATGTTCACAGTCATAGAAAGGACATGCTTTTCACCAAGAACCCAAACTCTGTATTAAGAAATAAATTTAGAGACTATATCTGTGTCCACAGAGAAATATGTTTAGAGACCATGTCTCTGTGTCCACTTATCAAAATGGGAGAGAGAAAAGGCAACACGGGCTGAAATCCTGTTTGTGCAGCTATGTTGTGCAAGTCTGATGACATCACCAGCTGCGGCACCTTTTCAGAAATAACCATGGCTGATCCTGCCCCTGAAACTTTCAAAACTCTTCTGGAATCGCCTTTGATATGGAGAAGCCGTTGGGGTTCGTATAACAGGGAGGACACTTTAATTTCTGAAAATTACCATCGCCACGATGACTTTACTAGTGATGACATTTTTTAGAAATTAAAGTTCCTCTCCCCACCATGTGAAGTCCCCCACCGGCTTCCCTAGGACAAAAGTGATTCCACAGGAGCCTTTAGGGGCAAAATCAGAAACGTTTTATTTTATTTCCCCCCACACACACAAAGCCACCACAGCTGATGATGTCATCAGCCTGTAGGTTTTGTAACATACAAAACAGGATTTCTGCCTCTGATTTCCATAAAATTGCATATGCTAATATATATGTACATATACATATTTAGAATATACATAAAATATATTCTTTTAGACATAAATTTAAAAAGATTGTCCTAATTCAACAGAACTGCAACTCATCAATTAGTGAGGAGGACTGTGGCTAGGCCACTGAGTCTGTTGTCCAGATGCCCACTGTGGACAGACAATTTCAAGGTCTGTGATTTCTGTCTTTCTGTTTTTCTGTCTTTAAGTTAAGCTTTTCGAATAGAGATCACCTTCAAAATGAGGACTGTCATCTGGCAGCTCTTCAAATGAAAGGCTGTCTTCCCTGGAAAAGGACATGTGACCACCCCATCACTGGCTTTGAAGCAAATGCACTATCTTCCAGTTTGTTCCAGGTGCTCTTTTTGACATACAAATCTGGACTAAATGGCTGAGGCCAGGATATCTGAAAGGCTTCCTCCTTCCAGGTTAGCCTGCACAGAATCTGGGATTTTCATCAGAGGTCAGAGGAGGCAGGGCTGGCAAGCGTTCCACACCGGTTCAGCCGATAAACGAACTGGCACAAACCACTGAACTAGGGATTCATGCCCATCTCTACTTCCATCCATCATGGAATTGCTCCAGCCTGGTCCTAAAAAGTAGTAGTCCTACTTCTGGAACAAAAAGATCTAGTTCAGGGACGCATTGGGGTCAAGCTGGAGCACTCTTGCCATATGTCATGTGATCAGTCACATGACACTCACACAGCACCACACCACAAGCAATCCAAACTGCAAGCTATATACCTGTGTGATCACACCCACAGTTTGCCGTTCAGAGGTGCAACCTTTTCTTTTGCTTATTTTTTTAACCAAAAACCTGGATTTTTAAATGAGCATTAAAAATAGCTTTTAATAAGGAGACATGCTTAGTGTCATTACTCATGATTTTGGCAAAGCAGAAATATACTGTTATGTTATCTAATTAGAAGAACAAAACCAGGATTTTTCTTTCCTTCCTGTGTCTTATCTTGATCTCACACAGCCTCTTATTCACAGTCACACCAGAGCCTAATGAAAAAGAAAAAAGCCATGTGGCTTTTATACAAATCTTTTTACATAAATTAGTGGTCTATCAAAGCCAGATAGTGCTTTTCAAGCTGAGCAAAGGCTAATCACCTTTAAAGAAAAGACTGAAAAATTTATTTCAGCATGACCTTTTTAACTTTATAATCCATTTCTTCAGACACAAAGACTAACCAGAAGCTCATCTGCAGCTGGAAATTAAAAGAAAAGGATAAGGTGGTTGGGATTGGGTATGAAGGCTTAAAGAAGCCTTTCTTCAAATCTTTTAAACCCATGTGCAACTGGCATTTTAAAAATATATAAGCCAAAATCCTACTGGTATTCCCAGAAAGATCATATGAATCTCCATGGCTAACTACAGATTATGCATCAGACATGAGCCTAGTCACATCATTGATCACAAGCTCAGCATGTGCCCCTGCCTTGTCCATGACTCACCGGTCCTTCCATGATCCCTCTGTGAACATCAGTAGGATTTTGGCAATAGTCATACAATATTTTGTTTAAACAACAGCTTTTTACAGCTGTAGATTGTGTCAGAGACTGTGCGATGCTTATATGATTTGGAAAACCAATGGATACTTCTGTTAAATCAAATTCCTGGTAGACAATGAAGCATCTGGATTAAATCTCATTCAGAAATTAAAGTCCTCTTCACTTGTGGAGAAAACAATTGTACTGAGAGTGAAGTCTTCTTTTGATCCCCTCCCTACTTTGATTTTTTTGCTCTCTAATTAGAAGTCATAATCCACACCCCATCTTCATTTACTGCTTCAAAAGGATGAGTCCCTCAAAACATGCACAACATGCCTCTAGTCCTGAAAATAATCTCTTCAACTGTTTTACTTTATTTGCAACTGGGTCCCCTTCCTTCCCAAAGAAAATTCAAGTCCAAATTCTTAAACAGCGTAAATCAGATTTTTAGGCAGAAAAAGTGCTTACATCTTCTTAGCATATTGGGAATCTCTCTCTCTCTCTCTCTCTCTCTGTGTGTGTGTGTCTGTGTGTGTGTGTGTGTGTGTGTTTGTGTGTGTGTAGAGGAAGCAAGGACAGCAGCCAATTGTTTATTTTTCCAATGACTGGGAATTACTTACACACAACCCTCAGTCTGTGCTAAAGCCCATTCTATCCCACAAAAGGTAATCCAATCTCGGAGAAAGCCAGTTCCACATTACTACAACATCTGCTTCTTTATCCAGGAAGTACATTTTGGATAACCTTTCATAACGTTTGAACTGCAGAGCTGGAAGGACCCTATGGGTCATTGAGTCCAGCCCTCTCAAGGAGGCGCAGTGGGGAATTGAACTCCCAACCTCTGCCCCGGCAGCCAGAAACCTAAGTCACTGAACTATCCAGGATCAAGGAACTTTTACCCATTACTGACTGGCACTGAGCAGCTATCCAGTGCAATCTAAACTTCCTGTTCTACATCTCTATCTACCAATCATCTGTGCTACCGAGGGTTAAAGAAGCCACTTCTTATAGTCCTCCTGCCATGTCATTCCTTCAGCTAGGCCACTCTTTCAGCCTTATGTCATGCAGCTGGCACTAGAAATCATGACACTATAACAGCCTGGGAGCAATTTGCCACTTTTGAAAGCACAATTGCTATTGCTGGTGAAGGCGTTCTTAGAGAGCTGTTCCAAATGCATAAGCAGGCCAGTCCTGCCAAAATGGCTCTTTGCTTTGACAACTGTTTTAGAAGCCAAAATAATGAATGTGAGAACTTTGATCCCGTGCCCCCCCTTTTTTTTGTTATCACAAACTATTGCTCCTCTACTGAATTTCTTGGCACATTCTCAGCAAGTTATATATAAGCTCTGAGTTGGCATCACTTGTTTGGGAGTTATTTCTGCAGTCTAAGACATTATATGTCCCTCTTTGTTATAAACGGTTGCTTAATTCTTGTGTTAAGTTCTTCACACTCAAAGATAAATTATGCCAAGAATCATGGCTTTGGAATCCCACTTCTCTTAAGTCCACCCAGTGTAACAACCAGATTTGAAATCACTCTCTTTCTTGTTTCCAGCTTCCCATCTCCCTCCATATTCAAACTCCTTCTTCCTCACTGCATTGAACAGTGCTGCTCTTTGTTCAGCTTTGCCATAGAAACCAAGGTCTCACA
The DNA here is from genome assembly GCA_037013535.1 of Intellagama lesueurii. Classification (NCBI taxonomy): domain Eukaryota; kingdom Metazoa; phylum Chordata; class Lepidosauria; order Squamata; family Agamidae; genus Intellagama; species Intellagama lesueurii. The sequence goes on from JBAJHW010000004.1 coordinate 16,221,783, forward strand.
AGTTCAACTTTCCTAGACCTTGTCTCCTCTTACAAGAAAGTAATTAGAATTATAGTTATACAGAACTGTTGGGACGTTTAACCTAAAGGTTTTCCTATTAGAACCAAGAATGCAACATTAATTCTCATGGCAAGCCATTTGACACACTAGATGCCAAAACACTTATCAGAAAAATTAAAAAAATGTACAAGCTCAAAATTTTACGCACAGAGGCCATAATCCAATTGTTATTCCCTACTAGGATAAGATCACTGAATCAATAACGGAACCATATATCGATCTCATTGACTTAAATGAGTTGGGATCACCAACTGGATTCAGTGTATATAGACTAAAACTGTTTACGCGGCAACAATCTGCACAACAATCTGCACAATCTGCACATACTGGGTACATTTAAAAGCCAACTAAAAACATGGCTGTACATCCAGGCCTTCCCTCCTGTCAGCACCTGACTCTTTTTTCTTTCTTGCTATTCATTTTTTATTTATAGTTTTTGCACTATTTTGTTATTGATTATGTTATAATGTTTTTATGTCATTTCAATGTATATATGTTTGTTGGAAGCCGCCCAGAGTGGTAGAATATACCAGATGGGCGGGATATAAATCAAATAAATAAATAAATAATAAATAAATAAATAAACTTGCTGTACGCATACTCCTGATATGTACCTTCTAAATAGAGATGTAGAGGATTCTGTTGTTGGTTTCATTTGTCTCTGAGATTTATATAATGATAATAATAACTCTAGCTGAGTTTTATGCAAAGCTTTGAAAATCTTTTAGACTACAACTCAGAACATTCCCCAGCCACTACAACTGCTGGCTGATAGCCAGACTGTATACGAGATTCTCTGATTTGTGAACCAAAGAGTTGTAGTGTAAAGAGGAACTTTTTCTAGCTATCGATCCATGCGGCATACTTCCAAGTCTGCGTGTGTTTGGAACTACAGCCCTAGCTAATTTATTATCATCAGGCTTAGACTTGTCTATGGCTGCATCCATTTTTATCCTGTCTAGCCTTTGTGGCACCTTCACTATTGTTTCTTTGAGTGACTTCTGGCACATTGCCAAAGTGGCTGGAGACCATGTCCTATGTGAAGAAGTTGAACAAGTTATCTCTATTATAATAATATATCATTAATCTGAATCCAATTTATGGGGACCCTTTCCAGAACTTCCTAGGTATAGCATACTCAGAGGTGGTTTATCATTCCCTTTTTCTGGGGTGCTCTGGGACTGTGTTGTTTGTTCAAGGCCACACAAGCATGCTCTTCTCTACAAAGCACAGTGGGGAATTAAACTCCTGACCTTTGCCTCCACAGCCAGCTGCTCCAAGTCACTAAACTAGCCTGAACATGATAGTGACATGATTACTACCCCATGTGACTTGGAGGGGTATTGCATAGACTAGAGAACCAAGCAAATTTGTTTCCTATTGCTCCTGAGCCTAGGACCTGAACGAATGGGTTCACGGTAGTGAAGATGGTGTGCTGAGTATGAGGCAAGTATTGGAATGAGTATGAGAGTGTGGCTATATGTTTATCTGTGAGTGAAGGGGTCTGGTCAATCACATCATGGACTGCATATCAACCATAAGTGGCCCTGCCCTCTCCAGGATGGGGTTCTTCCAACTGCTGACTTTGGGTCTTCAGGTTAAAAAGCATCCCCTATCCTTGCATTAGGAAGAATTGCCTGATGATATGAGTTATTCAAGAGTAGAAAAGTGTGACTTGGGAGATAGTTGACTCTTCTCCCACAGATATTTCAAACAGATACTAGATGGTGCTGTACTAATGGTTTTGTACAACATTTATGACCTCTGAGACACCATTCAGCTACAAATTAGATCAGCAATGCTGAGAAACAAAGCATGAGCAAATACTGCTATATGAACATGGAGCAAATGGTGCTAGATGCACTGAGGATTTAATTTCATTAGGATAGATACCACAAGTTACCGAAAAGTCTTTGTGGAAAACTTACTTCTAAAATACCTTCTTCTTCAGAATTAATTTCTTTCACAGAATAATTTTGGCCTGTATAGGTTAATTAATTCATTTTGTGAAGGTCCCCAGACCCTCTAATGCCCATACTTCACTATGAAAGAGGAGAACTGTAATCTTCATACAATCTTCTATTTACTTGAATAAGATTTAAACACACACACATACAAATTTCCAATACTTATTAGTGGGAAACATTTGTCAAAACTGGCTGAGCTTCTTTACAAAATCCTACCTGTTATAATGGAGGAGGAGGAGGAGTCCAACTCCGTGAGTAAAAGTAGCAGTAAGGGGAGATGGCAGAGGTGAAGTTGGGTAACAGCTTCCAGGGTCAAAATAATAGGATTTTTAAAAAATTAACAAAGGCAATGACATCATCAATGACCCTTTTGAGTTTAGCTGCAAATCTCACAGCAGCTGGAGTAGTAAGATAGACTTCTCCAGCAACATCAGTATTTGGGCTGAAATCCTGTTAGTACAACTATGCCTGTGGAAGGCTGATGACATCATCTGTGGGGGGAGGGCTAGAAATGAAACATTTCCAATTTTTGTCCTGTGGTTCCTACAGTGCCCTTTCATCATTTGGAAGTCATACAAGCGGCGGACTAGAAAGAGGATGGGCTTCTTTCTGAAACCCCACCCCACCCCAATGTCATTATCAGCCTTCTGCAGGTGCAGTTGCACCAACAGGATTTCAGCCTTTGTTGTGAATCTATAAAGGCTTTTTCCACAGCCCGGCCTTTTCAAGTAGATGGAGTGCCTCACTTCCTCTGCCAACAGCAGCTCTTTCCTCTCTGTACAATAGACAGGGGGAATAATCTTATTGTAGGAAATTGATGTTTTCTCAGCGCAACCAGGAGACTCAAGAAACAAACAAACCCCCATGCCCTAAAGACTTGCATCCTCTCTTTCTTAACTGAGGCAGGTGTTTTTTTTATCAGTCCACAACAGAAAAGGCACTAGACAGGCTGGATTTTATCTAGGAAGAAGTTAAGTTTTATTACATTAAGCTAAAAAGAGGAACAACATATTGTTAGAAAAAGCCCTGTCTGCTAGAATTCAACTCTCTCTCTCTCTATAACTGTGTCAGCCCTATGGCTTCAGTTCAATTCCTACATTTGAAGAAAGATTACTGAAGTGTAACATGAAACCAGGTCATTAAAACTAATCTTATTATATGAGAAAGGTATTGCCAGCAAAGGAAAAATACTATTCACTGGCTTTCCATTGTAATAATTTTCAAAAGGAATAGCTGTACTAGACGGTCAGAGCAAAACCAACAGACTTTTATGACACCTTAAAGGCTAACACATTTCCTAAGGTATCGGAGGAAGCGGACTTAAGTCATAACAGCTTATGCGGTACTAAATTTATTAGCCTTTAAGGTGCCACAAGTCTCCATTGTTTTCACTGGCTTTGGGTCTGCAAGTGTTTAAAGACATATTCACAGAATGCTATTAAAAAGCAAGTCTATATAGGGTGCTACTAAACTCTAGACCCATTTTCACAAATGTTTTCTATGAAAGCCTACTCAGTTTGGAGGTGGGTGGGATGTCTTTTTGAAAGCAGTTTTCCCAAGTAACTTCTTCTTAAGAGTGCTGCTCACAAATCAGCCAAATCAATGGTTTGGGGCCCCATTACTTGTCAGAGTGCCTGTCTTCAAGAACACTGATCTGCACTACCATATCCTCTCAAGCCATGTTTCTCTGGGTTGTCACGTTGAGGGAGGCCAGGAAAACATCTACGAGAAGTCAAGCCTTCTCAGTTGTGGCGCCAACCCTCTGGAACTGGCTCTCAGTCAAACTGTGCCTGGCCCCCTCCCTGCCTACCTTTAAGAGTTTGCCCAAGACATGGCTCTTTACAGGGACCTTTGATCGCAACCTCACATCAATTTGCCGCTTCCCCTGGCTGCCCTACTATGGGCAACACGTTTGCGGCGTCTTTACCTTGTGAAGCTCGATTTGATTTGACTTGATTTTCTTTTATCATTGTCATGGTTTGATTTATTGTTATTTCGATCTGATTTTATTGATTGTTTACCGCCCAGAATAGTACTTTGCACTAATGGGGCAATATTAAAATCTATGAAATAAATAAATAAATAAATAAATGTATGGATATTTTAGAAATTTTCTGAATGAGCTTTAGCATAAGAACGTAAGAAGAGCCACACTGGACCTATCTAATCCAGCATTCTTTCCACATAGTGGCAACCAGTTGTTTTATGAAGATCTCCCCCGCAGAACAGGAGTGCTATTCAAAGGATTTTGGGTCTGTCCCATTTCGTCCGCTCAGCCTGAGATGAGGTGTGAGGATGTTGTCTTTGGTAGCTTTCAAGGACTCTGCAGGATTTACCACTTTTAGTGTTAAGCTTACCTCTTTCGCCAGGTCTGCCAGGTTGCCCAGGATTGCCTGGAAACCCTGGCCTTCCTGAAGAGCCTTGTTCTCCCTGTGGTCCAGGTAACCCTTGCCGTCCTGGTTCACCAGGGGGTCCAGGGACTGTTCTTGTTGAGACAGATTGGCTGGGAATCTGATTTATGATGGAGTTATATCTGGCCAGATGACCTGCAAAATAAACAAACTCCAGGAAATATATAGTCAGCCATTAAGTTTTATTGTGACAAACACGGTGAACCAACCATAATGCATAGCTGTTGGGCTAGGCTTTGCTCAATGGATCACAGGCTGCACAGCTGTATTTTAGAAATGCACAAATACTAGTTACGGATGAAATCTGTGGTGATGAGAATTATGAACAAAAACATTAGTTCTGGAACTCACCTTGGATAAGCTGTTCACACACCTGACGAGCTACTGCACGGACCATTGCATGAGACTGAAGGTCTCCCTGTATAAGAAGAACATCATCATGATACATCAACATCTGCAAGCAGCATAATGTTCCTCAGGGAGACACTGCAAGTTTCATCAAATGTAGAAGCTCCTTGCCATGACTACTGAAAAATATGTCACAGTACCACTTGTTTTTGTGACTCTATAATCTTATGCATGTCTACTCAAAAGCAAATCCCACTATGAGGAATAAGACTTTCTCCTTGACACACGTGTAAAGAATGGTGGCCTACGTGTCTGCAAAAGAAATGGCTCACATCATTGCAATTTTTTTTTCACAGCCTGAAGGACTTAAGAGGAGAAATAAAAGAAGATAATAATTATATTAAGATTGGGTACTCTTTGTTGGTTTTTCGATTTGAATTTAAATGGGGAGGACAACATTTTGAAAAGTCGGCTGGAGCAGAGGTCCCCAACCCCCGGTCCGCGGCCCAGTGCTGGTCCGTGGCCTGAGCCGGACCGGGCCGCAGAGTCAGACCTCCCGCCCCCCCGCACGCACTCACCCCCGCACAGCTGATTCACGCATGTGCGCGCGCTCCAGCGTGCCCGCGTGAGCGCCGCACCGCCATTTGCGCATGCGCACGAGCACAAGCACACCCAGACAAGCCCCGTTTGCGCATGAGCGTGGGGGGTGCCCCGCCTTCCCCAGCCGGTCCGCGGGGTGAAAAATGTTGGGGACCCCTGGGCTAGAGTACAGGAGTGCTATCTTTTAAGCTCAATAGAATGTGTGCATTAATGGATAATAGCCATGAATTATATTATTCATAGAGATAAATTTATTGTGTATGCAACTGTATGGGTAATCAGTTTATAACTATTGCATAATAATACCTTTTATTGTTGTTATTTCAAAGATTGACAATAAAAGTTTTTTAAACTTGAAGGACGAGTTTCTGTTTCTTTACTTAAACACACAAACACATCTTAACTCTCCTCCTATTCCTCCTAAGTGTATAAATCTGTAATTAAAAGACACTTACACGTTCACCTCTCTCGCCTTTTGCTCCAGGAGGTCCCTGTGAGGAGGAAAACAAAAGACCAAAATGGAATTTCTTCCTTGTTGTAATTCCTTGCTTCTTCTCTCCTTTCTTCTTTGCTGTGATTTATGGGCCTTTTTAATTTTGTGTAAGTCACAGGGCTTGGGACACATTGCAGCAGAGGTTATGTCAACAGCCTTGGTTGCAGGTCATAATGCATTTCAAACACCATGGCAAAACAGATTGTTGCTGGCACAGTATCCTTGTGGTCAGCTGCAATGTGTCCATGCAAAATGGTCCCCATCCAGAAGAGGAAAGAGAAGATCTGTATGCATTGTGGGTCTTTTACAGCCAGCATCTTACATCAGATCTTGTTCAGAGCAGTGAAAGCTATTTTTAAATCTCTTTTGGGCCGGAGAATATGTATAAATAGCCTCCTTGGATGAAGGCATTTTTATTCTTGGACTATGTGGAGTAAAAGAAAAGAAACAAAAAAGAATAGTTTTATGAGCTTCTGAGAGTCAAACTGGACATGACTTTAATAGTGGAATTAACAAGGACATCTGAGTTCTTTAAACATTTAATCCTGGGGAAAGAGGAAAGGCACTTTTTATCAGGACACCTTCCTCATTTAGAACCCAGGCAAAAATCCTCTCCTCCACAGCTATCAGATTGTTTAAAAAATACTCAGTAACACTAACAGGAAGTTGTTTCGTAAACCTGACTGTCATGGACAGAGGAGCAATTTTTGCCAGGAATGGAGCTGGGGTTATGGAGAAGGGCTAAAATTCCCTTTTCATGGACTGTTGTATCTGTTAAAATGGGTGTTGGGCTACTCATGATATGGCTATTTTTAACAACAGCATAAACATTACATGCAGTTAAAATAAAATCTCTAAAGAAGATTCATGTGTAAGCTTTTCAAAACTAAAATATATCCACAAAGGTCTTGTGAATGCTCAAGACCAGGGGTCTCCAAACTACGGCCCACAGGCCACATCTGGCCCGCCTTGCTGTTTTATCAAGCCCGTTCCCTTCAGCCCATGTGTGTGTATGGGCAAAGGGCGTGCATGTGTGCAGGCATGTGGGGCGGGAGCAGGGAGGCGTGTGTGCGCGCGCAGGGAGGCTGCACGCAGGGGTGTGTGTGTGCACCTTCCTTTGGCCCTCAAAAATGTTGAAAATATACAATGTGGCCCTCATGCTGAAAAGTTTGGAGACCTCTGCTCAAGACAATGCATGTGTAAGTTTTTTTAAAAAAAGAGCAAAAGAGCTTCAGCGTAAGGTCTTCATGAACAGCAAACTGAAGGAAGAGGACAAGTAAAAAAAATGAGACTGAATTTTTGAGATGGATTTGTCATCATAGGATACTTTTACCATGCTGGTTTCACAGTGTTCACAATGTCGCTTGACCTCAACCTCACCTCTCTATTATATTGTAAATTATCATACAGTAGAATCTGTTCTATAATATTTTATATGTCTCACAAGTCTCTCTGTCTCCATACAAAGTCATTCTTTCTTTTACTTCCACCCCTCAAAATGTGGGATGAGGGAGAGAACTGTTGGAACAAAATTAAAGACAGAGAAAATATCCCCCTGTTCATCATACAGGTCACTTTGTAGGATTTCCTCAGTTTCTCCATAGTATTCTCACACAGAGCCTCTGCAAGGAGGTTTTGAGGTCCACTAGGAGCAAAATGAATTGACCCCATATAAAGCAGTGACACTCTGGTTCACTTTAATGAGGTCCACAGATGATTCCCCCTGATACTAACTGAAAGGTTAAATATAAAATGATGAAAAAGAGTTTATTGAAAATGCGTATAAAATCACAACAACTTCACTGGCTACCGATCAAGGTGCTAGTTTGAGCTATAGAGCCTTAAATGACTTCAGGCTATCCAAAGGACCATATCTTTCTGTCTAAGCCTCACCAGATTTTAGAACCTTTGATGGAGGCCTTTCTCTTAATCCTGACACCCTTACAGAAATGTCTGGCCAGGACATGAGAGTAGGTCTAAAATGGCTGCTTCGAGGCTGTGGAAATCTCTCCTAAACGAAGCTAGGCCAGCTCCCTCCTGGCTGTCCATTTGCCAGCAGGCAAAGACTTTTCTGTTCAGGCTGGCTTTTGGCAAGTGATCGGCTATCAAGGAATGGGTTTTAAAGGGGTGGGATGTTGCACTTCTAAAGTTTGTGGATATCATTTAGAATTGATTTCTTCAGTGCTTGTTTTAATATTTAATGTTTTTAATTGCTTTTTAATTTTTTTAAAAAAAATTGCATTTTTTAAAACTGAATTTGTATTTTAAATATTATGTTAGCCTCCTTGAGTCCCTTTAGCTGAGAAAAGGCAGGGTATAAATAAAATGAATGAATGAACCACAATATGCCAAACGGTTAAAATAAACAACTTGAAACGAGGCAGATAGTTCATGAGAACATTTCCTGCAGCTTAAGAGGAAATATTTTTGAGGTCCACGAGAAACAAGGTCAGTGGAAACCTCTCCCTTCAGCTAGGTTGGCCTTCCTTGCACTTCTATTCACTACTTTTTCCTGGACAGTCCTAGACTTCTTTGTAACTTCAGACACATGCTGGGAAAGTGGGATAAATGAGCCTGGGAGGAAAAAGCTCAGCAGCCTGGCCTTCTACCCACTGCTTTCTTCCTGTCAATGCTTTCCAGCCTTCCTCCCTGCTCTGTTAGATGACAGACTGAGGGTATGGTTACACTATGAAAATGGATCAGTAGCTGGATTGGGGCTTCTGAAATTGGATTAAAGTCACATGGGAGTCACATGGTATTTGGGCCAGTGTGTGCATCTTCTTGGGAAAACTTTTAATTGATTCTTAAGCTGTGTTGTATATCGTTTGAGGGTGCTCCATGAGCTGTTAAAATGGTTGCAATTGAGGATTTGTCCTGCACTTGCCTGTCTCCCCTTGCACTGGCCCCTCACTGCTGCTGCTGTGGTGGTCTTTTTAATATTTGTTTTAAGTTTTTTATTTCTTTCAAACTGGCATATCACTGTCAGTATTACAGACGGGGAAAAAAATAAAACAGATTGGGCGACAGCCCATGGAAGCCAGACAGAGTCTCCTTTTCCAGTAATTTTTTGAAGTGAGAGCAGCCTCTTCTCCTCACCCGGAATCTTCTGAGTGAGGACAGGTACAGGGAGAGATGGGTTGCGGGGGAGTGAGGGAACTGGCAACCAATGCCAGCAAGAGGAAAGGCAAGAGAAATTGACCAGAGACATTGATGAAGCCCATCAGCTTCTCAATTTTGGAAGGAGGGAGAACTTTCCCCCTCCTGCTGGCTGCCAGTTTTTAAAAATTTCTTGCAAGCTGGCATATCACTATATCAGTATTACATGAAAAAAATTAAAAGAGATAAAACCCCAAGGTGTCCTGCGGCCCAAAACTTGTGACCCTGACATCCATTACTTGACAAACCCCACAAACACAATTTACTCTGATAGAGGTGTTCACATATGACGAAACAATTCAAAAAGAATTGAGTTCACATAGGAGTTAAAATAAACAAGCCCCTGGTTGCTATTTATTTTACCTCACATCCAAACAAACAAACAAACAAAAACACCCTTCCATATATAAGTGCACTGAGCTGTATGTCCTGTAAACAAGTATTTTTAACTTGATTCCAAACCTATTTAACCTATTGAAATACTGTGCCCCCCCTCTCCCCCAATATGTAACCACACTGTAAGGAAGCAATCAGATGAGCATATAGCTCACTATTTGGTTCACTTTTTTCTGCAGATTGGTTTGCCCTATATTGACAATCTTCCAATAAGAACAACAACACACAATTAGTGTGGAGCCACATTACGTATAACATGTGTGGTCAACATGCAGCTTCAATAGAGGGAATTTGGACAACAACAAGTACAATTTGGGGGAGTTACACAGGGGCAGGTCTGCATTCTGTATGATGATACATTTTATCTGGTGTTCTGTTACTTACAGGTGCTCCAGCATCACCTTGTGGGCCAATACTACCCATAACCCCAGGTGAACCTGGGGCCCCAGGTATCCCCTGCATGAAGAGAGCAAGAGAAAGCATTCACCAATTAATAATAATCATACACCATTAAGTCAGTTCTAACTTATTTTAATCCTCCTTAGGATTTTCAAAGTATGAAGTGCTGAGAACTCTTTTGTGGTAGGCCCAGGTTCTTTGATAGAGTACTTCAAAAGACATGAAAGATTGAAGCCCACTAGCGAGCCCTATGGTGGAGTGGTTAAACTGCACTACTGCAGTCAAGCCTCTGCTTATGACCTGAGTTTGATCCCAACAAGTTCAGGTAGCCAGCTCAAGCTTGACTCAGCCTTCCATCCTTCCAAGGTCAGTAAATTGAATACTCAGCTGGGGGGGGGGGGGAATGTGTAGCCTGCATGTTGTAAACCACCCAGAGAGTGCTCTAGCACTGTGGGGTGGTATATACGTCAAAACAACAACAAACACTTGTCAACAGTTAATGGAGTTCTGATGCTTACCACAGGCCCTGAAGGTCCTTGAGATCCAGTTGGTCCATCTTTGCCTGGTAGCCCCTAGATGAGAAGAAGGTACACAAATTAGTGTACTGTTCTTGATGAAAAGGAATTGTCACTAGTTGAGATACCACTGTTCCTTATGCATAATGATCACAAGGCAAAACTCTGAACAGCACCTGTTTTTCCTTTTTATTTCCCTGCTTAAATGGCCGATCACCATTATCTGGAGCTTTTGACTTTTCCCTAGCCTGATAAATGGGGGGGGGGGGGGGGAGCAAGAAGATTCCTTCCTCCTCACTTCCAAAGTGATGGGAAGAGTCAGATCTTTACAGCAGGGGTTGCCAGACGTCTGGCAAAAGGAGGACATGTCCTCCTTTTTAGCCTAATGTCCTCCGTCCGGCAGGCAAAGCTAAAAACCTTTAAAATGTCCGGCTTTTGTAATATTTTATGTTATAATTTTGGATGGGACTGGGAGAGGTGGAAGGTGGAAAGCAGTCTCTGATGGAGTCACAATCTAATACACCACTTCGGGCTGTAAATCAGCCATGCCCACGTGGAGCCTTTGCTTCTGGAGGTGACTTCCTGCTTCGTTTTGAGCAAGCTGCGTGTAAAGATTAGCAAGGAAAGGAGAGCAAGATATATACATACATATATATACACATACACCACGAGTGAGAGGGAACGGGCAAAACAAAAGGAGAGAGTCAAGAGAGAGCAGTGGCCGGAGAAGGGCAGGATCTTTTTTTTTTTAAGGGGAAAAAAAAGTTTGTGGGGAGGGGAGCCAGAGCAAGAGCGGGGCTCTGCGCCAGGCGCCTGCCAGAGAAAGAGGGAGAGGGAGGGAGAAGAGGCGGCAGCCGCCGCTTCCGCCGCAACAAAAAGAGGCGGGGAAAAAAGGGGAACATTCTCGCAGAGCTCGCCTCAGTGCAAGTGAAGGAGCAACAACAGCAGGCGCCGGGATATGTCGTGTCATTAATAAAGATTATAAGGTAATAATTGTACAATTGGCTGTTTAAATAATGTTTTTTGGTATTTTGAAAAAAAAAGCCTCCATTGAATTTCTTTTTATTTTTTAACATAACTGTTTCTTGGTCGGTTCACTAAGAGACATTTATTGGCAGCTATTGTAATAAAATTGTATTGATTGCAGGTTTAATCCGGAACGATTCAAATGAAACTTTCAACATGTCCTCCTCTGTCCTCTTTTTTGTCTTTCTATGTCCTCCTTTTGGTACCCATGTATCTGGCAACCCTAGGCATCAGAGATGGATCCTCCATGATCCCAACCATCCTCCCATTTTACTTTTACTGAGAAAGGACCCCTTGCATCCTCTAGCAGGCGAGTTCAGGATGTTTTCTTCCCCAGCTGCTTTTGGCAGAGAAGTGGACTTTTTCAAAAGCAGAAGTTATCAGAAGTCACAAAAACACCAAATAAACAGACAGACAGACAAACACACAGTTTCACCCAGGCCTTCAGCAGCAGGATGGGTAAGAACATGGCAAAATGGCCTCCAAGTCCCCTGGAGGGCTTAGGAAGCCTTTCTGAGTAAAAAAATAATGGAGAGGGTGGGTGGTAGAGTTTGCTGCACTTTGCCCACCTTCATTTAGAGCATCACTGATGAGTGGCAATACAGAAAATGAGACATGAAGCTGCCATTTTACCCCAACATCCACATACCATTGCCAGGAATGGATGGTAACAAAAAGAGATGTTTCCATTCATGATTCTTTTTTACATTGTTTTCAAATTATGCTCCATGTTCTTATGTGTCGCTCCTCCTCCTATGTAACACGCAAACCCTCTAGGTGAGTTTACTTTGGCACTCTTAACTGTAGAGCTTGGCCATTTACAAATTTCCTCCTCCCGTATTTTGTTAGGTGTGAAAACAGCCTTTTATAAATGAAGTTAAACAGAAGCCTGTTTAAGAAGCACCTGGGCAGAGAATGCTTCTTCTGCTGTCTCGCCAATGAAGACCAAAGACCAATGTTTAGTCCGCTTCAAAACTTATTCCTAGATTTCATTTCTCAGGTGATCAAATGACAGATAGGCATCGTAACCTAATTCTGGAAATACAGAATGCAAAGAAGGACTGTAAATGTATGAAAATAAGGTGTTTGGGCCACTGTGGTCATGTGCTGAATAAGAGTTCTTTCAGTCATTTTTTAAAAGGAAGGAAATACCGGTTATTACCCTTAATGCAATATTTGCATTACCCCCAAGCCAGCTGGAATTGTCTCACATCCCACTACCATTTAATGACAGGAGAGGGTAGACTTCCTGTGGAAGGATAGTTGCCCTCTTGTTCCACAGTAAATTAAAGAATTCAAGGCCAGAAACGGATAGCAGGCATCATGAAGGGGAGTCCCATTTACGGGGAGTTCCCAGACTATGCAGACAGAAAGAAATTTCCAAGGAGAGGAAGCTGGGGAGGGATCTTATCCCTCCTTCCCCAAACACTACTTCCCACACTTCTTTGTAACCTCAGACACACGCTGGGAAAGTGGGATAAATGAGCCTGGGAGGAAAAGGTTCAGCAGTCTGGCCTTCTACTCACTGCTTTCTTCCTGTGAATGCCTTCCAGCCTTCCTCCCTGCTCTTTTAGATGACAGACTGAGGGGGTGGTCTCACCAGCGTATAACTCACTATTTGCTGCACTTTTGCTGTGGTTTGGTTTGCTCTATTTCTGGTGACCACATGTGTCTTAAACAAGAGTAATCCATCCTGCCTCTTTTGCGAGCCATTCTGCTCTTTTCTGGCACAGTGCTAGGGCTGCAGTTTATTTGGTACAATTGGGAGGGCTCCTGATTTCTTCCATTCTGCAAACTGTGTGATTGTTTACTTCACTCCTAAATACAGCTGTAGGTGTTGTTCCCTTCAGTGACAACCTTGTGACTAATACAGTGGATTCTGACAGTAGAAAGTACAGCGGAAAAAACGTCCCCTCTATTTTCTGGGTGTCACAAATTCTTTTTAAGTATTCTCCTAAGTGACACAGTGCTATTTCAGATATAAGGGAATATCCATGCTAGGTTGATGTACTGCTGTAATTAAATAACAACAAAAAAGGAAAGTCACAGTGGACAGGGGAATGACAGCCATAACAAAAGGCAGGGAAAGGGGTGGGACAGGGGGTAATTAATTGAAAGGGGGAGAAATGGGAGTGATCTGAAGTGTCATCTGAATCCTTCTCATGGGAAAAGTATTCCGTGTGAATGGAAGAATCACTCAAGTTTGAGATAAAACAGATCACACCAAAGATAAGAGCCTTTTAAATGTGACCCCGATTACTCCGAATTCCCCTGTCTAGTCACGCCCTTAGACTCTGTGTGTCAGAAGAAGAGAATTTTGATCCCATAAATCTTACACTGAAACAAATTTGGCAATCTTAATGGTGCCACAGTACTTTTGTTTTGTTTCTGTTATACATGCTTCTGACAAGGATAGCTAACCAACTCATTTTATAAACTCAAATAGAGTCCCAGTGGGGTAATTCTGGCACCAACAGCAGTGAATGATGTGTGACTGAAAACATGCCTTCCTCTTTTAAGTGATTCTATTCATATTATGTATTTGTCCTGTTGGTCCTCCAAGTGCTATATCACTGTTTTGTCACAGCTTGGAGCTACTGTATAGCTGGCACCGAGGGCATCAGGAAAGATCTTAAGTCAAGAGAAATTTCTGATTCTTTGCTCCCTAAAATAGGAATACTCCCACCTGTGAAGCGTCTCAGACATTTAGCTAGAGGCCAACCCATTTAAGACTCTTTCAATATTACTATGTCTGTCAATTTGGGATGTGAAAAATACTTCCTAAATTCCTTGTCCTCAGAGAGACTCAGTCCAGCAAGACACCCAAGGAATTTAAAACCACTGTGAGACTACAGAGAAGCAAAGATATGTTTTATCTTCTGTTAAAGTGTCTGAATTTTGCACACAATCTATGCAAAACTAATATTCTTTTCCTGAAAAGCAACACAGAGAGAGAGAGAGAGCAAGCCCAGAACGGCTGATAAGAAAGGCACAAACAACCCATCGATGCTTCTAAAATTCTTACACATCCATGAAACAATGCAGGAGTTGTTCTAGTTCTACAAAAATTGGACAGTCTTCAGAAACTGTGCTATTTTCAAAGAATCATAGAATCGTGAAGCTGGAAGGGCCCTATAAGGCCATTGAGTCCAAACCCCCTGGATCAAGGCAGGAATACAAATCAAAGGATAGATTTTTGCCCCCCTCCCACAAAAATCCTGGTCAATTTGTACAACATGTTGTTCTTGCCATTGAAAGAACAGTTTCCGGAGTTCCTGCAAAATCCTCACTGTCTTTATTAGTGAGAATAAGAAAGTAGCAGCACCTTGTTCACCCTTTTCAGGATGAAACAAATACAGATTTATATCCCTGCCCTGGACGGAGGGCCAATAGGAGGGCCAATAGTCATCAGAACACAGCCCAGACCATTAGCAGCTGTAGGATTCTCCCACCTTTAACAGGATGACCCAGAAAGCAAGTTGAGCCAAACATTTATGATAGCAAGTGTTCTCAAAATGGAACCCTTGCCAAAAGTCTTGCCGCTGTGAAGTCATATCCAAAAAATGAAGAAAATAAAAGAAACTATATATTTTTTACAAAAAGAGTTGTGGCTTGTTTCTTTTCCAAGTCTTATGTCTCATGCATTCTTTCTCCTATCTCTGCTCTATTACCATCTTTGGAAACAACGGCCATTAGAATGCATTAAATTCAGAGTGATCAGCTGAGAATTCTATGGACCATCCTCAAAAGGCTAAGCAAAAACATGTTGCCTCTCCAAATGGTGGATACAATGGACTGAGAAAGTATTGGCCTGATTTTCCAACCTCTTTATTTGTCTGCTGGATTCAGAATGGATTGGCTTCTGATCTATGCCTCCTTTTCTTTTTTTCTTTAACGCAATCAACAAATAATGACAGTGGTGGGTGGTTGAGAGTTTGGAAGTGTCACTTAGTTGGTTTCCAACTCCCAAAATCCCATGGCTAGAATTCTGGGAGTTGTAGTCCAAAAAAAGGTAACTTTTTTTTCAAGCTCTGGTCCCACCTCCTATTACCTTTCATAAGCTGTCAGTGACAATAAGGACAATCCCATTAATAAGGACAGTCTATGTATTTTTAACCCCTTCATGGATTGCTGCCTTGTCGTGGCGAAGGGGCTTGAGTAATTCAGAGAAGCTATGGGCTATGCTGTGCAGGGACACCCAAGACGGACAGGTCATAGTGGAGAGTTCTGACTAAACGCGATCCACCTGGAGCAGGAACTGGCAAGCCACTCCAGTATCTTTGCCAAGAAAACTCCATGAACAGAAACAAAAGGCTAAAAGATATGACGCTGGAAGATGAGCCCCTCAGGTCGGAAGGTGTCCAACATGCTACTGAGGAAGAGCGGAGGACAAGTACAAGTAGCTCCAGAGCTAATGAAGTGGTTGGGCCAAAGCCGAAAGGACGCTCAGCTGGAAGTGAAAGGAAAGTCCGATGCTGCAAAGAAAAATACTTTTTCCTGGAATGTAAGATCTATGAACCTTGGTAAGCTGAATGTGGTCAAACAGGAGATGGCAAGAATAAACATTGACATCCTGGGCGTCAGTGAACTAAAATGGACGGGAATGGGCGAATTCAATTCAGACGATTATCATATCTACTATTGTGGGCAAGAATCCCGTAGAAGAAATGGAGTAGCCCTCATAGTCAACAAAAGAGTGGGAAAAGCTGTACTGGGATACAATCTCAAAAATGATAGAATGATTTCAATACAAATCCAAGGCAGACCTTTCAACATCACAGTCATCCAAGTTTATGCACCAACCACCGATGCTGAAGAGGCTGAAATTGACCAATTCTATGAAGACTTACAACACCTTCTAGAACTGACACCAAAGAAAGATGTTCTTCTCATTATAGGGGACTGGAATGCTAAAGTATCCTCTGGCCACTGCTGACTTAACGACTAAACAACAACAATGTATTTTTAAACAGGGTTTTATAACAGCAATGCAGGAGGAATATGTTACTGCTACTGCTACTAGATACCTGAAAACTTGAAGAATGAGATTTAATAATATTCTCTTACAGCAGTGCAGGAGAAATGATCCAATAAAATAAATATCATTCCAATACCTCCCTAAATTTAATCCCTTTACTACAACTCCATCACCCACCCTCAAAGAGAACTCTATAGCATCTACTAGAAGACTCAAATTCAAGTTCAGAAACTTGCTCAGTGCTGTTCTTGGAACAAATCACAGAAATTCTTGACTAAATAAAGCTAATGTAGTGTAACTGCAGCCAAGTCTTTCTTGGACTGCTTCTGCTGTGCAGAACACACACCCATCGTTCTCAGCAGGGACCTTGTTTGAAAAACTGACAGACTAAGCAAACCCAAATTCACAGTCCTTGAATACAACAAGGCTGGCTGCACCAGTGACTTTGCAAGAATAGGATTAATAAAAACAGGTTGAGGTAATACGTTGGTATTGCCACCTTTCTAATAACTAACAGATGCTGAATTCCCCTTTTTTAAAAATTTGAAGTTTAAAGTTCAGTTCCAGTGCAGGTTCAATAAGGCATATATATGGGGGAAAAGCTTGAGGACTGCAGCCTTTGTGAGCCTTACATTAATTATTTTGTATCTGTTTGGGGATTGCTTGTTCCATAACATTTTTCCTACAGAGAAATAAAATGCAGACATTCACATGTATAAAAATCACTGGAGTGTTCATATGGGAATTTACAGCTGAAAACTACAGCAGCTTCAGAACACAGACACACCATTTGCACACATGGAAAAAAGTCTTTAAGGTGCAAGTACGTTTTTGTCTTTTTTATTTTCATTTTGTTTTTACTGAAAAAGCAAAAAGCACTAATAAAGTTACTTAAAATACAATAGTAACATTTTCAAAAGTGAAAACGGTCAGCACAGTCTTATATATGTCTGCTCATAAATTCAATTATACTTCTCCTCAGGGAGGTGTATATAACATATTCAGTATGGCGATAAAGTTAATTTGGAAGTGTGAGGAGAGCAGAGCACAAGCCTTCTTCTTCTTCTGTTGTTGTTGTCCTCTCCGTGCATTTGGGAGCCCTGAGACCTCTCATAAACCTGAGAGCCCCCAAATGCTTCTGCCTCTTTACACTGTTATTCTCCACATGCAGGGAATGAAAAAAGGAGGGACGGACTAGCCCTTTCCCCTTCGTCACACATTCAAGCAACACACTTCTGAACAGCTGAAAAGAGCTTATGTAGAACTAACACGCTTGCTGGAGTGTTAGTTCTACAGCAGAAGGGGTCAGTGAGCATAAATGAGGGCAGAAGTTGGTTCCTGAATGGTGAAGGAAGCTGTTTTCAAAAAGGTAGTCATAGGTTGGTGGGATTAGGTCAAGGCAAAATTCAGAGCATCAATTTCAGGCAGCTAAATGAGAATGTTCTGACTTTAAGAGACTCCCATACCTGGACAGAGGCTGTTCTGCAAATATTAAAGGATTGTTTAGGCATCCTTCAGTCTCGAGAGACTATGGTAACGTGCTCTGTATGGAGGAATTGGAACAACATCTAGTGTGGCTGAGAAGGCCAATTCGAGAGTGACAATCCCTTCCACACTGAAGACAAAGACAATCTGTCCCCTGTCCAGCTCCCTGATTTGGCTGGTTTCAGGACTGCCTCTTTGCCTCGGCCTGCTGGACAAGGGTCTCTTCAAATTGGGAGAGGCCGTGATGCACCGCCTGCCTCTAGGCTGAACGCTCAGATGTCAAGGTTTCCCATCTGTTGAGGTCCATTCCTAAGGCCTTCAGATCCCGCTTGCAGATACCCTTGTATCGCAGCTGTGGTCTCCCTCTGGGGCGATTTCCCTGCACTAATTCTCCATACAGGAGATTTTTTGGAATCCAACCATCAGCCATTCTCACGACATGCCCAAGCCAACGTAGACGTCGCTGTTTCAGTAATGTATACATGCTAAAAATTCCAGCTCGTTCTAGGACTACTCTATTTGGAACTTTGTCCTGCCAGGTGATACCAAAAAAGGTATCACCTGCCAGGACAATTAAAGGATTAAGTCCTCATAAAACGAGAATGCGTTTATTCCAATTTCAAAAATCTGAATCCAAACCAGCTCTCACCACACTTAGGTGGTCAATTGTAAGAATTTATGAATTGAACAGAGTCAGATTTTAAAATGAGTTCTCGTAGTTCCTCCAGCGGTTCCCAGCCTTGGGCACCCAGATATTCTTGGACTACAACTCCCAGAAATCCTGGCCATCACAGCTAGTGGTGAAGGCTTCTGGGAGTTTTAGTCCAAGAACATCTGTGGACCCAAAGTTGAGAACCACTGTTCTAGACAAACATACCATCTTTAAGTGATCGGTTCAGAACAAAAACCTAGGAGCCACCCTTCTATTCTTCCTCATTATGACAGATTAAAAAACAACTAATGTCACATACAGAAACAGCCTCAGAGATGCCCTGAGATGGGGAGAGACCGCACAAAGTGCATCTGATAAATGGATAGTAGAAATTAAAATAGTGAACCAGAGAAATCAGAAATAGAAATCTAGTTGTTATTAGTCATTTCACTTTACCCTTTGGCCTTGGTTTCCATCTCGTCCGGGGGCTCCAGATGCTCCAGGGACACCCTGCATAAAAGATAAAGCAAGCAGATAATGGCCGGACTCCTACTGTGTATTTACATTGGTGCAACACCACCAGAGCATCAGTGGTGAATTGCCACAAGTTAAGAAGCCCAGTTATGTGACTTATGTGAAATACCTAGAATGATTTCTTCATCAGCAGTGAGTGTGAATGAAAGGATGGAGTTCCACCAGCTCCTGTGCCTGTTTTGTCTGCAGAAAGCTCCATAGATGGAAACCAAGCGTTGGTGACTGCAAGCATAAATACTATTCTGGGGCAGGAAATGCCTCCAAGACCTCCTTGGGTCTGCTGGATACAAAATGGCTCCAATGCCTTGGGAATAGCCAGGATGAGGCCCGTTATCTATGCTAACTTAAAGGTGCTTCCAATGGGGAGGATTTAACACGAAAAGCCTAATAAAACTATTCCGCACACATTCTGCCCTGGCCAGCATAAGATGTAAGGCTGGAAAGGAGGCGGTAGATCTGCCACTTCACTCTCCCTCAATCAAACTTAAAACTGTCCGGTAACATCGTTAACCATAATGTGGTCCCTGAAGAATCCAATCATCACCTAAATATTTGGAACTTCATATTTCAGTTTACGTATATGACATAACCCATTAGCTCAACAGTTACCTGTAGACCAGGACGGCCCATTTCTCCCATTTCTCCTTTTTCGCCAATTGGTCCCTGTTGATAAATAATTACGGAATTACATGTATTAGTCAACAGCGTAATTTTTCTCCCCTGCAACCCAGTATCTTTCATCAGAAGAGAATGATAAAAGATAACAACTTTTCTTTCTAGAATGAAATAAATCCTAGATTGAGCCTTATATAGGAGGTATAAAGCAGCCATTCTCACCCTTTTGTTGGCCATGGCCATGAATACAATATGAATATAGGCTGAATCAGGATTGTATAAGTCACACAGCAAACCTTATAAGGTGGTGTGTGAAGAATTGTTTCCTGTCTGTGCCCCCTTTGAATGTGCCAGGGTCCCCCAGAGGACCATATGACAGTCCCCTTTCCTGGTGGAGAAATGATGCCTTTTAGCCAAAGATAAATGTGTTTACATCCCAATGATTTTCGGTGGAAGATTACTCAACATGTGCTTAATTCTCCCACTGAAATGCAGAGGACTTCACTTTGTTTAACCTTATCTGAATCACTGCTGTTCTTTGAAATGTAAATCAGATCTATAAAAACACAAAATAACATGAAAAACCTCGTTGGGGTTCCTGATCATGCAGACCACTGTGATCATGTTTTCTGGAATGCAGTTACATGTTTTCTTCATGCAGTGACACACATTTCCTTCAGACCTTCCCAGGAAACAAAGGAAACTAGGATGTGTCACATAACCCCCAACCCAGGTCCATTACTGCAGCTCCACCTGGTGCTGATCTGTTTCTGGACTCTATTCAAAGTGCTAGTTTTAACCTATAAAGCCATAAATGGCTTGGGTTCAAGCTATCTCAAAGATCATGTCTCCTTTTATGAGCCTGCTTGGGTGTTAAGATCATCAGGAGAGGGCTTTCTCTCAGTCCCACCACCTTCACAGGCTCATTTGGTGGCTGCTCCCAGACTCTGGAATTCCCTACCATGGGAGGCCAAGCTGGTCCCGTCTTTGCTGTCCTTCCGAAAGCAAGCAAATACTTTTTTTTTCTCCAGACAAGCTTTTCCTTAGTGACTGACTGTCTGAGAGGGGTTTTAAAACAAGATGGCTTACATTTTGTTGCTTCTAAATCTGTTTCAGTAATGCTTTATCTAACGTTCTTAAAATAATGTTATTACTTCATTTAATATTTGAATAATTCACTGTTTTTAGATTTAATATTGTGTTTTAAGAATATAAGCCACCTTGGGTCCTTTCTTAGGAGAAAGGTAAGGTAAAAATATTTAAAATACATGAGTAAATAAATAAAAATTGCAGGTGAGATCACAGCACACATTTCTATTCCCCTCTATATCTACTAACACTGAACATCTGAAAAGGGCTTTGGGGTTACATTTAGGAACAATTCTGTATCTTTTGCTTTTCCAGCCAAATGGAAAGACTTTCAAGGATTATACTGGATGGAAGCTAAGGTGAAATTCTGAAACCCAATTATTGGATTCCTCCAAGTTGAGGTAAATTATGTGCTTGTGAGCATTTTAACATGGAGCCATAACAAAAGATAATGGATAAAGCTACACATCTTAAGGTCTCAACAGAAGATGTAATAGGGGCCTTCCAGTATCAGACCAATGGCTTATCTAGCTCAGCAGTCTGTTTCCCACAACACCTAAATGAATACCAAGAGAAAGCCCACGAGTTTTATTTCTCTCCAGCCATCGTTCCTTAGTGACATGTATTTAGAGCTGCAGCTCTTGATTGTTTAGAAGACGTATTTAAATAAAAATCTAATATGTAAACCTACCGGAGGTCCTTGAATGGAGAGTCCACTTGGTCCCTGTGGACCAGGAGGGCCTTGAGGACCGGGAGCTCCAATCTCACCACGAGGTCCATCTGGTCCCTAGGACCAAAAAGCTTACCATCATTTTGAGCTATTACATATGGAAGGAGTAGCAGCTTATGTTGCTAAAATATCAAGCCAAATGGAATGGCACATTAAAATATGAATTAAATACAGCATGGAAATGTTCCTTTTTTTTAGACTTCAGCTCTCAAGACCCCCTAGTCAGTCTGGCCTCTTTCCCAAGCACTGACAAGATCATATACAGCATTCCATTTTTTCTTAATAAAAACAATAAAAAGTCAACATTGGCAGAGGGGACCAACATATTAGGTCAAAATAAGAGGGGAAACTGTAGTTGGAGGATGTAGAAAATATCATGCTCTTTATTCCAGCATAAAATGCCTGACACGAGAGGACCAACAGCAGTAATGATTTTTGTACATAAACAAAAACAAAACAAACAGGAAAACCATTCTGCCAAAAAATAACCATGTTTTTCTAGCTGCTTGCAAGAGTAATGGGTCCTGTTGAACATGTTAGTGAGGCCTGGGAGGGGTGGTCAATGAAGTGATCTTTTTAGAAAGGGTTAAGCAATTTATAACAGTATACGTATAGAAGTCTCTGTATCTAATGACTTATGGAGGGAGCCTGGCTCCTTTCTATCATGCCTTTTACAGTATCATCCCTGAAACCAGAGCTTGGAAAAATTACTTTTTTTGGACCCACAGATCCACATCTCCCAGCCAGTGCAGCCACTTGCCTGTACTCCCTGGAAGATTCTGGTCATTTTATCGCTCAAAAATGCAACTTTCCCAAGCTGTGGAATTAACATGCCTGAAGAGGCTTAAGAAAGACCCTTATTTGTAAAGCCCTAGTATAATAATAGTTGGCTAGAGAGCTCCATGGTTTAGGTATCTGACTGTGGAGCCAGTGAGTAGAGCCAGCCTGTGTGTGGCCTTGGGCAAGCTGGAAAGTCCCAAGATGTCTCCAGAAGAAGGAAATGGAGTACCACTCTGAGCATTCTCTACCTAGTAAACTCTGAAAAGGGTTATTATAAGTCAGAATTGACTTGATAGCACATTACAGTATACAATATAATAATCACTGCATGCCATCATATTAATTAAGACTTATGGCAACTCTTTCTAGGGTATAGAGCACTCAGAAGTCATTTTGTCTCGTGTTATTGTTTGTAAACTGTCCAGAGGGACCATTGGTTAGATGGGCAGTATATAAATAAAATAAAATTAAATTTAAAAAATTGCCATTCCTTTCTTTTGGAGCTCTCTGGGACTCTGCAGATAAGCATATATTGAAAAGGATGAATTCTGAATAAAAAAGCAAGAGAACTCGCCCCCAAATGAAAACTTATGTTAGTCATGAAAAGCCTGGAATTCCAGCCATTTTAGAGAAACACAGCATTTATTAACTCTCTAATTAATTCCCACAAAATCCTTATTCAAAACATTGTTTTTCTGGCAATAATATCCATCGGTGGGAAAAGAAAACTATATTAAAAGTAGGCACAAGATACAGAGCACTGAGACAAAGATAATTCCAGTGGGTAAGGATGGTGGCGACTGAATATTTACACAAGAGGAAGTAGCATGACAAAGTACCTTTGGACCGTGATCACCACGGTTCCCCTTTGGACCTCGAAGACCTGGACCACCCTGTAAAACACAGTCAGTGTCAGAACGAAACAACGGCAATTTACAGCCTAATGTTGCAGTGCATTTTCCTTTAACAGGATTCTTCTTTTTCAGGGTTCCTGCTAGGCATCCAGCTAGCCATATCTTCTTCCAGGATACTCTACTCCACACCAGCTATCTGACCCCAGCCAGCATGGTTAAGGACTAGTGAAGCTATAGTTCAAGACATCTCAAGGGCATCAGGTTGCCGGAGACCACACTACACCAACTCCCCAATTAAACAGAATGAAATGAACTGGGCCACTTTGCTCAGTTTGGGTGAACTTTCAGAGCAACATCAAGCAACGAGAATGTTTACATGATGCGGCATATGAGTGCTGTACATTGCAGGACCTAAGGTGCTGGGCCATTCTAGTCTAGCATTAGGCAGATCTATTGAAATCAAGGAGACATAAGTTTGTCGTGACTAAGTTAAGTCATACTGATTTCAGTTAGTCTACTACATAAAGTATGACAAAGTCTGGATCCAACCCAATGTATTTGAACTTCACCTGACTAGAATATCAAGTGACATCAATATCACTACAATTAGAAAGTAGCAGTCTTAGAACTATGTAAAGCACCAAACATAAATAATTCTACTTCAAAACAGCGACCAATTTGCGGCCTTCTTTAAACAAAAGTGGAGGCCATCCGCCGGGACCTAGATATCTTCTCTTTATCAGTGGATCGAGCCAAGACGTCCAGCGCATCACCTTGCCTGGGAATTTTAACACAATATCAGCCCGTGACGTCAGTTGAGGTTGACAGGGTCCTTGATCGCTGCAGGGCCACCACCTCCTCACTAGATCCTTGCCCGGCCTGGCTCTTGAATGTGGCCAGGCTGATAACAACTGAGTGGGTGGAGGCTGTTATTAATGGGTCTCTTCTTGAGGGCAGGGTCCCCCTTGCCCTCAAGGAGACACTCATTAGGCCTATCCGGAAAAACACCAATCTAGCGGCTGATGATATTAACAACTATCGTCCAGTCGCCAATATCCCCTTTATTGGCAAGCTGGTGGAGAGAGTGGTGGCTGATCAGCTTCAGGCTCTCCTGGAGGAGACCAGTGCCCTTGATCCGTTCCAGTTCGGGTTCAGGCTGCATCATGGCACGGAGACAGCATTGGTTGCACTGCAAGATGACCTCTTGAGGGAGGCCGATAAGGGCAAAATGTCCTTGCTGGTCCTTCTCGACCTCTCAGCGGCCTTTGATACCGTCGACCACGGTATCCTCCTGGGGAGACTCTTGGGGTTGGGGATTGGTGGTCAGGCATTGGCCTGGCTCCGATCCTTCCTGGAGGACCGTGCTCAGAGAGTTCAGCTTGGGGAGATGTTGTCTGCTCCATGGATTCTCAATTGTGGAGTCCTGCAGGGGTCAACCATCTCCCCAATGCTATTCAACATCTATATGAGGCTCTGGGGGAGGTCATCAGGGGTTTTGGAGCTTTGTGTCACCAATACGCAGATGACACTCAGCTCTATCTTTCCTTCCATCCTTCTGCAGTGGATGCTGTCCCGTCCCTTGAGCGCTGCCTGCACGCGGTGCTGGGATGGATGAGGGACAACAGACTGAGGCTTAAACTGGACAAGATGGAAATCCTGTGAGTGGGGGCCCCTCGTGTCTGTGGTCTGGGTGCCTCCCTATCTTTTGGGGGGGGCATTCTTTCCATGAAGGATGAGGTTCATCCTCCACCTCCCCACCCCTGCTGACACCCCCTTCCTATTAAAAAAAACATTCTGCCTACCAGCCACCAATCAGCTGATTGGTGGCCGATAGGCAGCCACACACCCCCACAGCCACCCCCCACAGCCACCCCCACCCCTTCCTCTCCCTATCTTAGCCGACCCCACCCCCCCCAACACCCCCTTACCATAATCGCCGCCGCCGAGGTCTCCATCTGGCCTCCCAGCCATGGCATGTAAAAAGGGAGACTGGCTGCCCTTTGCAAAGATGGCGGCTGCGGCTTCATTTAGGATAGGGAAGCTGCAGCTGCCATCTTTGCAAAGGGCAGCCTGGATTCCCTTAGCCTGCCTTAATTCCCTTAGCTGCCCTTTACAAACCGGTAGGCAGATTGTTTTTTTTTTTTTAAATACGAAGGACGAATAAAAATGGGTAAATATTCATCCCTTCATATTTGTGATGGTCTCTGGAACCTACGAATATGAAGGGACAAATATTTAACGAATCGGCTATTTTCATCAAAAAAAGTCGATCCGTTTTTATATTCCTCCCCATCTCTAGTTCTGGCAATGCAGCTTCTTAGTGACCACACTGGCAATGAAGTGGGAACACATAGGGAGTGTTGCCCACTCCTTGTTTGCATAGGTCAACAAAGTCACGTTCCCAACACAGGAAGGATGAAGACTTGCAAAAACTAAGGATGGGACAGTTTATAATAGTCAAATGGTTAGTAGGTCACCTTACCGGTGGTCCAGGTGGGCCATGAGGACCCTTGCTGGCTTCAGAACAAGAGCAAGCGTGAGGAAGGGCTGGGCAGTTTTCTTCATCCCTCTAGTGAGGCAAAAGAAAAGAGTGGGAAGAGTTATGTTGTGACCAATTTCCAATTAATTATATTTTAATCTTCTGATCAAAATTTCAAATTTAATATGATCTTAATTGCATGCAAAAGGTTTAAGCAGAAACCTTACCAAAGCTGGAAGTTCACAGCATTTGTCTCGATTGGCCCATGAAGTGGTGCAAACAATATCAAACATCTGCAACTGGAACTAGTTCAAAAACAGATAAAGCAAAGTATAGTTACTCTTGAGGAAAACCAAGGAAGGAGAGTAATCTCAAAAGACAGCTATATAAGAGTAACAACCAGTGAATCTCAGCTAAAGATCAATTTGGAGGGTATGATCAGGTATACCAAAACAGCTGCTTCTCTTAATCTATGAGCAACTTTTAAAATGTTTCCATTTAAAGAATAGGCTTTAAATGCTAAGTATTTGAAATGCAGAACTCCTTATTCCACAACAGTGATGAGCAAATATAGATAATGTCAGGAACCCTATAGATGTGTGCATAACATTTGCATAACTGGTTTCAACTAATTGATGAGGTACCAAGTGCATCTCATTTGAACAACTAGGCATGTGACTAAGCACAGCACTGGCACCCTGTCAGTTAGCCACAATTAGCAGGAAAAAGTTATGCAAATTTTACATGAGCACCAATACAATACAGTTGATTAGTCAGTTTAAAGAGCCAATGTTATACTGTATTTGTTGTTCTTTCTTTAGTAATAGTCATTTGAATTGCATTATTACTTTGTACTGAAATCAACTGAATAAGCCATTCTGCTGATGTTTCGATTGAGTTTCCCCCCCTCTATTTCCAGCTGTGTTAACTAACTAACAGTATTTGGTGCTCCTGACATTTTGGACTTCATCTCTCAGAAATCCCAGTGTGTCTGGCCAGCTTTGACAGTTGCAGTCAAAGACATCTGGAAGGCCGAAAGTTGAGAAAAGCTGTACTAAAGAAAAGCTTCCTTGTTTTCTGAAGCTTTCATTTGGGGACATTTACATTTAGTTTCGTGTGGCCATTATTCTGTATGGCAAATCCATACAAGTTTGCAAACAACTGGACTGAGTATTAGTAAAACTCATAAGCAAATTCTGACAGAAAACATAAACAGCTTTGGGGTGAGGTAGGAGTGGAGTTTACGGAGTGAAAACTAAACACAAAAATATGCTGACATAACCTAGGGCACTGTATTTGCTGAAATTCACACATGTGGCTCCTGCAACCTTATTGATTTCATGGAGAAAGAGCATAGAATCATAGAAAAGTGAAGTTGGAAGGGGCCTACAAGGCCATCAAGTCCAACCCCCTGCTCAAGGCAGGAATACAATCAAAGCATATCTGCCAGGTGATTGTTATGGGTAGAGATGAGTGCCGAGAAACTCATTGGAAGGGATCTCTCATACCTGAATGAAACTTTCCCCTCTTCTGCCACCACTCAGAGTAAGATTTGTCTCCTTGTCCAGAGACTCAGGGAAGCATACCAGGCTGTATCTTGAGGCCCTGAACAGTTATCAAAGCATATCTGCCAGGTGATTATCTACGTTTTTCTTGAATGCTTCCAGTGTGGGAGCACTCACCAACTCCTGAGGTAACTGTTTCCACTGTCGTACTGCTCTAACAGTTAGGAAGTTTTTCCTGATATTCAACCGAAATCTGGCTTCCTTTAACTTGAGCCCATTGTTGCGTGTCCTGCACTCTGGGATGATCGAGAACAGATCTTGCCCCTCCTCTGTATGACAGCCTTTCAAATATTTGAAAAGTGCTATCATATCACCCCTCAGTCTTCTTTTCTCAAGGCTAAACAAGCCCAGTTCTTTCAGCCTTTCCTCATAAGGCTTGGTTTCCAGCCCCCTGATCATCCTTGTCGCCCTCCTCTGAACTTGTTCCAATTTATTAGCTCAGCATGTCTTCAGATACACAGAGGTGCCTTTTCTGTGGATCTGGACACAGCAACGACGTAGTAAGGGGATGTCTGTGCGAACATTTGCCTTGGACATAAGCAAAAGACTGGTGGATTGGAGTGGTACCCTTTAGCCATGACATTTTAATTAAAATATAACCGAAACATTCAAAAGCAACACCACATGAACTGCTGTGTCCCAGGGGTACATTCACCACAGTGCTTGATCATCTTTACCAAACATTATATTATGATGGTGTTAGGGAGGATTATAGCAAGATTCAAAACATGTGATAGTTAAAGTAGCATTTATTTCAATTCACAATTCTACACAAAAAAAAGCTTCCTAATCTATACCGAGGATGCCAGGGGTGGTTATGAATTTGCTTTTTTCAGTGCAACGCTGGCAAATCAATGAAATGGCCACTATTTGCCAGGCTCAGGCTTAGTTCCATTATTTTCAGAAACGCCCTAAAGGTTTAGCTGCCTTTTCTTAAAAGATTCATCACACCTCAAGAAGAGTATGAACTTCATTAAAGTATGTGACAATGCTGTCATGTAACTGAAAATACTCCACTGTGCAAGGTTGCAGCTTTACATAAACCAGTTGCCACTGAAAGCATTCAAATTTTTCCTGTGGGTGTACAAGTTCACTGGATCACTTATCATTCATATCGTTCTGACTTTCCCAACAAAAGCAATCATTTCTTCCCCTGTCTCCTTACAAAGCGCTTTTTAACTGCAACCTTTTATAAGCTGGCCTTTTGTCTTTCCCTGTTGGAATGTAGTCACAAAGGTTGCTCTGTTCAATTGTCTCATAAGGCTTGATGTATTCATTGCCATGTTTAAGCCTGAGGCTTGAAAGCACTCCTTCTTTGTGCAAAGAAACATAATTTGAGGAGGGCAAATATTCCTGACAGGCCAAAGAGCTGGAAGCAGTTCATTTCTCTTTGACATTTTGTCCTTTAAGGTTTAAAGGAGTTCTTCTGGTCAAAAGGGTGGATGGGACACGGGTAGCTGGTTCACTGAAATTGAAAATAACATGTTTGTCTTCACATGCCTCCCTCATAGGTCCTTCCATGATTAGCAGATTAAGTTAAGAGTGTAGTGTGTAATGTAACATAATAAGATAATGTAAAAGCAGATTAACACGGCTACCTCTTCAAATTTGCCAGAAGGCAATGACTTTTTTCCTGGAAATATTTTCTTCTGGGAAGGGGAGCTTTGATAAGAAAAGGAGATTTATCATCTTGTAACCTTGCCACCAGGGCTTCATACCAATAGCTGACATGGTCAGCTGCCTATCCATGGAGTCAGGGTGCAGAATGACCAACACTGTCGATCTTGTGCCTCCTACCCAGCACTGCTAGCATCCACATGGATCTTCTACCAACCGTTGTTGCTCCCGTGGGAAAATATTTGCACCAATCTCTCCTGTTTCCCCTCCATATGATTATTTATCAAGTCTTCAGGTCAGGCCAGCACTGGCCTTTCCTGACCATTGTTCAACTCTGACTAAGCCTGCCTGGCCTGGTTGCTCATTTTAGTTTTATGCATTGGCTTATTTCTTGAATCTCTACCTGTTCATTTCTTGTATTTTCCTCAAGCACTGATTATGAGTAGAGATGGGCACGAACCACAGTTTGGCAGTTTGGCCTGGTTCAGTGCCTGCCTGCACAGGGGTTCCATGGCCACCGCACACGCCCCTCTCCTGCCTCCTCTGCATGCTCGCCCATTCATTCCCCAGGCAATGTGCCCTTTGCTCCCTGGCTCCTCAGCACGGCTGCCAACCCACTGATCACAGTGTGTGCTTTCCTCCTCTGGTGGCTGCCCACTCAGATGAGGTGACAGGACAGGAAAGCCTGCAGCTCTGCCTTTGACTGGGCAGCACATGCTGCAATTGTGCATAGGTAGTCATGCTGAGGAGCCTGCAAGAGAAGCATGCATCACCCGGGGAATGGGCGAGCTTGAAGAGGAGGTGGGAGAGGGGAATGCTCAGCATCCGCAGAACAATTATGTGGGTGTGACACTAAACTGGGGTTTGTGCCCATCTCTGCTCATAAGATCACGAGTTTAACTCATGCCTTTCTCAAAACCATCTGCACGTTTCCCCAGAGAAAGGACAGGGAGTCAACTACAAAGTTTCCAGTGTTTTCATTTTCATAATTTAGCCCAAAATCAGAAACAGAAGCAGCAGTGGCTGGAAGCTAGGAAGGGATGTGTGAGAGCGAGAAATACACATGGAGAATTTGAGCACAATCCTAAAGCAATCCAATATTCGAAGACCAGACTGCCTGTCTAGCTTATCCCTTCTTTTGCTATTTGGATTAAGGACCTGTATATGGAGGGCAGAAACAACAAAACATCTGCAAATACACTGAAAAGTGAATTCAAATGAATGAGCTAGTAGAGCACATTCCTGTTTCCACTACAAAGCGAGACGAATCTGTATGTTCTGAGCATAAAACCAAACCATTTAAATAGCACAATATTCTAGGCTTTTAAACAGATGTTTCTTCGGTTGCCTTTAAAAAGACAGAATCTGCAATCTGAAAGGGAATCTGATGTTGTCAGAGTGCCCTGATTTAAAGGAACTGTGCGGATGAGTAAACATTTTATGGACCAGCACTGATTTACGATACATTTGCAACAAAGCTCTTAAATGTACTGGACAACGTGGGATCAGGGAAGAAGTGGCCTTGCAGCCAGATGGGCGGTATAAAAGTCAAATCAATCAATCAATCAATCAATATGTAGCTATCACATGTGATTTTTGCACTACAAGTCCCAGGCAGCACGGTGCACAGCTGTACTCAAATGCACAGAAAGCTCCCAGAACAACTGTTTATGGGAGATCTGCTTTACTCTTTAAAAACCCCATGCAATATTCTTTTTTTCTGTTTCAGAGGCCAGAATCCTGTTAGTTACTACTGCTGGCATAATTCTATTGTTGCTAATCTCAGCATCCAGTTGCACAAGTTAAAAAGTTGGCAAAGGCATTTGCTGCTGCACAACAGATCATGCAACCCAGTGTGCAACACCAAATGTCTATGCCAACTTCTTAATTTGCTGCAGCTGCTACCTGAGATTTCAACCACTGAAGTTACAGTGGTGTTAATTTTCCCCCCTAAAATAATATTTTTTCTAAAATAAAGTTTTTGTTATTAAAAAACAAACAAACACTGATGTAAATATATAACAAGATTTCATCCAGAAAGCTTTATATTGTCCACCCCCTGAAAGGAAGAATATGGTCAACCCCCTATTTAAATAAGCAAATAATAACTTTCTTTCCTATTACATATGAGTTTATATCAATAAAGCAATCTTATAAATGGCAACTCTCTTTCAGCTTGAAACCTGAAACAATTTCACTTACCGGCGCAGAGTTGTCCCTCGGTCCTCTTGATCGAACCATCCTGCCCAACACTTCTATTCCATCAGAAGTAATATTTCCTGCTGCATTGATCATCTTCTCACTCACTTGTTTGCAGTCAATCACTATTTTAGCTGTTGTTTTGCTTATGACTACATGCAACTAAGGAAGGACAGTGATGTGTTTAATACACAAAAAGGATAGGAAGTAGCCATTTGTACACAGGAGTTAATTCAGGCTGTGAAATTATTTTCTTTCCATGACAGGCATTTCCCCCCCCCCCAAGAGTCTGTATTAAAAGTGAGCTGGCTCCAAATATAAATATAATCATCAGTCTCTGGAGATGTATAACCCATGTGAGTGGGGGCTAAAATTAGGCAACCGAATAAGAAGCTAGTGTAACTGTTTCAGAGCAGCAAGGCAAATTTCAAAGAATCCTCATTACAGTCACTTCTTTGCATTGCTAGCCTTCTCTAGATTGAGTCAGGGGTAGAAGGAAGTTCAACACATTTAAAGCAGAAGTCAGCAGTGGACAATGCTCATCAGCTGGCCCCCATGTCATCCTCAAGTAACTTGTCCCAGCGTCCTCAAAGTTCTGTATTATTGCTCCTCAACTTATGGCAACCCTACTAGGTTTGTGAGAAATTCAAGGAATGGTTCCCCTTGCCACCACTCAGTTTCCTTGGCCAAGTAGGGATTTAGACCCACATCCCCTCAATCCCAGTCTAACCCTCTATCCACTACAACAGAGGTCCCCAACCCCCGGTCTGCAGCCCGGTGCCGGTCCGTGGCCTGAGCTGGACCGGGCCGTGGAGACAGACCTCCCGCCCCGCCCCCAGCATGCACTCACCCCCGCACAGCTGATTTGCGCATGTGCACACGCTCCAGCGTGCCCGCGTGAGTGCCGCACCACCGTTTGCACATGCGCACAAGCACAAGCGCACCCAGACAAGCACCGTTTGTGCATGCGCATGAGCACGCGCGTGCCCGCACAAGCGCCGCACCACCATTTGCGAATGCACGCGAGCGCACACTCGTTTGTGCGAGAGAGCACGTGTGCTTGTTTGTGCATGTGCTCGAGCGTGGGGGGTGCCCCGCCTTCCCCAGCCGGTCCGCGGGGTGAAAAAGGTTGGGGACCCCTGCACTACAACACAGTGACTTTCCTGTACTTATTTAAAATCATCAACATCATAGACAAATTAACTATTATGTGCATTTTCTTTTCATTTTTCTTCCATTTTTAAGATTAAAACTTTGACAGCTCCTGATGCTGAGTTTGATCAGTTTAATTAAACACATCTAACCGGGCCTTTTCTGTTGTACCATTTTATATGGCTTGATTTGTTTTCTGTTTCTTTAAACGGTTTTATGTTGCTTTTGTTGACTCTGCCAAGAGACCTCAGGATATAAGATGGAATATAATTATTCTAAATGAACAAACAAACAAACAAACAAAAAGGAAAGGAAAGAGCCATGTTGGTCAAGAATGTCTCCTCTGTATGTAACAAGGATTCTCTGTGTTTCATTTAATTCTGAAGAAATATTCTCAAAAAAAAAGGAAATCAAGAATTGTGTGTGTTTCTTTGATGTTACCTAGATGTAATCTGGAACCTGCACAGCACTGAGAAAAGCATGATCCAATTATGGTACCAGTTTATACTTGGTTTTGAACTGACTCACTAATGCAGATTTTATGGCTTTGAACTGGAGGTAAACACTTTTTAAAACTTCTATTTTTAGCTTGCTTAACTGAAACCATGAACATCAAGTGAGATTCAAATTTCAGGATACTGGAAGCTGAATAAATATATTAACTGAAAGCAGCTTCAAACTTAGACTGAGAGGCTGAGCATGTTCTAGTAGACATTGTACAAGCAGCCATGTCTTACACACAAAAGGTATGGAAGGAATGCACAGGTTGTAGAAGTAACTTTATTATTTATCTTAGTGTCAGTATCTTGCATGCAGAGACTTCCCCATTTATTTTAGTAGAGGATAATGGGGCTTTACAGTTCACTAAAATAAGCATTTAGGACATTGGGAAAGCATGGCTTGGTTTCCATTTGCTGGCTTCTATCCAGTTTGCTGGTTTGAGGTGTACCTGAATGGTTAAAGTGTTTTTAAATGATTTAAATTGCTTTTAAATATTTGGATTGCTTTATACTATTTGAGAACACTGATTGTTCACCATGAAATCTGTTGACATGGAGCAGGTTTAAAATGCATCAATCAATCTATTAATCAATACAACCATAAATGCATGACTCTATGTCTGCACCGATGCACAGATATATATATGCAGAACTCTGGTTTTGTCTGGCCTGTTGTGACTAGTGGCTAAAATATACAATATATATATTCTTTTCTGACTATTGGGATAATATTCACTTAATAAAGGATGAAGAATAATTCTATTGAGTTATAAAATAAAAGCATTACTTCCTTTAGGGATGTAAACCTTCTTGGTTTTTGTTCTCACAGCTCCCCTCAAATTTTTCTTCTTCTTTGTCTTTCTCTTTGCTGAAACTCCCAAGCCAAAAACAGTGATCTTTATTTCCCAGCTAAATCCTGTACATACATTTGTGCAGGATTTCCCCATAGGTCAGTACTGCACAGAACTATCAATATTCTGCACAGGTGATAACATTTCTCACCACAGCTGGCAGCGAAATTCAAGTACTATGTTTATTCCAAAGGGAATCACCAACTAGCAGGAAACTTCAAAATTTGTTATAAATAGGGGGAAAATACTCATCACATCCCCATCTTGTGGTAACAAAGCAACATCAGAAAAAATTATCTCACCTTATGGAAACTTCCATAAAATATTTTCTTTATATCAGGTCCTTCAAAAGTAACTGTCTGGAATTCACCTTTGTAGTCATAATTGAAAAAAGTCAAGGTTTTGCCACTATCTGCAGAGTGGGAGAAAGAACATATTTCAGAGAAATCTGTGGTGTTTTGTAAAGGCTGCATATCATCTTAGATGCCTTTGAATAGAGATTATTTCTGAATCTTCAAAATAAATGCATGGATAAAAGGCTATGAAATAATGTACAGGATAAAAAGTCCAGGCTCCCTTTGGTGGGTGGAGAAGGGAAGGCTTGTACTGCTTGATGATTGGATGAAGGCAGAATATAAAGCAAGCCTATCAGTCAATCATTGGGAAAATGGTACAACATACATGGAGTACTACAACCGGTTCCGGTTCCAGCAGATTGTCTGTTTTTCATAACATTTTCTTTTCTTTTTGGATCTTTTAACTCTAATTTATCAGGGGATAGTTATCTTATGGTACAACATACATACTGTCCAAAATAACTCCGACCAAAGGCTCATATGCTTCATTTAAAATTTCCCAGAGAGCAAATGGTTCCTGGGGCGTTTCAGGCAGTATACGGAAAAGAAAGGTAACGGTGTAGTCAGAAGGAAGCCCCTCTGGGTGTAAGTATCTGTAAAAGGTGGGAAAAAATCAGAAACTGATGTCATTATAATAAAACATTGTTAAAGAACACCTATACCCCCACTGGTCCTTAACACTTATTGAGTCCTGCTGTTGCTCTTTGATAGGTCTATATAGAATGCAGAATGAGAAGCTGGAGCGCTGAGGCAGTAGCATGGACTGTACTACTTCAGACTATAGGTATAGGTAACATCTTTAAAGGATACCTCATGAATCCTACAAAGAGAACTCTAGCTTACTAGGGGTAACATCACATAACATAAATTTATTTTTCCTGCTATTTAGTGATTTCCCTTGAAGCATACAGCTCCTTCAAAACTCACTCAAACTTCCAAATGAAGTCCATATTTACTTCAGGATGATGAATTACAAAACAAAAGCAAGTTAATATGGAAAAGTCTGTCAGATGTCTTTTGTCACTTGAGAAGAACACTGCTTCTAATGATGTGCTAACTGTATTGTAGTATTTGGGCCCAGGAAGAGAGGTTCAAGCACATCCCTTTACCAGTTGTGTTGGTTTTCTATTTGCAGGTCATTTTTATTTTTCATTTTCAGGTGAACTTTCAGAAGTGTGATGTACTACTTGAGTCTGAAGTGGGACAGTACATTCTATGACCATGGAATTCTACCTACTACTCTTCTTACATATGTAGACAAGGCTGGTATTGAGGGGCCCTTTCTTGTGGTACAAAGAATTAAAAAAAGACCCTGGTGAGCAGAAAAAGGGAGTGGCAAGGGGCATGAAATCAATTTTATGCCCACACCAGCCAGGATGGGAATTTCTCACTTTTGGTTCTTAGTTTCTTACATGTATGAGGAAAAAAAAAATCTGATATACTTCACAACTTTGTAGAAATGTACAAAACATCTGGATGACAGATCACAGCTAAAGGGGAAATCACATTAGTGTTTAAGAGGCATCTTTAGTTGTATCAGAGCATTGCACAACTTAAAAAATTATGGACATATATGAAATATAGGTAAAATTAAAACAAATTAAAATGTTAGGATAATTAGACTATTTTTGATCAGAAGTGGACTACTTCAATAGTCTTATCTCAACCATTTGCTAGATCTTCTTTAGGAGGTGTGACTAAGGTAGTCTTTCAGGTCTAAGAAATCAGTCATTCAAGTAGAAGAATATCATGTCCTGAAGATTAATCACAAAACAAATCAAGGCAATTTTGGGGCAAACTTTGCTCACAACTGAAGTACACAGTGCCACTGCCATTCAGGCTGTTCATTGATCTTGTGAAACTAGGAGGTTATGAATAACACTTTACTGTCTATAGAGAATTTACTCAACTATACTGCTACAAAGTAGAACAAAGCTAGAATTCTATTTTGGATACGATCTTCTGTTTCCCTCTTGTAACTTTAATAATGACTTGGATGCCTGGTTATAGTTGCCTTATCATTTCCAGTTTAGTCACTCTAAAACTACTTGGAGATGAGCATCTAACTGCCAATGGGAGGATATAAACCATTATATCCATAACTGTTTATGATCCAAGTTCACAGAGCCTGAGGCTGCTGTGCAAAGAAATCTGGCCACACTGTGGCTGTCAGATATGATCCTGTGGGGTTTACTTGAGAGGAAGTGGTTTGAGGAGAGCAGACAGAAAAAGAGAGAGATACACAAAGCCAATGCTGAAAAGAAATATTTTATATATACTGCAGGGCCATGCAAAACCCATGTGTGTGAGTCACAGAGACTACGGAGGACTGCAGTCAGTTGAAAACAGAAACAAACAGTGTGCACAGGCACACTGGGGGAAGACTGGTGAGGTGGAGCAAGTCCATACATGTAACTTCATGCCATAGTTTGTAACTTCTGAACCTGTCAGCTGCGTGAATCTTGCCTCAGAAACCAATTCTGTTACAAAATGCCTCCTCTAATCCATCAAATCTCTGTCTAGAATTCTTCCAAGACATTTATAAGTAGGAAAGACATCTCTGGGGAAGGAAAATCACCCCTGTGGGAGACTTCCAGGTGTTTGGTTTTTCCCCGTCTCATTCATTTAGTGAGAGTGTTGCTTAGTTGCCTTGCATCTGGGGAAAAAAAACTCCACTCTTTTCATTACTGAAACAAACCCGGTCATATAAAAATAGCATGCAACTTTTACTGCTTTTTGCAGTTTTAGCAGTTAAGAGCCTTTCCGAGATTCAGATAGAGTCTAAGCAATGTTGGCAGGAGCTCTCCGTTAGTATCAAATATACAAATGTGTTTTTTGACAAATAGTTCTCTGTTAATTGTGTCCAGAATCTAAATTTGAATTAGCCCACCCTGCCTGCCTA
Organism: Intellagama lesueurii; assembly: GCA_037013535.1. Lineage (NCBI taxonomy): Eukaryota > Metazoa > Chordata > Lepidosauria > Squamata > Agamidae > Intellagama > Intellagama lesueurii. The sequence goes on from JBAJHW010000004.1 coordinate 16,258,492, forward strand.
ACAATAGTGCTGGTTCTGGTGCTCTTATTAATCTGAAAATAAATTTAACTCCTTTCCTACAAAATATGGAAAATATTGAGACGCTCTAGTTCCCATGAGTTTCAAGTTTCCATTCATTTTCTCTTATAGCTGGCTACAGGGACTTTAATAAGTTTTAAGCCTGCATCAACCGTACGTACTTGGTAGGCTGGGAAACCAAGGCATCCTTGTGCAGTCTGTAACAGGGGTAGGCATTAAATGTGCCGGGCTCCATGGAAACGCCTTCTACTGTTGCAAACTCCTTTTCAACCAAACCGAACATCTCCATCATTTTGAATCCTGGAAACCATTAAAAAAGCATAATGTCTGCTGTCATTTCTTTCTCTTCATGTGGCCAGGCAGTAAAAATGATCTATATAATGCAGATGCATATCACTGTCACATTTCACAGCTTGGACACATCTCTCAGGCAACTTTCATATCAGAATGTCTATTGAAATAATACAAACGAAAGGTTCTCGCATAACGATCATATATTTTAAAGATGCCTGAAAGGAAAGAGAGATTAAGGTAGGAACACAGTTGGCAAGTAAAAATCAGCTGAGTCTGTGAAGCTGCTTTATGTGGAGACAGACCTGCAGTACATCTAGAGCAGCACTCTGCTCAGTCACACCACACAAAAGGGAATCTTTGATGTTATCTCTAAACATGGATCAGATTAACAATGGGAATTTCCCTTTGTGTGTCGCATACCGTCCCCAACCATTAAAGCGAGCATCCTGTGAAAACACTTGGCTGACATTTTGACAGACTGCTCTTTCAAGACCTAGGCAAGTTGTCTGCAGGCTCTATGCACTGCTTGATGGGAAGCAATGAAGAAAAGAGAACAATTGCTGTTATCTCCATCAATGACTAGATACTCGTACATATATAAACAAGTAGTATTCTTCCTCCCTAGGCTGGGAGGAAGGGGAGATCTTGGGAGAGAACTGCCTCAGGCTGGATAGTGGACTTCCTTGGGCTAAATTCAGTTCATAGTCTAGAGGCAAGCATCTCTCAAGACCTTCTATGACTAGAGATCATCTCACTGAAAATATGCAAACTTGAACCTGCACTGTTCTGCATGCAAAACATGAACTCTACAGATAATTTGCAGATTTATATTGCTGTAAATTTAGAACTAGAGACATCACAAAACCAACTGAAATACAAGAGGATCACTGTGTTACTGCATAACTCTCAGATTCTTCAAGAGTGCCTGTGCAAAATATTATTATCCCATTGTGTAGCTTGTGCGGTTGTTGGTTTGCACTCAAGTGGAACTGTGGGTGGAATTATCTGAGATGAGAACCCTGTGAGGTATGAGGTAAGTTGCGACATTAAAAGGGAGGACAGAGAAACCTTTCCTTTATTGTTGTCTTCTTTTAAAAAAAAATATTCTAACTGATGCAGTGCAATTCTAATATATTGCAAGTTTCTTTTGATACACCTCCAATATGTATAATATGTATACCATGTTAGATTGATGGATTGCTGTTTCGCTATGCCACTTACTTTATTTAACCAAAAAAGAAAGAAAGAAAGAAAGAAAGAAAGAAAGAAAGAAAGAAAGAAAGAAAGAAAGAAAGAAAGAAAGAAAGAAAGAAACCGCAGCCCATTGAAAAATGACCATAAGAAAAGGCAGGGAAGGGGACTATGTCAACTCCACCCTCACAAGGCATCACAATCCTTACAGAGTCCTGGCTGAGGAGAAAGGCAGGAAAAAGGGGGAATTACCTCCCTTCCATCTCCCCAACCTTCACCCCAGCATTTTAGATTTAGACAGAATACAGTATAAAACTTCAATTAAACCAGAAGCAAATTTTCCAGTTGACAGTCATGCCAGAGGAGAAGAAGTAAGGGGAAAGCACATAAATTTAAGGCTCATTCACATAATTATAAATCATGGTTCATCTCTATCCAAAAGCAGTCAATGTCCCTCAGCATTAGATTCCAGCAGTAACGTCCTTACTGACTTTTTTAAAATAAAAAAACCAAGGTTTATGTCAGTATAGAAGTATCAGATACATGACACCAGACAGTGTCATTGAAGTACTCCACCATTAGCAGCTGAGCCATAAGCTTTTCTATATTAAAAACAGACACATAATTTAATGAAGTACCAGTGTATGGGGAACATAGTTTTTAATTAGAATGCATCAAAATATACCTGCCAGGCTGTTGCCATCTTTATAAACCAATGGACAAGCTGTAAGGAGGGAAAAGAAGAAATCAAATGTCTTTAATCCCTAAAGAAAACATAATATTCACAGTTTGTTACATGCACTATGTTCTCCAGATCTTGATGGAAGAGTAAATCAGCGCTAGGAGACTCAACCCATTATTACATGTCCTGCACTCTGCAATGACTAAGAACAGATCCTGTCCTTCCTCTCTATGACAGTCTTTCAAGTATTTGAAGAGTGCTATCATAGCTCCCCTCAGTCTTCTTTTCTCAAGGCTAAGCATGTCCAGAACTTTATGTTTTTGACTTAAAGAGCTTGATTTCCAGTTCCCTGATCACACTTGTTGCCTTCCTCTTAACCTGCTTTATTGTAAATAAGACAGAGAAGTTAAACCACATAATTCTTCATGAAACAAACTCTGTGGTGGCAATCCAGTGCAGAGTTTCCTTGAGGTGCTCACCATGGAACTCAATGGGACTTACTTATGAGTAAATTTACTTAGAACTGAGCTGTTACATTGCAAATAAAATAAGTAAAATCCTATTTCATTGTTTTGGGACAAAAGATAGAAGCAAATAAAAAGTAAGAAAGAAACCGCTAACTTGCTGATGCCGTTTCACAAACAAAAGTAATCAGTTCATCTTCAATCTTCTTGAAGGCATCAAAGTCATCCACAAAGAAGACATGACGTTCACTGGGTTTACTGCCAATATTAAGTAGTTCTGAATAGTCAGCATCAGCTACTCCGATAGCAAATATACTGTACCCTAGGGTATGAAAGGAAAAAAAATGGGGGGGGGGGGAGAAAGGAAAACTCTTGTGATAAATTTATTGGAGAAATCAAAAGTAAAAACCTGCAGATAAGAAAAAAGCTACTATAGCCAATCTTCCATGTGGGACTGAGCTTAGAATGGAAAAATGAAACCAGCTTTCTTCAGCATATGCAGAGATTACTCATGCACCTCCCCAGCTCAATGAACTTCACCACTTTACTTTTTTTTTTAGCACTTTCAGAGAAAGAGTTATTTTGGAATTCTCCCCTTTGGCCAGCCAAGTTTGTTTTAGGAAAAAAAAAAACCTACATAGCATGTCAAATGGACAAAGACACCCATAGATTAATTTCCTTAACTTATTTCAGTCATGTATGACCTAATTCTAACATTAGCTCTGCCAACACATTAGCACTACAAGTTAGGGGGTCTTGATCATTGTGGCAGCACGGTTGTATGAAATGAGCACATGAGCCAGAATGATGACTTCAGTGCGCTGTCTTTTTCAGAACTGGGGAGTTCTACAGACTCAGTTTGGGGGTTCAGTCACAGCACTTGGAAAAGTTCCCAAAACTTAGTTGGTGGATATATGTTTCCAGGAGTTGTAATTCATAAAAGTTAGTTCTCTAAGGTCTTATTCAGTGTACGTATCATAGCCCCAAACCCAAGGAAAAACAATCTGCATCAGCAGTCCTGTGACCCTGATATTGTCTTCTGTGTTTTCTTCCACAGAAACAACACAAAACAAAAACCACACATACTGAACTTTTACAGCTGCAACCCTACACTGGTTTGCTTGGGATCAAGCCCCATTGAATAAAATGGGATTTACTTCTGAGTAAACATTTAAAGGATTGCAGTGTGAGGACCTGAGCAAACGAGCGTTTCTCCCACTGTTTGGTGTGCTGTGGGGGCGAGTTGGTTTGCTCTTTTTTTCTGTGATCAGATAATTTATTCAACAGAGTGAGCCAATCCATCCCCAGAATGCCCCTGCCCTTACCTTTCTGAGCCCCTGTCTTTGGGTAGGTGCACTATTGTTTGGTCTGTTTCCAGAACATACAGTAATTGGGAATGGACCAAAATCTCCTCTACGGAAGGACAGGGGAAGTGAAGTTATTATATTTTACCTCCGTTAGTTCATAGTTGATGTGCTAAATCACTTAGATTAAATTTAAAACATTGTTTATTTGCTTTTGTGTGAAGTGTTGAGTGAAACCAGAGCTCAAGGCAGTTTCTCAATCAGCACTATACAAAGGGCAAAGAAAAAAATTTAAATTTAATCTAAGTGATTCAGGACATAAGCGACGGTCTAGCAGAGACAATTTAAAAAATAATAATAATTTCATTTCCCCTTTGACAAAGGAAAGAGCTGGACTAAACAGAGTTGCTTGAGGTTGGTATGCCATTTGGATGTGAAGATTGCACCAAATGTCATATCACACCTCCCCCGGCAACCTCGAGCAACCCTATTTAGACCATACCAGCCCACTCCAAAAGGGCCAGTGTAGTCATAGCCTTGTGCGTAGAGCTAAAACATTTTCTTAAAAATTACAGTTACAATACATCAACCCATCACAGGAAATGACACATTTTCATTGCATCCTGTCTTAGCCCCCTCTCGCAAACTAAAGTCAAAACTCCCTTTGTCTCAGTCACTTGACAATTTAGGTAATGGTCTCTTTACCACAGGAATAAATGTGTTTACTTTATGAAACTTCACTTGTTTCCTCTATTCCTCCTTTGCTGCCACTAGCCTTTAGATGCTCTCATGGGTATATATCTACCCCTTCATTCAAGCCCTTATAGCATCGTCCACATAGCCAACCATCAGGTATTGAGTTCCACACAGTTCAGCTTGAATTAATTTAATAAGATTTTATTAAAATAGTGTCCAAAGGATGTTATTTACTCCTAGGCTTTGGATTCAATCCACACAATTCTTCCCCACCTCTCTCTCTTCTCTCACCCCTCTAACTCCCAGGTCTTCCAGCTCTACCTATTCTGTTTACTCCCAGACAGCTCCAAAAACCTCATCAACACTCAGCTCCTCTAGTTTCTTCCAGCCAATCGGAACCATCCTTGCCAGTATTCCATGCTCCTCACTCATCCCCTCCCATCAGGTGTGCTAAACCAGCACATTTCAAAACATAGACTTACCACTAGGTAAGTGGGAACTAGTAGGACTATGATTATGTCATAAGAGAATGGCACGTTACCATCTAGCTGCATTTCTCTGGAGACTTTGTCCACGTCATCTTGGGATCGCCCATCTGTAATCACTACCAGAACTTTGGGAATCCCCTTTCTGATCCCAGATTCATTGGTAAATAAGACCTGCTGAGCATGCTTAATTGCTTTGCCTGTTAAATTTAAAAGAAAGTTGAAGGGGAGGAAGGAAAGAAGGGAGGAAGGAAAGAACTTGAAAATGATTTATTGCAATAAAAGGATCTGAGGCACTAAACCATATCTGCACATTATTTTCCCAAGGAAAAATGTTTTACGTTCATACCCAGTTTGCAAACTTATTATTACTGTTGTTATTATTAACTATATCATTTTTTCCATAAAGCATGGTCCCAAGAGAGGATACAGATTGATGAAACTCATGAAAACATGGACAAAAATGCACAGTCTATTACTGATAGCTACACTATAAATTATAACCATCATCATACATGAACTGCTGGATAGCTCAGTGATTTATATATTTGGCTGTGGAGCCAAAGGTTGAGAGATCGATTCCCCCCTCTGCTTCCTCGACACTGGCTGAACGTGATGATCCATAGGGTCCCTTCCAGCTCTGCAGTTCTAAGATGATGATTATTCCAAAAGTGAGGCCTTCTTAGAACATGCAAAGATGTAGAGGCTCATAAAGGATGTTTTGCTCCTTCAGTATGCAGGACTTTTTAGAGATTTTATAGGCAAAAATAAAGATCTTATGCAGCGCCTAGAAAGAAACTGGTGAGCAGCAATACTTTCTCAGAATTATACTAATATAACTCTGAGCAAGCTGCTACTCCCACAAGATATACAGTATATCACAGAAGTGAGTACACCCCCCTCACATTTCATAAATATTTTAGTATATCTTTTCATGTGACAACACTGAAGAAATGACATTTGGCTACAATGTAAAGCAGTGAGTATACAGCTTGTATAACAGTGTAAATGTGCTGTCCCCTCAAAATAACGCTACACACAGCCATTAATGTCTAAACCGCTGGCAACAAAAGTGAGTACACCCCTAAGTGACAATGTCCCAATTGGGCACAAAGTGTCAATATTTTGTGTGGCCACCATTATTTTCCAGCACTGCCTTAACCCTCTTGGGCATAGAGTTCACCAGAGCTTCACAGGTTGCCACTGGAGTCCTCTTCCACTCCTCCATGACGACATCACAGAGCTGGTGGATGTTAGAGACCTTGCGCACCTCCACCTTCCATTTCAGGATGCCCCACAGATGCTCAATAGGGTTTAGGTCTGGAGACATGCTTGGCGAGTCCATCACCTTTACCCTCAGCTTCTTTAGCAAGGCAGTGGTCATTTTGGAGGTGTGTTTGGGTTCGTTATCATGTTGGAATACTGCCCTGTGGTCCAGTCTCCAAAGGGAGGGGATCATGCTCTGCTTCAGTATGTCACAGTCCATGTTGGCATTCATGGTTCCCTCAATGAACTGTAGCTCCCCAGTGCCGGCAGCACTCATGCAGCCCCAGACCATGACACTCCCACCACCATGCTTGACTGTAGGCACGACACACTTGTCTTTGTACTCCTCACTGGTTGCCGCCACACACACCTGACGCCATCTGAACCAAACAAGTTTATCTTGGTCTCATCGGACCACAGGACATGGTTCCAGAAATCCATGTCCTTAGTCTGCTTGTCTGCAGCAAACCGTATGCGGGCTTTCTTGTGTATCATCTTTAGAAGAGGCTTCCTTCTGGGACGACAGCCCTGGAGACCAATTTGATGCAGTGTGCGGCGTATGGTCTGAGCACTGACAGGCTGACCCCCCCACCCCTTCAACCTTTGCAGCAATGCTGGCAGCACTCATACGTCTATTTCCCAAAGCCAGCCTCTGGATATGACGCTGAGCACGGGCACTCAACTTCTTTGGTTGACCATGGCGAGGCCTGTTCTGAGTGGAACCTGTCCTGTTAAACCACTGTATGGTCTTGGCCACCATCCTGCAGCTCAGTTTCAGGGTTTTGGCAATCTTCTTATAGCCTAGGTTATCTTGATGTAGAGCAACAATTCGTTTTTTCAGATCCTCAGATAGTTCAATACCATGAGGTGCCATGTGGAATTTCCAGTGACCAGTATCACTTCTGTGATATACTGTAAGTTCCTAATAGTTCTTACCTTTCACTAGACTTTCATATTATACATCCAAGTACTTGAGTAGTATCAGCAAGATTGTTACTGCGCTGAGTCCCTGGACCATAAAAAAACCCACCCTTTGGTGACTTAATGCATCTTTATTTTATATCAGTGAATAAGCCTTCCCAATCTTTCTCAGAATAATTAGTGGCCAGAATCCTATTTATGTACACCAACGTAAGAAAAATAGCATACATTGCAGCAGTGAAGTGCTGTTCTACATGGTTGCACGTAAGCCAGCATACAGAAACATTAGGATTCTGGCCAGTTACATCAGGCACAATTTTAATTTTAATAAAAGAGTGGTTCTTTTTTTGAACTCAGCAATAACAAGTCCCACCTGGTGTTTTGGCCCACCTGTTTTGGTGTTTCCTCCTTTGTATGCTATTTGCTGGATGGCCTCCAGAAGAGTCTCTTTTGTTTTGTAGGCATTCAGTTTGAATTCTGTCCTAGGATCATCGCTGAACTGTGCAATTGCCACCTACAAAGAACAGGCATATTAAATAAGAATCAGTATGGCAAACAGAGCATAGGAGAGTGGGTCTCAGTCCCACTTCACTCACATACCCTTCAGGTGTCTTCAGCACACCCTTCTCAATGACCCTTCATGAAGTGGTAAAAAAAAAATCACTTCACCAAGGATGTTGGCCTCACCGCCGCCAAGCCAAGGGAGAAAGGAGTTGCTGGCAGGTGATTGGCGACTTGGATGGGAATTTGACTTGTGCCCACCATTCTAAAGAAAAATATGCAGTTGGCATTGGTTACACTTTCCTTCTACAGTCTTTTCTACTGCTTCTCCACAATGAGTCACACTGATTCTTGTGGAAAGGGCAGGGTCTGATCCTCCTTAAAAAGAGCCATACCATACATTTTTCTGCCTGAGGCAATGGACCAAATGGTACTCCCCATTCTATGTACAGAAGCTACTAGACCAGCAGTTGAGTCTTATCATGACCACAGTGATGACACAAAATCTTCCTGAGGGCAGCAAAGTAGTTTAAGGGCACTAAGAAAGCCATATGGCCCATAAAGTGATGTCCACCAGTACTCCCCAGCTTCTGCTGCCTGAAGCAGATGCTCTGTTGTGACTACTGGTGGGGCTAGTCCTGTTCCAAGGGCAATATCATCTGTGGTGTTTTTGTTGTTGTTGTTGTTGCTAGTGAGCATGCAAGACAAGATATATGTGCTTTTCAGGTTTGGCACTCATACCCAAAACGTCCCTTTAGGAAGGAGTATAATACCCCCTTATGGTGGAGCCTGGCCTATCTGCCCATATGACCTTGCAGCAAAATACAAAACATGTTACTGGATTTATGTTAGATAACAACCACTATAACACAGACTTCTCAGCAGTGCACAGGATTAGTCTACAACGTTGACCACACAAGACCCTTCTTTGATACCACCTCAAATATGTGAAAACTCATCATGTCCCATTGTTATTATAGTCAGTTCATGAAATTAATACTGTATCCATATTAGAGATTTAAGACTGCCAGCTTCAGCTAACTTACTTGGAACCTGGATCTAGGGAGGTCAACAAGACAAATGTAAATAGATGGCGGGTCTTCATATAGAAATGCAGGAATGTACACATATACATGCATAAATATATACAGAAATATTCCACCAGAACAATTAACTTATACTCTTCAAAAGCATTTGTCATAATCTTACGCTTTAATTTATGTTGTTCCAGACCTCTTGACAGTCAAACTAAACGTACGTTTATACATCCATTCACATTAATTCTCTCCCACACTTACCTGAGTTCCATCAGGGCCAATCTTATCAAGAGCTCCAACAGTGCTATACAGAAAGCCAATTATTTTGTTGAAATTGTCATCTCCAATACTCCATGATCCATCGACCAAAAACACAAGGTCAGCCTTCGCTGCTTTGCAAACTAGAAACAGACACAGTACTTAGGAATCAAATGGAAATGAATTTTCTCCTCCCAAATATATGCCAAGCTAATTGTGCCACTAAAGAAATATGACATTTAACTAAGGACTCAATCATACATGCCAAAAGAACCCCAGTTATACCGATTTTGCTGTTTTTTAAATCATTTCAATTTTTTCCATTTACATGACACATGGCTAACATTGATTCATTTACCCTGGCACTCAGTTTACTCCCTCCTTGCTGGTGGGTTTGTTTTAATTTGTACTGATGATGCATGAATTCAATTCATTTCAGTTCTACACATGTGAATGTTGCTGTCAATTTATTTCCTTGGTGAAGGGGTCAGGTTTTTGGGTGCTGTGGCAACTTCATGGCCACTGCACTTGTACCTTTTTTTTTTTAATCTTTTAAAGTCATATCAATACATTGAAGCAGCCACCATGGGAGACAGCCTCCCCCTCCCCCCTTGTGGGAGACAGCTTTGCAGAAAAAGGGCCACTTCCTGCTTGGGATTGTTTGAAGGGAAAAAAGAAAGATGCCGGGGGGGGGGGGGGAACAGGAATACATTGATCTCCCTTCCCTGGGTGGCCACCGTCCTTGTAACAAAAATTACTGAGGCTATTATTGTGATATTTACATTCATTATTTTATGACAAAAATATGTACCTTCTTTGGCAGGAGGAATTGTAGGTGGTGGGGTGGTGGTCGAAGGCGTTGATGGTGGCTGAGTTGGAAATGGTACTAAGGACAGAGAAAACAACAAGTGGGAAATTTAATGATATAAGGACATCAATACATGTGCACTGCTGAAATTCTTGGATAGCACAAAAAACACAGAATGTGGGACTCAACACAGAGCTGAGGTTACTCGAAATCACTGTTCTTTCTTTAGGTATCTAGCCATTATGGCTCCAGAAACATTTGAAACCCAGTGGTAATAGTTTTATTTCTGCTATTTCTGCCTGACCAACTCCACCAACTGCACTGTTGCTTGTCTCCAGAGAGACAAGACTTGTTTGGGTCAGTTCCCTTACTGAATGGCTCCTTTCCACAAACCAAGAATATGAGGTTGGCTTAACTTATTTTTATTTGTTTGCTTGTTTTATTTGTAGGCCACCTTTTTCCCAATAAAGAGACCATGAAGTTTCCCCTTATCTATCCTTAACTTCCATGAAGTTCTCATGTACAGACAATGAGACTTTCAGGTCCACAGTGGCTGACTCATTTTCAATTTCTCAATGCCTAAACATCTGGGCACTTACGAGGGATTATCTTCTCCCACCTTCCTTCTCTCGCTCCTCCTGCACACTCTGTTCCATCCTATGGAAGGAAAATCTGTGCTACATTTGGAGAAGTCCCAAAGGGCAACACACAGGAAAAACCCTCCTCCGTCCCCTGCCTTTCTTGGCTGATGATGGGATCAGACACTAATGGACATCTCCTTCTCCACAGACTAGAATGGTCCTTTATGGAAAGTAAGCCAATGTCACGTTCTCCTCTGTTTGCCACACCCAGGCAAAGTGAGCAGGGGATTTTAAGGGAGAAGATGTCAACCTGAGAAGTGAGTTATTTCCACAGAAACATTTTCCAGTTTGAGTAGTCAACACATTCAGAAATGTCAGTGAGATGAAAGTGCCAGGTGGAGAAGCAATTAAGCACTTCATTTCTTACCCACCAAGTTCTCCCTTGAAAGGCCCCTTGCTACCTCTGACTGAGACCACGACGACAAAGATGCGGATGAGGAATCCTGAGTTTGCTGTCAAACAAATAGTCCTGCCCAGACGTGAAGGGCGATGAGTGACATTTCATTCCCTCCCTGCTCCTCTAACGCACAACACATTTCTGTGCGGGTTTTGTTTCTTTTAAAATACGGCACTTTTGTTTACTAGCCTTCATTGTAGCTTTCAGCTATGTTTTTTTGAGAAGACTTGCTTTCTACCCTTGCAACGGACAAAAAAACACAAACAAACCCACCTTTGTATAACAACATTCTTCCAATGCAAGTCTTTTCTGTTTCCTTGACTGTCACAGGAAACGGCTATCCCTGCCACTCAATAGTAAAGGTTAATTTAAGCAATGATACTCATGACACAGATGAAAGATAATTTGGTAGTTGTTGGCTGAAAGATCATAGTGAGACAGGTTGGTCCAGTTCCAACAACACAGTCAACATTCATGGAAATTAAATTCACTTAGGAGAAATAACGTGCAAGTGTGTTTCTTCATGTTCTTTATATAAAACTGAAGTGGGATTTAACAATACACAAGGTGACTGACTTGAATTTAAGATTACAAAGGAAGATGAGATCAAATGAGCAGTTATACTCTTGAATTGAAGTACATTCTTAGAATGGAGGAGAATGGGAGTAAGGAGGAAAAAGCAAACTATAGCAGCCGTGGAAAAAATAGGACTTTATGATACAAAAAGGAAAAGAAAAGTTAAAATGTCCTTCATTTTAATGTTCTTCGTGCCAAGGCCATATCACCCTGCACACTCCTAACCTGCAATGCATGTCTTTCCAGTGCATAATCCTCAGGGATGCTGGCAAGTCTTTGGGTACAAGTAGAGATGGACACAAATCACTTCATGCCATGTCATCTCAAGTTATCACCATGGCACCACAGGTGCCACATGTTCCTTTCTCCCACCCACCCCGGCCAGCTCTCCCATTCATCGCATGGCTGTCTGGTCACAGCAGGAGTGTCTGCTTCCCTCCTCCATCTCCTCTGACAGCCATTCACTCAGATGAGGAGGTGGGGCAGGGATTCCTACAGCACACCCTTTGAGTGGGCAGCTGCCAGAGGAGTCAGAGGAGGGAAGCCTGCTGTGACTGGACAGTCACGCAAAGAGCAGGAGAAAAGCAGTATGTGCCAGCTGGTGAATGGGGTGAGCTGGCCAAGAGGTGAGAGAAGGGGATGTGCAACTCCTATGGTGCTGTGCTGACAACTTGAGATGACATGGCATGAAGCACACTCGTGCCCATCTCTAGGTCCAAGTCCCAAGTCCAAGTCTGAGTTTTTGGTACCAAGTCCCAAGTCTGAGACTTTGGTACCAAGTCCTGAGTTCCAAGTCCCAAGTTCAAGTTCCTATTAAAAACAAGTTTTCCACCCAGAAAAAAGGGAGGGGTGGGTGGGTTCTTGAGTCATTGAAAAAAAAACACACAACTGAGTCAAGTCTGAGTCGAATCAGTGGTGCAACCTAAACCCAACTTGACAGCAAGTCCCACAACAAGAGTCCCCATCCTTGAGAATCTCTGAGATCAGGTACTGGGGCTGAAGGCCTTGACCTGTGTTAGGTCTTTAAGAAGAAGAAATGTAATTAACAATTGGTTAGTGCAGGTGGAGTTATTTAGTCACTGCCTGCGTTACAAGAAGGACACAGCTGTGTGGAATTAACTACCATGAGGTGAACCACTAATTTGATTGGTTGGAGGTAGTATAAATTAAGAGGCTGGTTAATGTGCCCTTCACAGTTCTATTTTGACTGTCATGCTTATGTTCTGTCTGTTTGACTGCTGAATGCTTATGTTCCTGTGAGCACTATGTAAATATGTACAGCAATTAAATATTCTCTGCACTTATTCCTGGTGTCTTCCTGTGTGCCTTTACTACGCTGGAACTTCTGGTCCAAACCTTCATAAGGAGAAATCTTCTGCTGTGACTTTAAATGCTAACAACCTGCTCACAAGGCAAAGGAGAAAAGTCATGTTCCTGAGAGTTCTTCCAATCCTAGTCAATGCCTGCCAATTCTGTACTAGGAAGGTCTAGGGTTCATAGCACAAAACTTTCCAGGTTGATAGGAAGCCTGTAGTGGATTCCAGAGATCTTGATTCCACCTGTAGACTTATTGACATTATTATATCAGGAGAATGATTTTTTAAAAAATTAGATGAGAAGATGCAATCTCTGCCAACTTCAGAAAACAGTTGTGTAAATTGTACATAAGTGGCATGGCATTTCAAAAACACTTACATGTTGATTCCATTATGCTAACACCAGGGCCTTCTATTTCTTGAAGCTGTGTGTAAACGCTGATTTTATATTCTGTATCAGGAATTAGTTCAAAGAAGCAGTGCCTTGGAGTCCCTCCACCAACCAATACTTCCCCAGTTGTCCCATCTGAAATTAGATAGAGAACAGGACTTTACTGTCACTTTCTAGTATAACTATAACCTAATAAAGTGGACCACAGTAAGTAGAAACCAGCAGATCCACGTAGGGGTGTCTCTCTTTTTATGTTGTAATACACTATAAAAAGTGTATTACATCATGCATGCGTAAAATAGTGTCAACCGAACATAATCCTTCATTAATCTGACAAATTAGAAAAGCATTTAAGACTCCACAAAAGCTTCTACCACAATAAGATTGCTCAACAAGAGTATTTATTATTTTTGCTGCTAGGAAGAAATTCAAGAGAAATTATAAATGGCACCATGACCAGTAGCCAATTTAAAATGCATAGGTCCAATCCTGATCCATGGATGGCAACCAACAGAAGCTGGCCATTTGCTTTAATAGTAATTTCATAATATATATTTATAAGGGGAATGCATTTAATCAACTTTTCAAATATATGTGCTTCTGGGAGCACTGAAACTAGATGCTGGATATATTAATACTAATATATATTCTTCAAATTTAATTTTTCAGTTTGGATCTCATTCTAAGATGATAATGAAAATTAATTAATAACTAAATAACAGTGTACCTTAAATTCTGTTGATGTTATGTGACATACTTTGGACATTCTATGACACACTGACTTACCAACAAGCGATTCTATCACTATCCTATATGCAGTTGCATGTCTGTGAAGCTGCCACTGAGCACATAGGCTTGTCATGCGGACTTGGTAAGCTCCCAGATTTGTCACTCCCAGGTACACTGCAATGAATCATACATGTGAAAATAGTCATCATTTACTCTTCTACAGGGGAAAAGAGCCCATGAAAGAGACATATTCAAAAAACCCGAATGCTGAACAATTCTTTTAGTTAAGTCCAAGGCACAAGATATTCCTGGTGTAACATTTTCACTTTTATCTTTGAAAGAAATGTACATAACGCCTATTTCAGCATCACAAAGTGCTTTGAAAATACTTCACGGTTTCAACATTTTGTTTGGCATGCAGACTAAGAAGATCATGTGTGGTTTCATACATACAAGCTACACACCTTCTCAGGCCTGCAGAACTAGTTGTGTGATCCTCTGGATCCTAGACAACATTTTCACCATATGGCCATTGTAATGTCATCATCATCAACACATTGTTCCATCCAATATATGCCCCACACTGTGTAAGAACAGAAAACCCAAGTCCCTACCCAAAGGGTCATAATCTGTTAACAGTTATAAACATTCACTATTTTTTTTCAAAAGGAAATTATCTAAAATATTTTGATCATAGTTATGACCATATTTCAGAGTAATAATTTCAGATCATTTACTAAAAAGGAATAATAGCTAGAAGGGATTCCATAATTAACATAACAATTGCTATAGATAGAATGTTGGCATCACACTACTGGTTGTAGGCTCCCTTTCCTAACTCAACTCTCCTCTTCCATTCAAATTTCTCTCCTTTTAAAATATATTTGACTGTAACAGAATGATATACCTGTATCAATATTATTCATGCTTAACACTTAACAGATATCTTCTCTTAATTAGTGTTTGAAACCAGGGAACCATCCTGCCATCAACCATGGTTAGTGCTGATGGAAAAAGATATAACACTGCATCACACAAAGAAAATTAAGAAGGGAAGATTAATTTCTAGTAGAGAGGGTATAAGCACATGCATTTGTAAAAATCAGTGTCCTAGCTATGGAAGGAAATTTAAGGAAGATCATTTTGCAACTACATTTCGGCAAGCCTGAATCACTTGCTTAGGGGAAGGAAGCTTCAGTTCTTATTCCTTACACTTATTATAGGCTCTTCTATGCTTCCTGTCAAAACTTCTCAGACACAAAAACAGGAGCCCAGTTACATTCAGTAAAGTTAAAGATATTTATTTAAAAGAGCCGCTTCAACAGAAATGGGATGAGGCATAATAAGAACTAGAAGTTCAACATTAAGGAAAGTTAAAGCACTTGAAAAGATAAAGTAAGTGGGTGGGCCTCGATCTCACGAAGGTGCCCTGAGATAAAGGCAACTTGCTGAAATGTCCTCATTCCTAGTTTTGATCTCCCCTTCTTTGACTTCTTCCTTCATGATCAAATCAACACCACCTAAGTAAGCCTCACTATTCTAAAACCAGCCTAATGACTGACCTCACCTCACTTTGAGACTACATTTTCCACTAATGAGGTCCTTCTTTCTGGGGTGAAACTGTTTATCTCCTTTGTAACAGATGATGTTGTGATACCTGTGGACAATTAAAACTTGCATCCACTTTCCAGAGTACAGTGCCATGTTGCCGCTTAGTAGTTCCTCTTTTTTTAAATTCTTCTTCTTGTGTTGCTCTCAGAACACAACCTCCCCATGAAATTATATAAAAATCACTGTAAACAGCAAGTTTAACACTTGGATAAATAATTCATCAAAGGTGCCTTAATCTTCGCTATGGATTATAGAAAAATAATCTGTGATTTACAGCCTCTACTGTAAATTTAATCTCATTCTACATTTAGCCTGATGGGTTTTGCTTTCTTATCTACACTTATCCTAAGTGTGGCTATCTGTACTTGTGCTTTGTGATTTATGGCCTGTTCGTGCTTATATATATTCGTGTCTAAAAGCAGAAAGCCTCTTAAAATCTAAGAAAAAGATGGATTCCAGATGCCCACAGAATGAGATCAGGAACACTGCCTCTTCACCATGCTTCAGAGATATTGGGGGATGGAGAGATAGGAGGCAAAAGTTCTTAAGGCCCTGTGGACAACTAAAACTTGCATTCACTTTCCTGAGTGCCATTCTATATTTCCACTTACTGGATCCTCTTTTTTTATTCAGATCAACACTGCTGCCTCTCTTGCGTAAAAACGTTTTATGACAGGAGTGGGTAGCAGCAGGCCTGTGGGCTGCCACCAAAACACTTTTGCAGTTCCCAATGTCACTAAAGTATAGGAGGACAATTTTGCCATATTTTATTTATTTATTTACAAGATTTTTTAGCCGTGCCATTACCAGTGGTCTCTGAGCGGTGTACAACAATATTAAAACTTTAAAAACATTAAAACCATTAAAAATAAGCAATATTATAATAATATCCTATATTAAAAACAATTAATAAAAACATTAATATTAATAAATCCTGCTGCTCATATGGCCAGCTAAAGAATACTATTTAATTAAAATGCTGGCTAAACAGAAAGGTCTTTGCCTGGCGCCAAAAAGCCAAAAGTGTTGGAGCCAGGCAGATCTCTATAGGGAGGGCGTTCCCAAGTTGGGGGGCAACAGCCGAGCAGGCCCTATTTTGGCATGCCATCCCCCTCACCTCTTTCATGGATGGCACCTTCAGATGGCACCTCCTGTCCTGATCTTAGAGGACGGGCAGGCTCGTATGGAAGAAGGCGGGCTTCCAAGGTCAGACCCGGGTCAAGGAGCACCCCCAAGCTGCGGACCCTGTCCTTAAGGGGGAGTGTAACCCTATCTAAGGCAGGGAAATGGCCCTTTAACCTATCTGGCGGAGCACCAACCAGCAGCACTTCCAACTTGTCTGGATTGAGCCTCAGTTTATTATTTATTATTATTATTTTAAGACATATTTTGACAATGCTTCTGGTTCTCAAAGAAGAATTTAATTGTCTTAAATTTTCTTGCCATTAGAGGGTTCAAGGGTGTGTTTTTTCAATTAAAGAGTCCATTTTCTGAATTAAACCTATTTTCTGTTTAACAAAAGTCTACTGTAGCAACCTTTACAGTATATAAGCACTGCATTTAAAAATATTTAAAGAATATTGAATAAAGATACAAATTAGCCTCTATAGCTAAACGCTCTGGTGAGTGTAGCTCTCAGCTGCATGCATATCAGAAATATGTTTCTTGGACTACTCAAGATCACCCACTCCATTTTATGAAGATGTTGAAATGTTTATAATGTTCTGGTGTGAAAATGTTCAAGTTTCTACTTTATATTGGCTGGAATCCTGTTGCTTTGTTACACAGGCAGAAAGTAAACAGTGTAACATTCACTCACTTTTAACTGGCAGTTAAAGAGTCCCCACTAGAATTATTGAGAATTGCACCCCTGAGGATTGTGGTGGTGACTCTTTAATTGTTGAATGGAAGTGAGTGAATGTTGTGCTATTTCCCATCCACCTGCATAGCTGTCCAACAGGATTTCAACCCTTATTAGCAGGCAATAATACTTCCAGTAGAAAGTGAGAAGAGGAGAAATAATGTCATTTCAATTTTTTTCACTGTAAATGCCAAGGTTGCCAATGAAATATGGTCCAGAGAGAATAGAGGCTGGATAATAAAAAAATCTAAAGAGCCTTACATGTTTTGGCTACACCCGCTAAGGCATCACTGAATCCTGTTGAGTACGAAGCAAATACTTTAACACTGTATTCAGTTCCACTAAACAAATTCAAAATAAGGATAGTATTGATGTCATCTCCCACAAAGGTCTCTAATGCTGGTCCAGGGACTGAAAGAAATAAGAGACAAATAGAGCTAATTTTGGCAAACATATCCATTTAAGTAAAATTACATTCAGTGTAAAAGACATTGACAAATTTCGTGACTGATTACTTATTACCAAAAAAACCTGCTAGCTTTTAAAGAATTTGTTTATTTTTTTTGTGCACAGACATAGCCTTTGTGGGACTTTGTGAAAAGTTTGTAGACTGTCCAACCTTGAAAGCTTGAGGCAGGAAAATTTTGCAAGAAACAAGAATAACTATAAAAATGTTCAGTTAGTTTTAACATAAAACTAACTTTTGTGCTTTGCACAAAAGTCCACAAATATTATTAGTCCAGAAACTTTTAACTAAATTCTCTGGCTACACCATCATCATCATTTCCATCATAATCATCATCATTTCTGTTATTAACCACATTATGTACAGGCCCATGATTCCTTTTTGCACACAAAACTGTTCCTAAGGACTCCATCAAGACAGGTGGCACTTATACGCACAATTCAAAAATCATTTAAGGTATTTATGGAAACTCTATTGGCAATTATCTGAGACACTCACTGTTAACAGGTTTATATACAATCCTATATCCCATAGTGGGAGATGGAGGAGCATCCCAGCTAATCCGCAGTCTGTTGTACCATTCATCAGAGACCCTCAGATTTCGTGGAGCAAACAGAGGCACTGGGGAAAAAAAATTAAATGCTCAGTATGTCCCAGACCAATAACCTGATTAAAACAAGTAGTTTTTTTTATACTGGAGCTTCAACAGAAGAAGAATATATTTGTACTCACAGGTTTTCCCAGGAATTGATAAACTGGCACCTTCCCCATCAGAATAGATGGGAGTGACCATAACTTTATATTCAGTGTCTGAAAGCAAAGGCTGAAGAAGTAAATTGTTCTGCCTTGCTGGGACCATCACCTGCATGAGGAACACATGAAAAAATGAACAAAACAGAAAGTTAGCCACACCTTATATGCTACAACTGAGCCACCTTCAAAACAGCTCACTGTTTTATCTGATTTTTTTCTTGTACCAGTAGAGCTGATTGTAACAAAGAAAAACCTTTGTATTTCCAGGTATCATCATTATCATCATGAGAGCTGGAAGAGAACCTATGGACCATTGAGTCTAGCCTCTATCAAGGAGGCACAACAGGGAATTAAACTCCCGACGTCTGGCTCTGCAGCCAGATACCTAAACTAACTGCCACATATATATTTATCTGAAGCCTCATATATTCTGTGACTTCTGAATTCAGACACATAGAAGGTTTGTTCACCTGAGGGTAGACATTCATGTGTTCAGGAACATTAGACAAACATTACAAACAAAGCAGCTTTGGGATACAAAGAATTTCGGGAACTGTAGTCTGGTGAAGATGCTGTTAGACTCTCCTTCACAGACCTGCTGGTTCCAAAATTCCCTGGAGAGAATTTGGATGTGGTCAGACAGCTACCAAGAAATGCACCTAATCACGCGAGAAAGGGTTGCTTTGACGAAAGCGGTCTCCCTTAAAACGAACCTTCCATTTGCTGGGGAATTGCCCCCAAAAGTGGAAACATGGATTGGGGTTGGGCTGGAGCACATTTCCCCATATGTTGTGTGATCACTAGGAAAGAGATTGCACTCCACAAGTGGTCAAAATTGTAATCTATTTCCCTGTGTGCTCATATCCAGGGATTGGGTATTAATCCAGCCATATTCATTTATTTATTTAATTTGCCTCCCATCTTTCTTCCTTATAGGACCAAAGCTGGCTGCGATGTAGATTTTTAAAAAATAGATGTAGTTATATATATATAGCCCATGTATTTTGTTCCTAATATACTGAATCAGTTTGTCCCCAGAAAATAATGTGATCTTTGCCTTTTGTGCAGAACACACAGGCTTCATCTTGCAATAATAGATGAGCAACTGTCCCCCCGCTCCCTGGAGAAACAGGGTTTGTGTGCACCCTGCCTCTCAATAGCTTGAGATGAACATGCTGGAAAGACAGGATTGTAGAGGAGAAAGGATTAATCAGCAGGAAACAGGAATCTATATAAATGGACAGAATGTGCACAATCACATCTGAAAGTGAAAATCATTTTTTTAAAAGAGGGGAAGATGAGGAAAAAGGTAATGGTTGGGATGCATGTATTAAACCATCCTGAGTCCCAATTCTGTGGGGAAGGCAGCATTTAAATGGATAAATAAATAGTATTGGAATACCGCTCTAAACAAACATCACCAATACCAGGGAATACAATGAGATCAAAACAGACATTTTTGGTTTGAGATCTTAGAAACTAAGAATATGAATTCTTAAACTGTGTTCTAGGATAAAACCTGTGTTCTCTTGAGGTTTCTCAAGGGTATAAAGATGAAAAGATCAAGAGAAGCACATAAGTTTCCCTGACAGATCACCTGTCTGCCATTATTGATCTTTTCCTGCAATGCACAAACAGAGGGCAGAGCTAAGTACATGCTCAGTCTTACTGTCCACTGATATGTGACAATGAGCCTGAAAAGGAATGGGCGGCAATTTGTGTGAAGCTGAAGAACGTGGTCTAAATTCTTCTGCAACAAGTATGGGGTTTCATGACAGACACTCCAAGGTTCATTAGCATTCAAAAAGATGACAGAAAAGATGTTTGTTGTAGGGAGGATTTGAAAAAATAACCATTCTGAAAGATGACAAGAGTGCTAAGGAATGTCACCTGCAGCTGTCACAGGAACAAAGTCTTTAGCATTATATGAGACTGATTTCTAATCAATGTCATAAGTGCAAATTCTTGGCAACATGCCATGTACCCTCAGCAGCTACAGCTGATCAACATATTTTATTTATTAGCAGAGATTAGCAATATTATACATCTGGAGAACAGCAGCATCTTCTACATCCAAACACTGTATGTGTTGGAATGAAGCTATACAGTATATGGCACAAACAAATGGAAATCTCCCCCACCTTTTCCCTAAAAACCCAGTATCTGTCACTTATAACCAATGTATCAATTAATCAATCAAAACATTTATTGGCAAATACAAAAAAAAAAAACACCTAGTCGAAAACTACATTCAGTAAAACTTGATTGCAACTTTCTGGTACCATATCAAAGTTTGTTTAGATTCAATGCAGTTTTGCTATTTATGCCTCAAGGCACATTCTCCACCCTACCCTGTGTACTTAATAATAATAATAATCAAAACTTTTATTGTCATAATTAACCCAATGATTACATCAGAAGATCCTTAAACCTGGCTCAAGGAGGGAGTGCTGGTTAAAACTGTGCTATTTTGGCATGTTCACTATAACCAATGTATTTAAGAAAGATCTCAAAGGAGCATCTCTACAGATAACCTCCCAGATGCTGATTTGACACTTTCATCAGCAGCATAGACAATAGGAATGATAGGAAGGACAGCTCAACAACGTCAGAAGATCACAAGTTACCCACCTTTGCTCTATAGTTTACTTAGTGGGTTATCCTAAGTGCCCAAGATGCCTCAGGGCTACCTGAGCTGATGCTGAGACTGTACTGAACGTGACCTGTCCCCCCAACTCAGGGATGCTAGAAATCAAGAACATAAGAAGAGCCCTGCTGGATCAGGCCAAGGGCCCATCTAGTCCAGATTCCTGTATCTCACAGTGGCCCCACCAGATGCCTCTGGGAGCACATGAGACAACCAGATACCTGTCTCCTGATATCCCTCCCCTGCATCTGGCATTTTGAGGTACCTCCGTTTTAAACCTGGAGATTAGACATCCCCAACATGGCTTGTAATCTGTGATGGATTTTTCCTCCAGGAATCTGTCCAATCCCCTTTTAAAGGCATCTAGGCCAGATGCCATCACCACATCCTGTGGCAAGGAGTTCCACAGACTAGCAACACGCTGGGTCAAGAAATATTTTCTTTTGTCTGTTCTCACTCTCCCAACAATTACTTTAGGATGAATTTTTAATTACCAATTACTTACTCCTAAATTACTTTAGGATTACCCTCCCCTTGGCCTAACTCTGCACCAGCAGAGAAGGGCTTGAATCTGGTGTAACTCAACATTCATCTTCTCCCCCCCCCCCCCCCATCCCCGTGGGTCTTCTGCTAGCTGATTTCAGCCAGCGCAGCAGAATTAGCTGTTCCGGCAGATCTGAGATCACCCAGCACAAGGGGATTGTGCCAACCCAAAGGCAGTTGTGGTGGCACAAGAGGCTCCTATCCATTCTAACCCATTAGAGCTGGCATATCTTTGAATTCGGATTGCGCTGCCTGCCAGAAGTATAACTAAGGGCTCAGTTGTACTTACAATAAGAACCTCAGCTGAATCAGTTTTAACATTATTGAAATCATTTTATAAATTCCTGGGCACAGAACGCATGGGCGAACTTGATTTATTTGGGCTATAAAGCAAGTTTTTTTCAAGTGGCTAGTAGTGGCTTTTTAAAATACCTCGATTCCTAAATTGATTCAATTCAATTCGCTTCTGTCATTGGGAATAGTACTGTCATTTTAATTTGTACCTATGTGGATTTTCGGCATCAGGGGCAACACAGTTTTTCCTCTAATTTTTTTTAAATTCTTTATTAAAATGCTTAGTGATTAATCACTTAGTGCAGTGTGACCATGTATGGGTCTTTTTGTGTTGTCAAGAGTTTATCACTGCATTACTTCATCAATACATTCAATATTAGACCCATCTTCTCCGGTCTCTATATTCAGCTCATGAAACTATATTTTTCCATCAGTCATCAGTTGCTGTCTCCTCTGAGATATTCCAATCTCCCTGGATTACCTACTGGGCTTTGAAATAAATTTGAATTAATGCAGCCATTGATTTAGTGATATATCACTTACTTTACAAAACAATACTGACAAAAATTTAACCACAGTGTGCACTTCAAATAGAACGGAAATTGAGCTGATTCCAGTGTAGCTTCCCAAGCTTAACTACCAGAAATACATAGAAGTAATTTAAATCAAAGTTAACATGCTTACTGATTTATACACCATGTGACTTTACATTAATATAGAAAAGGTCAAGACTGGAATCAATGTAAATTGGCAGTGTGACCGAACCCTCGGTTCAGTCGGGATCAGTTCATATCGGAATTAAGGACTCACGTGACCCGATGTTGGTCCTTATTTGTAAGAATCCAATAAGCCACTGTGTACTTGCTTTTAAAAATAAACAACCAATTTTTCTGGACCAGGAAGGATCCACAACTCTCATTGCTTTGGTGTGTGAAAGACAGCATTAAAAACACTTTCTACCCAAGCTTCATTAAAGCTTTAGGAAACTGAAATGAAAAGGCCAATAGCTTGCAGGGAGAGAGTGTCAATTAATCTCTCTTTTTGACATTTGCATTGATAGAAACTGCCAAGAAATACAGATGCAATTAAAAAGGAAGATGGCAAGAAGAAACATGAAGCAACATTCAAACAAAGCAATTGTGAAAATAGAGAACTCCCACCAGAGTACAGAACACCAGCAAACCAGGCTCACATCATATACTTTCTCTGTTTCTATAAATCCAGTCCCAGGTTTATATTTTCAAATGCTTCTTCCTCTGACACAACCACCCCCTGTGATTTTCAAAATCCTGTTCTTGTAAGGATCCCATTGCTGAAGTTCACAAATTATTCATGGATAACCATAAAGATCATGATGGGAAATACAGATGGGGAAAGCTCAAAAGATACACAGCCTTTTATGTGGAATGTTTGTGTCAACCTTATTTTGCATTTCTCCTATAAGCTTTAACTTGCAAGAAACTATTTCTTGCACAGGGAGCTGCAAAGGAAAAAGAAAAGAAAGGAAAGTGTTTCTAATTGCTTCTTTAAAATATGATGAGACACCTTGACCCCATTGTCCTCTGTAGTTCTTCCCATTGTTAATCCTGGACTGCAAGTTCCTTGGGGACAGGGAATCGTTAAACATTTGATTAGGAAATGTAGAATGATGCATGCCTTGTACTGTGCAATGTGAACAGAATGCATGCGTTATGTGCTTATGCATGCAACACAAGAGCCCAAACTTCAAATGCCTGAACAAAAGCATTTGAAAAACGTATACCAACCATTCTTACAGCTTCCTCCCCACGATCGTCATTGGCAGTGAGGTAGGTCACCCTGAACTGACGAACATTGTAGTCTGTAATGTCCCATTTCACCCTCAAGCTTGAAGTAGTTTCCTCATCTATGACAAGATTTCGTATGCCTGTTCGGAAGACTGAAATAATATTTCAAATGTGTTTATAATCTTCTGAACCCTACACTTCGAAGCATACAGATAGGCATTTTTGTGTGTGTGTTTTTTAAATCCCAAATCTGTTTTGTGATAATACCTTTACTAGGCCAAACCAACTGGCAGGAAATGTTTATTTGTTTTATTTATAGGCTGCCTTTCTCCCAGTAAGGGGACCCAAGGCAGCTCACAGTATTTAAAAGTATAGAATTTAAAACATAATGTTAAACATTAAGGAGCAATTAATCTATATGCTAATTAAAATACAAGTGAATAATTAAAAGCAAGTAAACATTAAACACTATCTTTACTTTAAAAAAGGAAAACGTGATTCAAGAAAAGGCTCTATGGCTCATTAATCCCAAGATCAAAGATTAATCTTCAAGGAATCCTGTCTTGACTTTTTACAATTTTAAAAATAATAACCATAATTTAATATATTTTGTACCCTTTGTTGTAGGCAAGGAAGTTGTGGTAGCAGGAGTAGTGGTTAGGGTGGTTGTTTCAGTTGTCAGCATTTCAACTGGGGAAAAAAAGACACAATCTTTTTCTACACAGTTTCATTTTAGCAACAGCTTCTACATGCCTCTCGTGTACATTATCTAACTCAGGGGTCCCCAACCCCCAGTCCACGGCCCGGTGTCAATCCGTGGGCTTCGCAGGACCGGGCCGCAGAGACAGAACTTCCCCCCCCCCGCACGCACGCATGGTGGGCATGGCACACTCGTGCGCATGTACGGGTGAGCGGGTGCGTTCATGGGTGGGTGTGGTGCACTTGTGGGTGGGTGTGGTGCGCTCACGCGCATGCACGCCCCTCACCCGTGAGCGTGCCATGCCCATCCACAAGCGCACCCCGCTCACCCGCACATGCGCACGAGCACACCACACCCATCTGCGAAAGTGCCATGCCCACCCACAAGCGTGGGGGTGCCCCCACCCCCGCGCATGGACCCCACCCCCCAAACCGGTCCATGGTTCCAAAAAGGTTGGGGACCACTGATCTAAGTGATACTAAATAGCTGATGTCAGAAGATAACATAAGGAGATGACAATAAGTAAAAGACCCTCTTCATCCTCCACTGTGCGCATTATGTAAGTGTCATTACAAGTATACACAGGAGTTTACACAGCACAGATTAGGTCAAATCGCCTCCAGTTACCATTAGTTAAAATTAAAATATTCATGGATATTATCCTGTTGAGGATTTCCACTTGCACAATTAAAGATGCACTATTATGCTAGGTGGCTGTTGTGCATCTGGTTCCACAACCAGAAGTGCAATAAACACAGAACCGAATCACACAACCATTTATGCAATGCTGGGTGTGAAGGCTACTGGTTGATCTGTGTTACCCCACCTGGAAGAAATGCAGCAAGCATGAGTCAGTCTTGAACTTGACACTAAATTAGAACAGTTTAAGTCTGAGAATGAGATATTTTGGTCCATGACATGGAATAACTTTGAATGGGATTATTATTAGACCAATCCTGCCATTTAATTGGAGAAAAGGCTTGGTCTGTGTACAATATTACTCGAGTACAGCTCACAGCTGTTCACAACTAAATAACTACAGAAAGTTCCCATACATGAAAGAAACTGGACAAAGTTGGGCTATTTCATTTCTTTTTCTAAAAACTAAGCACTGTGTGGGAAAGGTTGTAATATTACTCATCTTACGTGTGGTCCCAAGAACAGCGATGACATCGCTTTCACTTTCATCATCAAAGATTGCCACCAAGGACACTTCATACTCGGTACTGGGGAGCAAGCCTTCAATATCATGTGTGTCCACTTCTCCACTTAAGACAATCTTAAACAAGAGGTATAGAAACAGCTTACCGGTCTTGGTTGCTCAGACAAATTTCAATTTTAAATGTTTTATAGGAGAACAGACGGCCATGCTTACAATAAAAAACATTATGTGAGATTTCTCAAGAGCATTATGTGAGAACTCTCATTTATCTGCCTCAAAAACAACAGAAAATATTTACAGTTCTACTTTGGGCCCTTGACAAAAAAAAAAAAATTTAAAACAACAACAACGTGCAATTGAAAGGCAGAAGGAAAATGCTAAAAAAAACAGTGAATAGTTTGCTTCATCTGCATAATTTATTCAGTACATTTGCAAAACATCTTGTATTTATCTCCCCCTCCCTTTCTGTAGCCAGCAATTTTAAGGGGGTGGGTGGGAATTAACAGGAGAAAACTCTTTCAGACAGATCTTTTCTTCCTTCTACAGTGGTCATGCCCAAAGCTCCGGGGCCTCCCATAGTGCTTTTCATAATGCCCTGCAGCACATTGCTTCTAACCATCTACAGCTGAATGAAAAAGCTGTCTTCTAGGGACCTTAACAGCTATTTCTGATTTCTTCATGAAGTAACCTTTGAAAAGCCTAAAGAGAACCCAAGGGTTCCCTCAGAATACAGTGGTGCCTCGACTTACGAACGCCCCTACTTACGACCATTTCAAGTTATGACCAGCTCCGGCCGCAAAATTTTGCTTCTACTTGCGACCGGAGCTTCCAGTTACGAACAGAAAAAGGCAGGGGAAAAAGGTGGGAAATTCAAATTGCTAACTGTAGGTGGCGACCAGGCTGCTTCTTTGTAGCTCTTTCGCCCCAGCAGTTAGAGAGTGTGCGTCGTCGTGGGAGGCTTGGGACTGCCTCCTTCTGCTTCTGAGAGTGTGTGTGTGTGTTTGCAGGGAGGCTTCGGGTTGCCTTGTAAGGTAAGGTGCTGTTTTCTGCTTTTTAAAAACTGTTCTGGGTGTTTTTGCAGCATGGTTTTGAGCTGGGGGGGGTTATGTTTCTGTGCTGCGATGGGTCTTGGGGGGTTGTTTGTTTTTTGGGTTTTTTTTCTCCATTTCTGATGGGTCTTGGGGGGTTTTGTTGCTTTTTGGAGTGTTTTTTCCCCATTTCCGATGGGTCTTGGGGGGTTTGTTTGTTTTTTGGTTGTTTTTTCCCCCATTTCCGATGGGTCTTGGGGGGTTTGGTTGCTTTTTGGGGGGTTTCCCCATTTCTGATGGGTCCTGCATGCTTCCCTTGCTTTTTCCTTTGTTCTCTTTGCATTTCCGACCTGCCCCCTTTGTTCTCTGTGCATTTCCAATCTGCTCCGTTTGTTTTCTGTGCATTTCCAATGGGTCTTGCACGCTTGATTGCTTTTCTTTTCTTTTTCCCCTTCGGCCGGAAGGGATTAATCACATTTCCAATGAGTCTTGCAGTGATTTTTTTTGGTGATTTTTTTCTTTGGCCGGAACGGATTAATTGTATTTCAATGCATTCCTATGGGAAATGGTGCTTCAACTTACAACCATTTCGAGCTACGTCCATCTTCTGGAACGGATTATGGTCGTAAGTGGAGGCACCACTGTATATGGTTTGAAAATCTGTCCAGTAAGTGAAATCTGCAAAAAAAGAGTCTGGAATATCCCTGTTCCGGGAACAAGTCAGCCAAACAGCCATGCCCCTCTTCTTGCATGGTCCATTCCATTCTTGCACCCTTGGTTTTCCATTCCACCCACTTCTTCATGGTCATTGAGCTCTTGTTGGCTCCCTCCCCTTTCTGCTAAGGATTCTCCCCCACCAATTTTGGTATTCATGCAAACCTTCATTTGTTCATTATATTAATGGAATGTTGTACAATACAAATTCCCCAAGCTTTTTCTTCAGAAGAATTCTCTAGATTCCTTTATCTCCGCTGACACCTCCATCACATATGTCATTTTGACTACATCAGGACCCACACTCAGAGAATGAGTTCACTGTAACTAGAGAAGATACCAGATGAGAGGCAAGTGCATTCACCTCTTCAGCATCTTCTCCACCCAGGGGAACCCATGCTAGTCGATAAAGGGCTACGTCAGAAGATGGTGGTTTCCAGCTGACTCTAAAACTCTCTGTAGATACTTCATGGATTTCCAAATACTCGGGTGATGGAACTTTTTCTGCAAGACAGTATGACACAGGGAGGAAACATAAGAATTCCAGACATCTCTCATGATCCACACATGTAACATGTAACATCCCTTCCAACTCTATGATTCCACAATATTTTTGAACAAATAGTGGATTATCTAAAGAAAAGAATAAATCTTAATTGATTAACTACATCAATTTTAACTAGAAATGGGGACAAATAAAAAAAACGGATAGTGATATTCGTCAGAAATTGCTGATTCATTAAATATTCATCCCTTCATATTTGTGGGTTCCAGAGACCCCGACGAATATGAAGGGACGAATATTGCCCCATTTTTATTAGTCCCCCATACGAAGAGAGGGAAGGCTAGCCTTCCCTCTCTTCCTATGGCTTTCCCATTCTGCCTACTGGCCCGCCGATCAGCTGATCAGTGTGCTGATAGGCAGCCACCCACCCCCAAAGCCTATCCCCGCCCCCTTCCTCTCCCTACCTTAGCTGCCGCCGCCCCACCACCCCCCCCGCCGCCACCCACCACCTTAGCCTGCCTTAAGGGAATCCAGGCTGCCCTTTGCAAAGATGGCAACTGCAGCTTCCCTACCCTAAATGAAGCCACAGCCGCCATCTTTGCAAAGGGCAGCCAGTGTCCCTTTCTACAAGCCATGGCTGCGGAGGCCAGCTGGAGACGGCAGCAATGGCGGCGGTGGCGATTACAGTGGGTGGGCGTCAGTGGGGGGGCAGTGGTGGGGGTGGCATGGGGCAGCTGCGCGGGGGGCATTGGGGGGTGGCGCGGGGGTGGGGGTCAGTTTTTTTTTAGTAACCCCCTGACCGAATCGACAAATAAATTTGTGCTTCGTCGGTTCATGGGGGCAGCTTCATGCTTCATGAGTCGTCAACTTTTGACAACCCATGAAATTTAACCTATTAAAGAGTTTGGAAGTCAAGTCATGTGAGGAACGATGGAGGGGGCTGGGTATATTCAGTCTGGAGAAGAGAAAAATGAGAAGTGATGTGACAGCCATCTTAAAATACCTGAAGAACTGTGTCACATGGAAGATGGAGCAAACTTGTTTTCTGCTGCTCTTGAGTGTAGGACCAGAACGAATAGATTCAAATAGTCAATGGTCTGAGGAACTGGATTTTGATCCATGAAAGCTCACATTGAAATAATGTTGTTCGTCTTTAAAATGCTACAATATTTTGTTGTTGTTTTTCCATTTTCTCTTTTCTTTTCTTTTGCTAACATGCTCAGATAGGCTAACATGGCTACTTGTTTAGAAATGGATTCAAACTACAGAAAAGAAATTCCAGCTGAACATTAGGAAGAATGTTAATTTCCCTATTTTCTATTTGGAATAAGAAACGCTTAAAGGTTCTCACTTGTAACAGAACTTCACTTTGTGGGTTTAACATCAATGTAATTTAAAGTAAAAAAGTAACACTTATCAAAGAAATAGCAAATAGGTGGCATTGCTTATATAATTTGTTCAGTGAATTAGTATAACTCAAGTTGCCTTCAGCCATCCCCATATTCAATATCTCTATATTTTTTTCACCTTTCTTTGTTTCTTTCAAAAATATTGGACAAACTGCTAATTTCCATTTGTTTTAATGTTAAGCAGCATTAAGCTCCCAGTGACTTAAAAAGAGAGATTTACACCCTTCTCTCTTTTCAAAAAAAATCATAGTGGAAGACTGTTGCAATAACATTACTTTCCAGCAAAGGAAAGAAATATCATAGCTTTACTTGGAAAGCTTTCAAAAATACAGCTGGACTTACTTGTAGTAAAGCTGCCAGTGAGTGCTTCGGACTGGCCCTCATCATAAAGAGAGAAAATAGCAACAGTATATTCTGTGAGGGATGTCAAACTGTTCAGAGTGTGGGTTGAAACACGACCAACCTCTTCCTGCAACAAAATAGAGGGCTGACTTTTAGAAATGATGTGATGAGTCCCAAGACAAATTCAGCTGGCTTGAGCCATTTTACATCAAGACACAAGAGACAGGTTTGTTTTGAGTGATCCTTGAACTAGGAGTTTTCTGACAAGTGATGAAAGAATCCTGGATTAGCTTTTGGGGCATATTTTCCATGGCTTGGCAGAAGCCCTATTTTACAGGAAGCTACAGATCATTTCCTTCCCTGTAAGGGAAGGAAGGAGGGAGGGGGAGAAAGGGGACACTCCTTCTCATTGTCACACACCCATGAAATCCTGCTTCTTGAACAAGACAACCAGGACTTGAAGGCAAGAAGAGCATTTGCAAGGCATGCTTTAAACAAATTGTGACCAAACAGGGGGCCCCTGTGCATCCCTGTCACAGTTCCCTTATCAAGACCCCTTCAGTAGTCACTCAGCCACACATCTCTTGCTGATCCTGAGATGGGAGGACTCAGGTGAGCAGATGTGGGAAAATGCTACAAGTCTCAACTGAAAACGCTTCACTCCCTGACATGCCATTCAACCTGTGAGACTGTGCATGCTCCAGGGGGTTTAATGTAGAAAGTTTGAGAGGCTGCCACCACTCCCATAAAAAATATAAAATATTTCAGTAACTTGGGTGAGCCTAGGACTAGATTTAATGCCATTCTTCCTTCTTATTCACCCTCCAGACAATGGTTTGAAAGGATTTTATATTTTATAAAAAGAAGAAAAGGGGTGGGGGGAGAGGACAATTTAAAAGAATAAAAATTTCACATGGTTAGAAGAACAGAGTACTCAAAAATGAGGAGCAAATGTGATTACAGGATTAGAGCATTCAAATGTAGAAACATGCCAGAAAGTAATAAATTCTAATTTACGCTCTCTGGCTCATACCTAAACAGAGAGATGGAGTAAACCTAGGGCATACTTCAGTGCTCCCCATGATAGCTTCATGAATAGCACACAGAGGTCTCCTCGTGAATCATGCTGCAGCTGGGAAGCAAAGCATAGTCTGTCCACAGACGCATGCTGAGCTCAATCTCAGTTTCTCAGTTCCCATTTGTATTACAAATGAGTGGGCCATTTATCACCTGTGGCCAACAATTACTTAATTACTCTTAATCTGCTTTGATAATTCGTACAAGACAAAAGGCAGTCTTCCTGACTCAGATCTGCATATATCTCTGGGAAAGGAAGCTGACTGATTAGATTCCCCTCTTGAGGGGTTTGATACACAAATGATAAGTCTACAGTGTCTTGTCTCGAAAGAGCATCCACACATGTGCTGAGGTATCCGCCCTTTGAAGTGGCCCAATGATAGGAATACAGGAATAGAAGGTAGGGAAAAGATGTGAACAGGCAATTTCCAGATGACCGTTTGTCATGAAAGTTTAAGTTCCTGTGCACTTAGAGGCACATAGAAAAGTCCAAAAAATGAATTTTATTTTTTGTGTTCCCTCAAGTTCTTGTTTTTGCCACAAAAAGTAAAAGAGAAAAAAAGGCCTATAAAATACTATTTCTGTTTAAGAGCCAAGAAACTGATCTTTAATTTCTAATGGAAAGGGTAGCTTAGCATTCCTCCAAAGTTCTAAAGTCTGAAGTGAAAAAAAGAGAAAATATTGGCAGAAATCACAGAAAACAAATATGGACTTGGGTAATACAGGTTAGGGTTTGTACATTTTAAAAGGCCTGAAATGTGTTTACCAAAGTAATCCATTTTGCTGTATTTGTTGGTGTGGTATCCCTTTTTAGGAGGAAAAAATAATAATTGGAAGGCTTTGTAAAATATGGCTCTGGAGTTTTATTGACTAGTGAATTGTGCTGCCCTTTCATTATTTGGAAAGAGAAAGCATCTGTCAACATCCATGGTGCCACTTCCATTTCCGGACCTGATATCCAAAATCCCCACCACAGGCTAATAGTTATGCAGACAACATGGCCGGACTTTGTGACAGAAGTCCAGGGTTCTGTTCAGCAGAATAAACAAGACCCAAGAATAGCAGGGTTGGTGTATTGCATCCTTACATGCTGGCAGAATACATTACAATGTAAAGAGAGGGGGTCCCCCCCCACACACCAACATTAGACCATTAGGTCCAAAGTGTACACTTATTTCACTGTATTCTTGCCTAATAAAGGGAAGGAAGGGAAGAGGAAGCGTATGGCTACCTGATGTTGACTACTGGGACAAATTCAAGTTCATCTCTTAAGACTTAATTGCATAATGGAACAAAAAAGAATGTACTGTACTTCCAAGATTATTCAAAACCTAACCAGATTGCTATGAATGATGGGAAATATTTTTTTGGACTACAAGTTCCAGAATCCTCCAGCCAGAATGTTCTTTTGCAGTCCAAAATGGAATTCCTATAAGTTTATTATCATATAAGTTATTGGCAAACGTTATACAGGATATAGATATAATATATCTGTTCACATTTTTTTTCTAAGCCTCTTGTGATTTTTTTTAAAAATCTGCTTACCTCATTGGTTTCTGTTCCATCTGTCTTCACATACACAATGCGATAGCCATTCACTTTTTTAGAAGCAGAATCCCATGTTATCTTAGCTGAGCTGTGTCCAACATTTGAAAACCTCAAGTTCTGTGGTGGACTTAAAGGCACTTTACAATGTGGAAAGAAGTTCAAATTATGAAAATGTTTTAAATTGCTTCCCTTTCGGTGTCTCTTAAACATGAAAACAAGCCACTTTAAAAGGAACACTATATGCCAAAGGACTTGGTATTAAGCTAAATGAAGCACAAGTGGTTTTAGTAAAATACTGTATGGAATTATTCAATCACCCATCAGGCTCCCTTTCTTGATCCCCTCAGCAAAATTGTATTTTAAGGGTCAAAAAATCTGAGGCAAAATTCTCTCTTGCCTCTGTTAGGCATATTGTGATCATGGTTTCTGGTTTTCAATGCAAACAACAGAGAAATGTTTCCCCTACAAAACCACAAAGGAGTGAGAGCTGACTAGAAATGGGAGGGTCTTCCCCAGAGGCATGCCTGGGAAGTGTGGTGTGGACTCCCGCAACCGATCTCATTGGTGTAGATGGCTACAGTGATTTCTCCAGTGGAAACCAGCAGAGTCTCAGTTTGAAAAACTTGAAGCCAAGCTAGGTTTTCCTCATTGTGTAGTCGGACCCAGAGTTACATGGAAGCTACATTGTGACAGAGCATTGCACAACCATTCATGTAAGCGGTTATGGAACAGAAATTTCGTGGTCATTACATATGCTGTGCAATGAAGCAGGGTCTCTCCAAATGCACAAAGAGTTGTGCAACATTCTATGCATGTAGTACGACCTGCACCACTCTGTCTTGGATAAGGTTTTTCTATCATTCCCCAAAAAGTGCAAATGCTTGTACAATTATACCTATGCTAAAGTAAATGCCTGAGAGGATCCCAACTGATAATTTCACCGTACCTTTGTCCTCTGTAATGTATTAATATAGTAAGATGCAGACACTCAGCATTGTTCTGAATCTCTCCTTAAACAAGTCTGGCTATTTTTTTATGATGTAGTACAACTCAGAGTCTTGTGCAAATGCATGTGGGGCATCTTGTTTTCCTCTCAGAGACAACCCACTTTCCAGTTTTGTTACTACATGCTTAAGAGCATGAACAATTTGAAGCAGAACGTCTGGAGGCCTAGAGATCATCAAGGAAATATACCAGCTGGGACATCTCTGGTTTGGGGCAGGGGAATAATTAGGAGCATTTCCAGGGGAAGACCTGCCCAAAGGAACACGTGGGGTTGGCACAAAACCTAAGAGATCATGCAGAAGATATTTCCAGTGTAAATAATTTTCCATAGTGTCTGACAAGTAAGGGTGTGTGCGTCTGTGCATGTGTGCATGTGCAATAGCCAAGCCTCTTTGAATCCACATATAAAAGTCAATCCAATTAGTAGCTGGATTTTACTTCAGCAATGGAAATGGCCATTTCTTGAAGGCAGAAAACTAGCTGAGGTCAGCACCAGGCAAGTTGCACAGCATGTACTATCTCTTTGCTCATCCTCTTTGCCTCACAGAACGTCTGCCTGAGGTAGCATCTTTAGGCTGAAGTCACACACTGCGGGAAACATGTGTTTTCTTCTATTTCATTTTCCTTTCAGGCATGCTCTTTTTGGCAGTGGGAAACAAAGAAAATGTACAGGGGGGGGTATAATATCCACAGCAAAATTCAAAGACATGCTCTTGTGTATGTATTAAGTCTGTGAACTGCCTTTCAGAGGGGTTGCCTCAAAGGGCAGTAGAAAATATATTAAATAAATTATTTTAAGGGAATTAGAACTTTGAAAATGGCATGTCCTGTTTACTTCCTTACACATCATAATAAGCAGAGATACAGTTCAGGAGAATATTCAGAAATACTATGAAACACTGGGAGTAGATGGGTGGGAATGAATTTCCTTCATTTACTTTCTCTCAGAGATGCTTTTGGAAATAGTACTCTACATCAAAGTTTGGAGTTAGAAAACAGTTTTCAAACACAGAAAGCTCTTCCACAGTTTTACTTCTGAGGCTCACATCAGCAACTCACATGTTGTTTCTTGTCCTGTAAGGGGATCGCTTGCCTCTTCTCCAAACATTGCATAAACGGTGACCGTATATTCTGTATTGGGAAGCAGACCTTGCAGTTCAATGTCTGTTGAGCTTTCTCCAATTTTCATCTATGACCAAGAGAAAGTAGCAGTTCACAAATTAAAGGTCCCGTATGTTCAAAATGTGTCTCTGCCAGATGATCCCACAGCCTCTCCCTCTTCCCACCCAACTTTCATCTTGAAAAGACTCAAACCAGAGCCCAAAAGGTTGCCATCTTTTGTAATTGTCCTTGCTTCAATATACTGAAGCAGGCTAGAAAGCAGGAATTTTTGTCCATCCTATTCTTTTATCCTTATCTTCAGTGAATTTTTCATAGCTATCTTTGGGGGCACAGTCAAAATACAGGGGAGATACAGGTCCGAAAAGGGTGGAAAAATGGTACACAAAAGCAGCAATCTAATGCAATGCAATCCTAGGCATGTCTACTCAGAAGTAAATCCCGATGCAGTAGGCCTTACACCCCAATAAATAGATACAGGATACAAGTTTTAAATAGAAACAGAAGACAGAAACAGAAGACAGTATCATTAGGCAAATGTCTGGTCTTTATTGTTTGGTGAGTGATCCGTTCAGGAAGCAACGGGCTTGAGCTGGCATAGAGGAACATATGAAAGACACATTACAAATATTCCTGTTATGAGGACTACACACCACATGAGGTGAGAGAAGGAAGAGCATACATAGGTACAAAAAGCCTCATGTTTTCTCTTGTCACTCTTGTTATTGTTTCAACAATGAAGAAAACACATCTGAAAATGGCAGCAGAAAAAAAAGAGGCATACCTAGAAGGTAGGCAACAGTGGTGACTAGTGTATTAAAATTATTTTGATGAGGTAAAATTCAGTTCTTTCTGATGCAATGTAAAAATTAAAGTCTTCTGTCTCTTTTTGTCCCTTTGAGCCCCTTCACCAGGCACAGTGGTAATAATAATGACTAATTTACTTGTGGAAAAAATCTGTCTGAAGTATGAGGTCCTCAGGTTTGCTGACTTACAGCATGGGGTATGCGCCCGTGGCTATAAATCTTGCAAAGAACAAAACACAAGTTTATGCAAGTGCTCGATAGCTTCCCTACACCCCTTTCTACAATTCGACATGTCTTTGCACGCTGTTAAGTCTTCTTACTTGAGTGGGTGAGTATAAGTGTAATTTTGCATGTAGAAATTGAGGCGGGTGGCAGAGATTAGGTTCTTTTCTAGCCCAAACTTTACACTGTTTAAATGGGTGTAGGCGGGTGGGTGTGATGTGCATGACTGCTTAGACATAACTTTTGTTGTTGTTTAGTCGTTAAGTCATGTCCGACTCTTCGTGACCCCATGGACCAGAGCACGCCAGGCCCTCCTGTCTTCCACTGCCTCCCGGACTTTAGCTATGTTTATTAACAACCACGTACAAAATGTGGCCCACCACGTCAAATGTAGCCCACCACCTATTGCTAGCTTCCCACTACAAGTTTAGTAAATTTTCCATCTTTGTCACCTGATAAAGAAAAAAAAAGTTGCTACATCTAGAATATGCACAACACATAAGAAGTGGGTTGCATTCATCTTGCTGAACCACCAGTTCTGCGTGACTGATCTCCACAGGTTAATCCTTGTGCAGTCTCTTTCATTTTGACCTTTTAGTAACACAATGTTGTTTGTTTGTTTAACACAATATTATTTATTTTTAGGGAGAAAAAAACAATCAATGCATGGCATTCTGCCAAGGTAAAATTGGGGAGGCATAAAGTTCTTCCTGAGAAGAAAGGCACTTTTCCAACCCCTTCTTCTACTGCTTTGTGCCAAAGTAGCACCCAGTTCACCAAGATTTGCATTCAAACCTCTTTTCAAAAATCAAATTTTCTTTAAGAAAGCAGCTTTGCTTTAAGAAGTCTGCAACGGATATATTGTAGAAGTTTACTTCTCTATGGGAACCATTTCTGTTTTGCTTGGCTTGGCTTGGCTGTGCTGTCATCTTGAAATCTTCAGTCAAATGTTGGGATATAAATGCAATAAATGAGCAGATCCTCAAATATCCTTTTCTCTGCTATCCTCCAAGGTTTCCTGGATTCAGAGTATCATCTGAACCGTTAAGATTTAATGTCTTTAATAAATAATATTTAGAATTGAAAAGTAACCGTGATTCATTACACTAAACAAAAACTGGTGGTGCTGTCAGCGATAATGCTTTTAGTTTCTTCCCGGTGATCACACATACACCAGAAATGGACCAAAAGAGAGTGATCTTGCCTGCAACAAAAAAAGAAGTTCCCGGCAGGGAATGGAAGGTATGGGTAGGACCATTCGGGAGGCAGGCTGGTCTACTCCAGCAAATACATTTTCTGATTGCCCTCTTTAAGAGCAAACCAGCCCATCCTTGCAGTGGACCAAACAGCAGACTGAATACTTGTCTAGCTAGCCTCTCTGTAGAGCTTCTCAGTAAAGTGTTAGAAATAATGCCATTAGCCATGACAATTTACTCTAGAGCAGTGGTGGCGAACCTTTTTGGGCTCACGTGCCCAAACTGGGGGGAAAAAACCAGCAGGCGGCGTGCTGCGGTGGCGGAACCAGAAGTGGCAGCAGAAGGGGGAATCCCGGCACGGAGGTGCCTCGAGACCCCACTCTGGATCCGCTGCCAGCACCAGCTGCTCCGGATCCGCTTGCCGAAGTACCAGCACCGCGGCTGCAGCTACCTTCTCAGGTTTGGCTGCACGGGGGGGGGGGGGGGGGGAGAGTAGCAGCGATCCGGCAACTTATGGCTCACGTGCCGGCAGAAAGGTCTCCGCGTCCCAGCTGTGGCACGCGTGCCATAGGTTCACCATCGCTGCTCTAGAGCATAAAGATAGTTTGCTTGGAAAACAACATTCTTTGTTTGATTTGAAGTGGCTCACTAGAGCCATTTCGGGATATGGGCTAATTAAACAATTCCTCAGCTCATCGGCGATTTTTTAAAACCTCCATTAGAGCAGCAAAAATGCACGGCGTTGATTATATTTAAAACCATTTTTTTTTCTTTCCCTTGTTTTAAAGGGCCATTTGAGGAAACTGCCCATAGCCGAATCTACCACCATGGCAGCTCCTCAACTGACCCTTTAAGACAAGGAAAGGAAGTGTATTTGTGTACTAGGTATGTGTATTAGCCTGTGTCAGGCTCTCCACTGGACCTTTAAGTGTTACCTAATGCACTCCTCTTAAAGATCACTCATAATACACACATATATGAACTTTTAAAAGATGGAACAAATAGGGTCACTTAAGGTTTGTATGCCATTTGGAGGACTACACTGGACCTCTTAGCAACCCTATTTAATGCCCTCAGCCAGCTCCAACCCAGCCATGTGGACAAGCCCAGAAATTATTTGCAAGCATACCAGCAACCAGTAGATCCAGTGCAAATTAGCGTCAAGCACAATCTACCTCCAAACCCAACCTGAGTTTAGATGAACTTAAAAAAAAAAAAAGCACATGGCTCTATGGGAAGTGAATCTTAGCAGCAGAAGTAGCCAATCTCAGCTTATTCTCAAAAACCCTCCACAAGCAATCATTTCAGGTTTCTGGCAAACTTTCATCAGCATGCTAGGTGAGGAATACAAGAGAAAAGGGGAAGGAGGGAGGGAGAGAAAAAGAGGGTGCTAGGAAGCAAAACAACAGAATTGTCTAGACAGGCGTGGCATGTTGGCTTCAGCCCCGCCCACTGCCAGCAACCAAACCCCAACATATCACCAAGGGAATATGGCCCTTGGCAGAAGAAAAAGTTCCCCTGCTTTTCAGAAATAGAAGCTTGTACTTCAAAGCAAGGATTTATCATGATCTTTTTTTCTACAAATATTCATAGCAACCCTATTAGCTCATGACAAGGCTCCTCACCTCCTTTTCATCTGCTGCTAGCCCATCAGTGAGAGGCGCATAAAGAATCATATATCCAGTTGCACCTGGTACTCCACTCCACTTTGCTTTCATACTGTTGTGCGACACATCGTACAAATCCAGATCCGATGCCATTGGCAAGGCAACTGTAGGAGGGACAGCAAGAGATAAGTATTTATTAATTACATTTTTATCCCACCTTTCCAATTAAAAAATATACAATCCCCAGCAGGCTAACAAACATCACTAAAACAAATTAAGCAATTACAGTTATCCCAATGATCGACAATCATCTTAACAGTTTTAAAAGCCAAATAAAAAGATGTATCTTTTGCAACGGGACACTTCCAAAAAGGAAGGAGAATGACAACTGATAGCATGTGAATGAGGAGCCTGTTTCACAATCTAGGAGCAAGATCTGGATGCCCATCAAGTAGTCTTTCGTAAGTGACAGGATTCTCAAGCGGGCTTCTCCTTAAAATCACAGTACCCAGACAAGTTTATAATGAGGCAGATGAACCCCTAGATAACCAGACTTTGATGATTTATTTGAGAAAAGCAGTTGGAAACTTCCTATAAAGTTTAGTGTCTTATTGTAAACTCAGTGATCTGGGGTTGGGGAGGACTTGACAACACGTGCTGTTTGATCTCTATTACTAGCTAAAACTCTTGCTAACTATTAAGTCAATGTCTGGAAGATTCATAAGGTGCAGAAAGGATTATTCGTGTGCTTCTATTCATCATTTTGTAGGGAAAGGAGAGACCAACATTTCCTGTGTTACTACATTGATTTATTAGAGATACATAATCTGTTCAACCTCTGTGGTTTTATAGTTTCTAATGGAAACATTTCATATGCAAAGCAATAATGCATACAAATATTAAACATACAGCTGCCCCAATGTTGTAGGGTGCATGGATCTTCAAATGCACCGTGTCCACAAGGATTCACTTGCCAAGGAACTCCATGTCCACCACAGAACACAAAAGATTCTGAGACATGATCTAGGGTTGTGTTTTACTTACATGGAGGTATTGACTGAGCCTGCTGGGTCTCTTCCTCCTCCTACATACAGGAACTAATCCTCAGAACAGTGGTCCCCGACTTCAGGTAGCCAGATGTAGTTGGAGTATGACTCCAGGATCCCTAGCCATTAACAATGCTGTCTATGAATAAAGAGAACGGAGGTCCAGCAGTATCTGAGGGCCCAAGGTTGGGAATTACCTTGGGCATCCAGCTCTCCCTTTCCATTTGTTCTGGACCTCTCATTGCACAGAATAATTTATATAGGAGGCTGCACAGAGGTACAATGCCTGAAATCCTGTTGTTCTGCATAAAAAAGTGTTCATTCAGTCTGTTCCTGGCTGGCAAAGAAAGAGTTGCCACCACAATTCAGGGGTGGGTGTGCGCAAACTGGGTTGGTGCATGTTTGCGAATCCTAGCGGGGACTCTTTAATTGCCAGCTAAGAATGGACTGAATGTTACACATGTTATGCAAAGCAACAGGATTTCAGCCAATATTGCAAAGAGAGATCTAGACAGGCAAAGAGAATTGAAAGGTCACTTTGTAGAAGCAATATGGTTTGTGATCCTTGCTGATTTCCAAAACAACCCTCTGAGACAGAAGGTAATTATTCCCAGAGCACTGAATAACCAAGCAACAGATACTGTTGTTTTCTGTAATCAGGTGTGTTTTTTTAATATACTGTGGATGAAACCAAGTTATATTTCAAATATAACACAGCAAATAAGAATAAAATTATTTTATCAGTATAAAAAGTAACGTTTTCCACTCAGTTTGAAAAGTTACATTTCACTGGCATTTGAAAGCTTTTTCAGGGGCATGTTGAAGAAATTCTTGAAATTGAATGCCTTTCTCTGATCAATTCTAAGCATTGTCCCCCATGAAAGAAATAAAAAATTATTAAGCAGTGCAGTAAGTAACATCACCAAGGGGACTTTTTCAGTACCAGTAACAACCATAATGATAATGAGTAACAAGTACAAATTACAAGTAACTTTAACAAGTAACTCTCCAAGCTCTGATTACTTCCATTCTACAAAGTGGGGAACTAAGATCTACTCTTTCTTTTTCTCTTCTGCCTTTGTCCCATCACCTCTATAATATAGACACAGGCTTCTGGAGTTCAACTCCCAGAAACTTTACAATGAAGCTACTACACTGGCACCATCACCTTATGTCTAGAGCTGGACAGCTGGAGAAACTTTGGTCCTTCAGATGTTTTCGGCTACAACACCCAAAGTCCCTTAATAGTGTTGCTCATACTGGTCAGGTCCCCTGGGAGTTGAAAGTCCACAGCATCTGGAGGTCCAAAGGTTATCTCATTCTTGTGCTAAGTTGCTGCAAAACGAAAATCAGAAGCATCCAACTACTGAGTGTGACACTGGTGTGCATGGCAAGTCATGACTGTGTGGGTACCCAGTTCCCTCCCACTTCTTCATGCTACCCTGAGTAAGTAAAGTCCATTCAATGTGAGTTATTTGACTGCAGAAAGAGAAGTCACAGCCTACAATCTTCTCTTTGGGTATT
This sequence comes from Intellagama lesueurii, assembly GCA_037013535.1. Lineage (NCBI taxonomy): Eukaryota > Metazoa > Chordata > Lepidosauria > Squamata > Agamidae > Intellagama > Intellagama lesueurii. Next base: position 16,299,418 of record JBAJHW010000004.1, read on the forward strand.
CTGGAAGCAAAGGGTCATGTACACAGGAGGGATTGCACGGCTCACCTTTAAGTATTGATGGCCGCTATTCTCTGAGCCCTTACAAAAAAGCACTTATAATTGTCGTCTTCCATGTCTCAGACACTGATGGGCATTAATGTAGTTATCTCAGCTGCCGAATGCCACGCTCAGTGAAAACTGGGTTTATTGTACTGTGTGCACCAATGGCTTGTTTTTTGTGTTCACAGATGCTTTTTCATCTGTCATAATCTCCCAAGCACAGTCAAAATATGTAAACTATAATTTTTCCACATACTCCTGCTGACAGCATTACATTTTTTTTAACCTTGAAATGTTACTTAGAGTGATTAATATTTACCATTTCAGAGTATTACCTTATGACATTCTAGCAAAGATTTGTCAAAAACACCACTTGGAAATATTCTGCCTTAGGCAGAGGTGCAGTGAATTGTCAAAAAAAAAAAAAAAAAAAGGCATAGGACTGGGCTTAGTCAGAACTTGAATGAGTGACTTCAAAAGAGCACCAGGTGCTATGGGAAATGATGTTACTGGGTCAGAATGTGGCTCTATTATCATGGAATTAGTCATTAACCAGTTCCTGACCACAAGTATCATATACATGTCTGGAATACAGGTAGAGAGACAGACAGAGACAGAGAGAGATTTCTTGTTATGGTGCAATCATAATCCAAGTTTACTCAGAAATAAATCCTCTACAGTTCAATAGAGCTCTCTCTCAAGTAAACACCAATACAGAACTTCAACAACAGAGGTGCAAAAGCTTTAGCCAGGAGACTGCATGGCCCCCTCTCTCTTCCCCACTCAGCTAGGCTTCAGGGATGTAGCCAGCCAACCATTCCTTAGCTTTTGAGATCACTATTTTCCCATTTTTCATTTTGGCATAGAAATTTTATCTCTGTGTGGACTCTGGGAAATAGAGAGGCTTTCCCCTTCACCCACACAGTCTCTGTGCACTGAGATTTAAGTGGTGGTGGTGGGGGGAGACTGCTGATTTGTATGAATGGGATGTACAGGAAGGAGGGTGTGTTCTATTTGTCTGTCCACATGTACAAGCATGCATGCACATGTACCCCCCACACCCATAAATCTTTCTAAATGAAGTATGATTCAAATTTTAATGCAGGTAAAGGAGGACAAAGCTCCTCCACTGTTCAAAGTTCTTTCAAAAGGGCAGCTCTGGAAGTTATGCCAAGAACTTTGGATGACAGAGTGTGAGTGTCTGTAGCTGAGTAGATTAGGCCTCCTTCAGTCTCGAGAGACTATGGTAACATGCTCTGAATAGAGGCCTTGGAACAGCATCTAGTGTGGCTGAGAAGGCCAATTCGAGAGTGACAATCCCTTCCACACTGAAGACAAATACAATCTGTCCCCTGTCCAGCTCCCTGATTTGGCTGGTTTCGGGACTGCCTCTTTGCCTCGGCCTGCTGGACAAGGGTCTCTTCAAAATGGGAGAGGTCATGAGGCACCGCCTGCCTCCAGGCTGAACACTCAGATGTCAAGGTTTCCCATCTGTTGAGGTCCATTCCTAAGGCCTTCAGATCCCGCTTGCAGATACCCTTGTATCGCAGCTGTGGTCTCCCTCTGGGGTGCTTTCCCTGCACTAATTCTCCATACAGGAGATCTTTTGGAATCCGACCATCAGCCATTCTCATGACATGCCTGAGTCAATAGCTGAGTAACTACGTATAATACTGAAATCTGGCCACGGAGGTTTGTGGCAAATTAAATCCTGTTCTAATGTTTGGCTCTAGAAATAATCTGTGTCTGCCAGGGTTGTGCAGGAATTTATCATACACATTTTTAAACCCACACATTTCTAACTCTTCTGGTTTTGAGGATCCACTTGACACTTCTGTGGAAATCCCATAAGCCTAAAAGATAACTGCACAGGTTGCCTAGTTATTATTTCTTAGAGAATATTGGAACAAGCCATGATAAGAAACTACAATTTCATCTTCGCCTATTCCAACAAATCACATTTAATAACATATAATTTGGCCTAGATAAGACACACCCATGAACTGTAGTTAGTTTAAACAGGGACACTTGAGCTTCTTGTCTCCTTTTTGCAGCCATATGAGAGGAAGAAAGGGCTCAAGGAGGCTCATTCCCATAATCCTATACTATTGTTGTTTCTTCAAACCAGGCCTCTCCTTGTAGAAGCAATAGAAACATGGAGATGAATGTGAATTTATGAGGCTGATTGTCACTTGATATCTTGGAGGCTCAAATCATGATTTGGGTTCTGTATTATGGTTAATACAAACCACAGACTAGCATGATTGAGCCCAAAATGATTACAAAAGTTACTGAAAGCATAAACATTTGTTTCCTTCCTCTAATTTATGTTGGCTGTAAAATTCTGCTTCTCATGTAGAAAAATTTGGATAATCTCAGGATAAAGTATGGGCATATGCATATATGCATATATTTTATTTTAAGCACAGAGTGCATGGGTAAAGGTAAAGGTTCCCCTTGACAATTGTCCAGTCATGTCCAACTCTAGGGGGTGGTGCTCATCCCCGTTTCCAAGCCATGGAGCCAGCGTTTGTCCGTAGACAGTTTCCGTGGTCACGTGGCCAGCGCGACTAGACTAGCCGTTACCTTCCCACCGTGGTGGTACCTATTTATCTATTCGCATTTTTACATGCTTTCGAACTGCTAGGTTGGCAGGACCTAGTATATATACAGCCCTGGAACTAAGTAGTGTTGAAACTATGACTTCTTCTCTTACACTGATCAACACTCAGTTACCACAAGAGAAGGGGGATTGTTTTACGCCTTTACTTGGCATGTTGTTGTTACATGCTGTCAAATAGAAATTGACTTATAGCAACCTTAACACGGTTTTCAAGGTAAATGAAATATTTAAGGAGTAGTTTTACCAGTTCCACTCCTCTTGTGAGTCTCCATAGCCAAGTGTGGATTCAAACCCTGTTCTCCAGAGTCCTAGTCCATCACTCTATCCACTAAACCACACTGGGAACTCACTGGCAGAGTCTTTTGAGGACTAAACTGAGGAAGAAGCAAGATGAAAAGCATCCTTCATCTCAAGCTGTCCCATAACTCAGCAACATTAATCAAAACTGCTAATTACTTGGCCCGTAGGTAAGAATATGTCAGAAAGAAACCTCTTGAAATTATCTGTGGCATCCACAACGGTATGTTGCTCAAAAACTAAAAGAAAGATTCAGTGCAAGCTGTTTAGAATGTAAAACACACACACATGCTCATCCACACACTTCAAGCAACACTATCCTATATCAGCACTAGTTAATTATATCTTCTCAGATGCTAGCTGACATTTGGCGCCAGGTAGCATTACAAGCCCAGTCCTCCTTCCATCACGGCCTTATTCAGATACAACCAAAATCAGCAGCAGAGAGTGAGGAGTGAAAACTCTTATCAGGAAGTTTGCTGGTCTTTATCTCTTGTACTAACTCACTCAGGAATTGTTGGCAGGCCCCAGCAAGGTGGAAGCAAGAGAAAAGTCAACCCTAAAGGCAATGGGGCATTTTCTTGGTGTGTGAATGTACACCAACACTGTAGTCCTGTGTGCATTTGCTTGGGAATAAGCTGTGCTGAATTCAGTCGATCTTGCATCGAAATAAACACGCATGAACTGTTGAAGTTGAAACTATCTATTGTTAATACAGATCAGAAAACAGAGGGGAGGCCTTTGTAATGCAAATAAGCATGCTGGTCAATGTAGGTTTAAAGTTTTTGTTACAAACCAACAAAAACAAAAACCACTTTACGGCTTATGCACGTCGATGTTTTACTCACAGCTTGGTTTTGAGAAAATGGTATCCACACATGTTTAACTTCTTTTCACCAAGGAGCATTTGAATGAAACAGTCTTAACATAAGAAATTCTGTGTTTTTCATGTCAGGGAGAAAATAAAAGCTCAAACATGGCAAATCTTCCTGATGTGGAAGCTACTCAATTATTGAGAATTTATTTTATAAGAATACTTTTGGTCATATCCAGACTTCATTTGCTAATAAGTAAAACATCTGACATACAAGCATTGTCTCATACGTATTTTCCCTTATAATAAAGGTTTCAAGTGAAGACACAACTACATGTTCAGATTTCTATCTCAACACATTGTTAAAGACGTGTACAAAGGAAGTAACTCCACAGAAAATTTTATGTAAAGAAAATGAAAGGAAGCAGGTAAGTTCTGTCTCTGTAGTATGATTGTCCATTCACATTTACAATCTGCACTGTCTCCTTAGAAAGCATCTCTGGATGTCCTTGTGACGGACAGTCCAAATATCACGCCTGTCCATCACATTAGAACCCTGATGTGGGAGCGAATGACAGAACAGGAGGGCGTAACCAAGGGAGAGAAGAGAAAAAAAAGGAGGACAGTTGGAATCAGTTAGGGTGGACAGATATATGAAGAGTTAGAGAGTTAGAGAGAAGAAGGAGTGAGAGAGAGAGAGAGAGATAGTCAGAGATAGAGAGAGAATTATTACAAATAAATATACACTGGTTGAATGGAACATAAGTAAACAAGAAGTGATTTAATGTAGAACATAAAATATGATATTTCAGTGATTGTGATCTAATGAAAATAAACAAAGACCATCTGTGATTCTGAATTACCCTTTCATACCCTTTAATAAATCTAATTCTGTTATTGACAGCTAGTGTGAAAGTAAAGTTCTTTACTGTGTGGATAAAAGAAATCCACTGGTGGCAGTGAGAGAGAAGGAAGGAACGTCGCCAGCGTGGACCTGGGTTGAGGGAAACAAACAGGGACACGGGGTGTACGTCACAGTCCTAATTTCCATTGAGCCATGATACAAAGGGAGGTGGGGCTTAAGCGTCCACCTCAATAACAAACTCTATGGCTACTAGCTATACGGAAAAGATGTGCTTATTTCCAGAAAAGCTAGTAGGAACACACAAGGTGGAGGGTTTTCGTGGGTTAAGCTTCCCTCCGAGCACGCCATCTCCATAACAGCCAATCCACATGTCTGCTTTTAAATGTTCGAAATCCCTGACCTGCCTCCTAATGGATCATATAGCACCAGGTGGGCACTGCTGGGACACTCATAGAAGATAGGAAGCGGCCTTACACTCAGTCACACTACTGGTCCATGTAGCCAGTACTACCAACACTGACTGGTAGCAGCTTTATAAGGTCCCAATTACCTCAAGAGGTGGCGAGTGCTCCAGCACTGGAGGCATTGAAGATAAATTTAGACAACCCCCTGGCAGATATCCTTTGATTTGTATTCCTGCACTGAGCAGGGGGTTCGACTCTATCACCTCATAGGCCCCTTCCAACTTCATTATTCTATGATTCCAAGCAGGATTCTTTCCTAGTCCTGCCTGGGTATGTATGGGATTCCCTGGTGATATCCCATCTAAGAACTAACAGGGCTTGACCATGTATTCAAAATGGTATGTTAGTAAATAACATGGCCGGCAGTAACCCAAACATACAGTACATGGAAAGTATCCAGCTTTTGAACCTTGCATGAGCTCAGATATAAGTTACAACCTGGACTTATTAGATTTAAGCAGCACAAAGCAACCCAGCTAAAGTGATACCTGTTCTGTTCTTTGACTTACGTGTAGTTTCAGTGCCCCGGAGGCCTTCACTGGCAGAACTAACATATATGGCAAATACAGCTATTTGGTATTCAGTAATAGACATCAGGTTTTTCAATACAGCTGTTGAAACACTGCCATCCACCACCACCTGCATGACAGGAGAAACTGAATTAAGCAAGTTTTTAAAATGTGTATGAAGCAGGTCTTTTCCAGTTGGAAGCAAGCCTTGACTTAGTTCCAAAGCAGGGAGAAATGAAGAGCATTTCTTAAAGACCTACACTGGGAGTTAGTAAGCAGGCACTTGGTATGCCCACCTTTCCCCATAAAGCGGCCCAGGGCAGGCCCCAATGAGTGGTATCTCTTTGAGAGATGGTTAAGTGAAACTGGGAGTTCTTTATTCATTGGATTTAAACAACTATCTAGCTCAGAGTGGCTTCCAAATTGTATTTAAAAAACAAACAAACTAAAATAATCACAAGGATATAGTTATAGCAGCCTTTTCTGACTTGGTGATACCACCTAGGTTCCAGGCATTTTCTCCATCCTCCAGGTAATACTTTTCTCAAGGGAGACAGACAGAAAGCAAAAGAGGATTCAGCTGACAGATACAACACCTATAATATACAAGGTGTACTGCTGAGTACAATAAATTAGTTAAGTAAATAATGAATCACTGCCCCATAGAGATTACAATCTAAATTTCAGTGCAGAGGACAAAAAGCAGGATGGGAAGAAAGAGCCAAGGAATCCTGTAATTTAATTATCTGATAGGCTTACTTTCTGTAGGAGATGAAGACAGCTTTCCCCAACCTGGTGCTCTTCAGATATGATACGCTATAAACAATAATCATTATTGTCTGGGGATCATGGGTGTGGTAGCCCAACTTTTTTTCAGAGTAATAGATTTGGGAAAGCTAGTAAGTCAATACAGATAAATTAGATTCACTTGTGGACTTCCCATAAACATCTGGTTGGCCACAATATGCCTAGTTATAAACATGGGCGCTTGGTCAGATTCATCAATGTTTTTATGATCTTAACCATTTCCAAATGATGAATTCTGTCTTTCTCCCTTTATCAAACATTTTCAGAATGTTAAACATGTGGACATGTGTTTCTCTATTACCTCTTCTGGCTGCCCTCCTCTGGTGGGATAGTAGACAACTCTGTATTTTTCCACTTTGCCTGGAGCATGAGTCCAACTCACACGAAATCCTCTGGCTGTCACATCAGATGTGACCAAATCTGTAGGAGCCCCAAGTGTGGCTACCACTGCTCCTATTATTTAGACAATAAAAACTAATCATTTCTGCCATCCAAAGTGATGAGTCTTCTCATCCTGTCATAATCTCTTCCACAATTTGAAACCATTTCCCCTCAATAGTATCCAAACAAAGAAAACCAGAGTGCCATTTCCAGCCTCCTAGTTACCTCTGAGTTCCTTCTCTTGTTCTTCAACTCTTGAGCACACTGTCTTTGTCAGTCCTTCCACTATAGAGTTCATGAAGCTGAAGTCAGCCACATTGTAGACATGAGTGCTGTCTGGTTCAGAGGCAATCTCTTTCAGTTCGTTTTCATCCGCATTCTTTACACCTGGCATTGGAAGAAACAGCAAAGACGGTCAATGAGAGTTTTGACATTAATTTGTGGACAGAGCTTGGTAAAGTTACTTTTTAAAATGATAGCTCCCAGAATCCTCCAGCCTGCATGGATAGAAGAGATTCTGAGAACTATAAGGAAAACAACTACTACTTCTATTCCTCTTCCTGCTGATTTTATTATTATACTTCTTATTTCTCAGCATTGGTGGTGTTTTAGGGTTAACCCAAAAATTTTGGAATTAAGTCCTAAAAATCTGCAGATGAGATAATGTGTTTGCAAAATCACTGGTTTTTGGATTTCAGGAAGCATGCTAGCAACTATTGGCAATTGTTTTAAATAGGTAACCAAAGGTTTTGGAATGACAATTAGTATGGGGAGGAGGATGAACTGATTTTGTTTTTACTAATTTCTTGCCTCAAAGTTTAATATTTTGCAAATTTTGTACTTTCTGTACTTCTGAGGTTGCTTGTTGATGGAACTTCAACTTTTGTAAAGTAGGTTTTTCTTTGTTGTTTATCCATAAGTATAATTACTGGTTTATCAAAATCAGCTGTTTTATAATCATTATCATCATCTTAGAACTGCAGAACTGGAAGGGACCCTATGGATCATGGAGTCCAGCCCCTGACAAGGAGGCCCAGTGGGGAATCGAACTCGCAGCCTCTGACTCTGCAACCAGATACCTAACCATTGCGCTATTTAGCAGTAACTTGCTTAGTCCCAGTACAGTATCCAACTATGATATGATATGAGTTGTTTCTTTGGATTTGTGACAGGCCTTATATATATCACTTATACTTTGCTTCATAATGATATTCTGATAGTATCTAGTGCAAATAACTTGGTCTTGGATTGCACATGTGAATCCCTCAGTTTCAGCTTGAAAGATGGCTTAACTTAAACTATAGATATGATTGTTGCTTATTGACATTATCATCCAAGAGGTCATCAGCATGTATTCAAGTAATCGTTTCTCAAACTGTGCATCTCTATATTGTGGGTCTTTCGTTGATTCTCACTTGCAAGTTGTAATACTGTTATTATGGTGACAGCAGCCACGAAATTAAAAGACGCCTGCTTCTTGGGAGGAAAGCGATGACAAACCTAGGCAGCATCTTAAAAAGCAGAGACATCACCTTGCCAACAAAGGTCCGCATAGTCAAAGCTATGGATTTTCCAGTAGCAATGTATGGAAGTGAGAGCTGGACCATAAAGAAGGCTTGATGCTTTTGAAGAATTGATGCTTTTGAATTGTGGTGCTGGAGGAGGCTCTTGAGAGTCCCCTGGACTGCAAGGAGAACAAACCTATCCATTTTGAAGGAAATCAACCCTGAGTGCTCACTGGAAGGACAGATCCTGAAGCTGAGGCTCCAATACTTTGGCCATCTCATGAGAAGAGAAGACTCCCTGGAAAAGACCCTGATGTTGGGAAAGTGTGAAGGAAAGAGGAGAAGGGAACGACAGAGGAATAGAGATGGATGGACAGTGTCATTGAAGCGACCAACATGAATTTGACCCAACTCCGGGAGGCAGTGGAAGACAGGAGGGCCTGGTGTGCTCTGGTCCATGGGGTCACGAAGAGTCGGACATGACTTAACGACTAAACAACAAATACTGTTATAGTTTTCTACTACCATCTCATGAAGTCAGACCATGCTGCCACAGAAACAGTTTTGAAGTTTGACTATTTATTATTATTATTAATAGCAGTAGCAGTAATCTTTATCTTCATCACCATCATTATCTTTATCATTATTAGTGTTTCCACCCTTTATCCTTGGGATTCCAAGCCCTCAACAGTAAATACATTCCTCTCCAATTTCAGTGAAAGTATTACATCAGCTTTAAAGTGGTTGCTCATAAAGAGAAGCCACTAAGACATCTCATCTTCAGAATGAGTAGAAATAAGCTTCATCAGAAGATGGTGGGCTCTCCTTTCCCAGGAGCCCTTAAGAAGAGGCAGAACTACTATCTGCCAGGTTGGATTCTGCATTTTTTTAGCTCTTGCACTGAGCAGGGGATCTGGCTTCCTATCTATGGAGTTATGACAAAAACACATACCAATAGCAAATAACTCAATGCCAGCATCTCTCAGGTTTTTTGCTGGTGGGATGACATCATCTTGGGATTTCCCATCTGTGATCAATATGCCAATTTTGGGGACTCCCGGTCTTGCGCCTGCCTCAGGTTTAAAGTTGTTTTCCAAAATAAAAGTTAAGGCAAGGCCTGTAAAGAAAAATACAAAATACACAACAATAGACCAACAGGATTTATTCCTTCTGCCTAGAACAGGTCTCTTTTAGGCTCATCATACATCCTAGAATGGTTGGCTGATGGTTCTTCAACAGGAGCTAATGGGTACGAGATCTTTGGGGACCTCTGTGTGTGTGTTTGAAGGAGAATAAGATATTAATTAGAGCCTAAGGAATTGACACACAGTTAAGAGATTGTACGTGCTTGTGTGTGCATGTTCAACAATGTGTCAGAATGATGTAATTTGATTGGAACCTGAAAATATCTTGTGGTTACTGGGCCCCTCTTTGGGAATCTAAGGTAGGGTAGGAGATCAGTTTTGTGTGTGTGTGTGTGTGTGTGGGGGATGTCCTCTTTGCCTTCACTGTAACATAAGAGTTCAACTGGAGAAATCCACATTCAAATCCTTGCTCAAGAGAGTGTAATGAATGACTTTTGGTCAGCCTGAGGCATGTTTTTATAATGCAGCCCTACAGAAGGCTATTACTCAATGTGTTATGTACAGCTTCTAGCAGAATGCTGCTGGATACAATAAACAATATAGTAACTCAAGCATGACTGACTTTATTTTAAAATGCGCCCCAGTACTGAAATAATATAATCCATTTACAATGAATCTGCCTAATAATGTTACCAGAATAGTGATGTGTGCGATTTTTCCCTACCCTCTTCATTTCAGTGTGATCTTTTTCTATTGTTTTAAGCCTAATGACATCTTGCAGACGGATGTGGAATTTGGCAGAGAAACTCTACACATACTGAAGGCCACAGAAAAGGTTTACAAACCTAAGGAGGAAAGTATGAGAATAAAACATTGCATCTACAGCTTTGATGCAGAACATGAATAGGGCGACTGGCTGATTCTCTTCCATTAGGAAGCTACACACATTTTGAAGTGTGTGAGCCGCTCACAAACCAATACTGTACCTGTTAACGTGTTTCCACCCTTATAGGGTAAGTTGCGCACTGCATCTAAAACAGCATCTTTTGTGCTGTAGGCGTTCAAATGCCACTCTATCCGTGGGTCACCACTGTATTGCGCAAGGCCTAGGGAAAAATTATACATTGCATAAGGTTTATTTGTATTACTAGAAAACACCAACTTTATGACAGAGATGTGCATGTGGAGAGTGCTTATAAGGACAACAATTCTTGGATGTTGCTTTTGTATGTATAAAATACCTCTGTAAACTCAAAGGCACATTTTGCCTTTTTATGGGATTACTGTCAATGTGGGCTGGGCCCTGTGTCTGTTCTTTGCTGCTCAGAAGCAGGGTACAACAGGGTTTGGATTGCCAAGTTTTATTTAAGAAAAAGAAACCCTGGCCACTTCGATGAGTCTTTGGTGGATGGAATTGGCCGTGGTGGAATCAGAGCATGAGTCTGAAGAAATCTGAAACATTAAATGTTAATTCAGGACAGAATCTTGTGAATGGTGGGCAGAAGCTGGTAACAATCAGGGGCTTTCAAGCATCCCTTCATTACTGGAATCATGCCAAAAATCTCTTTATACCCTGTTTATGGGAGCCATATGGTATGTAGTTAGGATATTAGATTTGGACTTGGGAGAAAGGGGTTCTAATCTCAGCTCTCTGGACTGTACGCTCTTGGATTTGGGTACATGGGGGTGGAGGTACAATTTGTCTCTCCACCTCAAATAGTACTATGTCCTGAGCCAACCTCGTATATAAAGACCTAGAAAATCAAATCCATAATATAAAATTTTTTACGCCCCATCTTTTCAAATATTACCTATTCTTGTTTTTTCAGAACCCACGTTGAAGGCCGCAACGAGGTTCTCTAGGAAAAGACGCACAAGCCTAAAGTTGAATCTGCCAATACTCCAGGAACCATCAACCAGGATCACTATGTCTGCAATAGCTGGCGTTTTGCACCGGAATTGATTTTCTGTTAATAACAAAATGGCAATTGAAAGATTTTATTCCATTAAAATTTTGCACCATATGTTGCTTTTTCTCTTGGCTTTGAAAGGACAATACATTTTACAACATAAAAGTGTAGACTCTAAAGGGGGAAATTTGGAAATATCCACTGGATTCTCTAGAACCTGTTTGGGAAAAAAATAAAAATGCGTAATGCAGTTAGAATTTTCAGTAGGGACAACATTCTCAATAGGTTTACTGTAAGCAGCTGCTTCACAAGTATAAAAGGTAAGCAAAATAAATAAATAAATAAATAAAAAATAAAATAAGATGTTAATGACTAGCCACTTGTTTAGTGGCTGAACAGGTGTTTGGCACTTCTGAGCCCTGCCTCCTCTGGCAGGTGCCCACACAGAGGCAGTGACCCAGCTTCCCTGCCCTGCCACCTCCTGTTCTTGAGTGGGTGCCAGCCAGAGGAAGCAGGGCTCAGAAGCACTGAAAACCTGTTTGACCACTAAACGAACCAACACAAACCACCGAACCAGCAGTTTGTGCCCATCTCTAATGGTTATCTCAAGAGTCATGAAATCAGTATGGAAAGATTTCTATTATATAAAGGTGCCTGGAGAGATCTGAAAGGGCCAAGACACACACAAAGTGCAGATCTGAAAAGAACAGCACAGAAATAAAATGTGAAGGAAACATTCAGCACATGCACAACTGATAGAATGTAATGTAAGAAATAAACAGAGACATGTCAGCAACATCAGGTAAACAGTCCAATATAAATGAAGCCAAACATCAGTTAATGGGAGACAATAAATACCACCATATTTAACTTGCAAAATGCAACACTTGTGCCAAGACATTATTAATGTAACTGGTATTATTTTGAGAAACACTGAGAGCAATCTGATGTGCAGAAGGGTTTTGATAATGGGAAGGGATCGCCACAATTCTATCTCCACTTATCTGAATTTCTTTTTAAGCACTAGTGATGGATGACAACAATGCAAGCTCATAACAGGTAACATAACATCAGCACATAATATATGGGAAATGGTTTTGGTTACAGATTGTTAAAGTACAAAAGACATTAGCACATACAAGTACTGGCTCACAATCGTGCTCAGCCATGGTTAGCTGATGCAACAATCTTCTGGTGTGAAAATGGGCAACATGATCTCTTCTTTTCAATTTAGTGGATCCATGCTGTGATAAAAAAACTTGAGTTAATCAATAAGACAAGCACATAAATGTAAGCTTTAATTCCTTCTAATGGTAAATTTTCAATTAATTTCAATAGAACTCAGATTGACTGGAGCGAAGGCAATCTGCAAGGAAACATAAGCAGTTTTTCCGAAATGTCTTACTCTCTATTTGATGTGCTAATTTGGGGGGGGGGGGCAGTGTTTCTTCAGGATGATAAGTATTGAAAAGTGGCAGTCAATGACCATCTGCATTAGTGTGATACTCAGAATAAAACCAGGTCGGTTACTAAATTAATAGAACTGCTGAGTAGCTCAGTGGTTTAGGTCTCTAGCTACAAAGCCAGAGGTTGGGGGTTCGATTCCCCACTGTACCTCCTTTACAGGGGCTGGACTTGATGACCCTTCCAACTCTGCAATTCTAAGGTTATTATTATTATTTGTTACAGCAATTAATTGTGCCCCCCATGAACAACCAGCTTTTTATGAAATGTACCACAAAGATGGAGGGACGTGGTGGCACTGCGGGTTAAACCGCAGAAGTCTCTGTGCTGCAAGGTCAGAAGACCAGCAGTCGTAAGATCGAATCCAGCTCCTGCCAACCTAGCAGTTCGAAAGCATGTAAAAATGCGAGTAGATAAATAGGTACCACCACGGTGGGAAGGTAACGGCGTTCCATGTCTAGTCACGCTGGCCACGTGACCACGGAAACTGTCTTCAGACAAACGCTGGCTCTATGGCTTGGAAACAGGGATGAGCACCGCGCCCTAGAGTCGGACACGACTGGACTAAATGTCAAGGGGAACCTTTACCTACCACAAAGATGTACACTGATGTTTGTTTGACATCAGGTTTCCCTGATCCTTTAGTTCAAATGATAGTTTCAAGTAAGATCTGGGGGTCAAACCAGAATGATAAAGGACATGTGAATACTGTCAAGAGGTGCAAAGTGATTAACTGATATCTACAGAAGGATCAAGTTGGCACTAGTAGAGGGATGATGATTCTAATGGATTAGATGTGGTGAATCCCCTCCAGATTCTACTCTGAACTTTAAAGCAGCAATTCAAGACAATGCACCTATTCTGATGCTAGGGTTCACACCTTGGATAGCTCCTGCAGAGTTTGGACAAAACGTAGAATAGATTGGCTATTTCTATGACATCAGAGTCACCAGCATGCCCTGGCTGACCACCCAAGTTGAAGGAACTTTACAAGTGCAGCACCATGGTTGAAAATATAATCTCCCTTATAACTACTCATATAATCTCTCATACTAGACAAGAACTTGCAAAAGAAAATCTGCATCTGAATGTCCTTCAAATGAAACCCTTTCCCCAATAGCTAATTTTCTGTTTAGAAGAAATATATTTTCATTTGCTTTCTAGATGGTGGAGCTTCCTGTGAGCAATCCGAAATTACAAACTCAAACATAATTTTACTAGAACAGTGGGAGTTCTACTGGGGCCTGGAGTTAAGCTAATAACCGGTCCCACTCTGTTAGACCTGCTTGTCATTAAGAGTAAAATGAATGAAATCTAATTACTTTGATTCAAGTGTGTTATCCACTGAAGCTTTCAGAGCCTCCTTTTGTATCCCACATTTTTTTTTTAAATTCAGGCTGATTTTGAGTCCACTTCCAACCTTATCTCAAAAGGAACTACTTCTGAAAGAAACATTTTATATATTGCACACTTAAATTTATACTGGGTGAAAAAATTATTCTATTTGGTTTTACAAACCAATTTGCAAAAGAAAAAAAATTAGAACTGCATTCCTCTCAATATTATGTTTCAACACTAACAGAATAAAGTAAGTCATCATTCAATTCCACAAGATTTATTATGAACACCCAAGTGGCAGTGGCTTGGTTCCATATCATATTGCACTTCCACAGAAGTCTGGCACATGAACATTGCAATGAATGTGTTCAGTGTTTCTGTTCATAAAACATTTGCTGCTTCCATACATCCACTAAGTTTATGTGCTTGTTGCCTCCTAACATTTTGCTGGAACTTATCGTCAGGTGTTGAAAATTCCTAAAACAAAATGACAAGAGTGAAAACATTAAAGAAAATATTTTCTGCTGTAATTGTCGTAATAAAAGGATAGAGTACTAATGGAACCACATAGTTCTCATGGTCTTGTGAAAGAGAAACGTTTTGATTTTAGGTCGTACACTTTTCAACATATAAAAGAATTCTCAACTAAACCAATAATCAACTATAAAGTGTGCATAGGAAGCTGTAACAGGTGGTGCAGAAATTGCAAGGCAAATTTTGTTAGGCAGATCCACTTGACTCAACCCATTTGAATGTGTCACATAGGTTTCACCTTTATAGAAAACAGCAGCCATGCGAAGAGACACTGCCCTGTATCTTCAGTTTCACAGTTTTTGTGCCCTTTACCTCAGCACAGGACAGCACATTCTGCTGGTTAATCTAGTTATCAATATTCAGAAGAGATGGCAAATTTAACTTCTCCTGAAGAACAAGAACAAGAAGTTGCTGAAGTAGGCTGGATAGCAAGACCTTGATACATTACCAATAGCATCCTTGAAGATCCATATTCTTGTCTCCTGACATATTCCACAAATAACTCTCATACGGGTCAAAGGTTAATTTCTTCTATATACTTTTAACCCTTTGTTCTGTATTGTATATACAATGCTAAGAGTGTGTTTTCTGAGGGTCTGAGTTTCTGCTTCCAGGAGGGCAGGGTGAGCCTGCACTTGTCCTAGCTATAGCTGAAAAACTGATTGACCTTAGTTGATCTCTCCTCCTTCCTTCAAGTTCAAATACCTAGAAGGCAGGCAGGTGGTGTCAAAACTATGCAGGTATTTCAGCTGGAAGAATTTCATACTTTAACATGATGCTGGTCTTCTAAGAAAAAAAAACCCAGAATAGATTCAATTACTTGAAAGACAGAGGGGTACTAAGTAGTACGTTGACCTATTTCACTCAAGTTGACTCTGTTTCTTTCCTATTAAGGAAGTCTATATTTTGTCTTAATCTTCCATATACTCCATCTGACAGCTTAAGCAGGTATTGACAATCCAGGACATGGAAACAACATATTAATTCAGCCTGACAACCTTTTTGTGAGACAAGTATTATCCTGCACTTTAAAGCACAAGACTGAATGGACATATTGAGTCCAGGTTTCCATTAACAAGAGGAGACTTCATTCTTTATTTATGCAGGTGTGGGCAGGAGGCAAAATAGAACAGTAAAAATATGCAAGAGAGATGTTTGAATGAAAGAAGTCCAGACAAAATTTAAAAATTGCATATATCAATATATACTATTCCTAGGATAGAACAGTGCAGAATAATGGATTTCCTTTATTGAATGTGCCAATAGATGAATAAAACAATCGAGAGCTAGTCTCTATAGTTTTCTGATTTTAGTATGTACATTTCCAACCATACATCAGGGTTGTCCATTTAATTGTCAATATTTTCAGGAAGAGCTTGTCCTCTAGTGTAAGGACATATATTACCCAATATTAGTCAGTAAATGAATAAATAATGGTATAATACTTCACTCAGAAATAAATTCAATTTTCTTCAATAGAGCTACATTTCAAAGAGAAGTGTTCTTCTAAGTTTGTCCGACAGCTGAACTACAGCTGCAAACTTTTAATATTCCATAGGCAGGATACAGTCCTCTCATTCTCCTAGTAGAACTGCTTCCATCAACAAAACCAGCAAGAAAATTATACCCCCTTTCCCTTATAGACCCTCAGTGAATAAGCCCATAACCCCTATCTCAGGGAAGGTTTTCAGGGAAGAGAGGGGAGAGGTTTCTGTCCTGCTGCTGAATGTTCTCTTGCACAGTGGTATCAGGTTCCAGTGAAAGATCTAAAAGCACTTCAGTCTTGCCCAGCTGATCAGTGTGTCGGGTTCTGGCTATTCTTCAAGAGAGGAACTGCTGTCTCTTCTGTGGACACCACAGCATTCAGTGGATAAAAGAAGCAGCAGCAAGCTGAAAATTACTTTTTTGGATGACAGCCCCAGAATCCCCCAGGCAGGATGAATGAAGGTTTGAGAAGTTGTTGTCAAAAAAGGCTCTTTTCCAAATGCCGAGAAGTACTACTGTGAATAAACCAAATGCCCCACTGGCCTAGCTAGCATTCTTTCTTCAGCTATGTGCATCTAACAATGCTTCCTGGAAGCACCCATGAAGGTCAGGAAGACAGCACTACTGGGGAGTGTCTACACTCTTCAAAAAAGTTTAAGAAATTGAGAGTTTCCAAAAAAAAAAAAAGTCCCCTTGTGCCCTCTAGGTGCAAGGGTGGTCATTTTTCCATACTGGTGTGTGTGTGTTAAAGATTAGGATTTTTGTCTAGCAGAAGGCACAAGGGGGATTTTACAGGGGGGGAAAGCCAATTTGAGGGATGGGGTTGAAGGCATAGACGTCCTGACCATCCAAACTCTGCTTAGAAGCTCTACAAAGGAGAGTCCACCAACTTTCCAAGATAGTCTGTGTCATTATTAAACAGCTTGTGTGGCTTGGAGGTTCTCTTTAATGTTCAGATGATATCTTGATTGTTGTAATTTGATCCTGTGGATCTGAGCACTGCCCTCTGGAGCAACCCCTTCAAATATCTGAAGACAACAACCATAATCACCTCTTAATCATTTCTTTTCCAAGCTGAACATTGGAGCTGATTACAGTGGGAGTATTTCCACTACTCTACAATTTTTAGGTGTGTACAGCTTGCAAGGGGAAAAGAAACATTCATAAATGCAACTGAATCTTTTGAATGTCTTTTCCACACACAGGAAGTGTTGTTGTTTTTAACTCCATAACTTTAAGCATATAGCCAGATTTCACATTAATGTTCAAGTAAATGCAGCCCATTCCAGCTTTTTCTCAATAATATTTTCCATGTCTTCAAAAACTTGGAAGCTGTGCAACAGTTAAGTGGAAGTGACACCCCAAAGCCCCTGCAGCCCTCCATCAAGTTAAGTCTTGTTCCATTCAAAGAACTGGAACAACCCTGTTAGAGAGCAGTGAGAAGATAACCAGATGCAAGAAAGCCTTGACGAGTTTATTAGAAGAGACACAGACAAAAAGTATTTAAATGTTAGTCGCAATATGTATTAAAAACAGCAGAACCTGTTGCTGCTTTCTTCTTGTGTTAAAAAAATGTGTTTGTGTGAGAAACATGATGACAATGCCCAAAGGAACAATTTTTCAAAATTGGGACATGGTGAAAGAAGTTGTGATTGTGTGCATTCTTGTTTAAAAAGAGAGAGTGATTATGACACTAAGGCATCTGTAGAGGATTAATGAGTCACTGGGTATAAAACTATCTCAGCATTGATAGAAGAAGCCATTTAGAACTTCAAAGCACTTGCCCAGGAAACACTAAGGATGGAAACCAATGGAATTGAACATCACACTTCCAGTGCATGACATGCCATAACACTTGCCATGATCCAAAGCCACTTCTATAAGACCACCTCTGCCTGCAATGCACAAAACTAGCCAAGAGAATAAAGAAAAGAAGCTTTGCACCTCAGTTGACATGCACACCCATGAGAGGATACTCTGTGAGAAGTCACAGGGTCTGCTCCAACCCAGCGCCAAATCCAAAGGCAGTGCACTGTCAAATTTGTGCATTATTGGCAGAGGTGGCCACACTCAGCAGTGCCTTGCATGAGGAAGCAGCTTTAGGTCAGGACAGACTCTGTGGCATTCCACAGAGGACCCCATCCTGTATCTCTGAGTTTATGATTTGAGATGGTCCAAAGCTAGAATGGCTGGATAGTTCAGCGGTTTAGGCATCTGGCTGCAGAGTCAGAGGTTGGGAGTTCAATTCCCCACTGTGCCTCCCTGACAGGAACTGGGCTCAATGATCCATAGGGTCACTTTCAGCTCTACAGTTCCAAGATTATTATTATATTATTCCTGCCTTCCTTCCTTCCTTCCTTTTGAAGAGAAAGGGTCCTGATCACAGTTATGTGATCACAAAATGGAGTATCAGCTTAATTTGGGGTTCAGGGCCAACCTATTTCACCCTTTTTCGACTAAATTAACAAGCTTCACCATTTTGCCCAAATAAGGAACTGGGAATAAGAAAATCTCAGCATCAGCAGCGACCTAACTTTTTGATGGCTGAACATCTTATATAAGTGTCCATATATTTATTATTCACTGGTAACAAACCATTTGCTTTCAGAATATCAGAATTGACTTGCTCCATCAGACCAAAATCTATCTTCCCCAACATTCTCTTTTTAACACTATCAAAATGGTCCTGAACTCTCATTAAGACAAGGCCTCTCATTGCTGTATTCTTAGATATTCTCATCTGTTTTGCTGTATGGATGGCATATAAACACCAGCCACCCGTGGCCCTAGGCAGGGAGGGCAGCTCATCCCACGGTAGTAGGAAGAGGCAGCTTTCTTCTAGTGACCCATAGCCTGTGCATAATAACTGTTTAAAACAATAAATAAGACTACAAAGATAATTTTGTCTAGAGTAGAGTTTTTGGTATTCCAAAACTGCACTATCTCCACAATGGCTCCATTTTGCTATCACAGCTAAGTGCTATTCATAAAACCATCCTCCATTAATTTGTCTGATTCTCACAGTATAATCTAATGTGTGTTTACTTGGAAGTGAATCTCATTATGTTCAATATAGCTGAGTCCCTAAGCTTGTTTAGGACTGCAGCCTACATCTACCTAAACTTGGGATGTTCGCCACATTTCCTGGCAGCAGATTCTTAGTAAATCTGGTTTGGATTGCGTGCCCTGCGTTTAAAAGGGGAGGGGGAAAAAACCTCCTTGTCACTTGAAGGTAACCAGTGCTACTGAAAAGCAGAATAATCTTTTTGGCAACACAAGTTTGAGCAAGACAAAAACTCGAACACAGAAAGAAACAGGAACCCAAATGCCTGATCCACTAGCATACAAACCTGAAAAGGACGATCAAGAGTCTTTCAGTGCAGACAAAACATGATGCCCGAAACTGGTCCTGCATAAGCTCATTCTACAGGTTGCAAATCACTGCTAATTGGTGCCTAATGACTTTGGAATGCTCAACTACTAAAAAACTGAACCTGCCCCCCCCCCCAACCCTTTAGCTCTTGGTGTGTCACTTTTAGGCAATTAATGCATTTAAAAGTTACTAGTGTGATTCAATGTTAGCATTAGAAAAAGAGGTGGGAAATTGGTTGCCTGCACAATGTCCCTTCCTGGACATATTTCATGCATATCACAATGTTGATTTTACTAGACAATATAGACGATACCATCATGCCCATCCCACCCAGCCGCTGCCACCACCACCACCCACCCAATAAATTCTGACCTTCTACTTTTGGAAATGGTGTACTTTCTGTATCCTCTGTTGGGACAGCAGGTCTCCATTTCCCTACATCCTTGACCTTGGGTTTGCCCGAGGTTTCCTTCTTTTTTTCAATATCTTTAACTGCAAAAAGATACAATTGGTCTTTTAAAAAAACAGCTACACATAAACATAGCAAATTCAATCAATTTCAATTCAATTTCAGTTTATTGTCATTGAACGTATATACACTGAATACAGATACAATGAAATTAACAAAGAACACTCAGAGACCAGACCAAAACACACACACCCCCTCGTAACAATCCCTAAGTCCCAAAACCCCACCCAAGAGCTTCATATTATCCACACAACATACAACACAACAGACCAAGTAATAGTAATACAGTCCAACAACTCACTGCTGATGATTCTTAAGTTACTTATTAAGTGCAATTTATATTCCCCAACCCTAATAATAAATTTGACTTTTCAAAGTGACACAACCAAGATTTTTTCTACAAAAAAGTTTGCTTTACATTTCAGCCTTATTTTCTTCCATTGCCTGTCATGGAAACACGATTTATACTTCATCAGATCAATGATCCATGAAGCCCATCCCATCTCCTCTCAACGGCAGCTGCTCTAGTCTAAACATATTCAATAGGAACATCACCAGTCCTGATCTTTCAATTAACGTTCAATGTATCTCCTAACTTTCCACCCAGTTTTATCATTCATCCGAAATACTTCTGTGAGGCCTCAATGACCAAATCTGATAAACAGAGCATCGCAGAGACTGCAATGAGATGATCTGGAGGGAATAATTTTTTTTAGACACAGTGTGAAAGCTATAAGAGCTTTGTATGTCACATCCATTGCTTTGAATATTAACTAGATACCAATATAGTACTAATTAAAACCCTGCAAAATCTCTGTCATTTGTCCAAGCTGTAATTTTAAAAAAAGGTTCTTCCTATTGCTGGTGAATTATTTTAACATTTCCCTTATCTGTTCTTCATTAGACTAAATATACTGGGCCCCATCAGTCTCTTCCTATATCTCTTGAATTTTGAATGATTTACTGTTGTTAGATCACTTTGCTCTGAATCTTCTCCAACTTTAGTCTTCCTAAAACATAGGAAACTAAACACAGTGCAGCAATGCCACGGACCCATTACTGTATAACAAAGTCACCAAAAAGCATTTTGTATGGGGGCAAAGGTTGCATTATTACAAATTCTTGCTCAAATCTACTGGTGTGACAACTGTAGCCTTCTTCCTTTAAAATTCAGGTCTTATCCCTCTTCATGGCATCTTCCTACATTATACTACAGCAATTAGCAAATCAGCAACCTGGTTTGCTACTGAAAAATCATAATCATCATGGAGTCATTAGGAAACCCAGGACACTGAATGAGTCTATATATGATAGATATATTTGTAAAAAACAGTTTGTCTTGTTCACACTATACGTTTTCAAGTTATACATTTAAGACATCACAAGTGTACCTAGAAGCATCATTTTTACCTAAATTTCAGAAGGGTTAAAAATCCTAGTTCTTAACTTTATGTTTACCTATATAACCATACATTTAAGGCAGAAGTAAGGATTTTGTAAGCACATTACATCTGATTTCATTCAGACAAACCATTATACTGTCATGAAGATCTAAGTGTGACTGCAGCCAATGAAAACACAGGGAAGCCAACGAAACTGTATTTAAAACACACTGAAAGACATTTTAAATCACACTGTCAAGCTTGCATTTCTGACAGAATTAAAGAACTCTAAAATAAAACCACAGCTAATGACTCGGAGCCTAGAACAACCATTCAGCAGTTTGTTCTTTAACTTGAAAGGAGCCTGTGGTTTTGAGGGTTTCTTAATCGGACTTTTACAGTAAACACAGTCAGTTACACTGAGAAATAGCTGTAAATAAGATTGGCACAGATTCTTTGTTAGGACAACCACCGTGTCACGCGGTACAGCTACAGGACTTCATTCAGAGATTCACACATTTGGATCCAAAGCATGGATTTATGATTGATACTGTATATGGTAGCAGTGGACATATAAGTATTATCCCATGATTGACTGAATGCAGTAGGAATGAACCAGATATAAGCGAGAAAAAATTCACCTGACTGTCTAGGAGGATCCCGCTCCAAATTACAAAACTGCAAAACCACTCACTGCCAGTGAAAGGTACCTCCAGCTTTGTCTTTGGTCGAAGCTATGGAGTATATGACATAACTGTTTTTTTGCTTCAAGTACTGGGCCAACCTTTGCTGCTATCATAGATATTTCTATTTGCCCTCCTGCCTGCCATGGAACAACAAAAACAGAGTATTCTCAACTTAAGAGGAGCCTCATGCTGCAGTGGTTAAACTGTAGCACTGCAGTGAAACCTCTGCTCAGGACCCGGGTTCAGTTCCAGGTAACTGGCTTGGGGTTCACTCAGCCTTCCATCCTTTTGAGGTCAGTAAATTGAACACCTGGCTTGCTGGGGGAGGGCAATGTGTAATCTGCATAATGAATTTGTAAACTGCTCAGAGAGTGCTTTAAGCACTGAGGGGCGGTATATAAGAAGCATTATTTGCTTTTGCTTTGGTTTTTTGTTGTTGTTTTGTTTAAGAATGACTATATCTGAACTGAACATTGAGAAGAAACCCCTCTTGATTGGATTAACAGAGTATTTCTAATGTTGGATCAGCCAATTGACCAGAATGATTAATTTCTCCCATTTTCTAAGCTGATTAATTTCTCCCATTTTCTGCTGACTGGCAAGACAACATTTATTGATACTTAACTATGGCCCTGCATCTTTGAGGGATCAGCATCTCCACTACTACTGGATATTTATTGAATCAGCACAGGAAAAAACCCTCAATAAAGTTTATTTATAAATATCTAATGCTGGTCAGGTACATGATTGGAGGGAAATATGGACAAACCACTAGAACATCGTATTCAGTGGCAGCAACTGTGACTTTCATACTCACCAGATATATGAATCTAAATTTGTGGCTCATTCAGCAGAAAATCATGTTGGTACTGCAATATTGGAAGGCTAAAAGCCCACCCTGGCTGGATAGCTAAGTTGTTTAGATATCTAGCTGCAGAAGCAGAGGTTGGGGGTTCGATTCCCCATTGTGCCTCCTGCAACTAGAGCCAGCCTATGTGGCCTTGGGCAAGCTGCACAGTCCCAGAGCTCCCCCAGAAGAAGGGAATGGGAAACTACGCCTGAGTATTTTCCACCTGGAAAACGTTGAAAAGGGTCGCCATACGTCAGAACTGACTTGACGGTATGCAATAATTATTATTATGAGAACTTTACCATTGTTCCAGGATTTGGAAATGTACATTATAGATGACATCTACAAATGAATACCTACCTGGAAATCAGGTCAGCTTTAACTGAAGTCTACATTTAACAGGTTGCAGACTCTGGGACTTTTACTGTTGTGTTATTCTTTCTCTTTTAAAAAATGTTTATTGTTTGGGGGCAATTTTTTTCTGTCGGTTTCTGTACCTTTATTTTGTTTGTTATGTTTATTATTTAAGCACAATTAGAAAAACTTTAAAAAGAGAGTCTGTGTTCTTTACTGCACGTCAGTTTAGTTCACTCTCCCCCTCTTCATTCTGAACCCTTAATTCAAAGATCTTTTGTATGCTGTTAAGCAAAAATAGGTAACACCTTTTCTGAACATTTCACAATGTTCATCTCTGATCGGCTTTCCCTGTAAAGCAAAATTATAGGAGATAAGCAGATAATAGGAGATAACATACTTCGGAATTGGCCTTCAGCTGGCCTGCTTTCTTGATCCTTAGCAAATGCAATGATTTGAACTGTATAGCTCTGATCAGGGATAAGACCTTGAATAATTGCTTTGTTTGCATTGTTTTGAAGAGTGAGCTCATTAGTTTTTCCACCTGCAAGAGAGAAATAAGACCAGTATTGCAGTTTTTGGGTGTGTGTTTTTAAGCAGAGAGATTTACATTTCTGTGCATCTTTGCAATATAACATTTTAAAGAGCTACACAAATCCAGAGCAAAACCATAAAAACATGTGAAACACACTTATTCCAACTAAAATTCTCCATCCATCTAGTCCAAACAAATAGGTACACTGCATCCCTTTTCTCCGACACTACTTGAAACTCTACAGCAAGTTTAGGGTTTAAAATCCAGCTAAGACATAGAGGTACATACAAGGGTATATACAGTACAGTATATGAAATGAAACCATGTATGCCTCAACACAGCAAACCACTCCTGCAGCATAAGGGGGAATGAAGTGTCTTCAAATCATGCTTCTACATGTCTTCTAACTGAGGAAACTACCCCTCATAAATCACTTACATTCATACACAACGCTAAAGATGCTTAAACAATATGGGATTCCTGTTGACACAGACAATCATGGTTGTTAAATTGCTACACCACCAGTTAGGAATGCAAGAGGAGGAGACAGCCCACCAATATTAGAAATTACTGCCGTGTCAAGGACAAAAGATCCAGCCCAAGTAGATTGGACTGTGTTATATTTTTGGTTATTTATTGTTGTTATGTGCAGTCAAGTCACCCTCAATTTACGGTGACCCCGTGAATGAGTGATCTCCAAAATCTCATGTCCTTAATAGCCCTGCTTAACTTTTGCAAACTCAAGCCTATGGGTTCCTTTAGGGAGTTAATCTATCTCATATATGGTCTTCCTCTTTTCCTGCTCCCTTAAATCTTTCCCAGCATTATTGTCTTTTCCAGAGAATCCTGCCTTCTCATGATATGCTCAAAGGAGGACAGCCTCAGTTTTAACATTTTGCCCTCCAGAGATTGTTCAGGCTTGATTCGATATAGAATCCACTTGTTTGTCTTTCTGGCAGTCCAGGGTATCCACAAAGCTCTCCTCCAGCACCACATTTCAAATGAATCAATTTTCTTCCTGTCAGCTTTCTTAACTGCCCAGCTTTCACACCCAGACATGGTGATTGGAAATACAGTGATGTGGATGATCTTGGTCATTCACCAAGATCGGTTATTTAATTTGTCTTTTTTCAAAGCCACTGTTGCATGGGTTCGTAAAGGCATCCCACACAATCTGTGATTTCACTAAGTCCGAAAAGACCAGTGCTACATATAAAGGAGCAATGTTCAGATATTTTCATTATAGTGAATAGTATTCACATAGATTTCTCTGTTACAGAACCCAAGCCTGTTGTGGAAGGTTCTGCAACACTTTCCAAAACAGTCAAAGAGGTGCCCCCCAGGTATTAATAGCTAACTCACATAACCACTGGCTATGCTGGTTGGAGCTAATGGGTACTGCAGTTCAAAATGTCTAGAGGATATGTGCTTTGGAGAAGGCTGTTTCTAAAGTATGTTGGAAATAATTTTATGCAAAGAGAGAAAGGCCACCTTACAACCTTACATTCAAGTCACATGAAGGAGACTCTCTACATTACAGGATCCACTGTAGCTCCAGTGTTTCAGGGAACCACAGATTGTTGAAATGAGTGAACTTAAACCCAGAGAGCGAAGGTTAAGGTAGTCATATTATATTTTATATTGACATTTTACACTGGCACTAGCTCTTCGTTGTTACTCTAAAATCTATACAAATATCACATTTTCCCAGAGTTAGGGGAAAGCTAATTCCAGTCATTACTGTAGGAGACCGTTTAAATTAACCCTGTGGTGTCAGCAGGGTATTTAAAGGCCAGACACCATGCTGGTGGCATCGATCACATGGGTTATTTCTGCAGAAGTGATGCTCTGTGGGAATGGGTGCTAGTTCTGGAGGAGTTGCACAGTTTAATCAGTTCACATGATTATGGACCTTTAAATTTTATGGGAGTGCCGTCTGTGAGACGAAAGCGTGGAAAAGCATTTCCCTACCAGGATCTGGTCCAAAACAGTGAATTCAGACATTCCTTAAAAATGGAATGTGAATCTATAAAGAGAGCTCTGTCCTAAAGTTTTAGTAGGGGTCTTTTAAGACATTTAACCTAATTCAAACCCCCTTTAGCAGTCTCTTTCCTAAATCTTCAACTGCTTAACAAGGTGAAACATTCACTTTATGTGAGTGCATGACACAAGTATAACTTTTTGGCTTCTGCGTAAGAATGTTTGCGAACAGCCAAAATAATCTTCCTTTAGCTAACAGAATCCTCAAGGGCAAACTACAAGTTACACACAGATGTGTGCACTGAAATAGCTTTTTAAAATATATATATTTTAAAAATATTTATTTTATTTTATATTTATTTATTTTATTTTTCCCCTAATGAAAAGCACCTTGAGGAAGCTACAGTTCTGAGAGCTCAGAAACACTACCAGGAAAGAGATTATGAAGCTGTCTTTTCCTCTTTGGAAAAATCATCCAAACCTGCTTTCTCACTCACTGAAATTCCTGAATTTGGCGAGGGGGGGGGGGGGGAAGAGTTGCACTGTACACATTTATGCATAATGTGTGGTTTGCCTCTCAGTTATAGTACATGTCAGCTGAAATCCAATAGTTAACTTGCAGCTAGAGTAGGAACTTACATAGGTGTTCACTCATCAAATCTGCACTGATTCAATGGGCCTGCTCTAGTTGTGATTTACTACTAGATTTTAGCCTTTGTTACATATTTATTTATAATACTTATATACCGCCTAATAACTTCTCATAGTGATTGCCCACCATGTATACAAAAGAACATCTAGCAAATAACTGAGAAACTGCTATTGAAGTAGCCTGCTTCTGGTCAAAGAGAGTTTATTTTAACATTTTAATATGATGGTTCGGTCCAGCATGCTGGCTTGGAGAGACCTTTTTGACCCCATGGACCCTGAGTTGTGGAGTGCTTCAGGGATCGTTATGTAGCAACTGCAAAAGTGTTTGTGTGTGTTCGTGTCAGAAGTAAGACAATGTGGTACTATTTCCTAAACAAATCCAGTGCCCCCAACATACATACACACATCTTTGGACTGACCCAGTTGGGTGTCAGTGGATGTTGGGAAGAGATGAGCATTCACGTATTAAGGGGACCACCCAAATAAAACCAAAGCTCTCCTTCTCCAGTGCCAGTTGCCTTTTGATTTGTCTCCTTAGCTGGAGAACCAGAGAGGTATAGACGTTACCAGACAGCACCCCAAGATCTGGCAATTTTGTCATAACCTGACCATGTGTTGTAGAACTCAGCTAACGCTTGCTGTGGTCACCACCACCCCACATTTTTTTCAAAGTTGGTTTGTGGATCCAGCCGCCTTTCACAGGAATTTTGTCTGCCATTCCCCAGTCTTCTTACTGAAATGTCCTGAACTAGCAATTCCGTCAAGTGGAAGAGACAATTTTGCTTTGCACGAAATGCTAGTGACAGAGGTTGAAGGAAGAATATCACCCATGCAATTCCAAGGGAGAGAACTATTCTAGTTCCAGATACTCCAGCCATAAGGAACAATTCACAGATATATTTCACTTGTTTCCCCCACCCTCACCCTATATTTTCTGTCCTAGCCTTCCTCAGCAAGTGAACAATAATAAAACTGGATTATTAGAAGTCTGGTATGTGGTGCTTTTTCATATATAATGCAGGGATACTTCACGTGCTTCTAAGAAACCATACAGGCTTAAAACTATTTTTCTTATTTCTTTTACCTGCATTTGGCGTGACAAGGAGTTTATATCCATCAAACTGCCCTTTAGGGGCTTTCCATGAAATCTGAATACTGTCATGATCAACAACAGTATATCTTAATCTTGACGGTGGGGCCACTGAAAAAGAAACAAAAATATAGAGAGATACTGAAGTATCAATACAATTTCGCACACACTGAAAATTTAAATGTCAACACATACAGACATTCAAATTAAAAGACACAACACATTTTCTAGACAAGACAAAGGATGCAAGTTATCAGAAGAGCTATATGGTGCAAGTCTATTAGTTTGTAAAGTGACATTAAATATCCCAGGGTGCATTATCGTTCCCAAAGACATACCCTACACAATAAATTAAAAAAGAACAACTGACACCACAAGAAAAGATGAAGAAACATGAGGGTTAGACATTAAAGGGCCCTAGCTTAGCAAGCAAAGCCACGGTACAAACTTGCTTCTATTGCATATGTGAGAGGGAACATTTTAGGATGCTCGCCTAGGGTCTAGGGTCTCCATGGGACAGGGAGGAGGGTCTAGTTTGGCAAGTTACTTGTTAAAAGAAATCATTATCATTACTCATTAACTCACTCCACTGTTACTCATTGCCATTCCACATTGCTCAATTCCCCTTGTTCCTTTTTCCTCCTTTCAAAATCCATCAAAAAATGAAATGGTCCTAAATTTTGAACTAATCTCTTCAATGCCTCCCTAAAGCTTTTTTTTTTTGCCCCATAAAAGAAAAAGTAACAAGTAACATGGGTGGGGGTGATGTTACCAGTTGTTGAGTTACTTTAGATTGTTAGTGCCTGTTATTCTCCTGACGTAATGTGTTACAGGTAATGTCATTACTTGTAACAGCTTACTTCCATTTTTTCTGGGTGGGGGAGATGGCTCAAGCTCATATTTTCAGATATTATAAGGCTTACAAAAGTGAGTGTATTTCTGCATGAAGGGCATATTGTGATGTTCAAAGGGAAGCAATGGTGGTGGGCATCACAATATATAATGAACCAATTGGCTATTAGCATCCAAACCTTGAGCAATGAAGCTAGTTTAAGAAAGAATGTCACACAGAAGATGCCTACACTGTACTTGCTCTGAAAAGCAGCATACAAATATGGTCTACTTGCCATAGCTTCCCAAAGGAAACCCGGGATCCTTAGACCTGAAACAATCCTATAAAGAATTTTCACTGCATCTATATGATTACAGTTGTGGAATTCTCATTGAAAGTAAATTTAAAAAATGTATCTGTTGAAATGTCACCAGACAATCATGTTCACAAGTGGACACGTGCATTTTTCAAAAGGCACATATACACACTGGTCGCATTCCTACTGGTGCTCACTTAAGGTTTGTGTAACTTACAATAGCTAATTGTAGCTAACTGACAAGGTGCTGGGGCACATCTCTGTCATGTACTCACACCTGATTGGACAACTAAGCTGAACCCCAACACCTTTTACTTGCAATTAGCTGTGGCAAGTCATGCAGACCTTATTTGAACAATAATAGGATTCTGGTCACAAGAACATATATAATACCTCTCCCTGATTTCATGATCAACCACATGCAGAAGACTTTAGCCCCAGGCCTACACAATTTGTGACTGCTTGTCAAACAAAGTACACCAAAGGTTTGAAAACTTGGTTTTGTTGCCACACCAAGATTATGAAGACAGCTAATTACCAAGTGGTTGGCAAGCCATCATAGATGACTCATGGTGGCTGAATTTGACTTGGGAAAGAGTGTTACAGGTTGTAAAGACTTAGGTAAAGGTTCCCCTTGACATTTAGTCCAGTCATGTCCGACTCTAGGGCGCAGTGCTCATCCCCGTCTCCAAGCCATAGAGCCAGCGTTTGTCCGTAGACAGTTTCCGTGGTCACGTGGCCAGCGCGACTAGACACGGAACGCCGTTACCTTCCCACCGTGGTGGTACCTATTTATCTACTCGCATTTTTACATGCTTTCGAACGGCCAGGTTGGCAGGAGCTGGGACAAGCGACAGGTGCTCACTCCGTTGCGTGGATTCGATCTTACGACGGCTGGTCTTCTGACCTTGCAGCACAGAGGCTTCTGTGGTTTAACCCGCAGCGCCACCACGTCTCTTTGTAAAGACTTATCCTACCTCAAATAACTACCGCTAAAACATGAAAAACCTTAGTTGACTGTCTGCATGGAATGACATATGAATAATTCTGACTTTTCCATAATAATCCTAATAAATAATCATCATCATGTGCCGTCAAATCATTTCTGATTTATGGTGGCCCTTTTCAAGGTTTTCCAGGTAGAGAATACTCAGAAGTGGTTTACTATTACCTCCTTTGGGGGAATTATGGGACTGTGCAACTCCCAACCTCCTAAACAACTGAGCTATGCAGCCACCTCAGCCTCTCCTAAACTGATCAACACTATGACCTCTTTCCCCTTCAAACTATCTGTCCTTCTCAAACCCAAGCCTGTAACAGTGATATTCACAGAGCCCTCAGATCTATTATTCTTTCAGAGGTTGGGAACATTACTTTGTCGGACTACAGCTCCCAGCAATCTCCAGCCAGCATGACCATTAAGCAAATTTTCCAGGCTCCTGCTTTTTCTATAGTACTCAAGCAAGTGCTGGAAGGCTGTCCCTTAAGCAGAAAAAAATGCTGACTCAAAATGTGATATAAAGTGTACTCTACATTTTCAAGGACCTAGAATGAGATAAAGAGAGAGAGATGCTTTAAACCATGACAACCTGGAAAGGCCTCACATGGTGGCACATTTTGGCCCTCCTTGCCTGTGCCAGAACATTCCAGGACTCCACAGAATTTATATCTGCATATTCTTTTAACTAGCTATTCATGAGCCTCAACTCCTACCAAAAACAACAATATAAAATAATTCAAACAGCACATGAACAAATGCAAGAAGTTAAATATAATGCCACATCAACTGGGTTTTCAATCCTGTTCTAAAATGATGCCTTCTTTTGTTTATTTGAGCCAATGATAAATGTGGTTTCTACGTTGATCGTACACAGACTCAAAAGGAATTTAATACACATGACAGTAACTGAGTGATTTGAGCAAGCAGAGACAACCAATTTAAGTTTGATAAAGGGAGTGGGAGAGAATTGATGCATACAGAAACCTACAGTTGGTATAACAAATTTCAGTTTGAGCCTGAAAGACAAACGACGTGACCGGAAGAATCAAATGGTACAGCTTTTCTGAACTCCACCAGCTTTAGACAACAGGTCTAAAATCTGAAGTGCCTGAAACCTTGACATGCTATTACCTCTTCTTCCACAGAGGAGGATTCAAACAAATAAACCCAATCTGAAATCTGAATGGTTGTTTAGAAAGAGTTGGGTCATGTGATTCTACTGATAATGTAATTCCATTCTAAGTCTCTTGTGGTAGAAGCAGCAATATCATGTTAAATGGGAAGCTTTGTAGCTAATACATCTCATTTGCCTTCCAGAGATGGTTCAGATTTGCTCAGTTAGAATGTGATGCAATCCTTCCAGAAACATATAGCTTCAGATTGTCAGGTAGAAGCCACATGCCTGAGTGAATCTCTGCAAAGAAGCAGGGGAGGAAGAGGAGGAGGAGGAGAAACCTGCATATGAAACCTAATCTATCAATAAATCCCTTCTGCTTGGCATGCTAACTTTCAATACAAAATAAAGCTTTTCTGAATTTTGGTTACAGATTGGATTTTCTTTTTCACGTGCTGTTTTTTCATGTTTGAATCAGCTGTATGTGAGAGGCAAATTGATGGCAGTAGTACTGAAGCAAATTAGATCATAGAAAAGGCTGAATCCAAGACACCACTTTCATAGAATAAACTTGGATAAATAGGGTAAATAGACTCCTTCATGTAATATGAACACCAGCTGAAATGGATCCTGCTTTACAAACAGATGCCCTAGGAATTCAGTGCCAGTTCCATTGTCTTTATGAAATATGGACTCACACTAAAACAAGCATGGCCTCTAATGAGTATAGGAGGAGCCTGGCTAGCTCACTAAAGAT
Source organism: Intellagama lesueurii (assembly GCA_037013535.1). Classification (NCBI taxonomy): domain Eukaryota; kingdom Metazoa; phylum Chordata; class Lepidosauria; order Squamata; family Agamidae; genus Intellagama; species Intellagama lesueurii. Next base: position 16,330,927 of record JBAJHW010000004.1, read on the forward strand.
CCAGAAGATCGAGATGGGGATGGCATATGAATCTCCACCATGTCAGTATAGGATAAAATTTGTCAGCATGTTGATTCGGGAGCAGGAGACCATTCAAACTCAAGTTAAACTGGAAGTTATTCAATGTTGCTGCTATCAACACCTCAAGTCTATTGACTTAGCAAGCCATCAATAAGCATTTAAATATAAATAGCCACAGCAAAGCACATCAAGAGATCCAAGGTAGATACTCAGAATCAAACCTGGTAGGACATTAATTGCACAAATGCATCTAAGATGCTTTTTTGTTATGTAAATGGCAGCCACAGGAAAGGGCTAAGCAGCAGCAGCAACAACTGGACAGCTCCACGTTGTCCAGCATTGGGTTATACCCTCATCCTACCAATAAAGCACTCCCATTTTTTCAGCCTTCACAGTGGTAAAGACTTCCTCTTACCACTAACCAAAGGTACAAGAAAGGGTCAAATTGTGCTCAAGTGTTTTCTGGCAGTCAGCATTCCATGCTGATGCCTGGTACTTGGAGGGAAGATGGAAGTGTGCTCAACTTGGCTCTCGTGGAGGTCTTGGGATGTGCAGAAGACTGGCAGATACTGCCTTTGGAATCATGCAATAATATGGCCACAAATAGTCCTTCTATTGAATATCCACAGATATCAAGAGGACAAAGGAGTGTGTAATTTTTTTCTGGAATGTGCCCAGGTTTTGCATTTTGCTTTGCCTTAAATGGAAACTTGCTTATCCCATACATTCAAATATCCATCAGAAATAAAGACAAAATAGTGGGCCACAGAGGCGGAAAAAAAACAATAGCCACCACAGTTCTTTAAAAATTTGGCTTACTCCAAGAGAGGGAATGTGCACAATATGAAATGGCATGCTTACCAAACTTCTGAAACTTATCTGTTCTAAAGTAGGGATTTCTTGAAATTTTAGAAGGTCAGGCAGACTGGAGCTACAAAATGCAACATGCTTTTCAAGATGTTCAAAGATGAAACAAACCAGGGTAGATTGAATCTGTTAGTATAAACGGCATCTGGAGGTTTGTGGAAATAAGAAAATCTTTTTCCTATTTACAGTTTAAATCAGCTTGTGCCCTTAAGCAGAATGTGTGCTCCCATAATCCCATGGGGAAACCACAAAATATTATAAAGATAGTTCAGACTTTTTTCCCTGGAGGAAAGATGAATGAAATGTCAAAGGATACAATTTTAGTTAGGGTAAAAAGTAATGTGTGGTCTTCCACATATTGCAGGACCTGTGAACTCATCAGCCCTAGTCAGCATAGCTAAGAATGAGGGATGATGGGCCCCACATGTCAACAACATCTGTAAAGCTATATATTCCTTGTCTCAGCTGAATACGAAAATGAGTTCTATGAATAAGCAGGGGTAAGGAACTAAAGTAAAACGTGTGCTGCTTACATACTGCCCCATAGCACTTAAAGCACTCTCTGGGTGGTTTACAAGTTAATTATGCAAACGACACATTGCATTTATAAGGAACCTTGCACTCGTGGGTTTCATTTCATTTGCACAAGTGCAAATTTTTGCCCTCAACAGGAGCCTTCTCTCTCTCTAGAAGCTCCCATATAATGAATGAGTCACAGCCTGGTCTGGCCCTTGGATGTCAAAGGCAGCAACATGTTGGTTATTTAATTTAGTATTATTGCATTTTTACTCCCCCGGATAGACATTTCTGGGATTTCCTTCCATGGATACCAGAATAAACTGGGCTTCCTTGTGTTTTGTGCAACTGAGGGTTTGGCTGTTCCATTTCTGGAAACAAAATGTCTTGAGCCAGAACTTGGCAGAGCAAATTCTTAGAAAGTTACTTCTGAGACAAATGAATATGTCATGCTAAAGTCACCCATCCATAACTAAGCAGTGGTACCTCAAAGTGCTGGGCTCCAGAGCACCATCCTGCCACTTCTGAGTTATGAATGGACAGCCTCCACACATAGTTACGTTAATCCATCTTCAAAGCAACTTTCCAAGCTCTCCCAGTAGTGTCTCTGCTCTGAGTGGCAGCAGCTACCCAGAATTGTGTATCTTAGTTATCTGGGACCTTTTAAACTGTAGAAACTGGAGGCTCAGCCTGGTTCCTACCATTCAGATACAGCTTAAGAAACACATTAAAGAAAGAGAACGTTGACATCATTGATAAGTAGCCATCACCAAACAAGGCACATTTCCAGAATCCCTAAACCAACATAGAAATGAAAAGAAAGACACAGTCATCCAGATGTTTCTGTGTATATACTAGAAAACTACAACACAAGAATCTAGAAGAATTGTGCAGGAATGTCTTTACATAACTAGGCAATCTTCACCAAATAGTTGCTTGTTTATTCAAAAAGAAAGAGTGAAGTTAAGAAGGAAAACCCACACTAAGAAGATTCCTTGCTCATAACAATAAATAGAGGCCAAAAGAGTTCCTTTGAGTAGATATCTAACCTAGTTATGCAAAGACTGGTGTTCTTGCACAAGAAAGTACACAAAACTAGAGGAAAGTTTAAAAATCTAACTCTTGGACAAACACAACAAGATATTGATTGGAATGACTTCAACGTCACCAACCTGAAGAGGGACTCTTTATTTCTGTGGAACACCTTTATAGCCTGTGGAACAAAAAATCTCACTTCTTGTAGAAAGAAAAAAAATCAGTCTAGAATCAGTCAAGTTAAGCTGATAAAAATCAGTAGCTCGAGCTTGTTAAGTGATTTTGCAGGAATGCACAAATTCATGGCCGGCAGCAACATTAAAGCATTCATCCACAAGAAGGCTAAAGACAAGTTCAAGGCTTTGGCTTCTGCAGATCTTATCAAACTTGGCTATTTTTCATTGCCGTTGTAGCGCTCCAGAAACAACCTTGATAACAGATATGGAAGTTGGTCTGAAAGGTTCAGTTCATTAAACAAAAATGCTAGCAGCTTCCCTTATAGAAGAAAAACTAGCTTTGTTTTGAAATAACAGTTTTCCTTAAATGGTTTAAACTACAGAGGAAAGAAACTAGCAAATGCAGAAACTCAATCCAGCTGCTTGATTTTTATTTTTATTTTTTGTAATGCAGCGCTATGGACAAGGCCACGTTGCAATGCTATGTACATCACTTTGGGGGTTAGCACACTGTATTGAAATAACTTACTTTCAAGTAACCAAACATAGCACTAGACTATTAAACAAAAACAAAAACAAACCCCAGATCGTGCTCATATAGCAAATTGCACTCAAAGGAATAAATACTGGGCTTAGGAAACATAAGTATTTCATGCTGTTAGGAACAGTTATCATAAATGTGCTCCTCTGTTGTATGGAAAAGTGAAAAGAAGTTATCTTTGTACTATTAAAGAGGGTGGAGCAGAGCTCAAAATAAGACCTAAAACAGCTGGGAATGAACTGACTATGAATCTGATCAATAATATCAGAACCAGCTCTGAAAGCAAGCATGGAGTTTCAGCTGCTACCCTTGCTCCTTTGCCCTGCCTCTATGTGTTCCCTTAGTAAATAATAGCTCTTACCATGGCACCCATCTAGTCAACATAAAGGATGCTGGCCAACCATAAATAAACTCAGCCACATTGCTATGGTCATTTATGCACAAGGCCCATTTTAACAACCATGGATGCACATTCAAATGTGGCAGCTAGTGTAGGTAAACAATAGTTTTAGCAAAGTGTAGCAAAAAATAGTAGGGTTATGTATTATTACCAATGTGAAACATAAGGCATCTGTGGATAGGGAAATAATCTGTTGATTTTGTTTGTGTTAGAGTTAGGGATCGGAGAACTTGGTTCTTCAAACAACATCTACCAGGAAACCCCAGTAAGCATGGATTGTGGCCATAACGGCTAGGAGATCCTGAAAATATGAAAACATCCTATGGTACCTTTAAGACTCATGGGTTCTATTTGGAGTCCATTTTTGTGAACCATAGTCCACTTCTTCGGATGCAACTCATCAAACCGTTAAGCCCAATAGAACTGGTCAATCATAAAGGTGCCACAGGGCTGTTTGTTAGTTTTGCTACAACAGACTAACACAAATACTTCCCGGGGGGGGGGGATTAAGGGAGTTGTAGTCAAAAAGTAATTTTTCCAAGCTCCAGTCAGATCAGTCCCCAAACCTGAAAACAAACATAAACAGAAGAGACCTAAGGGGCAAATATGAATACTAGCTACTGTTCAGAATATATGTACAGAACACGTGGCAACCTGCTTACAACTTGCCAGGACAGTCTTGTATTATGTAAACCACTTGCAATCAATAACTAATGATGGAGACCACAGGCAACGCAGGTTCCTGATTCCTCTGTAGTTGAAAGTAAGTGTCTGCAGCAAACTAAAAATAGGTCATTCATGATTAGTGATGATCTAGCAGAAAACAACAGAAATCTTTTTACAAAGCATAATGCTCACAACTAGAAAGTTAATATGTCAACAGCCTTGTGAGACAATATATTAAACTAATCAATTGATGGGCCACCTAAGCAGAATGTGTCATGTCCACAGATGCATTTTCACATCAGAGGGAGTGTTAAGAAACAAAAAGTGTGAGTTTGGCCTCTGCACACTAGCCATAATTACTGAATTATTTCCTTCTGATTGACAAGTTATGCTGATGTCAAGGAAACAGAAACCTTGTCAGGAAAATGTTGCTCATTAATAAAGTGCTAGTTGCATTCATGGGTGCCTGCCCCCAGAACACAACTAGCACTTCATTAATGAGCAGTAACATCCCACTAAGACTTAAATGTAAGTCAGCAATAGAATTCTTGTCATTTTCACGTAACGTGAAACCAGGATTCAGAACTCCATGGGTGAGTCTCTGCAAATCTGATCAAAGCCTCATGTCTGCACACTCCTTCCCCCCCCCCCCCGTTTCCTTGGTGGTTGGGAGGCAAATTTAACCAGAATTCAGTTTCAATTCCTATGCTTCCTGGCTTGTTGATAAGTATGAAACAGGAATCATGGTTTAAGACAAGCTCTAGATGGATAAACAAAACTACCAAAGATCTTACTTTTGTAGTTGGCTTGTTTAACAATTGGCTAGAGGTTGTCTTATACCTTACAATATTTGTGCTAAGGATTATATTTGTTAAAAAGTGATATCCATTGTTATGGTGCCAAAGAGATATAATTTGTTATGGAAAGGAGCGGCTGGGAAACAGAACCTTGAACGATACCGGAGACATTCATTAAACCAGGAGAAACAGCATATATTCCACTCCTATGTCACAGGGCTGGTAAAAGTAGCATGTATGGTACTTGGTGATAGGGTAGAAGTAGCTTATAATCCACAGTTTTCCATGAAATAAAGGTTGACATGCACTCAGAAACAGAGTAAAACAACCGTACAACATATATTAAAAACAAGTACCCTTAGGCCTATCCCAGATCTGAAGAAGCCACTCCAAAGACGCTGATACAAGAGTTTTTGTTTGTTTGAATGATAAGGAATAAACTTGGAAAAGTCCACTTCTGCACATCAGACAGCCCTATGATCATATCTAATAACTGTTCATTTAAATTCTTACTGATAAGCTTACCTTGACTCTGGACATGACGGATTAATTGAGCTGTGAGTACGATGAAGGTAAAGAGAAACCAGCTCAGTGTCTTGAACTGATGATGGACCTTCATTCTTGCTGTTGGATTTACGTGGCATCAACCAAGCTGCAGAAACAAAAGAAGTATTTATAAAAGAACAGAAACAGGAGGTATTATTTCAAAATTCAGTCCTGGGCAGCGAAATTCTCAGCAAGGTTACAACCCATGCTGATGGATATTCAAAAGTAAAGTATGTCTTAATAAGTATATTACAATAAGGCTTTGCCTGGAACAGCAGTGTAAAAAATATTTTACATAAATAAAAACGCACAATTTGGTATCATTATCACCATCATGATCAGTTTTTTGAAAATATTTGGAAGAGACTACACATGGCAAGATGAAACTGGAAAAGCAAGGCTCAACATTTTGCTACAATTACTTTCTCGCAGACTGACTTAGTTTTGCTTTAAGCAAATAAATGTGTGCTTTCAGCCCACGAAATTGCTTTAACTAGATTACTTCATATTGTGAGGAAAACAAGAAATGGGGGGGGGGGGGGAATACCAGTTGTTTCAACTTATATAACACCCCATAGTGCTAGAACACCTTGTGGGTGATTTACAATATAATTATGCAAGGGACTCTTTGCCACCAAGCAAGTTGGGTACTCATTTTACCAATCTGAAGAATGGAAGGCTGAGCCAACCTTGTGCCAACTACTTTAACTCAGGTTGTGAGCAGAGGGTTGACTACAGCACTGCAGTTTAACCACTGCAACACAAAGCAATGTACTTGAAATCAGGCTTTGTAAGCATGATTTACTTCTTGCTGTGCCAGGTTTGGATACAGCACCTGACCAGGTTTATGAAATACATGCTAGCATGCAGATACAAAGACATTCTCTGGAATGCTCAAGCCCGATGCAAGCACTCATTCCTTTCTAGTTAAAGGATTCAGCTTATGCAAGTTCAGATAGTCCTCAATTTGATACACTAAAGCCTTTAATCAGTTACAGGAAAGTCACAGAGTTTGATGGCTTGAGCCCACCCCACCTGATAGAAGCCACAGTCGTTGGGATGTCTACATTCCTGTTACTATGGTGTATCTCTACAACTTTCTCTGAAAATTATCTGCCCATCCCATGTCCATAAGAGGTGCTGCCCCACATGGAGTAGCCTCTGTCTTTCTGTTCCAAGTGTGCTTTGAATTGGTCCATCATCAGTTAGCATCTTCACAGTGGAAAGAGTAGCAGACATGCAGGTCACCAGACCACAGTCTTCCCTGCCATTGTGAGACGTATTGTACTACTATTTAAGTTATGTTAACTATTTCTACATTTGCACATACCCATGGATCAGGACATGGGGGGGCAGAGAGCAGGGTGAATCGAAATGAATGATTTTTTTAAAAAAAATCAAATCATCATTTAAATCATCATTTAAATGAAAAATTTGATTTTTAATTTAAATGATCAAAAAATCATTTTAAAAAAAATTAAATTTGATTTAAATCAAATCTACCCTGGGGAAGAGGGAATCTCACCTCAAAATTTCAGAGGGAGGTACCCCTTTGCCCTGCTCACAAGCCACCCTCGCCCATATATAAGGTCATGTGCAAACTTTAGGTAAAACCCTTTTTGAAATGATGAATTTTCTCTTTTCAGACATAGAAAGCAATATTTACATGGCTGCCCTAACAGAAGCAATTAATAACATAAAGTGCTTTCTAAAAAAGTAATACAACATGTTTTAAAATTCAATAACCAAAAAATGCCGGCCCTAATTCACTCAGCCCCATTCACAGAATGTTTGAAAAGTTTAAAAGGTCTTGGGTCATTTACAGAAAACACATTAAGAATGGAAAATGGCCAAACTCCAACAACTGTATACACACTACATACATTCACATAGGAAGGTCTCATGTACGAACCACAGATTTCCCAGCTAAATTTTTCTTCTTCTGGATGGTTATTTAAAGAACAGGCACAAAGTCCTCTTGCATCTGGCCACTATAGATTCAAGAACTCTGTGCTGGGCATGTATATGCGGTCTTTTTAAAAGAAAAATCATGCCACTGTAGGAATGAATGCGCCTCATACGGTGTATCAATAGCGTCTATTGCCGCCTAGAGTGGTCATAATCGACCAGATAGGCGGGATATAAATGAAATAAATAAATAAATAAATAAATAAATAAATAAATAAATATTACTCCCCTTCCAAAAGAGGTGCTAGTCCCCCTCTATTCAGCACTGATTAGGCCTCACCTTGAGTCTTGTGTCCAGTTCTGGACACCACACTTCAAGAAGGATGCTAACAAATTGGAACAAGTTCAGAGGAGGGCGACAAGGATGATGGGGGCTGGAAACCAAGCCTTATGAGGAAAGGCTGAAAGAATTGGGCATATTTAGCCTTGAGAAAAGAAGACTGAGGGGTGATATGATAGCACTTTTCAAATATTTGAAAGACTGTCATACAGAGGGGTGGGGCAAGATCTGTTCTCGATCATCCCAGACTGCAGGACATGCAACAATGGGCTCAAGTTAAAGGAAGCCAGATTTCGGTTGAATATCAGGAAAAACTTCCTAACTGTTAGAGCAGTACAACAGTGGAACCAGTTACCTCGGAAGTTGGTGAGTGCTCCAATGCTGGAGGCATTCAAGAAAAACTTAGATAATCACCTGGCAGATATACTTTGTATTCATGCATTGAGCAGGGGGTTGAACTTGATGGCCTTGTAGGCCCCTTCCAACTTCACTTTCCCATGATTTCTATGATGATCAAGCAGATCGTCATAGCTGCTATCATTCTTAGGCATCCCAAGATTTTTGCAGCTCAAGGCAAAACATAACTGTTCAGGGTATCAAGATACTGCCTGGTATGCTTCCCTGAGTCTCTGGACAAGGAGACAAATCTTATTCTGAGCGGTGGTGGAAGAGGGGAAAGTTCCATTCAAGTATGAGAGATGCCTTCCAATGAGTGTCTCGGCACTCATCTCTACCCATTCCCAGCTGGTGCTGGGGCTTATTGGCTTATTGGCTTAGCATCAAGATGTTTGCTTGTGTGTGTTTACTTGCTCCCCTTCCAAATGTTGCTTTCCCACCTCTGTGACATCACAAGGCTGCATCCTTACAATAACACAGGCCACTCACTGTCAGGTGTTGGTCTTGAAATCTCAGAGAATGGTGTTGCTATTCACCTGGGTACCGTACATCCAGTCAGAAGCTGATTGGATTGATATCTGAATCTTACTTTACACAATGCTAGCAATGAGATAACCTATTCTGGCAATACTAGCACTGGGATGAGATGTTTCTACCAGAATCAGCAGGATAGTTAAAGAAATCCAGTACAAGTTGCTGACAACTCTATTTTTCAACAGGGGGGGGGGGGACTCCTGAGGAACATAGCAGGAACAATGCTGTCACTACTGCCCTCAACATATTCCATCTTAGGTGATCTTCTTACTATGCCGAACAGTACAATAAACCCTATGCTAAGCCTTCTGTTTTGATGCACGGTCATTAATTGGCAGCTGTTCAAGGAACAAAAGAGTCTCAGTCTGGAAGGAACTAGTTACAAATAAGCAACCTGTAAGTTACTTTTAGTTGCAGCTTTAAAAGCAATGTAACTAGGAGCTACAGAGTAACTTTTTGGTGTGATGTGCATTTTTGTTGTTGTTCCTTTTGAGTTTTACTTTTGAACACTGATGTTCACAAGAATTTTTCAAGTTTCATGCAAGTCAATTCTAAGTAGTAAAGGAAATATTTTTCTTCCTCTTTTGTGTTTTTCTCAAGCCTTTTAAAGGTGCAATGTCAGAAGTGACCACTGGAGAGAACTGGGGGATATCTTCCTGCCTAAAAACACAACATATCAGTAACACACAACACAACAAATCACCTTTGCCTGTGGAGTAACAGTAATTTGGCAGTTGTTGTCAAAACTATGATGACAAATGCAACAAGTTCCTTTCAACAAACCAGGTACCAAGCTAGCGCAAGCTGTATATTTTTCTGGTCAGCTGGCAGTCAAAAGAACCATGCAAACCTGTGACTGTCATCATGTTGTAAATGTTGAAACCAGGCCGAGGATTCACCACATACCACTGGGGATAATACTTTCAGATTAAGGGGCTAGATTCAACAAGCCCCTGTCTGTCAGAAAAAGCATCATTGGGCATGACATGGTTATGTGTGTGCTGGGGCCAGGATAGTAGAGGGGACTGGAATAAAACAGGAAAGAAAATTGGGGTCAGGTCAAAAATGTTCGAGAGGGGCTCTTTTGCCCTAGCTGTTCCTGTCAAAACTTGAATGGTTTACCAACAAGGCTTCCACTAATTTGATTTTAGAGCTAAATTAGAATCCAAAGATAACTGACTCCAGTACGTCTGACCTAAGGGTAAAAAAGGGAAAGCTCTATGTTGTATCTGTGTTCTTTCATACTTAAAGCAATATGAGTTATAAGAAAAATTTAAAGCTCTGAGATGATTAATGTATATATATTTTAGATCCCAGTCTTGCAATTATTTCTCATTAACTGGAGAACTGATAGTTATGGAAAAGGTCAGCTTGAGAGATTTCACTGCTTGAGGCAAGAAACCAGATAGACTTCCACATAGAGAAGCATGTCTAAATTGGCAGCTAAATCTTACTTTAAGACACAGGTGACAGGAGAGCATTTTCACTGCACCTGAGGATGATGGAAGGCACCTTGTAGTGCATACAAGGTATGGGCGGTATAAAAGCCAAATAAATAAATAAAAATACATACAGCTCTGCCTGCCAACACACCACCACCACCACTTGCCACCCCTAACATATCCCACCTAAGGCAGATGCCATTAATAACAATAGCCTTGGCTATTTTATTTTACTTATTTATTTAAAATATTTTTACCCAGCCTTTTGCCTGAAAAAGGACCCAAGGCAGCTTACATCATTGAAATACAATATTAAAGCTAAAACAATAAGTATGCAAATATTAGAAAGGAATAAACAAATACTACTCTTAGAGATGGTAAACCCAAGTAGTACTAAAGACACAGTCAGAGCAGTAATACATAGTAATCCATCTAAAAGTCACTCCTGTAGCCAGCCATGTAGGCCGTCACTCATGTAGGCAGTCACTAAGAGAAAGCTTGCTTGAAGAGAAAGCACTGGCTTTCATTTGTTGCAACAACGTACGAGGTGGCGTGCCCCATTTGTATCATAGCCCTCGAAATCTCCGGCGATAGGCTTCCTCCGAGATATCCAGAGTGCCCAGAATTGCTGTCTTTACTTTGGAATATTCTTGTATCTCTTCTGGTTCTAGAGTGTCCACTATTTCTTGTACTAATCCAGTTAGGTACGGCATTAGGATGAGTGTCCATTGATCTCGAGGCCATTTCGCTGCCGTAGCTATCCTTTTAAACGTGTGTAAGAATGCTTCTGGGTCATCGTTCGGCCCCATTTTTTGTAGCTTTACTTGTGCAAAGTTGGGCATCCCTATTAATTGACCTGCTTGTGTCGGGGGCTCTGTAACTTTCTTATCCACCCAGTTTGGTATTGTCATCATCTTCTCCATCATCTCCCTCTGTTGCGTTATCAATTGCAGCAAAATGGCATCTTCTCGCTCCGACGTCCACCGCATCCATCGCTCCGTTGCATCAGGAGTTAAGGACGTCGCCACTGTGATCAGGGTTAAAGTCCTTTAATCCTTTCGATACATTTGTCTGTAAAGAAGGCGACGGTAGCCCAAAATCTTCCAACAAAACAGGTTTATTATCTAACAAGTTATCAGTCTCAAACATGTTTACATTATTCAGTTCCGCTTTTAACAACAAGTCATACTTCTTAACTTCCATCAAACCAGGTAACTCTCCTTGCAACAAAAGAGGAGATGAACTCTTAACTCTAGGTGTCCATTTCTGCCCAGTGCCCGAGGTGTCTTGCATATTGTCTGTCAGGGCTATGGTTGTGGATGGTATACCCAGCCCACCTGCGGCTCCCAGACTTTCTTCCCCCTGTTCTGTCTCAGTGGGGGTCTGAAAAGACTGAGCCCATGGGATCTCCCAGTTGGCGCCATACATCTCCTCTGTTCTTTGATTTGTTCTTCCCTCCTTACCCAAGCTTTATATTCTTTCTTCCTTTTCCTTTCCTCTGTCTCGCCCCAATAGGGTGGTTTTCTATAGGTTTGTCTTTTCCATTCTTTCTCAGCATATTCTCTGGGCACTCGAAACTCTACCCATTCCCCTGTCCAGGGATCTTCTTGTATCAAATCTACTAAGTCTTCTCTTTTCTCTGTAATATCCTCCTCAGCCCAACACACCTCTCCCTTTTCCTCTTTCAGACTGCTCTCCCCCTCCTTCTCCCCCTCTTTTCTATCCTCCCCTTTTCCCGCCAAATTAGCGCCCCCTAGTGCTTCTGTTTTGCTGTCATGCTGAAGCACGCCTTTGGAACTGCAACAGAAGGTGTCTATCTCCGGACTAGAGCAGATGGAAAGCTCTTTAATCTCTCTAGATTGAGAGCGAAGACCAAAGTCCAACTGAAATGCATGCGGGACTTCCTCTTCGCTGATGATGCAGCCATTGTTGCCCACTCTGCTGAAGACCTCCAACAACACATGAATCGTTTTAGCAAGGCCTGCCAAGACTTTGGACTAACAATCAGCCTGAAGAAAACACAAGTCATGGGCCAGGGCGTGGACTCACCTCCCTCTATTACCATCTCCACACAAGAATTGGAGGTTGTTCAAGGTACACAAAGTATGACTTTGTGTACCTTGGCTCAACCATCTCTGACACTCTCTCCCTAGATGTCGAGCTGGATAAACGCATTGGCAAAGCAGCTACCATGTTCTCTAGACTCACAAAGAGAGTATAGCTTAATAAGAAGCTGACGGCATATACCAAGATCCAGGTCTATAGAGCCTGTGTCCTGAGCACACTCCTCTACTGCAGTGAGTCCTGGACCCTTTGTGCACCGCAGGAGAGGAAGCTGAACACGTTCCATATGCGTTGTCTCCGACGCATTTTTGGTATCACCTGGCAGGACAAAGTTCCAAATAGAGTAGTCCTAGAACGAGCTGGAATTTTTAGCATGTATACATTACTGAAACAGCGACATCTACATTGGCTTGGGCATGTCGTGAGAATGGCTGATGGTCGAATAGATCTCCTGTATGGAGAATTAGTGCAGGGAAATTGCCTCAGAGGGAAACCACAGCTGCGATACAAGGATATCTGCAAGCAGGATCTGAAGGCCTTAGGAATGGACCTCAACAGATGGGAAACCTTGACATCTGAGTGTTCAGCCTGGAGGCAGGCGGTGCATCATGGCCTCTTCCAATTTGAAGAGACCCTTGTCCAGCAGGCCGAGGCAAAGAGGCAGTCATGAAAGCAGCCAAATCAGGGAGCTGGACAGGGGACAGATTGTATTTGTCTTCAGTGTGGAAGGGATTGTCACTCTCGAATTGGCCTTCTCAGCCACACTAGACGCTGTTCCAAAGCCTCCATACAGAGCACGTTACCATAGTCTCTCGAGACTGAAGGATGCCTACTAGTAGTGCTTCTGTACTTATTTTCAGTTGCTTTAACCCTCTTTCAATGATCTCTGTCTCTTCTTCTGCTCTGTTGGTATGGGAGCTGGACGGTACACCCTGGAGAGTATCCCTGGGGTTACTCTCATCCTGACAGATGGCTGTCTAACTTTCTCTTGAGTTCCTCCAGTGTTGAAGTGCTCACCACTTCCTGAGGTAGCTCTTGTCCTGCACATCCAGTCAAGTACCAATCTCACAATCCCATCCATTCCATCACAGTTTCTTTTCTTCATGTAAGGCTGGCATATGCAAAGGAAGACAGGACTCTTTTACCTTTAACACTCTTACAGAAAATGGAATTTCAGAAGGAAATGTGTAGAGATGGGCACTTACCATGGTTCGGTGGTTCAGCCCAATTCGGTGTGGCTCCTGTACAGGTGTTCCACCCCTTCCATCCCCTGCCTCCTCTGTGCGATTACCCACCCACTGGGAGGAGTGTGCTTCCTTCCTCTGCCTCCTCAGGCAATCCTCCACTCACCAGTAGGAGCATGGGATTCCCTGCCCTGCCTCCTCAGCTGAGTGGATGATCGCCCAAAGAGACAGAGGAGGGAAGCCTATGCTCCTGCCAGCGAGTGGAGGATCACCCAAGGAAGCAGAAGAGGGAAGTACAATTTGAGCAGTGTATTCCTTACTCCTACCCCAACTGTGCAATTCTGGGGCTACCCCACATATATGAAAAACACATAGAGGATAAGTCAAGAACAGTCTGGGTGTTCCAGCTGCTGTTATGTCACTAGTCATGCACCACCATGTGAATCCTAATTGTTAGAGAGAGAGAGGAAAGGCAATGCATTTCTCCGTACATCTGCCCAGCAGTTGTGTTCTTTATACAGTGGCCACTGTGTAAAGAGAAATATTTAGCTATGTGCATATGCTCAGGGAGCAGGCCAGCCATGGGTGACTGGATGGGAATGCAGAACATATGGCTGAAAGCAGAGTTAGCCCACAGACAATATACATTCTAAATTATACTTTTCTGCTTTATTGGTTGGTTTACTCCAATATTATTAACACTTCTGCACCCACCATCAAATTACCGACAGAACAGCATTCATCCTGTAGGAATTTATCCTGGCGAAGTACAATGGTTTCATGCTGATCTTATGACAGTTGGAAAGCGTGAATAGAGCTGGTAACTAGAATATATTTATGCTTTATTTTTTTCTGTGCAGTTGCCTCCCTTTCTCTGAGTGTGTTCAACGTTGCGCAGTTAAGAGCAGTTTCATACCACTTTCATGTCATGGATGTTACGAATGCATCATAGATTCCTGAGATCTGTAGTTTTGTGAAGTACTTAGATTTGTTGAAAAGCTCTCAAGAACTCTTGGGAGCTACCCATGAAAATTCAAAGCTCCTCACCAAATAGGATGGAGCCATGATATTTAAAGTGATATCAAACTGCTGTAAGTATGTTATGCAGAAACACTATAAGACAAAGAAAAACAGCTGGGTTTGAAGCAGGAGGAGGAAGAAAGTAAAGCTTAAGAATAGCAATCTACATGATCAAGAAGCAGTTCTTCAGACAGGAGACAAAATGACCTTTGAGTCTACATGGCTATTTAGCTGTCTTACCTTCCACTCCCCACTGGTTCAGGTTACTTATTGCATGCACTGCCGCTCAGTTTCAAAAAAAAAAACTCATTATCAACAACTGTGAATCAAAAACAGGCAGGGGAGTTTCCTGAGTATTAAGGCCTGGAAGGTTACTTTTATAAGTAGTTGGTTATGGTCATAATTCCAAGGCTCAACACATATTTATTCATAGTTGTTCTTTATAGTTGTTATATTTACTTTAAAACGGATAAAGTAAATGTATGTAATCAAATTAAATCTCTGTGTAGCTTGCAGTATCCTCTTTGGTCAGGAGAGGTCAAACTTCCATTAACCATCAGAGAGGAAACTATTGCCAGGTGTTGCATATTTTTTTCTCCAGAGCAGAGATATGACAAGTACTTGCAAAATTTCTTATTTTCAGTGTTTTTCTGAGTCTTTTTAGGCCAAGAATCTCCACTGAGACTTCCTTCTGCATCATCAAGATTTCTTGGCTTCCTATAAAAACCAGACCCATGTGTCCTTTTTTAAAAAACTGTTTTTACTTTTCTCCCATTGTTCTGCAGAGGATCTGCCAAACTTTTCTCAGCTTAATGCCTTTTCCGGTGAATCCTATACAGGGGAAAATGCCATTCTGCACAGGAACTGTAATAATCGTATGAAATTTGATGTTTCCTCTGTTCTTTCCAATTAAATCCTATGCAGAAATGATGCTTGGCATTTCTTCTGGGTGAATCTGCATAGGAAAGATGCCCAGTGCCACTCCTGTCCTTTCTACATTAATCTTGCACAGGAAAGATGCCATTCTGTGCAAGAATAATAATTCTGCGCAGCTCAGTGTGTCTTCTACCCTTTCTAGCTGAAGCCTGTGCATGAAAGATACTATTCTGTGTAGGAATTTATATAATTCAGTGCAGCTTAGCATTTTGTCCAGAAAAATAAATGACCCTAAAATATCTGAGTTTTCATAGAGAAAAAGACTCATGCACAGAAATCTTGCTTTTAGGATCAAGAGTCCTCCCCTACACTAAGAATGGCAGGCTGCACGATTCATATCCCTGCTCCATAGGGCCTCTAGGCAGCTCTGTATAGGAAAAGAACATGTGGGCCACAGCTGCAGCTTTTCTCTGTGGCTCCCCCAAACTCTTCCAAAAGTTGAGACAGAGGGAGGAAAGGTCCTGCTGTCTGGTAAGAGTGAGCAGAGAGAGATAAAGGCTGGAAGAGTACAAGGTCAGAGGGAAGGAAAACCAGTGAGAAAGGACAGGTGGGAAGACAAAGAACAGAGCAAGGTGAATGTAGGCTGTCGGTTTAACCTCCCTGTGCCAATACCTCCCCCATATATTTTTTGTCTGAAATAGATAATTGTGCCCTCTCTGACTGTTTCCCCCTACTTTATTTAGGTCTATAGAGGGCTTTCTTTAAAATCAGCATCAGCCAATTGGGGGTAGGGGGTGGCAGGTCCAGTCTCCAGCACTCTGGAAATGGCATGCCGCTGCCGCTGCCCTCCGCCCCCCGAGTAGTGGACAAGACCGTTGGCCAAGGAGGGTAGGTAGGGGGTGAGGGAGGAGCACTTGGGTGTAGGGATTTTTAACACAAAACTGGGTACTTGGTTTTCTAGGCATAAAAAACTCAGAAGTGTTGACCAGCCCCTCCTTTTAGGGAACACTCTGAGACCATGGAGCTGCTCCAGCTTCACATGACAGGGCAACCCCCATCGGGCACACATGCTTGGGGTGATCTTAGCTGGCACTTCTCCTGGCAGGCGCAGAGAGGATCCATACTCCTGACTACATGGCCAAATGCGCCTACCCACTGAACTAGACAGGCGAGTATGCTTCTCCCTTGAATTGCACTGATCTGAGCAGCACGGTTTTGGTTATATATGGGGTGTCCCCCCCCCCAATAAATAAATATTTCAATAAATAAATAAATATTCAAATATATATATATACTGTGCTGCTATTCATCTCCAGGAAGTGGCCTGAGTAAGGTGGGTCTCAGACTTACCCAGGGCCCTGTTGCTGGTGTTGCAGCAGCACCTGTCTGATGGTGGTGGCTTGGCCAGCCCCTTCTCCTGTCATGGCAGCCAGGGAGGATGCTAGGGCATTCCAGGAGGCCGACGCAGGTTGAGGGGAGGTGTGTGTGCATGTGTGTGTTAATCAACTGTTTATGCTTCATAGCTATGCTTTCGGGGGCATAAGAGTTATTCACAGATTTTGAACTACACGAGGGTCTGTCACCCCAGGGTTGTTGAAGGGGGACGTGTACTAGTATTGGTAGGTGATGTTTTAAAGTACTTAAAGGTAAAGGTTCCCCTTGACATTTAGTCCACTCGTGTCCGACTCTAGGGTGCAGTGCTCATCCCTGTTTCCAAGCCATAGAGCCAGCGTTTGTCCATAGACAGTTTCCGTGGTCACGTGGCCAGCGCGACTAGACATGGAACGCTGTTACCTTCCCACCGTGGTGGTACCTATTTATCTACTCACATTTTTACATGCTTTCAAACTGCTAGGTTGGCAGGAGCTGGGACAAGCGACGGGAGCTCACTCCGTCGCGTGGATTCGATCTTACGACGGCTGGTCTTCTGACCTTGCAGCACAGAGGCTTCTGCGGTTTAACCCGCAGCGCCACCACGTCCCTTAAAAGTACTTAAAATAAGTATTTAATTACTAAGAAAAGCAAAATGAAGTAGTGAATCACAGAGAAGAGAAAGAATGCCTTTCCACTTAGCCTAACAGAGAATGGAAGAAGAAAAAAAAGGAAAAGTCCATATGGTTGAACACCACTCCAGCCTGTGTAGTGTGATGGTTCATGTGCTGGAACAGGGAGCCAGGACCCTGTGATTCAACTAACCACTGACTGTTTGTGAGCCAGGCACACTCTCTGTCACCCTATTCTACCTCACAGGGTTGCTGAAGAGGCCACCTTGAACTGGCAAAAGCCACTTTGAACTGGCAAAAGCCTGAAACACTTTTTGCATTTCTCACTAGTCTATTGCACATGGAGAGCCTCTAGTGGCCAGCACGGAGATTTAACTTTAGAAACCTCCCCTCTTCCACATTATCCTGCAGTTAACCACATCCGCAGATTGCGGACCAAAAATATTTTTTTTAAAAAAAAAAAAACCCACACACTCACACACAACTTTCCACACATGATGCTCAAAGTGGTGTGTGCATTTGCCACATGTTGGAGTCTGCGAATATAAAGAACTTCGATTGGGCTGGAATGTCAGTCTCATTTCAGAACGGCCCCTTTTCTTCTTTTGGAACGAACTTAACATTCCTGGATCATGTGCACAAACCAGAGCAGAGGAACTGGGAGGCGATCTTTTTTTCCTTGCACTTGTGACAAGTCCATAGAATGAATAGTAAAAATGCAGAGAGAAAGGGGGGAGAGAGCAGGAAGGAGGGGGAGAGAGAGCAGAAAGAGAGCTTTAGAATCTCTGCACTCACACCCCAGTTGTTTTTACTGCCTTTTGCTGGGAAAAGAAGCTGAATTCTAATGCTTAGTTTTTTTTCAGTACAGCTTTGGAAATTTACTTTTTTTAAACTATAACTCCTAGAATCCCCCTGGCACCACAATTGGTGCCTGGCTAAGAGATGCTGGGAGCATTAATCTCTCCCCTCCCCATTGTTTAAAGGTGTAGTCTAGAAAAAGTAACTTTCACAAGTTCTGATTCTTAGCATGAGAGCTAACAGGGCTTAACGTTGCTTCAAAATCATTGCCTCTCTCTTACTCCTGATCGAATGTTGCACAGTTTGGAGCTGTGCCCCTCTGCACATGCTCCGAAGCATTCTCTACTTGTCCCCGGCATAACTCAGACTGGACAGGTGGTAGAGCACAGTAACTCCGTCCGCTGCACACTCTCTGCTGTGAGTGATCTTCGCTGGCCCCTCTCCCAGAAGGCGTCTCTGTTCTGCAATCTCTAAGGAAGGAAATCAGGGGTAGGAGGTCTGCCGGTTGAGCGCTGGGGCTCAGATGAAGCCTTGGGAGCCTCGGTTACAAAGGAATAGCTTTTCCGCACATGCTCGTTGGCATGTGTTCTCCATAGTCTCTGTGAAGCAGGGCTAAGATATAAAGAGCAGGACGGTGCCTTCTTCCCCACTCCACGTACAAAAGTCGATCGGACGGGCATTTGAATCTTCAAGGCTGGTGATGGGAATCGCATTCTCTCCCGGCACGGGAGGAAGCAGGTTGATTTAGGGGGCCCAGAACAGCGGAGAGAAAAAAGGCAGTTGCTTCACTCTGCCTAACAATAGCGCCGGCGCGATGGTGAGCCTGGACGCAGACGGGGTTTCTATTGGAAGAACTCCCACCTCGCACAGGCGGAAACCCCCGGCTCCAACCCACGGATGCCGAAGCGCGGAGGAGTAGCGCGAGCAGCCAGTCTATCTTCTCTGGGTAAATTTTTACCCACCTTTTTACACATCCACATAGATTGAAGCAATTACACTTTTGCAACAATTAAAACACACCACGAACATCCACAAGGCAAGCTCCTCTCCAATACACAGAAACGGATGCATTTTTTTCCAATTTCTTTTAAAACTTCAAAGCACACACATACCATCTAATTCCCCTCGACGCCGGAAATCATCTATATTACACACCCTTATTACCACCTTTCAGATCTTCCTTTGTTTGATTCCTTACCTTCGGTGAGGAAGGTAAGGTTAAAAAAAAATTAAAACACACACACACACACACACACACACACACACACCATCCACGTCCCCGATCCCTTAAACTTGCAAGCAGAACGCTCTCCCCTTTCCACACCCCTTTTAGAGTTCTTTTAACCTTCTTAGAGCAGAATTTTCTCACACGCGCGATCTCTATCGCAACTATTAAAAAATAATTTAAAAACCCCACATACACACATCTGTTTTATAAAAGTAACAAGGGGGAAATTCCTACAACCCTTTGCCAATCACAGTAATCTCCTGTTTGCTTGTTGAGGTCCTTGGAAAGTGAATGGGATTCCCTGGGAGAAAACAGCCCTTGGCAACCCACACAGAGCAGATTTTGAAGGGGGAAAAAAAAGAAGAGTTGCAAACTTAACTCTTTTCAAACGTGTCTTTCCACCCTTCTCCCGTTTCCTTCACAGCGCGAGGCTCAAGGAGCAGTAACGATGGGACAGAGAGAAGGCAGCCAATTGAAGAGTAGAAGGTGGGAAGAAGGAAAAGGAGAAGAAAAAGGAGGAGGGAGTGGGGGAAATGAAAATCCCACAAGGGTGAAGCCATACTCACTTGGATTCCTCACCACCTCCTTTCTCGTTCACCTTCCCTTTCTACTCAGCTCCAAGCTTCAGGAAGGGCAGTCTGAAAGTTGTCAGGTGTACAAGGGCAACCAGGCGAAATGTGAGCCTTTTGGTTCAGAGAAAGGGTTTCTCCAAGTATGGGAAAGCGCCTCACAAGCCCATCTTGGGAGGAGAGGGGAGTGGTCTTCACAAGCAACACTGTTCCCACAATATTCATTTGGCACATAGACAACAATCTCTCAGTCCCAGAGAATGAAGTTTTATCTGCTGGGCTCCAGTTCTGTTCTGTTTTTTTAAACTGGCTTAGAATATACAATCTTCGATACATTTACCCCTTGAGGAAGCTCCACTGCAAACTGTGGGGCTTGTTTCTGAGGAGATTCGTGAAAGGTTGCGTATTGTCTTGCCTCTACGATGGTAGTTCTGTGGGAAAATGTCAGGAACTTGCTCAAAATGTCAGTAAATTGCAAGTCCCAAGGGAAGGAGAGAGAGCACCTAACAATTAAGCTTAGGTTTTTGTGTGTGTAAATTTGCTCTAAGAAATGCAAAAATAACTGACTCCCCTTCCCTCCTTTGGGTCAGTTACTACTGGTATGGAAGGATGCAAGATTCTTGGTTACACAGGACGCTACAGCCAGTCGAATTCTTCATTCAGGTGTTGCTCATGGCTGGGTTTTGGTTCAAGCTGTACAGGTTGCTCACTGGTTCAGTGAAAGGAGCACTACTAACAATGTTTTTGAACATGAGAACTGCAGGGAATCAAGTTTGCTAGAAAGCCTCACCCACTCTTTAGATCCAGATTTGTGGTGGGTTGTCATGCTTATGTATTATGGAAAAAGTATTTTGTAGGAGACACTCAAAAGGGGCTGTCTTCTTTAACTCCCTGTGTAGGGAGGCAGAGCATTGGGCTGAACATTTTTTCCTCACTTGACAGTGAGCCAAGACACAAGGAGATTTATTAAAAGATCTCTCATCCTTTGCTGTTGTTGTTGCTACTACTGTTGTTTAACTTGAAGACACCTGGAGTTTGATACTGGTTTCTATTCCTGTTCTTCACTCTATTCTTGATTAAAATTGCACACTTAACATATACACCAAGCTGCTTAGTATGGCTAAGTAAAAAAAGATGAGTATTTCTCCCATGCCCCTCCTGCATGACTTTTAGAAGGTTTTTTTTGGGGGGGGGG
The DNA here is from genome assembly GCA_037013535.1 of Intellagama lesueurii. Taxonomy (NCBI): domain Eukaryota; kingdom Metazoa; phylum Chordata; class Lepidosauria; order Squamata; family Agamidae; genus Intellagama; species Intellagama lesueurii. The sequence continues at coordinate 16,352,049 of JBAJHW010000004.1, forward strand.
GTAGGCAGAGAGGCAGTTTTGATCAGGAAAATAGTGTGGGGAAAGCAAGGTTGACCCAACCCATCTGATGATGATAACAAGATGATGTCCTTTTCTGCTCCATGTACAAAAGTCAACTGGTTTGAGTAGATGAACATGGACAGTGAGGCAGCATCCTCCGCCATACACAAGGCTGGCTGTGCAACACACAGCTTTCTCTTTCACGTTGTTGCTGCCACCTCCCAACTCTTGCATCAGAGGTAATGACGTCACACTTGTTGTTGTTGTTGTTGTTTAGTCATTAAGTTGTGTCCGACTCTTCATGACCCCATGGACCAGAGCACGCCAGGCCCTTCTGTCTTCCACTGCCTCCCGGAGGTTTGGTCAAATTCATGTTGGTAGCTTCAATGACACTGTCCAACCATCTCGTCCTCTGTCGTCCCCTTCTCCTCTTGCCTTCACACTTTCCCAACATCAGGGTCTTTTCCAGGGAGTCTTCTCTTCTCATGAGATGACCAAAGTATTGGAGCCTCAGCTTCAGGATCTGTCCTTCCAGTGAGCACTCAGAGTTGATTTCCTTCAAAATGGATAGGTTTGTTCTCTTTGCAGTCCAGGGGACTCTCAAGAGTCTCCTCCAGCACCACAATTCAACGTCACACTACCTAATGGCAAAGCTAGTCCAGGGAAGAAGATTGGATTCTCTTCCCTTCATGCCTCCCTTCATGCCCCTGCTCTGACTCAATTTGCATTCCCCCTCCTTTAAAGTTGTTTGCTTGTTTGTTTAAACTTGGGGGGGGGGGGGGTCTATTTCTGATTGTCTGGTTCACAAATGTTTTGGCCCAGATAATTCTCATTGGCCCAGTAATGAGATCAGAAGTATGTATTTTTGGCATTACACTCTTCAAGATATACATATTTTTATCATTCTTTCACTTCAGCCAAGTGTGCAAAATTTCCATCTTTGACTTCCTTTCTAAATGCATGAACATCAGATGTGGGAGCTGATTAAGGCAGATAAGTGAAAGGTGGAGCCAACACATGCCAGTCACCTCTCCTTCTATGAAGGCATTCTTTCAGTGTCTGGGAAAATAAGATCTGGTGGAGGTTCATGAGAGCTAGAAACCAGGCTCTACTCAAACTGTGTTTGTGCACAGCATTCAAGATTGTATCTGTAGAACCATCTCTCTCTCACACACACAAACACATATACATCACACATCCTTATTCTAACTGGTTGTAATTGGGTTTAATCTACACAGTGCTTGCAGCTGGAGGTTACAGGTAAGAACAACTCCTGAAAGGCTACAAGCATGAAAATCTTCTTCTCCATGAATATGACATGTGCAGGAGCAGTGACACAGATTTGAAAGAAAAAAGGGTTAAGCGAAACAGTTTCTGAAATTTTCAGATTCTGTAGGAGATTCATAATGGCCCACCAAAACTTCTAGGTTCATAGGATATCGTATAGACCACAATGCTCTTCCAGATAAGAATTCTGTGCTTTTGCTATATAATAGCTCCCTTCAATGAGAGAAAATCCGTGCTATTCATATTTATGCATTAGTGAATTTTATGTATCTCCATGCATGATATGTACTCAGTTTGTTAACCATTTCTGTGTACTTCTTTGTACATCTGTGCTGAGGTCAAGAAAGTTATTGTTTCACAGCAGCCTTGAATTTTGTTCTAAATAAAATGGCCACTTTATGTAACATCAAAAGGAGGACAAAACAGAGTATTGATTTGTATAATTTGCAGATGATAATTAGAGAGCTGAGGCTTCAATACTTTGGCCATCTCATGAGAAGAGAAAACTCCCCGGAAAAGACCCTAATGTTGGGAAAGAGTGAAGGCAAGAGGAGAAGGGGACGGCAGAGGACGAGATGGTTGGACAGTGTCATCAAAGCTACCAACATGAATTTGACCCAACTCCGGGAGGCAGTGGAAGACAGGAGGGCCTGGCGTGCTCTGGTCCATGGGGTCACGAAGAGTCGGACACAACTTAACGACTAAACAACAACAACAACAATGTAGCATTACGATATATCTCACTGGAGTGGCAAAGGCTGTGACTAAGGGTGTGATTAGATCGCATTTAGCCTGTTCCAGCCCACTCCTAAATTCCATGTGTACACAAGACCTAAGTGACTTGCATGCCTGCTGTCCAAGTCCTAGCAGGGAAACATCAAAGCCTCTGCTATCCATTTTCAGAGATGGGCTAAACAGACCTTGAAACAGGTGACTGTTTTCTGTTAACCCATCAGATAGAGAATTCTGCTCTATGGTTAGCCTGCTTCTAATGGACCAGCATGGCTACTTGTTCTTTAATAAATGCTAAATTTTCTCATAACCCAGTTTAATGGGGCTTGCTCCTGATTAGATCCTAACTATTTCATTAGATGTATAATAGGATTTCAAGCAAGTGCCATTGTAAAGATCAGCGGTAGAGACAGACATTCTGTTTTTAGACTACAACTCCCAGGATTCCCCAACTGGCATGATAAAAAAAAAGGTAACTCCTAATTTCTGATCCATAGTCAGGTTGAAGAGGAGATCTGGATTGGGACCACAATATGAAGAGATGGGAGGTTAATCCTCTCCACTCCTGCCACAGTCCTGACAAAAATGCCTTCCTGCACAGCTGCTGTTTGTGTTAGGCACCATTGTATATAACATGCAGGGCACTGAACTGGTACAATCGTCTGAGGTGAAATGACAGTTCTAATCCAGCATCTGCACAAAAAATTGCTGGGGATCAGAGACACTAATGTAGTGCAAAGAATCATAACAAGCCATTTACACCAAGAATAGACCATGTACTCATGTTCAGGGTGGAGAAGGAGACAATAATGGAAAATGCACAATTTTTTGAACCTCTCAGGCACTATAATGTGCTTCAGTGGGCTTTTTGACACTTGGACAGCCTTCTCCAACCTGGTGTCCTCCAGCTGAGCTGGACTACAGCTTCCATCATCCCCAACAAGACATAGGAAATGTTGACCACTATAATTTTACAAACATTGAGGTTGGTGTCCAGTCATGGATACCTTGTGTTAATATGGCAGAAAAAACAGTAATATTAGCAACCTTTCCTTCCTTCCTTCCTTCCTTCCTTCCTTCCTTCCTTCCTTCCTTCCTTCCTTCCTTCCTTCCTTCCTTCCTTCCTTCCTTCCTTCCTTCCTTCCTTCCTTCCTTCCTTCCTTCCTTCCCCTTCCTTCCTTCCTTCCTTCCTTCCTTTCTTCCAAATTTCTGGAAATCTCCTTTTGTAGAGTAAATAAGATATTCCTAGTTTTCTGACCCAGCCCTCTCTCATGTGTAGAAAAATGTGGCCCATTTTCCAGGTAATTTCTTCACCTTTGCTCCAGCTATCACAGTTTTCAGATGCCTGAAATTATTTTGTGCAGAAACGAAGTAAAAGAAGAGTCTAGGTGAAAGGAAAGGAAGTGAACATTGGATCTCTGAAGCATTAATAGACATGGTGAGAAACAGACAATGAGTAATCATCTAGGTTCATGCTTGACTGCTGCTTGCCATCCAAGATGTAATGAAGTTCTTGGCCTCTTGAAGCACTAATAGGAGTAGTTTCCTTGGCAGAATGGGGGAGGGTCAGATTGTCAGAGTGTCTCTCTCTCTCTCTCTCTCTCTCTCTCCCTCCCTCCCTCTCTCTTGGTTGAGCCTTATTCCCCCAAAAAAAGAAATGGAAAAAGACAAGACTGCCACTGTGTGGCCAATCCAGATCTCTGTCCTTCTGACTTAGAAGCACTGCTATAGCATTTCCTGGTATACACAAAAGACTTTACAATTCTAATCTTGTCCATCTACCCAGGATTGTAGTGAGGTACACCAAGCAGAAAAAGAGAGAAGAATTTATTCAAGGCCACCCAGTATGCCCATGTTTGACTGAATAACTGAGTCTGTATGAGTGTGCTTTCTTTTCTCATTGTGTGCAGTAGGAAAAAAACAAAAACAGCGATAGCTGTGTTGGCAGAAAACACATTGAGGAGATACTTTTATAGGCCAACCAGAAAGATTTTAAAAGGGTGTAGAGGGAGATGTAAACACTTTCGGGAATGTGTTCCCTTCATTAGCTAATATGTTAAAAAGCAACAAGAAAGGAGAACAACAGCCACTTGCACCTCACTCAAAATGGAAATACCTCACTAAAACCAAGACAAAAGAGGATACAGATGTGCATAATATCTGCATGTGTACAGTTGTATATATGCATATTTAGAAATAATTACTGAACTATAAATAGACACACAATGCCTTTTGTTGTTGTGAAAAACATGGTGACTGCTGTGTCTTTTCAGTCAACAGTCTGAAAGCTAACTCTTGATAGGGCTGGGGAACATTAGGGCTCCCATTTTTCTGCCCCACAGTTCTTTATCTTTAATGTGCATATGGACTAGACCAGAGGTTCTTAACCTTTTCTTTACCATGGACCCCCTTTAGATATCTTTTGTTGCTGCAGATCACCAAGACTTAACTCAAGATTTAAAACTCTAAAGTGCATCAAATATTTGTGTTAATAGAGGGGGCTTCTACATTTTGTGTGTGTGTGTGTGTGTGTGTGTGTGTGTGTGTTACCTTTTGTGTGTGTTCACTATAGTTTGGTCCATTTCCAGTATGTGTGATTGCTGGGAATGGACCCAGCCTTAAGCTGTCAAGGCTCATTCTGCTGTCAATTTCCAGAATCGCGAAGTGGCTTAACAAGTGAGTCACGTTGGTATATTGGCAAATTAAACACTTCCTCTGCTTCTCTGCCAAGCAAGAAACTGCCCACAGCCAAAACTGCTGCCCTCCTACCAAGGAGCAGGGGAAGTGTTCAATTTGCTGATATTCTGAAGTTCCCCACTTATTAAGCTTCTTCACAATACTGGCAATTGACAACTGAAGGAACCAGACCAAATAGGACCTTCTGAGGTCTGTATGCCATTTTGAGAATTGTACCAAATGGCATACCACACCTCCACCCGACCTCAAGCAACCCTAGCCTGCTCCCAAAGGGCCAGTGTACAGGAGATGAACCCTTTGTCTTTCTCCGTCAACAACCCCTGCCTTCCAACCACCTCAGCCTATAAAGGTAGTTATACCAGCCTACCCTATCTGCTTATAAAAGACATAGACACAAGGTGTGAAAAGCAAGCATCTAGCCATTCCAGTTCCCTCTTTTCTCTCAGGTTACACAAAAGGCTGGCAATGACTCATTCAATAGAAAAAAATACTTTGAGTGCTATACTGGAATGTACACATAGGGGAAAATCTACCTAATATATTATGCAAGGTGGTCCATTTTCAATGGACTGGGAGAGTAGAGTGGCACCTTTATAGGCCCCCCTTCCACAATGGCTTTGTAGGATATAATACACTCACTATGACCAGTTACCTTGTAGATGTATATATTATACTGGCTTTATGTCCCATTTTTCTTTAGGGATGTCATGAGAACATGCAAATAGCATGACTACCTACTCTGATCCAGACTGAGACCACCAGTCAGGAAGCAGCTTTTGAAGGGCAGGGGTGAAATCCAATTGGATGGTCCACCCAAGACCTAACCTGCCCCACCCCTTGTTGGAGAGAGGCCGAGTTTTGTAAGCTATCTACTCTGCTTTGGGCCTTCTAGGCTAATGTGTTACCAGTATTTCAAGTAACATGGACAATGCTGTCCCATCTCTGTCTGGATCACAATCAATGGAACTGAAGTTTAAGAACAATAGGTTTTCCAGAGGAAAGTGTTTCACAAGAACAGTTCACAACTTGACTTGGTTCACAGTTTTCACTTTTATTTTTAATAAAGTTTGGGTTGGAGGCCTAGCTATAGTGCTGTTTTTGTTCAGAAATGTAACCAGCATCAGTATTAAAGTTCAGCTACAGTCTAGTCAGGTTCTAGCTCAGGGTGAGGTCAGGCAGGGAAATAGCTGGCAAATTGGACTGCAACTGGCATGGCCCCATGTGAGCTACTTCTAAGCGATCCCATGATGTATGTGAGATCACAAGCAAGTCTGATCTGTGTGCAAGCTGGATCTTTTGGCTCCATTATCACAGCTCCTCTTTTTTTTTTTGGCCCAAACTGGAGTGATTCTTCCACAGACAGAAGGGTCACTTTACGGAAGATAACTCCCAGCAAAGCAATGCTTTCCCAGTGCGATCAGACGTGATCCTTTCTCATTGTCTGATTGCACCTCCATCTCCAGGCAGTGGCCATATGAAGAGTATGAGCTCAGTTTCCATGTGGAATCAGAGGAAAGGTCTATCTGGCCCAGCATTCTGTACCCACGGGGCCAGTTAGATGCCCTCAAGCGAGACATCGGTGTAATAGCAGTTTCCCGCTGGTTTTCCCCAGCAGGTGGAATACAAAGTAATACTGTCTCTGCCTCTTCTACTGAGGTAATGTAGAACTGTCATGATGGCTATGCAGCCTTAGCCCTGATAGGCTAATCCTCCCATGCCTGAAACATCACTATGAGGGGAATTTTTGCAGTTTATTTTTTAGAGGAATTGTTGGTACTCCTTACTGTAATGTTTTCAAGAAAACATGGGACAGACGTTTCATATAGAATGGCCTATATATATTATATGCCCTGCACAGCTAGTGGGTGGCCAGACTTCCAATTAATTTGTCACTTAAAAGCACAATGACATGAAAGCCTCATTTTTATGCATAGTATACCTCCTGGAATAATAAACAACTCAGTGTTCTCTTTCTGTAGTTGCATTTTCCATGCTGTCATTTCCAGAGATGTGGGCTTTTCATCTTTCTCTCTTTCTCTGTCTCTGCTTGAAATCTGATGGGTAGTCCACATTTCTTTCTTCCTTTTTTGTTTTTTGTTTTATTCATTGAACTGCTGGTTGGCTGACTCATTTAATTTAATTTCCTCTGTAATTTCCTCTGTAGATTTTATGAGGCACCATCATCTTGCCCTTCTTCTGAGTGGCAGAATTGACTGCTGAGCTATGCCGTGTTCTAGTCAAAATAAAACACCATTTATTAGGTAGCGATATGATGAGGTATGTGTGAAAAAAAGAAACCTCAATCAAATCCTGTACAAATCAAGCAGTCATCATAATATATTGCAGTGTGATTCGGAAACATTTACCACAGAAGCTTATTTACTCCTTCGCAGTAAGTTTCTGCTCTTTTTTGCCATCACTCTGCAAAGTCCTCTCTCTCTCTCTCTCTCTCTCTCTCTCTCTCTCTCTCTCTCTCTCTCTGTAAACAGAAGTGGGCCGATAGCAAACTAGGATCCGCTGGTACTACAATATTTTTATCATTTTAATCTTGCTTTTCTACTGAAAAAGTGTTTTTAGGATGGCTAAACATCCCAGTGTGGTGTAGTGGACAGAGTGATGGACTAGGGCTCTGGAGAACAGGGTTCGAATTCCCACTTGGCCACAGAAACTCACTGGGGGAGTGGAACTGGTAAAATCACTCCTTAAATATCTCACTTACCATGCAAGCCCTATTACAGTTGGTATACGTTGCTTCCAACTTGATAGCACATGCACACAAACAGATATGACTGAACATTAAATCTAGTAAAGCCATCTAATCAATAAACATCCAAACGTAGAACTGTGGACATCTATCTTGACATTTACTTCAAAGGAGTGAGTGTGCTAGATATTGAAATTGCAGTAAATCAGTGAGTTTCTTCTCCTTGCTTTACAAGAGCAACAAGAACATCACAGAGAAAGAAGAAAAAAGAGCGCAAATTAGTAGCTGAAATTAAAGTACATTGGGATAAATAGATGTACACACAAAATGGGCTTAGAGGCACCTACATCCTTAATTCTAAGGGTATATTTTAGATGTAAGATTGCTGGAGGCAGCACATTGAGTCACTATGGACAGGATATAATTTGGCCTGATCCAGCAAGACTTGTCTCCTATAAAATCTATTTATTCAAAGCTTAGAAGTAATTAGCTCCCTGTACCTCATTACATTTGGGTAATAAGCAACATAGCAAGCAGTTACAGGGTTACAGTAAAAGCAACATAACATGTACTAACCAAGTTACTTTTTAGTTTATTCTCTAGTTGCTTTCAAAAGTTACTCATAACGTGAATTTTAAGGAATTTTTAGAAACATTTTTACATTAATTTCTCAATTTTTATGCCATTTTATTATCATTCTTGAATGGCCAGAGGAGTTTTCTTTCATTTTATCTTTTGTATTTTTCTAAATATTTGCAAGGTGTAATATCAGAATTGATCACTAGAGTGAACCAGAAAGCCACCTTGGGTCCTTTTAAAGAGAAAGGCAGGGTAAAAATATTTTAAATACATAAGTAAATAAAAGTATTCCTTGTATTTTTTTGCTGGCATCCACACAGTGCATTACTATTGATTGATTAATTGATTGATTGATTGATTGATTTGATTTGATTTGATCTACACACCTTTAGTTCTAGCACTGCTCTCGGAGGTTTACAGATTAAAGCTAAAACCCTACAAGATCCCCATATAATAACCTCTAACACAATAGATAATTTAACTTTCCCTATTTGTTTTTAAAAGTGCTAATGTTCTGAGCTCTCGCTGTCTCTCAACTCTCAGTTTTAGTGTAGTGCTGGAGATGATCTTAAAGCTTCTTGGACAATTGCATTATGGCAAAGCAACAGCCAATCAGGTGGAAGAACGAGATTTCAAATGGAGAGTTTGACAGTTTAACTGTCAGATAGGACCTACCTGTTAGGGTTGGTACTTAGAGAGATTCGGTTAGGCATACCTAATTCTTTATTTTCTTCAAGCTGAAGACATGCCCTAGAAGGAAATGTTATTAAAAGGAAATAGCCTTTCTAGAGGTGACTGGTTCTTAGCGTCCAATTGAAATTCTGCATAGAGTTCATATGGATACATTAAATCAGTAAACGTCTTACAAAAGCTTCACTCGTCATTGAAAGTTTTGAAAATAAACTTTAGTTTCAGTTCTATAATGTGTTTCAGCATACGTTTATACCCAGGTCAGGGGGCATGAGCAATTTAAACTACCTAATTAAACTATAATTAGTCAATGTCATCAGTTCTACTTTGAATGTTATGCAACTAACAATATAAACTACTTTTATTTACCACAATAAACACTGAGAGTGTGTGAAGTTTTGGTCACTCTTCCTCTTCTAGATCATGTTACCACCAGCCTCTCATTTCAGGGTGACTTTCAGTAGTGACCTTCCTACACCTGTTTTCCTTGTGTAAACAAACAAAATAAACAGCACTATGTTGGGAAAGTGTCTAGTTTGGTTTCCCTTCTACATGAAATATGAAAAATATGAATAGTAGGGAAGGAATTCCATAAAAACTTCCATAACACAAAGTTTCCTGTGTCTGGGAACTACTCACCAGGACATCCAGAGAATGTCTTCTGATGAAGCTCAGGTTCATGTGTATGTGAACACACATGAGGGGAGAAATATATGTTACAAACAGACAGTGGCTTCTGGCTGGATTTTCAAAGTACCATTGCTGTCCTCCATAAGTTTCCTCAGCTGAGCAGGAATTGGAACCCAGGCCTCAGAAATCCTAATCCAATGGATCTAATCTATGGAAACATGGCTTCCAGTCTGTGATAGGAATAAGAGAATCCTTAAGGATGAATTTAATATACATGGCACAGTAGTAGCTTCTCTTACTTCCCAGAATATACAGATTAGTTTGTTTTGTTTTGTGATGGGTCTCCAGGGCACAGGATTCCTTTGAAGCCTGATTTCTGAAACACACAAAATCAACTCAGTTCTGTTCCTCCAAGACTAACAAGCTTCTGCCTCTAATCACAGGCTATCTATAAAATCTGTTTGTACCTTCATGCTCCACAAAACAAGTAATACAAAGCTAAGGTTGATGACTAAACAAATGTGCCCCACAGACCGTGACCAGGAATAATAGTGTGCAATGCCAGAGATTGTGGTTCTGCTCAGCTTGCCCTCAATGTTTTCTCACTTTGCTTTGGTCTTTCAGATCCAAATCCAGATGGCATACCTGGGACCATTTTGTCTATGTCCCATATTACCTTATGAATTATCTGAGCCTTTTGGTGTTGCTAGAGGAATCTTCTTATGGATTGAGCTGTATCAAATGGTTCTTTCTTGCTTATTCTGACTAAATAAGGACTCTGTAGAGGATGCTTCAGAGGTTTTCTCCATATGTTCCACTGAAAGCTACCCTTTTGTGTTATATTTATTTTTCTCCCTGCCCCTCAGGCCTGAAGTAAACATATATTTATCCTCTTCTATGTGACAGTCCTTCAGGTAAGCTGTCATATTCCCCTCATCTCCCCAATCTCTTCTTTTTCTGGCTATGAGCTTCATATGCTCGTATTTTAACTTTACATGTTGCAGTTTAGCATAAAGCAAAAGCCAGAGCTGACCGAAAACATGTGCTGCTTGAAGCAAAGAAAAAAGTGATGCTATCTCCCTACCCGATTCCATGAATAAGAGCCCTGACTGACAGCTGAATCTTATTTTCAACACATAACACACACAACAGCATCCTTCAATATACCTGAAGACAGCAAATGGGCGCAGAAAAGACTGTGCGGGTTTGGCACATGCAATTCCAGCCTTTCAGCCTCCCTCAGCATCTGCATTCTGCCTCATGAGAAGGCCAGCCATGGAAGAGCATCTTTTTTTTTTTTTAACTTCAGAGTTTCCTCGGGCGCTCTTAAAATTCATAGACAGTGTTTACACAAGGTGTTTATCAAATGCCAGAGATTGAAATATTTCCTCTGACAGAGACTGAAACACTGTCTCTGTTTTTAAAAGGCTGATTAAATTGAAGGATTTAGTCTTAAATATATTTTGAGAGGCCATTTAAAAAGGCATTCTATGGCTTTTTTGAGAAGCAGTTCGATTTTCAAAAGAATTCAGGGCCATGCTGGTTTAGACCAACAGAGGACAGCATTGTATAAGGTACTGTTAACAACCCAAGTGCTGCAATTGAATTTTAAAAATTTTAAGCAGTTTTTGTTCTCTATTAAAATGTTATTTCCTTTTCCTTGAATAGGCAAAATGATAGGGTATAGACGGTTTATTTTCATTTTGTTGGGAATCACAGAATAATTCCCAGATGAAGCCTAATCTAGAGGCCCAATCCTTCAGGGCTTTTTTAAATATATTAAAACATTTGTTGTTGTTTAGTCATTTAGTCGTGTCCGACTCTTCGTGACCCCATGGACCAGAGCACGCCAGGCCCTCCTGTCTTCCACTGCCTCCTGAAGTTGGGTCAAAGTCATGTTGGTAGCTTCGATGACACTGTACTGTCCAACCATCTCGTCCTCTGTCATCCCCTTCTCCTTGCCTTCACACTTTCCCAACATCAGGGTCTTTTCCAGGGAGTCTTCTCTTCTCATGAGATGGCCAAAGTATTGGAGCCTCAGCTTCAGGATCTGTCCTTCCAGTGAGCACTCAGGGTTGATTTCCTTCAGAATGGATAGGTTTGTTCTCCTTGCAGTCCAGGGGACTCTCAAGAGTCTCCTCCAGCACCACAATTCAAAAGCATCAATTCTTCGGCGGTCAGCCTTCTTTATGGTCCAGCTCTCACTTCCATACATCACTACTGGAAAAACCATAGCTTTGACTATGCGGACCTTTGTTGGCAAGGTGATGTCTCTGCTTTTTAAGATGCTGTCTAGGTTTGTTATCACTTTCCTTCCAAGAAGCAGGCGTCTTTTAATTTCGTGGCTGCTGTCATCATCTGCAGTGATCGTTTAGCCCATAGTCATATTAAAACATAACTATGCACTAAACTGTGACCAGTTCCTAGTGTCATTTTTCTTTTGAGCCTAGAGGCATGAGATACATTCCCTCTATTATTCTCTATCTATTGCTTCTTGAAGATGTAGCTGTAGTCAGACCTTGGATAAGTTACAATTATTACGGACAAACACCTAGAATTCCACAACCTCCATGGTCGTTGACTTTGATGACTGCTGAATTCTAGGAGATGTAGTCCAAAAAACCCAACTGTTCCAACCTCTTCTTGTATTAGGGCCTTCTCCCACCTGGTGCTGTTCTGAGATGTTAGACTACAGCTCCCATCATCCCTAACCATGCCCTGGAAAACTCCAGAGTGAGTAAAGTGATTGCAATAAACTTTGTCTTGACATCCTCTGCAAAAAAAAAAAGTCAATTTCCATCTAACTCCTTCAAACAGACTATGCTATCTGAGAAGAAGGGAGAGCACCTTTTTTGAATTTGCATTCCAATTGTAGAATATGGCCTTCCTACAGATACACACCTGGTATCATTATTGCAGTCCTTCCAATTCGTCTTGGAATTTGGCTGAATGAGCAGAAGGAGCAAAACCATACAATAAAATCAAATAGAGATGGCCCTGAGTAGCCTCTTCAAGATTAAAAATGTAATATTAAGAAAAATGTAAAATAGGCTTTCAGAGTGTGTGTTGTTTGTTTGGTGCCATGTGTTCTTGGTTCTACTGTATGTCAGGGGAAAGGACAGAAGCATTTGAAATGTGGATTTCTGGCAACATGCTAAGAATTGATCAGATCAAGAGGGCAACCAAGGAAGAAGTACTACAGAAGTTAATAAATACCAAGAAATAATCAAACAACTAAAATGCAGAAAGCAAAAATATATTGGACATATAATGAGAAATAAGAAATGCAGATTATTACAGGTAATCATTCCAGGTAAAATAAATGGGAAAAGAAGGGCAGGAAGGAGGAGAAAGTATTAGCTAAATCTTGAAGATGGGTTTGGATGCACCACAGCATCAAGAACACCAAAATAGCCACGTTGACTTTGCATGTAGCAGCTCTAAACCACGATGTTGCATTGCATCCAAACCAGTCTTCAAGGTTCTGAACACAATGATGATGCTTCACAACAAACGACGATGCTTTGCATAATAATTGATGTCATAGAAGCAGTAGTACTCATTGGGTCAAGGCAGAAGTGCTATTTACAAAGCACTTCCACAAGAGCATTGTGCAATTATTCAAAACAGGAACCTTGCAGCCAATTGCGCAATTGAATCGTGCAATCCCTGTTGCCTGGGCAGAACGCCCAGGACATTTTTGCTGGTGTTCAATTACACTCCACCTAGACAAACAGGATTCCGGCCATTGCATTTTTATTTACATTACAGCAATGATTTCCAAATTTGCATCTAGGCCTATCAATCAACAGGTGCAAAATTGATGCATCACTATGCCCTCTTTTATCCGCCTTGTCAGTGGTGCATTTCCTATTTGGGGAGAGTGTGAAGTGGGCACACTAGCTGGCAAATCAAACCAAGTGTTGAGGAACCAACTTGATCAATTTGAAAGCAACTAGGCTTTATCAGGTTTCAGAACTGCTGCTTTGCTGAAAATAGATTGAGGCCACTGAGGTTGCCCTGGGCTGTTTATTTGAGATTTTGTCCCTGTAAGCAGAAAAGGAGGACTCTACCTTGAATAACCCCAGACCAACAGCCATTTTAGTACAGCTCTCTTTGGCTGAAAGTGATAATAACTGGAGTTGTCAACCAGCTTGAGAAGTGAGGGAGCTTCCTGCTCTGATGGGCTCTGTTTACAAGGGACAGTCTCTCCCTATTTTCTTTATACAGTTTTCCCTTTATGTGCTATGCTATTAATAGGAAGGCTGGCTGCAGCATAGTAGCCGGTCATGGTTTCATACCCTCTGGATATGGCTGGAAAGAGATATTTGAAGGAGAGCCTTTCTCTCTATAAACTTGCCTGATCAATAAAATGGCTGGGGAGGCTGTTCTGTGTCCCACCACTGAGAAGAGTTCATTATGTGGAGAGATGAAGGAGGGTTTTTCTCACTGTAACACCCCAACTGTGGAATGGACTCTCATTGGAGGCTTGATTTGTGCCAACACAGGCATCATTTCGGCTCCAAGTCAAAATATTTATTAGAGTCTTTGGGGGTGGAGGATCATGGCCTGCACAGGTTTTGATGCAGTGGTTTCAATATTTTAATGTTTCAATTCAAATGTTTAGTTTTAAATGATTTTTAAATGATTTTATATGGCTTTTTAACATGCTCAGAGATCCCATGATATCAAGTGGGCTATAAATGTTTTAAATAAAGCAAAGCAAAGCATGCTGCTTAATATACCATCCCATAGCGCTTAAAACACTCTCTTGTAGGTTTACAATTTAATTATGCAGGGTACACATTGCCCCCAGCAAGCTGGGTACTCAATTTACTGATCTCAGAAGGATGGAAGGCTGAGTCAACCTCAAGCCAGCTACCTGGGATTGAACCCAGGTCTTGAGCAGAGTTTTGGCTGCAGTAAATTAATGAAATGAAATAAAGACCCATAAAATATTTTTAACCCCACCTTTCTCCTTAAAAGGACCCAAGGTGGCTTGGATATTTATTTTGAACAACAACAAAAAGTAACCCCAACTACTGTCTAAAGAGTTCCCCTCTCCCACAACACTCTAAGGTCCAGTGTCTAAAATTACTTAGCTGTATGCAACACTTTCCAAGATGCTTGTTCCTTTCAAAATGGAAATTGAGAGAGAGATTTTGTAAGAAGTTACTTAGTGTTCTGCTAGTTTTATAGATCATAGTGCCAGTCCTCCAATCAAATCTTTAGAGGGATTTTATTGGAGGTAGGGTTGGAACATGGGCAGACAGAAGCATCTTGAATAAGGGAAGACATGCATGCAAACACAGAGATGGGCTCAATATGCCATTATACTATGTGGTTGTAAACCCTTTTCTCTCATTTACATCCAAAAATATTATGCCAAAATATATGGCAACAATTGCACAAATACAAATAATGGCATGCTGAAACAGAAATAACCAGTAACAGGTATTTTAAAAGTTAAGGATGTAAGAATTTAAAATTGATATCAAAGAGAGTAGAAATTTCTTGAAAGAGGTAGCAATAAATAAAGGTGCATCTCAAGCCAGATTTGGCCAGAGTGTATTACCAAAATCTGTTACTGGCAAACAGTTCATTGTCAATTGCAAGTGGAGACCATATTTCCCTCAGGTTTACAGAACATGTGGCATACAGTAGAAGTTATGTACCATAGAACTTTAATGCTACAGACACATCTAGAGTCGTTAGGTCTCAAGTGCTGGCTGAATTGCTATGGCTCTGTGGGTCACTTGGCAAGGTGACAAATCTCAAAGTGAACAGAGCTGGTGGAGGACAAAAAGGTCAGATTTAATTGTTTGTTGTGGCTTTAAACCCTGGGAACTCATCTCTTCTCCACTTCCAGTTGGTGCCAGAGCTCACCGGTTCAGCACAAAAGGTTTTTGTAATGTTTATTTAGGAAGAAGCACAGGAAATCCACGTGTCTGTGTCAGTCTCTGTCAGACACTCACACATAAATATTATTTTGGATTGATACACAAGACAGGTGGTGTAGTGATGAGGGTACTTGGCTACAACTCAGGAGAGCGAGGTTGAAATCCCCATTGAGCCATGAAATGCACTGGGTGACTGTGGACTTGCCACTGCCTTACAGGGTTGTAAGGATAGAGTGTATGGAGGATAACTATATGCATTGCCTTCAGCTCATTGGGAGAAAAGTCAGGGTATAGATGTAATTAATCAGTCATTCAGTCACAAGTGCCTAGTCTTTGTCTCAGGGTTTAGCCCCGAAATATCAAGGAATTTGAAGCTGCTAGCCTGGCAACCTTAACAGCATTGCCTCTGATATGATCCAGAATGTCTCTGGAATGGTATAGAATACTATTACATTACCAATGTTGATACAGTGTTCAACCAGCTTTGCAAATGGAACAGCAGCATGTGCCATCTTGTTTTTTTCCCTCAGGAAACAAATGTCTTGGGGCAGTTCCAGTGGTGTAGTGGCAAATTTGTTAGTGTGTTGAGATGTGAAATTTTGTGTGCATAGAATGTTAAAATAATTAAAGGGCTGTGCGTGGAAAGTAGTCCCAAAAATGAAAGTGGTTTTAAAAATGAGGCTTGATCAGCAGTTTACTAAAATCATTGCAAAACAATCAGCCAGCTCTCCAACTATATAAGGCTATTACTATACTATAACCTCGCCTTGTAAAATAATTTTCTTTCCATGACTGACAGTTGAACATATTTGTCTTGCAATGCATTAATATGACCAGATGTGGCGTTTGCAGGTCCTATAACTTGCACTCTCTCTCGTTACAGAAGCTTGATGTTACAATACCTTGGTGGGCCAGCTTTTTTATGTTATCGGCCTTTACTCCACCAGGCTTTGCAAAATTTTAGTCATAAAAAGATGCTTATCATCATCATGGTGGCCTGGCAGATTCTGAGCTGCAACTCCTTGGAGTTACAGTAGGTGCAATAACAATAAGGATTCCTATTAAATATTTTTCCTTGGTGCATCAGATCCTTATGACTTTCAGGCCCTGGAAAAAAATTGTTTATAGTTGGAAGGGAAGTAGAACTACTTCTTTTGGGAGCCAGCATTGAGCAATTCCCCAGCAGACAGAAGGGTTGTTTCAATGGAGATTTGCTCCTGTTAAAGTGACCCTTTGTGGTGCGATCAGGCATGTGCTTCCTAAGCTTCCCACCCTTAGAGAGAAAAGGGAAGCCTAGAGGTCATTTCATTTGCTTGTACTCATACAGTACAGGGGTTTCGACTCTACAAGTCTCGGCTCCGCTATAACACTGGTTCTGAAAAAATTCAGTACATATCAACCAAAGAGAGGACCCTTCAGTATTCGAAAGGATGAGGGTTGTGAGTTTTGCCTTAGGATAACATGCATGCCCTGGACTTGCTGGCTGGGTTATCAAACTTTGAAGAAGCCTAAAGAGCTAATACAAAAATGTGGGACATTGCTTTGCCCCCACCTTTTTGGCCCACATTTTGAAGAGAGTTAATGAGAGCCTATGCTTTCCCTTTATCTCCAGATAAAACTGCAAGCGAAGGACAACGAGAGATACTGTGTCTCCACAATGCACCACTGGAGACCAGGGCTCATCCTGGCATGCTGTTCTGTGCGGCAAGCCAAACAAAACATCCCACTGCTGATGACAAGCCATGTAAGAAGAGCAAATAATATGCAACTCTCTTACAAAGACATACCACAGAGTGCATAAAGTCAGAGTCTAAACTATAACTGAAATGTGAATGTGACCGACGAAGCCCCATGCTCAGCCACATCTTTGCAAACAACACAAGGGGAAATAAGAGAGACATTGTTGCACTTAGTCTAAACAGAAAGCAGTCCTGTTTTATTTTACAAAATCCCATGTCCACCCAAAACCTGTCACTTATGTGAAGGGACAAAGTTTGTTGAAAGGGGCTGCAAGGTGGCATGCAAGAAATGGAAATTATTTAGGGTAATGAATAAAATTATTCAAACGCTATTAGAATAAGTAATTTGTTCCATTTGTGCATTGCAGTAGGGAGGGGTGAGGATGTAGTGCAGTACATTATTTGCTAATTTGCTTCTTCAGCCAGTAGGTGGTGATATCTCTACCTTTGTATGTGAGGTGGCTGGAAAGTTGCGTGGGGGGGGGGGGGTTGCTAAAAAAATTATTTTATTTATTTATTTAAAATATTTTTACTCTGCCTTTCTCCTTAAGAAGGACCCAAGGGCTTACATCATTAAAATACAATATTTAAAACTACAGAATAGTAAGTATGCAAATACTAAAAAAGGATCAAACAAATACCACACTAAAAGACAGTACACAAGAGCAATCCCAAAAACACATTCAAAGCAATAAGGCACAACCATTCATTAAAAAACCCCACTCAGTCAGTCAGTCATTAAGGGAAAGCTTGCCTGAAGAGATAGGTCTTTGCCTGCTTGCGGAAGGACAGCAAAATGGGGCCAACCTGGCCTCCTGTGGGAGGGAGTTCCCAAGTCTGGGAGCAGCCACAGAGAAGGCCCTCTCCCATGTCCCCACTGAACGCACCCGTGAGGATGGTGGGACCTAGGGAAAGGTCCCCCCTGAGGATCTTAACATCTGGGCAGGCTCATAAAGGGAAACGTGGTCCTGGAGATAGCTTGGTCCCAAGCTGTAAACAAGAATATACCAGGACCTTTATTTCTTTCCACAAATCAGCCAAGACTGAAGTGGCCAAGATGTACGGGTGCCTTCCAGCACTTCCTAGAAATGATTATGGTAGAACTGCATATCATTCAGCTGCTCAGAGCTGCCAGGCACTTACTTGTGGCGAGTCAAAGGGCTATCCATGCTTGCTTCCAGACTGTTTCCAGTATCAACTCAAAGTAGCTTTAAATGTTAAAAATCCAAACTCAAGTTTAGCGAGATTACTTTTTATCATTCCCAGAGCACCCAAAGAAGCGTAGCAACTATCCAGGCTGTCTAGAGGATCTTGGAAGTTGTTTGTGGTTTGGAAAAAGCTCCTTTTTCCCAGTTCAGAATTTGAGTTTCCAAAAGGCATTCATGCTTTCCAGAGCCTTGCCCTGCTCTTGTCCTCTGTGGTTGGTTTTACTTGGAATTCTTTCTGTGGCTGCTTTAAGTTGGCACAGATTTGGTGTTGTCCTTCATTTCTATCTATATAGTCCATCCTTTATTTTCTGAACTATCCCGGGAGATTCAGATGTTGTATAAAAATTCAGAAATGCAACAAATATTTATTTATTGTTTCAGTTTAATGTACCGCACCCATTAGTACTGCAGCACTACTCTGGACAGTTCTCAATAAACATACATTATTATAATTATGATTTGTGCTAGAGTTGTTATTATCTTGATTATTTAAAAGGTAACCTGAAAATACAGTATGGATGCACAATAACAGAAAACAGCAGGCAAGTAAACAATTCACAGAGCCCATTCAAGGACCAGGGGCTTTCTCAGATAACACTTGTATATGCTTATAACTCCAATTAACACATTTTCCTGTCCAGCCCTCCAAAAGGTCTCAAGAGTTCCCTCTATTGCACTGCAAAGTGAAACTGTGACCCATTTTTTTCCTTCCTAGGCAACAAAGGGGGAAGGGAAGTAGCAGGAGAATATTAAGTAAGCCATGGGATAGCATTAAAGACAAGAACCAAGCAGGGAGCTGATGAAAATGCTGAAATTGTCTCGGGAACTGGGTGGAGGGGATTCGTCAGATTTTATACTACAAAATAAATCAAGGGCAGCCAGAATAAAAATATGTGCTGAGATAAGCACTATTCATACTAAACAGCTGTGCACAGGGCTGTTTCCCTTAATGGAATGCAATGGGGACAGGTAAATACGCATGGTTAAAATGTCATCTCGTGTAGGCATCAAGCATCTGGTAGCTGTCTTTGCAAAAGCCCTTTTTTAAACTAGTAGAGAAATTATAAAATGTGGTTCAAAGAAAGAGCTGCAGACATCAAACTATTTTACTGCTACAATGATTCAAGGATGAATACCTCTGCAAGAATCCAAACAAGACCGTTCTCTTGCATCATAAAGAGCACCATTCAGGATGATCAAAACTACTCTAGGCTTTGCTGTTGACTTTATAGGGGTGAGAGAGACAGGCTTCAGTTCTTTCAGTGCTTCCTCGATAAATTGGCAATTACAGCAGATTTCTGAACACAGGATGCCAGTCAATCTACCAGGTAACTCACTTGAAACAGTACCTTGGCTGTCTATTTATATTAATAAATATTTATATATTGATATAAGTATTTATATTAATCATTTTCTATGAAGGATATTGATTTCAGACTGTAAGGATGTGGTCAGACGGCTCTTTATTTCACATTTTGGACCACTTTGGGAATGGACTGTTTTGCTCCATTTTCTGGAGACTACATGATGTACAGGCAATTGTGAACCAGCCTTACCTTTATCCATGCCTGCCCACACCTTTTGTCTGGGGCTACTGGGTGTGTAGGATTTCTCCATTTTGGTTTGTATGATCACCAGTATTGAACCAAAGTGGCATTGGTAGGCATTTTCTCCAACGGTTCAGTACTATTTCACTTGGATGGCAAGCCAATGAAGTGATACGTCACTTATTAATAAATGTGGGTGGGCGGTGAATCCAACTTCCCCTGCTTCTTGCAGAGAAGTGACAGGAGAAGGCATGGAGGGCAATTGCTTAAAGAAAGTTTTTCTTTACAATCCAGCGCTGTTTCACTTGGGTGGCAAACCCATGAAGTGACATGCCTATTGACAATAAATGAATCAATATAATAAAACCCAGCTTTCCCCTGCTCCCCAAGGAATCATAGAATCATTGTAAGGTTGGAAGGGACCTTGGAGGTCTTCTAGTCCAAACCCCTGCCCAAGGCAGGAGACCTCATACCATCCTGGACCTCAAGGAAGAAGAGACAGAAGAGGAGGTGGGTAGGGATCAATCTCTCCCTCTTTCTCTCTCTTTTTCAGAGCTCTTCTCTACCCAAGTGATGGGAAAACAATAGCTAAAATCCTCCTGCTTAGTGTAAGTTGCATTAGAGTAGTACCATTGAATCAGTGAGGATTTTGAACGTCAACTCCTCCATGGTTTCAGTTGATTCAAATGGGCCTACTCTGGTTGCAAGTAACTATTCTAAATTAAGTCACAACTACACTAGGCCCATTTGAGTCAATGGAACTAAATCTTTACTGATTCAGTGGGCCTACTCTAGGGCAACTTACTGTGTTAAGCAACAGGCTTTCAGCCAACAATGCTAGAAAAAGGTGAAGGGAGCAGGGAAAGAGGAAGACCAAATATAAAATGGATTGACTCCATAAAGAAACCCTTGAGTTTGCAAAAACTGAGCAAGGCAGTTAATGATACAATATTTTGAAGGACACTTGATCAATAAGGTCACCATCTGTCGGAGGCAACTTGACAGCATGTAACAATAGCAGCAGCAGAAAGATTCATGAATTTGTTCAAATGTTTGCTTGAGGATAAATTTCTATTCCACTTCCCCCAGACATTTATGTAATTAAATTATAAATGGATTGTAATCAAATTATAAGCCTTATCAATGAGCTCTGGGCATTAACTCTTCCAGTGTGCCAGAAAGAGGAGTGACCAGATAAAGTGAACAAAGAGGGAGCTGTATGAGTGCCTCTGATGGACATTACAAAGGTGGTTGTATATAAGAGCTCTCTGCTTGTGTCACTGGGTGAGAGAAAGTCAAGAGGCAGAATTGACAGCACTTTTCCTGTGAGTTCTCACATTGCAAAACAGAGGCCTTGTTAAAAATTCACTAACATATACCAATGCAGAATTTTATCTATTCCCTTAAGTGTACTTGATACATGCAATAAACTTCCTTTGTGAGTGACACTGGGGACTGTTCATATAATTAACCTTTTATTTAGTGCACAGTCATATACACAATGAATTTAAAAAACACATTTATTTTAAAAACTTGGCTAACATACATATATAAATTGGATCATACCAGAATAGCTCTCCGGTGTACAGCTTATACAGTCTAGTGGGAGATGTATAAATATGTATACATTCAAAGAAAAAAGTATGGCACACCTGTCCTCGTGGCAGTGAGAAGTGACAGTGCTGGCACAAATATTTGCCCACATACAAGATCAATCAGATTTCCCCCAAACTGAAAGCCACCGTGTCCAAAAGCAAGTCTCATTCCCCCAATCAAGTATACCTTTTATGAAACTCACATTCCAAAGGGTCAAGTACAAAGGGCAAATTATATTGCTATTAAAGACTTCCTCCCAGATGCTAAATTCATCTTCCCACTAACCCAAAGCTTTGACCAGAAACTGGGTTTAAAAAATTGGACTTTGACATTTGTATCCACCAGCAGCTACAAGGCCTGTAGATCTGAAATTTGGACTGCTAAATCCCCAGCTATTCTTAAGAAACCTAACAAGAGTTTGCAGTTAACTACATTTCCCACATTTCTTTTGACCCCCACCTGTCAAAACAGGTTTTGCAGACTTTTGAACTGATATAAAATCCTGCAAAACCTGTTTACCGATGGTGAAAATAAGATTAGTGAACATACAATGAAGTATAATCCCTTTTTCAAAGTTATACTTTGAAGGGGAGTGGGGGGGGGGAGCCCTAAAGCTCTGTTGGCTGACGCTAGCTTGTAAAATCTTGTAAAATAGACGCTAAGGTACATGTCAAGGTTCATTCAACAGTTTTCATTGCAATTATTCCGACTATATTCTGTTTAAAAAACAGGAGGGCTGCTCTTATGAAAGGGAGTGTGCATTAAAAATGTCAGAAGTGTATTTTAATGCAAATCTGTCTGCAGCTTCCTCTACTTTTTAGCATTTGGAAAGTGTTGCTAAAGAAAGCACCAGCAGATCTATCAATCTCAGCGAGACAGGATTATATGGAACTTCTTAGCCACTGAATGTCAGACTTGTATTTAACAGCGTGATATTAAAACCAAACTTAATAACATTTTTCACTTACTTTCTGAGAAAAGCCTTTTGCTCAAAGGCTCACTTGAAACAGGAAATCTGGAACCTCAAAGTCATTTATGAGCGTGCAGATCTGAAGGACTTTTTCGAGTGTTGGAAAGTTATGATTTTGGACAACACATCCCATCATACCTCAACCAGTGTGATGAGGAATTGTTGTCAGAAAAATTATTTTTTCTGCGCTGGGATTTTTACAATAATCACAAAATCCCTGTGAGGTAGATCAGCATTGTTCCAGTGTTTTTGTGCAATTCAGGCTGTCAATATTTTACTTATCACAGTAGGATTCTGTCTTTCCTGCACAAGTCAGGATAGTGTATATGGTGGATATCCCATTTTATTCTCTGAAGAGAGAGAGGAGGACAACCTTCCCCAGCTGTGTGCAAACCCTCCTGGGGAAAAAACACATATGTGTAAGGGCAATCATGTAGTGTTTTTAACTTCTTGGCTTACAATCAGACTACCTCGTCAAACAGAGAAAGCAGAGAAGCACAACAGATGGCTAGAGCATAGACAGGTTTGCTTGTATGACCCCCTATTTCTACTGAGTTAATCCAAGATGATGCTGGCCATGGGGTCCTCCAGCTGTGTTGGGCTGTTAGACACTCCCTGCAACCCAGCCTGCATGCCAATGGTAGTTACAAGTAATGAGATCTGTAATCTAACACATCTGGAAGGCAGCAGTTCAGAGAGAGAAGAAATAGATTGTACTGAGATTCAAGTTCTAACAAGTTGGGACCAATTCTCTATCTGCTTAGACATAAATACTACTGAGTTCACTATGATGAACTTTTGAGATATCTGTATATTAGATGGATGCAAAAGCACTGTAGAAAAAAATGCAGGGGGATGTCTGGGAGATTATAACAGGAGGGTTATGGGTAGATGTGCTCAGAATATTTCATAGTTTTCTCGAAGGCTTTCATGGCCGGGATCCGATGGTTGTTGTAGGTTTTTCGGGCTGTTTGGCCGTGTTCTGGAGGTTTTTCTTCCTAATGTTTCTCCAGTCTTTGTGGCAGGCATCTTCAGAGGACAGGAGTTAGAACTCTGTCTGTGTTCTGGTGTAGTGGGATAGTTGAGTATTTGTAGCTGTGGGATCAGCTTTTTGTCCTTTTCAGGAGATTGGGTGATTATGGTGATCAGTGTGTTTTTTGTTACGGGTGTATTGTTGTGATAAGGGGGAGATGATATGTCACTGTGATTGATGGGTGTTGTTAGCTAGTCTTTTGTGTGCAGTGATCACCGGTCCTTGTGGCTGGGTAGAGTTCATTGACCTTTTTGCAAGCTGTATTTTTCAGTGCTGGGAGCCAGGTTTTGTTGAGTTTTAGACTTTCTTCTTTTTTTGTTGAAGCTGTGCTGATGTTTGTGGATTTCAATGGCTTCCCTGGGTAGCCTAACATAATGATTGCTGGTGTTGTCCAGTACTTCTGTGTTTTGAAATAGGATTTCATGTCCAGCTTCTTTCAGGGCATGTTCAGCTACTGCTGATTTTTCCGGTTGTTTTAATCTGCAGTGTCTTTCATGTTCTTTAATTCTGGTGTGGATGCTGCGTTTTGTGGTCCCAATATATACCTGGCCACAACTGCAAAGTATCCAGTATACTCCTGCAGAGGTGAGGGGGTCCCTTTTGTCCTTTGCTAACAGTAACATTTGTTGTATTTTTGTGGTGGGCCTGAATACTTTTTGTAGGTTGTGTTTTTTCAAAAGTTTCCCCATGCAGTCTGTGACCCTTTTGATGTATGGCAGAAATATTTTATTTGTGGGTGGCTGTTTTTCTTCTTCAGTTTGGTGTTGTTTTCTTGGTTTGAGGGCTCTTGTGATTTCATTTTTGGAATAGCCATTTGCCTGTAGGGCCCAATTCAGGTGGCTGAGTTCGGTGCTGAGAAATTGAGCTTCACAGTTCCGATTTGCACGGTCTACCAGTATTTTGATTATGCCTCTTTTTTGTCTGATCAAACACCCTGATCACCATAATCACCCAATCTCCTGAAAAGGACAAAAAGCTGATCCCACAGCTACAAATACTCAACTATCCCACACACTACACCAGAACACAGACAGAGTTCTAACTCCTGTCCTCTGAAGATGCCGGCCACAGAGACTGGAGAAACCTTAGGAAGAAAAACCTCCAGAACACGACCAAACAACCCGAAAAACCTACAACAACCATTTCATAGTTTGCCTGCTGTTGATCTAGGTGTATCACTGTATCTCACCACACTTCCAAAAGCCAAACTTCTATGTTGGGCCTCTTAAGCATCCACACCTCTACAGTTCCATTCGGTAGTGCAAAAACATCACAGCATTATATTTTAGAAAGTCACATTTCTAGCCCTTATGCAAATAGCCATGCCTTGAGTTTTAGGTGTTTTTGTGTGTGTCTTTTTTTAAAGGTAACTTTCCCATCTCTGGTGGAGACAGCCTTGAACCTAGCAAAATCATAGAAGCTTAAAGGCAAACCCAGTACCAATCAGACAAGAAGCAAAATGGCATCTCCTGCCTATTTCTTTTTCTGTTTAACACCAGCAGTTGTAGGGAGTGTTGAATCAGAGCTTAAGAAGTGGCAGGTTTGGATTAAAATTGCCAGAATCCCACCAGTCAGATGACCAATGCAGCTAGGGGTATTCTGTGGGTTACAGGCCACAATCCTGTTAGCTGGTGTTTGCCAGCATAATTCAAGGGCCTTAAATCTCAGTAGCTATATGTGGCAAATGAAAAAGTTAGCATAGGCATTTGCTGTTGCATATCAGGTTGTCAGCACAGGACAACAAATGCCTACAGGGACTTCTTAACCTACAGCAAAGGAGGTAGGCTGCCATAAATATGCAATAAGATTCCAGCCACATTTCTAAAATGTCCCTTTTCTGGGATTTACATTGAAATAGTTTGACGCTGTAGTGCTAGGGAAGGTGTTTTGTTTTTTAATTCTTTCCTTATGCAGTTTTCCTGATGTACCCCACACTCACTGCTCTTTTCTCCACCAGGGAAAACATAAAATATGTTCACGTTCTCCTCAGAAAGGAGCAGTAGCTACAGGGGTTCTCATGACTTGTGTAATTTGACCCCAAGCAGGATTTCTGTCAGACTGGTGATGGGACTTGAGTACACAGCAAAGTTTCTTACCTTTCTATATAAACAGGCAGAATTAATTATGCAGAAGCAGGCACACTTAAGATGTACACTTCTTTAATTTGATTAACTTAGGGCTCATCCAGACAGAGCATCTGTACTTTTCCACATTGCAGTTGGTGCCATTTAAGCATAAATCTTACCTGGATTTAGTTCTATGCTACCCCCTTTTCTTCTATTCCCCTTAGCAGCCTTGTGGTGCAGTGGTTAAACTGCAGTATTGCATCCAAACTCTGCTCATAACCCGGGTTCAATCCCAGGTAGTCGGCTTGAGGCTCACGAAGCCTTCCATTTTTCTCTGAGGTCAGTAAACTGAGTACTCAGCTTGCAATGTATTGCCTGTATAATTAAATTGTAAACAGTCAAGACAGTGCTTTAAGCACTACGGGGTGATATATAAGCAGCACGTTTTGCTTTCTCTCTTAAGTAATCAGATTCTCTGTAAGAAATGGATCAAAACCTTTCCTAAAATCTTGAAGAACCCTTGACCAAGCTGTTTATAACCCGGGGGGGAGGGGAGAGAGAAACTTCAGAATGACCTTGTCTGCTGGATCCCTCTTCCCTGCTTTGTTTTGCTTTAGTAGATTAAATTGAAAAGTCCCAATGGCAGCAGACATCTGGTGCTAATCCATGTCGGAAATCAGCTGCCTTCAAAAACCTGCTGGATTTTTGTGGTTTCCTTAAATGGAATAGCACTAAAATGAAAACTTCCAGCCGGAGAAGCTCTTGTTGCTTAAACTCTGCAACCAGTCCAATGTGACCATCACCACCCACAAGTCCTAGAAGTGGTTTTTAAAAGCATGGATGTTTTTTGTTTTGTTTTTGCACTTCATCACAGTTGGTTCTGCTTTAAGCCTTGTGTGTCTGGACGCTGGGAAATATACTGTTCTCATTAGTGTACAAAATACAACAAACGTTCCATTTGGATGAGCCCTTATTTGGGTTGCAGGATTGGGCTAGTCTCGGTACCAAGTTTGGTTAGCATAAACTGTCCTGCTTTTAAAACCTCTGTACATTTGGATCGAAGCGCTGCCACGTACCAGAACAGAAGCTTTACGGCTCCACTGTAAATCCATAGTACTGTGGAATAAAATTATGATTCAAAAGAGGAGCCAAAAGAGGAGCAACATGGCATTGGTGAACCTGCACGAACATGATTCCTGACATAGTGTGGACACAAGTGTTTGGATCACATCTACCAGTGATGCAAACCACCTGAGCTTGCCGTGTCCCTGAAATACAGCTGACTGATAGCTTGGTTTGTTCTTCAGGTTCAGTTATATGCAGATTCCATCTTTCAGAACATCCACCAAAATATTAATGATTGCTAAAGATGGGGCAGATAACTACTAAGAAGGCAAAATCACATTTGTAGACAAGGGCTGTTTGTATCCCCTTGTATAATCTTGATCCCGTTTGCACAGTGGCTGAGCATGGTGGGACCAGCCTCTCGAGCGTCCTTCTCAGGGCTCTATTTCTTCCATCACTTCCATAATTATGGTTCGAGGACCAGTCAGGATGAGATTGCTCACTGTCCTGTAGTCTGCGTGGAGAACATTGAGTCCGTTCACTGAAACCACAAACTGGCAGACCTAAGAGGAAGTAAAAAGAGGAAAGGAGACTCAGTTCATAGTCCTTCAGGAAGGCACAACATTCTGCTCTAATGTTCAAGATCAAAATGAGCACAAAACATTTGCAAATTCTTGACTACCCAGCCAGTTCCTCCATCATCATCCCAAACGGAGCAACCTTTTCTCATTTATTCAGCAGCTGAAAGTTATTTCAAACATCTGTTTCATGGTGGTTGTTTTTCATGTGTGTGCTAAACCTGCCAGAATCCTTGCTAGGGCAATTCCTGCAGACTTCTGAAGGCTGCCATTCAAAGAATATGTGAGTCCCATTCCTAGAAATCACTAGCTTCCTTACTGCTGGTTAGGAACATCTGCCACCTAGTGTCTGAAGATGGTACAGGCTAGAAAAATTTATCCAGGCTACAAACGTTTATATTATTTAGAAGTTATCCATTTTTAAAACAACAACAACAACCCTAAGATTCACTACCAACATGAATTTGACCAAACTCCGGGAGGCAGTGGAAGACAGGAGGGTCTGGCGTGCTCTGGTCCATGGGGTCACGAAGAGTCGGACACGATTTAACGACTAAACAACAACAAGATTCACACCTCCTTCCCTTTAGTTTGCATGCCAAATTTTGGGTGTTGACGTTTCATGTACTTGGAGCAATGGTGGAGACAGGCGTTCTCTTTCTATTTTCACTACAATGCAATTGTAGAGTTAACTATTAACATTTGAGTGCTGTCTTTTAATCATCAATATGTCAAACAAGGCTTAGTTAAATTTAACAAGCACAATGTGCTAAGCTTGAGAAACGGTTTATGATGGCAGTAAAAGAAAACAGAACAGGAGGAAGAATGTGGCAGCGCTTGCCAAGGATGAAGCAGGGATTGCAACACTCCGCTGGAACAACCCCAAAGGAGTTCTTGATTTTATCGAGCTTCAGGGGCAAGTCTTGACAAATGCTAGTGAGCCACTAAATAAACATTTATGTGAGTAAGAAGTAAATGAAGGCACAACATTTGCTTGTATACAGGATCGGAGTCTGACACAGTGACATTTCAAGTTCAACAGAATGTAGGATTCTCCTAGGCTACCATTTGCAAAGACAAGGGAATTGAATACATTTATAAAAGCTTGCTGCTAGCTGGACAGTACATACACTGAGACAGCAATTCATACTGCCCTGGCAGCCTAGCGTTCTTGGCCTGCAACCTGGGATGTTGTATTTCCTTTGTAAAATCATTGTTGTTACACGCCATTGAGCTGCTTCCAACTTATGGAGACCTCCTTTCCGAAAAAAAGGGTCCCATCATTAAGAGCCCTCCTCAGCTTTGCAAAGTAAAGGCTGTGGCTTTCTTTATTGAGTCAAATGCCAAAGTAAGGTGATACCTTTATTGAACCACTAAAATATCACACAGCATTCATGAGTAAAATCTCACTTCTTCTGTTGGCTCAGCTCATCTTTGGTTTTTCTCTTTTCTTGCTGCCTTCAACTTTTCCCTGAATTATTGTCTTCTCCAGAGAGCCTTTTCTTCTCATGGTATGTCCAAAGAATGATAGCCTCAGTTGAATCATTTTTTGCCTCTAGCCAGAGTTCAGGCTTGATTTAATCTAGCACACTCTTCTAAAGTAAGAGGATAAGAGGTTTCGTTCTTCTCTTGGTACCCATTGTTGGTCTTGCTACTTTTAGGAGGCAGCATAGGGTTTCTGATCTTCAATGCTGGACTGCCTCCCTGCCTCTAATAAGAATCGCTGATGGGAGATAGTGAGAATCTCTCTACTCCTCTCATCCCTGGCCTAAAGGAAGTGAGGCATGAGCGAGGGTGCACCCAGAACCTCGGTAGGCCAGATAGGCCAGAAAAGATCCACAAGACACATGTTCCTCCCTTATCCTCCAGCCAGATTAGAACCCCTTCGACATGCAACAGAAGCTGTAGGACAGGATTGTCAGGTTACAAAATGAAGATAAGATCTTAAAACTTTCAGTGAGTTGGCCCTATGTGTGAAATATCTTCTACAAACTCAAGGCCATTCCATCCCAAATAGAAAGAAATCTGCAAACGTTGACAAATTATCCCAAAACAAGCTGAAACAAAATTGCCCACCATTTGCACCAACCAAATTCACCATTGTTCTGTTGTTTTGTCAAACCAAGTCACTTCCAACTTACAGTGATATTAACAGAGTGTTCATGGTATCTGAGATGTTCAAGTAGGTTTACCATTGCCACCCCTCAAGTGAGTATCCATAGCCAAGCAGGGATTTGAATCCAGGTCACTGGCTCTCAAATTTACCAGGTATAGCTATTCCCAGCATGGAAGCAGCCATACTATACATGCCTTCCATAAGGGTATTAAAGATGAGGAGCCTTTTACAAAAAATCAGGAGGCAATCCAAACTGAGCAGTAATGTAGTTAAATACACAGGAATTCAAACCCATTTTGAAAGTTAAGCACTCAGAGCCCTGGACTTGGATGCATGTTTCCATTTCAATTTCTCCCACATTTGATCTCTTTTTAAAAAAATCTCAAGTTCTGGCCATCCCAAGTATGAAGAAATTTGTGAATGTTGGCAAATTCTTATGAAAAACAAACCATGCAGGGAAAAGCAACAGAGAAAGGGACAACATGAAAGTAAAGAAAGGTGGAGGGAGGTTGAAGCATAGGACTTAAGAGATCCTCCTTCTAAATTGCATTATTCTTTCTGCTTTTTTAGAAGTTTGGCAAAGACTTGGGTTCTCACATCTGGATTTTCAGTTCAAAGCCCATTTTTTTAACCTTTAAACCAACTGCAAAGCCTAACTCTCATTTCTGTATAACACATTTCTTTTCTCTCTTTATGAAATGAAGTTTATTAATGCAAATGTCACAAAACATGAAGAGTCTCTTTCCAGGAATAGTTATCTAGTTCCACTTTCAGGTTGAACGGTTAACATGTATCTTCCAAACATCGTAAGCACTGACACTAATCAGCAGGAGGGTTTGCTAAGGCATATCAAAACATGTCCTTCGGAATTGTATTTATTTTATACATGTGCTTTCCCTGTAAGAAATGACTTCTCTCAATGGGAGAAGTCTTGTGCATCCTCAGACAATAAGTCCTCTCTATATAGGGGTGATTCTAAAGCTTTTGGAGCTAAGGAATACCAGGGAGCTAGTGAGAATTAAAAACTAGCCATGTGTTGCTTGATTTTTAAAATATTGCCTTCCATGCCCACTAACTCCTTCCTGTTTTAAAATGTCAGATCCCTGCATTCCATTAGAAGTACCATTGTACTAAATGCAAATTGTCTGCTTAAGATTTTGAAACCAAAGCTCCTCAGATGTCTTCAGAGGCCAAGCCATGTCTTCACAGTGTTTAGGATCTCCTGAGCTAAGAGCGATACCTCCTGTTCTTTGTAACAAATTCATTGTTGAATAGTGGGTAAACTGTAGTAGCTGGGATACTGGGTGGTGTTGTCAATGCTGTGCTTCCAGAGCTCAGCTATCTGGTCAGGAAACTTCACTAGCTCATCTCCATAGGATACTACTTTACTAGCCAGCAGTTCAAGAGACGAGCTGTTGTCAAAGCATCCTCCCTTGATGTACTCAAGTGCTGTCAGGGCTTTCTCAATGGCCTGGTATGTCTTGTAAAGTAGCCATTCAGTCCTGCCATTTCCAGCATCAGCTGCTGCTGCCTGCTGATCTGCTTGCCGTAGTCAGCGCTTGGTTTCCTCCAGGCACAGACACCTTGATTGATACATTGAATAACCTGGACCACTCTGATGACCAGAAGTCATACTTGTTGTGTCTTCCTGATCTTCCACCACCACTCCCTTGTTCCCACCTTTGCCTAGTGAATTCCTGCTGCCTCTGGTGATGCCATTGAGCTCGCTTCTCCCATTCATCCTAAGACTCAGAAAAATCCCAGTAGCTTCTGTTGCAGGAACCTTTATTTATTTTTACCCCTCCTTTCTCCTTGAAAGGACCCAAGGCGACTTCTTTGAGGTGCCCCATTAGGCTTCTCTTGTTCTCCCTCTCATTGATCTTCTCCTGATGGTATTTAAATATTTGATTGGCAGAAGCTTCTTGACCTTCTCTCTTCTCTTCATGGCCACTGGTACCATTCATAGCTGGGCTTGCAGTGTAACCAGGAGGATTTCTTCCACTCAGTTGTGAGTGCCCATGACTTTTACCGGAATTGGTAAAGGTCACGGGCACTCACATCCGATTGCTCCCCTCCTCCCAAATCAACACCGTATGTATATATCTGGCCACTACCACTGTGCTGTGGCCCAAGGACCACAGCATAACAATAATGCTCTCTAGGCTGGGAAGAGACCAGTTAACCCACATAATCTCCTGGCTTAAAGGTATGGAGAATGCTCATGTCCAGGCTGTCAAACCATTCCCCAGGGATGTCCTCTCCAGGAGGTGCCAGATCATAAGCATTTTGTTTCATGGGCTCATGCAGGGGCACTTGATTCTTTTGGGTGGTTTGTGCAGAGTTGTGTGAGGAAAATTGAGTGTGGCCTGAATTAAAAATAATAATAAACTTCCTCTTATTATGCAGCATAAAAATGGTTCTGGCAGGAACCTACAGAGCAGATTGAACTATGATCTCCCTTAGAAGACTACCCTCTATTTGTTAGTTTATCTCAACTAGCACTTACTTGTTTTCATATTCAGAAACTGGTAAACTAGAAAAAATAAAATGTTTCCATTTACTTACAGTTCTTCTTATATAAAAACAAACATCCTATTTTGTGGAAATATTAACTTGTTATTACTGAGCTTAACTGGATAATGAGATTCATTATTAACTAACTGACTGGTTATGCTGCTCACTGTTTACTTCTGACTCCATAACTCACACACTGACAGAACATTGACTGAATCTTGACTGGGAAATAAGGTGGAAAAAAGAATCTGAGGTAGAGAGGAAACAATTGGCTGCTACTGAGTTGATTGACATTCACGGCAGCTCCCTTCCAGCCTAAAGCTCTCAAAGGCATCATATGAGGATGTAATATATCTAATACTTTTCCAATTTTGTGAGGGCCCTGGCAAGCCAAAATTTGCCTCAGAACCATCATACCATCATTGTGAAGTCTTTTTTCCAAATGTTTAACAACTGTGGCCAGGGTGACAGAGACCTGCACAATCACCTCTGTATCTACACTCTCCTGGTGTGCAAGGTAAATCCTTTGCTTGCCATCTGGCTGTGTTGCAACATGGACTTGACACACTGGGTTCCCTCCAAAACTTGCAAGTTGTGCACCATTATGGTACACACCTGTTCATAACAAACCATGTCTAGCTGCTCTGGTGAGAAGAGACCATCACAGATGCATTCCACTTTCTCCATTTCCACTTGCTTTGTTCTGCATCCAGGGCCCATTGGAACTCAGGAGAATGGAGTAGCTCTTTGAGGCCATTTTGGAACTTGAAGTGTTCCCCACAGGAGCTTGGTTTCAGGCAGGACCCCTCCAGCTGCTCCTCAATGATGTCAGACAAGATCTTAGGCCTAAGAGCCCCAGCCAGTAGGTGCAGAAGCTTCAACTGCTGATACCGATAACAAAGTAAGTGGCAGGTTGAAAGATCTACCATAAAGTGGAAAGTGCTCTGCAAGGCCTGGGATTTTTTTGTGAGATGTGTACAAACTAAATATTAGGGTGTTAGATGGGTACAGCTTCCCATCAGTGCAAGACTCCTAGACAAATCCTTTGATTTGTCTAGGAGTTAGAAGAGGAACTGAGTGGCCCTAAGCACTGCTTTAGTGAGGTTGGCACGAAGTTTCATATGCTCTACTGTCTCATCATGAATCTTTTGCTGCCATAGTGATAGATGCTTGGCTCATTTTGAACACCCAGTTTCTCCAGGAGATCCAGACAGGCAGCCATCTTTGGGGGCAGCTTGTAGAAATATCTCTATAGGAAGTCATCTGGACATTTTAAGGAGACCACCACAATTTGGGCCTGTGCTATCTCATCAATTTCCACTAAAACTACAGGGAGAACTTTCAGGCAGTTTCTATTCTTTTCTGTTCTGACAAGAACCCATATATTGATATTAGGACCAGCTTCTGATTTTGTCTGGTACTCAAGGTAGCACATGACACCTGGCACACATTGCTCTGATTTTTCAAGACCAACCGGGCTGGCAAGGTGCACAACACTCCAAGTCGTTTGAGAATGTCTTTTTTCACTTCTCCGGCAAATACAACAAAAGGCAAAGTAACTTTTCCAGCAGATACAATGAAAGGCAGAGTAACTGCTGTGGTCCAGGATAATTCAGCAAATAGAGAACCTTGAGGTGCAACAAAGATGTCATGTGGGATATAAGGTGGATGAAGGAGCCACAGAACATCACAGATGGCCCATGACACAAGGAAACAGACCTTGGACATTTTTTTCCAGGAAGGGGTTCATTTGATATGGAAAGCAGGTGTTTCCAAAGTTCATTTTTTCTTTTAGAGAGATCACCAGATGTGGCACCATCTCTCAGTGCTTCTCTTTCAACTTGGGTAGCGCTTTTCAAACAGTCCTCCTCAGAGATAACCTTCTGGAGGCCTACATTGATTAACAATTCTTTCACTTCCCATTTACTGGACA
Organism: Intellagama lesueurii; assembly: GCA_037013535.1. NCBI lineage: Eukaryota > Metazoa > Chordata > Lepidosauria > Squamata > Agamidae > Intellagama > Intellagama lesueurii. Next base: position 16,385,633 of record JBAJHW010000004.1, read on the forward strand.
GGAATCTTTTCATTGGCCCTTTGCTGACTGCAGCACAGATTCATAGAACTCATCCAGTACCACCTGAGAGCTCAATCCCAACACAGAAAACAGATCATTCTTATCATAGAAATAGGATGCTTGATGCAGTACATTCTGCTTATCTTGGATGAAGGCCAAAGAGTGGAACTTTGCCACCATGACCTCTTTTTTCAGCCTCATACTCTTGATAATAATGCCTCCTGAGGGTGAGGAGTAACTTCACAGCCTCTAGTACATGAGCCTCAGGGAGACAGGGTAATAGAGACAAAAGCCACTGTACAAACTGCTGCAAATCATTCATTACATCAATACCCAAGTGCTTACTGAGGTGTTGGTTCAATTGATTGTCCGTCAGAAAAACAGTCTTCTCATCTACCGCATAAAGGTCCCTGAAGGCCTTGGACTCCTTTGAAATCTTCGACTGAAGGTGATACACATTTTTATAGGAGGGTCAATGGAACATGCTTTCCTTGATGAGTCTCAGCGTCATATTATTTAAAGGTAGGGGAGGAATCTAGGAAAACCATCTTAATATTAAGGCAGAACTAGTGTTTGTTAAATATCCCAGACCACAAAAAGGCAGGATATGTATGCCCGCCTTCTCTGGAAAATTTGCTTTTGCAAACTAGGGGCTAGTTCAGTTTTTCATTGTGTGGCCAACCTGATTCATTTATTTATTTATTTATTTAACTTATATGCCGCCCACACTACCCAAAGGTCTCTGGGCGGGATTGTCATACTTAACAGCACTTTCAGATTAGAAGAAAACAAAGCCCTAAGCAAGCAGTTTCACAGTGTTCAGGATGGAAACAGGCAACAAGGCCTTACTGTGTCTATGTCTGTGCAATGAGTACATGTAGGATGGAGCTGCAGGTGTTGGCATCAAGCACAATGTTATCACTGTGTCAATATTTGCCCCACTTCAGTTTCAGTCATGAGATAACAAAGCCCAGCCCTGTCAGGTGAAGGGTACAAAGAAAGCTTGTCCTTCTGCCTCTCAGAGAGTTATGCAGAACTTGCCAGAAAGATAACTGAGATCTTGGGAAAGTTACTTTTTTTAATCTCAAGTTTTGAGAAATCTCCTGAATAGGATTTGTAAATCAGAATTCCCAGAAATGGGATCTGTGGGTAAAAATATAATTTTTTCCAAGCTCTGGATCAGTCAATGTGCCTTTCTAGACCTGAGCCCCTTTCCTCCAGGTTCACCCTTGAACTTCTCACTGCAAGAAGCATCAGACCCACAGGAGGATCAGTAGCAGACATTCCCTCTCTCCTCCATTTTTTCACCTCTCCAGATACAAAGCCCATCACTAGCCTGAAAAGGCAAAGGAGAAAGGCCTAACTAAGCACTGCAGGTAATCAATATGGAGCTTAATTTGTGACAGTGATCTCTAGGGCTCCAGCAGTGCTGGCCCACCCATTAGGCAAAAGTGAAACATCTCCCTAGGTGGTCGATGCTGGGGGACTAGCTTTTGTCACTGCTGGAGGGCAGACCTATATTTCCACACAACTGTAGCTTGCATAATCAAGTGTGCCCTATCCCATCCTTGGTGTTCAAGTAAGATACTGATGCTACTCCAGTAGTCTTCTGTACTTTGACTGGGGATAGGATATCTCTTCTCCCTCTATTAGGTGCCAAAATTTCTCGAGTCAGATGCTCCATATCTGTTAGGGAAAGGATTTCTATGACGTTTCACACTTTCTCTGCAACCTACACTTGAACCCACAAGCAAGTTTAAACATGTGCCTTCTTCACCAGATTACTCATAAACATGTCCAAAGCCACTTACAAATTCCAACATAGGCTGCAGAAAAAAAAGAACATGTCATAGAACTCCTCCCCTTAGTTATCAGCAGTGAGAACACACTGGAAATGCTTGAAGTAAGAATAGATGAGAACTCACCTGAACCCACACTTCTCTCACCATTAAGCAATGACAGAGTATCCATAGTTATTCACCAGAAACTAAAGGGAAAGGATTCCTGACAAATATTCGCCCCACCACCTGTTTTTCTAGAAATTAAACGCTGAGTGCAGGTCTGGTTATTTTCCCTTTTATGACCAAGGATTGCTTTTGGCCTCTCTCCAGACTCCCAAGATTGATGGTTTTGGGTCATGTCTCTCAACTGCCCTACAAAATGGTCTGCACAGTGCTGGCTTTGTAAGATGTCTTCTTTACAGCCTGAGAGAACAAGAAGCCTTCAAGCACCCATTCTGAATGGGAGGGCAAAAGTCTTGCCCTTGGAGTTGGTGAGGCATGGTGCAAAGGACAGAAGCCTAGGCCATGGGTGTGTGTGGTATGTGTGTGGAGATAATGGGGGCTTTTGAGCTCCCTAAACGAAAAATGCAGAGTAAGGCAAACATCCAGAAATATGTAGGCTGCTGGGTGTACCCCAAGTGAGAATAAAAAAGCCTGTCTCCATTTGCCAAGGATTCTTCTAGAAAAAAGAAACATTGAACCTTGGCTGTTCTTCAAATTCTTGCCCTTTTCATCCCAGCCATGTTTTCTGTCTCTCATCTCTGAGGTGGGATGTTCCAAGCAATTCTGGCATGCCAAGTTTCTTAGAGAAGGGCAGGGCCTTCTGCACTGCCAGCTTGTCTGAAAACACTTGTTATGCGTCTAAAGACTGAATATTTCAGTGAGCATATGGCTGAGGAACCAGAGCTTGGGGGTTGAATCTGCCTCTGTGCCTTGTAGGAGAAGAGCTAGCCTTGGTAGCCTTGGGCAAGTTACACAGTCCTGGAGTGTCTTCAGCAGAAGGTAATGGTAAACCACTTCTGAATATATTGTGCCTAAAAAAAAATCTTAGAAAGGGTTGCCATAAGTCTGAATTGACTTGATGACATGTAATAAAAGAAGATTCACATCAGAAGAGGTACCCTTCAAGATGACTGAGGGGCCGCTTCACATCGTGAGGGAAACCCCTGCCACAAAAGCACACCTGCCAGGAAGTAGTGTTCAGCTAGTGGTCAAATAGAAGTGATGACATTATCCACAAGGGCAGATTTTTGGTAATTAAAGAGTTCCTCCTTCCATCCCAGGGCTCACATACATTGAGATGGATTACATGTGAGTCAAAGAAGCCACAGAACAGATATAGGAACACTTTGATTACCAAAAAGACCCACTGCCAGTGACATGATCACCCTTTGTCAGGTGTAACTTTCACAACAGGATTTTGGCCATTACCTGAAATGTTCATATATGTACATGGCCATCACCTGTAAAGAAGGCTTGGAAAAGTTATGTTTTTTGATCTACAGGTTCTGGAAGATTCTGCCAGTTGTAGGTGAACAATACTGTATGATCATTCTACAATCTGTATGTGACAATCTTCACAGAGATTGTGCACCACTGCCTATGTGAAAATGGTTTCTATGTCACACCTCATGCACTCCAGAAAACATGATCAACACAGGGTTTCTTTTCATATTTTAAAGTACTTTACCTGACCTAATTAATATTACCTTCATTCCTGCTGCAGCTGCAGGTCCACTGGGATCTACAGCTTGGACGTGACAAGGTTTATTCCCACGCACCACAAATCCCCATCCGACAGCATCACCTTCAATCTTGAAAGGGGAGGAAAATATGTCATTATGATTCCTTTTTGCAATTATTTTGTTGTTGTTGTTGCAGATGTTTTCCAGAGCTGGAAAAGTTACTTTTTTGGACTACAACTCTCAGATTCCCCCAGCCAGCATGGCCACACCAGTCCTCCCCATTGTACATATGATATGCTTCCCACTTTCTTGAGGGGCAAAGAGCTCTGGGGTAACTCTACCAGAGTTTGGATTCTCCTTGCACAAGAGATGAAAGCTAGAGAACTTCAGATATTTTTGTGATGTTGTTGTCACAATTTGGCCATCAATTAAAGCCAGAAACCGATGTTAGAGTGACAGAAGTACGTACATATGAACAAATTACATAACCATTGCTGGCTGCTAGCCCTTAATCTGACGGCATATAGCAAGATCCAGGTCTATAGAGCCTGTGTCCTGAGTACATTCCTGTACTGCAGTGAGTCCTGGACACTTTGTGCACAGCAGGAGAGGAAGTTGAACATGTTCCATATGCGTTGTCTCTGACGCATTTTTTGCATCATCTGGCAGGACAAAGTTCCAAATAGTGTAGTCCTGGAATGACCTGGAAATGTTAGCATGTATACATTACTGAAACAGTGATGTCTACGTTGGCTTGGGCATGTCGTAAGAATGGCTGACGATCGGATTCCAAAAGATCTCCTCTATGGAGAATTAGTGCAGGGAAAGTGCCCCAGAGGGAGACCACAGCTGCGATGCAAGGATATTTTGCAAGCAGGATCTGAAGGCCTTAGGAATGGACCTCAAGAGATGGGAAACCTTGACATCTGAGCGTTCAGCCTGGAGGCAAGCGGTGCATCATGGCCTCTCCCAATTTGAAGAGACACTTGTTCAGCAGGCCGAGGCAAAGAGGCAGTCCGGAAACCAGCAAAATCAGGGAGCTGGACAGGGGACAGATTGTATTTGTCCTCAGTGTGTCACTCTTGAATTGGCCTTCTCAGCCACACTAGACGCTGTTCCAAAACCTCTATTCAGAGCACGTTACCATAGTCTCTTGAGACTGAAGGATGCCTACTACTATCAGCCCTTAATCAGTGGTGAAAGCATGGAAATATTGTAGAAAGGTGACTAAAGGAATCCTCCCATGTTTCCAAAATCTGGATCCATAGAAATATCCTGTTTAAGTCCTGAAGACTAATCATCAGGCACAGCAAGTATGAGAGAAGCTCATTCAGATATTTGCATTTGTTAAGAATTTCCTTATTCCTATCACTAACCTTATCATCTCTTTCTGGCCTACGCTAGTCAGCTTTAAAGACTAGCCCACTTGCTGATGCTTATAAAATTTCTTTATTTCTGTGTCATTTCATGAAAATAAAACATCCGCCTCCTTCACAGGATGTCACTGTTATGTCCTTTGACTGACATTTTCACACGTATCTCTCAAGCAACATAAATAAGACATAGATTACGCCACTACAGAAGTATGTGCATGTGAACAAATCACCCAAATATAATGAACAGCAGAAGATAAATTTGTGAACTGGAGACTTACTGTGAAGGTTTTTCTAGCATAGGGAGCTCCAGGCATTAGAAGTTCATCAGGAGTCACTGGTCTCTTTAATACTGTAACGGCAAAGAGAAGATAGTTAATGGGAGCCCTTTCCTGAAGGTTAGGCCTGCTTTCCATTTGTTGTTGTTTAGTCGTTAAGTCGTGTCCGACTCTTCGTGACCCCATGGACCAGAATCACTAGGTCATGTTCACAAAGGTATCTTGTTGCCTGAGATTAAAAAAGAGGGGCACCCGCTCCCATTCTTCAGAGAAAAATCAACTGCAGTAGCAGTTTAAGCCTTGTATTCTCGAAGGCTTTCACAGCCGGGGTCTGATGGTTGTTGTGGGTTTTTCGAGCTCTTTGGCCGTGTTCTGAAGGTTGTTCTTCCTAACGTTTCGCCAGTCTCTGTGGCCAGCATCTTCAGAGGACAGGAGTTAGAACTCTGTCTGTGCTCTGGTGAAGTTTAATCCTTCCTCAAGAATGGAGATGAAACAGGAACCTCCACAATATATGAAAGCAACAGCTAGCTTGGAGAGCACAGAGTACAGAGTGTTCTCTGATGACATCTCACTGCTTTCTCCTAGCATCTACTGGCAGAGCTGTAACTGGGGTGGTGCAGCTGGGGCTTTGCCCCAGGGTGCCAAAATTTGGAGTATGCAAAAATGTGCCTCTGTGAGAGCATGAACCAACCCATTGGCATTTACTGCTGGAATGGCAAGAATCACCCTGCCCCCCAAAGCATATACTGCCTCCAACTGCTTTTCTCCAGCAGAAGGAAAAACAAGCCAGCTCAGCACATAATCAATATGACTCTCATAATCCAGGCATCCCATCGTCCTCTCCCTGCATATGCCAGTCTCCTGTGACCCAAGCTTAACCAATAGGACAGCGAAGTCACAGGTGCCAAAACATCTAGTTATTGCTCTATCTATTTCCTAAGACAACTGTCTCAGCTCTTGATAGCTGGGTCAGCCTTAGTGTTCATCCTTATCTACACAAGGTTTAGATTTGTATTCCCCCTGTGTTTTCCCAATACTTCCCCATGTTTTTCTTACTGCAGAAAGTTTGACATTTTTAGAATGATGTAACAATGTTGATACCCTTAGTACTATGCCGATTTATTTTTAAGAGACATGTTTTTGACTAGAGTAGAAACATATTGACAGGTGAACCTACCATATCTCAGGTCACATGCAGTATAACCTTTGGAGTAGGCACCATTTTCTAACCCATTCTTTTTTAAAATGATCTTATAATTAGTACTTGCATGTTTGATAGCTTTTTTTTAACCAATATTAAAATATAAATAAAACACTGCTTTTTTAATTTTGTTAAACCATGTATCGAATGCAAAAATTTGCAAAATACAAAAATAAACAAGACTTAAATGAAATCATAGCTCAGTAACAGAATAATATTATTGTGTCTGTGTTTAAAGAAACAACTCTTCTCTTGGCCACACCCTTTTAGTAACCTGCTCTCCCCTCACCCCAGTTAAATACGTCAGATCTTCACTTCCAGTACAAAACAGAAGTCAAAACGTTTATTGGGTAGGATTACCGGCCAACACTGCTATGTTAATTATGCTGGCCTTATCTCCCAAATATATATAGCAGGGCTTCCATAGTGGAGGAAGGGGGAGGGTTGCTGATTTTTATTTTGTTTTGCTTTGTTTTTGCTGCTGCTTTTTAGAAAAGCTACATGTTCCCGTGGAGCACTTCCCCATTCACACTTAATGTATAACAGAGAAGTCTGCAATTCCTAATAAGTAAAATAAAATAACGAAATAAGGTTCCCAAATGGTACAGGCATTGGGGAAGGAGAGGAGGGGGTCTCCACCATTTAACAGGTGGTTGCTAAACTTTTTAATCAGTTTCAATATTGCTTTACATTCAATTGTGCCTTAATATTATAATTTGCTTGTGTTTGAATATTATAAAATATTGTATTTTTATTTGTGCCTGTTTTTTAAAAAAAATATTTTCTAAAAAGGTTTGGGGAGCGATGTAGGACATACATCAAATAAATAAGTAATGATGTGTAATATGTCAACAGTAGAAAAGCAGTAATAAGGAATACACTTTGGATCCCATGCAATAGCAAGTAACCAATTACACCGCCATTACACTGTGAAAACTCCATTGAACAAAGGGCCAGAAAGGCCTTCTGGATGCCTTCATGTTAATTTTCTCGTGGGGCTACTGAAGTCACCTTCAGAATACATTCTTAATTCATAACCAAAGATTGATGTAAGAAAAGAGACACTCTTTGATATTCAAATCTGCCTTTGAAGCAAATAGTGTGTGTGGCTAGAAGACAGATATTTCTTGATCACTCCCCTTTTAATTTCCTCCTTTTAATTTCAGGAAGAGGAGCACACATGGGCAATCTTTCATCTTTTGGGACACACAGGAAATCAGTTAGAAAGAAAAGAAGATTGAACATGTACAGCTTTCATCACATTAAAGAGGAGCTTGTTGTTATGAACGAATGCATTCTATAATCCCTCTAATGTGCAGCAGCATTATCACTTTCATCTGCCGCCATGTTTCATTAGCACTGAAAATAAATCAAATGTCTTTAAATTTGCACCATAGCTATTCCTGCTGTTTCATCCTAATAATGGAGAAGCAGAGCAGTCTGAGCTCCCAACTGAATTAAGCTGTACAAAAATGTTGCCAGCTATGTGTATGTATCAAGCTGATTCAAGATTGATTCTCACTATCAGTGAAGTTGTGAATGTGACAAGAGCTACTGATGACACACACATAAGTGTTTCTGCACCAGCAAACTGAGTATACTTCAATTTGCACGGACTAACAGTCTGCCACGTTCCAGTCGCATTGGATCAGTGCTCTGAGGGCACGGGTCGGGAATGTTGCTTTTTTGGACTGCATCTCCTGCAGTTGTTCAGACAGCATGGGTGGCCATTGCGTCTGAGAAAAAAGAAATATTCCCCAGCTCTGTCTGAAGACCATGCTCAAAGTCAGCACATGTTGAGGTCTACGTGCCAGTGGCCTCCACAGGACTGCCTCCTTCCATATCACAAGTGTTCTGACATCAACATAAACAGCAGCTACCATGCTCCTGCCAACTGAGAGGGACTGGTCCACCTTCTGCTCCTGATGAAAATGTGGCTATCTGTGAACTGATGGTAAGCAGGCAGAATCTGACCATTTTTTCAAACTACACCCACCACCTGTTGTTTCAGTATTTGGGGGCTACTTTAGTTTATCACCTGCAAAGTTTCAGCACAGGGAATGGCCCGGAATATTTTGCTGCCCAAGGTTATGTTGTCTCCCCTCCACAACTAGGATGCAAATTATGCTTGAAGATTCACAAAGTGGCCAGAACCCTATTGCTAATTCATACTTGTGTAACGAGAATTGTATAAGTCTTAGTAGCAAGACTTAAACAATTCATTAACAAGGTGCTGGATGTGTTCTTGGCCACATATTTGGACTGGAAAACTCCCCTGTAAAATGTGGAAACCCTGCAGATTATGAAATAGAACAACTATTGATTTAGAATGTCTGAGATGGTCAAGTTTGCATTACAATACGCATGGGACAAATGTCTCCCTTCTCCTGATCCAGACTAGGAACAGACAGTGGGGCTACTGAAGTCACCTTCAGAATACATTCTTAATTCATAACCAAAGATTGATGTAAGAAAAGAGACACTCTTTGATATTCAAATCTGCCTTTGAAGCAAATAGTGTGTGTGGCTAGAAGACAGATATTTCTTGATCACTCCCCTTTTAATTTCCTCCTTTTAATTTCAGGAAGAGGAGCACACATGGGCAATCTTTCATCTTTTGGGACACACAGGAAATCAGTTAGAAAGAAAAGAAGATTGAACATGTACAGCTTTCATCACATTAAAGAGGAGCTTGTTGTTATGAACGAATGCATTCTATAATCCCTCTAATGTGCAGCAGCATTATCACTTTCATCTGCCGCCATGTTTCATTAGCACTGAAAATAAATCAAATGTCTTTAAATTTGCACCATAGCTATTCCTGCTGTTTCATCCTAATAATGGAGAAGCAGAGCAGTCTGAGCTCCCAACTGAATTAAGCTGTACAAAAATGTTGCCAGCTATGTGTATGTATCAAGCTGATTCAAGATTGATTCTCACTATCAGTGAAGTTGTGAATGTGACAAGAGCTACTGATGACACACACATAAGTGTTTCTGCACCAGCAAACTGAGTATACTTCAATTTGCACGGACTAACAGTCTGCCACGTTCCAGTCGCATTGGATCAGTGCTCTGAGGGCACGGGTCGGGAATGTTGCTTTTTTGGACTGCATCTCCTGCAGTTGTTCAGACAGCATGGGTGGCCATTGCGTCTGAGAAAAAAGAAATATTCCCCAGCTCTGTCTGAAGACCATGCTCAAAGTCAGCACATGTTGAGGTCTACGTGCCAGTGGCCTCCACAGGACTGCCTCCTTCCATATCACAAGTGTTCTGACATCAACATAAACAGCAGCTACCATGCTCCTGCCAACTGAGAGGGACTGGTCCACCTTCTGCTCCTGATGAAAATGTGGCTATCTGTGAACTGATGGTAAGCAGGCAGAATCTGACCATTTTTTCAAACTACACCCACCACCTGTTGTTTCAGTATTTGGGGGCTACTTTAGTTTATCACCTGCAAAGTTTCAGCACAGGGAATGGCCCGGAATATTTTGCTGCCCAAGGTTATGTTGTCTCCCCTCCACAACTAGGATGCAAATTATGCTTGAAGATTCACAAAGTGGCCAGAACCCTATTGCTAATTCATACTTGTGTAACGAGAATTGTATAAGTCTTAGTAGCAAGACTTAAACAATTCATTAACAAGGTGCTGGATGTGTTCTTGGCCACATATTTGGACTGGAAAACTCCCCTGTAAAATGTGGAAACCCTGCAGATTATGAAATAGAACAACTATTGATTTAGAATGTCTGAGATGGTCAAGTTTGCATTACAATACGCATGGGACAAATGTCTCCCTTCTCCTGATCCAGACTAGGAACAGACAGTGGCTCCAAAGGCCATTTGAATGGTCACTGAGAAGCAATCAACACTCTAATGCAATGCATTTGTTGCCAAATTAAACCACCTCAGGCTTTATAAAATCTTCCATTTGCATTGGGATATTTACACATTTATTAACATGAGGAATCAATGCAAATATTCAACTCCCTCTGTTCACTCTGAACGGGTACAGTTCTGCAACACTGAGGTGACATGGGGTCTCTGATTTTAGCATGCAGATCTGAATGACTAACAGCTTTGTCCACACTGCTTTAGAGACATAATTTAAAGAATATGTCTTATATGTTCAGTTTTTCAATATAAACACGTTACGGGGGTGGGGGGGTGGGGAAGAAAAATACAATAGGGAAAAAGAACGAACGTCAGTGGAATAAATCCTACACAAAGAAATCACTGATCTTGTAAAACATATCCTACTATTTTGACCACAAAGATGTCACCACTGTCTCTCACTTAAACTGGGTGGATGTCATCTAAGAGTTAAACCATACACAATGAGAAATGCACCTCTGCATTTAATGTGTGCTGTTTTAAAAGCTACAAATAGCAGCTGCTAAGAGAGGGAGGGTTGGAAGGGGGAACTTAACCCTTTCCTTTCCTGCTGCAATCTTGAAGAAAGTCACTCTTCTTAAAAGGCAATCAGCTTAGTTCTCAGTGTAAACAGCAGCTTCAGTGGCGAAATTTTCGACAGAACCACAGCAGCAGGGGGGGAAAGGCTACGTATCTGTCTACTCAGATCCCAATACGTAGTGCCTCTCCATAGCAGGTGTTTTTGACTTTTTTAAAAAATATATGCATGATTTACCGATCTGGTACTTTTATATGCTGGTTTCCCTTCAGCAGTTCCAAGCAGTATAAAGTGTTCCCCTATACACTTTAAATGTCACAATAGCCCTTCCTGGAAGGTCGTAGCTGGCCAAGCAGATGTCTTGGCTGGAAAGGAGATTTGAAACCAAGTCTCCGCAGTCTGCTCCAACCACTATACTATACTGGCTGTGAAAGAAGCATTTCATATCTCTTCTGCATTTGGCTCCAGCATGCACAGATATAAACATGTCTTGGCAGGCTTACCCGATTTGGGGTTACTCAGTACTGGGGGGCTGCTGCTGAGTGTTGGGCTGCTGCTAAAGTACCCACTGCTCCCACAGCTGCTCATGCTACTCCGTCTGACTGCCGAGATGATTTTTATCTCCTTGGTGGGGCTCACTGTCCAAAGCAAACCAGGGGAGGGGGGAAATATACAGAAAAAAAGGAAAATTATTCTTGACTCTATTGCAACTTTCCCCATGCTGGCTTTAAAGGAAGAGAAGCAATTCTGGGAGTTGTGGTTTAAAAAGTAACTTTCTCAAGTTCTGTCCTCTCAATCATTCATAATTTGAGACCTAGATCACCGATTTTCACCTTATCAAGCAAATCCTCTTAAGAGATCCCACTGAATTATGTAACTATGACTATCCTCACTAGGACTTCCATATGCCCAGAGACACAGGAGCCAGAATCCTAATGGTGTTCATGCAAGGTCTGCATAAATTCACTGCAGCTAATTGTGGCTAATTGACAAGGTGCCAGGACACGTCTTGGTGGTGCAACCTGACTGATGACTAGACAAGTGACCAAGACATGCTCTGGCACTTCCTCAGTTAGCCACAGTTAGATGGGGAAAGTTACACAAACCTTACACAAACACCAATAGAGTCAAACTAGACAATTGCATATCCTTAAAGTGCTGAAAGCTGAAAGCACTTTAATATTCCCATGACATGATTCCTTCTGCTAGTCATGCCTGAATGCAGATGAAACCCATGTTTCCCTCTCAGTGACCAATGACAAAACAAAGCAAGCCACAGGACAGACAAAAAGTCCATGCTATGAAAATAAAACATCTTTCAACAGTTAAGGATTTCTCATCTCTAATGATGTTCTGTCTGTATAATTGAGTATAACCCTTAGGGAGACAATGGAAGTCTTTAGCTCTATATTAAATATATATACCTGAGAGGAAACTGGTATGTTTTTTGTTGTCATGATTTTGCTTGCGTAGGCAAAAGGGGCTGTCATGACTCTCTGGTATCAAGCGAGACTTTTCAGTGAGCAGCTCCATCAACCTCCTTCTGCGGCGGAAATTCGTTCGGAACTGGTACAGCAAATTGCTATCTACAAAATGGTGTTTGCTGGATACTAGAGAGACAGCAGAGAGGGAGAGGGAGGAAGAGAGAGAAGGAGAAAGAGATGGAAATGCCTCATTTTAGTAGGACATAAAATTCAGGAAAGAATGAGCTTTTTTGGGGGACGGGGGAATTAACTTTAGCAGTAGCTACAAGTTCCCCTATTTGTTGTACAATCCCTGTGGGCACCACATGGAGATTCACCACCTTACTGGTGGTTTTCCTAGTCAGAGAGAGATGGAAAGTTTTTAAAGCAACAATGGCAATCTCATTAAGCTGCTGATATTGGCACTGACAAAAAGGAGGAGGTATACTATACCCAGAGATTTCGTTTACAAAGCACACTGAGCTTTAACAAAATAACTGAACCCAGCTGACAGATCTTTTGCACAGAAATGCAAACAAGGTTATAGAGATGTTTCATCATTTAAATTGTTCAGTGCAAATAGAAACCCTACCTAAGAGAGAGAGAAAGAAAGAGAAAGGAAATGTCCAGATATGGTTTCCTTATTTTTTTAATCTCTGACTTCCCCTCTGCCAGATTAGCATGACAATAAGGAATTTGAAAGCCTCGTTATCACCTCATTCACATTTAGGGCAAAGAGAGTTTGACAATTTTCCTGGCCCTCCAGCAGATAACATCAATGCTCTGTTATGAAAATTGTTCCAGGGCTGTATTCCCTCCTTTGCTACATCAGTGATCTGGATTGACAAGATCACAGAACCTGGTGTCTGTTATTTAGATCAAGTTTGATAAGTCAGGATAGCCCTTGATATACTACTACACCTCACACTCTGAAGGTCCTGAGCAGTAGCACTTTCAGACCAGGCGTGTTCCCAAGCCAGCTATTTCTGAAAAGGTGCTGTGCCAAGCTTGAGAAAGTACTTGATGCCAAGAACCATGTTCCCTTTACAATATATATTGTGCAAGCACTTTTATACAACATGCACTGATACTGAAAACAAATACCAGGTTCTCTTCAGAAGCAATTACAGTGCCAATCAAAATGTGTATGCTAATTACCAAGTGTAAACAGTTTGCAAAAACCATAATCTCTGCCTATCTTAAAACAGGGTGTGACATTGGGGGTTGAAAGGATTGACTCCAGGCTTCTAGAATTTAGTTTGTTTTCTGTTAGAATCTGAAGGTTCTACTACTTGGCATGGAAAGGAAGACTTCAACATAGGCTACTACTGACAGCAACAGAAAAAAGCCAGAAGCATTTGACATGTGGATTTATTGCAGAATACTAAGAATTTCTTGGACGGAGAGAGTGACCAACGAAGATGTACTATGGTGAATGAATAAAGATGAAGAAATCATACACCTTATAAAATACACTAAGCTAGTATATTTAATCATGTAATGAGACCTGAAGAGTACAGGTAATTACAACTGATCATCCAAAATAAAATAAGCGGGGAGGGAGGAGCTCACAAAGAAAATGAATGCCTTCTGAAAACCCTTGCAGACTTGCTTGGATGCAACATTCCATGATTATTTACAGTTGCCATATCCAAAGTCAAGAATAATCATGGTGATGTTCAGCAGCTAGTAAGAGAGAAATGAGGAAAAGTATGGAGGAGAGTCACTGGCTGGAACTAGATTGAAAATTTTAGCTGGTGGGCATAACCCCAAGAGTGCCCCTGAGTACATTCTAATCCTTCAGAGATATATCTTCAGCCAACCTGCCTTAGGCGACAATTAGGATAAACTTTTATTTCCTAAAATCAGTGTAATAAACGGTAAAGAGAAATATGCTAGATCTTCCAGAACTATTATATTTCTCTCTCACACACACGTATTACAAAAAAAGAATAATGTGCTTCAACTAAAACTAAGGGTAAGATCTCTTTATGTTGAATGTCAAACATTGAGGAGTACCGGCATTCACACAGGAATGCTGAAAATCCTGGATGAATTTTGTGACTGTGTCCAAAGACAGATATCTGTTTCTCTCTAACTGGTGTGGACCAAGGACACATAAGGTTATTGTGACCGTTCATCTGTGCTTATCTAGTTTAGGATAATTCATAAACTTTTGAAGAGACCTTTAAGGGAATTATTACATGGAATTTCCTGTGACATCATTTCTGCATACAGAGGAGACAGAAAAACCAGAAGCAACATATTCTATAATACTGCACAAGGTGGATCGTGGCACCCATGATGTTTAATTCCTCATTTATCTGTGACTGTGCAGGCTAGTAGGAATCAGTGTGGATTAGAATCTGGATGCAGAATTTGGAAGATTATTTATTAAAAGAAACTCATTGAATTAATTATTACTTCTTTGTTCCATGTTTCTTATTACTGCCATCGTTGCTTCAGTTGTGTAAGCTATCTGTTGAGCTAAACATTATTAACATTTGGTGTTTTGTTACCAGCAGACCAGAAAAATAAAGGTAAAATAAATACTCTCTGGTTCCTTCTAGTGTCCTGTTCTGATATTGCATCTTGCAAATATTTGCTAAAATACAAAATATAAAATTCTTGGAACTGATAATGGAAAAAACCCTGGGAAAAGTCATGTCAAAATACCTCTTTAAGGGGCACTTAAAGATTCAAAGTAAACTTGGGAAGTAACTAGAAAATACTACTTGTTTTACTTAAATGTAAATTTGTCACTACTTCTGTCACTTTTACTGAAATGTTATCACTATTTGTTACACTGCTTGTTACCCAAAAGTAACTAGTGATAGGTAACTATGTTATTTATAACTAATACCTTGCAACCTCTGACTGTCTAAGACCTGAACTGGATATGCCAAGGGTGCACTGCACTGAAATCTAGGTCAATTGCCACATTTTCTGCCATTTGCTACTGAAATTGGCACAAACCTTTATAGTTATAAAAAAGCTTCTGAGAAGCTAGGATCACTCAGTCTTACAGTACAATATTTCGGCTTTCTAGTCTGCTTCAGAGCCAGCATGATTGGCTCTTTGCACCAGATGCACTTTCCAATTCCCCTCAAGGCCTTCATTAAGCTGAAGAGTTTTGAAATTAAAATTACAGAGGATGTTACATTTCATAGCAATTCATTTCCTGGTTCCAAGATTCTAATTACACTACGTATGGTGTTTGATTTTCATTATACAGAGAGTAGGTGATCTCAGCATTTTGAATATATGCAATAATAACTGCAGGATGGTGGGGGGACAGAGTTTTAGTTGTGCCAAGAGAGCCTGTAGCTCAGTGGCAAAACATGTACTTTGCATGGAAGGTTCCAGTTCAGTCCCATTTAAAAGGATCAGGCAAGAAGTGGCAAGAAGTGCCTCAATCTGAGTCCTTGACCAACTAGGCACCTAGACAGACATAGAAAGCGTAATGGCATTATTTCTGTTTGCAACCACTTTAACAGTCATGGCTGCATCCTAACAAGTCTCGGGATCTCCAATTTGCTGAAGTACTTAGAATTTCCCAGGCTCTGCATAAAGGCACTAGAATAGGGACGTGGTGGCGCTGCAGGTTAAACCGCAGAAGCCTCTGTGCTGCAAGGTCAGAAGACCAGCAGTCGTAAGATCGAATCCATGCGACAGAGTGAGCTCCCGTCGCTTGTCCCAGCTCCTGCCAACCTAGCAGTTCGAAAGCATTTAAAAATGCAAGTAGATAAATAGGTACCACCACGGTGGGAAGGTAACAGCGTTCTGTGTCTAGTCGCGCTGGCCACGTGACCACGGAAACTGTCTACGGATAAACGCTGGCTCTACGGCCTGGAAACGGGGATGAGCACCACCCCCTAGAGTCGGACACGGCTGGACTAAATGTCAAGAGGAACCTTTACCTTTACCTTACTTAGAATTTCATACTAGAGAATTACAATTCTGAGGAATGTTCTCTAGCAAAACTACAAATCCCAGATTTTCTTAAAATGGCACTATAGCAGTTAAACTGGTATGAAACTGACATAATTGTGCGGTGCAAAATATTTATTCCACAGAGCTTGGAAAAAATTATTTTTTGGACTACAGGGGCCATGATGACAGGAGGGTTTTAGGAGTTGCCGTCCAAAACAGGAAGGTTTCCAAGCTCTGGTCTGACCTGATATAAGACAGCTTCCCACATTCATAAGGTTGAAAGCCCTTACTAGTAGTAGTCCGACCAGGGTAAACTACTTCTAATATCTTCATCATTATTGTCATCATCAAAATAACAGAACTTAAAAGTGTCCTGATCTAATGATGCTGCTTCTGCACGTTTTAGAAGATCTGGTATCACAGAATACAATGATAATTTGAATGAAGTGGTCATACAACAATTAAAATTTAATACTTGTGTACCGTCAAGTCAATTCTAACTTCTGGCAACTCTTTCCAGGGTTTTCTACATAGAGAATAAAGTTTGCCCAAGGCCAGACAGGCTGGCTCTTCTCCAGGAGGCACAGTGAGGAATCAGACTCCCAACCGCTGGGTCCATAGCCAGATGCCTAAGCCAGTGTGCTATCCAAGCAGCTATACAATAATTACATGCTGTCAAATCAATTCTAACTTATGGTAATCCTTTCCAGGGTTCTCTAGGTACAAAAGACTCAGAAGAGGTTTACCAGTCTCTGCTTCTGGTGGTGTTCTGAGACTGTGCAGCTTGCCCAAGGACACATAGCTGGCAGGACATTTATACTATCAGAGTAATAATTACCACATGACTTAACCTATCAACCATATATGTTCTGGGTGATCTTCACTGGCTCCTCTCCTGGGAGGCCCAATCAGGCTTCAAACTTCAGCCCCTCTGTCTCCATAACCAGATGCTCCATCTCAATGAACTATATAATTTTATTAAGTCTGAATAAATAAGACCTCTGTTTGGGTATGATGTTTATAGTGATGGGCTTACTTGCAATACCTTTTGGGCTTTTCTTACTATAAAATATCCCACCTTTAACAATCTAGAAACATTCTAATCATGATATTTATGGAACACCTTGGAGGTGCACAGGGGAGAGGGCCAGGGAGCAATTCATCCCCGAGAAGCCGTAGCTATGTATGCCTCATCTCCCTTCACTCCCAAACATATGGAATATGAGTGCCTCTATGCAGAGCCTGGGAATCTCAGCCATCAAAGGTTATCTGCCAAATATCTTCTAGGTTGTGTGTGTAAAAGCTGCATACTGATTTGTCAGCATAATTTGCACACACAGGATATACCGTTTCCTGAAAATAAGACCTAACCTGAAAATAAGCCCTAGTATGATTTTTCAGGATGCTCGTAATATAAGCCCTACCCCAAAAATAAGCCCCAGTTAAGGGCAACCCCGCCCTCCACCATTGGGCAGCAACCAGAAGAAGATGACATGACTGTAAAATAAAACATCCCCTGAAAATAAGCCCTAATGCGTTTTTGGAGCAAAAATTAATATAAGACCCTGTCTTATTTTCGGGAAAACACGGTAGCACATTATTTGCACACACGGTATATGCACGAACTCTTGCACTGGTGTGTATACATTAGAATAATAAAAGAAATTGAGGATTTCAGACTAGGAAGAAGCATCTCTTTTGCCCTACATTCTCCAGACACTCCCACAAGCTGTGGCTATATTATTTTCAAACTTGGTCTGAAAGAAAAAATGTCTGAATCACATTCATTTTCTTTCTCTTCACGAATTGTTTAAAAAAGCTTTCAAGGAAAACATCACATTAAATGGGTCATCATTAATGGAAAATACTGCAGCTGTTTGATGCTGTACGTCTCTTTTTTTGTCCATCGGGTTTGTGAAAGTTCTAACAACGCAGTGGTCACAATTACATACTAATGTTTATTTATCTACTTATTCATTGAACATATAAATTGTAGAAGAACACATATTAAGAACTTAGGGCTTAGTTTTTTAACCCCACATGAAATGTTCGTCTCTGATTCTTCACACAGAACGATTGTATCATTCACTTCCTGCTAAATACACCAGCAGGAGGAGGTTTCACTTGCAATTTTCCTTCTAGCTGAGTATAAATACCACACAACGGAAAACAGATGATATGGCAGAAATCTTTTCCCTATTTCCTTTGAAGACTTTCTAGTCTTCAGACCTCATCTGGCATCTGCAAATATGCTTTGAGAATAATGGCAGCAATTGAGTAGTATTTGCTTTGTCTGATGTTTATAATCCAGACATTCCATTAACAGTGTTCCTCTGTATCAAAGCCAGTGCTCAAAATTACATCCCACTGTCCTAACATTTCATCTGGCTTTAATGTAGAGCTTGGAAATTTTCTTTTCTTCCACAACTCCCAGAATCCTCCATGGCCCTGCTGTCTCAGGGATTCTGGGAGCCATCATCCAAAAGTGGAATGTTTTCAAGGTCTCTTTTAATGTTCCCTAGAAAATGGGTTGTGCAGATGGAAGTCCACTTGATCACCATGTCCCACTCTAGCGGTGCCTCTGCATGGACCCTGTTGCCCTGGTTCATACAGTTTCCTATATATAAAAACACTACAACTCTGAAGGCTGGTGTTGCAAGGAAAACAAAATGAGATCACAGCCACTGACTGTCTGAATTAGGGAGACAATGCTGACGATGGGGAAACAGATTAAGCTTTTTAATAACCTAATGTTCCAAGCTCTGGATGGGGTTCTGGAGGAAGAAACATCTTTTGCCTTTGACCTTAACTACTGCTAGAATTCAATTGACTGGACCCTGCTGTCAGATCTATTGATGTAAACTAGGTTAGAAATTGTTTAAGAAATAAATCCCCTAAATCAGTGGTTCTTAACCTTTGTTACTCAGGTGTTTTTGAACTGCAACTCCCAGAAACCCCAGCCAGCACAGCTGGTGGTGAAGGCTTCTGGGAGTTGCAGTCCAAAAACACCTGAGTAACAAAGGTTAAGAACCACTGCCCTAAATTATGTGGTCCCTAGTAAATTAGCCCTGAAGAAATGGGGCCCTCAACAGAATAAACCTTTGGATCAAACAATACATGATAAAATATGTACTTGCGTTATGAGATCGTTCGCATCTAGTCCAAAACAGAGCGGGTGTCTTACCATGCTGTATGATTCCATGTTCCAGCAGTCGACGCCCAAGTTGTTCAGCCTCAGACCTTGTGGTAGCCTCTCCTTCCTGGATCAACCAATCAATCAACTGAGATGCCATGAAAGTACGTTCATATTTTATTCCTTCCTCTTCTCTAGCTTGTAAAAGTGCATTTTCAGTATTCATTAGCCTGCAATGAAAGAAGAGATGACAAAGGGAAAGTCGTAACTTGCTAGTTAAATGCAGAAAAATACTTAAGGTGCTAATCCACTGTTTCTTCAACTTTGCCCAGGGATGGACCAAATGCATATGCCAACCAAGTGATTCCATTAAGTTAAGACTTAAAAGCATTGGAAAAAAAGATTACTAAAGCAACGTGCTTTAGGATGATTAGGGACCTCGACGTGAGTCAGAAGACATGCTCTGCATGTAGGTGTCCAAGCCATAGCACCACAGAAGAATGAACTACACATAGTTCTCTCATCTTGGTCTTCCCCCTCACAATTGGGAGAAGGGTATAGATTAATAGAAGAGTATGTACTTGGTAAGAATATCCAGTATGGTGTAGAGAATAGACTATTGGACCAGGACTCAGAAGGCCTGGGTTTGAATCCCTGCTCAGCCACGGAAACTCACTGGGGATGTGAAACTGGTAAAATCATTCCTTAAATATCTAACATACCTTGAAATCCCAGTTAAGGTCACTATAAGTCAGTTCCTACTTGAAGGCACATAACAATAATAACATACTTGGTATAACAAAGGTTCCTGGTTCAAAATCTTACACCAGACTTCGAAGTTCAAAATTGCTTCCTCTAGACATTTTTCCAAGTAAAAAGCTGCATACATTCATAGAATCATAGAAAAGTGAAGTTGGAAGGGGCCTACAAGGCCATCAAGTCCAACCCCCTGCTCAATGCAGGAATACAATCAAAGCATATCTGCTAGGTGATTATCTAAGTTTTTCTTGAATGCCTCCAGTGTTGGAGCACTCACCAATTCCCGAGGTAACTGGTTCCACTGTCGTACTGCTCTAACAGTTAGGAAGTTTTTCCTGATATTCAACTGAAATCTGGCTTCCTTTAACTTGAGCCCATTGTTGCATGTCCTGCACTCTAGGATGATCGAGAACAGATCTTGCCCCTCCTTTGTATGACAGCCTTTCAAATATTTGAAAAGTGCTATCATTCTATATGTGCTATCATTCTATATGTGCATTATCAAGTATCAGACACGATGCATATGCATCCAAATATGCCCACCAGTGTGAGAAAAGGTGGTTGCATTTTGCTACATCATGGGAACTCTGCCCTCTCCGACTGGCTGGAATCCTATTGGTGTTTGCCTAAGCTTTGCATAACTTGCAGCAGCTAATTGTGGCTAATTGACATGGTGCCGGGGCACATCCAATTGCGTGACCAAGGATGTGACTGAGACACATCCCAGCACCTCATCAGTTAGTCACTATTAGATTTAGCTACCGTGTTTCCCCAAAAATAAGACAGGGTCTTATATTAATTTTTTCTCCAAAAAATGCATTAGGGCTTATTTTCAGGGGATGTTTCATTTTTTCATGTACAGCAATCTACATTATTCAAATACAGTCATGTCATCTTCTTCTGATTGCTGCACAATGGTAGAGGGCGGGGTTTCACTTAACTGGAGCTTATTTTTGGGGTACAGCTTATATTATGAGCATCCTGAAAAATCATACTAAGGTTTATTTTCAGGTTAGGTCTTATTTTTGGGAAAACAGGGTAGATTTGGGGGGGGAAAGATTATTTGTGGAAATTTGTTACTGAAATGGGAAAGCATGCAGATTCCTGTGGAGTGTAAACCTGAAGGGAAAAGTAAGTTTGACTGTTTAATAGTTGAAACAACTACAAAACAAGAACTTACTCTATGGTCATTGGGCTTGTAAAAAAAGCACAACCACAATATGTTTCCCTAACAGCATACACATGTTGTGTGTACAACTCATGTATGAAACGGAAGACCAGGAAGCTGAAGCAGAAAAAAACAAAGTGTGCTGCTTGAAGCACTCTCTGGGTGATTTACAATTTAATTATGCCGGCTACACAGAAAATTTGTGAGATATGAATTTCCCGGTGAAATTCTAATTCTAGCCCTGCATCACGTGGTACAGCAGGGAAACGGTTGGTCAGGCTACATGTTCAGATAAGCAAAAGGTCAAATAACTCAAGTGCGGACTGGACCTCAGTTCACTTGTTTTTCCCTCAAACAACTCTTCTATTCTTGATCCATATGAACAATTGTTTTCATAACCTGTATCATCACTATAGCAGTTCTAGTTCTTTACAACTGAAGAAAGGAAATGACATTTCAGCTAAAGACTCAGTCAATATCAGTGATAAAAAGGGAATATGATTACTCCGTCTCCAATACCTTAGCCGAGAGAGGGAGAGATCAAAGATTTGGTGTGACCAACATGGTGGGGATAAGGGATGGCAGAACTATCAGTTTCACTTTCTTCCACATTCACATTTTTAAATCTCAAATTCTTTCCATGAAATGCCTGAAGAAATTTGCAAAGTGCTGTCTGTGTGTTGTTACCAAAAATAAACAATGAAAATTTCAACTAGTGCTCAAATTCAATAGGCAAAATTATTCCCTATATGGAAAAGAAATAATCATATTGGAACTGCCTGCCACATACCTGCTAAAGATTAAAAGCCTATCAGAAAAGAGCGCTAATCTAGCACCACAATTGCATGAGGATTGCAAGAGGATTCATTATATTTATGTCCCACCTCCTTTTCAATAAAGGGATTCAAGATAGCTTAAAATGTTTAAAACAGGCAAAGCCTGTGTGTGTTAAAAGGAGAATCTAGTGGTGTGTTCTGCTGGTGGAGCTGGGGAATCCAGTGGCAGTGTAAAGATGGGGGGTTATTGGCAGTGTGGGGAAATTACTGGCTGAAAAAATCTAATTACAGCGGAAGACATTCAGGGAGCCACAGAGCAGAATTGGCTTCAAATCTTAAGAGCTGGCTGACTTGAGTGGACAACTGACAGGGATACAGAAAGAGAAGATGGAGGAAGAGAGGTCAGTCGGTTGGTTGGAAAAGGAATGAGAGTCAGAGGATATGGTGATAGAAAGTCCAGGGACCACAGGGTAGGAGGAAGCTAAAGGTTTTGCCACTGAGGAACCAGACCCTATCTTCTGTGTTGATGAGTTGATCAACTGTGCTTACATAGAAGACCCCTGGATGGGTGTCCTGGCCCAGATATGGTTACCTGAAGGAAAAGGCCACAGAAAGGGTGCCCACCTTACAACCTATTGACCACCTCTGTGCCCTGCTACTCAGTGGAGGTCTCAGCATCTGGCAGGACGCCTGGTCCCCACGACACAAAGGAGGCACCGGAAGACCAAGAGGCAAAAGGAGCGGCAGCGATACCTCTGGGAGGAGTCAAGATTGTGCAACTGGGAGTCAGCACTTTAAGTTGTGTTGGCTGGGATACAGGTTGAAATCTCAGTGTCAGCAGACTGTGGAGACTCTGGCCCCAGTGACCACAACAATTTGGGGCCTGACAGAGACTGAGCAACTCGGGGACCTGCAATCGTTAACTCAGCCCTCCGAAGAACTGACAGGTTGGGGAGGGACTTTTGCTCTTTCTTTACACTCCGCTTCCCAACCTCAATAATGTCAAGTTTAGACAGTTCCATGAAACTAGAATTTATGGAAACCATGTCAGAGGAAGTCTTGCTTGCCACCCTGGTGCTTGGCTGAGGCAGTGGTGCTTACAACTTGTTACCTCAAAATGAGTTATAGATAATTATGTTGCTTGTAACTAGCTGAATTTAGTTCAAAGCTCTCTGGACACATCAACCATTTTCACTTTCCCCTTTATTTACATATTTTTTAAAGGATCAAATTCTGTCAAATTTATTTAAGTATTTACGGATTTTGCTAAGTCCTTCCAAAAATACCCCCACCAAATGAAATTATCACCTATCTCTACTGGAAATGATACCTACAGCCATATCCTGCTTTTGTCCACTGAGATTCATCAAAGTCGATAAATAAATAAATAAATACCACATTATTAGCCTAGGCTTTTCAAACCAGCATGAGAATTGGTTAGCCTGGTTCTGTAGACCCTGAATAGGAATTCTTTGATAATTGTTCCTTGATGAGTTTATAAATGCCTGGCTGATCGGTGGGGTAGGAAGAACAGTCTTTGGGAAGAAGATGTGAATGAATGAAATGGATGGGGGAGGGGGACATAAAAGGAATCTGGAAAATTGATAGATGGGGAGGGGTGATAAGAACTGGGCAGCCTATATCCCATTCAAAGTCAGTAAGAGAATAATGAAAGGGTAGGGAAAAGTGAATAAAATGCTGTCTGCACCCCTTTCTGTGTTTCCTTCTGCCCAGGGAGAAGCAGATAAAGCTGGCACATCGGCTTAGGGTGAACATGCTGACATCCTTCTAGCAGCCAGTATCAACAACCACATTCTTCTCCTTCCATAAGTAAAAATGTTGTACCCTCTAACTTTTGGCACCTGGGGTCAGCACTCCAGTTACCTCACCCGATTTATAGCTCTGGCTTTGAGACTCTGCTCCTGAGAACAGGATTGAAGTTCGGCTTAGGCAGAAAAGCTGGCAGAATCTGCTCCCATTTGAAACCTCTTTACTACCCAAACCTAAATCTAGTTGCCTGCGTCATGTATCAGGTATCTCTTAATTCATGCTGCCATTAAAAGTAGGGCTTCTGAAGCTACACATCTGCATGTGAGGACAGCTAATAATTTTTCAGTTTTTGGCAGGGACAATGTTCTGGGTGTTAAGGAGGGATCTGACCTTAACAAGGAAAGGAAAGGCGTAATTGTATTTCCAGCAGCCAAGTAATTGTAGACGGCAGAGACGGACACATGTACCCGCCTGCACTTTCTATGACATTCACATTTGTTCAAGCACAAGTTTGCATTAAGATGCTTATGTGGATTTTTTTTTAAAACTCCAGACAAAAAAATGTAGGTGGTTCTGTGTACAGTGACCCCCCATTAAGAATTGTACACAACTTTCTCTCAAGTATACCCTTTTGTAGGTCGATTTGTTTGTTCTAAGGAAATATAAACAACTGAGAAAGAGGAAAAAATGTCATCTTCCTCATTCTCGTACACGAGTTTTTATAGAGAAATGCAAAACTTTAAAAAGTATGGGGAGCAAAAGATAAGTCCATTGCAGTTCATATGTTAACCTGGAAACTACGAATTAGATATAATTGCATTATAATGCCAATGAAATGAATTTCTCCAAGAATTCTACTAAAAAGTGACATGTAAATCCAATAAAAGTCATCAAAAAGTGTTTTTCCCCATGTCTGTGTTTTATTTTGATAGAGGCACAGCCGAGCAGTAGACACATCAACACAGGGGTAAATAGAGTTTAATCTTTAGCTATTCAAGCATGCATGATTTTGCCATGGTAACAGGGGAACCAAAGCAAGGCCCAGATTAGGGATTTATCGTTCTGATTCAAGGCCAGTAAACAAATCAGGCCAGTAATTAAAACTACTAGGGATCTGCCTATCATTCTGAATAGTGTGGGGGGAGGAGAAGGGGCAAAATGCAAGCACTATAAAACAGACCACTGACCATTATGTTTATTTCATGGGCACCATCAGGAACATCTTTTCCATATAAGCAGTCCTTCAGAAAGCAGGTGAAGACCTTTCCGTTCAGGCAGGCTTTCCCTGAGTGACTGGCTGCCTGAATGGGGTTTTCAAATGGATAGTTGTACTTTACTGCTTTGAATGTGTTTTGGTGTTGCTTATGGGGTTTCTTTGTGTGTGTGTGTGTGTGTGTATGGTATTTGTTTGATCCTTTTTTAGTATTTTTGCACTCACTGTTGTGAATACAGGCATACCTCGGTTTATGAATTTAATGCGTTCTCCGAGACATTACGTAATGCGAAAAATTCGTAAACCGAAACTCGGATTGCCATAGGAACGGGGGCTGCGCTATAAACCTCCAGGTACAATACATCCTGGGGAAACTTGCTTCGTACTGCGAAAAAAAAACCCCGTAAACCAAGGCATTCTTTTCAATGGATTATCCTTCGTAAACCAAAAATTACGTTAACCGAGGCGTTTGTAAACCAAGGTACCACTGGATTGTCTTTTAATGATGTAAGCTGCCTTGGGTCCTTTTAAGGAAAAAGGTGGGGTAAATTTATTTTGAACAAACAAACAAACAAACAGCTAGCAGATCTAGAGTGGCAATTCCAAAGTGGAAGGAGGTCAGGATTCATCCTGGACTTGATCCTGACTAGGCTACCCACAGCTGCTATTGCCCGTTGTGAAAATTTATTTATTTATTTATTATATTTATATCCCGCCCATCTAGTCGTTCGACTACTCTCAGATACAGTCAGTGTTAAAGTGCGTGTTTAATGTCATATGTAATTTGATCGTTCGTGTGTAGACATGGCTTATATTCAGGGTGTGTGTGTGATGTGCTCTGAGTACAAAGACAGTCACAGTTGTGTCTCCCCCGGTGTTAAGACACAGAAGTGGCTTCTTTCCCATCACAATGACGTTCCAAAGTGATTTACATTTTTGCAAGAGTGAAGATGGGAGGACAGATCCTGAAACTGAGGCTCCAATACTTTGGCCATCTCATGAGAAGAGAAGACTCCCTGGAAAAGACCCTGATGTTGGGAAAGTGTGAAGGCAAGAAGAGAAGGGGACGACAGAGGACGAGATGGTTGGACAGTGTTATCGAAGCTACCAACATGAATTTGACCCAACTCCGGGAGGCAGTGGAAGACAGGAGGGCCTGGCGTGCTCTGGTCCATGGGGTCACGAAGAGTCGGACACGACTTAACGACTAAACAACAACAAAGAGTGAAGAGCAACTGATCGTGCCATTTGGAAAAAGACATGGACTGGTTTTTGGAACTGGCCACCGGGATGGAGTCCAAACCCAGTGGCCCCAACCATCTTGAAGCAACCGTAATTTTATCTCTATGCTGGGATTCCCCCTTCTTGGACTTTCTACAGCAGGGGTAGAACTCCCGCCTATGTCATGCACTCTGGAGCATAACAGGATGGAGCTTAGAGGAAGGAAAGGTATTTCTATTTGCTTCCTCCTTTTCCCTTTTTTGAAGGTGTGTGGGGTGTGTGGCTTTTTTTGCTTGAGATAACGTTTTTCTTCCTCTGCCTTAGTGAAGGCATTGTAAGCAACCTGACAAAGAGGATAAAGAAGTACCTTTAAGCAACTCTTCTTTCTAGAAGCACAGTCCCATCCTCTGTTTAAAATACTTGCAACAGAACATAGCGACCACACATTTGCAGCAGTGGTGCAGCACAATTCATCACTGTGCTGTGCCAACACAACCCGAGTGCTACTTCGTTACAGTATTATTCTGGGTTGCATTACATGTTAAAATAATGTACTGCAGTTGTGCGTAGCACAGCTTTTAGTTAAGTTGTTTAGAAAATTAAATAGAGATCCCTTTAGTTTACCTACAAGGTAGAGGCAGGGAACTATAAGGGGAGAGTCGGTGGGAGAGGAATAGCTTCGATTTCCCCAGAGCCCACCCCTTTCTCATTAAATGGTGCTGAAGGTCTCAATGACTCACTCTGAGACATTTATATGAGAAAGAATTTTTTAAAAAACATTTCTTTACTTACAATTGCTAGAAATTACAGACCAGTGCATGCTGCTTTCCTTACTGCACAACTGGTTGCCTTCAACCAAGGGAAAAGAGGGGAAAGCATACTCAGCAGAGAGATGGGCCTCTCTTTGAATGCAAAGGCTGGAAGGAACGAAGGGATAGACAGTGCTGGACAGGAAGACACTCACTCCAAAGTTAAAAAAACACACACCTCCAATAATTTTTGCAGAGTACGAAACGTTAGTCGACAACTCCCAGAATCCCCCAGCCAGCAAGCCGGCAACTGGGGGATTTGGGGAGCTGTATTCCAACCAAGTAATGTTTCTGAGCTCTGTACATTTCCATAAGGAAAAAAAAAATTGCAACTCAATGTGAAATGAGCCGGATGGTAGGATACTGAGAACAAACTGCGAACAAGACAGCCAGATTTCCACATCCCTGCTTTGGAACAGTTGCTGCAGGCGACATCCAGCTGGAAGCAACCCTCAGTTAATTCACACTGAATTAAATGAATTGAAATCATATTAATTCCGATGAATTAAATGAACACTGAGGTAATACCCATGTTTGCATTCCAAGCACAGAGATCATGCTTCTTTGCTGAAGAATTTGGCTGATTCTGAAATGTATGGAGAAAACAATAATAGAATCCTTGCCTTCTATTAGAAAGGAGTGCAGTTGCTGCAAACTAATCAGAGTATAATAATTAACAAGCTATTTCTCATTAAACATACTGGGGTGGAGAGCTTCTGAAGAATCTAGCTGTATTTCCAAGCCAGGGCCCTTTTCCTCATTGCTTTTAGGCTGAATTCCAAGCTGGAACATTTCATTTCAACCACAGCCATTAAAACTGTGAAGCTCCCCACTATTTATAAAAGAAATAATAATTCTGTGGTATTACATTAGTGTACTGAAAGCATAGCATGCCCTCCCGTTTGCTGTGTCTGGCATTCGGAAATGAAGAATAGATTGTTTTCCTGGCTACCATAAATGAAACTGCAGGCAGGCAAACAAGCAAGCAAGCAAGCAAAGTGGACAGACTTGGATCCAAAGCTGACTCAAGATAGTTTGTTGCCTGAAGCAGAGGAGTCAATTGTTCCCCAACCCCCACTCACCCCCCCCCCAAGTCAAGGTACATTGTTTGCAAAGCCAGACATGTTTTTTTGTTTTTTGTTTTTGTTTTGTTTTGAATATGAGACAGAAAATCACACAAATACCTCTCTCGGTCTTTGGGAGTAAAAATACATATGCAGTAAAGTGACAATAATTAACAAGTTAATTGCCGTTTCATGATGCCCAAAACCTGCTGTCTCAGAAAGCGGCTTCTGCACATCATGCAATCAATGGAAAATGATATGAATCTAACCATCCCAATCTCGGAGCAATCCTGGAGCATTTCCAGCATATCAAGGGTTTTTTCCTTAGCTGAAGGAGCTCTTTAATTACCACAGGTGACCGGGTGAGTAGTCATTTGTTTAATTGTTTCATTTCTATCCTATTTCCCCCAATGACCTCAAGGCTATGCTCATGGATTACCACTCTCCCCATTCTACCACAACTATGTGGAGTGTGTGAAAGGTTCCTCTCGTGAGAATCAGGCACTTCCAGCACTTAAGGAATTTCCTCTTCTCATTAAGTGCTCTTAGTTTGGCCCTTAGAGCCAGAATGTTGCTTAGATATAATGGCATTTATGAATTAAGTATCGAGGGGGTTAAGTACATACAATTCTAACAGCACCCATGGTTGAGCAGGGTTCAGCAGTGGAATGGGGGGCTACTGGGGAAAAAAACCACATCAGCCCAAATGGCTGCTTCTCTAGCTTTTTGAACTTACAGCTAGAGACTCCGTTATCCTCAAGGTGTTTTTTTTTTAAACTATTTAATGTGGCCTGCAATAAAGCTGAAAGAGACTGGCGAAACGTTAGGAAGAAAAACCTTAAGAACACAGCCAAACAGCCCGGAAAACCCACAACAACCACTGAAAGAGTTTCTTAGTGATTCTAGGCTTTTGGCTTCTTTTGTACTGATTTTCTCTGCAGGCAAGAATGAGAAATGAAAACAGGTCAGCCCTGGAGACAGGCAAGTTTTTATGAGCACTGTCAGAGTATTTTGCAACTATTACTGCCTGAGATACAGATCTATATCTATATCTATAGATATAGATGTCTTGAACTGATTGGATAGCTCAGCGGTTTCGGTCTCTGGCTGTGGAACCAGAGGTTGGTTTCTGCCTCCAGAAACAAGAGCCAGCCTGTGTGACCTTGGGCAAGCTACACAGTCCTGGGATGCCTCCAGAAGACAGGAATGGTAAACCACTTCTGAGCATTCTCTACCTGGAAAACTCTGGAAAGGGTTGCCATAAATCAGCATTGACTTGACAGCACGTGATGATGATGATTCATAGATATGTCTCAGGCAGTAATCTCTCTCTCTCTCTCTCTCTCTCTCTCTCTCTCTCTCTCGCACCATTATCACTTCTTGTCAGACAGGTTTTGCAGTTATTTGAAGCATTTGAAAAGTCTGCAAAACGTACTTGATAAGAGATGATAAAGAAGGACTGGAGGTGGGGAGGAATACTGTGCATCAACAATGCTTCAGTTGAACCACTTTCAAGTCTTTAGGGCAGGGATAAGCAACTGAAGCCTTCCATATTTTTCCTTGGTTTTTTTTCCCCTGCAACTTCAATTAGTCCTAGGCAGCATAGCAAATACTATGAAACTGCGGCTGTTGTACTTTGGGCACATCATGAGAAGACTATTAAAGACAATAATGCTGGGAAAAATAAAAGACCGGTAAGAGATGGATTGGCTCCATAAGGAAGCCACAATCCTGAGTTTGCAAGAACTGAGCAGGTCTGTTGAGGACAGGACATTTTGGAGATCAGTCATTCATAGGATCACCATAGGCTGGAGATGACTTGATGGCACATAACAACAACAGTGTAGCAAATAGTGAGAAAGAGTGGAAACTGTCATTCAAAACCAATTGGAGAACCAAGGTTAGCCTTTCCTCCTTTAGAAGAAAACACACTTTAGGGATACACACACACTTTAGATCTAAGTTATATTTCCCAAATGCTAATACGTATAGCCATTGGTTCTGGACTTCTGTTCCATGTGTCCCTTTTAACCCTTTTCCTCAATCCGCTTCCCAATACAGACTTAACATTTATATGGGAATAATATCAGCTGCAGACTATGAAAACACAACATCTCACCCAGTGATTTGCACCTTAAATAGGCTAATGTGCTTCTTGACATTTGATTTGCCCACTAACATACCTGTTCACCTTTTGGTAAATGCTAGTAAATGGCACCATGCTAGTAAATGGCACCAGATTTTATTCATCTCTCCCTTGCCTGATAAGTCCATGTCACAACCAATCTCCCACAGCCTGAGCAAATTTTTTAAAAACATATATTAAAAATGACATGAGCTATACTAGAAGATGGCTTAACTTCTCTGTTAGTTGACCCACATAATCTGGTAGGATATTCAGTATCTCCACACAACCATCTGTTTCAAATATTGATTACATGCACTCTCTGGAGCCATCTCCCTCAACCTCTTTAACTAAATAATTATCTTGGGAAAATGGAAGAGACTGAAGACGATGAGAATGAAGAGAAGTGTAATCAAATACGAACACCTGAACGCAGTAACACTATTTTCCTAGCTATATGTAAATATAAGTCAAACAGTGGGACCTGCAACCAAATATTGTAGCATGAAGTGCTTCTGTTCTATTCCATACCCTCTGCCTGGTTTCGTGGTTTCTTCTTCCTCCACAGTCCCTATTCTGTGGTCACTAAGCACGCTCAGTCCTTCTTGGGCAGTTTGATGAGAAAAGATCAGAAGCCAGCTGACTACTTTCTGGGCAGGCATGGATGGTGTAACAGATTTGCCAATAGTATCTACAAACAGTTAAGAAAGCTGACAGGGAAAAAATTAAATTAATTGGAAATGTGGTGCTGGAGGAGTGCTTTGTGCAGACTCTGGACCACCAGGAAGATGAACAAGTAGGTTCTAGAGCAAATCAAGTCTGAACAATCTCTGGAGGTAAAAATGATGAAACTGAGGCTGACTTACTTTGAGCACAACATGAAAAGGCAGGATTCTCTGGGGGAAAAAACCAATCATGCTGGAAAAAGTGGAAGGCAGCAGAGGTTTCCCCCAAGCTTGTCTGATACTTCCTTTTTGTTCATAAAGCTATTTTGACCCTCTAGGGTTTGCCCAACAGGAATAAAGGAAATGACAATAAATGATAAACAACAGCTCTCGCATTCGCCACGTTGTGAGCCACATACTTTTCATAGATCCTCTGTCCTCTCAGGAAGGCTTTCACTTCATTGTCCAGGGGGAAGGTTCCATCATCTTTCCTAAAGCGGTAGAAAAGTTTGAGATCTTTGAACTCCTTATGCTCATCGCAAACTGAAAGGAAAAAAGAGGAAATCAGAGTGCTAAGCAGTTCGTAGGAAGAGGTTAAGTTTCCAGCCAATTATCTCTATCAACTCAAAAGCAAAGCAAATGCAAATAGCAGCAGAATTCCCCCATCACAATCATAGGCATCCTTCAGTCTCGAGAGACTATGGTAACGTGCTCTGTATGGAGGACTTCAACGCTGTATACGAAGCTGGAGTGTCCTCTCCAGAGCACGAAGCCTGGGTAAAATAATATGGAGGATAGGCTGTTACCCAAGCAGCAAATCCCCCCTCTCCACATCACTGAAATAGTCCAATGGAAAGGCAAGAGCCAATACAACTGGTTCCAGCGATGTCGCAGGAGTTGCCAGAATGACACGAACTGCCTCCGGGACTCCGGCTCCGGATTTTGCCTCGAGGTTAACTCCTGAAGCCTTTTCCATCAGTGGATATAGCCACAAGGCAGTGGAGGTTTGGAATCGGAGTTTTCCTTCTCCTAGATGGGCTGCCTTCCCAGGCTAACGAGTCCCACCTACCCGGCCCATTACAATACCGGGCTTGTAAATATGCACAAAAGTTTCTAGCCTCTCTCTCACAGTTGGCTGTCATTCTTTCCATTTATTAGAACATAATGACCCTGCTGGATCAGATCAAATGCCTATTTAGTCCTGCATTTTATTCCCAACAGTGCCGAAACATATGCCTATAGGAAGCCTGGGAAATATCCATAGTTCTCCCCCTCAAATTTTAACTTTTAAAATTTTTATCAAAATGTTATCAGTCCTGTACGATAGTATAAGCTAAGAAAGAGTGACTGGATCATGACAGGTAATATATAAACACAGGTCAGTTCAGACTTGGGATGTGAAGAATGGTGAAAAACAGGGCTGTGCTCAACAAAATAAGGCATATGACTGTTTTACTGGTTTATCTGGATATCTTGACGTAACACAAGACATAATTAATTTACTAGTTTACTTAAGGCAGATCACTCTGTGATGTCTGCACAAGTCAGGGTGATTAAAATATGGGGTTTTAGCTATTCTGGATCAAGTACTGCAGAGTATAAAGTCTGGTTCTGATACATGTGGCTTTGTGCTTTCTATCCTGCAATCCACTCTATTGTTGTTATGCGCCATCAAGTAAATTTTGACCCTTCCAATCCTTCCTTACTGAAGCTTTGCCATCTTCCCTCCTTTCATCAATTCATCTATTTTTTGTTTTCAAGGATTTCTCCCTTGCTTTCCTTCTACGTGTTCCTCACCTGAAATTAGGCAGCAGGCTGCCTGCCATCCTTAGCCAGCAGGTAGCCAACCCTGGGTTGAATGCACCCTTGGTCTGAGCCAGCTAAGTAATTCTGATGTGCCCAAGGATTAGTTGGTCTCTGTTTGCCCCTCAGGAGGCTTAGTGTGCCTACTACTCTTAGGTTACAAATTTCAAGCATGCAACACTTGTTCAAATACACTTTCACCCAGTTATATGCAATCCACTCTATTGTTATACGCCATTAAGTAAAATTTGACTTATGGCGACCCTACGAATGAGTGACTTGGGATGTGAAGAATGGCCATCCTATTTCCTGTTCTCGTTTATTTGGGCTGGCTCTATATGATTACATATATGGGTGAGGAATGTTCAAATATTGTGAGGTTCCTCCCCTCCAGCGTAAATGTGAGACAGGGAGACCCTTCCCCCCTCAGCAAGGTTTCTGTAATATGCACAAAATGTCTCTGAACCAATCCGTGCAAACTTAGTGTCCTTTCTCTTTAAGAAATGAAGCACACACAGCAAGCACAGAAGGATTCCATGATCATTTGAAAAGACATGGAAAACCCATCCAATGCCTCTAATTTTTAAAAGTCCACGCAACGAGGTAGCAACTATTATAGTTTTGTGCAATTTTGAAAAAAAGATAATTGACTTGATAGCATTGGAAAATATCAGGAAAGGACGAGAGAAGCAAAGATCTACTTCTGTAGTTCAGACATAATGCCAAATCATAGTTTAATGCTACACAGTAAAGACAATGTTTGCACACTCCCTTCCCCTGTACTTAGATCTGGGTTTGCAAGTTTGTGCCAAATATGCTTGGCTTTTATGGCAGGCAAACCGAGGTCTACTTCAGGGCTGGCCTTACCATTAGTCATCGGCGAAAATCCCATTGCTTAGTTTAGTAAGTTGTACTACAGCAGTCCCATTAGATCAGTGGGGATTTGGTGAGCCAATTCCTCCATGGATTCCTTTGGTTCAAATAGGCCTGGTTGCAGCTTACTATGCTAAAGTAAATTGCAACTATAATTGGCCCATTTGAATTTGCAAGGCTGATTGCTGAGACATGCATCTGTAAGGAAACCCCACTGCTGAAGGGGAAAATGTATTCATCACTGGAAACAAGTATTCCCCCCTTAGTGTCTCTTTTGACTCTAAGGTTTTAAGCAAAGGCTTGTTTAAGAAAAAGGGGGAAAACGTTCCCCCAAAAAGCAGGAAAATACAGAACCTTCCTCATCTCTTCTTTTATACATGTGCTTTACAAGGGACCATATTCAGAGGGGAAACTGCCTACCTCCCCATTCCATTGATAGATCCCTCTTGTGTTCTAGTGCTTATTGTTTCATACTGGACTTACGGTACCTAACTCTTTCTTCTCCAGTATATCTTCAGCCTGGTCCCAATGCCCTATCTATAGTTTCAGTTTAAACATGGTTATGCTTTCCACTTACCGTGGTGGATAACGCTGCGGTCCAGTAATTTCTGCATGAGCTTAACTGCGGTCTCCCTATCCGAGGCCTCCTTGTGATCTATCAGCCAGTCAATCAGTTCTTTGGCAACAAAGCAGTTAGGATAGGTTTTCAAGTGATGCCTACGATCTTTAATGATCTTTTCTTCATGAAGTCTGAGCCTATAAGCCAAATGACATTATCCTGTGAGTCATTTTTGCATCATATCTGCCTCAGCAGGACAAGATGAAATGGAAAGTTCCCTCTTTAGTATGGCGTGAGTTGCAAAGCAGTGACAAAATAAGTGTGTGTGTGGAGGAACAACAAACAACCTCTTGCAGGCTATAATCCTATCATAATCTGGAAGTGTGGAGATCCCTCTCATTGCAACTTTGAAATATAACCCTATATATTAGGATTTAAAAATTATATAAAGATAGCCAATGAAGTTCACATGAATAACAAAATCCAAAATCCTCAATGAACAATGGGAAGACACCATTGTCTGAGAAAAGTGGAGACATGTACCTTCCCTACCTTTATCAAAGGAATGATAAAACAAGAAAATACTCAGGCTTCATCCTGAAGGAATGTCAAAGGGAAATCCTGAGAAAGGAATTTCAAGAAACATCCTGAGAAAGGAATATCAAAGGAACTTCCTGGGAAAGAAAGTTCAAAGGAATATCAATTTAAATTACTCATTTTATGCCCTTTGTGTGTTTCCTATACAGCTATGTACTATGGTTGGTTCTGTACACCGTCTTTATAAGCATTGCTGTTGTCTATAAGGCTTTCTCTACTGGCCAGTATGAATAAACACTTCCTAAACCTTCAATATGCCTCATTACAAATTCTTATTAGAAAAGTTCTCCACAGGAACAAGTTCCTTTAAACATAATAGGAATTACTTCTCAGTAGATGTGCACAGGATTGTGCTGTTACAGGTTAATTACATGCTAGGTTAAGAACACAGCATAGTAGAATCTGTTTTATTTTTTAGACTCAATCAAGCGTGCGCAGCTTCAATCCCAGGCTGACTGAATGTAATCTTACCCTAATAATAATAATTCCATGCTGCCAAGTCAGTTCTGACTTACGGCAACCCTTTCCAGGGTTTTCTAGACTTAGACCATACAGACGTAGTTTACCATTCCCTTCTTTTGAGACCACTTTGGAACTGTGCAGCTTGCCCAAGGCTACTTAGGCAGAATCTTTTCTTGAGACTCCCAGCCCTCTGACTCCGCAGCCAGATACTTAACTAATTCAGTCAGTTCAGTCCTAAACTACATAGAACATATTCAATGTAGCATGTAGTTTGGCCGCAGGGGGTCCCACATCAGCATCTCTTTCCTTGAGATTTCAGGAGCAAACCATGAAACCAGAAGGCATATCTTTGCAATGTCATGGAGGTGGAACAGGCAAACTTTGGGAGCAAAGCAAACAAATACATATAAACGAATCACTTTTGCACTGTACCAGTGAGTCCTGGCAGAAGGTAGGAACAGATGGAGACGGCTGCCCACGCTTTAAAGTCACCTCATATATTGAAATCAAGCTATCTTCTCTCCAGATGTTTGTCTTCCCTCCTGGAGACCCAGAGAATCCCTCCAATTCCCTAAGGCTTCAGCTAGCACTCTGAGATCTAACCATCCTAGCCTTTCATTCTTATACAGTATAGGGTGACTTTAAGCCATCTGCGGCCATACCCTTACAGAAAGTATCTGTATAGAAAGCACCTCCTGCCCAGTACCTGCTGAGAAACCGTAGTCCAGCACATGTTGGTATACTTATACATATATGGGATTATATGGTCCCCATAGTATTTTTCTAATATCACAATGTTTATCATCTGTTTCATCGTTCCATCAGTCTCAAAGCAAATTCTTTGCCACAATGTTCCTTTGATGTTGATTTTGTACTTATTTATTTCCATAAGCATTCATGTCCCATCCTGCTGATGCCTGAACACAACCCAAGTGGCTAGCACCAGTGAAAACCAATCACAAAATACAGACAAACAAACCCAGAAATGGATTTTAAATATAATCCTCTTCTTACTTATCTCAGAAAAAAATTGCCTTGAACTTAACAGGACATGTACGTAATTGCACGGTTAAAGACATTAGCAAATTCATAATTGGGATTTATAATTATACATGGTGCAGGTTACATATTCAATGCTCCTGTACTAAACATTTTTTTTCTTTGAAGTATGTCATATAGGTTTTTATAGAATCTAATTTTCAAAGATGCATGCTTACTCTTCTGAATTCCAGCATCTGAAGCAACTACACTTTATATGGAGAAGTGTCTTTCCTTCCAGGAACCACAGGGATTGCTTGATGCATCCAATATAGCAGGCTGCAGTCTACAAAAACTTATTCCAAACAAAACCTATTAGTCCTTAAGGTGCCAAGAGACTCTTGGTTGTTTTTCCAACCGCAAATAAGTCTAGCATTAATAAATGGCTTTAATCAGGCCTTAGAGTTTCCCTCTTCTCTTCAACACTGTGTTACTGAGAGCAAGACCAAGATCATCCACACTCTTGTCTTTCCAGTCACCATGTATGGGTGTGAAAGCTGGATGGTTAAGAAAGCTGACAGGAATGGTTCATTTGAAATGTGGTGCTGGAGGAGAGCTTTGTGGTTTACCCTGGACTGCCAGAAAGAGGAACAAGTAAGTCCTAGATCAGATTGAGTCTGAACTATCTCTGGAGGTGAAAATATTGAAGTTGAGCTTGTCTTGTTTTGGACACATCATGAGAAAGCAGGATTCTCTGGAAAAGACAATAATGCTGGGAAAGGTTGAAGGCAGCAGGAATAGAGGAAGACCAAATAAGAGATGGACTGACTCCCTAAATGAACCACAGGCTTGAGTCTGCAGCAGCTAAGTAGGACTGTTGAGGACAGGACATTTTGGAGATCTCTCATTCATAGGATCAGCATAACCAGAGACGACCTGATGGCACATAACAACAACTTCTCTTCACTCCAACACACTGAAAATGATCTGAGATAGAAGACTCCTCATTCTACCACTCAAAAGACATTGTGAAGCTATTTTATCTTTATCCCTTTCATGGTCTGTTTGTCTGTCTATTTGTGAATTGAAAAGAAGTGGAAGGAAAATGTGTGATACAAAGAACGTGGCAGCATCTTGAACATCTGTAAAATCTTGTGAATGAGGCAACATCATTGTGACAAAAGTTCATCCACAAGCATTCTTTGAAGCAGATCTTCTGTCCAGAAAGTTACTACAGTATTCCTAAATTCAGTTTTGAAGCCCTACTCAGATGTTCTACTCCCGAGCTTCGTTAATATGAAAAGGGGGAGAGAGTGAGGATTTTGGCTGCTCTCCATATCTACAGCAGGGATCTTTTTCTATCTCTGTAGTCACACTCTGGCCACACTGACGCCTAGAATATCAGGATCCTACATTATGAGAGCAAAAGCAATAGAGACAGCGTGCTAGTCCTGAGTATCTCTACTCTCAGGCTAATTAAACTCAGAAATAGAACACCCAAATTGATTTTTTATCAAGGGCCAACCAGGCTTCGTTCTGGGGCAGATGACAAGGGCTTGTTTTCCCCCATTTGGCTTGAGACTCAGCACCTCTATTTGAAAAGTACACGTTTCCATGTTCCCTAATATTGTTCTGGGAAACGGTTACACAGAGGCCTGTAGCCACACATACAAGCTCCACACACATAGAGGTACATCATGTAGTGGTGGTTTAGTCTTTCAGAGAGACCCCAGACTCCTTTACTTTCCATCCGGCCTTCCTTTTTTTTTCAAAAGTAGGTCTTCAGCAGAGTTAAGAGGTCTCAGGGGGCCAGCTGGAGTCTCAGGGAATTGTTGGGTTCCCCAGGCAGTGTGACAAATATGTGAGGAAGAGGTACTGGGAGAGAAGGAGGTCTGATTTCGTCAGTGTGAGATAGCGTTAAAGCCTGGGCATCCACCTGCACTTATTCCCACCTGGCACAAAGGGTCACCGGCTTAGCACAAGAGTGTCTGCATACCTGTCCGGCTTTTGTGCCCAGTGTTCCATACACCAGGAAGTGAAGAGTGAAGGGAGGAAGGCTGGGGCAGAGCTGGACTCCATCATATCCTTTGGTGCAACGGAGGACGTGGGACAGGTTTTCTGCAATAAGCTGACCTGAAAGCAAATGTGCCAACCCAGGCCAGTCCCTGTGACATCACAAGGCCCTTCCAGCAACATCATAATTCCATGATGCCATAATTTCCAAATTGCGAAGTCAGTGCAGATATTATTTGTTCTGCACTAAGTTGCATGAAATTAAGCCACAAAATTAAAAGATGCCTGCTTCTTGGGAGGAAAGCGATGACAAACCTAGACAACATCTTAAAAAGCAGAGACATCACCTTGCCAACAAAGGTCCGCATAGTCAAAGCTATGGTTTTTCCAGTAGTGATGTATGGAAGTGAGAGCTGGACCATAAAGAAGGCTGACCGCCGAAGAATTGATGCTTTTGAATTGTGGTGCTGGAGGAGACTCTTGAGAGTCCCCTGGACTGCAAAGAGAACAAACCTATCCATTCTGAAGGAAATCAACCCTGAGTGCTCCCTGGAAGGACAGATCCTGAAGCTGAGGCTCCAATACTTTGGCCATCTCAGGAGAAGAGAAGACTCCCTGGAAAAGACCCTGATGTTGGGAAAGTGTGAAGGCAAGAGGAGAAGGGGACGACAGAGGATGAGACAGTTGGACAGTGTCATCGAAGCTACCAACATGAATTTGACCCAACTCCGGGAGGCAGTGGAAGACAGGAGGGCCTGGCGTGCTCTGGTCCATAGGGTCACGCAGAGTTGGACACGACTTAATGACTAAGCAACAACAACAAAGTTGCATGACTCCATGCTGCCATTTATACTATTATGTAAAATTGGATTCTGGCCATTGCTTCCTACAGAACTATTGTAAGAAACTGCAGCTGAACCAGGGGCTAAGAATTCCCAGCTACAGATCTCCAGTATTCTTCACAGAATTAAAGTCCCAGAATTGTTTGCTGAGAGTAGATGACAATTAAATGAGTTTAACTCCATCGCTATTGTAAACATGCTCAAAGAGCAGGAAAGCAGTTTTAGTTCTGGCAGATGGTTGAATTGGTTCTTGGCCTAACAGCAAATAAAAGCATGAGACACGCTTTTCTAGTGCCATATGTTTAAACACATAAACACGCTCCAGTGTGGCTATTAAATAACTCTGCACATCAGCAGCAGCCAGTAATAATTTGCTCTCGTTAAGTGTTAACAAGCTTTGCATTACCACATTATTTGTGATATCTTGCTGCCAAAGAATACAGCAACAACATGCAGCGCTATAAATTAAGATTAGAGATGGGCATGAATTTTAAAACAAATCACCAAATTGTTCAAAAATAACTAATTTGTCCATTCATATTCATACGAATCAATGCCCTTGATGAATATGAATCAATGAATTTTTAGCTATTTTTGATTTGTTGATTCGTTTGGCAGTAAAACAACCCCCCCAGGAATCTAGACACACCAAAATTGCAGGGAAGCTTCCTATGACTCTCCTCTACAATCCTTCCAGGTTTGGTGAAGACTGGGTTTCAGATGTCCGAGTTATACACCCACAAAAATGGCCACCCCCAGAATGTTTCCCCCAGGCACCTAGAGACACCAAAATTACAGAGAAACCTCTACTGATTCTCATCTACAATCTGTCCAAGTTTGGTGAAGATTGAGTTTCCCCAAGCCAACTGCTAAAGGGCACTTTCCTGGGGGGAAACGTATCTGAAACCCAAACGTCACCAAACTTTCA
Organism: Intellagama lesueurii; assembly: GCA_037013535.1. Taxonomy (NCBI): domain Eukaryota; kingdom Metazoa; phylum Chordata; class Lepidosauria; order Squamata; family Agamidae; genus Intellagama; species Intellagama lesueurii. Next base: position 16,425,518 of record JBAJHW010000004.1, read on the forward strand.
GGGCTTGTAGAGGAGAGTCAGAGGAAGCTTCACTGTGAATTTGGTGTCTCTAGGAGCTTGGGGGCCATTTTACAGGGTTTTAAATTAAAAAACAAATTGACGAATTGGTCGATTCATCTGAAAAAATGTAAATTCATAATCTGTGATTTGTCAACCTTGATGAATCACAAATCAAAATGAATCACCATTTTTCTGATAAGTGCCCATCTCTAGTTAAGATAGTACAGGCATCATATGATGCTGTATAAGCAAGAAGTGCAGAATGGTACAACAACCTGCACTGTGAAGCAAAAAAGCCTACTGAGGCCAGTAGAAGTAGAGTTGAACAGTTAGGGCCACATAGGGGTTTCCCTTCTTGTTTATCCATTCCTGTCCCTTTCTGCACTGTAGACTAATTATCATAGGGATAACTTCCTTCCTGTATCATTCTCTTTCTGCTCCCTCCTTAATATGTATGGACTTTAGTGTAACCCTAAGTAACTCTCCTGTCACCGACAGAGTTCTTTCCATAAGGCTTATTTCCTCCCCCCGTCCCAACTAATCTGCTCTCTTTATAGGATCCTGTGCAGATCCTGTACACACAGGAAGTGTGCTTTCTTTCATTAGTACACACAGAGATAAGTATGCATTAATTGTATATTACCCATGAAAAGATAACAATTGGAACACTTAAAAACTTTCAACCATCATGATAGCACCCCAGGGCAAAAATACAGGGACCGATAGAAAATTGTAAGTTTCATGCATACCTTTCTTGTATATTTTGAGCCTGTATTTAAAAAGAGATCTACATGGAGAAAGAACCTGTTTCCAGAGAAGACTAACAGAAGGGCCTGCTGGTTTTATGTTCCGAATGCCACAGATTTAGCATTTCTGAAGTCCACAGTGCTTAAGGACTAGGTACCAAGTCAACCGAAAATCTGTAATAACAATTTCACACTTTGCACAGTGGAAGTGTGAACACATGGCCAAGCTAGCAGCTGTTTCACTATGCCTATGCCAACCTAACCAAGGAAATATCTACGCATAGCAATTGTTCCAGTAAAAGTATTGAGTTCTACATTCATTTTATTAATATTTTCCATCATCCCCATGATGTAGCGCTTGTCTCAATTCATCCAGTTCTTTTTCCTGTGAATTTCTTCTCTTTGTAAAACAACTATGGCTTGTTGTTGTTTGCTTTGTTTTGCTTCACTTGAATATAATCACTTGAATATATTCACTTGATGCAATAATTGACTGTGTTTCTAGTTGGGTCTTTTTTAATAACTTGCGAACTATCTTTAGTCCTTTCAGTGGGAGAAAAGCAGTAAAGTGGGTAAGTAGGTAAATGCAGAGAAGCTCTAATAAGCAACAAACCACCACTCAAAAACAAAACAAAAAAAATCAAGCACAGAAACTTTCACAAAGGCTTTTTAATACAAAGGTCAGGAAATCTGGAGTAAGTCTTTTCTGCTGTCTGAACTGCCTTCTCTCCTCACTTATCTACTACAACCCCTTTGCAAAGCACATAGATGGAAGGAAGGAAGGAAGGAAGGAAGGAAGGAAGGAAGGAAGGAAGGAAGGAAGGAAGGAAGGAAGGAAGGAAGGAAGGAAGGAAGGAAGGAAGGAAGGAAGTCTTTGGTGGAGCCAGTTCTGTTTCTATCTCTCACCCTTCTTCCTTCTCCAGTGGAAGTCACAGCTCTGGTGTTATGCAGGACTCTAGAGTAGGGAAGCTAGCAGGCACAGGTGAGGAACAACTTTGTGTAGTGGCAGATCTTCAAAGGAATGCAGGCTACCATTCCTATGATTCACAAAGCGACACAAAGCAAGGGGGAAATCCCAGAACTCACTCCTTTTATCATCAGTTAACCACTTCTCACCCAGACATAAAGCAATTGTCATGGCTGTTTTTCAACACATGTGAATGGTAGTGAGCCCAAGAGGGTATCCTGTAGGCCATCTTGACTGCTGCCCTTGGTGTTGTCAACATTCAGGCTGACCTTTGCTATGTAAAACTTGGCATCCTTTTTCCTGCTGGCAACATGGGCACAATACTGTGCAACAATTTCAGGCCATTTCCTGGCATTTGTAATCATGGATACAGAAGCACAATATCCCACATTTATAAGCCGGAGATTTTTTGAAGAATTAAATCAGATGAAGACTTAGCCTTGGAAAAGCAGATATGAAGGAACTAGAAAAGATCAAATGTAAGAATGTGTCATGATAAGCCAAGGAAGTGAAAGCTGACAGGAAAAAACAAAAACAAAAAACAGTTCATAGAATCATGAAGTTGGGAAGGGGCCTATAAAGCCATCGGGTCCAACCCCCTGCTCAATGGAGGAATACAAATCAAAGCAGATCTGCCAGGAGGTTGTCTAAATTTCTCTTGAATTCATTTGAAATATGGTGCTAAAGGAAAGCTTTGTGGGTACTATAGACTTGGTGATACCCAGTGTGGTGTAGGGGATAGTGTAATGGACTAGGGTTCTGGAGACCAGGGTTTGAATCCCCGTTGTGCCATAGAAACTCACTGGGGGAGTAGAATTGGCAAAACCACTCCTTAAATATCTCACTTACTTTGAAAGCCCTACTAGAGTCGCTATAGGTCGGTTCTGACTTGATGGCACACAACAATAACAATATAGACAGCCAAAAAACCAAACAATCGGGTCATTGATCAAATCAAGCCCGAACTCTCTCTAGAAGCAAAAATGATGAAACTGAGGCTGCTGTTGGTAAAAGTTGAAGGCATCAGGAAAAATCAGGAAGACCAACTAGAAGATGGATTGACTCAATAAAGGATGCCATAGCCTTGAGTTTGCAAGACCTGAGCAGGACAGTTCATGATAGGACTTTTCGGAGGTCACGCATTCATAAGATCACAACTCGATGGCACACAACAATAAGTGACTAGCATGATAAGAGTCTTGTTTACTGGCAACAAAGGTAAACACTGCCTTGCTGTTAATCTTGATTTACCGGTGCTATCATAGATCCAGTTATTAATCTTAAATAGAATAAGCCTCACCGCATTGATAGGTTAGATTTAAAAGATACTTTTCATTAAATGGGATTAGTTGGGATTAACAATTACGCTGAGCCTTGTAATTTCAAATTTATTGAAATCTGCCCATAATGGGGATGACTATGACTGGTAACATAGTCATCCCCATTGTGCTTACTCAGCCTTGCATCAAGTGCTAATTGTTTATGGGCATCTTCAAAGCCTTCCTTTTTCTTGCTGTGGTTTTTGATCTCCAAACTTGGACTTGAACTAAACAGCTTTTGAAGCAGGAGATAACTTCAAATACAGGGCTGTGCTCAATAAAATAAGGCATATGACTGCTTTACTGGTTTATCTGGATATCTTGATGTAATACATGACATAATTAATTACTATAGTTTACTTAAGGCAGATCACTCTGTGATGTCTGAACAAGTCAAGGTGATTAAAATATGGGGTTTTAGCTATTCTGGATCAAGTACTGCAGAGTGTAAAGTCTGGTTCTGATACATGTGGCTTTGTGCTTTCTATCCTGCAATCCACTTTCTTGTTATGCGTTATCAAGCAAATTTTGACTTATGGTGACCCTACGAATGAGTGACCTCCAAAAAATCCTGTCATTAACAGCCCTGCCCAGCAATTCCCTTTCCCCAGTACTGCTTTCTTTTCCAATGAGTTTTGTCGTTTCACGATGTGCCCAAAGCAAACGCCTCAGGTTAACCTCTAGGGAGGGTTCCGTTTTGATTCGTCCGAGAGCCCCATTTCTTTTCATTCTGGTGCTCAGTGATACCCACAAAGCTCTCCTTCAAAACCACATTTCAAATTAATCAGTTTTTTTTTTTCCTGTCAACATTCTGGGCTGCCCAGATTGGTAACTGCTAGGTACATTTTACTGTTTGCCTGACCATGAAAAAAAATGACACCCCCCCCCCCCCCCCAGTTGTAGTTTGAAATATTACTTGGTCAGCTAGGATTTACCTGGGTTCTGGGCCCATTTACCCTATTCATCCCATGACCCTTTCCACAATCAGTAGGCCCAGAAATTTGGCTACTCCCAAACACTGTCTGCTCCACCTCTGTGACATCACAAGAACTCACTCCCATGGCATCACAACAACCTGTTTCTCTGACATCACATGGGGTTGTGCCCTCCAGTCTCAAGTACTGGGATTCTGCTAGCATGATAACCCTACTGCCTGTCCCTTCTCCCTCGCGGTCTCTCTTACTCTCCATCCCGCTCTCTAATCCGCCAAGAGAAAGAGTAGGTACCATTGCCATATAACAGAATTATTCCCTCAGAGAGGACGTCCTTCCAATCCTTCCTTACTGAAGCTTTGCCTTCTTCCCTCCTTTCATCAATTCATCCATTTTTTTGTTTTCAAGGACTCCTCCCTTGCTGTCCTTCTACGGGTTCCTCACCTGAAATTAGGCAGCGGGCTGCCTGCCATCCTTAGCCAGCAGGTAGCCGACCCTGGGTTGAATGCACCCTTGGTCTGAGCCAGCTGAGTAATTCTGATGTGCCCAAGGATTAGTTGGTCTCTGTTTGCCCCTCTCAATCAGGAGACTTAGTTTGCCTACTACTCTTAGGTTACAAATTTCAAGCATGCAACACTTGTTCAAATACACTTTCACCCAGTTATATACAGTAGATCACCTGTCTCATTACATCATGCAGACCAGCTGTCTTATGAACCTTTTAAAAACTTCAAAGTATACTTAGGAGAATGTTGAAGCAAATATAGGAAGGGCTGATGATTTCATTTCTGTCCCATGTCACTGTACATGTGTACAGATATTATATCACGTTTCCTCAGAAATCCACTGGCATAGAAAAATGTTCACAAAAATGAGCAGTGAGATGTATATTTTAATGCACATTTTCAAACATATTAAGCAAGGGATGGAGAAGATTACAGCATGTCGCAGATTACGGCATTTCAGGGCTTTTAGCTTATAAAAAAAGGGAACATGCTAGAGGGATGGTATGGAGAAAAAGTAAATTCTGACCTTTTCTCTTTCTCTGATTATACTAAAACCCACCATGATCCAATTAAGCTGAGTGGTGTCAGATTCAGAATAGATAAAGCAAAATACTTCTTCACACAATGGTTGCAGTTCTGTCCCATGACTTACACCCACAGAAAACTGATGATCTCATCAGCAAAAGTAGTCTTTTGGATATTAAACATTTCCCACTTCAGTCCCAAGACTCCCACAGCACCTGTGTAACCCCATTTGTTGTCAGGAAGCCATGGGAGCTGCAAGGCAGCAGGAGGAAATCTTTAATTAGCAAAAATAGTGCTGCTGGAATGACTTTACTGGCAGCAGCAATTTTCAGTAGTTAAAATATTTCCTCTTACCATTCCACAGCTCTATCAGATTCCCAACAATGAAATGGATTACATAGGAGACATGGGAACCTTGGGACAGAAGTAGGAAGTCTTTAATTTCTGAAAAATTCCTCCTGCTGATGATATCATCAGTCTTAACGTGGTCTTAAATTACAGAATAGGATTTCAGCCAATAAATTGTTAAACTATGGAATTCTCAGTCAGAGGATGCAGTGGTGGAGATGACTGCCGACTTGGGTGGTTTCAAAGACAAATTAGACAAATTTATGGGAAAGCTACTAATAACTATCAATAATAATGGTTATATATTATTATTTCTTGGCACAGATGTAAATGATAGTCCACCTACAAAGCTTGTGATATAATAATCCTTTATGAAAATCCAGGGAAACTATTGATTTAACTCACAAATTAATTTAGCTAACAAAACACACTCTTTGTTGTCCAAGAACTACATGTGTCACCACAAGGAAATGCTATTGTTATAGGGTTATTAGTTTTCCAGTATTCAGGCATCACATTTATTGCCGCAGAAACAAAGAATGTCAGAGGCGCTTACTGATTACTAGGTGTGACATCAGGAGTGATGAAAAGCACAACTGCCTCCCCTCATGCCTCAGCCATTTTACAAGCACCGGTTTTACTTTTTCTGCTAGTAGAATTAACAGTGTGGGCAAGTATGAAATAGATTATTTGATAAATATAAAGTTTTGTAAAAGAGGATACAGATTTAATATTCACTCACAGGACAACAGTATCCCATTCCCTGAGATTTTAGGGCTAAACCTGAGACCAGACATAGGTGCTGGAGATGTTTGGGACAGGACAGATAAGGGTTGGAATGGGGCCTGGAACGGGTACTGTGAAACAAGAAGGCTTAGAAGTTATGATGCTGGTGCTTCATTCCCTGTCTTGTCCCAAGTGGTGTGAGGGGCCCATCCACAGTCTCCCTCCTTAGCGTCCTCCCCTTATTCTTAGCTTTTTGGTGCACCAACACAGCGCAGGTGCAACACACATACAATGGCTTCAACACTGAGCCAGTGGGTTTGCTACCAGCTAGGAATGAATGGAGGTGGATGTAGCTTTAAAGCTAACTCACACGTGACAATCAGATTCCCCCCCTCATCCACAGCTACTCAGCCTTCAATAATCTGTTCAAAAGTAATATATATATATTATTCTATATTGTGGCCCCATCATATAGCCTTGAAGGCTTGCTGGAGCCTATTGCATTAATTTTCCGCAGTTTCTTGGAGTTCCATGACACAGTGGCCAAAAGCACACTAAGATAGTCCCATTGATTCAGTGGGTCAACCCCTTGATAAATTTCACTGATTCAAATGGGCCTACTCTAATTGTGATTTATTCTGTTAAAGTAAGTAAGAACTAGAGTAGGCCCAACTGAATCAATGGAACAGATGGAGATGCTGACTCACCATATCCCCACTGACTCAATGGGTCTACTCTAGGGCAGTTTACTATGCCAAGCAAGAGGATTTTGACCAGTGTTATTCTGAGGCAAACTAGGCATATTAAACTGACACAAAGGCAGAACGACCCAGCTGTCCAGTGCAATGGCCCAGGGCAGATATAAATGTAGCTAGGCCATATTACGATGGGTTGTATTGGGACCACAGTAGACACCCTAGTTTGACAGGTGTTGCTAATGCATTGTATTTACTCTTAAGAGATACTGGAACATAGATTCCAGTTGCTTTGTTTTATCTAATGGCCTGGGCCAGAAATGGAAATGTTGTTGGACTACACTTCCCATCAGGCCTAACTCTGCAACACCAAACAACATAACCAATGGTGAAGGACAATGGGAGTTGCACTCCAGTGACATCTGGAGTGGAACATCTTCCCCAGCCCTGCTGTACATCCTCTGCACCCGCAGCAGAGCGCAGCACGGGGCCGCCATTTGCACATTGGAAAAAAGAGAGAGAGAAAGAAAAGAAAGAAAAAAACAGCAAATGCAATGAAAAGACAACAGAAAATAATGCAGATTTGCATAATATTTGCATACGCTAACTGATATGTAGATGCACGTTTAGAAATGTTTTCTATGATATAATAGAAACACAAATATTGACTGGGGAGGGTAACTTTAATTACCCTATTCTCCCATTTTAAGATTCCATAGCTTTAGTCCAATTGTTAGTCCAACTCCCAAATAAAGTTGACTCATTGAATCAGTGGGCCTTACATAAGTGTCGTCTGAACAACTCTCATTTTCAATGGATCTGTTTTACCTCATACGAACAACTGGACTTGGCCTAATAGTTTAAAGTGGGCTTGGGCTGGACGAATATGTAAATAAAGGTCTCCTTCTAACAGAGGATTGTCCTCCAATAATAATAATAAAAAATATTTGACGTCCAGTCAGTTCTGACTTATGGTGACCCTTTTTAGGTTTTCCAGGTAGAGAATACTCAAAAATGGTTTCCCCGTCCCTTCTTCTGGGGACACCCTGGGACTGTGCCGCTTACCCAAGGCTACATAGGCTGGCTCTACTCACAGGAGGCACAGTGGGGAATCAAACTCCCAACCTCTGGCTCCACAGCCAGACACCTCTAAACCAGGGGTCCCCAACCTTTTTCACCCCGCGGACCGGCTGGGGAAGGCAGGGCACCCCCGCGCTCGTGCGTATATGCGAATGAGCATGTGCGCGAACGAGCGTGTGCGTGCATGCGCAAACAGCAGTGCACGCTTGTGCGGGGGCGCGCTTGTACACATGTGCAAACAGCAGCGCAGCGCTTGTGTGTGGGGGCGCTTGTGCGCATGCGCAAACAGCGGTGCGGTGCTTGTGCGGGTGCACGTGCTCGTGCGCATGCGCAAACGGCAGTGTGGCGCTTGTGCAGGCACGCGGGCTCTCGTGCGCATGTGCAAACGGCGACACAGCACTTGCACAGGTGCGCTGGAGCACGTGCGCATGCGCAAATCAGCTATGCGGGGGTGAGTGCGTGCGGGGGGTGGGGCGGGAGGTCTGTCTCCGCGGCCCGGTCCGGCTCAGGCGACGGACCAGCACCAGGCCGCGGACCGGGGGTTGGGGACCTCTGCTCTAAACCACTGAGCTATCCAGTCAGTTGTCCTCCAATAGTATATCAAATAAAAGGCCAACCTTTGCAAAGTAGGCCATTTGGTCATCCTAGCTCAGCATGATTGACAGGTTTTGTCCAATAACACGCATCTGTTTCTATCAAGCATGCCTGGTATACAAGCAATGCAGTGGGCCAATCTTCTCTTTTATTAGCACTCCTCCCTTGTCTTCTGCTGACCTACTATCAAACAGCCCATGCAATAATCCACTGAACTAAACTGAGAACAGGCAGTTTACAGATACTGCAGGAAAAGATGGAATGGTCCATTTTTCAACTCCAGCATTTTATCTATGAATGTGGAAAACTCCAAAAGGACAATGAAACACCTTGTTAGAGGAAAAGTAGCAGGAAGCGAAGGAAGGAGGGAAAGTTTGTTTTTTAAAAAAATCTTCAGAATAGGTCTTAGTTCATCATCGAGACTGAATAGGGAGCAAAATGTGTTTTTGAAGATTGCAACTGGGATTCTCCTTTCTTTTAAATAAAGTAATTGAGCATCTTTTTTACACTTTCCCCCAAAATTGCTATTAGTAACAAATAGCAGCTAAGGAAAGGGTGATGGAAGAATATTTTCAATATCAAAACAATGTGGGGGAATGAGGTTAAGCCCCCCCCAAGCGCTCACGCCCCACCATTTTGGATTGGAAATTTGTTCCATTCATACACTATTTCATTGGCTGTTATGTTGCCAGCTTAGGGGGAGCCATGAGCATAGGAAGAAACTACACACATTGAAACTTGCACCCACAAGGCAATAATATGCTGACCTGGTCACTGAAGGAATCTTTGCAATTCAGCATGCAAAGAACATTAAGCTCATTGGGTTTCTAGCTGATCCAAAACTGCCAATTAGTTGATCAGTTCCTTCTGGATGCTGGGTGTATGTTCTCTTTAACTGTGTTTGTAATGTTTTCAAATGCTTAAATAAATAACCTCATAAATTATTATTATAGTTTGATTGTTTTTTTAACTTTGTAATTTCTTGTTTTTCGGGTTTAACTTGCTTTAATTATTGTGAACCACCTTGGGTCCCCTCTCTGAGAGAAAAGTGGCATAGAAATGAAGCAAACAAATAAACATAAATAAATAAATTAACACACTCCCAAGGTTATGAATTTAAAAGAACTGGGAGAAGAATTCCAGTCACTGCAGTCAAAGTAGCATTTGTTACCATCTCTTGTTTTATCTTGAAGCCACTACAGATCAAGGATGGAAAAGATAGATTTGACAACTGCACACCCCAACCTTTTCTTCATATGGAAAGAAACACATCTTGCCATGAGCACAAAGGGCAGTTTGTATAAATAAACTGTACATAAAGCAAGGAAGCGGGCCAAAAATGCACACCATGGGGTGGGGGTGGGGGCAATAGATGCATCAAACTACGGTATATTTTTTTAGTCCGTAAGATAAATAGTATAGATAAATGTGAAAAGTATGCATTCATGTACATGAATTTCAGTACAGAAAGGAAACAAAAACAAATTCTCACAAACTGATGCATAACAAAAAGGGGAAGGAAATGTAGGCAGGGTTTAGCAAAACAAGAAAACACAATGAAATTGAGACTGGGCAGCTTTTGCACCCCAGTTTCCCATTAGGTTTTTTAGAGCTGTGCATAAGCAAGGTACCAGCAGATCACAGGATATTTGCTGGTGAGAGTTAATTCATCACTCAAGCAACAAGGTGGTCATATGGAAGAACCAGAGCAGAGTTGGAGGCTTTACGAGAGCAGGCAAAACCCTAGCTGCCAGTCACTCAACAATTAACAGTCACCAACATTTACAGTTACCTATATTGTTAGCAATGAAGGAACAAGAAAAGATCATCAAGTGTAAGAATGTGTCACTGGAGACCAAGACCAAGATCAACCACACTCTTGTATTCCTGATCACCATGTATGAGTGTGAAAGCTGGACAGTAAAAAAAAGTTGCTACGGAAAAAAAGGACTTGCTTGAATGATGGTGCTGGAGGAGAGCTTTGCAGATACGTACCCTGGATTGCCAGAAAGATGAACAAGTGGGTCCGAGAGCAAAGCAAAAAATGGAGGCAAAAATGCTGAAACTGAGGCTTTCCTACTTTGGGCACATCAGCATTATGAGCTGAGAAATAACACTCTAAGATTAGGGGAGTTTGATCCTGCTGAACTGGAAGGTTCACTCCCATCCTCTGGCCAGCTATACTAGTGGAACCCTCAAGTGACAGAAAACATGCCAGATGGCCAGATCGGTCCAGCATCTAAAGAACTTGGGTCTGACTTCCAGAGATTCTACTTTGGTTACTTATGTACTTTAGGATACACATCATGTGTTTTCACCAGAAATGTGCTTGAAGCTATAAGGGTGATCCAGAGCCAAGACGGAATGGAAAACATGCTTTTAACCATCAGATAACACGTGAAATGGCCCTGGGAAGGTCAGGGAAACCCAATTGCCTTCTTGTTTATAGATAAAGATGAAGTGAGATTATTAGTCATAGAGACTGGAAAAGATCAAAAGTCCCCAGATCTCACGCACCCACTCTTTCCAAAGCAGGTTCATCCACCTGTGAACTTATCAGCCACTGTCTCCTCTCCAGCAAATACACCCTACAGTTCGCCACTAAAATAGATAGATAAGAAGTAGACATGCCACACAATAGGGCAACCAGCTGTTGTTACTTGAAGCAAACAAGACAGATAATGCAATCAAAAGCAACCTTTGCTTCCAGGTTACTAGCTCTCTTACACCTAAAGGTAGCATACTTGAACTAAAGCTGTAGGCCAGTCAGATCAATGAACTCTTCCCTTTCTTTCCACAACCTCATGCCCTCCACACCTTTTGGACTGCCATTCCCATCAAGCACTGGCTGTATGGCCAAAGCTAAGACATGAACTGTTCAATGGTTTAGGCATTTGGCTGCGGACCCAGAGGCTGGGAGTTCAATTCCCCACTGTGTCTCCTTGACATGGGTTGGACCTGATGATCCATAGGGTTCCTTCCAGCTCTGCAGTTCTAAGATTATAATAATTATTATTGGGGTTGTAGCCTAAAGCAGCTGGAGAACAGTAAGTGGTGAAAGGATGCTTTAAAATTTGCTCACCTAAAGAGATGAGTGCCCAACTAGCAAACACAATTGTTAAATAAAGAGTAAAACATCACACCTCCTGTGTTTATTTCCAGTATGTAAATATTTGCTTACTCTGCAAGTAGACACCACAGAGTGGCAAGTAGCCAATAGGTAATCTGATCATCTTTACATGTTATGAACATAAAAGATATAACCATAATTATGCACTTGTCCTGCTCAAAAGTTGTGTTTACAATGAAGTTTACATTGCTCTTTTTAACTTGGATGGCAAGGTTGTTGCCGTTAAACACTGTGCCAAACCCACCGCAACAAGCTGAAATTCTACACTGGGATCTCGCAGCAGAAGTCTGCAGCTGAAATGTCACTTTACTGAGAAACACATACAAACGGGAGTTTGGAAAAGTTACGTTTTAGATGACAGTTCTTAGAAACCCCCACCCAGCATGTCCACTGGCCATATTGCTTGGGGAACTCTGGGCGTCCTCATGGGTAAAAAGGAGACCTCTCTAGTAGGAATATTAGAGGTTGCTGGATTCAACCAAAAGATCCATCTGGACCAGTATTCTGTTTACTTCCTCAGTCAAAAAGACAACTGTGTGATAGAGATGGCTCATGAGGAGGTCATGCCTTATTCTCTCCATGTCAAAATGGGGGCATCACCCTTGGTCTGGTCATGAGGCACAAATGCCCCACAGCGAAAGAAAAAGATTTGGCCGAAGACATCTTGCTACCTGAGGCAAAGGACAAGATTATGCTCCCTAGCCATTCCATGTACAAAAGCTGAGTGGATGGGCAGCTGATTCTTACTTCAACATTAACAACAGAATAATAACCTTGGCCACACCTGAGGGCAGCTGGCTAGCTTGGGGTGGCGGAGAGGGGTGGACAGATTGTGTGAATGTGCTGCTCCGTCCTCAAACAGAAAGAAACAGTGAAGGAGTTCAGGAAGCAAAGCGAGGCAGCTGCTGTGCACCCCAACCATCTCCTGCCTAACACAAGAGCCAGCCTTACTCAAGGAAACAGCTTTCTTCCACGATTGCTCCCCAGCTACTGGTGGTCAGAAGCTCATGTATGGGTGTTCTATTCCGCCATCATGGTTAGCACTCCTTGCTAGATTTATCGACTGCAAGTTTTTCTGATTCTCCTCTAAAGCCGACTAAGCAAGTTGCTATCATTACTGTTGTGTCAGTGAAGTCCATACATTTATCATTATCATCGTAGAACTGCAGAGCTGGAAGGGACCCAAAGGGTTATCAAGTCCAGCTCCTATCAAGGAGGCATGATGCGTTATGTGAAGAAAGATGTCCTTTATCCAGTCTTAATCTATTACCAGTCAGTTTTTTAATGGTAACCTCTGTTTCTAGAATAAGGCAAAGGATCAAAATGTAGTGTGCTTACTAACAGTATTATTCAATGCATGTGAAAAATCCCATTACCGTATTTTTCCATGTATATGACCCCCCCAATGTATAAGACGACCCCCAGTTTTGACCTTTGCTGGAGGGGGAGCAGTCAATGGGCAGCCGCGAGGGGCGGCCCAGTACGGCTGCGCCTCCGCCTACTGCTGATGCTGCCGTTGCCACCCGATCGCCCTCCTCCAGCACCAGTGCTGGGGCTCACCTCCAGCTCACGTCGCCGCCTTGTCCCCTGCCCGAAGGGAGCCCACGAGTGGTGCTGGAGGAGGGGATTTGGAGGCGGTGGCAGCAGTCAATGGGCAGCAGTCAATGGGCAGCTGCGTGAGGCAGCTGAGCACAGCTGCCTCCACCTCCGCCTTTCGCGGCTGCCCATTGACTGCTGCCGCCGCCTCCAGATCGCCTCCTTCAGCGCCACTCGTGGGCTCCCTTCGGCGGCGACGTGAGCTGGAGGTGAGCCCCTGGCACTGGCTCCTTTGCCTCCGCCTCCTTCCGTGTATAAAATGACCCTCAGTTTTTCCGCTAATGATTTTAGGAAAAAGTGTCGTTTTATACACGGAAAAATACGGTAATTAGAGACAAGATTAGATTCAATCAGCTCTGCCGATACAGCAACCTTTAGCCCACACACTCAGTCCACACTTGCAAGATTTTTCATGATTTTTGTAAAGGTTACAAAGAAGATGTACATCAGCTACTTTGAATGCTAACCATACCTTCAAAAATGCACTGCACAATCATTATTGATTATCATTAACTCTTGGAAGAGAAATCCCTAGGATAGCAGTCTTGCATTGCAACTACATGGTCATATATTACCTGTTTACAAAACAGGTAAATTTGAAGTAGTTTTTACTGACCACATGACACTTCAAATCCAGCCCTTTCTGTTCCCAAAGTGGCTTCTTTTCCTCTGCTGCTGGGAGGGGGCTTCTACTTTTTCAAGCCGGAACAATTCGAACACGCTTTCCCCCATGTAGTTAGTTGTGATATGTTCTTGTAAAGACAGAGTGTGTTTCTGTAGGTGGTATTGTGGTGATGTAGGCAGTTGGGGCGTGATGCTCAGGACTGGGACAACATGACCCATGTTCTTTCCTCTCCCCCAATTGTCTTCTGAATGTTCAAAATTTCTTACATATATGAGATTAGCACTAGGTCACCCTATCATTGGACCATCATTATTGTTATATCCCATCAAAGGATTGGCAGGATCAGGACTAGAGGAAGGAAAGAAAGACGGGGGGGGGGGGCTATGTGCTGGCATGCAAATCACAGTGTATCTAGTATGAACAGTGTACTCCCAAATAGAGATGGACACAAAGCGCTGGTTTGGCGATTTGGCATCATTTGGTTCCTGGCTGAACAGCTGATCCACAGTTTCGTGCCCCACCTCCTCCAGCAAGGGCTCACTCTGAGTGGTTGCTTGCTGGAGGGGCGCGGCACCAAACCACGGATCAGCTGTTCGGTTGGAAAACGAACCACCGAATCAGCGGTTTGTGCCCATCTCTACTCCCGAATCAATCCACAGCTCCTGTATAAGCACCTAGTGCGATTTCAGCTATAATACAGGCTGCAAATTAAATTGAACTGGAGTGATTCGGATTTCCAGTGTAGTTGCGCCCTTGGTGAACTTACCTGTCTAGACTACAGATGCCAGAATCCCCCAGCCAGCAGCATCGCTGATGGCAATGCTGGCTACAGAGTTCAGTAGTCCAAAGAGTAGTTTTCCCAAACTTTTGAATAACGTACATGTGTTGACTGATATAATAAGTCTTCAGAGAGCCCACAATAAGTTATAGTGGGTCTACTCCAAATCAGCCTAAATATGGATTCAACTAGGATTAGTCCTCACAGTGGACCGGGGGGGGGGGGGGAACCATTCCAGAACCCATGCCCAGCAACAGGTGGAATCTCATAAGCTGGGGAAGGTTTTTTCCCTTTTCTGTGCTGGGGAAGGAGAGGCTTCAACTCTACAATTTTATTCTTCTTCTATGCTAACCTGCATCCAGTCCCTTGATGTGCATTCTTCTAAAGCTAATCTGCATCCTGCAGGATCAGTTGAACTCTTTTTTGCTCCGTTTAGCCTAGTTCCAGCAGGGCTGTGTTTCTGCTTGCGAGGCCATTACCTCCAGATGAGTGCAACAAGACAATGCATCGCCGAGAGGGTGCACTTCCCTTAGCTGTATCAAAGAAGACATGTCGCTCTGGCATGCACACCCAAGGAAAGCTGTTGGTTTTTGTAGACGCTCAGTCGCCACAGCTTGGAAAAGTCACATTTCTGGACCCCAACTCCCAAAATCAATCCTGGGCAATTCTGGAAGCTCTTGTCCAAAGAAGAGCATTTTTCCAACCTCTGCCTTTAAACCCTTTCAGACCTTTTATCTGTTTAGCTCAGTAACTGCTGCTTCGACAGGCAGTGGTTCTTGAAAGCGTAATCTCTTTTTGCTGGACCTATCAGGACTGGTCCGCATGGCCAACGTGCCCTCTCTGCCATCATCCCTCCCATCTGTTCCTGCGTGCAAAGACTCTCTCTCCCCTCCATCGTCTTCCCTCCAGTGACATTTCTGCCGGGGGGGGGGGGGGAAGGACACCCAACGCCCTCCTACCGTAACTGCTCTCCCGTAAGCAGGACCTCTGCCATGTGCTCCAGTTCGGTAGCCCTCTGCTGCAGGGTGCCCAGGCTGCTTTCTTCCATGGCGACCACCCTGGCCGGAGACACAGAACAGCCAAAAGGTTAATAATGAGAGCAGGAAGATCTGTTTGGCAGCAAATCGAGCCTTAAAACCATCAGCTCAGTCTGGAGCCCCATTCTGCACATATACACCCCCCCCCATCCAACTGGCTGGCTCTCTTGCACCTTCAACCGCATCGTCTGGGGCCCCCATCCGTGTTCATAAGCAATTCTTCTCTCTTCCCCTCTCCCCGGGTCGGGTGTTTGTTTGCTTCTCGCATCCCAACCCGCCTTCCGCCTCCCAGCTCTTTTGCAATCTTCAGCCCGCAAAAATGCCTTTCCTTCCCCAGCTTAACAAACTGCTGTCCGCCGTCCCAAGCCTGCGTGAAATTGTGCCAAGGCGCTGCTCTTCTTTGGCCCGCAGAGATCGGTTCTCCCGCACAACCCCTTTTGCAGAAGGCGGCGGGAGGGGGAGGGGGCGCGGAACGACAATATCCTAGATCCAGGGTAGCTGTGCCGCTTTGGACGAAGGCAGCTTTGACAGCTCTGGAAGACAGCGCCTTTGTCCCGCTTCTGGACCGCGATGCCGACAAGAAGAAGGACCCGCTCGCTCTCCAGAAGAAGAAGGCGGCGGCTGGAGTTTGCAAAAGCAACATGCCAAGTCGAGCGCCTTTGTGGTTTTTTTTTAGCTTTTCAGGGGCTTTACTGCTTTTTCTAGGAAGCCAAACGCAGGGATCGGGGTCTCTCTCTCTCTCTCTCGTAATCTCTCGATGCAGGGGGGGGGGGGGGAGACCGACAAGCAGGTCGGGGGAAAAGACAAGCCTTTCCCCCCCTACCGCCCCCCCTCCCTCTTGCTCTGCGCGCCTTCACTCACCTGGCGAGGCGACTCCGTCGCTTTCCCCTCCTCGCCTTCTCCTCCTCGTGGGGAGGATCGCCTCCCCGCCTGTCGCTTCCTTGTTGTTCCCTGACAAGCCGGAGCCTGCCAAGAGGAAGGAGGGCGGCGGGAGGAGGGGGGGGGGGGCACGTGGTGGTTCCCACCGCGACGCGGAGCGGAGCCGGCCCGCCCGCCCAGGCAGGAACAGCAGCTGCAGGAACAGCAGCAGCGCCCCCCTCCGTCGGGCCGGTCGCGCCGGGGGGGGGGGCGGGCGGTCAATGTCAACGGCGAGGCGGGGGATCCGATTCAGCTGAAGGTCGGGGTGGGAGCTGGAGCCGCTGGCGGGGGGGGGGGGAGAGGGAGAGGCGAGAGGGGCTGGCAAAGGAGGGAGGGAAGGGCTGTGGGGTGTGTGTGAGAGGAGGGTCTGGGCTTATCACCCGCCACCTTCCACACGATTGCAGAGGCAAGCGGCCGCCCTGGAGGAAGGGGAAAGGCTTCGGCGGTGCAGGATACGGCGAACTGCCAGCCAGCCAGCCACAGCCTCCTGTTAAGGCAGGGAGCGGGGGCGAGGTGGAGGGGGGGGGGAGAGGCTCCAGCTGTTTCGCTCTCCCCCTTCTCTCCTCTGAACGAAGCCCTTCCAAGTTCTTCCTCTGGAACACACACACACACACACACACACACACACACACACACACACACACACACACACCCCGCGCCGAAAGGGAATGGATGGCAATTGACGTTGCGTTCCTTCATCCAAAGATGAGAGAGGCCATCCTACAACGGCAGCTTCATCATCCCATGTATCAGATGAAACGGGCGCCAATCCAGGAAGGCTTATGCCCAGTCAAAATTGGTAGTCCTTAAGGTGCCAGGAGACTCTGTTTTGGGGTACCCATCCTCCCCCCCCCCCATCTTGTTTTCCTATTGCTGCTTTTCATCTTCTCCCTCTCTCTTGCTGGAGGATAGTGGGGTCGGAGGAGAAAAAGGACCCCACCCCCATCTTTGGATTAGGGTGGGCCGGTTTGGTTCCTTTGTGCATTTGCTTGTGTGGACGCACGGAACAGCGCTATTGTGAGAGAATAACTGGGGTGGTGGCAAGTAGCAAGAACTGAGATGGGATGCTGCCTGGATAGAAGGGAAATCAGAAAAAACCTAGATAACTTAATGGCTGAAATCCTGTTGCCACCTGCAGTCCGCTGCAACTCGGGGAGGCCGATTTGAGTCAATGGAACTTACAAAGGGGTCCCATCAGACGCCCACTGGTTCAATAGTCCAGTCTGACAAGCTACACTAAGCAACAGGATTTTAGCTAATATGTAACTATGGCAGGTAGGAGTCGGAGCAGGTGGCCTTACAGAACTTGCCTGGTTCCCATAGTCAGGGTCATGACCCCAAAGGGGTTGCAAAAGTGTTTTCTGGGAGGTCCTGGGTGGCTTGATATGTGTTGTAAAGATAAAGGTAAAGGTTCCCCTTGACATTTAGTCCAGTCATGTCCGACTCCAGGGCGTGGTGCTCATCCCCGTTTCCAAGCCATAGAGCCAGCGTTTGTCCGTAGACAGTTTCCGTGGTCACGTGGCCAGCGCGACTAGACACGGAACGCTGTTACCTTCCCACCGTGGTGGTACCTATTTATCTACTTGCATTTTTACATGCTTTCGAACTGCTAGGTATGTGTTGTAGTCCTTGTTAAATAATTTCTTCCTTGACTTTTCGGAGCAGGATATTAAAGGGAGGCCCCTTGCGAGGAGAAAGAAGGGATGATTTTAGCCCATTAAAATGCCTTTTTATGCAAAAATGGCAGTGGGGAGGTGTCGCAGGTTACTTGGTTATTACAAAAGGGGGTCACGACTCAGAAAAGATTGGGAACCACTGCCATAGGCGGACAGATGTAAACACACAGAGGTTCCCTGGACTGAGTGTCAGTCTGTGCATTGCAGAGAACAATGCCGAAAAGTCTGATGGTTCCAAGCAGGATGCATAACACAGCTCCTGTAGTTTGCAAATTAATTTGCTTTGTTTTGTGGATATTGGGAGGTAAGCGCAGGTTTAATTTTCAAATATAATTGCTCTATCACAAAGGACATCTCAAATATCAACTCTAAGGGATTTCGGCTTCTATGAACATCCTATTCAGGGTTCAAAACAGGTCTTCTGCGTTATCCATTATCTGATCCTTTGCACTGAGATGGAAGCCTTTTGATTTATATGCAAAGTATTTATTTCACCACTGAGCTACTGCCAAGAGTTTAACTAAGGGTTTAAAGCAGTCAGAGTTTAAACACAAAAGCAGCATGCAAATAAGTGATGATGATGTCAGTCTTGCCACACAACAATAATAATCTCCTTAAATAAGATCACCCTCTCCACTATAATCTCCCATCTGGAATGTGGGGATAATAACAATCTGCCTCCCAAGGGCCAGAATCCTACCAGGATTTTACTTGAGAGTAAGAGTATGATTAGATGGCTGCAAAGGTGTGTGCCCGATTACACCAGAAAGGGTCACTTTTAACAGGAGTAATCTCCCTTAAAGTGACCCTTCTATCTGCCAGGTAATTGCTTCAGCCCAGCCCCCCAAAAGTAGAAACTTTACAGGGAGCCTTGTGGTGCAGTGGTTAAACAGCAGTACTGCAGCCAAAACTCTGCTCATGACTTGGGTTCAATTCCAGGTAGGCAGCTCGAGGGTCACTCAGCCTTCCATCCTTCTGAGGTTGGTAAAATGAGCACCCAGCTTGCTGGGGAGAAGGCGATGTCTAGCCTGCATGATTAAATTGTAAACTACCAAGAGAGTGCTTTAAGCGCCGTGGGGCTGTATATCAGCAGCATACTTGGCTTGGCTTTACAGCTGGACCAAAAAAAGGTCCAGCTTAGACATGGATCAGAGTCAAGCTGGAACACATTTCCCTTTTAGATATTCTCTCTCTTTTTTTTTTGCACTTCTAATTTTTTAATTTTTCTTAAACTACAACATAAACTACAACATAAAATACATAAACCAAAATACAAATTGACTGTGTTCCCCACCACCCTAGTCAGGACCTCTTGCAGTAATCCTCTTCTTCCTCTATCTTTATTCTTATTATTCCTTTATTGTCCTCTTCTCCAGAACTGCATTGATTCTTGATTTGGAGCTTTCCCTTTTCCTCTTGTTAACACATATTCCAAAAATCTGCCCCATATATCATAGAAATTATTCTTTTTTATCTCTCCTTTCTTAACCTTTAAGTTACAAGTTAACTTATCATTTATAGCAATGTTCCATATTTCATTATACCATTCTTCCATTCGAAATTCAGACTTTGATTCCCAATTCCTAGCTATTATTAATCTGGCTGCTGTTAATAAATTGGTAATCAACTCTCTAGTCATCTTATCATATTCCACATTCTCAAATATTGATAACAGAGCTATCTCAGGATTAAATTCTATATCTTTTTCACGTATGTCATTTAGTTCTTTAAAGATTAGTTTCCAAAATCTTTGTACTTTTTCGCATTCTCACCACATATGAAAGTATGTACCAATTTCCTTCTCACATTTCCAACAGACATTCAGATAACTAGCATTAATTTTATTCAATTTTGTCGGTGTCAAATACCATCTTAAACCCAATTTGAAAATTTTTTCTTATTCTCACCGACATAAATCGTAAACCCCTCATTTTCCACATCTTCCTCCATTCTTCATCATTTATTCTTTTTCCTAAGTCTTGTTCCCACACTAACTTCAATCCTTCTTTCTCAGTCTCTTCTCCTTCTAGATCTAGCAGGAATCTATAAATTTTACTCACTACACCCTTTACTGAATCAGTCATCTGAATATCTTCATATGATAATAGAAATTGTTCATACTTTGTAAATTCTCTACCTTTATTAACTTCTTCACCCATTCATTAGTCCATCTTTCTAATTGCATATAATTCAACCATGATATATTCTTATTTTGAAGGATTTGTTTCACTTGATCTCTCGATCTCATTTTATACAACCAGTCTTTTAATCTAATCATTTTTTTTCTTTAAATAATTCTGCATAAACTTTCATATTGGCAGGAAAATTCTCTATTTCAGTCACTAATCCTAATGGGAGAGTTAAACGGACATAAATTCTTTCTATACTTGTACCAGACGTTTAACATAGTCTTTAAAAACGGGTTATTAATTTCACTTATTTTATATTTTTTAATTATACCAAATAGATGTTTTTCCAGAACACATTTCTTTATACAATGTGTGATCACTGGGAAACAGCTTGCACTGGAACACTCCACAAGTGCTTGAAATTGTGATTTATTTCCCTTTGTGATCACATCCTTAGTTAAACCGTGCAAGTTCTAGTAATGAATTGCAGCTAATTAATAAAGTGCCAGTCACATCCAATTTGCCTGGATGGCCAGCTATGTGATTGGCACCTTATTAATTAGCTGCATTTTGCAGCTGCAATATAATCTACTCCAGAGTAAACTTCCAAAAGGATTTTGGCCAGAGTGTTCATAGAGTGCCTGCCATTATGAAGCACGTAGTCAAACTGTGATTTGCCCCCACTTCCAACAAGATGTGGTGAAGAGGCCACCAATTCAGATAGCTTTAGAAAGGATTACACCAGTTGTGATGGCAACTGTAAGCTATTTTCACCAGGTCAGATGCAGGATGCTTCTGGATACTACTTACTGGGAAACAACAGCAGGATCTTTGCCAATCCATGACTTACCCACCGATGGTCATTTGGAAAGTTGTCTGGTCATGTACCATGTTGCGTGGTGCAGCACATAACTTTTGACTGACACTAAATAAGGCTGGATCTATGCAAGTGGCATTGTAAGCATGCACCTCCTAGATTGCAAGTGAGGAAATCAGATTTTGAAGCCTCCCTTATGTAAAGAAACCAGCTGACATGTGTATAAGTGCAAGCAGAGAACACATCTAGCAAGTAGTGAGCTGGATTTCAACAGACCAATCTTTTATTCAATTAAAGAAAAATATATCTCAGTCTATCTCCTATCAGGAGATGTGTGGTCCAGGAGGCAGCATCAGATGGGACGTCCTTGAAAAAGCTAAGGTCATTTTTTCATGGTGGAGAGTTGTGATCAAAGATCATAGAAAAGTGAAGTTGGAAGGGGCCTACAAGGCCATCAAGTCCAACTCCCTGCTCAGTGATAAAAGACACATCATCTTTAGGCATGACTAAAGACACAGGCAACAATCCTTGCCACATTGCTGGGTCCCTCCATGCCACTCACAATTATCTCCTGCATCAGTGATGTAGACAGAAACCACCATTTAGAAGAAGGAGCTGCCATTGATTTAAGTAGTCGATTCAGCATCCTGAATACCATAATGGTTAGTGAAGCACAGCACACACTTCCCTTTTGGAAAGTAATTGTTTTCTTCTTATTTAGTAAAATAAGAAAGCAAATAATAACTATGGAAATTCAGTGATCGAAATTCAGTAGAAAGTCACAACTAGAGTAAACCCATTGAATCAGTGGGGATGTGGTGAGTTGACTCCTCCATATGTTTCACTGATTCTGCTGGACTACTCTAATTGCAATTTAATACTGGATTTCAGAGAGTGAATTAGGGAAAATTATAGGAATCCTACTTGAGCTGACTATGGTGAAGAAACAGGAATCATGGCTGTTCCCGCACCTCTTGAGAACAAAGGCAAGGTATCTTCTCTTGGAGAGAAGGAAATGTGAGGAAGGATGAAAGTGATATCAGTCATCAACATCATCATCATCATCATTATCTTAGAACTCCAGAGATAGAAGGGACCCTATAGATCATCAAGTCCAGTCCCTCTCAAGGAGGCACAGCGGAGAACTGAACTCCCAACCTCTGGCTCAGCAGCCAGAAACCTAAACCATGTAATGCTAAGAGTCCGAAGTCTAGAATGAAGGAAAGTCAGCATAAGTTAAAGCAGTTTAGCAAATTCAAACAAGTTTCTGTGACCTCCTAGGTTACAGAATCAAAGATATATGATTTTCTGTTCCTCCCCATATAAACATATAGACATTGATTTGCACCTTGTCACCTCCAAAAATAAGAGCCAATACTTGGTTTGGCAGTGCCATGATTCACTTTACCAAGTTCTGCTTCTGAATATGAGATTGCAAGTATTTTGAAGACCAAAGGCTTCCTTGAATGAACCAGTAAGTGTGGTGCCAAATCTCATTAAAAGAAGAGTATCTTTTGTACTACCAGTCGCTGCCTGTCAGAGGCTGGTACTTCTACAACTCTTTGATCTAAGTCTCAACTTCCTTATGGACAGCTCCCTTGACTGCATCCCTAGCATTTCTTCATAGCCAGACTGGTCTTCAATTCCAATGGCAAACCTGGATACAAGATCAACGACTCCTGGGCTGAGTGACTGTGATTGGGTTCTTTGTCGGTTGGGGGCGGGACTTTCTTTTCCGCGGGAAGAAGCGACGAAGACGAAGATAACGGTATAAACACATCCTTTTTATTCTTTTTACACTCTAAATTATCAACATAGTATGGATCTAATAAACTTAACTCGGGTAACAACTTATAACTCTTGATGTTCAGATTTTTCTCATCTTTCTCATCCCTCATTCCTTTTTCGTCCCAAGGGGATTTTGATTGGTTTGGCTCCAAGTGGGGAAGCTCAAGGCTGCACAAACTGTCCCGCAACAAGGGTGTCTCACATATTTCCCCTCTAGATAGGGTAGGTAACTGGTTGTACCAACGTACGTTACCTTCTTCTCTGTATCTTGTGAACGGGGGACCGCCACCATATTCTATCCTGTCTTCCATTTGATTTTTTCCTTATCTCCCGAACTGACAGGGTCAGGTAATAGGCCTCCTCCGGTTCGGAGATTTGGGAACTCTCGTACTAGTTCCACTGATCCATATCTTTGCTCCCCCTTCCCTTCCGTCTGCACACCTATCTCCTTCCTCTCCACCTCACGTCTTCCTCCTCCTCCTCCTTCTCCCTCCTCTTTTATATCATCGTCCCATCTCATCAAATCTAACTCCTCCCCCTTTTTATCTTGTCTGCTTTCCGCCAGGAATATTTCTATTGCTTTATTCTTCCATACTTCCTCTTCTTCCAATTGAATCAACTCCCCTACTGCACAATTAGTTTCTACTTCTTCTCTTTTCTCCTTGGAGGACGGCACACTAAGCTGACCTCCTTCACAGTGACGGACCGCTCTTCCATTTGATATGAATGCCACTGGTTCTGGCTGAGCCACTTATTCAACCTAGAGGACACAGTAAATGGGAATGAAATTGTATTCTCGAAGGCTTGAATGGGAATAAAATTGTTAATTTATAAAAAGGGCTTTGTAATTCTTTATTCTGTTTTGATGTTCAGATACCGAAAGAGCTGTATCGCTTACAAATCTAACTGAAGTAAAACCTTGCTGGGTTTCTCCTTGTGTTTCACCCACAAAATATAAGAAAACCTTGACTATACCAAACATCTGTGCAGATTCGACATCTTGACTTCATCAACCATTCTGACTATATGGAACACCTGCCTGCAGACTGCATCTCTTGTGGAACTGATCCAGAAAAGTGATACGGTTTACCTTTCCTCAATGTGGCAGTTCAACATTTTAACTGCCCATGTTTGGCAGTTAATCTACTGCAACATTCCTGAGAAAAACAGGAGAGGGGAGAGAAGGACTGTTGTCTTTTCTAGCTCAGGGATGTATCATCAGCTTTAAAAACAAGCATTTAATAGCTTTAGCATTATAATATGCCTGTGATCGTGCGTGTGATTATCTAGCTAGCTAGTTATCACAAAATAGCACAACACTTTAAAGATTAACAATTTTCTTTTTGTTTGCCAAACTGCTGAGACAGGGTCTCCAGCTAATTCTTTGGATATTTTCAAAATGTTGTTCCAAAACATGTTGCAAAGAATAAATTTTATTCTGTAAATTACATATACAGTAAAGAATAAAACCCAGTGTAAAATCCATCGCATGTAGCAATTAAATTTTTTTAATAAATAGCAATTGATGACAACCAACATTTACATGATAAAATGCAAAATATTGCAACACTTAAAAACGGAGAAAAATTTCTCAAAAGTAAATTGCGATTTTTATTTATTTATTTATTTAAATCATTTGTATACCGTCCAAGTTAGTGACAAGCACTACTCTGGGCAGTTAACAATCATATAAAATAACCCTTCCATACAAACCACTACACTTAAATAAACTTCACACCTACCCCAAATCAAACTAAAATGCAACATAGAAACACTGATGGTAATCAAGGTGACAGCATGCCTATAATTAGTGGAGGGGCAGAATATCTTTGACAACTTCTTCAAAAAGTCTGTTTTTTAACATCTTAAATTTTATAAAATAAAACAAACCAGCACACATCCCCGTTTCTCAATCTTCCATTCTCTGAGTTTGGTAATTTCTGCAATTTCCCAAATTTTCTGAGGGTATTTTAGAAGGGACTGCATGGAAGCACATCTCCACTTTAAACTGCTGAAATATTGGCAGACGTTGGCAAGTTCCCTGCTACTTCTGTCCGAAGTAAGTGCACTAACAGTACAATCCTATGCATGTCATTTCAAGGAAGTCCTATTAAGCTCAATGAGAGTTAAGTGTGCATGAGACTAAATATTCTAAAGAAATATTCCAAAGAAATTAGCAATAAGGACAGATCTACCATTAGTGACATCATGTTATCTGCATCTCTCCAAAAGAATTCTTTGCCACTGGAGAGGTCCACCACCTCTGAGATCCACATCTCCAACATCTGTTGCTGTAATCAGCACTTATTTCACTTATTTTATAAGGGAAGATCGAATCCACGCGACGGAGTGAGCTCTCGTCGCTTGTCCCAGCTCCTGCCAACCTAGCAGTTCGAAAGCATGTAAATACAAGTAGATAAATAGGTACCACCACAGTGGGAAGGTAACGGCATTCCGTGTCTAGTCGCGCTGGCCACGTGACCACGGAAACTGTCTTCAGACAAACGCTGGCTCTATGGCTTGGAAACGGGGATGAGCACCGCGCCCTAGAGTCGGACACGACTGGACTAAATGTCAAGGGGAACCTTTACCTTTACTTGGGACTTGCATTTTGGTTTGGAATGGAGTACTTCTTGGTTCTAATTTAGAATTAAACATGTCTGGAGGTGCATGAGCAGTCTGTCTCCTAAGAATAGTGGTGGTGGTGGGGAGTTAATTACAACTTTGAAACTACCCAGTTTGACATGCAACAGTAGCCATTCATTATGTTACTAATGTATTGAAAAAAGAACACTTTTAGAAATGGGAAGGATTTTTTTACTGCCAGTTGTTGATCAAATGTTGATCAACCAAGCCCGGCATGGTTTCCCTTTAACTAACAACAATCCTCCAGCACCTTAAAGGCTAATGAATTGATTATAGCACGAGTTTTTATGAACGAAAGCTCATTTCATGAGACACATGGAGTGCTAGCTTGAACTCCAGGTACTGTATACATGTCTATGGCACTCATAGTTGGGTTCACAGTGAATGGAAGACAGAGGGACATACTTGCTGAAAATATTGACAATAAAAATCACGCTGCTGCCAATGACACAGGCATCCTGGAGTCTGAGTCTTTGGTCCCAAGTCCAAGTCTTTGTCCCAAGTCCCAATTAAAAACAAGTTTATTCCCCAGGGAAAAAAGCGAAGGGGTGGGTGGGGTTCCGAGTCACGAATTGAATCCAAGTTTTTTTTTGGGGGGGGGGGGAACTGACTCAAGTCCAGTTTGTGTCACCAGTGCAACTTAAATCCAACTTGACAGCAAATCCTGTGACTCGAGTTCCCATCCCTGCTACTGAAACAACAGAGTCTTGTGGCACCTTAAGGACTAACAAGTTTTATTTGCCATAAGTTTCCAAGAGCTGCAACCCATTTTTTTCAGATGCATGAAGGAGAACGTTTTGATGCATGAAGAAGCAAGGTCGGGTCCACAAAACCTCATGCCAAGTAAAACTTAACAGTTGTAACTCTAGGTTAAAACAGATCAATTTGGCTACCCCTCTAGAAAACTGCACATCGGAACATCTGTGCTACCCGTGCACTTTGGCACAGAATGCTTCAGTGCCAGAGTGTATGGGTAGCATACCAGTGGCTCAGCTACTCTGTTTGCTAAACAACTTTTCTTGTGGCACAACAAGTCTTTGGAGTGAGCTCTCAGATTCCAAGAAGACGCTAATGTTGATGCTGCCAAAAATGCAGTAGTATCTGGTGTTGACAGCCAATGTACTGAATGGCCCTACTGTGCTATTCCGTTTCTAGAACACATTCAACAATACAAATACCTGCAAGCAAGCATGCCAAAACATGCTAAGAGAAATTCTGTGTCCAAGAGAACGAAGTCTGCACTAAACATGTAATAACCTCACAGTAAGTTTGGACAATTTTCAATATTTCTTTTCAGCAGATGAGCAGTCAGTTATACTATATAAAATTCTTCCCTCCCTCCCTCCCAATATTTTTATCCCACCTTTCTCCTTAAAAAGGACCCAAGGCAGTTTATATCATTCGAAGACAATATTTAAAGCTAAAAACCGTAAGTATACAAATACCATTTCCCCGAAAATAAGACCTAACCTGAAAATAAGCCCTAGTATGATTTTTCAGGATGCTTGTAATATAAGCCCTACCCCCAAAATAAGCCCCAGTTAAGTGAAACCCCGCCCTCTACCATTGTGCAGCAACCAGAAGAAGATGACATGACTGTATTTGAATAAATGTAGATTGTTGTACATGAAAAAAATAAAACATCCCCTGAAAATAAGCCCTAATGCATTTTTGGAGCAAAAATTAATATAAGACCCTGTCTTATTTTCGGGGAAACACAGTCTTACAAAGGAACAAATAAACACCACTCTGAGAAATGGTAAACAAAAACAATACTAAAAATGTATTCAAAGCAGTAAACCATGACAATCCATTTAAAAATTCCACTCAGTCCCTGAAGGAAAGCTTGCCTGAAGAGAAAGGCCTTTGCCTGCTTGTGGAAGGACTGCAAAGATGGGGCCAGTCTGGCTTCCTGTGGGAGGGAGTTCCAATGTCTGGGAGCAGTAACAGAGAAGACCCTCTCCTGTGTCCCCACCAAATGCACCTGTGAAGGCAGAAAAGCATATCCTGATAATCTTAACGTCCAAGCAGTGGGAGACATGGTCTTCGATATAGCTTCGGCTGAAGCTGTTTAGGGCTTTATAGGTTAGAACAAGCACTTTGAATTGTGCCCGGAAACAGATTGGCAGCCAGTGGAGCTGCTGTAACAATCTGTGTTTAGTCATCTGCAGTTCTCACTATGAACAGCCCCACCAGATATAGTAAAGCACTGATGAAAAGACAGCAGAGGAGACAAAGAATATATTCCAAAATATGTTCATCAGTCCTAGATCTAAGCACTAGTCTAATATCCATGGGTGACTAGGAATCCCATGTAGGTGATTGGTCTGGTTGAGGGACAGACTGCTCCCTCTCAGCTTTGTTAGCCTTTGTGGGATGACTGAAGTGGCCTCAGAGGAAGCAGTAGTTCATCTTCAATGCAATCAAAGAAACACAGCAAAGTGATGGAGCAAAGAGGGATTGCTGATCTGATCGGTAAAGCTCCCTTCGCCAAAAGTCTTTTTAAAAGCATACTAAAAGCAAAAGCAAAGTGTGCTGCTTCTATACCACCCCATAGCCCTTAAAGCTCTCTCTAGGCAGCTTGCAATTTAATTATGCAGGCTACACATTGCACGTCAGGGACGTGGTGGCACTGTGGGTTAAACTGCAGAAGCCTCTGTGCTGCAGGGTCAGAAGACCAGCAGTCGTAAGATCAAATCCACGTGACGGAGTGAGCTCCCGTCGCTTGTCCCAGCTCCTGCCAACCTAGCAGTTCAAAAGCATGCAAATACAAGTAGATAAATAGGTACCACCTCGGTGGGAAGGTAACGGCGTTCCGTGTCTAGTCGCGCTGGCCACGTGACCACGGAAACTGTCTTCACCCAAAACGCTGGCTCTATGGCTTGGAAACGGGGATGAGCACCGCGCCCTAGAGTCGGACACGACTGGACTAAATGTCAAGCGGAACCTTTACCTTTACCTTACACATTGCACCCCACCTCCCCGCCAGAGCTGGGTACTCAATTTGCCAACCTAAGAAGGATGGAAAGTTCAGGCAACCTTGAGCCAGCTACCTGAGCCCACAGGGATCCAACTTAGGTTCTGAACAGAGTCATCACTGCAGTACTACAAATCTTCCATGGTGGCAGTGGGAAACGGCAATACACTGAGTCAGCCAACAGCCTGTCTATTATACTGTCAACTCTGGCTGGCTGCAGGTCTTCACAGTTACTGGCAAGACTCTTTCCCAGTCCCACATGGAGATTATTGGTACTTCTAGGCACACTCCTATTCCAAGTACTAACCAGCCCCACTCTGCTTAGCTTCCAAAACTGGATCAGACTGAGTGTGCTTAGTGGAACATTTTTGTTCCTCTGTAGCTTGAATGGAAATGTAGTGAACCAGCCTTGTAGAGTACCTATTTATTTATTTGCATTATGCTACAAATATTGAGCACAAACAAGCAGAGAGTTATTTCCAAACCCAAGACATGGATAATTATTAGCACCTGAAATGGGAACATAACAACTACTTGACATCACTAAACCTTCCCACATCCTTCTACAATGGGTAGGTCATGTTACAGTCACAGCTACAGAATTAGGGCCACAAAGCAGAATTTAGTCTCATCCCCAAATGCTAGGCTTCATTTGCAAGGATACGTCAGGTGACAGACATACTGGGCTTAGAACCAGAACTCTCTCCAGTGGGGATGGGTTGCTCAGGGATGCATGTAGGGAAAAGTTGGTAGCTGCTGGCTATCTGAAAATTCTCTAAGATTTGAGATTGTAGGATAAATCCTCCTGCTTCTGTTGCACCTTATTTAGTTCTTTTATTAGATACACTCTGTATGTCTGTACCCGTCTGCCCCCGTGTGGTTTTGTCTCAGCATAGCATAAGACCGAGGAACATAAAGCTGCTGTACAAATTTACAGAATTGGTGGGCCATCTAGACATATCTCAGACCCCCCCCTTTTTTTTACAACTCCTATAGTTCTCCAGCCAGCACAATACCCTAAAAGGCAGGGGACACAAAGATGGCATTTGAGGGTGTGTGAATGTGGGAGAGCCAATAAGGTGTAGTGGAGAGAAGGTTGGACAAGAATGCAGGAGACCCGGGTTCAAACCACTCCTTGATAATCTCACGTACCTCAACAATCTATTAGGGCCAGCATCAGTCAGACATCAAAAAGTTTTAACCAACTCTACTCTGTGAAGGCTGCAGGGCTATGACTCCTTGAATGGTACTTGTAGAACTAATTTCAACTAAGAGAAGGATTATATTTGTACAGCAGTATTTACTCACATCCCTCATTTTACTTAAACTACTGAGGTTTGGGCTGTACTTTTTTCCACATTTTGGTATTTTGCAAAGTATCGGCCACACAGACGGTTAAAACACACACACACACACACACATAGCCACAATGATTTTGGAATATTTTAAATTATAATATATAATTCTTGTAAGTAGAATATTTTCCAAGGCCACAGAACATGGGCACTCAGCTAAAAAGAATGCCTATATATAATGTTTCTATATGGACGCCATCCAAACTCCAGGCATTAGCATGCCTGTTGTATGCATGTTTACTTAAAAGTAAGTTCCATCCAACCAACATGACTTTGACCCAACTCCGGGAGGCAGTGGAAGACAGGAGGGCCTGGCGTGCTCTGGTCCATGGGGTCACAAAGAGTTGGACACGACTTAACGACTGAACAACAACAAGTTCCATCCTATTTTGGCTTTTATTTGTAACACACCCATAAGACAGGACAACAAATGTGCAATTCTATGCCCCTTTCTTGCTGGGGGGGAGGCACAGAATGGCCTCTAACCATCTGGATGTGCAGATATCAGCAATTGCTCTGTTAAAAAAGATGTCGCTGCCAAACATCTGCAAATCAACATGGTCTGAAATGTACGAAAAAGGGCATAGTGTCTTCCTGTCCACCCTCTCTCTTTCTGCATCAGTTCCACTGGGTACTGGAATGAATTTTACAAATCTTAACATTTCTTAAAATAATCAAACAAGCTCTCTTGAAACTACAGCAGGACCCTCCCTTATCCACGGGATCCGTATCCGCTGATTCAATTACCCACGGCCTGAAAATATTAAAAGAAAAATCCTATTTCTAAAGATATTCAGATATTTCAGGAGAAAATCCTTCCCGTGATTTTTTTTTCTCAAACAAGCCCCCTCCCACGTTTCTTTTTTGTGGAACTACGCATGCGCGCGAACCCCAAACTAAACTCCTACAGGAACTACCCCTCCGACGCCCAGCAGTCGAGGTCCACCCACGTGGCCGACAGCGTCTCTCCCCCTTTAGCCCCGCCCCTTCCCCCTGGCGATTGGCTACGTAAGGCGCGAAGCCCCGCCCACGGAACGTCGTGCGAGCTGTTTTGGCGCGCTTTTCGCGAAGCTCGCCTCTGTCCGCGGGCGCTGCCCTCAAAGAGGCAAAGTCCCCGCCCCCGATTAAAGCTGGCGGAGATGCGGAGCCGCGAGGAAGTGGAGGCCACGCTGCAAGTCGCCAAAGTGGACCCGGCGGAGCTGTTGCCCGTCGTGCAGTGCCTCAGCTTCGGTTCCCAAGCGGACGCCGCAGAGCGTTACCTCCTCCAGCTGGAGCCGGAACTGTGCGCGGAGTTAGAGGCGGGGCGAAGGTACGTGACCGTGCGCGTCTCTTATCGGGCCACAGCGACCCCTGGCGGCGAGGAGGCCTTACAGCGCCTGCGGCCATCTAAGGACAAGCCTCAGAGTTACAGATCATAGAAAGCAGGCTAAGCAAGGAGAGCTAGAGAAGGAAGCTGGAGGCCGGATGCGTTTGTTTCCCCCCCCCCCCCCCAGTTTGCTACTTTGTATGTTTTTAGCACAACATGCTCAAAGCGCAACTTTTCTGTTTTTATTTTATTTTTATTTATTTATTTTTACACTTGTATACCGCACCCTCTGGCCTGGGGCCACACTGAACTGTGTACAGGGAAGAACTAAACACAAGTAGTAATCACAAAATGCAGCATAATGAACTGATGTGACATCATAAAATAAAATGAAACATTCAGCATACAATGATCTGTTGTCACACCTAGAACCGGGGGCGGGGGGCAATTTTGTTGGGTCCAGGGCTGCACATTTTTTGGCCCCGGTACCCTCCAGGGGCTGCCCACACCGTCCAAAACAAACAAACAGAAAGAAAGAAATGCCCATTTTGCAGAATTAGAATCTGGAGGTATTAAGCCTTGCTGGTGAGGGGGTGGGAACAATGTGATCCCTTTACAAGATGAATTGCCACTTCTGAAGGCTTCCAAGATCTGCAGTTCACCATCTTTTAACCAGAAAAAGAGGAGAACGCAGGAAGGTTGGGGGCTGGAAAAACAGTATGGGGAGTGGGCTGCACATTCCCGTATCTGACATAGAACCATTGAAATCCAAATATCTGACCAGTAATTGTTTGCACTCTATTCTGAAATAATAAAAAATGATTACTTTATTATTGACTCTGGTGTGCTTGGTCTGTTCTGCAGCCTTGTGATCCGTGGGGACAGAGAGGAACATGCTGTCTTATGCAGTAAAGATAAGACCTATGACATGAAAATAGCAGATACCTATTGTGGTGCTGGAAAAGCAAATACTTTGCTTTTCTTACCTGGCTGTGAAACTCCAGAAGAGTTTAGTCCAGACAAGCCTACTTCTAATATCCTTCACACTCAGGTATTTATTGTGTGCACATGTATAATATTTCTTGCAAGCCAAGAACAGGGGCATAACTATGGGAAAACAGGGTTGTCACTTTCCTAACCAGCAATTTAAGTCGGGTCATTGCATCTGTATTTTTACTTTCTTCCAAATAACTCAAGACATTATGTGAGTTAGTGTCACTTTATCCTTAGAAAACCCTGTGAGCTAGGTTAGGAGAGCCAATGTTAAAGACAGCCTAAATGTAATGTTAAATAAAAGATTATCATAAGAGATCCCATTTGAGCTATGGCTGAGTGGAGATTTGAACCTTTGTCCCCAGTTCCAGACTGACATTCTAGCCTTTGCATCACACCACTTCTCATCTTGTTTGCCTGGCTTTGGTTGCCACCCAAATGGCCACGTTTGTGTGTCTTGTGACTAAAATCTCTTGCCACCTCCTTGATCTGATTTCCCACATAGTATGCAACACTGTGCCTTGGGCATCCTGGATAAGCAGAAGGATAGTAGTTGGGAAGAAGGAATAAACAAAAATATGTTTAAAATGGGATGATTATTGTTGTTTAGTCGTTAAGTCGTGTCCGACTCTTCGTGACCCCATGGACCAGAGCACGCCAGGCCCTCCTGTCTTCCACTGCCTCCCGGAGTTGGGTCAAATTCATGTTGGTAGCTTTGATGACACTGTCCATCCATCTTGTCCTCTGCCGTCCCCTTCTCCTCTTGCCTTCACACTTTCCCAACATCAGGGTCTTTTCCAGGGAGTCTTCTCTTCTCATGAGACGGCCAAAGTATTGGAGCCTCAGCTTCAGGATCTGTCCTTCCAGTGAGCACTCAGGGTTGATTTCCTTCAAAATGGATAGGTTTGATCTCCTTGCAGTCCAGGGGACTCTCAAGAGTCTCCTCCAGCACCACAATTCAAAAGCATCAATTCTTCGGTGGTCGGCCTTCTTTATGGTCCAGCTCTCACTTCCATACATCGCTACTGGAAAAACCATAGCTTTGACTAGGCGGACCTTTGTCGGCAAGGTGATGTCTCTGCTTTTTAAGATGCTGTCTAGGTTTGTCATCACTTTCCTCCAAAGAAGCAGGCATCTTTTAATTTCATGGCTGCTGTCACCATCTGCAGTGATCATGGAGCCCAAGAAGGTAAAATCTGTCACTGCCTCCATATCTTCCCCTTCTATTTGCCAGGAGGTGATGGGGCCCGTGGCCATGATCTTAGTTTTTTTGATGTTGAGCTTCAGACCATTTTTTGCGCTCTCCTCTTTCACCCTCATTAAGAGGTTCTTTAATTCCTCCTCACTTTCTGCCATCAGAATGGTATCATCTGCATATCTGAGGTTGTTGATATTTTTTCCGGCAATCTTAATTCCGGCTTGGGATTCCTCCAGTCCTGCCTTTCGCATGATGTATTCTACATATAAGTTAAATAAGCAGGGAGACAATATACAGCCTTGTCGTATTCCTTTCCCAATTTTGAACCAATCAGTTGTTCCATATCCAGTTCTAACTGTTGCTTCCTGTCCCACGTATAGATTTCTCAGGAGATAGATAAGGTGATCAGGCACTCCCATTTCTTTAAGAACTTGCCATAGTTTGTTGTTGTCGACACAGTCAAAGGCTTTTGCGTAGTCAATGAAGCAGAAATAGATGTTTTTCTGGAACTCTCTGGCTTTCTCCATAATCCAGCGCATGGGATGATAGGAGGTGTATTTTAGCAACCCTTGGAGGCCTGCACAGTTTCTATCCCTGCTTTAAAACAGCCCCAGAGAACAACTTAAGGGGGAACAGAGTAGATATATTGAAAAGACGGAAGGACCAGCTAATGTGTCGGAGAGAGCCGCATCCTGCTATTTTCCTCGTAAGGTCTGTTGTTGATTAGTGGGGTTCTGCCTACGAGTGCCAAATTCATAAATGGGTCATGGCAAATTCCAATCGAAGTTCTTGTTGCAGATTGCAGGAATCTCCAAAAATTTCTGGGAACTAAGAAGATGTCGGCCTAAATTAAAGAAACTCAAGAAACTTCTAATGGAAAATCCGTACAAAGGACCAGACAGTGAGAAAGAGAGCGCTTCGGCCAATTCCAAGGTACAAATAGGGGAGGGGTGGGTGGAAAAACTCCTTGAGCTAGAAGAAAACATGCCAGTTTTTAAAATGAGATGGATTCTGTGCAATAAAATAAATTGAGCAATTAAATGATAATTATAATAGGTAGAAAGTGTATACCTATGACAGTGGAGCAGCTGGAAAGGGTGGAAGAGGCTTCCTAAAGACCATTTAAATTCTGCATAGCAGTTTTGTATTGGGGATGTGTGATTCACCAGTGTTTCTTAACCCAGGATGGGGGATTCTTTTCAGCAGGAAAGGGTCCAAAACTGCACATAAACTCTAATCACCGTTGTCTGTCCATGTATTCATGCACACATGCATGCTGTCACCTTTACCCATGCATTAGGATTGTGTTTTGCTGGGTTTCTATTCTTTAATAACCCACCATAGAAATGCACAGCTCTGGAGTTGGACTCTGCAGCCATGCTCTGCTCTTTCTGCCACACAGCTGTTTTGTGCCCAGCAGAGGTTGGTCTTTAAGGATGCAACAGGCTGTAACAGATCTTTGTTCAGTCAACAGGCTGTAACAGATCTTTGTTCAGTCAAGCCGCAAGACATAGTACTTTATTCCTTCTCTCTCTGCCCTACACATCTCTCTCTCTCTCTCTCTCTCTCTCACACACACACACACACACACACACAAATCCCCAGTGTGGGATACTCAATCACTGAGGGCTGAACAATCCACTGTTGAGGGAGGAAGGCCAAATGTTTGCTGTCAGTGCAGACATTAAGTGTGCTGTGTTTCTTCACATAAGAGTGAACAGCTGAGCTGTTTGGAGAAGCTTGTGGCCTGTGTCTCCCCAAGCAGCTTGAACAGTGGATAAAGGAGGAGAGGAACACTGTTGTTTATTTTCCGTCATGGTTATGGTTGTCAGTCTTGCTGTTTTTCTATTTGTGCTACTGTTTAGTGTTTGTAATAATTATATAAATTATGGTGTTGTTTTTTTTTAATATACTGCCCAGAGTAGCGATGGCTAGATGGGCAGTATACAAATCAAATAAATAAATATTTTGTGTGTTCCATTTGTCTTCGCAGTACACAACAGAAGACTTACTAGATCAGGTCCAAGCAAGTGAGGAAGAAATAATGCACCAACTGAAGGCTCTAAAAGCATGCCAGATTGAAGGTATCTGTCTGTACCTAAGGAAAGCATCTAAGTCAGCTTTCACCACCTGCTGCTCTGCAAATGTTTGTGACTTCAGAGCCCATGATCCTTTACCATTGGCTAGAGCTAACAAGAGTTGCAGTCCAAAACATCTCAAGAACTCCAGCTTTGGGATCTGTGTTATGTTATATGTGTAGAACCAATTTGTGTTGGTTTCTTCCAAAATGTCCCCTAGGATTCCTCTTTAGTTAGAGGCTGTGGGCCTTTAAAGACTTAATCAGGATATTATTGCAAGAAAAAAGGTACAGAATAGGAAATATCTTAACATTCCTTACCAATATTCTTGGGAATTTCTAAACACTTTGACAGTTAATTCCATTGTCAATTCCACCTTGACTAACCACAGTAGCAATGTGGCAGTTGTTTTCTACGCATCAGTGCAACAGTTTCCTTCTTCCTACTCCAGTTTAGTTTCCTCACCTTGGAACATAATTTGTTTGCTTGTTTGTTTTCAAAACCAAGTGTGGTGATGGTTCTGCGGCACAGCTAGTGGCAAGAAACAGAACCCAGGACACCGCTGTGTAGATGAATGTGGGCTTAGTTCTTAGGGGCTCCTGTTGAATTGCCTGGGATAAAGAAAATGAGCTGAAATCAATTTGAACACCATTGGGGCTGTATCTAAACAATGAGGGAGAAGTCCTCTTGCAGTATGTAGCCAACCTCACTGCCTCTACTGTAGCAACAGGCACTTTGGTGGCTTATAATAAGAGACTGGGGTTGAGCTTCTCTTTTTAAAAAAGGTTCAGAAGCTCAAAGTCCACTTTTCAAAGTATCTTAGTGAAGCCACATTTCAGAGTTATCTGTTCAGCTTTGTTTCTCTGCTTGGCAGGATGCTGGAGGATGCTAGACTTCGATTATGAGATGAAACTGTTGAATCATGTCACTCAGCTGATATATTCTGAATCCTGGTCATTCAACAACGTTCCTTTAAGTGTCTGCCTTCAAGAGCTTGGATCCCTAGAACCGGCGTAAGTTCTGTATGAAAGTATAGGTAGCTTTTTTCCCTCCAGAAGAGTAGGATTTCTCGCCTCACATTAAAGTCATGAAGGTGCTGCTCTTGGGTGCAGCATACAGGTTAGATCATTAGTATTTTCAGAACTACATAGTTCAGAGCTCCTAACTGTATCATTGAAAACCTGTTTGTTTGTTGATCACAAGATGTGGGGAGGGGAGGTTTAACCCTTCCCTCCCTGTCTGTGATCCCAATGAAGGTCACCCATCTTTTGGATGTGGCTCTTCCAGAACAAACACTGTCATTGTTGTAACCACCTCATTGCTCAAGGTAAGAGTCTTGTGGTGGATAGGCTTTTATGAGAACTGTAGTTTGGGAGGGAAAGGTTAAGCTTCCCTTCCTGCACGCAAAGAAAATGAATGAAAGTGTTTCCCCTTCCTTTGCTTCTAATTTTGTTTTTAAGCCTACTGATCTGATTTATATTAATATAGCATCCTAGCTTAGTCTGCACTGGATTTTCTCCATTCACATAGCAGTGAATATTATGGCTGTGGAACAAGGCATTATTTGTGGAAAACACAAATTGGTGATTCTTAACCGGTGGGGCTATATCAGAATTTCAGGGGAGGTTTGTGAAGTTGAAAAATCATATTCAGTGTTTTTGTTTTTTCTTTAGAAAGACAAATACAGTTGTACCTTTTTTTTTTTTTTAGTATGCACGTTATTGCATCATTCTAGGATGCACAGAAGTGCATGCATTATATTTATCTTTATTTCTGAGTTATCCTATAGCATGGAGTTCAGTGTATGTGGATGGCCCCATTATGCCCTCATCTTCCCTGCCTAATCAAAACTAGAACTACCCCCAGCAAGTTTGAAGCAGAGGCTTGAAACTTCTATGTTTAAGAGTTTTTTAAAAGCTGAAGAACATAGCACTAAAAGCAGTCAATTGTGAACTACTGTTGTTGCAAGCCCCAATACATGGGGTATATTGGGGTGATAATAAGAATAAAAAGCATTTTGGTATGCAAAATATGATACTGAACTCACAAATGATGCTGTAACTATACTTTTTTTATTACAGATTTCAGGACAGGTGAGTTTTGTTTTGCTGGTCAAACTAAAATAATTAAGAGATTTCCTGAAAGGCTAATTTCAAATGCAATTAGCATGTGGTCGTTTCATTTTTATTAGTGTCCTAAAAATAAACAAAGTTTATTTTTTTATTTGTTTTAGGGAAATGATAGAACACATTCTCATGCATTATGGAAGGAAACACATTGATGAAGGTAAGTTATATCTGTGCTAAGCCAGGTCATAAATAACTGGCCCCACGTGAGCAGACCCAATGTGATTCAAGTAGACCTATTGTTACTATATATGCTCTGAAATACAGTTGCTATTAGGCAAATTTAAATACCTGCCAGCAAAGTTTACTGCCCTTACTTTCAATGCGCTGCGTAGGCCATTGTATCATCTTATTTCCAGGTTGCAGAACAATTTCAGCAGATAGAGCTATGTGTTAAGCTGAGTTTAGGGGACATGTGCACACTCATCGCTTTTCCTGTGTGTGTGTGTTTGCGAACTTGTTTTGTAAGTTATTTCTGTTTTTAATATTCTTCAATAGG
The DNA here is from genome assembly GCA_037013535.1 of Intellagama lesueurii. Classification (NCBI taxonomy): domain Eukaryota; kingdom Metazoa; phylum Chordata; class Lepidosauria; order Squamata; family Agamidae; genus Intellagama; species Intellagama lesueurii. The sequence goes on from JBAJHW010000004.1 coordinate 16,463,628, forward strand.
TGAGACTTATTTTGAAATGAATGAAGAGAAGATATGCCGAGCAATAGCACAAATGCTCTTACAAAATGCAGTTAAATTCAGCCTCTCAGAATTCCACGAAGTATGGCAGCAAAGTGTCCCTGAAGGAATGACAACCAGGCAGGACCTGTTAAAGGTATTGTGAACCCCGTAATTTCAATTAGTTATGTGCCATTTTCTCAAGGTTTTCTAGCTATAAATAATTCAGGAATGGGCTACCATTCTCTTCTTCTGGGAATGTCCTGGGACTGTGCAGAGGTACAGAGGCTGGTTCCACCCACAACGTGGCATTGAACTCCCAGCCTGTGGCTCTGCAGCCAGATAGTTAACTCACTGAGCTATCCAGGTAGCCTCTAGTAATTTTACTGCAGAAGAGCTGATCTGTTCTAACACTTAGTATCAGGAAAGCACCGGGAACAGCAGCATCCAAATTCCCCGTGTAGCCTTGAAGCTCACAGAACAACTACAGGCAAGTTGCTGTTTCTCAGCATGACCCGCCTCACAGGGTTGTTAGAGAATTGTGAAGAATAAAAATATAATAAAAATTAATTACTGTTTTCCCTTCCTGTGTGTTATTCCCTTCAGGGTTTGGCTCTTGTGGATCAGTCCTCCAGACCAGAAACTATTTTCTTGCTAAATGTTGAAGATTTACCCGAAGATAGTCAAGAAAGATTTAATAGTTTGTTCAGCATAAGGCAAAAATGGGCAGAAGCTGATATAACTCCATATATACAGTAAGTTGTCTCAAGGCCATTTTTCAGCTGGGCAGTGCCTTTAGGTTTACCTTAAAGCATCTTGGATGTGTCCAGTTCTTATTTTCACACAACCTGTTGCATTTGTATGTACACAAGCCATACTGATTTTATATTATTAGCCTTTCCTTCAGGTGCACCACTTATTTATCTCTATACAGTTCCTTTAGGGCAGGATGGGCAATCTTCAAAGGGTGGCATATGCCCACCCCTGGATGTCGGAAGGCTGAATCTACACTCCCAAAATATTTTTCTTTTCATTTTTTCCACTGAAAAAGCCATCCTGGGCCCTCAAGTGGCTACAGGGTGCAATTCTATCTTTGGGGAGGGCTCAGTGACGTATAGTTTTGAGAAAAGCCCTCTCTCGGCTCAAACCAGCTGTGCCTCTGCCAACATGGGGAAATTGCCCCCACTCCACAAAGGGACATTTTGAACGAAACCTTCTTTGTTTAAAATTGGGTGTGGAGCTGGAGGGCGATGTTCTCTAATTCTAACCCTCCTGAAAATTCAGGCTCGTACATCTTTGGGAATTTATACTCTAAATTTATACCCATTTGGGCACTTGGGGGGTCACTTCTTTAATTCATTGCTTTAGGGTAAACTGAATCTCACAAGCATCCCTTCTCATGTATTTGGTGCTCTTTTTCTACCTTACGTGCTTCTTCGTTGGGGAATCTTTCGCATTTCTTTCTTGATAGATGAGACTGACGAGGTAGTTGCTAACAAACGTTTATTAAACACAACTTCTGGTTTCTCAACAACAACCTCAAAGAGTTCCAAATCTCCCAACAGGGGAGTCAAACTCAACCAAGGTCCTGATGGGTCTTGAGGACCTTGAGCCCCTAATACTGGGTTGGACCACCAAACCGCTCCTTGTTGGTGGGCTTGTGGAGGGCTTTGCGTCCACCAGCACACAAGAATCCTGCAACAGGGATATCTTGCCCACTCCCCGTAGTTGGGTTGGTCTTGGTTCTGACCTCTCTTGCGGGGTTCTTCCCTCCTCAAGGGACCACCCTTCTTGGGGTACACCAGGACTGTCCATTCCAATCCCCCAGGTTCAGCTTACTAGACCATTCATCACTCTTTCTCCTTCCTTCTTTGTTCCCTTTTTTCCTCTTTCACCCCAGTAAGAGGGTTTAGGAGGGGGGTCTTACGCTCTGTCTTCTCTCTGTCTCCTCAGTAGGCAGTTTCATGCAGACCATCTGGTGTGTCCAAGGGTCCTCCAGATCAAGCCACTCCCATCCTATCGGCGGGTCCTTCTTCTGATCTTTTTCTTCTTCCTTCTCTTCCTTGGCTACTGCCTCTTCACCAGTCCTCTATCTCTTTTATCTCCTCCTCTATCACTACCTCCCTTTCCTCCTTTCCTGCCATCAAGTACCCTTCAACGATTGGTTCATCCTTTGTCATTCTTTTCCCGCCCAAGAAGTCTTCTATCTTCATTTCCCTTTTCAGTTCTGGTTCTACCTTCCCCATTCCTCCCCAGTCCATTATGTGTACAGCTCCCAGAAGGGATAGGATCTCGTAGACTATACCATATCCCTCATTCTTGGCTGGGGGTGGGGGTGGGGATACCAGATTCAGGTAGCCGGATCGAGGCTGACTCAGCCTTGCATCCTTCTGAAGTTGGTAAACTGAGTACCCAGATCGCTGGAGGGGAGTGGGGGGGGGGGGGCAATGTGTAGCCTACATAATTAAATTGTAAATTGCCCAGAGATAGATTTACGCACTATGGGGTGGTATATAAGCAGTATGCTGTATTTTTTACATGGTCTCACTTTGCAGCAAAAAATGCAATGTTCTCTTTACTATCCAAGTTCTTTATAATCTTTTTCTTGCTTGGTGCCCTGGTTTCCTTGAACATCTTTTCACAGGATGGCTTTATTTCTCCTGTTTCATTTGTAACATGCAGTAACTGGCACCTTACGGGTGAATCCATAATTTGCCTTAAGAGTGTTTTTGGACTTGAGACAACTGAAGCATTTTAGCCTGTTTAAAGTTACATAAAAATATTTTTATGCTATTTTGCAGGGATTTATGTTCAGAGAAGCAAACAGTTGGTACATTGCTGACAAAATATGCTCGTTCTTCAATGCAAAATGGAGTCAAGGTGTATAATTCCAGAAGACCCATTTCATGAAAAACAATACTGATGAAGAGTTGAAATACTTTATAGACTGTCAACTGGTGGCTTAAACTTGGGATGTGGGGGTATTGGGATTTTCTTAGTGTTTTTTTCTCACAAAGATTTTCTATGAGGCATGTAATAATATTAAAGTGTATTGGAATTTTTTAATAGAGTTTTGCAGATGAACTTGTTCTGGCTGGAAAATTTCAGGATTCAATAGATGAATGCTTCCTTCAAATTTTTTGGCATTTTCTCTGAACGTAAACTAGAAGCAAAAAAGTTATTCACGTGGTTTAAAGATTGGAATCATGATGTGACATAATTCATTTGCTAATTTCACATGACCAATCTCCAGTAACATGTGGGCTTTTGTGGGTTTCATTCTCTCTCCTTAAACTACTCTTCTGCTCCTTCCTGCACTTCTAACTTGAACCAAAACATCTAAGTCAGGACTGCATGATCTTTTTGGCCTGAGGGCTCTATTCAGTGTTGGTTTGGAGACTGTGAACACATGTGCGCACACACACACACACACATTTCACAGATGATCTTTCACCCCTGGAGGGAGTGGAGAATGTTCCTACTACCATGTGCCATTGCATGGAAACTGTAAGCTACACCAGGATCTTGACGGGGAACAAGGAGAAGTTATTCCATGACATCTAGCAGAGATACTCCTCAGGATTGCTGGTTTCTTGTCTCCTATCTAGGAGAGCAAATGGAGGGCCTTCCTCTCACTTCCTCCACCAGTGAAACAGCAAGGAAAAAGCAATATGAAGTCACGTGGAGGAGAGGGACTTACCTAATCCTGAATGCACATGACTAACCAAGCAGTCTTTAAGGCCTTAAAGGAGCACAGGTTGTGCACCCCCAATCTAAGTGATGCTGCTTTTTTCCCCTCCCATTCCCTCTTCAAAGCTTGCTTAAGGCCTTGAGTCTTCTGACATAACACCTGGTTCCTCAGCAATCCTAAATACCTGCAGAACTATCTAGCATCTTTGACGCCATCTTCTATTGCTTGCTCCATGCTCAAAATTCACACTGTGAGTTGCCTGGGCCAACGACCTCTTTCCTTGTTCACCTTTCCCTCTAAAGTGTCATCTAATTCTACACTATTCACTTTACATGGTTGGGAGACTAGCAACAATTAAAACGAATGATAAAGTACGTATTACAAAAGATACATACTAAAAACACACATTGCAGGATTACACATAATTTCTAGGAAGGGGTACATCTATATTTACTAAACACTTTATTACTAATCCTACCAGAACACATGTCCACAACAGGTTAGTCTGCAAATGTGAGCGTCTTCTTTCAGCCATGTCTTGGTGACACAAGGGATAAAAGTTGAGTCATGCAGTTGAAAAGGAGCTTGCTAATGTTAAGATGATTGAAATCCCTTACTACTAGTACTGCTTGCCTCTATAGAAGTTCTGTTGTCATTTCCAGAAAAAAGGCCATCCGTCTTCTACCTGGCTTGTTGGTCTATAATATACTTCCCCAACAGTGTCACTCTTATTTCTTCCTCTTTCAGCACTCAAAAGCTTCCATTCTCAGAACCGTAAATTGCCAGACCAATGGAAAATACAATGCTATTTTTGTATATAATGCTATTTTCTCCTAATTTCTGTTGGATTTATTCTACCTACTCTTCAAGTGCTATGTTTCATGGCACCAAGTCTCAGCGACACCTGTCAGAGAATATTACCAGCCAGAATCCTATTGTGGATTTATGCCATTGTAAGTATAATGGCATAGAATTACGGTGAATTGCTCCTAATTAATGAGTTGCTGCTCACATTCCTAGCTGTAGGCCAAGTCGTACAACTGGTACCCAACTAGGAATGCAATTGGCAACTTAATTAGCAGCAATTCATCACTGCAATCTAGTTATGTCAGTATAAATCTACAATAGGCAATGCTGCCTTATAGTGGCTGTAAGGTTTAAAAGCAATGTGCCACTGAATATAATTGTTGAGGACTGAAATTGGTTTTCATTTTTAAAGAATTTGGCTGGCCACTGGAAAAAAAAAACTAGACTCTTATTTTCACTCTAATTTAGCAGGCTCAAGGTACCGGTGGTGTAATAATCGTAGAAAATATTTATTAGAAAATGAACCACATCTTCCCATTCCCTGCCCCATAACTCTGTGAATTCGTTGTTAAGAGAACTCTGCAATGGCATAAAACCTCAGTTATCTTGGCCAGTATGGCTGGCGAATAGCATAGGGATTATGGGAGCTGTGTTAAAAAAATACTGAGGGCTTCCTTTTCCCCAACTGCTGTGAATCCTATTTGACTTTGCACGTCTTTTTCCTTTCAAGCGGAAACACATTTTGAAGTGGCATTTTTGGTATAAAGCCAGTTCTGAAACAAAAGTTTCCTTCTAATGTAACGGGAATGAAAAAAAAAAAAACAGTACAAGATAGTGTGGAGAACCGACTTCCCAACTTGCCTCCTGGGCTTCCTAATATCCACTGGTTGGGACGCAATGCATACGAGCGCGAAATGACCTGCCAAACCTCGAGCCTTACATTGGAGTGAAATAATTCCCCCGCAACCACGTATGAACCATAGAGCGAGCGCGGGACAACGCTTTTCAGACTGCGCATGCGTGCTGCTTCTCGGTTTCCAACGACTTGGCAGCTACTGCGCATGCGCCCCACGGTTATGATTTTAAAAAATACATATATAAGTGTTGCGTTCCGTTTCCTCACTTTATCGTATAGGTTTTTTTCCTCACGTTCAATTGAGTTCTCAAAAAAAAAAGTGTGGGGGGGGGAGGAACGGAGGGAGCTTTCATTCCTCCACACAAACGGCTATGGAAGGCGACATTGACCTTTCCCCCCGGCGACGGGAGGTCAGAGGTCACAAACAAGATGGCGCCGGCGAAGGCGAATCATTGACTGGGGAGGCGTGGAAGGGTTTTTTAGGGCAAGTTCAGCCGGTCGGGCGGACGGAGAGGAGGACGGCGTCGCACCCGGAGCTTCCCGACCGGGAAACCTCCTTATCTTTAGACGGAGACGTCCCGCCGCTGCCTTCCGCATTTGCTCTGCCCACGGAGTACCTTCTTCACGCCGGCTGAGTCCTCGCCTTGTTGCAGAGCCAGCGACACTGTTTCTGGACAGGACGGCCGCCCCTCTCTTCTCGACCTCGGCCTGCCGGCCTGTGGAGTCTACCTCAGAACCAGCTCCCTTCGCTGCCTTCAGCCTCCGGAGGTGCCCCCTGCTTTGCTAGCTTGAGCTTCAGCCAGCCCAGGGTTGTTATATCCTCATTCTCAACAGCATTGAACCTGCTGTCAGGAGGACCTTCAAATCCTGCTCTGAAAGCAACCCTCAAGAAAATACCGGATATTTGCAGTAGTAAACTAGCGCTATTCTAGCTAGATGCTTTTAGTTGTTCCTAGAAGCCTTGACAGCTGGCCTATTTCGTGCTTATGCCAGATACTTACCTTCAGAGCAGACTGAAAAGACTGGGCATGTTACTGCTGGTAGAAAAGAACGTCAACTTACTGACCTTCCAGAGGCTCCAATGCTCCTAACCTTTACCTTTACCCTTAGGGTTAGGCTTGGTGGCATGTTTGATACAGACGTTCCTTCCGAAATGGAGCCAGCAAGATTGTTTTTAGGTTATTCTTAGTGTGTGTGTTTTTTTCTTTTCCAATATAAGACTAATAAAAACTTTTTTGAAAGACCTGGCCCTTGTTCTGGAAGAACATCTTCAGCTGAGGGACCTGCCTTCAGAAATTGCTGTTTCTTCCAAAAGACTCTTTGAGGATACACCAAGCTATTTTTCACTACCCAGGAGAATGTTCATATTAACAAAACAATCTAACACTTCGTTTTTGAAACCCATCGATTATATTCAATAGGACTGCAAAAGCAAAACAAAAACCCACCCTCATCTTTTAACTTAGATGGAAGAAGCTCTCTTTTGACATACGAGCTTCCTGCTTCATAAACTGCAAATGAGTTGTACAACAGACACCAAACATAATGCATAGATGTCTCATTTAGGATATCAGTATTATTAGCTTTTAAATAAAGGAAAACTTTAAACATCTCCTGAAATCTTTATTCTTGTGAAGACTTCCATGTTTTTAATGGATAGCGCTGTCAAGTTGGACAACTGTGTATGTTTTTTAAAGATCACCGAAAGATCTTTATTCAGAAGATTCTTGCCAAGAAAGGAAGAAGTAAAATACATTTGGAAAGAACCCTAATGAGTGTGGTGGTGGATACTTGATCTTTGCTGAGGTTCAGTGCTGCAATTCATGATGAACAGGAAGAAAGGAGACAAGGGGTTTGAGAGCCCAAGACCATATAAATTATAAGTATCTGTTACTGTTTCTTATGACCATGGTTTGATGATTTTAAAACAGTGATGCAGTAGGTCTTTGGTGTAAAAAATGTGCCCATGTACTCAAATTTATGTCTGATGAAGTGGATTTGTCCACGAAAGCTCACATTAAAAATATAAAAGTTAGTCTTGAATGTGCCATCATGTTTTTCTCTTTTTTAACTTTTGATTTCTGTTTTGCTTCTACTTATAATGCTTGCACAGACTAACATGGCTACCCCTTCTACAACATTTGCTCAAAGTTACTGTAGAAAAATGATGAGATAAAGCTCTCATTGAGTTGTTTTTGACAAGCAGTTATTTTATCAGTCAGCTGGCTGGAATTAAGTATTATCTGGTTCTGGAGCCAGCAGTTGGGAGTTCAGTTCCCCACTATGCATCCTTGAAGAGCCAGCTTGTGTAGGCTTGGGCAAGCTGCACAGTCTCAGGGCGCCCTCAGAAGAAGGTAATGGTAAACAACTTCTGACTACCCTCTACTTACAAAACCCTGGAAAGGGTTGCGTTATGTGGAATTGACTTGGGTGCATACAGTCATCAGTTACATCAAAATGTGGGAGGCTGCATTATTTTTTGTACATGTAAATGTAATGAATTTTAAATTCTGTATCCACCCAAATCAGTTTTTTGTGCGAAAGTGGCATACAACATAGTCTAGAAACAAATTGGACTGGAATTTTTTTTAAAGGGACTTGATTTTATTATATTTTTTTAATGTGAGCTGTACTACTTTTTTCAGGATGAAATGCCATGACCTCAGTTTAGCTAATTTGTCAGATTATGTTGCTCATCACATGTATTGTTGGCTTCCAAGTAGTTTCCGTAAGGAATGGTGGAAATCTGTTCTGGGCCCCCTCTCCATCTAATTGTACTGTGCAGATGCAAAAGAGAGAACAGATGTGGAGCTGGAACCAAAGTACAGGATACATGAAATGTGCTGTTGTAGTTGATTGGATTGGAACAGCAGGGAAGGCTACTGCTGCAGTGATCTTTCTTGATCTCTTGCATCCCAAAGTTGGGGAAGAAGGCACTATTGGCATCAGTTGTACATTTTAGGAGCCTAATGTAGAATAATGTACTGGGCAACCTATAGACATTTCTGTGCCCATATAAACACCTCTATGTCATGAACTACTTAATCCTTGATAGCATCATTGCATGTCAGTACAATCAATGAATCATTTAAACATTTATCAAAAATTGTATATACTGTATACTCATGATATAACTGTTACCAACTTAATGTTACTTGAGAATCTGTGATGAAGCTGCTAGAAATTCTGTCTTAATTAGCCACTTGTGAAAAGAAAATTATTATTTCCAGGAAAACATCTTGCAAGATCAACATCTTAAAAGTTGTTATGTGGCACATGAATGCATGGAGGGAAGTGGGCCAACAGCTTGTTTCACATCTTTCCACTTATGCATGTTTATATGTGTCATGATCCTTATCTTGTATTCTTTTTCCTTCCTGCTTTTCCTAGCACAACCCACCAGGTGGTCTGTATCAACAACATAAATTTTCAGAGAAAATCTGTTGTTGTAAGTATACTGGGAGTAGCGGGGGTGGGGGGAGAGCTAGTGATCATAAGTAGAATGTTTGCTTTGCATGCAGAAAGTTTCATGCTCAGTTCCTAGTTGAAAGGCTCAGGTAGTAGGCTGGAGTTCTTCTAGAGACCTGGGAGACTCACTGCTGGTTGGATAAGACAACAGAATGAATTTTAACAGGGATCAGTGCTACACCTGGGGGAAAAAACTCTAATGCACAGCTACAAGATGGGGGACACTTGGCTCAGCAATACTATGAGCAAGAAGGATCTTGGAATTGTTGTAGATCACAACCTGAATATGAGCCAAAAGTGTGATGTGTCTGCAAAAAATGGCCAATGCTGTTTTAGGCTGCATTAACAGAAGTATGATTCTCCAAATCCTGTGAGGTTCCTCCCCCCCCCTTCCATTCAGCACTGATTAGGCCTCATCTAGAGCAGAGGTTGTCAACCTTTTTCTTACCGCCGACCGGCTGAGCCTCTGAGGCAGGTGTGGCACCCCCTCGCGCTCGTGCTCTCGGACGCATGCGCGAAGCAGTGGGGGAACGCGTGCGCCCTCCCCCACCGCTTCGCGCATGCGCAGGAGCGCATGCCCACCCGCGCACCCACCCCGCCCCTGTGCGCGGGCGCATGCTTGAAGGGGTGAGGGAGCGCGTGCCGCCGCCGCCGGAAGCCTGGGAGTCTGAGCATGGCCGGGGTGCTCTCTCCGGCCGCTCGCCTCCTGACAGGCTCCAACGAGGCCGGGGTCGGGGCTCCTCGCCACCCTCCACGGCGGGAAATTCAAATGGTGGAGGGCGGTGAGGAGCGCCGAGGACCGACGCGGCCGCCCTGGCGAGCAGCCGCTGGTGCCGGTTCCGGAGCTGGAGGCACCAGCGGCGGCTGAGGGCGGCGAGGAGCGCCAACCCCGGCCTCGTTGGAGCCCGCCGGGAGGTGAGCAGCCGGAGCACCTGGCCATGCTCAGCCTCCCAGCTCTGAGCCACCTCCGCCGGGCCGCGAAGACAGACCTCCTGCCCCCTCCCCCCGCACGCACTCCCTCCCCACAGCTGTTTGCGTGCACGGGCGCATGCGTGAAGGGGTGAGGGAACTCTCACGCCGGCGCTGGCACGTGCGTGCATGCACAAAGCAGCTGTGGGGAGGGGAGTGCGTGCGGGGGGGGGGGAGGTCTGTCTTCATGGACCGGGGGTTGACGACCTCTGATCTAGAGTACTGTACCCAGTTCTGGAGACTGCAGTTTAAGATCAATGCTGAAAAACTGGAGCAAGTGTTGAGGAGGGCAATGAGGATGATCAGGGGACTGGAAACCAAGCCCTGTGAGAAAAGATGACTAAGGGGACAAATGATAGCACTCTTCAAGTATTTGAAAGGTAGTCAGACAGAGGAGGGGCAGGATCTGTTCTCAATTATCCCAGAGTGCAGGACACATAACAATGGGCTCAAGTTACAGGAAGCCAGATTTTGGCTGGAAAAACTTCCTAACTGTATGAGAGCAGTATGGCAGTGGAACCAGTTACCTCTGGACGTAGTGAATGCTCCCAGTGCAGGAGGCATTCAAGAGAAAATTGGACAACCATCTGTTGTATCTGGATTCTTGCAGTGAGCAGAGGGTTCGACCTGATAGCCATATAGACCTTTCCCAGCTCAAATATTCTACGATTCCAAGAGTCTAGTTTAAGTGCATAGGTCATCTAGTCCCTCTTGTGTAACCAATGGATAGTAAAAGGCATAGTAGTCATATGGATTCTGTGGTTTAATTTATTGTTACTTTAAAGAGTGCTAGCACTCAAACATTTTGTTCCAAAGTCGTCTTTTTTGGGGGTGCCTCAGTGGATTTTTAAATATTTTTTTCCATTTATTCTGTAAGTGAAAGCATAAAAATCCATTTGAATATAAAACTTTTGAATTAAATATGTGTTGATTATATATTGCATGTATCTTCCTGATGTTGTTCTTTTGAATCTGTACAGGGTTATGTGGAGCTGACAATATTTCCCACAGTTGCAAACCTGAATAGAATCAAGCTGAACAGTAAACAATGTAGGATATATAGAGTGAGAGTGAATGACCTGGAAGCAGCTTTTATTTATAATGACCCCACACTGGAAGTTTGCCACCACGAATCAAAACAGTAAGTAAAGTGGCTACACTGGCCACTGATGTGTCTAGAATTGTTATCAGTGGCTGAAATCCAGTAGTAATTTGCAACTAGAGTTACATCAAATCAGTAGTGATTTGGTGAGTCAGCCCCTCCATAATTTCCATTGATTTAGTCAACCCACTCTAGTTGTGATTACTAGATTTTAGCCAATCTTTCATGTCAATTGAAATTGTAGTTTGAATCATGGTATATATTTTTTAAATACAAGATTGTTTCATGCTGAAAGCAGAACAATGATGGGAAGGTGTTGGAATTTCATGAACCTGCTCCTTTCAAGGTTTTGTGGCAGAAACTGAAATCTGATCTTCACTAAAAGGGACTCCTCAAAAAAGAAAAAAAAGGGGGGGCTCACAATAACCAGGACTTTAAGCTTTAGTCGGTTTAATTGGGAGATGTACCAGTTCAAGATGTAATTTATTAATCTTTGGGCCTGTTTTTAATGAGATGGTTTGTGTTGTATGTTACTGTAACAAGCTTTTCATTTGAATTATGTATGATAGTGCTTATTTATTAAACAGCAAGGTATGTTACACATCGAGTAATATCTTAAAAATACAGTCGACAGAGGTTTTGATAATGTGTAAGATTTTATTTATATTCAATTAAATCAATAGAAAAATAGTTTAGCTCTCTGACAGCCTGTGGCTGGTACAGTAGAGCTTTGAACAGCATAGATTTTCCAGTTTATGTGTGTTTGTAAACACCCTGCTGATTCCAAAGAATAAAAATATGCACAACATATAGATTTTAGTGCACTACATTTTACAGATGAAAATTTGCAAGCTTTTAAACATTCCATTGCTGTACTTCAGCTACTAAGACCTGTGTTCTGGTTATGCCTGTGACAATAATGCAGATCACTGCAGATTTCAACACAGGTAACATATATCTTTGTACAGAAAAGTGTTCCACACTCCTGTTGAGAGAAAAGTCACTCTCTGGTTTCCCTTGTTTCTGTCAGTCATCCCAAGTTGGTTCAATATATGAAATGGATTGCAGAATTTCATTGGCTTGGGCCACATGTTCATGAGAACCACTTGGACCCTGTGTGCAGTTCTGGGTACCATGGTTTACAAAGGGCACCAGAAAGCTGGAATATGGAGGGAGACCAAGTCTTATCGAAGTCTCATCTAAGAGAGACATGGCTGGTGAAACCCATCTTGCCATGAACTTTTAGTTCTTCACACTGGTACATTCCTGACAAAGTGGATGGTCCTGATCCATGAAAGCACGCATACGTATGGCATGATTTTTTTAAGCAATCTGTAAAGATATTGCCTACTCTTCCACAAGTCTTACAAGGAGCAGTTGAGGGAGTTGTCTTTGTTCAGCTTTGCAAAGGTTGAGAGGTGATCAGCTAGCCACCTTTGAATCTTTGTAGGGCAGTTTTGTGGAAGATGGACCAAACTTGTTATCTGTGGTTTAGAAAATAGGAGTCAAAGTAACGAAGAACACAATGGATGTGGCATTACCCCCATCTTGTGCAACTTTATTATCCTGAAGACAGTGTATTATGCCATAGATGGTTAATAAGGATGTGTCCAGTAATACCTGAACTCCACAATTCCAAAAGTAATTACTTAGTTGGGGCTGGCTTTTGATTTGTTTAGATCCACTCACATGTAGCATTTCCGACTTGGCATACTGAGTGGGTATTTTCTTGGGTGTGTTGTTTTGCATACTTGATTGTGAATGCCAGTGGATTGAAACTGATTTGGTTAAGGTTTGGAAGTAAATTAGACAACTAAAAAAAATACAAAATTAGTCAACTAGAACTAATTGCTACACTGTCTTGCTGCATCGTTTATGGCCAACATTTGATCCTCTCATTGCTGATTAAATGCATTTGCTCTGCTGAAATGTCCTGTGTTTGTGGAGCTGTGTGGTAATCATGAAAATTCTTTATGAGGTGTTTGATCTGGCATGGTTCATTTACATAGGTAAATTATCACTTCTGCCTTAGAGGATAAAAACTAAGCTGAGTAAATACCCTGCAGTTTTGTCATCAAGAAACGGGAGACTTGAGATCTGTATTTCAGATGTTCAGTTTTGCAACTGGTAAACTATCTTCTAATAGAAGCTTCTTTTGCATTTTTAGGATAGGTTTTTTAAAATGCGGTTTATTCAGTATGTGGTACAGAAGTGTAGGAGGTAGAAGGAAAGCTTTAAAATGAAGCTGCATCTGATTTTTGTAAGGTTTGATGTTTGGCACAATCCCTTTTATTGTTAAAAAAAAAAAGCAAAGCATGCTGCTTATATACAGCCCCATAGCACTTAAAGCACTCTCTGGGCGGTTTAATTATGCATGCTACATACTTCACCCCCGGCAAGCTGAGCAATCAATTTACTGACTTTGGAAGGTTGAGTCAACCTTGAGCCAACTACTTGGAATTGAACGCAGGTGATGAGCAGAGTTTTGGCTGCACTGCTGCATTTTAACCACTATGCCACAAAGCAGTTTTACCCTCCTAGTACCTGGATTGTATAGTCCTTTAGCATCTGATTTTTGATGTAAGTGGGTTAACATGAAAAGGAACATACTATTCGATTTCTTATTTTCAGTGCATTTCAACCTTGTGCTTAGTACTTGGGTATATGGTAAAAAAAACTATGATAGGAAATATAATATTCTTGAAGTCAAAAGGAAAAATGCCATCTTCCTCCTTTTACTATTTGGATTTATTTGATTTATTCCAAACATGAGATAATAATTCAGTTGTTAAGAAGGAAATAGTGAATAAGTATAAAGTATCTTACTGGAGAGAAATAAAGCTCACCAAGAAAAGGAAGGAAAAAACTGGTTCTGTTAAAAAAAAAAGTTGCAAGACCCAGATGAAGAACAGTATCCTCCGTCCTCCATTATATTGCACTTCGAAAGAATGTCAGAGGTGTGGTGTGAAGCTACATAGCCAAGGGATTCAATTGACTGTGAAATGACCCCCCCCCCCCTTAGAGTGCAACAGGATGTAGAGGAGTTAACAGTAATGACTAGGATACATTGAGGCTAGACTGATTGTTAACTCTGAATTCACTTGCACTTGTGGTTTGAAATCTGAGATATAAAAAAAATTCAAACTGCATGTACCCACACAATATACGGGTATTATAATTCAAATGGAAAAGATTATTGCCACAGTAGAAATGCTTCCAATCATCTAGGCAAACTGTCAGCCCTAAGGAAGTCAGTGTTTTGTCAGATGTGGGGAGCCAGAAACATATTCAGCCTATTTCTGTGGCAGGTGTACTGGCTGCTAATGAGACCATCAGTTCCTGATCTAATTGATGGTGGCAGTTCCGGCCTTTTTTAATACCCCTTTACGGCGTGCAATCAGTATGCCTCAGAGATAGCTTGTTTCTATATGTGCCCAGCTTCTGTTTAATTGTGCAATGCAGGCAGGCCCTGTTCCATGTACACAAGCCGTATAGAATAAGGATATGTAGGGCAGAAAAGGGATCTTTCCCCCAAGATTATAGAATAACCTCTACTGTGAAGTTTTTGCAGCTTTTCAAAGATGACATTAAAATCTAACTCCTTTGAATTTCATATGGCTGTTCAGTGGCATTTCTAGTTCAGAAGTACTGCTGCTAAAGAATCTACTGTGAATCTATTGTTGTTTAAGACTTTCGACTGTGTTTTGTTGCTATTGGTATTTGTATCGGTGTGTCTTGATTTTTTTAATTGATTTTCTTAAGTTGCCACCAATGTATAAAGTACTTTTCCCCAACCAGCTTAAATTTGAATCTGAAGAGACAATTTTGTCTTTTTCTGTTGCAGGAGAAATCTCAACTACTTCTCCAATGCTTATGCTGCTGCAGTCAGTGCTGTGGATTCAGATGCTGGAAATGGAGAGTTGTGTATTAAGGTGCCATCAGAACTTTGGAAACATGTTGATGGTAAAGAATAGAAACCCTTTTTGATTCTTGAAATAAGCTTGCTAGTAGATTATGATAGATGCACCTGTCTTGTACTATGTGATTGTAGCAGCCCCATGATTGTGAAGTTGGTGTAGTACTTCTGATGGTGAAGAATATAGATCAGGCAAACCATTTTATGATAAATATTATGACAAGGTCTTGGAGTTGCTTCACCACTCTTAGGTTGTTTTCTTTACGTAGGGAAACTTACTGGATAAATAATCATATTTCAGTGCTCGTAGTAAACATGTTTTAAACTGTGAGATCCTGTTTCACTGAGAATTCCTAGACTGTACTCAATTTCACACAGTTATATTTTCCCCTCTCTTTCTTGATATGGTGAAGATAAAATGAAGAAATCTTTTTGCAAGGCAGAATATTAAGGGTGAATTTGCGGTGTTTTGCCGGATGATGTATCAAAGTATATCTAAAATTGTGTTTGCCGTTTTATTGTACAGAATTAAAAGTCTTAAAGGTACATATCAACTTTTCTCTGGACCAGCCAAAGGGAGGCCTTCATTTTGTGGTACCTAACGTGGAAGGCAGTTTGGCAGAGAGAGGAGCCCATGTCTTCTCTTGTGGATATCAAAATTCTACAAGGTGAGAACCATACAATTTTATCTTCATAGTACCCTGGATAGTGCTGGCCTCATATACCATATTTTTTCCGTGTATAAGACGATACTTTTATCTAAAATCTTTAGACTAAAAATTGAGGGTCGTCTTATACACTGAATTAAGGGGGGAAGGGATCAAAGCGCTGCAGGATCGCAGCCCTTTGATCACTGCTTTCCCCGCCACTTCCTAAGCCCCACAGGGCTTAGGAAGTGGAGGGGGAAAGCAGCCATGAAAGGGTTGCAGGATGAAAGGGCTGTGATCCTGCAGCCCTTTCATCGCTGCTTTCCCCCTCCACTTCCTAAGATCGCTGCTTTCCCCCTCCACTTCCGCTGCCCTTTGATCCGGCTTTCGCGGGGCTTAGGAAGTGGAGGGGGAAAGCAGCAATCACATTTTCTAATTTGGGGTTAGAAAAGTGGGGGTCATCTTATACATCGGGTCGTCTTATACACGGAAAAATATGGTATGTAGCCTTAGCTCTGTAGTCACAAAGTATTGTGAGAAGTGAGAAAATGTGAAAAAAAATCTGTTACCATCTGAAAAGGAAATATGTAACTTTACCTTGGTGGCAGGCAAGCCGTGGGCTTAGGGCAAGGATGAGCAAATTGTGGCCTCAGGAATACATGTTGCTCTCTCAGGCTTTTTTCCCCAGTCCCAATCTCACCCCCTGCAAAAAAAAACCTTCTGAAAAGAATGGCATTTTCCACTATTGGAAGCCTCCCAGAATGATGGTTTTGTAATAAAATAAATTGCAACACTTCCCCTAGACCCTTAAATATGAAACTGGAAATGGACCTTCAGCAAAATTCAGGTTTGATTTTCAATAATGTTTGTTTATTTGGAGGATGGGTGCAGCCCCTGAGGTGGCCAAGGAACAGAAAATTGGTGCCTCAGTCTCCAGAACTGCCCTGCTTTGGCCTAGGTATATAACTAGGGTGCTTGTCCCTGTCTTAAGTGATGACTTACCTTGGTCTATTGAAATTCACTCACTGACAATTAATTCCCTGTGCTTTTGGCTAGGCCGTTTTGACTTCAGTTGCCATGTATTTCAGGTGCACTTTGCAATGCACACTTGTGAAGCTTTACTGTGAAGAGGAACTTTAACTGACAACCTAAACTAATCAGATTTTACATACTGTAGAGCTGCATCTTACTTAGCATGCTTGAAGGTTTTGATGTAGAGTGGCAACTTTGTGGTGTCAGAGAACATCTTTATGGATGCCATTAGACTTTCAGAATAAGTGGCCGGTAGATAAAATGAAGCCTAAACTCCCAGCAGAAGCTAAAATGACTAAATTGAGCCTATATTAGATGAGTCACTTTCAAAAGCATTAACGCTGGGAAAATACAGAAGGCAGCAGAAAAAGAGGAAAAATCTAATATGTGATGGATTGACTCACTAAATAAAAGAAGCCACAGCCTTCAGTTTCCCAGAGCTGTTAACTTTGGAAGTAATTACTTTACAGAGTTGCCATCCATTGGCACAAAACAGAAACAACAGGTTTTTATAGCTCTTTGCATTTAGACCTTAATAAAATGTAGTTTTGGCATTGAGAAAAGTTCAGAAGGAGGTTGAATTTCCAATCTGCCCTTTTTCCTGTTGGATTTATATGATTTTAGTAAAAAATGTTGACAGCAATATGCATATGTAAATGTAACATATCACAATAGCTTAGGGGGTCTAATCCCAAATTGAGACAAATACTTTGCTTTTAATGCCTTAATTTTCTTTCCAGATTTTGGTTTCCTTGTGTGGACTCCTTTTCAGAACTATGCACATGGAAACTGGAGTACACAGTTGATGCTACAATGGTGGCGGTCTCGAATGGAGACTTAGTAGAAACAGTGTACACTCATGATATGCGAAAAAAGACCTTCCATTATATGTTGGCCATTCCAACTGCAGCATCTAACATATCTTTGGCTATTGGACCATTTGAAATTCTTGTTGATCCATACATGCATGAGGTAACATTCTTCATGTAGTTTGTGTGATGCTTTTCATATTGAACTGGAATTGGGCTGTGTAAATGCAAATGGGGTGATATCTTGTTAATTTGGTCATGCATGGACTTATTTGTGTTTATTTGCTTTGTTCTTAAATGTACTGTCAGCTGCCGTGTGTCTTCGAGGCAATGACTGAAGAAAGAACTAGAATCAAGTACTCATGTCCAGAATTATAATGTAAAAAAGACCAGCAACGTTACAGCTTTAATGCTTGTTCTGTTTCTTTGCTTTGTAAATGTTTTCTCTTTCTCCTGTGTCTGCACTCCTATCGTTGGAATTAGCAGTTTTAGTTAACTTGGATTCTAATAATTAAGAGTAATGGGATACTCGGAAGTCGTGCTCTGCTGCTTCAAAAGTCGTGTTCTGCTGCTTCTTTAGGTTGTGGTTTGATTCTTGAGACTTTGCAATTAAATATAGTATTAATTCTCTTGGTGGATTTCTAAAATGTTGTGAGGATTGGTAATATTGTATGAAGTTGCATGGAAGTCTGAGGTAGATGCCTTGCTGCTCAGCAGCTCCTGGATGACCAACAAACCTTGGATTATTGTGAGTTCATGATCAGTGCAACTTTTGAAGCATTCTCTTTTTAAAATAGTCTCCTTAAGCATAAGATAAGGTTCCACATTTTTATATTTACCTGTTTGTCAGCTTACATTTTCTTCTTCTTTTCTATAGGTGACTCATTTCTGTTTACCCCAGCTTCTCCCACTGCTCAAACATACAACATCGTATCTCCATGAGGTATTTGAGTTCTATGAGGAGATACTTACCTGTCGCTACCCATACTCCTGTTTCAAGACTGTATTTGTAGACGAGGCTTATGTCGAAGTAGCTGCATATGCTTCTATGAGCATTTTTAGGTTAGTATGTACAGCAGTTCTATCAAATGTATCATGGTATAAAGAATGTCCAGATTCTCACTAGACCTCATTGTATCTTACCTTATTCAAGAGATTTCCTCTGAAATCACTTAAGGTTTTTGTGCCAGGAAAAAGGCAAAGATAGCTTCCCAATTTTTCTTTACAGGATGCTCAGAACTATTGTTGAAATCTATGGAACTAATGATAATGCTAGATTTTTTCTTGTGCTTTGGCTGAAGCTCAGTTGTTGACTTGCCAGTCAGCATTGACAAATACTGAATCAGATGATCCAGAGGTATATGTCATATAAAGCATCTTTCTGTGTTCCTCTGTCTCAGTATAGGACTTGGATCTTGATTTAGTTCCAGATTTCATTTCAATTTATAAAATAACACCAAAAACAATTGATCCAAGAGAGTCTAATAATGTAAATGCCACATTGCAACACTAAAATAGTCATAGAATCATAGAATATTTCAGTTGGAAGGGGCATATAAGGCCACTGAGTTCAACCCCCTGTTCAATGCAGGAATCCAAGTCAAAGCAAATTTGACAGATGGTTGTCCAATTTTCTCTTGAACATCTTCAGCGCTGGAGCACTTGCTACCTCCCGAGGTAATTGGTTCTATTGTGGTCTTGCTCTAACAGTTAAGATATTTTTCCTGATATTCAGCCTAAATCTGGGTTCCTGTAGCTTGAGCCCATTGTTATGTGTCCTGCACTCTGGGATGATTGAAAACAGATCCTGCCCCTCCTCTGTATGACAGCCTTTCTAGTATTTGAAAAGCACTGTCCTATCTCCCCTTAATCTTCTTTTCTCAAGGCTAAACATGCCCAGTTCTTTCAGTCTTTCCTCACAGAGCTTGGTTTCCAGTCCCCTGATCATCCTTGTTGCCCTCCTTTGGACTTGCTCCAGTTTGTTGACATCCTTCTTAAATGGCAGTATTTATTATTTTCAGATTGGCTTCAGCTTCATGTAGTCAGGCTTAGGAATGCAGGAGGTTATCCCATGTTTCTGATTTTAATTCTCTGGCAATAAACTGCAGTGCATGTGGCAAACGAACCGTGTGTGCTCTTAGAGAGGTTCTTGGCCCGTTTCCTGAAGTGGTGTTGAGAGAAGTAGCAGGAGCTTTAAAAATTGCCTCTGATGTGGTGGCATAAGGTGTTACCACTGAAAGTGATGAAGTAGTGAGGGGAAGGCTTCTGTTGGTGACTTGCAATTGTGTAAGGGAAGTCACATAAATTGCAAAGGCAGATTGCAATTTATTATGTTCCTGAGTGTATGCCTGGGGGCTACACTCTTGGGAGGCAGGGTCAAAGGAAAGATTTGGCCAGTGGGACTGACTTAATATTTTTAAAGTTCTGGACCGATTTAGTTGAAATGGAATGAGAGCATGGTGTCAACTACTAGCAGAGCCTGTTGTCTTGCTTTTAGGAAAATGTGACACAGTAACGTCAAGCCACAACACAATCCTATG
The DNA here is from genome assembly GCA_037013535.1 of Intellagama lesueurii. Lineage (NCBI taxonomy): Eukaryota > Metazoa > Chordata > Lepidosauria > Squamata > Agamidae > Intellagama > Intellagama lesueurii. Next base: position 16,483,462 of record JBAJHW010000004.1, read on the forward strand.
GATGCCTCTTTATAAATGGATTCCACTATATTCAGTGGAGTTTGCTCTTTGTTGAATGCTGATAGAACTGCAGATAAAGTACTGGAAGAAACAGCAACAGTGACAGAATGGAAAAAAAAAATCTGGCATAGAATTTTAATATACAAATGAACTTACTGCAGGAGATTGCCAGCTGAGATGTAAAACAAAATTTTTGAAATGTTGGTATAGCTTTATATATTAAAATATTAAAATAGGAAAACTGATTTTTAAATATTAAGAGAGGTGTTCAATATGATTTCAGTACTATGTAAAGCGTAAATCCAGCGTCACTCTGGTTGTGAAGCAGCCATACAACTGGACCTCCTCCTCTTCTCCCCTGTGCTACAGTCCTTGGAGATGCACCAAAAATGACTCCACAGGATCTTCCAGGTCTCTAGAGCACATTTTGGTTTGCATTGGAGGGCATTGCTGTGGGAGAGGAAAACATACCTCTTTCTGATCTATGTTCTGCCCCAGAAGCCAGCATTACGTACTAAGGATTGTTCTGGCAGTTTTTAACTGTTCATTTTAGGCTTCAGGGTTTTATTATATCGAGGCCAGCACTTGCAAAGTGTGGTCCCCTGGATGTTGTCAAACTGCAGTTCCTAGGATTAAGGACTGTTGTCTGTAATGCTGATGGCAGCTGCCGTCCTGGAGGGCTACATTTCATGGACACTGAGGATGCAGTAATGAATATTTAAGATTATCAATATTTGGTGGGGGGGTTTGGGGGGGTGTTGTTTGGTATTCGTTTTGCCTTTCCAAAATCATAGTAATACAAATATTTTTTCTTCTTTTTAAAAAAGATTAGGGAGAATCTCTTGTTATCTTGAAGATTTTGTCTTTCACCATAGTCTGTTTGCTTGTTTGTGTTTTCATTTCAGCACAAACCTTTTGCACAGTTTGATGATAATAGACGAGACCCCATTGACTAGGAGGTGCTTGGCACAAGCTCTAGCTCAGCAGTTCTTTGGCTGTTTTATATCTAGAATGTCTTGGTAAGTTTCTTTTAAAATATATAGAGTGTTGATGCAATGTTGCCTGTGAAATTACTCGATTTAATGCAGATCAATATTGTGGCCTTTAAAGCACTCATAAAACATTTGACAGTTCTTAGCTTTAGATACATCATTCAAGTACCTAAAATCATGGCAAGGACTCTGTAGTGTATTTCTTTAGCCTGTGGTGGACTTTGGTACTTCATGCCATTTGTGTGCTAGTATTTTGTAACAAAAACTGATGTGACACTTGGACGTCTAAATTCAGGATTCAAGAGGCTCAGGTACCAAGAAGAAATAAGGTGGCTAGGTTTCCTGTCCTTTTGAAGCAGCGTCTTACTCTATGGGGTGCTGCTTTCGTGGGCTAAAGGTGAAGTGGGGAAGAAGCAGGGAACTTAAAAGCCCATCAGGAACTTTACAAAATGCTTTGAACCCTGGCTGAACAATTTTATGTGCTTGTATAGGCGTGACCTGGTACTTATCAGATGCACCTTAAAATTAGTCTGTCTTTAAAAGAACCACAGCAAGTGGTTTTCCAGGTTTTCAGTAGCTTTGTGATTTTTATGAGTCTCATATGTTGCCAGGACACACACATTAGTTCACAGCTCATCATCTTTTATAGGGAAGCATACAAGGCTGTGTCAGCTGTGAAAATATTTGCAATGGGGAAGCATTAAGTGCAAGTATTTTTTTTTCCTTTCTGAGTCCAGACTACTCACTCAAGAGATGGTGTTCCTGTATATTTTTTTCCCCCTTATAGGTCAGATGAGTGGGTGTTGAAAGGAATCTCTGGTTATATTTACGGCCTTTGGATGAAAAAAACCTTTGGTGTAAATGAATATCGCCACTGGATCAAAGAGGTAAGGCTCTGAGATTGACAGCTGTTTTGAAAACATCAGTGTACATTAAGTCACAAGAGGATCAAATGGTTCCTGGTTCACCTGACTCATTCAAAAGAGAGCAATCATAGTTAAGAGGGAAATCACCCAAGGCCCAGATATATCATTGTGCCGTTTTTAGAGCTTTCTTGTAAGCCAGTGGTGGACAGTAGGGCAATTTTTGTAGCTTACCCATAACCCTGAAGCCTCTGAGCACACACACACACACAGCACACACAAACACAATGAAAAATGTTTGAATTAGCTTTGCTCACAAAGTCTTTGCATCTGGGGGCAATTTACTATGTTTTGGGAGGCCCCCATCACTCCTGCCCCAATCCTGATTTTTAAATTGTTTTTGAAAAAAAAATATTTTTCGCCACTAGAGGACACAGTGGGGCTTTTTGAAATGGGGAAAAAAAGCATTTTCAAATTAACCAAAACCCATTTTAGCAATCCTTTACTACTACTACTACTACAGTGAAATTAGTGAAATTAGTTTTATTGTGCTTCTGGCAAATCTGAAAAATTCTGAGATCTCCCACACTGTCACAAGATATAGCAGAAGAAAGGGTTCGGTACCTTTTGATGATACCCTTATAACCTAGTTAGTTGTACCTTCAAAGCAAAACTTTATGTTACAGTGGTAGCTATTTAAAACCTACTTAAAGCATAAACCTGGTTGTTTTTTCTGAGATATGAATTGATGATCTACAACAAAGAGAAATTCATAAGTATGATTTTGCTTGCGGCAAGATAAGTATACTTATTAATAGTTTGGGAGGAGGGGATTCTAGCTTCGCTTTCCCCCTTGCTAGTTTTTGATGAGGAGTCGATTTTTATTCTTGCAGGAGCCTTTACTCATTTAAACTTCCACCTGCAGTCTACAGTAGCACACCCCATTGATTTATTGTCTCAACAAGGGTTAGGCCCATGTACACTTCCTTCTATGAAGCGCATGATTTTTTATTGTTGTTGTTTAGTCGTTAAGTCATGTCCGACTCTTCATGACCCCATGGACCAGAGCACGCCAGGCCCTCCTGTCTTCCACTGCCTCCCGGAGTTGGGTCAAATTCATGTTGGTAGCTTCGATGACACTGTCCAACCCTCTCGTCCTCTGTCGTCCCCTTCTCCTCTTGCCTTCACACTTTCCCAACATCAGGGTCTTTTCCAGGGAGTCTTCTCTTCTCATGAGATGGCCAAAGTATTGGAGCCTCAGCTTCAGGATCTGTCCTTCCAGTGAGCACTCAGGGTTGATTTCCTTCAGAATGGATAGGTTTGTTCTCCTTGCAGTCCAGGGGACTCTCAAGAGTCTCCTCCAGCACCACAATTCAAAAGCATCAATTCTTCGGCGGTCAGCCTTCTTTATGGTCCAGCTCTCACTTCCATACATCGCTACTGGAAAAACCATAGCTTTGACTATGCGGACCTTTGTCGGCAAGGTGATGTCTCTGCTTTTTAAGATGCTGTCTAGGTTTGTCATCGCTTTCCTCCCAAGAAGCAGGCGTCTTTTAATTTCGTGGCTGCTGTCACCATCTGCAGTGATCATGGAGCCCAAGAAAGTCAAATCTGTCACTGCCTCCATATCTTCCCCTTCTATTTGCCAGAAGGTGATGGGACCAGTGGCCATGATCTTCGTTTTTTTGATGTTGAGCTTCAGACCATTTTTGGCGCTCTCTTTCATCCTCATTACGAGGTTCTTTAATTCCTCCTCACTTTCTGCCATCAGAGTGGTATCATCTGCATATCTGAGGTTGTTGAGATTTCTGCCGGCAATCTTAATTCCGGTTTGGGATTCATCCAGTCCAGCCTTTCGCATGATGTATTCTGCATATAAGTTAAATAAGCAGGGAGACAATATACAGCCTTGTCATACTCTTTTCCCAGTTTTGAACCAATCAGTTGTTCCATATCCAGTTCTAACTGTTGCTTCCTGTCCCACATATAGATTTCTCAGGAGATAGATAAGGTGGTCAGACACTCCCATTTCTTTAAGGACTTGCCATAGTTTGCTGTGGTCCACACAGTCAAAGGCTTTTGCCTAGTCAATGAAGCAGAAGGAGATGCTTTTCTGGAACTCTCTGGCTTTCTCCATAATCCAGCGCATGTTAGCAATTTGGTCTCTAGTTCCTCTGCCCCTTCGAAATCCAGCTTGTACTTCTGGGGGTTCTCAGTCCACATACTGCTGAAGCCTGCCTTGGAGCATTTTGAGCATAACCTTGCTAGCGTGTGAAATGAGTGCAATTGTATGGTAGTTGGAGCATTCTTTGGCACTGCCCTTCTTTGGTGTTGGGATGTAGACTGATCTTTTCCAATCCTCTGGCCACTGCTGAGTTTTCCAAACTTGCTGGCATATTGAATGTAGCACCTTAACAGCGTAATCTTTTAAGATTTTAAATAGTTCAACTGGAATGCCATCACCTCCACTGGCCTTGTTCTTAGCCATGCTTTCTAAGGCCCACTTGACTTCACTCTCCAGGATGTCTGGCTCAAGGTCAGCAACCACACTGTCTGGTTTGTCTGGGACATCCAGATCTTTCTGGTATAATTCCTCTGTGTATTCTTGCCACCTCTTGATGTCTTCTGCTTCTGTGAGGTCCCTACCATTTTTGTCCTTTATCATGTCCATCTTTGCACAAAATGTTCCTTTAATATCTCCAATTTTCTTGATCAGATCTCTGGTTTTTCCCTTTCTATTATTTTCCTCTATATCTTTGCACTGTTCATTTAAGAAGGCCCTCTTGTCTCTCCTTGCTATTCTTTGGAAGTCAGCATTCAATTTTCTGTAACTTTCCCTATCTCCCTTGCATTTTGTTTCCCTTCTCTTTGCTATTTGTAAGGCCTCGTTGGACAGCCACTTTGCTTTCTTTCATTTCCTTTTCTTTGGGATGGTTTTTGTTGCTGTCTCCTGTACAATGTTACGAGCCTCCATCCACAGTTCTGCAGGCACTCTGTCCACCAAATCTAGTTCCTTAAATCTCTTCTTCACTTCCACTGTGTATTCATAAGGGATTTGGTTTAGATTATAGCTGACTAGCCCAGTGGTTTTTCCTACTTTCTTCAGTTTAAGCTTGAGTTTTGCTATAAGAAGCTGATGATCAGAGCCACAATCAGCTCCAGGTCTTGTTTTTGCTGACTATATAGAGCTTCTCCATCTTTGGCTGCAGAGAACATAATCACTCTGATTTCGGTATTGCCCATCTGGTGATGTCCATGTGTAGAGTCGCCTCTTGTGTTGTTGGAAAAGAGTGTTTGTGATGACCAGCTTGTTCTCTTGACAAAACTCTATTAGCCTTTGCCCTGCTTTGTTTTGAACTCCAAGGCCAAACTTACCTGTTGTTCCTTTTATCTCTTGACTCCCTACTTTAGCATTCCAATCCCCTATAATGAGAAGAACATCTTTCTTTGGTGTCAGTTCTAGAAGGTGTTGTAAGTCTTCATAGAATTGGTCAATTTCAGCCTCTTCAGCATTGGTGGTTGGTGCATAAACTTGGATGACTGTGATGTTGAAAGGTCTGCCTTGGATACGTATTGAAATCATTCTATCATTTTTGAGATTGTATCCCAGTACAGCTTTTCCCACTCTTTTGTTGACTATGAGGGCTACTCCATTTCTTCTACGGGATTCTTGCCCACAATAGTAGATATGATAATCGTCTGAATTGAATTCACCCATTTTAGTTCACTGACGCTCAGGATGTCAATGTTTATTCTAGCCATCTCCTGTTTGACCACATCCAACTTACCAAGGTTCATAGATCTTACATTCCAGGTTCCTGTGCAGTATTTTTCTTTGCAGCATCAGACTTTCCTTTCACTTCCAGGCGCGTCCACAGCTGAGCGTCCTTTCGTCTTTGGCCCAACCACTTCATTAGCCCTGGAGCTACTTGTACTTGTCCTCCGCTCTTCCTCAGTAGCATGTTGGACGCCTTCCGACCTGAGGGGCTCATCTTCCAGCATCATATCTTTTAGCCTTTTGTTTCTGTCCATGGAATTTTCTTGGCGAAGATACTGGAGTGGCATGCCAGTTCCTGCTCCAGGTGGATCGCGTTTAGTCAGAACTCTCCACTATGACCTGTTCGTCTTGGGTGTCCCTGCATGGCATAGCCCATAGCTTCTTTGAATTATTCAAGCTCCTTCGCCACGACAAGGCAGCAATTCGTGAAGGGGCCATATGACCAGAAGGCCAAGATTAGAAAAGTGTCTTTGTGTTGCTAAAGGCTGAATGTCTTATTTTTATCAAGGTCAGCTACCACACTATCTGGGTTGTCCGGGGACATCCAAATCTTTCTGATATAATTCCTCTGTGAGAAGGAACTGGCAAGCCACTCCAATATATTTGCCAAGAAAACTCCATGGACAGAAACAAAAGGCTAAAAGATTTTTTATTAGTGCAGACCATCTAAATGTGTTATAGATTCTATCAGTGTATAAATCTTAAACTATATTTGTTCACTTTTCTATCCCTACATCCCTTCTGTGGTCCGGTCTCCCCCTTTAAGTGGTTGCACATGGTGTGGGAACATTGTCCTTGGTTCTTTCAGCATTCAAAAAACTTTGTGATTCAGTTCCCTCATAAAAATACACACCTTGTCCTTTCTGAACAAAATACTAAGCAATAGATAGAAAGGAAGGCGAGGATTTTCTAAAATGCAGTTTGAAAGCCATTGCGGCCTGCAGTTGCTTTCTTCTATATCCCACTGGCAATATCTGCATAATTGTTATGTGAAATGGAGGGACCTGGGGGAAAAGGGGGAAATCATGTTATCATCCAAACCTTGAAATGAATATCTGGGTAAGAAAAACACCACTGAATCCAAAGGAGCATATTTTTTAATTCTTGTACCTCCTGGCATATGTAATTACAGTGTTGTCTACAGCTGGTGTTCTCTGTGTAGTTAAATACACATTTGCAATATTAACACATTTTGTGTGCATTTCAGGAGCTAGACAAAATAGTGGCATATGAATTGAAGACAGGTGGAGTCTTACTGCATCCAATCTTTGGTGGAGGAAAAGAAAAAGACAAGTATGTTTGGTTAGGCAATGAATAGATTAATAAGGCCATTGATGTATATATACTTTGAGTGTGAAGGAGACATTGTGTCAAAAGCTTAATTGCCACTGCTTCGTAATAAATTAAATCCTCGGTATGTTTTTGTTTGTTTAAATTACAAAATGGAAGTGCATTGTTTGAAGGAATATCTGCAATAGTTGCTTCTGTTAAGCAGCCCACAAACCTCTGCTATGAAAAGAACACAGTTTCACAGGAGAGGTGAAAATAACTTTTAAAATCTACATTCTGTAGATTTTCACAGCTATTAAAATTATTTCAATGGGTGGTGCATATCAGTTTTCATTAAACTATGCAACTTCCCTCAAGGAGGTAAGAGGGATGGCTTGTAGACAAAGGGCCTTTTCGGCAGCTGCCCCCAGACTATGGAATGCCCTCCCGACTGAGATTCATCTGGCGCTGACGCTGATGACATTTCGGCGCCAGGTCAAAACCTTCCTGTTCCAGAAGGCTTTTAATTGAAATAATATCAGCTGTGGGTCCTGATGGCAATTTTTAGAGTATATATTTTAATTGCATTTTAATTGTTTTGTCCTTTTATTGTATTTTAAATGTTGTAAGCCGCCCAGAGACCTTTGGGTAGTGTGGGCGGCATATAAGTTAAATAAATAAAAATAAATAAATAAATAAAACTTAAAATAAAGCATATGGCAGTGGAGCCTCGCTCTGCGTTGGCTCATGAAGGGAGGCACCTTTGTTGCTCGTCAGCTGGTTCTGACACAGTAAGTCATGTGTCAGGGTGCACAGCTTTGGGGTGTATTCCTGTTCGTGCCATGTTAGCTGGACTACTGGGCGTCATGTATCCAGCTGTGTGTGTAGAAGATTGCAGGTGTACCCATACATGTCTCAGTATTCAGGGATGGAGCGCTTTAAACCTCCCCTGCCTAGCTGCAGAAACGTAGTGGGTGGGTGTATGCTGGTAAAAGCCTCTTCTGTCCCCAAAGTCACTATTAGAGATGGGCACAAACCACCAGTTTGGCAGTTTGTGCCAGTTTGTTTAACGGCCGGACAGGTGTTTGGCACTTCAAAGCCCCACCTCCTCCAGCAGGTGTCCGCTTGGAGGCAGCAACCTGGCTTCCCTGCCCCACCTCTTCCAGACACTGCCTCTAAGTGGGTGTCTGTCAGAGAGGGCGGGGCTTTGAAGCACCAAACACCTGTTCGGTGGCTAAACAAACCACGAAAGTGACTGTTCGTGCCCATCTCTTGTCACTCTTATAGTGATTTCCTCATCACTGTTAGCTACTAACAGAGACCAAGGAACAGTGCCCTTCCTTGCAGCTGAGCAGGGAAAATTAAGTTGGGCCCCTCCAGCTTTGGGGGTCGCCTGGAGCAACCAAGGGCTGCACATGGCCCAGGGTTGTGCATTGTGCATCCCATGCTAAGCCTTAAGCCGATAGTGACATGGGCAATAAACTAGTACGTATCATGTAGTAGTGGTTGCCATGTGTTGTTAGTATCTTTACTACCTGATCATGTTTTATCGTGTACTGTTATTTCCTGTATGCTAGAATAGACTTGTTAAACTGGCTTTAACTGAGCCCTAAAGGCTACTGAAACTCCTTTGCTCTAAAAATATAGCCACTTTTAACATTTACTTTTTTACCATTAGTTCGCTGCTTGAAACAATAGATAATTTGAATTTCTCCTATTGAAGTCACATCTGTAGACACCAAGAGTAGGATTCCCACTCTTTCTCCTTGGTGCTCCCAAAATATGCTTAAGAATAACTCTTGTCTTCTTGACCAGAAAGATTCTAGTAATATCTTTTTCAAAGTAATTGTTCTCTACAGTAGTCCAGTAAGCACGCAGTGCAAAGGAATACAGGAGAGCCATTCCCTTTCTTCTCAGTGTGATAACAAAGCACAAAGGAATAGAGGTTATATATGCTAAACTGTTCATAGAGATGGCATAGGGAATTATGTTGACACCGAGTTTCAAGTAGAAGTTGAAGGAGAAATGCCTATTCCATTTATTTCTTTGGTAATATATCTGCATTCAAGTTTACCCCAGAAGCTTTTATAATTTGAGCAGAATTTGTAAGGACATTACCTGAATGCTTTTTCTCATGTTGTGTATGATTATGATTAGTTAACTCTTGCATTAGTAGACCCTCATCTGGTTCTTCTTCTTTTTATCTTTCTGTTATATTCTCTGCTGTTCACTGTAATGGTGCTTTCTCATAAAATGCTAAATAAGAGATTCCTGAAATGGTCTTGATTTAATTTTCCAGTCCTGCATCATATCTGCATTTTTCCATAAAACATCCTCACACGTTGTCATGGGAATACTACAAAATGTTCCAGTGCAAAGCCCACCTAGTCATGAGGCTGATAGAGAACAGAATAAGTATGGAGTTCATGTTACAAGTAAGTGTTGAGATCATGACCTAGAATGCATTTACTGTTTACTTTTAAAACTAGTATTTCAAAATACTCATATTACTACAGTGATTTTTAAAAAAACTGAATTTAGGTAAGTGGTTTGCATATAAAGTCTACCTGCTAACTAGAGTGTCTATTTGCTATGAATAGAGCTTTAAGGATGGGATATTTAGAATTAAAGAACTGCCAGTCCCATAATTTGGTGGGAACCTCCCAGGTTGAATTGTGGAACTGGGAACCCTCAAACCGGCAGAAGGCAGAGCAGCCCTCTTACCCCCATGGTGTTGCCCTGCCACTTCTTCAAACTGGTAGAAAAGTGCCCTACTGGCCTGCAGGAGTTGCGAGGATTTCCTGGGACTCACAAAGGTGGAGAGGGAATGAGTTCCAATATACATAAAGAGTGCATGGAGGTGCCTTCCCCTGTGCAGGTTTGTGAGTTGCAGGGAATCTCTGTAACTCATTTGGTACAGCAGGGCACTTTTCTAACAGTTTTCTAATGGTTCCCACCAAGTTATGGGACTGGGAGTTCATTAATTCTGACAATTTTGTCACTATTGAGCTTATTTCTGTTTTATACAAATGGCTGGGACAGGTAGGGCATCAGACCTCTCATAGCTTGTTCAGAGATGAGGAGTGAATTCTCATATTGTGGACTCCCTGTGGGCACTAGCATTAATTGCAGTTAAGGTCTACATGTTGAATTGGGGTTTTTACCCAAAGTTTGAAGGTAGCCGACAGACCCTGGTGGAGAGGGAGGCTATTCTAGCCTTCAGCCATAGATGATGTTAGCTGAGATACCCATTAAATTATCAGCCAATATGCACTTAAACTGGAGGAAGGTTACATGAGACTCCAGTGAGGCTTACCTCTGACTCAGCATATTTAGATTCACTGATATTTTAATTCAAGAGAGAAGGGTGAGAGTGTGTGATGCTCCTGATTTATTAACCACGGCTAAGACAGTCAATGTTACATATACAGATGCTCAAACAATTAACATTTACTTACTTGCTGTATTCTTAGCTCACCTCCATGCATCATAGGTCAAACTGTCAGGTGGTGTCACAAGCCAGGCCTAGACCTCCTTAACTTTCATAGTGTAACCACAATATGTTGCCAGCACCATTCTCTGGAGTGCACACTGCATGGGCACCTATCTGTGTGGTTGGCTGCTTGCATAATCAGCCCATGAGGTTAAGGCTGATTTATAACCACACCCGGAAAATGAGGTTTCCTCTTTGGGTTTTGGATTGTATTCCATGGGATCCGGCCATAGCTTGCAAAAACTATGTCATTTACCATCAACCCAAATGATTCAGTCAGTTTCCAGTATTTTTCACTGGAAACAGGTTAAATAAACTTGAATCTCTTAGTAGCATTCTTTCCTTATGCATATTATAAGAATGCCACATGGACATAAAAAGAGTTATGCTGTATCAGACCAATGATCAATCTAGTCTAGATTCTGTACCAGATTCCTAAACTACTGAGCTATTCAGCAGTTCTTTAATTCTTTCCTCTGACTTTCCAAAGATGAGCTTCTCTGGTTGGCTGTTGGTGGGGGACAGGAATGTTCAGCCGCTCTGCATGTTCCAGAAAGGCCCCGCTTTTGTTCTGTGTTCAATGGATGTAACAGCCAGGTTCTTCACAAGCAATGTGGTTTCAGATATTGTTCTCTCTTATCTTCCTCACACCCTCTGTCCCGGCTGCAGTTTGAATATCAGAATCGTCTTAGTTTGTGTCAGACATTAAGTGAACCGTAGGCATAACGTGATGTTATTGCTGTTGATGTTTCAAATAATTTGAGATTATTTTCCCTGGCTTGAATAATGGTTTGAAAAATTTGGTTGTAGGTTTTCAACAAGCTACTGAGTCTGGCCAGCACTGCTTCATCCCAGAAATTCCAGTCTCATATGTGGAGTCAGATGTTGGTTTCCACATCTGGGTTTTTGAAGTCCATCTCCAATGTGTCTGGCAAAGACATCCAGCCCTTAATAAAGCAATGGGTGTATCCTTTTTGATTCTAGCCTCAGGCTAATAAACATGACGTTGAGGAGAATCTATCCTTTGGTTCTTTTAATGAATGCACTGGGTCATGACAAGCAATTTTTACTTCATCAAAGAGTTGCAGACATTGGTGTTTTAAAATCTACTAAAAAGGCTGGCATTCTTTTTTAAGGATGTATAGCAATTCAGGTTGTTCCGCCTTGATTTGTATATTTTTTTAATATTATGTTGTAGGGGAAACATTTTGTAGTAATGTGCTCCCTCTGAAAAACATACTAGGATTCTGTCTCAATTCAAAGCCAAATAACACAGTAGGAATCCAGATGATTTTCAGAAACACAAGTATTTCTTGTGAAATATGGTTTGGAAATGCTATGGGTCTTTCACATTCTCGGATGTGAATTCCAAAAATGTCACTGTAGCACTATGCCAGCAAAAGATGTGAACACTAGTAATTTCAGTCATTCTAACAGCAGAGAGTTGCTCATGCAGAATTCATTGGCAGTTACAAAGCTAACTGGTGCTGTGTAGCAGTGCAGTTCACCATAGTTTAGAGACAGAATAAAGTTCACACAAATAAAAGCAAACTAAAGTTAGTATTTCCGCATGATGAATTTCACGTACAGGAGGAGATTCTAAGCAAGAAGAGTTTGTACTAAATAATTATTTTCTACGGATTCATCTGTGATGGATAGAGGAGCTCTGTAAAGGGCCTTCCATCGTAAATATGCACACACGTTTAGTAGTAGAGATCCATACATTTTTTAAAAGGTACATATCACTTGGGAACTGCTTAATAAACCAAGTTCAAGACATAAAGGATCAAGGAAGTATTAAATGAAGTATGTGTGTGTTCTGTGCTGTCAAGTTGGAACTGACTTATAGCAACTAGAGATGGGGGTATTGGTATACGAATACCCCCGCACAGGTGGCGATGACGAGGGTCCAGCCCCATGGGGCCGGACAGTCTGCTCACAATTCCACTTGATGCCGCAACCTCCACGATCCTTCCAATGGGTCCAGAGATCGCGATCGGCTTGCCACTCCTGGGAGGAGGCGGGACGACAAGCCTCTCTGCCAGGTTGAAGAGTGGCTCACAGATCGTGATCTCCGGAGCCACTGGAAGGATTGCGGAGGTTGCGGCAGCGGCGGAACTGTGAGTGGACCGTCCGGCCCCATGGGTCTGGACCCTCATTATCACCACCTGTGTGGGGGTATTCTTATACGAATACCCCCATCTCTAATAGCAACCCTAATAGGGCTATCAAGCAATAAATGTATCCCATTTGGAAAACATTGTATGTGAATTGGTATGAAAGTTCATCTGCACATGGTAAAGGTAAAGGTAAAGGTTCCCCTTGACATTTAGTCCAGTCGTGTCCGACTCTAGGGCGCGGTTTCCAAGCCACAGAGCCAGCGTTTGTCCGAAGACAGTTTCCGTGGTCATGTGGCCAGCGCGACTAGACACGGAACGCCGTTACCTTCCCACCGTGGTGGTACCTATTTATCTACTCGCATTTTTACATGCTTTCGAACTGCTAGGTTGGCAGGAGCACATGCAGGTTGTTAAATAGCAAAGAGACCACTTAGGATTCTGCTGATCAGGGCTTCAAGCATGAACAGAGAGCAGGGATACTGGAAGTGTCCTCTGTTACTTCACAGTAAGTGTCAACAATGGTAAGGAGGGGGGAATTTGAATGTAGAAACTGAATGCATCCATTATTATCGAAGCTTACAGCATTTTAAAAATTGTAGGAACACTACATACTCAGTTGTCAGTTCAAGGCCCAGTTTACTAGGAATGTTTTCTTCACAGCTTTAAGTCAGAAAGTCTTGCTAATAGATGCATGTTCTTAAAACTCTCAGTACTCAAGGGGTACTGGAGGTAATGTGTGCATGGATCACATAACCGTTATTGTCCTATTCAATTTGTCAGAGATCAGAGTAGCGTGGTAAAATTCTATGGCAGTTTTGCATTTAACAGAAAACGGAACGTACTAGAATTGGAAATAAAACAAGACTACACATCTCCTGGGACCCAGAAATATGTGGTAAGTTCAGTATTCAACTCTTGTTAATGAAATCTGTTTGTTACTACATATTTACAATGTTACTACCATTAAATCAGGCAAACATCTCATTTGCTAGTCTCAGCTATATCTGGTAGATGGGAGTTAGTGTCCCATAGTTACTTTAAACACCTCATCGCATGTGATTAACATGTTAGGTATTTTTTAATTCATTAACATGAAATGATATATTGATTCATATGAATTATAAAGTTGTATACAATCTCATCTGTCCACTAGCAGTACAGCATCTGCCACTAGAATGGATTTCCCTTCCCTCCTGCACTTTCTTCTGCCTCCCAGAACCTTTGTGGTACTGGAGACCTTCTAGAGATGATTTAAGGGCCCAGTGGCAGAAAGGGATGTGTGGAAACTTGATCACAGTTGACATTTTTCCCCTCTTAATCCTTTGCTGTTTAAGCTTCAACTTATTTATAGATGAATGTAGAGTTTAATGAACTCATAACTTCCTTAGCTCTATTCAGGTGCGCTTAAAGCAGATGGAACCCACATGCAATGAAGGGAGAGCACTAGCCATGACTCACCCTTTCATACTTAATTTACAGTAATGGAACAGTCTGAAGAGGAGGGAGGAGGCTATTCTGTCATGGTAGCCTTTTCACATTAGCCAAAACCACACACATTTACATATGTCTGAATAGGGATCCTGTTTCTCCTAGGGATCACAAAACTATTAACGGGAGCTAGACATCTCTATTTTTAGATACAAAATAATGAGATAGTAGAATGAGTGGATCCTAGATCAAATCAAGCCTCAACTATTTCTGGAGGCAAAAATGTTGAAACTGAGGCTGTCCAACTTTGGGCATATTATGTGGAGGCAGAATTCTCTGGAAAAGACAATATGGGAAAGATGGAAGGTAGCAGGAAAAGAGGAAGACCAAACACAAGATGGATTGACCTCCCTAAAGGAAGCTACAGTTTATCAGAACTGAGCAGGGCCGTTGAGGCAGTACATTTTGGAGATTGCTCATTCATTGGGTTACCATAAGTCAGAGGCAACTTGACAGCACGTAACAACAACTGGATTGTATCCAAGAGATTCACACACAGCTTAGCCAACACGTGTGATTAGTGTTTTGCCTAGAATATTGTGTTTAGACATGGAATTCCCAGATTGAAGCCTCTCTGCTTACTTGTGAAATTCATTGGGGTGACCTTGGGTAAGCCACTCGCTCTGCGTAGCCTGTGTTGGAAGAAGATCATTCTGAGACAAGATAGGGATAGAGGTACAAAATACATGCAGTCCTACCTTGCTTGCCATTACATTAAATCATTTCTACTGCAAGTATTTTTGAATGCTTCTTGTCTGATCTTTTCTGAGGGCCCCCTCAAAGTGACGGTGCAGGAGCTCGATGGATCTTTCAACCACACACTTCAGATAGAAGAAAATAGCCTTAAACATGACATACCGTGTCACTCAAAGAGCAGACGGTAGGCTTTTACCATTTATATAGTATGCTCTGTGAAACATATACCTGAAATGACTATCCACTCTTATTTTTGTTTTTTTCTGGTCTCAGACTGATGTCAGTGGCATTCAGCTTGCTGCAGTGCTACGTCTTCCCATGTCACATGAGAAGCCCTAAGTTGCATGTGAGACATCCACACACTAGCTCCACCCAAGGCTAGTGCTGTTCTCCATAAAAAGAATAGTACAGGACTAAAGGGCCTGGACTAGATGACCTTTGTGGTGCCATCCAATTTTATAATGCTGTGATTCTTTGATTCCTCCACCTTGATTTGAGGCTTCATACTCTTAATTCAGCAGGTTGGGCATGAGTAGTACTGTAGCTATTTACCCATTGTAATACAGAATCTTAGTTGTTAAAAGATATTTGTTCCAAGGAAGTTGTAGGCCTTAATATGGACCTGAATTCCCACTTCAGGGAAAAAGGTGCGTTAAGGTTTTGTCTCTTGTCTTTGTCGTTTAACCATCCTGATGATTGAGGCCATGGCCTGATGAAACAAGAGAAGAAGATAGGATGTATCCAATGGGAGTCCCACCACCTAGGATTAGAAAGGATGAGGCTCAAGAAGAGATTGAACCTCTGAAATGAGGGTGAGAAGAATGTTTGGGAAGATCTGCTCTGAGCGTCTTTGGTCCTGTGAGAAGACGTCTAGTGGAGTTTCCAGAGTGGAAGGATCAGGCCACAGGGATTCAATGAATTCTCATTCACTCACCCAGGGCACCTTTTGGCATGCATTTATTTAAGTGTTATTGTTTAAGTTTTGTTTAGAGAATAAGAGAAAGAGGAAATGATTTTAATATATCCATCTACCTTTTTAAAAATGCAGAAATAAGAAGAAAAAGATTCCACTAATGAATGGAGAGGAGGTAGACATGGATCTTTCCGCCATGGAGTAAGTTGATATTTGAAAGCAAAAGGGATCATGCTGGACGGTGGCCTCTGGGATAAAGTCCATGACGCAGCTGTGGAACTGTATAACAAAGCCTAAGCCATCCCTCCCTTTTTGTAAAGCAATAGGAGCAGGGGCAACATAAAACATTAGATGGCTGATCCAACATTCCTTTTTGCTTGAAGGAGGAGAGAGGCCAAACTATTCACATGAATTGGGCTAACTCACCAGTTTTCACACATGACAGAATTCATACTCTGAAGCCCTTCTGTGCAGTGAGAACAGGAATCCCCTCTGAGGTCATCATGCATTATAACTGTAGATAACACACAGTGCACATAGGCTGCAAGGCTCCCCAGAAATAGATGCACATGGACTCGGTTCAGAGCCGATGCCCATCCAGGAGCGTTCCAAGAGCTTGTGCTCTCCTGGCTCCCCTTCTTATTTTTTGTGTTAACCCTATTTTGCCACTGTGCTAGAACAAGTAAATAATGGTGGCACCAGACTCTAAAGGGCAACTTGAAATGAGTTTGCAAATCATGGTTTAGAAGCAAGACACGGCCTGTAGCTTGCCATTTTGGGTGTCATGGCAAACTGAGTTTAGTCAAAATCAGAAAGTGGAGAACAGCTGTATGAAAGAAAAGAGAAGGCAGTATGTGAATCCGTGGGAAGGCTCCCAATGGCCAAATTATGATTTCAATGTTTTATCTGAACTAAACCAGTGGAGAACCTATACAGTAGTGCTGTTCATAATGCTTTATGAAGTACAAGAGGACAGATCCTAACACCAAGAAGCTAATAGTCTAAAATTTGACACAGAGAAAATGGGAGAAATGGAAAAAGATGTAGAAAGGGAAGCAATGCATCGTTTTTCTGGCCACACATGTTTAATATTAGTTACAGGCATAGTAGTTGCATTTTTATTTACCCAGAAATGCCTTCCGTTTGGAACTTGATAAAAACCATCCTCAAGTTACACATCCAAATTGTTACTGCTAATTTGTCAGCAACTGCATGATATTTCAGGTTGTGTTACCAGGGACACTATATTCAAAGCCATTGAACTGTTAACTCTTGGTCTTGAAGAGCAAGAAGAAAACAAGACACAACTTCACTTTTAGGAAATCCTGTTTTGCAGACCTCATGTTAAAATGTTATAATGTACACATCCGTTGTACTTTAAACCGTAGAACAAATTTTGGTCATCTCTTCTAGTGCTGATTCCCCCTTGCTCTGGATAAGAATAGATCCGGATATGTCCGTGTTAAGGAAGGTAGAATTTGAGCAGGCTGACTTCATGTGGCAGTATCAGCTTCGGTATGAGAGAGATGTGGTTGCGCAGGAGGAATCCATTTTGGCCCTCCAGAAGTTCCCCACTCCAGCGTCGCGGCTTGCACTGACTGATATCCTTGAACAGGAGCAGTGTTTCTACCGAGTGAGGATAATGGCATGCTTTTGTCTTGCAAAGGTGAGCAGTTTGTGAGAGAGTTCCGTCCAAGGTTGCCACAGATCATAGAAATCTTAACAAAAGCAGATTGTGAAGTTTAGAATTGAGTTGCTCCTCCAGAATCTGAGTCTGAGGAAATAAAGAAGATAATATATGCCTTTCCATCTCCTCACTTCAGTTGCTTGAAAACTAGAGGTTGTCTCTGGGAAAATGTTTCAAAATAGCTCAGGACTCTCAGGTCCCTATATTACTGTCGCACAAGAGTGCAGCAATAAATATTGTGCAACAGCCCGATTCAGCATTCCATAAAGCAAGTTAAAAATAGAGGTGCCTTAAACAAACAAAAAATAACTTTGAAACTGAATCTTGGATCAGCACCAGATTTGGCACAGATGTAGCATACAGTCTGCCCTTGATCTGTGCCGAATCTGGGGGTGTTTGGGGCATTAAAAAAACAAAACTCTACAGCAATTCTTGCCTTGTTTTTTTGACATTGTGGTATTCTGTACTTTGCCAGGTAACTTGCCAAGGATTTGACCAGCAGTTGAGTTGTCAAATTGAACATAGTGGGAGATGTGTTCCATTTCAGCCCTGTGTAGTTTAATGTTCATAGTCGGGGGAGGGGGAAACAATTAAGACAGGAGCAGGTGGCTACTAGCTTCTCAGTCTAGAAAAGTGAATTTTGTTTCCACTCCCTTTTTTTATTGTAATTTAAATTATTTGATACGTGATTTAACAAATTGGATGGTATGATATTTCCAGACTTGTTCCTAGTGCTTCCAACCCTTCAGGTCTCTTGAGTCCATTAAAGGGCCAGAGTGAGTATTCACTCCCTCTCCTCTTCCACTTACTCACATAGAGAGATTTACACACAGAAGTAAGTAATCAGTTCACTCAGAGAAGCCCTCTGCTTCTGGAGTGAGATGGCTGGGAACAAGCTGAACTTTACATGGAGCAGCTTTCCACTTCTCCTACTGGATGAGCCACCACTGCTTTAGATTTGCATTTTTCAGATAACAGTCAGTCTTCCCTCTTAATGTATGTACCCATCATACAGAAAAGAAATTTGTAGGCTTACGTACGTTTCACAAGTAGATTTAAGACTTGTCTGCTATTCCAAGAAAAAAAAGTCAGCCTGGAGGCTGTGCCAGTTCTTCAGCATTCCTAAAGTAGTTCTCCAGGTTATGTCCATTTGTCTCTAACTATCAGTGATTTAAGTAACAGAATATACATTCTCTGATTACCATGCTATAGTCTTGGACTCATAAGTATTTTCACATATTAGCAATTGAGTGAGAGTTTAGCCGTATCTCTTAAACTGGCTCGGTCTTCAGCTGGATGGAAATACCTACCAAATGCTTCTAAATACCTACCAAATATACCAAATGCTTCTAAATGCCTGGTGTGAAAAGAAAACTAAATTACTGGTAAGAGGGGTTTTTTTTTTTAATTGAGAAGTTAATACATTTAATATTCTCTATTAAACTTTTAAAAAAAGGTATGTTTGTCAGTTAAAGCAGGGGTCTCCAACCTTGGGCCTCCAGATGTTCTTGGACTTCAACTCCCAGAAATCCTGGCCAGCAGAGGTGGTGGTGAAGGCTTCTGGGAGTTGTAGTCTAAGAACATCTGGAGGCCCAAGGTTGGGGACCACTGAGTTAAAGGAAACTAGACAAGCCTTTCATAATAATTGGAAAACAAATATGTCAAGGCAGTTCAAACAATCATAGAATCACAGAATAATTGATTTGGAAGAGGCCTCTAAGGCCATCGAGTCCAACCCCCGGCTCAGTGCAGGAATCCAGGTCCAAGATCTGACAGATGGGTGTCCAATTTTCTCTTGTACACCTCCAGTGTTGGAGCGCTCACCACCTCCTGAGATAATTGGTTTCATTGTCATACTGCTCAAACAGTTATGAAGTTTTTCCTGATTTGCAGCCTAAATCTGGCTTCCTGTAACTTTAGCTCATTATTACATGTCCTGCACTCTGAGATGATTGAGAACAGATTCTGCCCCTCCTCTGTATGACGGTCTTTCAAGTATTTGAAAAGTGCTATCATATCTGCCCCTCAGTCTTCTTTTCTCAAGGCTAAACATGCCCAGTTCTTTCAGTCTTTCCTCACAGGGCAGGGTTTCCAGTCCCCTGATCCTCGCCCTCCTTTGAACTTGCTCCAGTTTGTTGGCAATCTTCTTAAAGTGTGGTGTCCAGAAATGGACACAGTACTCTATATGAGGCCTAACTAATTCCTTTCTTTTTCTTAAATCCTTAAACTAAACAAGGTTTTGTTTTGTTTAAAAAAAAACATTTTAACAGATCAAAAAATGTATGCCATTTTTGCTAGGATGTTTTAATATACCTTGAAAATCTGAGAAAGTGATGGAATTTTCACTCTGAGGTTATAACTAACTATCTTTGGTTCATTTCAGAGCAGCATACTATATCACTGTAGATTTTTTTTTTTACTATTTATTGTTACTTATTTGTTTATGTTTTTTATATGCCCCCTTTCTCCCCATAGGGAACCCAAGGCAGCTCACATGAGCTAAAATAAGAAAACACTATATAAATATCACAATTTTAAAAGGATTAAATATGCATTAAGTTAAAACTATCAGGTATAAAAACAATTAAAAACATTTAAAAACTATAAGATAAGTTACTATACGAAGAGTTAAATTTACTTTGGCTGAGAGGCAATGTAGTGCAGTTGTTTAGTTATTTCACTGGAACTTTGTAAAATCCAGATTCTCCATTGAGCCATGAAGCTCACAACCTTGGGCCAGTCAGACTCAGCGTGACCTGAGACATAGGATAAAGTATGGAGGAGAAGAACCATGATTAGTGGTTTAAGGAACAAAATATGTCCTCTCTGCTTATAAGCTCATTTAAGGACTAGTGGGATATAAATATAACAATTAGAGATGGACATGAATTAAAAAATGAATCACCAAATTTGTTCAAAAACGTACTAATTCATCAATTTGTATTTGTATGAAACAATGCCCCCAATGAATATGAATCAATGAATTTTTAGTGATTTTTTATTTGTTTGGCTATAAAACGCCCCCCCCGGCACTTAGAGACACCAAAATTGCAGGGAGGCTTCCTCTGACTCTTCTTTACAGTCCCTCCAGATTCAGTAAAGATTGGATTTCAGACATCCGAGTTACACACCAACAAAGAGGGGGGCCCCCAGGAAGGTTCCCCCAGGCACCTAGAGACACCAGAATCACAGAAGTTTCTACTGACTCTCCTCTACAATTCCTCCAAGTATGGCCTTTCCCCAATCCAGCTGCTAAAGAGCACTTTCCGGGGGGGGGGGGGGAGGCATTTTATAGGGCTTTAAAGTAAAAAATGAATTGACAAATCAGTTTGTAAAAAAAAAATGTAAATTCATGATTCGTCAACCTTAATCACGAATCAAAATGAATCACTATTTTTCTGATTCGTGCCCATCTCTAATAACAATAAATAAAAACAAGGAATATATATGTACTTTAAGGGTTTTGTGTAGGAATGATTGAATTGTTTTTTCATATCCTGCTCTCCATGAAGCTCAGGCTAGCATACAGGACTTAACCCGTTCCTAATTTTATACTCTTAATAACTCTCTGAGGGGAAATGGATTGGAAGATAGGGATCATCACAAGACCACCTAGAAAACTTTACAGGTGAGCTAGATTTGAACCCACATCTCTGCAGCCTGTATCCAACAAACCAGTAGTGCTTGGGTTCTCTTCCTGTGCTTACTGGACCTTTTTCATTATAAGGACATCCTCAGAATTTTATAAACCACCAAGAACATGTAAGAATTGCCCAGGAAATACTGAAATAGGCCCAGCCAGCATTTTGCTTCCCAATCCCTTTATTCCAAATAAACCTTCATTGGAAGCCTATCTCTGGTTCCTTCCCTCACCACTTCTGAGGTTAGGCAGGTAACAAGCAACAAGGTCTACTCAGTGTTGGCACCTGAACTGAGAGAATCTCTCCTGAGCAGTCTTTGCATAGTAGTTCTACTTTTATGCTGCTTGTTCTTCCATTTTTAGTTAAAATTAATGTTTGTGGCTGGCTTGTCCTTTGGTTTCGGCTACTGTATTTTGTGTGGTTTTATTATTCTGTTGCTGTATATTTGTTAGCTACTTTGACAGACTGGTGTGATAGCAGGACACAAAGCTCATGAATAAAATCCCCCTTCATAAGGACTACGAATGAGTCCTTCTGGCATACATTTGCACCTGATTAGTAGACGGGTGGAATTCAGGAAGTCTGAGTGAGTGGGAGGAAGAAGGAATCTTCAGCAACTCTCAAGGTTGGCTTTAGAGCTGGGATTTCCAGTTGGTGACCTCCTGTTTGTAGCTTTCACTGAAAGGCCTATGCCACTAATTAGCACTGTTTGCTCGTCAGTGCTTCTGAACTGTGTGACAAATATAGTAACTATTGTTCTGTAACAAAAGGACATTCTGTTGTCTTTCAGTGACTGAAATCATGTTGTATATTTACACTGGTGGAAGGGCAGTTGTGTAACTCACAGCAACAAATTGCTGCTAATTAGCAAGTCTCTGATTGGATTCCTGGTTGCATCCAACCAGGAAGCTACTTCAGTGTGCACCATAAAGCATTTAAGCAGGGGTGTATTAACTAGGAGCAATTTGATGCAGTGAGTTATATCATTGCCTTTCCTTTGATGTAATTATGCAGCAGAATTTTGTTCAATTTTGTTTTTTTACAGTTTTTTTTACTTTTTTTTTACAGTTATTTATGCACTTAAAGTATAATACCTTATATATTTTTTAAATAGACTTTTGAAAAACCTGGAGAAGTTGATGGTTCGTTGCACTTCATTTACAAGAATATTTCAAGTGGTACTTTTGTTTATAGCGAACTTCGGTGGAAGGTTGGGAGTAGAGGGATTTTCTTGATGATTCAGCCTTACTTCCAAAAATAAATTTGTCACCTGGAGCTCAACTGTTTTTGGAATGAGTTCATAGTGAAACTATGGGCAGTATAGTTTAATAATATGCAGAGCAATTTTGACAGTGTTTTAAAATCAGTTCTTTTGGAATAACTTGCATTAAATGTGATTGTTTTGTAACTTCCAACTGTGTTTGCAAGCAGACACATGTACGATCACTTAAGCCATGCTCTCATGTGTGTATAGGCAAGCAAACATTCATTCTTTGTCTTACTATGTAGTTCTTTGGGATACCTGGAAAAATGAATGGTTAAGCACAGATTTTAGTAAGGTAAAAAGAGAATACCTGTTTCTGCATCTTTCTGTGAGGTCTTCATTAAAAAACAGTCCTGTCAATTCTTTACCTACTCTGTTGACAGATACAATAAATGCTGAGACCTCTTAATTCAGGATGTTGGGCAAGTTTTGTCTCAGCATGTTGGACATTAAGCTGCTTCACTGCTCTGTCTGCTCTTTGGATGTGTAAAAGTAGACAAGATTCTGAGTTATCTGTTCCTCTTCAGGTGGTCTTGTACTGTCAGGGTGGCTTGAAGTCTGCACTGGGTTATTGGCAGGGTAAATTGAGGAAATCAGTAATGTTGATGCCTCTCCCATTGCTGGCTTCTGTAGAGATAGATTATGTGACTAAAACAACTGGAAAAATTAGTCTGTCTGAAATGCGAAAAGGAGGAAGACAATTAGAACCTGCTATTGATTGTGGGAAGATAATTAGTTGCAGATGACCTGTAAGTTAAAACTGTTTCCATACACTGTAGTTCCCATTTATAGAGCCTATGGTGGGAAGAAGCCCTCTGACTTTAGGTAGTGCATTCATTTATAGCTTTGGTTTTTATACTCTGTTTAGATCCCCAGGGGTTCCTTGCAAACTTATTCTAAATTCCCTAGTGAGAAGATCATAATGAGGCTGCTTGATAACTGTTGTCTCTGGTTACTGATATTTCCTGGCCATTCACAACTGAGTAGAGGTTGTAGGGTATACTCTAGGGCATAAAAGTACAATTAGATGCCCACACATATTTATTTCATGTCCCAGGATATGTCTCAGGATATGTTGCAAAGCGATTCCATGGCAGATTGATAAATGCTCTTTAACATGCAACCTAAGGATAGGATGATTGGAAAAATACTGCTTTAAAGTGTCTATCCTTTACATAGTAACAGATCTTGTTCACTCTCATCCAGCACAGAGTGGTTTTGGAAATATAATTAAATGGTGTTTGGGAAGGGCAGCAGGCCAAACTTTTCTTTGTTAGTAACATGGCTTTTATTTCCCTCCCTAATTATATAGATTGCAAATTTTATGGTGAGTACATGGACAGGACCACCAGCCATGAAGTCTCTCTTCACCCGAATGTTCTGTTGTAAAAGTTGTCCAAACATTGTGAAAACCAATAACTTCATGAATTTTCAGAGCTACTTTCTGCAGAAGGTAAACATACATCTGATTGTACAGCTCTGAACATGATGTGTTCACATAGCAGAGACAGATTCAAGGGCTAGAATAATGAATGAAAACCTCCAAAACCTGTAGGTGTTGGATACGGTTGCCAGGTAAATGGCAGCACCATTCTGAAGAGAGAGAAATGAATGTGTTGCCCATACTTGAAATACCCAAAGTGGGAAGCAGGGTCAGAAGCATTTTTACCTGAAAAGAAAAGCTGAGAATGTCAGGACTATTTATTAAGAACAAATAAAGGAGAACTAAGCAGGAGGGACATGCTGGAAGATTTATATAATCGCATGCACAAACAATGAGAGGGACATTTAATATTTCTCTCTTTGTCAAAATAATTCCGCACATGGTCATTAATGCACATATGGGCAAACTGTGGCCCATGTATGGCTTTTGGTCAATATGTGTCAATCCTATGGGAATCATTGTCTCCTGCTTTGTGCTGCCCAGCTGATCTATGTTGCGAGCACTGAAAGTGTGCATTTCTCAACAGTTGCCATTGTGGGGGCGGGAATGGAAGGGAGGTGTGCCATCTTGACAGTCTAGAAGGGGA
The DNA here is from genome assembly GCA_037013535.1 of Intellagama lesueurii. Lineage (NCBI taxonomy): Eukaryota > Metazoa > Chordata > Lepidosauria > Squamata > Agamidae > Intellagama > Intellagama lesueurii. The sequence continues at coordinate 16,507,696 of JBAJHW010000004.1, forward strand.
AATTTAAATCTCCCAATCGTCACAAGCTGAAATGAGGGGAAGGGGAAGGCAAAATCCCATCTGCCACTAGATGGTAGATATACTCTGTTGATCTGAAGCTTTCAGTGGCAAAAAGGGCACCCAGTTTAGATCAAGTGAAATAAGGGAATGGTAGGTTCAGAACTGAAAAGAAGTCGTAACTTCATGTTGCACATTTAATTTCATGGAATTAATTGCAATGCACTGTGGGGATGGCCACTATAGCATCTTAACCATCTAGGATGCTATGATGTCAATCCCAGTATTCAAAAGGGTACCCAGAGGAATTGACTAGTAAATTGCAGGTGTTGAGTTTTTTTGTTTTGTTTTTTTAGACTATGGCTCCCAGAATTCCCAGCCAGCATAGCCACATACTGGTTGGGGATTCTGGGAGGTGTAGTTAAAAAAAAATCATTGTTCTGGAAAACCAAAGAGTATTATGAGGATGCAGAAATGATTTTCACATGATTTATTTATTTATTCAAATTAAAATAATTCCTCATTAATGTTTATCCTTTTTCACAGACAATGCCTGTTGCAATGGCTTTGCTAAGAGATGTTCATAATTTGTGCCCGAAAGAGGTTTTGACATTCATTTTAGACTTAATCAAATACAATGACAATAGAAAAAATAAGGTAAAAAGTTTGTTTCACCCCACTGTTTCTTCATGACCTCACTATTTTGATGTGCAAAAGACAATTATGAGATTGGCATGTGTTTACATGTGATACATATGAAACCTGCAACAAATGTTACAATGTGGAATGGTCTTGTCCTCCTTCCTCTTATCATGCCTTCCTCCTTCTTATTCTTCCTTGAGCCTAACCCTGTGTGTTCCTGGAGACTCCTTTATGCATTCAGAAGTAAGTCCATGGAGTGAGCTTTTGTCTCTTTTTTTTAATCAGTGCTAAGAATTCTGTGGAGGTCCTGAGATCCTATTTATTGTAGATTGGATATGGGCAAATAAACTGAGATTTAATCCAAATAACAGAGAGGTGCTGCTCCTCACTGGAAAAGCTATTCCAGAACTAGGAGTAGAGACTACTCTGAATGGAGTTGGATTCCCTTTTGAAGTATAAGGTTCATAATCTGTTGGTGCTCATTGACCTGGCTTTCCTTCTGAATTCTCAGTTTATTGCTGGGCCCACGGGTGTCTTGGACAACTTGAGCCGTGGTTGATTACTACCATCCATGCCATTCCTTGGAAAAAACAGTTCTGCTCACAATCATGCATTATTTGGTCACATCCATGATAGATAATTGCAACACACTACATGGAAAGTTGTCAAAAATCTTAGCTAAGGCAAAAAGCAGCAGAATACTTGCTATCATCTGCTTCCTGAAGCTTTGTAATCCAGTGTTACATGAATTACATGAGCTTTCAGCTCTTTTCGGGCAAATTTTAATTATCTCATAATTATGAGACCCCCCCCCCCCTATATGGTTTGGGACTGGTTTATTTGAAGGATTCTCTTCTCCCTGTTGCAACTGGAGGCCCTGTTCTACCTTCTATTGCCTTCAAAGACACTATAGAGTCTCGTGGCATTCTGAAGACTGAAACGTTTTATTTGACATAAGCTTTGAGGGGCAGCAGTCCGTAATAGACTACACAGTAATACAGCTATCCCTATAGAATTTTTTTTTAAAGTTTGGCACTTTAGATAAGGCCTTTCCAGTAGCAGTGCCAAGAGTATAAAATGGCTTTTCACAAGAAGCTTTGTCGGCTCTTCCTCATCTAACCTATAGATCAAACTTCCTATTTTCCAGAGTTCTGGATGGCTTTAACTTTTCCCTGGCCGTTGCAAATGGTTTAGGGTTGCTCTTGAATTGTCTTGCTTTTTATTTTGACATCATTGTATGTGCTTTTAATCTATATTATAAACTGCTTTGGGGTCTCCTATAGTCCAAAGAGTGGGTGTAAATCAAATAAATAAACGTGTTCTTTGGATTCAGTCTTGCATGTAGTTTATTCATGCGTATGTTCCATAGAAGACAATAAGATTTACCCATGCCTAACTAATATCAGAAGGGTATCCTTGACTACAGAAGTATGTTTAGTGGAATGTGTCTTTGGTGGGTGCTCTCTTTGTTTGTTTTTTTAAAATGTGCATTGCTTGTTGTTTCATATATTGATCTTTGACTTCAGTTTTCAGATAACTATTACCGTGCCGAATTAATAGATGCGCTTGCAAATTCTGTAACGCCTGCAGTCAGTGTGAACAATGAAGCTCGAACCTTGGATAATCTAAATCCTGATGTACGCCTTATTCTTGAGGAAATTACCAGGTTCTTAAACATGGAGAAGCTGCTACCTAGTTACAGGCACACCATTACGGTCAGGTATGGCACATAAACATTATGAACGTCTGCAAATGCGTATCTGAAAAAAGTTAGGTGGATTCTATATTATTTTTTACTTTACCCTATTTCACAGTTGATACTGATGTAGTTATTCAGATTTTACTCAGTGTAACCTGTAATAACTTTCTCACTATTGTCAATAAACATACAGGAGCCAGGAGATAGAAGAGAGATTTAATAGGCGCCTAGAAAGTAATTTTATAAACACTGTCTTGGGAGAAAATGTATCATTAAGCACTTCTAAAAGTAGATTATTTGTAGCAGTTGAAATCTCGGCTCTGTTTTCTTTTGGTCTTGAATAACAAAAAAATAGAATCTCTTGCTTATGGAGACTTTCTTTCTGTATTTTCATAAGTTCTACTGTAGGATATGAGTAAGTCCTAGTCACTTCACTAGTATGGAGCCAGCCCATGGGTTGAGCAACACATGAGGAAAGAGTTGAAGGGAAGAAAGCTACAAGCATCTCCTAATATTTAACCTGCATTTATATTTAACTGCTAATTTTATCTTAACATGGATTGGATTTTTTTCCTTTTCGTTTATGCAACATGAAGAAAGTTAATGGTCCTGAACTTTCTTTACAAGTCTTTGGCAGTCAAGAGCAGTCCTCTTTGATTACTGTCATGTTTGTCTAATTCTGAAGTGCAGCTCAAAGGAACATATCAAAATATAAATGGGGCATAGCTTAAAGTTTTTAAAATTAATCAGTGATATGCCATAATGATGCTAAAATACTTTCTTTTCTGTCCTCTGATGATGAATTCAGAATCTGCCTGTTTTTCCCCCTCTCTCTCTTTCCTCCCTTTCCTTCGTATACATAGTTGCTTGAATGCCATTCGGATCCTACAGAAGAACGGGCATGTCCCAAGCGACCCGGCTGTCTTTAAGTCCTATGCAGAATACGGCCACTTTGTGGATGTCCGAATAGCAGCGTTGGAGGCAGTTGTTGACTACACAAAAGGTTACTTTTCTTTTACCATTTAGTGCATCACAGGACAGACTTGTGGTACTTTAAAGACACTTATAGGTTTTATATGCAAGTCAGTTCCCAGTTTTTCTTTCCCACTCTTCCAGCACGATGTTATACATGAAAATAACCAAGATATGCTGCCCAGATTGGTAAAGTACAGATAGGAACAGATTTTGGTTTTTAAAGGCTAGGATCACAGGGAACATTCTTAGCCACCACACTGCAGGTATTCCTGAATGCATCATTTTTTTATTCAGATAGGCTTACCCTAATTGTGACTTATTTCAGAAGTTTGCAACTTTAGTAAACCCATTTGCATCAGTGGCATTCGGATGTTGGAAAGTCTTTGGGTCCGAGTCCCAGGTCTGAGTCCGGGTCTTTGGTACCAAGTCTGAGTCCAAGTTTTTGGTACCAAGTCCTGAGTCCCAAGTCCAAGTCCCTATTAAAAACAAGTTCTTTTCCTCAGAAAAAATGGAGGAGCGGGTGGGTTCCAAGTCACGAGTCAAGTCTGAGTCATTGGGGGGAAAACAAAACCAAAAAAACATCCGAGTCAAGTCACCAGTGCAACTTAAATCCAAATTGACACCCAGTCCTGCAACTCAGGTCTCTATCCCTGGTGTCACTTATGTAGGAGCTGCCTCACCAAATTCCCACTGATTCAGTGGGCCTACTCCAGCATGACGTATTATGCCAAAAAAAGAGAGAGGACTTCAGTCAATGAATTCTGATTAGCTTTTCTGACCACATCTTTTTTTTTTTAGTTCCATTATCTTGTTTAATGGGTCCTATATTTTTCTTTTATAGTTGACAGAAGCTATGAGGAACTCCAGTGGCTGCTTAATATGGTACAAAGTGACCCTGTACCATATGTCAGGTTTGTCACCACAATGGCAGTCAAAGCTATATAATTTCCATTTACTGTGTTTTTTGAAGTACATATCAGTTAGTTAGTTGTGTGCCATCAAGTCAGAACTGACTTACCTAATAGGCTGACCCTATTAGGGCTTTCAATGTAAGTCAGATTTTAAGGAGTGATTTTGTCAGTTGCATTTCCCCAGATTTTGGCTGAATATCAGAAAAAGCTTCCTAATTGTTAGAACAGTATGAAAATGAAACCAATTACCTTAAGAAGTGGGGAGCTTTAACACTGAGCAGGAAATTGAACTCAGTAGCTTTATAGGCCGCTTCATATTCCATTATTCTGTGATTCTGTGTTTCTCTGTCAAGAGTTTTTCCAGTAATTCATGTAAAAAATTTTAATTCAGGTTAGAGGTCTGTGTTTATTTTTTAAAAAAATCATATTCTATCTGTGTTTTCATCTAAGAAACAGGAATGGGGTAGCCAGGCAATAATCACATCCAGTATTCCTTAGCTTCAGAGACAGAGGCTTCCACCTCGAAAATAGGAATTATGCCATCAGCAGCAGCAGAATGCCACTAGTTAAAGGCTTCCTTGTTCAATTTTGGGCTGCACCAAATTTGTCTCAGTTCATGCAAGCCATAGGCACCCCAAAATCAAAAAAGGAAGTCTTTAATCAGCATCAGTCTGCTGCTAACAGTGATGTCATTCCCACTGCGCAGGCTGTATTAACAGGATTTTGGCCAGAAATATACTGAGCTGTCTTGTTCTCATAGGGCATGACAGTCCTTTCAGAAAAGAACAGAAAAATCTTTCACTTCCCGCCAAAATGTTAGTAATATTTTGTTACTGCCTAAGTCAACAGACTACCAGTCTGAGTGTGGAGATGAGGATAATTTATAGCTATTGAGCAAGAGGGCAGCACTTCTCCATTTCTCTGAGAAATTAGTATGAGTGTTGTCCCCTCAGCAAAACCCTAAGACTGCTGAGAATATAGCAAGTTTCTTGTGCCTGTCCTAGCAACTATCCACATCTCTTCAAGGAAGCATTTAAAACCATGGCCGTAGCTGGAGGACCTTCCAACAACATTTCTCTTTTCAGATAGAGGAAAAAAAATCCACACTAGTTCAGTGTAATGAGGCAAAGTTGGTCACTGTTATATTTGGATACCTGGGAAAATATAAATTGGTTTCAAGTCCGCAGTTGGGGGACAAAGATTATAAATGATAGGTTTGTAGCGAACATTTTGCCTGCCGGTTTTAAGTTTAGAGAGTTTGCCAGTACGAGGCTGTACCCCTGGTGACCTGGATAATGACAGCCTTTGAACACTGCAGGCTCTTTTCAGGTTTTTCCTTCTTGGGTTCTTTTCTCATTTTTTCCACTGACCATTACTGCCCCCAAACTTTTTCTTTAAAATGACTATTTGATACATTTTTAGATTCTTGTGTAAGTGCATTGAACTTGATTTCCTGAAATGTTTGCATCAAGGATCTTGTAATCCTGATATGAAACTATGGAGGCTCAAAAGAAACCAAAGAAAATGAAAAGCATGGAAATGAAAATGTCAGATATAATGTGGATTGAAAGTTGATTGTTATTTTCTTTCAGGCATAAAATATTGAGCATGTTGACAAAGAACCCACCATTTACCAAGAACATGGAATCTCCGTTGTGCAATGAGGCGTTAGTGGATCAGCTGTGGAAACTTATGAATTCAGGTTAGTTGTTAAAAAATTGTTTACCTTGTTAAACCATTCTCCCTACATAGCAATGCAAGCCCCAGTATTATTTATTTATTTATTTATTTATTAACTCGGTCACCAAATGGCCTTCTTTTTTGTGGTAGTTTGTTCACACTGCCAGTCAAAAACATGTGCCCACTTTTGACATTGCCCAGTTTTAACCCTACCTGAATCAAAAGAAGAGGTGACTGGAGGAATGGTGCTTCTGCAAACATGCACACTTCTTGGCACCTTGGTTTTACTAGACAGAGGAACACCCATACAAATTAGAGGGCAATCCTTCAAAAAGATAATTGCAAGTGTAATTGCCAAAGCAAATGTTTGACTGCCAAGACATTACAAGCAATTAGAAATTGCGGAAAACACAATCTCCAACATTTTTACACAGAAGTAATTCTCACTGCATACAGTAGGACATTTTACTTTATTTTAGTCTATGTCCTGCATTTCTTAATAGAACTCAGAGCAGTACATGAGGTTCCTACACAGTCTTCCTTCTAGTACAGTGGTGCCTTGACTTACGAACACCCCAACGTACGAACATTTTGACTTACGAACAGCTCCGTTCGCAAAATTTTGCTTTGACTTGCGAACAGAGCTTTGACTTACGAACAAAAAAAAAAAACACGGGGAAAGCAGGAAATGGACTTTGGACTGCCTGGTACTGTAATTTTAAAATGTAAAAATTGGTTTAAAAGGTGCTTGGTTTGGTTTAAAGCTGCTTGGTTTTAAATGTCTTCTGTTTAAAAGTTGTCCGTTCCCTCCCTCCCTCCTTTCCTGCCCTTTTTTTTAACCTAAGTCATTTTAGGTTTAAAAAAAAATTCTCCCCCTAGTGGTAGAGGATGGATTAACCGGTTTTGCATTAGTTCCTATGGGAACTAATGCTTTGACTTACAAACCGTGCCTCGACATAAGAACAAAAAACAGCCGGAACGGATTAATCGGGTTTCAATGCATTCCTATGGGAAATGCTGATTTGACTTACGAACGTTTTGACTTACGAACATCATCTGGGATGGATTAAGTTCGTAAGTCAAGGCACCACTGTACACTGACAAGTACAGTCTCTTGAGGTTGCTGTATCAGATGCAAACTCCTGTTCTTTGGATTCTGCCTTCCATCCTAGTAAAACCTGTTGTAGTGTACAGGGTTGCCTTTTGGTCTACTTGGTTCATCGTACTGCTAAGTATGTTAGTAATAGGAACTTTCAGTATTTTTGTTTTCTGGCAGGCTTTGGGTAGCATAGCAAGCATGCAAATACCACCCCCGGAACCTTGGGAACACTCCTACAAAATTTGGTTCCTATGGCATGTTTCTTCACTGTTCTGTTCAGACTTTGAAGTAGGTTGTCATGTGATAACGGCAGGGGGGGTATTTTTCTACAGGACAAGGAACTTCATATTCCAGTAGCCGTCTCAGGAGCAGAGTCGTGATATGGTCAGATTTCTGGGTCGGGGAGGAGGGCAGGGTAACAGTGTTAGTCTGTTGGATCAGAAACAAGAAAGTCTTGTGGAGTCTATTCATCTGAATATGTTAAGACGTTCACAAAAATGTGTGCCAAACAAAACTTGCTAACATTTAAGGTGCCACAAGACCCTTCAGGGTTTTGTTCAGTCACGGAATTAGAAGTCTTCCTGTGCAATGATTGATATAGCGTGGATACGACAAGTTGCAGGGGGAGTGGGGACCAGTGCAGGCAGCAGCTGCTCGAGTGCTCTAAGTCATATATGAATTCAGAATTATTTTGGAAATTTAATCCAGTTCGTTTGTAATGATCTTGGAGAATGAGGGTTGCTGACTTTATACTATAGTTGCATTTCATACCCTGCTATTGGAGTTTGTGTTCCAATAAGATTGATCCGTGTGAGAAGACAAGAGAATGCTTCTTCAAACACCATTTAATTAATTATGGCATTCGCTGCTACAAGATGTGGCAATGGCTGCTAGCCTAGATGGATTTAAAAGAGGATTAGCAAATCCATGGAGGATAAGTCTGTCAATGGTGTTAGTCATGGTGTCTTTAAGGAGCTTCCAGTTTTATAGGAGTTCCGGCATCCTGCTTCCCACAGTGGCCAACCATAGGTTTCTTGGAAGCCCACCAGCAAATCCTGAAGGCTTTAACTCTGTCCTACTTGTGTTCTCCAACAACTATTATTCAAAGGCAATACTCATGCTTGTAACAAACACTGGTTATATCTGACTTGCATGATACAGAAAATGTTGTTCTGGGGAAACTCATTATACATTTTTCTGGAAAGGGCCTTGAATAAGATACTTGTGGTTCTTTTCCCGGAAGATTCGTGTGATCTTGCACCCTGCCTCCGCCCCACTGTCCCCCCTGCATATTCCTTCAGGAAGCAAAAAAAGTTGCACAAGAATCACCCTTCCATTAAGTTTAATTTGTTTTTTTGTACCAGATCCCTCTTATAGTACAAATTGGTCTCCAAAATTTGGCATGTTGTTTTATACTGCTTATTTTAAAAGTTTCATATGTATTCTTCCAGGGGACATTAATGGCTGTGTGCTCTCTGTGCATCATTATTTTTAGTGCCTCGAAGCTTACAGCTGCACCAGCAGGCAGCTGAAACCATGTGGGGCTAGATGATGAGACCTGCCTCAGTTAATTTTTTGGAAAGATTTACCAGATGTGAAACTCAGGAAGTAAACAGTTTGGATCTTTCCACTAGAGAGTTCGTGTTCCTTTTTTTTCCCCCTGTCAAGAGAATTCATTATACAAAGTTAGTCTTTAACTCGTTGACCTTGTTGTTACAAAAGGAGTGATAGTAAGGGATACTCTTGATTTTTGATGTATTAACAGTATACATCTCATGGAATCTTTTGCCCAAATCATGCTTTCCGTAAAGAGCAATTTCAAAATCTCACAGTGCCAGTAAGAATATTTATAAGGACCTTCCCCCCCCCCCCCAATCCTGTTAGGTTTACTTATTTAAAACTTCTTAATGCCTAAGAGACCATAGAGGATAACAGATCTTCATTTTCTTATTGCGTATCTTGTGAAGGGCTGGAATCTAGGAGACTAAAATTAGTGGATTCCATAACATTCAAAAATGTTTTACAAATACCTAATGGTGTTTACATTTTAACTTCTTTGAAAAAGGACTATCTGCTTTAATAGCAATGAAGTTTTTTGCTGATCAGTTAAGATAAAGTTACCATGTTTTTGTTATTACACTAATTCTACACATGAACGAATTAATGCTTCAGCAGCCTGTTTTCTTTAGATACTGTAGAAGGTGCTGCATACTTAATTGAGTGATTTGCTAAAGAATAGGGGGGGGGGGAATAATCTCTGGTTTCTTATCTTCTGGATACGTTTTCAGGTTTGGATGACAAGAACAGTTGAGCTTTATTTCATTGTGTTTTTCCAGATATTCTGAAAAGTCTTATCAGGGTGAAAGGCTCTGCATATCCATAGATGCAGACTCGTGATTCTTCCATCCACAGGAGTCTGTGTCGTAATTTTCCTGTATGCTAAGTTTTGTTTAAGACATACTCCTTTTACTTTTTTCCTCTGGAAACTGTCTACTCAATAAACTTCTAATGCAGCATACTTTCAGATACTTCCAAATACTGGCCGTTTGAACTATCTGCATAGTTTGTTTGGTTGATTGATTTAAAATAGTTTTACCCCACTTTTCTCCTTAGAAAAGGACCCAAGGTGGCTTACAACATTTAAAGACAATATTTAAGAAAAAAAACAATGAGTCTACAAAGGTGGCATTCATCATTAGAAGGCAATATTTAAAGCCAAAAACACTAAGAATAGAAATATTAAAAAAGAACGAACAAAATAGCCCTCTTAGAAATAAGACACACAGGCGATACGAAAAACACAGTCAAAGCAGTGATGCATAACGATCCATCTAAAAAGATCACGTTTAGGCAGCCAGTCACTGAGGGAAAGCTTGCCTGAAGAGAAAGCCAGCAGCTTGGATATTTGAAGGATCACATCACCCCACATGAGTCTTCTCAGTTTTTAAGATCTTCTGGGGAGGGCCTTCTCCGAGTTCCACCACCTTCCCAAGTTGGTTTGGTGAGGGCATGAGAGAAGGCCTTCTCAGTGGCTGCTTCCAGGATTTAGAATACAAAGTACTCTGAGAAGCCAGATTGCCAGGCAAAGACATTCCCCTTCAAGCAGGTTTTTAAGCAGCAAGTTATCGCAGGAATGCTGGTTTTTAAATTAGAGGTTTTTTCATGTTTTTGAATTTAAATTTTTTTTAAAAAAATCTTAATATATGTTTAATTTTGTCTTTTAAACATTATATTTATATTATTTTCCTTTAATCTGTTTTATCTTTCGAGAGCAGCCTTGGGTCCGCTATGGGAAGAAAGACATCATATAAATAATTTAAACTGAAAAAATTAAAACGTGCTAATTACAAAGGATTTCTGCATGGTGCAGGTAGCTGAAGCTCTCTTGGTTACAGCCAAATGCAGAGTACAATAGGAGCAGAAGTTCGATTTGTAACGTTCCTAGTCCTGTAATTTTTTCTTCTTCTGTAAGGCTACTGCAGTGTGCTTTAGTATTAGAGATCTTAAACAGAATCTTAGGAGATAAAAATATGTAACAGTTGGGGGATTCTGTTCAGTAAGTTCTGTTATGTGCCTGTTTGTTTTCAAATGGCCCTTTTGACATTCAACATAGTCTTCACCTAGCCTTGCTTTGTAAGTTGTGTTTTGAAATTTGAGGGTGTTCAATAAATATTTGGGACAAGCCTTTAGGGGTAGGGAGGCTGTAGTTCAAGAAAGATTATTGAAAGGGCTCTAGATCAGTGGTTCCCCACCTTGGGTTCCCAGATGTTCTTGGACCAGAACTCCCAGAAATCCTGGCTAGCACAGCTATGGTGAAGGCTTCTGGGATTTTTAGTCCAAGAACATCTGGTGGCCCAAGGTTAGGAATCACTGCTTTAAATAAACACTGGTTGTTCATGCTTCCCAGTATTTAACCAAAAACCTAAGGGGTACACAAAATGAATGTCAGATCTGTTTTTGGCAGATGTTGGCCTTCCCTGTTTTATGGAGTGCAGGTTACTGGGTTGGAAGTGAGAAAGGTAACATGTTATTAATATAACATGTGGAATTTTCTGTAGCATTAGATAGAAGGGCCAGGTGGTGAAACTGCTGCTTGATCCAGCTTGATTTAGCAACTTTGGAATTATAAATGGCTATTTGTACTGCAGAACATAAACTGTTGGCTCAAGATAAAGTTTGGCAAGGCATAGATTGTTGCTAATAATATTTCTAAGTGTATCCTTTTCCAGCAGGGCAGCCTTTACGTCCCTACGCTGGAACAAGCACTATATTTTATTAAAGGCCCATGTGTAAATTTATGTCATCCTGTTCTGCACAATTCCCTTTATTTGGGAGTTGACCTAGTTGTAAAATCTCAGCTTGATTCTGTGGGAGATATTGATGATTATTCCAATTACTTTGCATTTGTTGTGATCAGAAATTAAGTTGCAATACAATTGTGAGCAGTAGCAACACACAAATCATTATTGCTAATTAGCGTGTCCTCCCGTTATTCTGTGGTGCATCTGTGTTTCTGTGGTGATATGTGCACATAGGCAAGCAAGCAAGCAAAATAAGTTTATTGCGTGGCACACAGGCCATTGCAACATACATCGGATAAAACAATATAAAACGATATAAACAATATAATATAGTCCATTAGAATATAGTACAATAAAATATTAAAAGCCATTTAGGATCAGGTTGATTTCTATTACAACACAAAATTTTAGCATCTAAGGAGAGGACAAAGACAGATGGAAAACATTAACCAATGCCAGCAGCAAGCACCTATCACGAGGGGAATAACCCCAAAGATACAGTTACTTAGGTATTGACTTAATGGGTAGAGGCGGGGGATACAGATTTCATTTTTATCAATGTAGAGATAAACCGTGCCATACGGAAAGTGACAAATTTGTCTCTATCGGAAAGGCAAAATTGCCTCATTTCTTAAAGCCCTGATGATAGCTTGCACCAGAACTAGCTTGAGCATATACACCACTTGGCAATGTGAGAAGATGATGGAGAGGCTTTGCTTTCTCCCCTTCCTTTATAGGTACCTCCCATGACTGGAGGCTGCGTTGTGGTGCTGTTGACCTGTACTTCACGCTGTTTGGTCTCAGCAGGCCTTCCTGTTTGCCACTGCCAGAGCTTGGATTGGTCCTTAACCTGAAAGAAAAGAAAGCCGTGCTGAATCCTACCATCATCCCTGAGGCTGGGGCGAGTGGGCCGGAACCTCCCAACAATTCCAACAATATGGGTCAAATAGTTGGCTTCCAAAGTATGGTAAGCAGTTCTTGTTCTTACAGAGCCCTCCCCGGGACTCAGAGTACTTCAGTTTACCACTTTAAAAAAAATAATAAATCCTCCATTTTCTTGTTCTCATTCTGCTAACTTTGCCTTGTCATAAATCTGTCCTGTGTCTCCTCCTGGGGGCATGCCTGTATTGTGTGCTCCTCTCCACCCACACTCTGCCAGTTCATTCATCATGAATACTTTCCTCACTCATTTTCCTCCAAAAATGTGAGTTTGTCTGTGCCTTTTATAAGATGTAAAACTTTATTAGCAGAAAAAGTCTCTGTGGGCAGTGGTACGGATTTCAGTGGTATATGCCTCTCGGTGAACTTCAAGGGCCTTTGGCCTTTACACCTAAGCAGACATACTTTTTACTAACAGAAATATGCCCCTCAAAAGGGACAATATTAAAAGAGTTCTGTGGAAAGGTTACTGTACCTCACTATAAAGACCCAGCTGCTTTTATAACAGTCACAATCAAATGATTTGTTAATACCATCCCTTCATTAGGCCCAGTGCTCACTCAGAACATCCCTAAACTGTTTCTGTAAAAAATGTCCTTCATTGTGTAGGGTGTTGTATTAGTAATTTGGCAACTATGGAGACTAAAATCCTTTTCCATTATATTTAACAAGATATGTGGATTATCTATAACTACTTCTGCAGCTGCATAGAGGATACTATGTGAATTGTCTTGAATTCACAGATGAATTATTGCCATTTCCATTCTTGCTGCTACTGGTATTTCTTTTAGATAAAATGCTTTTACATTTCAGAGTTTTAATTGGTTTTTCAGGAGGAGGATCATCTTGTTAAGGAAACATCAGTAATCCCCCTTCCTTATCAGCAAGGTTTGAAGCGGAAGGCTGACACACCCCTTGGATCTCCACTGGAGCCAGGCCAGATCCTCGAGAAGGCTGAAGACAGTAAAGTCAAACTCAAAATAAGAGTAAGCAATTGGAGTTATTACCTAAAGTGACGGTTTTGACAGAGGATGCCAGACAGCCCTGTCATAAGCATCTAATGATACCTCTGGTCAAATCTCATTCTTGAGTGATGACAGGCATCACCTCACCTCTTTTGGAACATGCTCTGAAAAATGGTCATAGTATCAAATAATATAAGAATAAAAATTGATATTGAAGTGTCCAGATGCTACTCTGGCTTTCTCTGTCCCACAGTAATGGGGAGCTGTCATCATGTGCAGCTGTGATGAAGGATCCCATATTTGTTTTGTTTGCATAACATCCGTATCTTAAATGCCACAAATTATCATTCTCAGGATTTCAGTTGGTTCGGGATGCCTATCTCTGATCAGGGCTGCGTGGTTAATATGCATTGTTGGGTTTTTTCCCCATAATGTTCATGTTCTTTTGAATAATCTTCTGTAGTAAAACTTTTTCATATGTCAGTGAATTAAAAATATGTCTTTAAGCAGATTAATCAGCACTCCCTACATTTCCTTTCAATTTCTCATGCTACAGTTCTCAAACTCCCAAGAAGAAGAAGAGATTGATATGGACACTGTTCATGATAGCCAAGCTTTTATCTACCATCATTTGAACATGCTGGAAAGACCATCAACACCAGGTAGGTTAAATGGTGGCAGGTCATGGCCAGATGTTATCCTGCTTGTAAATTGCATTGTTCTCTTCAGTCTGGATCTTAGTAATCTTGTAGTTATTCAGGTGGAGTGTAATGAAGCTGTAAAATACTAGATGGGGATTCATTTGATTTTTTTATGCCAGTGGGTAGGTAATGTGTGCTAAATGTCATTATTATATCTGCTTTCTTTCTTAGTACCCTCCTTAAGACAGTTTATTATTTATTTATTTAGAATATTTCTGTACCACCCTATATCATGGGATCTCCAGGAGGTGTACATCATAAAGCAATTTAAAACAAAAAATTTCGGTGTCACCAGTGTGCAGATGACACCCAACTCTATCTCTCCTTTCCACCTAATTCCAGGGAAGCTGTCTTGACTCTAAACCAGTGCTTGGCATCAGTAATGGGTTGGATGAGGGCAAACAAACTGAAACTTAATCCAGACAAGACAGAGGTGCTCCTGGTTAGTCGGAAGGCAGATGAGGAAATAGGGATACTACCTGTGCTGGATGGGGTTACACTCCCCCTGAAAACTCAGGTCTGCAGCTTGGGTGTACTCCTGGATTCATCCCTAAGCTTGGATGCCCAGGTCTCGGCAGTGGCCAGGAGTGCATTTGCATAGCTAAAGCTGGTGCACCAGCTCCTTGAGATATTGGATCTGGCTACAGTGACACATGCCTTAGTTACATCCCGTTTGGATTACTGTAACACACACTGTGTGGGGCTGCCTTTGAAGACAGTTTGGAAACTTCAGCTGGTGCAAAATTCTGCAGCCAGACTACTGACTGGGGCCAGCTACAGGGAGCATATAATGCACCTGTTACAAGAATTGCACTGGCTACCAGTCCGTTTCCGGGCCCAATTGAAAGTGCTGGTCACTACCTATAAAGCCCTGTCCAGGCTACCTGAAGGACCGTATCTCCCTATATGCACCTTCTTGGCAATTAAGATCAGCAGAGGAGACCCTCCTCTTGGTTCCATTGCCAGCACAAGCACAGCTGATGGGGACACGGGAGAGGGCCTTCTCTGTGGCAGCTCCTAGACTTTGGAACACTCTCCTTTGGGAGATCAGGATGGTCCCTTCCCTTTTATCCTTTCGAAAAAAGCTAAAGACCCATCTCTTCAGGCAGGCTTTTAACAATTATAACTGAATCCCTGAACCCCATTTTAGCAGAAATTTTAATCTTTTTTATGTTTTCATGTTTTAATCTTTTAATTGTATTTTAAATCATATATTATTTAATTTATCTTTTAATATTTAACTTATTGTGTTTTTAAATTGTGTGAATTTTAATGTTGTGAGCCGCTTTGGGTCCCTTGTTGGGAGAAATGTGGCATATTATTATTATTATTATTATTATTATTATTATTATTATTATTATTATTATTATTATTATTATTATTATTATTAATAATAATAATAATAATAATAATAATAATAATAATAATAATAATAAAACAATTTAAAAGAGTTGAATGCATATGAAAATCTAAGTCATTTAAAGCTGTAGGCTTGCAACAGGAATCTACTACCTGTTCTCACGAAGATTTGGTAAACATCCGTGTTTCCTGCTTGGTTCCAGAATAAAGTCTGTGTTGGTGCCAGTTGGGTCTACAATGGGAGAACACCTCATAATTTAGGCAACATAATCTAATATAACCTTGCTTTTCACTATGGGAAGTCAGAACATCTATGACACTAAGTAGGGCCTTGACAGCTGTAACCAGCCAAAATTATGGAGTGACTTACTGGAAGACATTCAGTTGGGTACACAAGTACATCCAGTCTCATTTTAGAGGACATCAAATGTTGTGCAGTCAGAAGTTACATGTAGGCATTCAAGAACCTTTGAAACAATATTGAGCCCAATGGAATCCCTTCTGATGGGGAGCAATAACAGCAGTCTCCCAGCATCACTTTCTTTGACTGTTCTCCCAGCAAGGAAAATCTTTCTGTATACCTCTCAACCTCTAAATATAAAACCAGAAGAGGCTAGGCTAAACCTATGGAGAGCAAAAATAACATACTTGCCAAATGGATGAATGCCAAAAGACAAGATTCTGGCTGGACCATCTGGAAGTCATTTAATAGATTTTGAGGTGGAATAAAAAGATTAAAAAACAATCAAGTAAGATTGGCTACTTAGATTTAGGACAAATTTTCTGTGAACCTGGAGAAATTCAATCAATGCAGCATCCATGGGCATGCAATTTATGCCCTACCATGTGTACAAAAGAGGGTCTAGTAAATGGCTGAGATAACATTATTGAAGTAGCTCGCTTCTGATCAAAAATAGTCTAATCATTTTCATATTTTAATTCGTTTGAATTTTATTTATATTTTATATTCTTTCATAATTTAAATTTGTGCAATGCTCTGATAGAAAGAAAGAAAGAAAGAAAAGATGGCTGGACACTCTCCTCTTGATCACATAGACCTCTAAAAGGCTTATAGAAGCTAGCAAAGAATTCCACAAGTCACTAAATCCTTGTGATGTTTTTTTCATACTAATATCTCACCTGACCAATTTGCAGCATTTTTTAAATCTAAAGTGGAGGCCATCCGCCGGGATCTCTCTCCTTTTTTAAATACAGTGGATCGAGCAGAGATGTCCAGCGCTCCGTCCTGCCCGGTGAGATTTGAATTCTTTCAGCCTGTGACGCCAGACATGGTGGACAAAGCGCTTGATCGCTGTCGGGCCACCACCTCCTCCCTTGACCCTTGCCCGGCCTGGCTAATCAAAGCAGCCAGGCCTATAACAACGGAATGGGCCACAGTGATAATTAATGGGTCTCTCCAGGAGGGCAAGGTTCCCCTGGCCCTCAAGGAGACACTCATTAGGCCCATCAGGAAGAAACCAAATTTGGCGGCGGACGATATTGGCAATTACAGGCCTGTCGCCAATGTTTCTTTCCTTAGCAAAGTGGTGGAGAGGGTGGTGGCTGATCAGCTTCAGGCTCTTTTGGATGAAACGAATGCGCTGGATCCGTTCCAGTCGGGCTTCAGGCCGCGCCATGGCACAGAAACGGCACTGGACGCACTGATGGATGACCTGTTGAGGGAGGCTGACCAGGGCAAAATGTCCTTGTTGGTCCTCCTCGATATCTCAGCCGCCTTCAATACCGTCGACCACGGTATCCTCCTGGGGAGGCTCTCCGAGCTGGGAATCGGTGGCCTGGCGCTCTCCTGGTTCCGATCCTTTTTGGAGGACCGTCCCCAGAGAGTCCAGCTTGGGGAGAGCGTTTCGGCCCCGTGGAGTCTCAATTGTGGGGTTCCGCAGGGGTCGATCATCTCCCCAATGCTGTTTAACATCTATATGAGGCCGCTGGGTGGGGTCATCAGGGGGTGTGGGGCTTCGTGCCATCAGTACGCTGATGACACCCAGCTCTACATCTCTTTTTCACCTACCTCAGTGGATGCCGTTCTGTCCCTTCAGCGCTGTCTGGAGGCTGTGCTGCAATGGATGAAGCTGAATGGGTTGAGGTTGAACCCGGACAAGACGGAGGTCTTGAGGGTGGGTGGCCCCTCCATTGGCGGTTTGGGAAACTCTCTTTTGGGGGGGTGACTCTCACCGCAAAGAGTGTGGTGCGCAGCTTGGGGATACATCTGGACCCGGCACTTACCATGGAAACCCAGGTGGCGTCCGTGGCCCGCTCCGCCTATTTCCATCTGTGGCGGATTGCCCAGCTGCGACCCTATCTTGATGGCAGGGCTCTCACCACTCTCGTCCATGCGCTTGTAATCTTGAGATTAGACCACTGTAATGCGCTCTACGTGGGGCTACCTTTGAGATTGATGCGGAAGCTTCAAATGGTGCAGAACGCGGCGGCCAGACTCCTTAGTGGGGTAAGAAAGTACCAGCATATCTCTCCCACTCTGGCTGCCTTGCATTGGCTGCCCATTCGCTTCCGCATTGACTTCAAAGTGTTGATGATGACGTATAAAGCCCTAAACGGTTTAGGACCTCGATACCTGGCAGATCGCCTTCTCCCACCTAGATCTACCCGAATCACTCGCCATAGCCAGGAGGGACAGTTGAGGGGCCTAATGCCGAGAGAGGCCCGGAAAGAAAGAACAAGAAACCGGGCCTTCTCGGCAGTGGCCCCTCGGCTCTGGAATAACCTCCCATCAGTGATCCGCCTGGCTCCCTCGCTGGGTGTTTTTAAGAGCCAATTAAAAACTTGGCTCTTTAGGCAGGCCTTCCCTCCTGTCAATACTTGACTTTATTTTTATTATAATTTTCTGTTTCCCCATCTTGAGCATTACTAAGCATTACCAATCACTATTGTTTTGAATTGTTTTTAACTGTTTTAGATTACAATGTTTAATTGAACCCGCCCGGAGTAGACTCTGTCTAAAAGGGCGGGATAGAAATCTAATAAATAAATAAATAAATAAATAAATTAAGGAGGGGCCGAACAATGACCTCCTCTATGTCTCTGAAATATGTTCCTCTAACAAGGGCAAATTAATTATTGTAACTGACTAACTTGCCCAACTAGCTTTCATTCCTTAGGAAAGCCTTCACCATCCAAGACAGATGCAGAGCAAGTGAGCAAATTGTATCATGGGCTTCTCTGAGTGTCTTGTCTCCATTCTGAGGCAAGATCAACTGAAGTTCGATCAAATGTAGTCTCAGGTGCTAAGGAGACTTCCAGTCCATTGAAGAGGCATCCAAACTGGAGTGTATGTGAGCAACTTTACTCTCAGAAACTGGTTGTACTTGGTTCCAAAGGATCACTACTAGAAGGCTGGCTGTATCAGTCTTTTGATGATCCCAGATGGTTCCATTGGATGGCACTCAGGAGTGCCAGCAAAAACGTACACATTTTTGCACAGACACCATCATAGAATAGACTTCAGATAGATTCTGTTCCACATTTGGTAGGATTTACTGTGAGTTTTTCATCCCTTGTACTTTTGCCATTATCCTTGCCCCTTCCACCCACTTCTCAGAAGACCAAAGAGATAATCTGAACCTGTTTGGTAGAGAGCATACTTCAAAGCAATAGAGTGACAGCCCTGGACAGTACAAAACCCTAAGCATCAGCCGGGAACTGAAAAGTAGATTCTTCTTCGTGGCCTTTGTGAATCACACCCTGGGTGATTCGCGCCTGCGCGGAGCCTCATCGGAAGATTCTAGAGCTTCTGCGGTAGCAATAAACACATTAGAATATGCCCCTCCCCACCCGTATAAGTACCTTGGCGCCAAGCGTCCCCTTTCAGTTTCTTTCAACTGCCGCATTGAGAGCCTCATAATTCTGCTTCTGTGAGTAAAAGAGAAAGAGAGCTTATTCTTGATTCCTTTCTGTTATCAATCTTTTTTCTTTTAAACTATTAGATCAAACCATTATCATCAGAGATTTTTTTTTCCTTTCCCCTCGCTTGGCCCTGGGCCGCAGCACCCCCCCTTCAATCATAGGTTTTGCTCCACTTTCCGACGGACACGCTAAGTGCCTTGTCTGTTTGGGAGAACATCAAACTTCCTCCTGTACCCATTGCAAAAATTTTAAGCACGGAGTTCTTCGATCTCGCCTCTCGAGGCTAAAACTCCGACTTTGGGAACAATCCTTACAACCAGTTCAAATGGCCCAACCTCCCTGTAGGGCCACTTCCCAAACCAAAGCAATGGAAAAAGCCATTACTGAATCATCAAAACAACGTCCATCGGCTACACCAGCTCATTCCGATTCTCCATTTGCATTGTCTAAGACCTCGAAGACACACAAATCGAAACCCTCGATACCAAAATCCTCGACTTCGAAAACAACTTGTAAATGTCAGAGACCTACTGAAGCTGCTCCAGCTCCGGAGCCTGTTCCTCTTAAACGAGCTAAACAGTCTAAGCCTACAGACATCCCACCACAACCACAACAACTGTCTGAATCAATTTCGGTAGGATCTCCCTCAGATGATGACAGACGTCCGTCCCATCAACCCTGTTCTCAGTCTCCAGAATGGGATGATAGAGTCGACCGACTAACATCCTCTCCTCCCAGTCCACAACCTTCCATTCCTTCCAGCAATCCTTCGGTTATTCCATCGCCCGAGGATTCCCATCCCAAACGGCTCGACACCGTTCCATATTTGATGCCCTCGGATCACCCACTGATCCCTAACCAGAACCGTCGACATCAACAAACCCGACAGCTCGCTTCATTGCGTGTGGTCCAAACCCACACTCAGCACGCGCATCGGGTTGCCATTTGCCCCGACCAGTGCTCTGCTCGACAAACTACACCGACTAGTCGACCAGGTGTTTTACCCGGTTTGATAATACCATCTAGTAGTCGGCCTACCTCTCGACAACCATCGGTGTCGAAGTGGCCACATCACCAAGAGGTGCCTATACCTCAACCTGTTCCCTACTTGGTATCGAAAAAACCTCGGACGGTTGAGCAGATTTCATCCACACGTGAGGCTTTTGCAGCCCCAGCCTCCTGATACTTTCCTACTACAATAGATGACGGAAATCACTCTTCACGCTCAGCATCGCCAGCGTCCGTTTATTCTACCTCTGTTTTGACATCACAGAGACACAGGCTCTGATATCGACGATCCTCGATATTCATCCTGGTCCATGGACACACGCTCCATTCCGTTAAATCAACACAGTTCCCGTCCTCCGGTAAATCCAAGTCATCGTCCCCGGCACCGTTACGACACCGAGCTCGACACCGAGGTCTATCCCTACTAATCGAGGTCCGTCGACGCTCAACCACCATCTTTCAATGTCGACGATCCTCTACATCGACAGATGTCCATGGACATGCCGCATCCATCTTTTTCAACTCTTAACCGGCAATACTACGAAACTCAGCCTCTTGACACTGAAGTCTATCAACAGTCCGTTGACTCCAGACGGAACCTCGATGACTCTGACCATGGATCTCGGCTGCAGACTCCATCGGTATTATTTACCTCTCCAGAGTCAGACATTGTCGATACCGACCCGCCATCACCGGCAGAGGATTTCCAGACCTATGCCCAACTTATGATTTGCATGGCTAAATCCCTTGATCTGCAAATCCACCGACCATCGACAGAACCAGCCGATCATCTATATGATCCGATCTCTAAAAATACAACCACTCCGGTTCACATATCGATGTTGCCATTTCTCCTTAGTACTGCGCAGAGATCCTGGACAAAACCAGCTTTCTCCCATACCATGTCTAAGCAGATTGATAACCTCTATAGAATCCATGACCCAGGAGCCATTTTCCTTCAAAAACAACCAGCTCCAAATTCTATATTTGTCGAAGCCTCTCAATCAAGATCTCGACACCGACAATCTCTCATACCACCAAATAAAGACAGCCGACGAATAGACTCCATGGGTAGATGGTTTTACTCTTCCACAGCCTTCACCATGCGAGTCGCTAATTATCAAGGAGCCATGGGAGCTTACCAACGCTTCCTCTGGGACAACATGTCCACCTTTATTGAATCCTTGCCAGAGGATAAAAAGATACTAGCTCAAACCTTCCAACAAGAAGGTCTCTCCGTTGCTAAACAATAGATGCTTTCCACCCGTCACACCGTAGACGCTACAGCCAAGTCCATGGCCACTTCAGTAGCCCTACGCCGTTTTTCCTGGCTCAGAACGGCCGGCTTAGCCGAAGATGCTCGGGCACATATCTAAGACCTCCCCTTCAATGGAGCAGGTCTTTTTCATGCTGAAACTGACGATATACTAGAGAACGTACAAAAGAAACTTTCAGCAGCCAGATGTTGGGGAGTTTACCCTTCCTACCAGCAACGTCCTCAGCAAAATCAATGGAAACGACCCTATAACTCATACCAGAGGTTCCAACGAGACCCTCCACGACAAACCTCTTACAATCCATACTTCAAAAACCAAAGAACCAAAACCCGGCAACAGCCTGCCACTAGGAGGAATGACCGGAAACCCAAACACCATGTTTGACGTTCCTCTGACCGAGATCGCCACCCACCCCACCAACCCTGCTCTCTGGTAACACTTACCTGCATGGAAATCCATCACCACAGATTCCTGGGTACTCTCCATCATCAAAAACGCATCCACTTCTTCGAACTTCCTCCGACAACACACGTCGTTACTCCTCCGTCACAACCCCTGCAAGAAGAAATAACGAATTTACTTCTCAAAGATGCCATACAGCCCGTCTATCAAAACAACACCGGGTTTTTCTCTCGCTATTTCACCATCCCCAAAAAAGACAGGGGACTTCGCCCTATTCTAGATCTAAGATTATTAAACAACTACATCGTCACCACAAAATTCTGCATGGTTACTCTAGAATCAGTTCTTCCCTTACTTCGAAAAAAACGACTGGTTCACCGTCATAGACCTAAGAGATGCTTACTTTCATACTGCAATACATCCTGCACACAGAAAATTCCTTCATTTCCAACTCGGATCACAAGCATACCAATTCAAAAGACTCCCATTCGGCCTTGCAACAGCTCTGAGAGTATTCACCAAGTGCATGGCGCCGGTAGCCGCCTACCTGAGACCTCAAAACATTCTCATCTTTCCATATATCAACGACTGGCTCCTTGTAGCACACTCCTGTCGCAAAGCTCGATGAGACGCCTGTTTTACTCTCGCCCTTCTTCGCAATCTCGGTCTAACTATCAACGAACAGAAATCAAAATTAAAACCTACAAGGACTATACATTACATAGGCGCGCTCATAGACTCCACACGAGCTCGCGCGTTCCTCCCTGCAGAAGAGAGACAAAATCTCTTCACCTTACTTCGTGGCTTCACTCCTCATGCCTTGATACCTGCCTTAACAGTGCAATGAGTTCTAGGCACCATGGCCTCTATGACGTCAGTTGTACAGCATGTGCGTCTCAAAATGAGATCTCTCCAATCCTGGTTTCTGGCCCTATTCAATCCTATTTGATCTCCTCACTCTCCTAAGAGTCACTCCAGAACTGGCCTCTCAACTTCAACGGTGGCATTCCCATACCAACCTTTCTATTGGGCGACCATTCCAACAACCTCGCCCGCAAATACAAGTCACTACCGATGCCAGTCGCACCGGCTGGGGGGCTCATTGCAAATCCCTCACAGTCCATGCCAAATAGTCTCACAGAGAAAAATTGCTCCACATAAACAAGTTGGAGCTACTAGCCGTCATAAAGGCCTGCAAGGCTTTCAGAAACCTTCTTCTAGGAAAAATTGTACAGATCGCCACCGACAACACCATGGCGATGTACTACATCCTAAAACAAGGCAGCACCCACTCCCCAGGTCTCCTCTACCTAGCGGTCAACCTCTGGGAGTGGTGTCTGCAACATCACATCTGTCTGACAGCCTTACACATCGCTGGTCAAGACAACGACCTAGCAGACTCGCTCAGCCGTACAGATGCCCAAGCTCACGAGTGGGAACTAGATCAATCAGTATTCCGCCAACTATGCCGGAAATGGGGCACTCCGACTCTCGATCTCTTTGCCTCCCGAGCGAATCGGAAATGCCAACTCTATTGCTTCCGAGCAGGAATAGGAAAACATTTATTTATTATTTATTTTATTTATTAAATTTATACCCCGCCCATCTAGACTGAAGTCTACTCTGGGCGGCTAACAATAAAAAATAAAATAAAAACAATATAATAAAATAAAAAACAACAATAGTAATATAGTTCAAGATGGGGGGGGAACATTCCCAGGGAGACGCGTTTGTCGGCCATTGGCCCAAGACTCTTACCTGCCTTTTTCCTCCGTTCCCTCTCCTCCACAAAGTTGTCGTCCGTCTACAACAAGACAAAACCAATGCCATCGTTATAGCCCCTTGGTGGCCGAGACAGACTTGGTTCCCAGTTCTCCGCAGTCTCTCATCAGGCATCCACCATCTCCCCCGCCTGCCACACCTTCTCACACAGAACAACTCCCAAGTCCTACACCCGGACTTACCTGTTCTGCACGTGGCAGCATGGAGGATTCTCCCTCGTTAATGAACGTTCTTCATCATGCCAAAAAACCATCCACAAGAAAAGCCTACCTGTACAAATGGAAGAAATTTCAATCCTTTACTAAATCTTCCTCATCATCCTCCATCAATCCATCACTTTCCACTGTTCTCCGCTACATCTCAAATCCAAGGGCCTCTCCATCTCATCCTTGAGAGTCTACCTTTCTGCAATAATATCATACCAACCTCCAAATTCTCCAGCAGCAAACTTCTTCAAACATCCAACAACGAAAAGTTTTCTGAAAGGTCTTTCTCATATCTACCCCGATACTCGACATCCTTCTCCACAATGGTCACTAACTCTTGTTTTGAAACAGCTTACCAAAGCTCCTTTTGAGCCATTAGCTACAACTGACTTAAGACTCCTCACCTTTAAAACAGCTTTTCTCGTAGCCATCACCTCAGCTCGACGAGCTAGTGAATTGGCAGCTTTACGCTATGACTACCCTTATCTACAATTTTTCCCCGATAAGGTGAAGTTATTCATGGACATTTCCTTCCTCCCCAAAATTGTCTCTCAATTTCATCTTTCCCAGCCGATTGTCCTTCCTTCATTTTTTCCGTCACCTTCTTCAAACCAAGAAAAAATACTCCATACGTTGGATGTCAGAAGAGCTCTTGCTTTTTATCTCCAGCGTACCCAACCTTTTAGACAGTCATCTCGTCTCTTCATAAGCCATCAGCTACCTACAAAAGGCCGTCAGGTGACTTCCCAATCTATCTCCAGATGGGTCGCCTCTACCAATCATTTGGCTAATCAACTTGCTCGACAAAAAGCCCCTAGAGTGGTTCGCCCTCACTCCACCAGGGCAGTGGCAGCCTCTACAGCCTTTCTCCGCGGCGTACCTCTTCCGGACGTCTGCGCCTCTGCCACTTGGGCACAGCCGTCCACGTTTATCCATCATTATAGACTCGATCTCCGGCAGAAGTCTGATGCGCCATTTGGACGTGCTGTTCTAGCTTCTACCTTGGCGTGACACCCTGCCTCCGGGTAAGACAGCTTATTAGTCACCCAGGGTGTGATTCACAGAGGCCACGAAGAAGAACGACAGGTTACCCACCTGTAATTGTAGTTCTTCGAGTGGACCTCTGTGATTCACACATCCCACCCGTCCTCCCCTCTGTCACGCCATTGTTTGCTTACTATTAAGCGGCGGTTGACACAACTGAAAGGGGACGCTTGGCGCCAGGGTACTTATACGGGTGGGGAGGGGCATATTCTAATGTGTTTATTGCTACCGCAGAAGCTCTAGAATCTTCCGATGAGGCTCTGTGCAGGCGCGAATCACCCAGGGTGTGAATCACAGAGGTCCACTCAAAGAACTACAATTACAGGTGGGTAACCTGTCGATTTAATCTCACAGAAGCAAGTTGGAGATCTCTGGGCTTCAACAGCCTCTGTAGGCAGAAGATTTTTACAGGAGTCTCCTCGCAGAGGCTCTGAGAACCCAGTGCTCTATCAGTGGTCCCCAACCTTGGGCCTCCAGATGTTCTTGGACTTCAACTCCCAGAAATCCTGGCCAGCAGAGGTGGTGGTGAAGGCTTCTGGGAGTTGTAGTCCAAGAATATCTGGAGGCCCAAGGTTGGGGACCACTGCTCTACATGACATAAATCTGTGATTATTTCATTTTATTTACCTATTTATTTTGGTAAGCTGCCATGAGTACAGTTTACAGGGAAGCAGATAATGAACTTTTTATATAATTAGACTAAAGCTTTTGGAAGAAGCATCATGCAGCCACATTTCTCCCAATTCAATGACCTTTTACCATGGGGAGAGGTCATTTCTCAGCGGTAGAGCATTATCACGTGCATGGCTGAATGTCCAGCCTCTAGGGTCTCCAGCTAATGTGAATTTTAGGTGACATGGCTGGAAAAGACCTTGAAGATTCCTGCTGGCTGGGGGATTCTGGGAGTTATACTCCACCAATGAAAATTTTTGAAGCTCTGATTGCATAAAGCAATACTGAATTAGAAGGACCAGTGCTTTGACTCAGTATATGGGAGCCTCCTATATTTGTATGCCATATTTACTCTGTTCAGCTAGTTTGGTAGTTTTTCACTGTTGTCTTTTAAGACAGTAGTCTTGTTTTACAAGTGACTTGAGCCTGAAAGCAAAGGACTATTCATTGAACCCATGACTGAGATAAGGTCTGAAATCTCCTGAGTATGCGTCCAACAGTCATTGGTTGCAGAGGTGTGTTAAACAGGCATCTCACTCGGCTTTGTAATTCACTAAATAACAAGAGGGTGGCAGCTGATCTGAATGATTTATAAATGGATTGGATTCAGTTGTGAGGACCCAGAAGTGGCCTCTAGGATGCTTATGTCTTTTCTTTCCAACTATGACTGGTGTTTTTCCTGTTCCAAAGCCAGTTTTCTAACATATGCTTGTACTGTCTCCACGGGGTTCTTCAGGAAAAAAAAAAGAGATTGTTTTATTTTGCTAGGAATACTTAACACATTTCTTCTGGGAAGTCTTAAACATGAGTTTCATACACTGACAAGGCTGTATGATAGATAATTCATACAGTTTTTCTCTGTTTCAGGCCTGTGTAATATGATTCTTAAGATTTATGCAGCTCGTGGACTTTTGATTTGAATCTTCTGAGAATCCCATGTTTGCATTCATAATACCATGAGCCGTATATTCACAAGCAGTAGACAGGGTCAGCCTACACTGATGTGTGGGAATCTTTACTGAGAGAGATGCTAGTAGGCTAGATTTCCATATCAGATTCCTTCAACCGTAGATCCAGATTTACAAATCACAAGCTATCTTTGAAACACCATGGTCTTTAAGTTAGCTAAGAAATGTGTTCAATAAATAAGTTGAATTACTACTGAAATGTATTTATAGTCCCAGCACACATGGCTGGAATTTGATCATTGTATGTGGATGTGTTTTTTTCATGTCCAATGATGCATATATCACCATTTGTAAAAACAGATATGTCCTTTGCCTATGGACTTGTGTGTGTCTAATCTAAATAGGAGTAAATCCAGGTATCACCTATGCTTAAAATAGGCCTGTGCATTATTGACTTCTTGTTCTGCATCACAGTGAGGCTTTGCACTTTGATCTGTCACAGACAGCCACACTGTCAAGTGATCAAACTGACCCCTTACACAACTTCTCATTCCTTCTTAACAAACTGCTAGTGCTTAATGAGTTTTTTCTTCAGCATGAATATTTCTGACATATTCATTTGATTGTTG
Organism: Intellagama lesueurii; assembly: GCA_037013535.1. Taxonomy (NCBI): domain Eukaryota; kingdom Metazoa; phylum Chordata; class Lepidosauria; order Squamata; family Agamidae; genus Intellagama; species Intellagama lesueurii. The sequence goes on from JBAJHW010000004.1 coordinate 16,534,774, forward strand.
ATAACTCTGACCTAAATGGAACCCTGCTGGATAAGACCTAAGGCTTGTCTACTCCACTGTTCTTTTCACACAGTGGACAGGTGTGAAGCACAAAAGCAGGACATGACTGGAACAGCTCCATTCATGATTCCCATCAATCTGTATACAGGGCATTGCACTCCTGATGCCTTTGTTTAACCCTAGTTACTTAGTCTTTTCCATTTGAGATTGTATCTCTCCATAAGAAGCTAGGCTTATTTTCTAAACTTCTGCCTTTACTTCTCTACAACATAATACCAATCATCTGTGAGAGTGCAAGGATGTCTTTTGTATGTATGTGCGTTTAGGTGGGGTGTGAAGATCTGTGGGCAGAAGTATTAATTCAGTGTGTATTAAAAAGAAATTAGAGTAGAACTCCTCATCTCCTGCTAAAGTCATGGATAGGAAAGTGTTAGATCAAAATGGTAGCTTTTCTTCCCAAATCAGAGTGGGAAGATTGTGGGGTGGGGATTATCTTTAACTGTCTCCCCCTTCAAGTCTTGCGTTGCCTCAACAAGAGACCTATGCCAGGTGATGTTTAATGAACTATATTTTATACATTATTTTGCTTTGACTTTTGGTATCAGTTCAAAAAATAGATTGAAACACACAATAATGAATTGAAACACAGAAATGGTAGGACCAGTTCTTAATTTTTAGAAATTTGATACATCTCTTGTAAATTTGTCCTGCGAAGTGATGACTTAAAAACAAGTGCTAAAGGTTTAGATTAAATATTGAAGGTACATTATACAATAAGATCATAAAGTTTTAATATTACATAGTAAAATGATTTACTGCTATTGAGATCTTCTGTAGACATATGATGAACTGTTTAATAATAAGGCTAGTCTATGAATATAGTCAGTATTTATAGTTCTTAAGAGTTTCATAATACTTGTTTTGTGCTATTCTTATACACTCTAATGGGTGGGTGAGGGTGGGGATATAAAATTATAAACAAAAGTGCTGGAGCACTGTGCCAGAACGTTAACAGATGTTGCTTCAGGGACCATTGTATCAACAGATGTGTGCTCCATATTATTTCATGTCAAATAATCTGGGAGATAAATGAGTCCAATGCAAGTCAGTGGAATTCAGGCCATTTGGCTTATATGGGTATAAAACCTGCAGCAAGGAAGTAGGTTATTTTGGAATTCATGTTTGTTTTGAATGACCACTGCAAGGCAGTCCTTTTATCTCCAAAACTGAACATTTTCTTTTACTTTTCCCAGCATGCCACTACTATAAGTGTGCTTTAACCCCATTTTTGAAGACATGGGACTTAGTAGCTAAAACAGTCATGTTAAGAAAGCATACATGCAACTGTAATAATGGAAGCCATCCACTCCTCTGCTTGGCAAGTTGTCCTTCATATGACTAGTCATGACTACTCAATCATTTTATGAACTGTGTGCAACCAGATGTGTGATTGCCTCTAAATGGGGACCAGTTGCATGATTACCATTGCCTATCAGTTTTCCCAACACAGTTCTGGACCATGTATTCATAAGGTTGTTGTCAGTTATGCTAGTTAATCATCTCAGTTCACCTCTGTTGCCCATGAGTCTCTGACACAGTGGACTAAGATCTTAGGGCCACTGAATGTGGTCAGATGTATATTGTTTTCTTATCTAGAGAAAACTGTGGAAGCTGGCGTACCAGAAAATGAGTTGAAGGGTTTATAAAGGTCAGTCCAACTAACAGAGGACATTGAAAAGAGGAGTGTTCATATTCATGGGCAGTGTATCTGGAGATTACTGGTTTATTTGAACAAACATGGAGGATTCAGCACTGGTTAGGCCTCATCTTGAGTACTGTGTCCAGCTATGGACACTGCACTTCAAAAAGGATGCCAACATCTACAACAAGCTCAGAGGAGGGCAACAAGGATGGTCGGGGGCTGAAAACCAAGCCCTATGAGGAAAGATGGAAAGAACTGGGCATGTTTAGCCTTGAGAAAAGAAGACTGAGGGGAGATCCAATAGCACTCTTCAACTATGTGAAAGGTTGTCATAAGGGGAGGTTCTGTTCTCAGTCATTCCAGATTGCAAGACACATAATAATGGCCTCAAGTTACAGGAAGCCAGATTTCAGTTGAATATCTGGAAAAACTTCCTAGCTCTTAGAGCAGTACAACAGTGAAACCGATTACCTCAGGAGGTGGTGAGCACTCCAATACTTGAGGCATTAAAGAGAAAATTAGATAACCATCTGTTTGATATACTTTGATTTGGATTTCTGCATTAAACAGGGGGTTGGACTCGATGGCCTTATAGGCCCCTTCCAACTCCATTATTCTATGATTGCATAATCATTCTACCCTTTCGTATGGCTAGTTACTTTTAGATACAGGCTGCTGGATCACTGCATATTTGGGGCTAATTTAGCAAAACAGTTCACAAGTTCATGGGTTCTACCCACAGACAAATCTGACTGATTTTTCTCAGCCAGTTGCATCTGTCCACCTCTTCTGCTTGTTTCTAGTTTTCCTTAGTTTGGCCCACAGGCACAAATTAAACAATGTGAAATGCCATTCATTCATGCAACTTCAGTCTAACATACTTGTGTTCACACTGTAGTGCTGATTGTGTGTTCCACATTTGTTATTTGCATAGGATGAAAAGTTCATATTAACATATGTGAGGATTTTTCTTTAGATACCAATAGCAATGCAGGTAGTATTCCAGTACAATATCATTTTTTTATGTGTTAATTCATTTGCAAGCTTCTTTCTGTTCTATCATCACTTCATAGAAATGGGAGTACAATAGCTCATGGCAGATAGCTAACACTAGAGGTTTTAATTTTATTAGTGTAGAAGTTAACTCTGCTTTGTTTTTGTTTTTTAATCTAAATGTAACAGTACCCTTATTTGTACAAAAAATTATTTGAAAAGCAAAAGTTAGCACAACACTGTCTGTTTGTTTAGTCTCTTGTTAGAATGTTAATTATAACTCTGCCCTAAATGCAGTAGCTTTGAAGGCATCAGTACAAACCCTTTTTAAGCCTCTGATGTCATTCTAATAGGAAAAACAGATTTTATTTCCTATTAAATCTTCAAAAACAGTAGGGAGTGTTCCACCCTTTGCTTTGCATAGATCAAAAGAACCAGAAGACCAGATTGTTTTCTCATCTGAATTTTAAACTCCAGCTTTCATACTGTATTTCAGATTGCAAGAGTGTACGTCGTTTTGCATCCATTGATATGAAGACTGTTCTTGAGCACAGTTACTTGTAGGATTTATCAATTAATAACTGTACTTTTGTCCTTGCCTTCTTCCAAGGATTTAGACAACATTGTTATATTTATTTTTTATTTATTTATTAGATTTATAGTGTGAGTTCTCCCCTTCTGTTTATCCTCACAACTACCATTTGAATAGTCTGAGATGACAGTGGAACAGATTACTTCAAAAGGTGGTGGACTGTGGGGTTTTTTTTGGGGGGGGGGGGGTTTATACAGAGTTTGACTGACCAGGGATGTGGTACCTGTGGATTTCCTCCATCGGGGTTTGAACTAGATCATCTGGGGGGGGGGGGGGGGGAGGTCCTTTCAGCTATACATTTTTATGGTTCTACATGCATGATTCATTCCAGGTCTGTATATGGAAACATAGAAAGTTGCTAAATAGCTTATAATCTAAAATAAACCAGATGAGGTCTTGAAAACTTGAGTCAATCAAGTATTACCCCCATCTTCAAAAAGGGAAGAAAAGAGCATCTGGACAACTAATGACCAATCAACTTGAGACTGATCCCAGGAATGTTTCTAGAGCAGATCATAAGCAACACTGTACAGATTTCTTATACACAAGTCATGCCACACTAATCCTATCCTTTTTTAAAAATAGAGTTACAATCTTGGTAGATGACATGATCTTGTAATATTCTTGCAGCCAAGTTGGTAAAATTTGTACTAGATGATGCTAGTTAGGTGAATTTGTAGCTAGTTGATGGGCAGGTGGGATGTTGCAGGGTTCTGTCCTGAGTCCAGTGTTGTTTAGCTTCTTTATAAATAACTTGGATGAAAGCATGAATGAGACAACTCATTCAATTCATCAATTTTGACTCCAAATCTGGAGGAGTAGCTAATAACTTAGAAAACAGAATCAGGATTGAAGACAATCTTAACAGATTGGAGAATTAGGCCAGAACAAACAAAATGATTTTCAGCAGAGAAAAATGTAGATTAACACATAAGCAGGAAAAATTCAATGCATAAATGTAGGGTTTGTTATAGGTGGCTCAGCAATAGTACATGTGAAAAGGACTTAAGGGTCTATTCTGCTTTGAACAGATCTCACCTGGAATAATCTGTGTAGTTCTGGCATCACAGTATAAGAAGGATATTGACAAGCTGAAAAATGTCCAGAGATGGGGACAGGGATGGTAAAAAGTTTGGAAACCAAGTCCTGTGAGGAATCATTGAGGGAGCCAAGGACATAAAGCCTGGAGAAGGGAAGATGTGAGAGGCGATGTGATCACCATATTCAAATATTTAAAGGGCTGTCACATGGAATATGGAGCAGGCTTGTTTTTCTCTAACTCCAGAAGGTAGGAGCCAAAGTAATGGATTCAAATTACAAGAAAGGAGATCTTATCTAAACATTAAGAGGAACTTATTGATTAAAAAAAACATTCAACAGAGGAATGGACTGCCTCAGTTGGTGGTGGACACTCCTTTGCTGGAGGTGTTCCTATCAGGAATGCTTTAGCTGTGGATTGTCTGATTTGGTACAGGCTGGACTCAGTAATCCTTGGCCCTACAATTCTATGATTCTATAATACTATGGAAACTAGAACTTGGAGTGACTTATGCTCCTTCAGCTACACAAACCCTGCCCCTGCTGTTTTGTAATGTCCAGAGCCATGCTGTGCTTAATTACTGCTTGGGAGCTTTATCAATTGGTGATTTTGAGGGGCCACGGGAAGCCACAGCGACTGCAGTCATTGTACAGCATTAACATCATGAGAAACAGTGGGAGACAATGAGGCAGATTGTGATTCTTCCAGTCTTCTACATTTCTTGTTACTTGTTGCTGTCAGTAGTGCCTTCCATTGTCAGGTATATGGGAAGCTGTTGGCTCTTCTGTGCAGGGACTCCTTTCCCCCTCTTGATTCCAACCATCTGTTTCAGAGTGAAACGAATAATTATGTTGGCCTCAGCACAACCAAAGCCAGAAGAAGGTGCCAAGTGAATAGGCTAGTATAATGTATATTCTGTTCCAAGAAATGCTAGCAATCACTTCAAAAGCAGACTCCATCCAGCACCTCGCCCTCTGTGGTGGTTTCAGCCAGTTACTAAGAAAGTGTGATTCAGTCCTTTCAATCCTTCAGAGAGCAGAGCACCCTGGAGGGCAGCAGGGCGTAGTAGACTGTCAGCACATTCTCTTTGAACAATATGAGGGAAGTCCTTGGAGCAATTTATCAGTCGTACGGTATTGGGAATAATAATGGGCAACAGTAAAGAAAAGTAGGATATGAAGCCCCAGGATTTAGAAGCAGCTACAGGAATACATTAGAAGGTGAAAATTGAGTTTGAGGGAGCACTAGCATGAAGTGAGAGTAAGGAAATATTTGCCATTTGTGAGAGGCAGGTTCAACTCATGAGCTGCAGCTGCATTCACAGTAGCTAACATTACTTTGAAAGAGAAGTCATTAAGCTTTTGGGGTGGTCTACAGCCCTGGCTCTTACTGAGAGCCTACCATTGATATTTTCATATCTAGAGTCATGCTGTGCCAAAGTGGGAATGAGGTGTAAATGCTTCCTCTCTCCCAATATATCTGCAGAAGTTCGGGCTTTCCTGCTCTCTGTTTTTTTTCTTCAAAAAAAATGTGATCTAAGAGCACTGTAACCTCATTTGCAGAGTTAGTGCTCTTGTGGAGTTAGTGTTCGTTGAGGAATATCTGCTGCTAAAGAAGTAAATATAATTAGATCTCAATGCCTAGAATTAACAAGATAAAAAGTTTTAAGCAAGTTTCTTTGATTCATCCCCTGCACCCTAGAAAAAAACAGAAAAAATGTGTTTGCAATTTACTTCCCATTGCAATACAGAAAATATTTTGAGAACTTTCACAGGTTTACTAATGCAGTTTGATTAATCTTAGGCTTCATTCATGTAGACTTTCTTCAGAGTAAATTCCTTAGCAGACAGCTTAGCAGGCCTGCAAATACACGTATTTGGAAATATGAAAAGCAAAAATGAGTTTTTGGAACATGATTCTGATCTTGAGGTTCTCTGGTTCCACTTGGTTTGCCTCCTCTTTAGTATTCGCTATTCTGTTCTACTTTTGATAGACTGCAAGGTTCATTTTGTACTTTTGCAGCTGGTTTCTAAACTTGTGTTTTGAAATGACTCTGAAATCTGGTATGGTTTAGCGTGTGTTAGATGTGTGTACCCAAATCATCAAGGGTGCACTTTTTATGTTCACGCAGTGAATTGTGGATGACAGCTTCATAGTTTGAATGTAAGCTTGTAACGTAAAAGCTGTAATCATGTGGTCAGAGGTTGGACTGGGAATAGAACAAGGCAAGAAACACAGCACATTAAAGAGATGGTAAATGTATGAAGAGACAATATACTCAGAATTCCTAGGAAAATCTGCCTAACTTATTAAGCAATAAACACCATAGTCTCTTCATACATTTAGAGAGCATTACCACTTCTGTGTGATGTTTCCAGTCGCTGTGGAGTATCAGCCTTAGTACTATTTCCACATTAATTGGCAAAAAAGAACAGATTTATTCTTGATTCCCAGCACAATCTGACCACCTCCTGAACTTTTACCATTTCAAGGTGTTGCATAACATTTTATGACATCAAAAATATGACTGGCCATAATATGAAAAGATTTTCCTCTTTGATGACTAAGGTGGGTGGGTTTTTTTTCTACAGCTTTATTCACTTAGAATTTAGATATCTAGTATACATACCATGGGAAGAGCCCTGCTGAAGCAGGTCAATAATGCTGTCTAATCTATTAATTTAAGAGGCTTTAGAAGAGTGGACAGTATACCAGTGAATGGTATTGAAGTTAGAATATGAGGGCCCTAAATCACTGGCAGAAGTCTTTAGAAACTTTAATCTGCAGTTATAACAGATGCTGATTATTTGGATGGTCTGAATACTGGACATTCTTAATGTCATATGAAAAAGGCATGCCTATCTCCTAATGGTGGCAACTATCTGAGTAAAGAGAAAGACAAGCTACATTTGCAGAAGAATGTAAGGTGGTAGAAGTTCTCCTTTCTGACACTGGTATTTTTCTCTTTCTCTCTCCATAATACTTTCAGCCTTAATTTTTGCAGCCCCTTAAACAGAAATTGTTGGAAACCACAGAAATCCTGAAAAGACCAGCAAGCATGTTATGATTTGAGAGCTGAACTGAATACATGTTGCCTTTACAAAGGAAAGTGAAAAGTTCTTTAGTTCAGTATCCCTTGATAACTTTTTCTTGAGATGTAACATTTAGGTCTCTTAACTTGGTTTATACACCCACAAGGTTTTTACACTCTCATCAGTAGGGATGGATCCTGTGAAAAAACTTGATCACTAATTATTCCAGAGAGAAGAGGACAAAATGGTATTTGCACTACAGGTGTACAGTTGTGTAACTGATTCAGGTGGGGTAGTTGGTCAGCTATTAAGCTTTGAAGAATGAAGTTACATTGGTACACAGCAGTATATCCCTGCAATCTCTACTGTGACTATTTATTTTAACAGGAGATAAATTATCTAGCAGATAAGATTTAGACTATAACTAATTCACTAGTCCCAATAATGTTTGTAGGAGACAGTATGGGGCTAGGTTTGTTCGTTTAAAATACTTATAACACTGCTTTCTCCTCAAGAGGACTCATGGTGGCTTAAAATATTAAAAACAAACAATACAAAAACTGGAAATGGTGGGCTGGACAGAGCCCAAGCCTTAGGCACCCGGTCACAGAGAAGAAGCTTGCCTGAAGAGAAAAGTCTTTGCCTGCCTATGAAAGGATGGCAAAGACGGGGCCAGACTGACCTCCTGTGGGAGGGAGTTCCGCAGCTTGGGAGCAGCGACAGAGAAGGCCTCTTGTGTCCACAAATGCTTGTGTGAAGGTGGCAGAACAAACTGGAAGGCTTCTCCTGATTATTTTAAAACCTGCACTGGCTCATAAAGAGAATATGTTGTGGTCTTTCGAGTAGTTTTGGACCCAAGCCATACAGGGATTTATAAGTCAAAAACAGCACTTTGATTTGTGCCCAGAAATGGACTGGCAGCTAGTGGAGTTCTTGTAACAAGGGTTGATCTCTGTAACCAGCCACAGTTAACAATTTGGCTGCAACATTTTGGATCCGCTGAAGTTTCTGAACACTTTCCAAGGGCAGCAATAATCCAAATGGGATGTTATTGAGGCGCATAGGTTGGCTATAGGTACTACTTCCTGAATGTAGTTGGATATCTTTCTCCGTTCTTCCATCTCCCTGCCTTTCTCAGATTTATTATTTTGCGGTAATTTTTGTCCTCAGAGAGAAACCTTTTCCTATTCATTTTGGTGTTTAGCAAGTTACAGATGTCAGCAATAGAAATCTTTGCTTCTTTTCTTCATCTTGATTGCTTATTTGAGGCTACTGTTTGAAAGCCAATGTGATTTAGTAGGTAGAATGTTGGACTGCAACTCAGGACATCTGGGTTCAAATCCCCACATGGCCATGAAAGTCACTGGGTGTCCTTGGGCTAGTCACAGTTCTCAGTCTGATCTGTCTCACAATGTTCTTGTGAAGATAAAATGGGAGAAATAGAGCCATGTACCTCTCGCTGGAGGAAAGGCGGGCCATAAATAACAATAAAAAATACTGTCCAACAATATTCATCAGCTAATAGAAATAATGTTCACAGACTGTGCACCTGGGGAAAATCCAGTGTTGCTTCCAATGATGCAACTGGCAGCTCAAGTAGCTGTGTGGTCAGTAATGCACAACTTGTACAATTGGAATGAAAAATAAATAACTTGGTTAGTGCACTGTTCCATTGCCATTATGCTGTGTTTAGGCCTGTGTTTTCTTCTCCATTACTGCACAGATTCCCTATATATTAATATGTTGTTTGGATGCATGGGTTATGGATGCTTGGTGGTGTTGAAGAATTCCTGTGATATGTTAGATAATGTGTAGTATTTTAAGTGAGTGAATTTTGGGCTTCTGCTGCATTTTAGCCCTGTTTTCACTTTCTGACCTCAGATTCCCATCTATATAGATGGGTATAAAGGTACAAGAAGTTGTCTTAAGTTTAGCCTAACTACGCTATCTTACTCTGACAAATAACAAATAACAGCTACTCAGATAATTAGACAAATGTCTCTATCTGTCTTGCTATCTACCGACTTCTAATTGTCCTGGATTAAATCTGATAAACCTGAAAGCATGTGATACCTTGGTGACTGACAGACCCTCTCCACAACCTTCTTATATCACCTGCTTGTGTGTGTTTACAGTAGTGAATCAGATAAGTACTATAATATCATTTTTCATGCACTGAAAAAATAGTTTTAGCCTTTAAAAAGCACCACAGGGGTCAGTATATGCCTACAGTGTAAATGGTAAAGATGGTGTGTAACACAATGAGAAATGTGGCTGTAGTTTCCCTTGAAAAAGAATTTTAAAAAATATTTCACATCTTAGCTCTGCTAGCAGAAACAAATCTATAGTGGAAATTCTTATGCTTCCATTAGGTAGATATGATGTATGTGCCATATACATGCATGCGGTATATGAGGAAGCCTCCAGTTTTCAAAACTACGGAATCTGTACTTGCTGTAAACATTCTGTGTGCTCTGTTGCTGTAAAAATGGAATGCCTGCTTTTCCTGCCACAGGTAAAGAACAGTCTTCGCTGGAGTTAAACATGCTGCCGATGCCTCCGACTCCACTGCCTGGCTTCCCTAAGGAGTCCAGCTCCTCCAAGCACAGTGAGCACCACCACCACCACCATCATGAACACAAGAAGAAGAAGAAGAAACACAAGCATAAGCACAAGCACAAGCACAAGCATGAGAGCAAGGAAAAAGAGAAGGAACCTTTCACCTTCTCCAATAGCCCTGCTAGTGGACGGTCCATTCGCTCTCCCTCACTGTCCGATTGAAGCTTCCGCATTGATAGAGCATTCAGGAGCAACATGTGCATTCCTCTTTCTTTACAGTCAATGCAAACAAATGCAGCAGGTCAGAAGCCACATTCAGATCGAAATCCCAGAAGTCTGCCCAATTGCTGTCCAATTGCAGTGGTTGAATTGGAAGTAGGGAGAGAATGTGGTCTTAGGGTTCAGAACCAACTTCTGTGACAGTGTTCTCCATACACTTACCTTGTATAAATATATATATCTGTGTCCTAAATTCACAGCTTAAATGACTGTTTGTCCTGCCAGAATGAATTATGTTTGAAACCTTTGATGCCTCCCATGAAGTGTATGCTAAACAGAAGCCAACTGCCAAACCTTCTGGAAAAACTCCAGTTCCCCATGCAGTGTTCTGCAACACTATGTGGACTCTCTAAAGCTGTTGTATAATCTCTCCTTTCAACACAATTCATTAACCATTGCCAGTATCCCATGTTGTTTTAATGCTTTGAATTAATGCCTTACTCAGTTAGAAGCTTTTTATTTTAAAAATGCTGATTTTTTTGAAAGGAGCTCTAAGCATCACTCTGTTAAGTAGAACTACATTTGGCAATTGTTTCTGTAACTTCTTTTTCTGCACACACAAAAAAAAAGCTACTGTGTGCCCAGTGCCCTGTAATCAGTCTCATAACTGTATAATAAATCTTAAGTAAAAACAAACCCTCAAAAAGCTGGCAAAGGAAGCTTTTCCATAAAATGTCAATTAACCTTTAAAATACAGTCATTGTGGAGAAAGCCAAGGCAAAAACTTCAAATCTTCTGGTTTCTCTCAAATTTGCTTGAAAACTCTTGACAAGGTCCTTTTAAATATACAGTGTGTTAACTCTAATACAAAGCTGTGAATTGGGCTCTGTTACTACATCAGTAATACTGCCCAAAAAGTATTCTATGGAAGATTTTCATAATTATGTGAAATGGAACTACTTTTTAACATTGTTGTTTCAGGTCTGTGTAGCCCTAGTGCATTCCTACTTGCCTTCATCTTGCTTTCTATCATATATTGAGTTGCTTCTACAATCTGAAGTATTTTTCTTAATCTTTAGGTTAATTTTTTTTTAATTTAGTATCTGTAAAAGCTGTTCAGTTATATAGCTTAATGCCAGTGGAAAGATATTAATCCACAAAAAGAGACTTAATAAGGGACCGAAGGTAACTTTTTAAAACGAAGGCTAATGCTTTAGTAAACACTTTTATAAAATCTGCTGTTAAGCGTTGTGTATTCTTTCTGTGCATTGTTACTGGTTTAAATACATAAACTAGTAAGGTATAGAAATAGGCATTCGGTCAAGCACGTTTGTGACTGAGACACTGTATTTGATAATAAGTTCAGATTGTGTTCCATTCAAGCCTTTGGGAGAAAGAGTGTTCTATCGTACCTAATTACAGTAATGGCCTTGCTGGTTTTTAGCTAGTGTCCACATGATGTTTGTTCAGGGTTAGTATTTTTCTTTAGGTTAAAGACAGAAGCAATACTGTATGATAATGTGAAAAGGTGAGGTGGCATGAGATGAATTGCATACAGTAGCATTCTCTCTGTGTATGCATTGTATAGATTTAAATCACTTTAAAAAAATCAAACACTCCATACTATGGGGAAAGCTATTGTGCAACCAATGTGTATCCATTTGCTGCTCATCATCCACATACATTCTTGGGAGATGTCCAAACACACGAAAAATTATAGGAGTGAATACAGTATAATAAATAGAACAATCTTAATATGAACACTAGTAAAACCTCAAGGGAGGCTCAATGAGAAACTATAAAATGGAGGCAATAAAAGTATTTAAAGTGCCTGGACAAATAAAAATGTCTCTGTTAGATTCCAAAAAGATTGTGATGCTAATTGAACCTCCTGACCATGGGTAGGCATTACATAGTTAAATGCCAGCATAAGAATAGTCCTTGCTTAATGTTGGCATAAGCTTGTCCTAGACAGGTTTCCATCATACTAATGATGGAAACCTAGTCATCTAGTGACATTGTCCTATCCTGTTAAAAGCCACATAGGCAACTCGCACAAAGAGGGGAGCATTCCAGCCGCGCCCCCTCCCTATCTTGTTCCATTCCTCTTTTGCATGTTGAGGGCCATAAGTCTGAAGAGGCAGAGCTCCAGAGTCAATTTCACCTTACACAGAGAGCCCTTCCCCCCTGCCCGGGAACTGAGATTTCTCTCTTCAGACTTGTTGACTTCCATGTGGAGGAGAGCAATGAAGTGGGGAGTCGAGGGGGCAAGGCTGGAGTGTTCTCTATGCATGAGTACACTTCTCCCTTGAATTGCATGGAGCTGAGCTGCACAGTTTTGGTTATGCACTTTTTTCCAACAAATATTTCAATAAATAAATAATCAGTAAATACTGTGCTATTTGTCTCTATGAAATGGCCTGAGAAAGGTGGGTCTCCGGCTTACCTGGGGCCCTGTTTACAATGCGGCAGCCCCAGGTCTGATGGTGGTGGCCCAACTGGCCCCTTCTCCTGTCAGGGAGGGTTCTGGACCATGCCAGGAGACTAGGGTTATACAGATTTTGAACTACTCGTACATGGGGGTTCAACACCTCTAACCCCAGTGTTGTTGAAGGAAGAACTGTATTCTATATAGTTTTGATTGACTATATATACTGTGTGATCTATTAGTTAAGAGCATTGTGGTAGGACCAAATCCCCATTCAGCTATGAAGTGTAATCTCTCTAGTTAGCCTACCTTACAGTACTGTTGAGACATAAAATAAAATACAGTAAACTGCACAAACAGCAACAATATAATAGACACCAACAATATACTAAAGATGAAGAGATAAATAAAATCTGCTCTTAATGGTTTAGGAACTTGAAACTTGTTGGAAACTCTCAGAAATCAGCTACCCGTTTCACCTGCTCCTCTCAATCCATGTTGCTAAAAGTGCCCACATGGAGGGAGGCCAAAAAGATGACAACAAGGAATTGGACCTTTTTGGTGGTGGCCCCCATTCTGTGGAACAAGCTACCAACTGAGATACACCAGGCTCCTTCCTTCCTGATGTTCAGGAAATTATTGAAAACAGTACGTATTATACAAAGCTGCCTTCAACAACATATCTCCTAGATGCTGTTAATATTATTATTTTTATTTATTTTTTCCTTGTTTTTCTTTTTCTTTTGTATGGATTCTAGACCCATGTCTGTGAATCACCATACTGAATGTATTGTTATATGGGATCTTGTGGTGTTTAAGTTTTAATCTGTAAACCGCCCAGAGTAGTGCTAGCTCTAAAAGGGTGACATATAAATCAAATAAACTAGAAGGTCTTTCCCATACTGCAAAATACGGTCAAAGAACACTAACGTGAGGAAAGAATTCCACACTTTTAGAATGTTCACTGAGAACACTTTCTCTTATCTGTATTATTCATGTCTGCACTGTAGTTGAGAAGCCCATTAACATGAGATATGCCCACGTTGTAAAGTGTGGAATCAGTGTGATGTGGGGGTGGAACATTAGATCAGAACTAGAGAAACACTGGATCGCATCTCTATGTAGCCATAGGGTTCTGAGTAATCATGGGTCAGTCTTCTCCTCTTAGCCTAGTCTACTTCAAAGGGTAGCTATGAAGAAATATGGAGAATGGATAAGAACCACATATGCTGCTTTCAGCCTTTCTAAAACAGTGACAGAGATATTGTGGAACACTCTGATGGGCTCACATGTGTGGAATAATCTTTTTGAAATCAGCCTTAGTTTGGGAGGACATGGGCAAGTGGCAGATACATTTCCAAAAAAAAATACATATTGTCCCCATGTTCTGACCCTTTAGTGTAAGGGACTGCTGAAACTTTAGTTGAGTACCCACAGCTGCTTGTAACCCTAGCCTGCCCTTTTCAGAATGCCATGGTACACTAAGCGAAAAGTCCTAAATATAGTGGCCCACTTGATTTTATAGTGGTGAGTGCAGCTCTTGAGATATTAATTGTAGCTTTCAATGAAGTAACTGTTAATCTTTGCTGGCATATCCAGACAAAAGAGTTTAATGAGAGATTAAGGCAGCACATGACTGAGAGACGTAGGGTAAGAGTTTACCTGCTTTGAATCTTGCCTCTGGTGTGACTATTTTATAGTATAAGAAGGCTGCCAAAAGCAGCCAGTTTTGGAGTATCATAAGACAATGGCGGTTGTATGTCTAGAGTTTGGAAGAATTACTTTTGGTCAACAGCTTTCAGAAATCCTAGGGACTGCTGCTTTGTGGGATTATTATTATAAAGTGTCCAGCCTTGGCTATTGTGCACCTTACTTTGCAGCTGAGCGGGTTGAAGACTGGCTGCTGTTTTAAATCATACCTCTCTCTTGTTATTCACCGCATAGCCTGCATTGCACCTATGCTGTCTGTGAAGGAACATAATGGATAAGTTAAGGGTACTGACACAAATAGTAATCATTCCCTTCATATCTGCACAATTATTATCATTTCAGAACAGTGATTTTCCTTGCAGACACTCCAGGGATGGAACAAGGAGAGAAACTGGCAGCAGTTATTGTGACAGAAAAAGGTTTTCTAGTAAGTACCTCCCTAGGAAGGGCAACAGAACAACTCTACTGATACTGCTTTATCTTGCTGACCTCGAGTTAGAAAATATAAGTATGGGAGGGGGAGGGATGAGGGAGCAAAGCAAAGGAGGCACCTTCTCTATGTGTCTGATGAAGATCCTTCTAATACACCTGGCTGATGCTGTGTGCCTTACTTTCTTCACACTTTTCCTTCAAACCCTCATTTTTCTATAAAGCTTCTGGCACAAAGACCCTATATGCTGCTGCGAGGTTAAATTGATATAATGGAGGCTGGAATGCAAACTGGTCTTGATTTTTCTGCTCTTTCCTCCCTTGCCTTAATTTCCTTCTCTTCTATTTCATCTACCCTTGTCAATTTCTAGATTTTTGGAACTTAGGGCAATAAAGACTTTTTCACATGGTGCAGAAAAGATGAGAAAGGCAGTGTCAAGCAAAGCGCCTTATATGGGCAATATGTGCACCTCAAGTGGTTACTGGACTGCATTTTCCAGTAGCTGTCACCATTGGCTGTGCTGACTGGGGCTGGTAGGTGTTGTGAGCCACCATATCTGATGGGCCACAAGTTGACCATCACAGATCTAAATGCTTAGATGGAAAAGATCGTTCTTCAAGGCTCTGAGTTGAAGCTTTTTAGGAACCACTGGCCTTCCGTATTTTGTTAACACTTCGTTTTCCACCACCATAACTGGCCAGTGGTTAGGAACAATGGGAATAACAGTTCCTCAACGTCTGGAGGACCACAAGGTACCCAGCCCAAATTTATGATGTCAGTGTCAATACCAGAACTTTGAACTGAATTCAGAACAAACTAGAAGCCACTGGAGATCCTGCAGTAATTGATGGAACTTTGAACTGGAGACATTTATTACAGTAATTTTTGTGAGCCATTTTCAGCCCCTTTTTGGGAGAAAGATTGCAATAAAATAACAACAAAATAATAATATGTGTGCACTGTGATTTATTGTGCCACATATATTGACATTCCAGTTTCTGAAGTGAACACATCATAGCCAAATTGCAATAGCACAATTTATATCATCCCTGGTCTTACTCTGTGAAGGCATGCTTCTCTGTGTCTCTCCAGGTCCTTGAATGAGCCGAAGACAGAGTGCCAAAACTTCCCCATTTCACCTCTTTTATTACTTTATAGTCTTCAGTGTCATTCAAGTTAAGAGGCTTACTGTCTGTGCTCTGCATGCTACATACTTGGCATATTTGGAATATAACAAACATTCCTTGTGACTGATTTTTATTCCCCTTTATCTGATAATAGTATAAAAGTATTGTTTAAGGATACGTGTGTGTTCTGGAGTGCTTATTCAACAGGAGATTAGCTCAGAAGTGTCATCTGAAAAAGTCATATTTCAGGCTTGTTAAAGCAGGTAGGTAATACAAATGAGCCCAACATTCTTGCACACGCACTATACAAGTTACTTATGGGGTAGCTGTGAGTCCTCCTAGCTTACAGATACCACAGCTATGTGAAAACAACAAACTCTTCTGGCACCTGAAAAACTTAGCACATTTTATTTGGCATAATATTGTGTGGACTGCAGCCCACTTCATTAAAGTGACTCCTTCATTTTAACTCCTTGGTGTTTTTTTAAAGACTCTGTACGTTAAGTGCTTTAAACATTCCATAAGAAGTATGATTTTTACTGGCTTTCGTGTTGTTTATTGATTCAGCACAAACCCTGCAAAATGTGTTATTCAAACTTCTTCATACAAAGGCTTGTGGTTTGTCTTGATTAACAGAAATGGTGCTGATGCAACAGAGCCCTGAGTGACCCATGCTGTTCTGGTTTGATTTTTCTGGAAACATCTGCTGTAGTTTCGCGCCAGCAAAATTTGAAATTCTAGTGTTGTACAACAGCTTTCCTGCTGGCTGGCAGAATAAAATTCAAAATGATAGTCTTTAGCTGCCAACTTCTATTGGGTTGTTTTAAATCATAATCCATTCTTCTCATAATAGTGGGGATACAGCATGTTGGTTTGTGAGAAAATACATGTGCATAGACACTACAACCTATCTGTGCATTGTACTTGTATTTATGTATACAGTAGGACCCCCCTATCCATAGGAGATTGGTTCTAAGCACCCCATGAATACTGAAAACTGCAGATAATAACAATCACTATATAGTAAAAGAAAAAACCAAGAAAAATTATTTTCACACGCATTACCAGTACTGGCCACTAGAGTGCACTAGAGACCATGCTATGTATTCTTCACTAAGAAGTATTCATAGCAAGTTCTCTAGTGGCCAGATCTGGTAATACATGTAAAAATAGCTTTTTCTGGATTTTTTTTCTTTTAATATTTTTAATATGTTCAGACAGTGAATAAGTGAAACAGTGGATACTGATCCTGAAGATACGGGGGTCCTACTGTACATGCCTTGAGCTTTAGAATGGCCTTCACTGGCCAGAATTCTATTGAGCGTTGAGAGACATTGAGGCACAGCAGAAGAGGCATCGTGATGAGCTGTAACAAAAGTTCATGTGAACTGAAAGATATTGGGGTGGGGATGGAGGCTTATGAAGAGGTTAAAAAGAGGTTTGTTAATTCCTCATTTTGTGGGAAACTTATGCTTGACGGTTGTAGCTGCATTCTGTTCCAGTGACGTGCATACACTCCTGGCAGGAAGCGGCAGCTGCCAGCAGGCGGGGTAACCCCTTATTGTGCCCTTTCGCTTAGAGGTAGAGCATAAGATCAAAGGGTTATTTCAGCCAACCCTGGTTACGATTAGGTAACTAGTATCCTATCTGAATTCTAACAACATACTATGTAATCATGCTAAGTAAATAAAAGGGCTCTCAGGGCGTTGCCTGTAGGCTCCGCTGGCTCGGACATCCGTTGTCGACTCCTTTGTTCTTTCTCTAAGGCAATTAGCCTTCCTTTGTTCCGTGATCACCCACATTTTAATATATTATTATTATTGGTTTTAACCTTTGTAAACCATCCAGAATAGTGTATGCACTATTAGGGTGGTATATAAATCTAAGAAATGAATAAATAATAAATAAACCCAGATGAGCAAATCCAGTATGAAACAAAGCAGGAAAGGGATCCTTATGTTCTAGAATGATTTCCTTCATTGTATCCGATAGATGAGAGGAGGTAGAAAGGGCTACTTCAGAACGCTTCAACTGGTAAAGATGGTATAAAAATTGGGGGAGAGGTAAATAGTTAAAAAACTGGCCAGATATTCTGCATGTGGTTTATGAAACCAGACTACCAAAAAGAGAAGGAGGTGTTTGGATTCCAGGTGATGCAGAGATGACAAAACATATCTGTTTTGCACTTTTTCCCCTTCTGCAAATTGAGAGGAAGGTGGACAGCATTTTGTTTAAAGAGGGAGAAACTGCAAAGCAAAACCTTTTTATCACCTTTGCCTCATCTGGAATCTAATCTGAACTCTTTCCTTCTGATGGAGAACAATCAATATGCAACAGCAAATATTTGACTAAATCCCTTTTTCTGAGTAAGAATAGTACAAAACAGTTTGTTGGCAATGGCCATTTGAAAGGCTTGACATATGAAGTTTTCTGGTTATTCCTCATATCTAGTCTTTTAGTCTGTGTTTCCTATGCCACATTTATTTCCTGGTAAACAATTAGGAAAATAAATGATGGATAGTTTCCATGTGTTCTAAACTAAACAAAACTGTCATAGTGTAAAAATTAATGGATTGATTGCACTTTTCAGCTCTCTGATAACTAGTATTCTTTAGGCAGAATTCAATACATAAACATTTTTAAATGCAAAACTATGGAACAATGACTAAAGATGGCATATAAAGGTATTGCTGAGGTGCAGTAATATAGTAGATAGAAAAATAGCCAAAATATGAAACTTGTTTAGGTCACTTAAGGAAACACACTCTGTGTACTTTGTAGCACTAGACCAGCACAATCTCCTCTGATAAAGACATTGTGAGGTTTTGCATTCCTTTGTTATTATGAGCACTTAAACTTACAGGAAGTGTTATTACCTTCCGCTACTTTCTTTAAACTTATATTTGGTAACATTCACACATGGTTCCCAGACTATGCAGAGTTACAGCATTCCTTACCATGCTTACCTCGTTTGATCCCTCAACAATAGTGTAAGAGGGGTTTGACTGTGGCTTAAACAGACACTGTGTAGACATGCTCATGCATGTAAGGATTCAGAAGATATTCAAATATACTTAAACGGTGCACTGCCCAGTTTATGTATAGGATTAGCACACCAATGGTATGGCCACCTAAGCTACTGATCATGGTCACCTATGTCACCAGTGACACTGCGTGCAGTGCACATGGTATTCTGATATAAGGGATGCAGTGCACATGATATTCTGATATAAGCAACAGCCAATGTTATATCTGCTTTTGGCCCTGAGAAGTGGTATATCAGAATGAGGCAACTGTTATTTCTGTCCATTCCTCCATCATTGCAGCCAGTGCAGTCTGAGTGCAGTTAAGAGTGCCAAACTGGCACTTCAGAGATCCAGGTTCTAATCTCCATGATGGCCAAAAAACCCCACCTTAACACCGTCTCCCAGTCTGACCTACTTTACAGGGCTGTAAAGTGGGAAGAGGAATGGCATATAAGTCACCTTGGAAGAAAGACAGTGTGAGGGGGATGCTCCATCCTGTCCCTTGTCTGTGCACTCCCCCAGTGAACGTCCTGGAGACCTCAGCAGCAAGGCAGCCTGAGGGTGCAGAGCGGTGCCCAAGGTGGGAATTTGGAATTAGATGGATTCAGGGTGGGATGGCAGAAGCTAGGATGAAAAGAGTAAAAGGAGGAGGAAGGGGGCTCCTCATCCTTCACTGACTCAGAGGTAGAAGATTGGGCTGAGCAATCGAAGGAGCCCCCCTTCTTCTGCACCCACAAGGAAGACCGACCATTGCTGCTCCAGGACCCCGAAATAAGCAAGGGGGGCCTCTTTCCGGCAAAGGTACAAAGGAGGATCGTCAGTGGTCACCCTGTCTAAGCCTGTGCAACATCAGCACGGACACCCAATGGAGCCCTAGCCCGCTGGACCCACCCCAACCCAGAAGCAGTGTTGGCGAAGGAAGCGACCCATGGCTGCAGCAGATCCTCCGGGAGTGGGATGAGCTTCTGGGACTGAGGAAACCTCTACTGGCCTGTCATACTGGCCCCCTCTAAAGGGCATTAACGCTCTGGGGTTAGTGTTATGAGCTTGAAACCAGCCCCAGATTGGAGGTTCTGAGGGGGGCCCCAGTGAACAGAACTGGGGCTCAACTGAGGCTGACGGAGGGCTGGTGACAGCAAATAAGCCCCTATGGGCTGGCAGGAAGAGGAGGAGGAGCAATGTGCCCGACTGAATTTTGTATCCTGTTCCTTGCTCCTCATCTAACAGCAACTACAGTTATTGAGTCCATGGAGTCTATGGTTGAGAAGGCCCAGCCAGCCACCTCCACCTGGATGCGGTGGTTGCAGGCAGCCATAAAAGGGACAAACAATAAGGTTCAAGGACTTGTTTTCCAGACATGAACCTAAAGAAAAGTTGCTTTGAATTGTCTATTCGCCAAACCTAACCACTTTAAGAAAGAGGGCATAACACCCCTTTGCTTTGAGAAAATCTGATGGATTTCAGTAAAATACGTTTAATGTCCTTCATACGCTTTACCTCAGGAAAATTTGCCGTGAATTTTTCTTGAGGGGAAATGTTGATGGCAACGCCATTTATTTATTTATTTATTTAACTGTTCAAAACAACTGCCCCATTTGACGAAAAGAGAAAGGGGGGGAGACCTGAAGAACAAGATTATAATCTTTGTTGACTCTCCAGAAATTGGCTATGTATAACTTTACTGCCTAGATTTAAAAGAAGTAATAAAATAAATGATGAACGCACGTAAGCTGAAAGGAAGGAAACCTTCACGGTTCTTTGTGACTTGCTTACTAGGAAAGCGTTAGGAACGTTTTGTGCCACGAGCCTGACCCCTTAAGGTGTCTAAACCAATAAACCAATTCCTGTTTTGTATCATAGTGAAGAGATGATAACAAAAAGCTAAATTACTTTTGCCTTGACTTGTCAACAAGAAGTACAAACATTCTTTTTTTTTTTAATTAAGGTCATTAAATGTCTTCACTGAGCAAGGGAAAATTTCCTGTCACCTTCATGACATGTTTTCCATTTTATTACTGATTAAAATATTCTTACATTTTTGGCATTTTGAGCTGAATAGCATAGCATGTGTTAAGAACACTGGAAAAATATTTTTATATATATTCCATTTAGCTCTGTTGGGAAAATGCACACTTGCAAGGTTGCCTCACATAATGCTATGCTTCTGTATGGAAAACATGCTTGAAGAATCACTCCCTCTAATCTTGAACTCAAGTAGTTTGTGTGGAAAAGAATGTATTTATTTAGCCTTTCGTTTTTCATTTATACCTTGCCAATAGGCTCAAGGTGATGGACATGACTTTATTTTCCTCCATTTTATCCCACAACAACCCAGTGAGGTAGATCAGTATGGACGTATGACTGGCCCAAGGACACTCAGTAACCTTAATGGTCAGATGGGGATTTAAGTCTAGTCCTGTGAATCATATTCTAGCACGCTAACCACAATGCCACACTGGCTCTGTAGCTGAAAAAGTGCTATTTTGAGGAACAAGAGGGGAATCTGGTTGAGGTAATCTCAGGTCTGTAGAAAATGCATGCAATATTTGTCTATAAAAAAAGAAAAAGAAAGAAAAACAACGGCAGCCATTTTATGGACAGGCTTTCACGTGGCAGCCATTTCTTGGAAGCACCCACAATACGCACTCGAAATTCCAAACATATCCATCATTTCAAAAACCCCTGATTTGAAGGATTATAGAAAAAGGCCAATTAACGGTGCATTCTTCAGCTGTAGTACTATGTAAGTCCAGTTCACCACTGTTGTGACCAAAAAGCAGTCCTGCCCCTTTCTGCCTCCTGCTCAAGACACCATAATTTGGTGATTTTCCAGTGTTTGTACAGCTCCCCCTATTGTCAGCAGTTGAAATGCCTCTTTTAGTTAATAGTGGCTTTAGTAGTCAGATGGGTGGTATATAAATCAAATCAAATCAATCAATAGCATTAAGAGCTGTATATTAAAATACACTGGCATTGGGAGCCATCCTTTTCGCTTTGACCCCATCCATCACTAGAGCAAGTCCCTGAAAATCTCTCTGAAATTGAATTTGGCTCTTGCTTTGAAAGAGACAGAACTTAGAAAAGTTACTTTCTTGGCTTGGGACTACAACTCTGAGAATGACTCAGCCAGCATGGGTGTTAGTTCAATTAAAATAACTTTTCCAAATGCTGGAAAGAGGTTCTTTACCCTTGCTTTGATCTTTTTTTCTGTCCTCAGATGGCTTGTAAGTATTCCTGAATCGAGCAGGGGGTTGGACGTGATGGCCTTATAGGCCCCTTCCAGCTTCACTATTCTATTATTCTAAGTATACCAACTGTATTTGTATATATTAATCTAATTTACTCCACAGCGCTGACCTCCCCTCTTCTCTCTATAGGGTGGCTATATGGCCTGTTTTACAGAGGACAGTCCTCTGTTGGAAGGACTATCTCAAGTCTGGTTTTAAGGTAAAGAATCACCTGAAGAAAGAGAGAAGGAATTCCAAAGTTGCCCAATAAGTATGGTAAGATGTACTGTATTTCTATAAATAATGGTCGTTATTTCTATATGGGCATCTAATGTATAGCACATGCAAATTTTATGTAAATCAACGCTTTTTGGTCATTCGTTTCCTCCTTTCTTTTTTGAGGTATGACAGTTGTGTAAGTGATCACACCATGTTTACTTTAGAGCTGAAATCTCAGTACTCGACTTGGGATAAGGCGCCTCCTTTCTGACTCCCTGTCATATGTTATTTTGAAAATGTCATGTCTCCTTGGTGACATACAGATGAAACTGCTATAACATCTCTTCAGAGAGCTCCTTTTGATGAATTCTCAGAAATACTTGATTCAGAGTAAAGCTTATCAGGATGTTGATGGGGCAGGCTACTCTGAAAACAATTCTCTGTAGAGAGTTGTAGAGCATTATCCTGAACTACAGCAAAGAATTCTAAGTCCCCACATCAGACAACAAATCCCAGGATTTTGAAGAGGCCATCACAGTTAAAGTGATATCAAAGTGACACAAAAATGTAGTGCAAATACATCTCAAGCATTGTGAGGCTTGGTGAAATCTTGCAAGAGATTTGCTATCTCTCACAACACTTTAATCAAAACTTTGAAGGAGGCCTGTGTGTCACCATCTTGTCTAGTTTCAGTCAATGGGCCTTGGGTGATGTTCCAATATGATGCTACTGGCTGCTACGTGATAAGAGCTAGGTTCTGGCTCACATGGAGAGCTTACATAGATACAACAGCCTCCCTGTCTTCAGAACACCCATGTTGTGTGATTAAAGCAATGACAGAAGGGGTAGGCCTCACATATTCCCCTTGCTGTGGGTGTTCTCACATGCTTTTAAAACAACTGAGTAAGACCAGACTGGAACTTTGAACATACCATCCTTCAGCTGTTTCATCTTCCTGGTTGTCCCAATAAGCTTCTGTCCTCCTGGGACCTGGGAGGTAGGTGTGTGTGTGTGTGTGTGTGTGTGTGTGTGTGTGTGTGTGTGTGTGCATATACTGAGTTATGCAAGATCAGTTTCTCTGTTTATACACGGTCCACCTCTGAAATTCCTCCTGGAGTGCTGCCAAGTATTCCCAAGCCCTCACCACAGCCAACCTCTCATGACTCAACTGATGGTTGCAACCCATCATTTGGCAATTGCTGCCTTAGATTAATGTGGCTTGAACTGCACAGCAGACGTATGGTAGCCACTGAGTCCAAAAGGTTCAATTAGCAGGAAAGTTTACGCTGAGCTGGTATTTGAGAGGGGGCATCTTGTGTCACATCCCACAATCAGAATGTATGCTTTAGGGCTATGTCTATAATTTAGCTTTTTGGCATGGCTTTCTGCAGTTCACTTTCTACAGGTGGGAGGCCGGGTGAGTTGCTAAACTTTGATCATCAAGTATGCAGTGTCCCAGCTTTTTTCCAAAGGATTACTTGGTGATCTGCCAAAAATGTCAAGAGCCTGAAAAGTAAGAAAGCAAGGCTGTTAGTTAACACATCGTCTTTAAAGAAAGAGATCATTAGCCCTATCCTCTGCAGAATTATAGTCACATTGATTTTGATCCAGAATAGGACTGGGCTACAAGTCTGCCTGGATCATTGTGCACACTTATTTGAGGGTAAGGCCCATTGAAATCACTGAGCCTTGTTTCCAAATAAACACAGATAAAACTTGTCTATAAACTACAGGATTAAAAAAAAAAAATCCAAGCCCCATCCACTCCTGATTTAGGCTTTTAAGTACACATGGCAAAGTTTGTTTAAGAATAGCTAGATCACATGGGCCTGTAAACAGACTCATCGTGTCAGGGAGCAAAGAGAAGAGCTCAAATTTTCCAACAAAACCACTAACAATCCTTCATTACATGTTATTTTCATATCTGATCTAAGATGGCATAGAGCATTTTAGGAAATCAGCTTGATCTCCTTGTCCTAATGCCAGCCAGAAAGAAGCAGAGAAGAGGGAACAAATGTGAATTTAGATGCCCACTCTTTATGCAGCATTTAGGGCATCCACCCGCACTGGAAAGACTGAGGTATAATCCAGCCTTATTTTGCCCTTTGGCGTGATAATATCAGAGCTGGGAAAACTTAGTTTTTCTGATTGCCACTCCCACAAGCCCCCAGTAAGCGCGACCACTAGGGGATTCTGGAGATGCAGTCCAGAAGTAATGTTTTAAAGTTTTCAGTTATGTGACTATATAGTTTAACTGCACAGAAATAAGAAATGTGAACCTGTGTCTATGTTTGCAAATGTGCATGCATGTGCCAGCATACAGAGAGAAACAGTCATGGTTAATGCAACAGGCCCAGCCTTTACCACCTAAACTAGCCTGCTGCCCACAAGTATTGTGGAGAGCAATATCCTCATGCCACTGTCAAAGTAAGATGCAGCTGCCACTTTCACCAGCTTTTGTACAGACAGGTGGAACAACCTCAGAGTTTGTCTATACAACCCATAAGTAAGAATAAGTAAAAGGTTGTGCTCTCACATTGGTACACTGAATTGCCCCTGAAGAATTTGTTGTTGTTTAGTCGTTAAGTCGTGTCCGACTCTTCGTGACCCCATGGACCAGAGCATGCCAGGCCCTCCTGTCTTCCACTGCCTCCTGGAGTTGGGTCAAATTCATGTTGGTAGCTTCGATGACACTGTCCAACCATCTCGTCCTCTGTCATCCCCTTCTCCTCTTGGCCTTCACATTTTCCCAATATCAGGGTCTTTTCCAGGGAGTCTTCTCTTCTCATGAGATGGCCAAAGTATTGGAGCCTCAGCTTCAGGATCTGTCCTTCCAGTGAGCACTCAGGGTTGATTTCCTTCAGAACGGATAGGTTTGTTTGATCTCCTTGCAGTCCAGGGGACTCTCAAGAGTCTCCTCCAGCACCACGATTCAAAAGCATCAATTCTTCGGCGGTCAGCCTCCTTTATGGTCCAGCTCTCACTTCCATACATCGCTACTGGAAAAACCATAGCTTTGACTATGCGGACCTTTGTCGGCAAGGTGATGTCTCTGCTTTTTAAGATGTTGTCTAGGTTTGTCATCGCTTTCCTCCCAAGAAGCAGGCGACTTTTAACTTCATGGCTGCTGTCACCATCTGCAGTGATCATGGAGCCCAGGAAAGTAAAATCTGTCACTACCGCCATATCTTTCCCTTCTATTTGCCAGGAGGTGATGGGACCAGTGGCCATGATCTTAGTTTTTAGTGAAGGATTACCAATCTTTTAATCCCACGTTTACCAGGCTACAGTATTTTAAATCAATGAACTGTGTCCTAGCAACATCCTCTCATCTGTTACTTCCTCCACATTTTTGTGGTCATGCCTGATTTCTCATAAAAACAAAATTCCAGTAGATAACAAATGCTGTACAAATGGCAACTTCACACTGCCTTCATTACGATGGAACTATAATTATTTTTATAACATATGTATGTATTATTATTAATGTGCCATCAAGTTGATTCCAACTTATAGTGATTATAGTGGATTTCAGCTTGTTCATCTCCTGGGAAAGACAGGGAGAATTTGAACTCCCAACCATGGACCTGCTGCAGCCATGTGCTCCAACCTACTAAGCTATACATGCTGTGACAGAGCTATATATCATATTACATGCAACAACTGTTTTGTCATATAAAAATGTATTGCTAAGTCTGAAGTAGAAAGTTGACTGTTTTAAATAAGGAATCTAGTATACAGTGCTTGAACCCTTCTGTCCCATGCCAGTATTCTGTTTTGTTTTGTTTTTTAACTGCTGCATTTTACCAGTAAATGCTCCAGTAGTGCCAATGGAAACTTTTTCTGTTGTTAATTGTACCACCAGTGAAGTAATTTTTGCAAAAACTATGAGGAAGAGAGGGATGGAACCACCTCCTTCACTATTAAATGGCGTTTTATTTTAAAACCAGCACCATGTGTGACGTATTTATGTTTACATTTAGTTAGGACCTAACAGAACAATGCTGTGCCTGTTTATTCAGAATTAATTTTCAAGGGGTTGGAAGCACGTTTTATGTGTTTAAGATTACCAGTTAAATTAATCTAGGGCTTGTTGAGGTGGCCTATCAATAATATGAGCAAGTTGGGAAGTAAATACATATTCTATGGCAAGATATTGCAGATAAATGGGATAATTTTGGCTGTTGACTTCTTGTCTCTTTGTTTAATAAAAATAATGCTGGACTCACACTAAGCATAACTGATGAACAGCCGTATTTTCTAATCTCTTCCTTGCTTTCAGCCGCAGACAAGACCCTGATTCCTTCCAGCCACCCTCCCCCTGTCCTCTTTGCAGTCTACTGTAAGTCATGGGGTGGCTTAGTTTGTGATTAAGTCAGAGTGTTTTGAAATCCTGACCTGGATCACAGAATGGATTTGCCACAAACAAACATTATAACAACCCTAAAGAAAAATGCTAACCGAAAGACATTTTGGGAGTCTCTTGAGGCATCCTGGAGCTTGGCATGCTTTTGTAATGCTAACCATCATCCAGGTCAGGGAGCATCCAACTCATGCCAACCCAGTGAGAGTGGAATAGTACTGGTAGCTGAGAGGTTCTGGTGGCCACAGTGAACTTCCCTTTATCTAATCTTTTCCCCACTCTTCTGCAATCCATATTATTCTATTTGATTCAAAAACAGAGGAGGAACTCCCAGTCAAAACATTGTCCCTTATCTCCAATGCTTATTCAGAACCTTTTGTTCAGTGTGTCACCTATCTGCTCACCCTCCTGTCATCATCCCAGACCCACCTGCCTCATCTAGCCAGTTATAATTGTTTAAAGACTTGAGCAAACACAATGTACCACAATTGCTGGGTCTTAGACAGTGTGTACAAGTTTCCTGGAAGAGATAGTGTCCTTCCTTACCTCAAGACTGTCACTAGGCAATCTAGTAAACAAAACAATTAACTTGAGCATTAGCAGGGAACATGGTGCCAAAACAAAGCAGCTAAGGCACAAACTCCAAGGTTACATTTCTTTTTATCAAGCATAGTAAATCCAGCAGAAGGGAGACATTGTAAGCTGTTTGTTACAGTGATAATGCTTTTCTATCCATGTTATAAATTATTTGAGGGACAGTGAAGGAATTAGAAAGCCAAGGCTTATTCACATGACTAAATTTCTGTGGCATAGGTTAGCTAAGTAAGCCTAAGATGGCAAGGGCATGTCATCAGAGAAAAATTGTCCAGTTCTGAGTTGAATACTATGAGCTTGCTACCATGCTAATCTGCAGCCTTCTTGGTGTCACTCTCTGCCCTCCAGGTCCCAAACCTGAGATGGCTACTTCATTCTGCCAAGTGGCAAGGCCAGCCCTGTTAAGGATCAAACAAATAGAATGCTAGAGTTGAAAGGGTTAAAACGATTTGTTGAAGTTCTGGTCTCTGGAATAATAGGAACCAAACTTCCTTCATCTTTCACAGGAAAGCTCTTCAGGTATTCCATGACAGCTCTAGCATATGACCTCTCAGTCTTCTCTTTTCTAGGCTAAATACACTGAATCTCCTCAACTGTTCTTATAGGGTTTGGTTTCCAGATTTTTCACCTTTCTGGTCTCCTTCCTCTGGAAGTATTCCAGCTTGCTAATATCCTTCTTAAATTGTGGTGGCCAGAACTGGACACAGTATTCTCACCAAAGCAGAATGGAATGGTATTATTGCTTCCTTTGATCTGGACACTGTATTTCTGTGGATGCTACATAGAACTGACCTAGATTTGTTTGTTTGTTTGTTTGTTTTGCCCCTACACCATACTATTGTGTCATATTTAGCTTGTGGTCTACTAAAACTACAGATATTTTTCATATGTACTACTGCCAAGCCAGATGTCACTCGCTCTGTATTTCTACATCTTATTTTTCATGTCCAAATGTAGAACTTTCTGTTTAACTCTGCTGAAATTCATTTTGTTAGTTTAATAGGGTTTTCTAAGATGTAAGAGGACAGGAGGGCCTGGCATGCTCTGGTCCATGGGGTCACGAAGAGTCGGACACGACTTAACGACTAAACAACAACAACAAAAGATGTATACCTTAGCAGTCAGATTTTCAAATTGAGCCCCTCCTTACCTTCAAGTGGCCAAACTCAAACACATAACAAAACACAAGATAGCATGTTAAATATGTGAGGAAAATCATATGCTGTGATAAACACCTCTTTCATAGTTTGAAGGAACAATTCCTCTAAAAACATGCTAAAATGTCTATCTAACATCTAGTTTGACCTTAAGTGGCAATGCAGCAAAATTCTAGGAAAGGTACAAACTGGCTTTCATTCTACACATGCTAGCCAGTCATAGGAACAGTGGGAAAAACAGTGATTCTCAAAACAGAGCCACTTTTCTTCATATTGCACAGCATGGTGAAGTCATGCTATGCCATTAAGTAGCAGTGGCAAAAGCTACCTTACCACCTGAAGCCGAAGGAAAGCACTTCTGCCACCTCACATTTGTAGCTCCTGCCCCTGCCCACCTCTCTGCTTCTTGGACACCACGGTAGGCTGCTTCTCTTTATAAAGTGATGGCCTGCCTATGAAAGATGTGCTAGCTGCTTTGAATGGCTAGTGTTTCCTTTAAAGGAGGAGGGACGGACAGTATTGCCACTGCATAAGCAAAAGAGAGAGGGAAGGAGAAAGTGGTATAGTGGCAAGGCAGGGGCAGAGAAAGAAGATGTCTTCAGTACCTCCTTCTTCCCCCAACTGCTACATGAGGGAGAGAAAGTGATGAACTGGATAGTGTGTAAGCAGGGTGGGTCAGGGTTTTGAGATAGAAGGCAAGGCTGCAGTAGTGAGCCCTCCCTGGGGTGTGCTGCCAATTCATTGTTCCTGGCAGTCTGCTGCCTGAGGCTGGTACCTCCCTCTGTCTAATGATAGAGCTGGCCTTGCAATAAAAACCAAGAGGAACAGGCTGTTTTTTTAAAACAGTTTCAAAGAAAACTGAGGAATAATTTACATTGGATACCCAAGAGCAATGAATTTTTTTAACAAGATACCATACTTTGCCCCAAGGTGTAGTAAGAAGTGGGATCAAGAAAATTCTTTCCCGAATTCCTTAAATCTGTGAATGAGTTCTGAAACTTGGGATCCTGAGTCCCTGATTACAGATCAAATTGCTCAAAGAATAAGGGATTGCAAGAGTTCTGAGTGATGGTGATCTGACTTTGGAAAGGATAATCCAAATTAAACAAGCTACTGCTGTAACAGAGACAAGAATGGAAACCTTACAAGACAAAATTGTAAATGTTTCGATTCACATGGGGAGTGGAGGCTGAAACTGAGTTGTAATAAAAGTAATCATAAACATGCCTTCACAGAAGGAACACTCCCTGGAGTGAAGGAATGCAAAAGAACTGGGAAATCTCACATAGAAACAGGAAAGTCAGTTTTGCTTTCTCCTGCATCTGAAATTTTAAACCCTTGAGTTCTCTCTGTCCCAAAATATGTCAGATGTGCACGTTTTCGCAGATTCTTCAGAAACAACTGTAATAAAATTCTCCCCCATTTACAAGTACAGCTGTTAACCCATGACATGTGGGGCAATGTTGCATCTGCCTGCCACATAGGTATTGAAAATGAGAAGCCTTTTAGGAGAAAAAAAAGAGGTGGCAATCCTTATTTGCATGATCAAAAATAGAATTCTAAATCCAGGTCTGGATGGACAAATTTGTCAGTTTCATGTTCTTCCATATTTGAAGTTTTAACATTTCACATACTTACTATCTTTAATAAGAAGAAATTTGTGAGCATTGGTAATCTTGTAAAAAAAAATGAATAGAAGCAAAATATTCCTCCATTTTTTTTATGCTTCTACAGAATTCTGTAAAATACTACTTGATAAAGGAGAACTCATACTAT
Organism: Intellagama lesueurii; assembly: GCA_037013535.1. Taxonomy (NCBI): domain Eukaryota; kingdom Metazoa; phylum Chordata; class Lepidosauria; order Squamata; family Agamidae; genus Intellagama; species Intellagama lesueurii. The sequence goes on from JBAJHW010000004.1 coordinate 16,564,967, forward strand.
ATTTTTGGAGTGCTACTGTATCTGCATATTGATGCTTGCTATCAAATCCTTCTCCACAGTGTATCACTGCAGCACAATGCAACACAGTTTTAAAGAAAAATGTGCATATATGTGTGTTTTTCTGTCTTTCAGCTACTGTCTGACATCCTTGCTTGGGGCACTAATGCTCTTAATAGACCAAAGGGCCATTAGTTTGAAACTAAATGGAGTAACCACCTTGGGTCCTATTTAAGGAGAAAGGCTGGATAAAAATATTTTAAATAAATATTTTTTTAATAAACCTATGTGGAGGAAAGACAGTAGGAGGACTTTTGGTAGATCCAGAGGACAATGAGTTATCATAAGCATGCAATCTCCTCAATTCAGTTAAGGAACAGAAAAATCCCTAGGCATGCTGATCCTTAGAGATATTAGATATCCTTGTATCCTCCATTTCAAGAAGCTCAACACCGAGTACATGTTTCTCCTCCCTGCTTTATTATCACAACAATCCTATGTAGTCAGTCAGACTGAGAAATGATGTCTGGTCCAAGGACACTCAATGATCAAGTGGGGAGTAGAATCTGGATCTGTCAAGTTCCAGTCCTAGATTCTAACTGCTATACCACACTCAGTAGATTCATACTCAGTGCCAGTTGTCTATGAAACCATGGCCTAAATTGACAGAGGCCACAGATCAGATAGCTATCATAAAATTATAAGTGCCACCTCTGTGGATTGGCTAGCATGCAGAATACCAAGTCCACACTGTCATCATGCAGCTGAGATGTCTGATTTTTAGAGTACTGTTGCAATGGAATTGGATTGTAGAAGCACTATAGGCAAAGAATACAGGAAGACCACCTAGAGACTGGAGTAGAAAAGAGGTAGAATCACAGCAAAATAGGGTGTCCAGATGTAAAAGAGGAGAGGGTTTCTGTACAGTTAACAGCTGGAGTGAATATGGCGGGACTCCTGTTCGACACCCTGGCCGTTGCCCAGTGGGGTCCCTCAGGGTTCTGTTTTGTCCCCCATGCTATTTAATATCTATATAAAACCACTGGAGATTGTCTTGAGTTTTGGGGTTCAGTGTTACCAGTATGTGGATGACACCCAATGCTATCTTTCCTTTCCATCCAAATATGAGGAAGCTGTTTCAGCTCTAGATCAGTGTCTGGTGTCAGTAATAGACTGGATGAGGGTGAATAAACTGAAACTTAATCCACACAAGACAGAGGTGTTTCTGGTCAGTTGAAAAGCAGAGCAAGGAATAGGGATTCAGCCTGTTCTGGATGGGGTTACGCTCCCTCTGAAAACACAGGTGCTCAGCTTGGGGATGCTCCTGGATTTGCCTCTGAGCCTGGATGCCCAGGTTTTAGCAGTGGCCAGGAGTGCATTTGCATAATTAAAACTAGTGTCCGAGCTGTGCCTGTTCCTTGAGAGGTCTGATCTGGCCTCAGTGACACATGCCTTAGTTACTTCCTAACTGGGTTACTGTAACACACTGTAAGTGGGGCTGCCTTTGGAAAGTGTTTGGAAGCTTCAGTGGTCCCAAAATGCTGCAGTCAGATTGTTAACTGGGGCTGGTTACATGGATCACACAACCCCCCTGTTACAGTAACTTAGCTTGCTCTGTTTCCAGACACAATTCAAAGTGCTGATTCTAACCTCTAAACAGCTTGGGTCCAAGCTATCTCAAAAACTGCATTTCCCTTTATGAGCCTGCCTGGGTGTTAAGATCATCATGGGAGGCCTTTCTCTTAGTTCCACAGGTGCATTTGGTGGGGACACCGAAGAGGGCCTCTGGGACTTCCTCCTACAGGACACCAGGTTGGCCTTGTCTTTGCTAGCCTTCTGCAAGCAAGCAAAGACTTTTCTCTTCAGGCAGGCTTTCCTTAGCAACTGGCTGTCCAAGAGGGGTTTTAAAACAGGATGGTTTGCATTTTTGGTTGCTTTTAAATCTGTTTTAGTAAAGCTTTTATCTAACATTTTAAATATAATGTTTATTTAATTCTTTTAAAATCTATGAATAACTTACTGTTTTTAGCTTTCTGATACAGTACTGTCTTTTTGATGGTGTAAGCTGTCTTGGGTCCTTTTTTTAGGAGAAAGGTGGGGTAAAATATTATACAGTAAATAAAATAACACAAAATAAAACAAATTTCATCTAGTGAGGCTTGCATGACAACTTATATCTGCTTAAATATTCTCTTCTACAGAAATGTTTAAGGTATAAGAGTCCTCTCTGTTTTTGCATCTTCACATCCTACTATGCATATACTTTCAAAAACAAGTCTTAGTTTAATGGGCCTTACTTTCTAGTAACTGGATAGTATCACTGGATTTTAACTTGGCCTTATTGGTTGTTTTTTAGATGAACACAGACATCTTTTAATCTCTGCTTTCATTGGAAGAATGAACAAAACAGCCAATCAATGATAAGAAGTCTCATTAAAACCTAAAACAGAGGAGGTGCATCAGATGAACACTGTATATATCATCAAGTCACAGAGTGTCACAAAAACACTCCCAATCTGACAGGTCAAATGTCCACCAGAATAGGTATGTTTATCTAGAAGTAAATCATCTCATGTTCAGTGAATCTTATTTCCAGGTAAGCATTTATAAGATGGGAACTGTGCACATTTGATCTGGAGTAAAATCCCACCTAGTTTAGTGGAGTAAATTTGCTGGTAAGTAAGTTTTGGATTACAGCCCTAAGCCATCATTGGTAGTAAATACCATAGAACAGAGTGGGGTTGATTTCTGAGTAATATGGGTAGGATCACACTGTTAATTACATGGGGAAGGCTCAATCTATATGTTTTGTTGTTTGCTGGGAATACCTGCTGTAATACAGTCTTTGCATATTTTTTTTCAGTCTGGACTGTTGATAAGTTCAGGGAATTTTAAAGAAAATTGCTCAGAGCAGTTCTTCCAAAGGTCATCCTGTGAAACTATTCCACTGGAATCTGGCTGGCTGTGCAGTTGTTACCTTTAGATTGGGGAACCTCCCTTAGACTTGGTGGTGGTGGTGGCGGCGAAAATAATTAAACTTGCATACCAAGCATATGCCTTTAAAAGCAGGTCTTTGGGGGAAGTGATGCTACTTTTCACAGAGTCATTTCAGGGAAAGGTTATGTGTGGTGTGGGCCTGAGGGGGAAAAAACCCAGGGAAGAGAATCAATTCTGGAAGCAGCTCCTTTGTTTGAAAGGCATCTGCCCATTGAACCATTGTTTTCTGCGAACAGCTGGCACCCTGACTTCATCTGCATTGGACCAGTCTCAAAAACAAACGATACAGTGGACAAACAACACAAGGCGGAGGAGGACTGCTACGTCTCCCACAGCTCACAAGGACAGGGAAAAGTTTTTGCAGAACAGCAGAAAGGGGAAAGACAGATAAAGGCACAGAAGACTCTGTTAACCATGGACAAGAAAAGGAAGCTGGTAAGAGAAATGTATATCATTTACATAGTTTCTTGTTATATATCATGCTGAACAATGAATACTAGGGGAAAAATGGTTTTTTGCTATTTTGAAACTGATTATTTTTACACTTAGCTGGGAGTATGGCTAAGACCTGGCTGAGATTTGCTTCCATAGAAATCTACATCAAATGAGGCTGCAAGCAGAAGTTGGATACCACATGGGCAGCAGTAATTTAAAATTTGGTTTAATGTATATAGCAGGAAATGTTTTCAACAGAGGCATTTGCTCTTTTCATCACAAATACTTTGAGAACATAAGGCATTGTCGTCTGACAATGGAATAGATTCAAAGCAGCAAAGTTGAATGGCATTCCATTTGAGCGCTATAACGGCTGCTACCCTAACCATGTTTGCTAGACCCAAATTCCAGTGAAGTCTGATGGACTTCAGGGTTAAATTGATTTTTAGAACGGTCCTGCAAAAGACATTTGTCTTTTTCATGTTTCCGTAATCCTGAAGAGAAGTTCCTTCAGAGTTTATAATGAATGCTGTTAGTTTTGAACAACTTTCTTAAGCACAACCCTACGGAGATCACAGGAATTGCTCTGCAACCAGTTGTTGGGGATACTTGGCCAATATGTGCCAAGGTGTTGTGCTGTGATCACTTGCATAAGTTCTTTCCCAAGAAAAATTAGAATTTCCTTCGGAGGATCAAAATACCTTCGAATATCTGCTAAGCCGCTTTATAGCTGCTTTTATTTGGAAAATGTTGCTTAGAGCAGCATCATGATAAGGGACCTTGCAGATTAAATTATGTGTTTCTTAACTGAAACTTTTTGTCGTTCGTATTTTAGACTACCTTTACATTTTGAAAACCCTCAAAGAACATTGGTCTTCCCTTCATACCCTGCTTTCCAACTATCTCTGGTAAAAAAAGAAAAGGAAGGAAAGGAAGCTCTTCAGGTTTCAAATGTCCTTTCAAAGCTCCTTGCAGGTGGTGTCCATCAGGACTTTTTGCTCCAAAAATTAGATACTGGTAAAGGCTGGTAAAAAATATTAATAAAACCTGAATTTCTTCTTAACAGTTTTCTTCGCTATCTATCCTGATGACTAGATCTCTGCATACACATTCCCATCTCTGCATGACTGCCTCACTGGCATACTGTCTTCATGATCTCTGCTGTTTTTCCACTGCTAGAATTTCGCCAGTGAGTGGGAACCTCAGACTGCTTCTTATCTGAGGCTGGTTTATTATGTTAGCTTGCTCTTAAAGAAAGGTTTCTTCCTTATCCTTTTAAAATCCTTGTCTAGAAGGAAGCAGCATGGCATTCCACTAAAATGCTATGATTCATCCTCAGGAAACTCCTAGTTCTCCTCAAGAATGGATCATGTTTCACAATAAACATGAGTCTGTCCCACAAACAGTAATTTTAAAATCCAACTCTAAACCAAGTGTAGTCATAAGTACTGCATGTTTTTAAGGGATAGGTTTTTGGAAAATGTTGAGCTTTTCGTAGGAGCCTTATATTAAATATTATTGAAAACTGAACTATTGGTGGTTTGTAATAACTTTCTACTAGGTAATAAGAGTGATAAGCAAACTTTAACCACAAAAAAGATGGATATTTAAGAGAGCTGTTACTCTGTGAAAAAATGCACAGAATTATTCTGTGCATGTTTTCTTCCTCTTTGAAGTAAAACAGATTTATTCTTAAAATAGTATGTACAGGATTACATCTTTTTGTTCAGTTCTATAGCCCACCAAATTGACTATTGTTACATCAAAGTGTTTACACCAGTGTGAGATTGTTACGATATTGTGTTGCTCCAGCAGTTAAATTAAAAACACAATTATATCAATAGTAAAACTTCAGTGCCTTCTCCCATACAGTCCCTGGCAAATGTGATTGATTTCTTCCCAGTAGCTGCTATGCTGCCCCAAAAATAGTTCTCCCTAGTTATGACTAATCAATATATGGCAATGGCATGAATGCCACAGTGTTCCATAACATACTTAAAACCTTTCCTGTGTAGGCCACAAGCAAGCTGTCAAAAGAAGCCTGTCCTCATCACACCCACTCATTGGACTCCATATCTTAGTGGTTTGAAGCTTGCATATGGAATTTGCAAGCTACAGATGTAATAATCTTGGGACTGCAGAGCTGGAAGGGTCCTAAGATCATTGAATCAAGCCCCTGTCACAAAGGTAACAGTAGGGAAGCAAACTCCCAACCTCTGGCTCCACAGCCAGATACCTAAACCACTGAGCTACCCAGCAGGCCAAAGAAGACTTTGAGGTCCATTGTGGGACTAATGCTACCAACTAGGCAATGTTTGTATTGTTATCAATGGGAAAAGTAAACATGCGAAGGCTGGGAGGATCCAGGAGGAAATGTTTTTCAAACCCTTAAAAGGCATAAAAGATATTTTCCCAAACTCTGTCAGTCTCCCTCCATCCATTGAGTTTTTACACTTCTTGTAATGACAAGTAGTTTTGCAAGAGAACAAGGATAGGAGTCATATGAATAGAGCAAACTGCACATTACAAGAGCAAAATCACAAGATAACATATCAGTAGGGGGGAAAAAGTGCTATTAATGAGGTGTGGGGAAATGTAAATCCAAGTTGTTATGTGGAGGAACGGAATATATTAAGGTGGTTTATACCGAGTTAGACCACTGGTGCATCCAGCCCAGTAATGCCAGAATTTTCCAGACTGAAACTTGGATTCTCTGCTTGCAAACCACATGCTCTACCATGAAGCCACAGCCACTCTACACATTCCCATACATTTTCGTATGATCAGGTTTCCCACTTTCTTGGTTGAAATGTGTCTAAGGATCAAATTAGATGTTACGGACAGCATGGCTGAAACCGCAGTCTGCAGAAAAATCAGACTGAATCTGCAGTGACTCCTGTCATAGCACATGATACCAAACTGTACAGTGGTTCAAAATGGTGCCCAATCCTGTTCTTTTCTGCACTGGTTTTTAAGGATATAAAACAGTTTCAGGTGGTACAGGACCATCTTTTTTCCATCTGCCTGTCCTTCTCCATCTCCTCCCTTTACCACCTGCTTCCTCCTCCCTTAACTGCCATTGTGTCTTCAATTTTTTTCCCTTTGTGCATTTGTGTGCACATGTGGAGGACCAATTCCCTTTGCTAACCTGTATTTTCAAAATACTTACTAAAAACTTGTGTTTAAAAATATATTTTTGAAAAAAGGGGCCCAGGGGCAGGGCTCAACATTCACTTTATATGATGTTGTACTAATCCCCCAGCATGCCATGGCCATAATAGCTAACTATCTTGACTGGGAGGGACTCTTGAGAGTAGTACAATATCCACAAAACTTTGTGAATATAATGTATTCTCGAAGGCTTTCACGGCTGGGATCCAATGGTTGTTGTAGGTTTTTCGGGCTGTTTGGCTGTGTTCTGGAGATTTTTCTTCCTAACGTTTTGCCAGTCTCTGTAGCCAGCATCTTCAGAGGACAGGAGCTAGAACACAGACAGAGTTCTAGCTCCTGTCCTCTGAAGATGCCAGCCACAGAGACTGGCAAAATGTTAGGAAGAAAAACCTCTAGAACACGGCCAAACAGCCCGAAAAACCTACAATAACCATGGTTGTTGTAGGTTTTTTGGGCTGTTTGGCCGTGTTCTGAAGTGTTTTCTTCCTAACATTTCGCCAGTCTCTGTGGCCGGCATCTTCAGAGGACAGGAGTCAGAACTCTGTGCTCTGGTACAATAACCATTTGTGAATATGCTTTTAATACTGGGGCTGCTGACGTGAGCAGATATCCTTAAGGAATCCCTAGATAATCAAACATACCTGCTTAAGTCAAATTCCTACAACTGGGTGTCACTGAGGTAGTATAATAAATAAAAATAAATTACTGCCACAAACTAAAGCCTAGCTTCTGTGAATCTGTTGCTGCTTGGCATGAAAGTTTCAGAGCAGCAGGTGTAGTTTTTCCAATCGCTTCACCTCCATGCTAGGTTGAGTCTAGCAATCTCTTTCCAGCCAGAAGCCAAGCAAAGGAACAGATGGCTCTCCTCTAATAATTTCGGGCCTCACATGTGGATTGCAGGACCCTACATAACGACCACTCTTCGCCTGTAACTGCAGGACGGTTGCCAGAGGGGACAAGAGAAACATAGAAATTGTGGTGCGTAATGGATAGCAGCTGCGAGTACATGTGACCAAGTACTCATTGAATTAATTATTGAGAAGGGATGACATTGCCTGGATTTTCCTGCCATTTTGCATGCTCCAGGCAAACTCTCCTCCTGTCTATGTTTTTGAAGAAATCATAGTGCAATTAAAATAATGCCTACTTACTCAAAGGAGGGACAACTAGTTGAATTCTTGCTCCACAAACAGCTTCTTTTGCTGCCATTACTGCTTTTAATCCTGCAAGGAAAAATAAGATGTGATTGTTTTTGTGGTGTTTGCATTTCCCAGTGCCTTTGCTGTTGAGTGGTGGGAACCTGACCTGCATTTGGGGATTTCTGACTTTGCTTTCTAGTAAATTAATATATATTTCAAGTGCTGTTGTGTTTTTATCCTACCTGTGGGCTTCCTCATAGGCAACTGATTGCCAAAGTCTCATACCTCTTTCTAGAATAAAGGTGGGCAAAGTACAGCCCTCCAGATGTTATTGGACTGCAATGAACATCAGCCACAGCCCTCATTGCCAACAGGCACAAATGCTGGTGGCTGCAGTCCACAAACATGTGCAGGGTCACACTTTGGCCCGTCATGCTCTAAAACCATGAGAATGCCTAGGAACAGAATGTTTATTTATTTATTTAAAATATTTTTACCCCATCTTTCTCCTTGAAAAGGACCCAAGGCAGCTTACAACAATAAAAGACAATATTTAAAGTTGAAAACAATGAGTAGATAATGGTGGTTAACATAATTAAAAAGCAATATTTAAAAATTATGAATAAGGAGGCATCTTACATCAATTAACTGGCAATATTAAGGCAAAGATCAATAAGTATACAAAAATTTTTAAAATGTCACTCTAAGAGGAAAATACAAGTAGTACTAACAATCCAGTCAAAGCAGTAACACATAACAGTCTATCTAAAAATCACACCTGAACAAAGAATGTTGATGTAGCCTCGTACTGCCCACTATGTTGCATGAATTGTACGACTCCAGGTACTATGTTGTAACTAAGAACATAAAATCTTGCTTGTGTGCAAGAATGAGAAACTATAATTTCCTTGCACCTGTAAGATAGTGAGAGAGATCTTGTAGGTACTGAATATAATTTTTACATCTGTGGCAACATTTTCTTTTACAAGTGGTGTAACTAAACTGTGGTGGCTTCTTCCCTCTTGTATGGACTTTAAAAAACTTGAGGCATCAGATAGGCTGTTTGGGTCAATCAGCCTGAATGTCTCTGCTTGTTCTATGTGATTTTCTGTATGAAGGAATAAGGCATTAGTTGTGTGTATATCTTTTGCCCAAATTGCAGAAGTCTCAACAAACAAAAGGTTCTTGTTGACCTGTTCTCTTCCTGGAGATGAGGAAATGTGGTGTTGACAAAATCTCGATAGCTTGCCTCCTCAGGAATGAATGATTTAACAAGATTTCCATCTTGTGAATTGAGTGGAATACTTTCCTTTTTTTGATACAAAAAAATCCCTCTTCCAGTCATGGTCTATTGCTAATTTCTGTTTCTGGCCTATGAGTTGCTCAGTGCCACAGAACAGTCACAGGAAATTCCTGACTCCACCAATATATAATTAAGTCTACTGCCACCTAGTGAAGATATTATAAAAGGACAATATCTGCATGCCCATAAAAATAGGTTGGGAAACATTTGGCCCTCCAGATGTTGATGGACTACTATTCCCATCATGTCTCATACATACTAGCTAAGGCTGTTGAAATTTCAGTGTGGTATCATCTGGAGGACCATACGTTTCCCAGGCTTGCATTGAAACTTGACTCCAAAGATGTGTAGTAGCAACCAGAAGTAATGATGCTTGAGATAATTGTATGTTTTCTAAGCCAGGGTGGGTTCAGGAATCATTTTTCTGTCCTGGGCCACACAGACTGCCAAAAATGTCAAAAAGTGCAAAAAGAAAAAAGAAAACAAACAAACCCAAAACAAAATTGGAACAGGTTGGAAATCCATTTCCAGTTTTGGGAAAAAAAGTGGTGTTGAGCTCTGCAGGGGGTCCTGCAATCTATTGAAACGAGGGATAGCTGCTCCCAGAGGCATCCAGGAGCAACAATTTACATTTTTTCCTGGAAAAGAAAGTCTGGGGAAGAGCTTGAGGTTGCAGAAGCATCCTCAGGGGAACATGCTGCCTCAGAGCTAAGGGCAACTTATAGTTCAAATTACTTCAGCAATCAATGCAAGTTCTCCACAAGCCTCTTTCTATGAAATAAAAACAACAACAACAAAGAGTCCAAACTTCAGCTCTTTTGCCTTTTCTTTTTGGTTTCTTATTATGGTAAGAATTGGGTCAAAAATTACAGATTTCACTCGCATATTAAGTGAGGTTCTTTGAGAATGAATTTGCTGGTAGTGGCTCACTTGTAAGCTTGTCCTTCGATGTAGGCTGAGCTACATATGTAACCTTTCATCAAATGCTTCAGAAATTACAGGGGAAATTTGAGTTTTATGCTCACAATTATGCAACAGCAGCAATACGGCTGGGAGGGGAATCCAAGGTCAGCAAGTTTGACAGGAGAGAGAATTCATTGGGCCCTTAGCCCAAAATGTTACAGTAAGCAAGCCCTCTGGGGAGACTGTGTATATTTCTGGGCTCTAAGGCAATGTGAAAAAACAAACATCTGAACCCATGCCTGCTCCAAGTAATTTATTTAGTCAGTTCATAGAGAGGCCTTCCTGTATCCTTTAGGGATGTGTGTGTTGTTGTGTTGTGTTCCTCTGGATCCTCTTCTTTCTGAGGAACACATGACACTAGCTGCAATTGGCATAATTCGTTGAGAAGGTGTGTAGGACTGTGCTGTTAGTTTTGTGTGCATGTATTTAGAACTAGAGAAGATATGTGTGTGCGTGTTTCATATCCTTTGACTTTTGATGGAGTCAGTACAGTGGTTCTTGCTTTTGTCCTTAATGTGGGATGTTCATATTTCTGATGAGGTACTTCACTTTTGTAAACCACAATGTTAACTTTAAGAGCAGAGCTGGCTCTAGAAACGTGTCTCATGAGACCGTCTTTATGCTAGAATGAATACCTAAAAGTTTCATTGCACCATTCAGATATTAGCTTTTCTCTTCATCCACGACCCTAAATTTTGTTGCCTGAAATATCCTACTTCCCTTTGTCTCATAGCAGGACCTGTACTGTGAGAATGTGTTGTGAGTGAGAGATAGTTCAGTATTTCTATTGTATTTGTATTGTGCATTTTAAAACAAAATTTTCACCAAGTGAATTACAGCAAATTAAGAAATATGATTCATTGAACCACAAATAAACCAGCAACTTTCCAACCCACACAAAAATACAAAGCAAGCATTCATAAATAAAACAGTGAGGGAAATGAAAGTATCTTAAATATGTGTAACCACCACTTAGCAGCCACATAAATTTCCTGGAAGAAGGCATTCCGAACATCTGGGGCCTTCACTGTCCATGGTACCTGATGGTATCTTGGTGGTGGTGTTATTCTGTGTATTTCTGCCTGAGTCTGTGATATGAGCATCCTTCCTTTATTGCTGGATTTATCCACACTGATCACTTTGGGAACAGCAGAAATAATCAGTCTGGTCATATGTAGTGAAGAAGCATCACAGTTATTTGTTCTGCAAGAGAGGATGATTTGGAATAAGTGAGGCTAACAAATTAGGTCATACAGAGCTAGCTGACACAGTATCCTCGTGTAGTAATATGCCCTGGGTCACAGGTATCTTGATTTAATGTGCTTAACATGGAATGGGCATTGGTTCTTCTCAGAATATAATAGATGCCCAAAGATGCACAAATCTGGATTGTTTTCACACAGCAAAAATCCAAAATTAAGACATGCTGTTTAGTTTGTGATAGTATATATCTACCTTCTTTTGATACAAAACTGTATTTAAGCTATGTTCTCATAACTTTTTTTTTAGGAGGAATGTGTAATATCTCATGTGAGTTTTCTATATGCATGTCTCTTCTAACTTGTGAACTGCTGGATAGCTCAATAGTTTAGGTTTTTGTTTGCAGTGCCAGAGGTTGAGAGTTCAGTTCCCCACTGTGGCTCCATGACAGGGGTTGGACTTGTTCCTTAGAGTACCTTCCAGTTCTGTGGGTCTATGATATTATTATTATTATTATTATTATTATTATTATTATTATTGTGCCCTTTAGAAGAACTTGAAATGTGTGGAGAGAAAGCTGTAAACTTAGCACAACCAACTCTTTCCTGAAAAGAAAGTTTTGGCATCTTCAAAGATAACAACTTAACCACTGTCTGCTAGCAAACAAACAAGCTAATTTTCTGCCTCTTGCCAAGATATTTTATGTAATCAACAATATGAATGTTCATTACCTGTGTCTGAATCCAATTTCACTTGGTCCTTTCCTGTGCAACCATGTACGTATTCTATATATATAAGCCTAAGTATTACCCTCCACATGGCTGAGGAAGGGAGTTATAATTGACAAAAGCTCTCACTCGAATAAACCAGTTAATTTTAAATGCACTGCAATACTTTAGTTTTTTGTTCTCTGTTATTTTTCTTAAACATGTCAAAACCTTGAGCCAGCTACCTAAGCCTAGGATCAAATTCAGGTTGTGAGCAGAATCTTGGCTGCAATACTACAGTTTAACCACTGTGCCACAAGGCTCTTTGATAAGATTACTTTTTGCTTCTTTAGCAAGAATACTTCTTTGAAAATTGCCACATTCATCTGAAAATGTCAAAGCAGTGTGCAAGAGTGGTAAAATGTAGATTAAAATGATACACAGAATTAAAATACATTTACTATTTAGACATTTATTTTATATACAACATTTATTATTTAGAAGCATATTGAAAGTTTGCACTTGTATTTTTACAAGACTTCCCTGTGAATTCTAATCTATCTGTTTCATAGACAATGTGAACATTGTATCTTAATTACATATATATAGAAATATAAGTATAATATATAATGTTGACTTTCTTGTAATAATGTACAGTGTATTAAAAATGACTATTTCTTCATGAATAGATGGATGGCAAACAATTATTTTTGTTAGGAAACTGTAGCAAATTTCCATTTTAATGGCCCAAATCCTCTTACCTAGATATACTAGTGTAGCACAGATAGCGTAACCTTAAGTTACAAATTTATTTATTTATTTATTTAGGTACTTAGTTAGTTAGTTCCCCCCACTTTTCTCCTAAAAAAGGACCCAAGGAGGCATACATCATTTAAAAAGATATTAGCTAAAATAATAAGTTATACAAATAAAAAACTTAAATAAAAATTATATTAAAATATTAGAATAAAAACATTACAAGAACAGATTTAAAAACAACAAATATACAAAGTATCCTGTTTTCAAACCCCTTTTGGACAGCCAGTCACTAAAGGAAAGTCTGTTTGCAGAAGGACAGTAAAAATGGGGCCAGCTTGGCCTCCTGTGGAAAGGAGTTCTGGAGGCAGGGTCCAGCGACAGAGAAGGACCTGTCCCGTGTCCCCACCAAATGCACCTGTGAAGGTGGTGGGACTGAGAGAAAGGCCTCCCCTGATTATCTTAAAACTGATCAGGCTCATAAAGGGACCTGTAGTCCTTGAGGCAGCGTCGACCCAAGCTGTTTAGGGCTTTATTGGTTAAAAACAGCACTTTGAATTGTACCCGGGAACACATTAGCATCCAGTTGAGCTGCTGTAACAGGGGGGTTATAACCACACCCAGTTAACAATTTGGCTGCAGTGTTTTGGACCTACTGAAGTTTCTGAAGACTTTCCAAAGGCAGTCCCACGTACAGCACATTACAGTAATCTAATCTAGCCAAGATGTAAACAATATATGTGTCACTTTGGCCAGATCAGATCTCTCCAGAAATGGGCACAGCTGGTGCACTGGTATTAACTGTGCAAATGCACTCCTGGTCACCACCAAAACCTGGGTTTCCAGGCTCAGAGATTAATCCAGGAGCGCCCCCAGCTGCGCACCTGTGTTTTCAGAGGGAGTGTAAACCTATCCAGCACAGGCTGGATCCATGTTCCTTGATCTGCCTTTTGACAACTCCCTCAGATTTAGATGGAAAGGAGAGATAGAGTTGGGTGTCATCTGCATACTGGTGACATCAAACCCCCAAACTCTGAACAACCTCTCCCACTGGTTTCATGTAGATGTTAAAGAGCATAAGGGACAAAGCAGAACCCTTAGGGACCCCACAGGTCATTTGTCACTGTGGCCACATTAGACCTCTTTAGAAATGGGTGCAGCTGTTGCACCAGTTTTAATGGTGCAAGTGCAATTTTAGGCCACTGCCAAAACCTGGGCAATCACCTCAGACATTATCGGCTGCGTACTGAGGGTGCAACTGGTAATGTTCATGGTGATTTCTTAACTTGGAGCAATTTGCCTCCAAAGTTATGTTATTTGGTCAAATTTATTTAATGAACATTCCACTGCCCTGCCATGTTGGTGAAAGTAGATCATATATTAAGTTTTAGTCTTGAGTTCCTATCATCAGGAGAATTGAATGGGACTCTGTAGGCTATCTAATCCAGCCACCTGCTCAGTGTAGGAAATCCAAAGCTAATTTTACTCAGAAGATGATTGTCCATCCTCTCCCTGAAGACACTCAGTGCTGGAGAACCTCCCTCTGTTATTCCATCTTGAACAGTTCTTACTGCCAAGACATTTCTCCTAGTGTTCAGCCAAACTATTCCTTCTCAGAAGTTAATGAGGCAATTAGATCTATTCCAGAGTTGGGCAACTTTGGAGTGCCTGGTTGGCTATTATTATTTTGCAGCCACTACTGTTTTAATCTAGTGAGCTTTTATATAGTACAGGTTTTTTTTGGTGGGGGGAGACTGATGGGTCAAGCTGCCGTGGGTGTCAGTAGGCAGTTATCAATAGTTTTCTTAGAAGAATGTCAGTCACTTTAAGAAAAGTGACATTTCCAACAATTCTTCACTTGGCCATGGCCAAGGATGTGATCAGACACAGCTTTATCTTGCATTTTGGGCCAGTTCCATCTGTTCTCTGGCGACTTCATGATGTATTGGTAATTGCAAACCAGCCCAATCATTTTCTATAGCTATCCACACCTTTTTGGATCATTGGCAGGGACTACCTTTTTTTTTTTTTTAAGTGCAGGTAGGATTGCTCCATTTTAGTTTGGTTTCCAGCATGTGTGATCACTGATATCAAACCCAAGTAGCACTGGTATGTATATTCTCCAACAATTTAATGTTGTGTTACTCCGATGGCAAGCCATAAAGTTACCAATAAATGGGAAAAATACAGCTTTCCCTTCCTCCCTACAGAGGGGATGACAGAAAAGAAGGTGGAGGGGGATCTTTTTTCTTTGTTTTCTTTTTCTTTACAGTCCGGTGCTGTGTCTCTTAGGCCCATCTGTGAGGGTTTGATCCTAGGCTCCTTCCTTGGTTCAAAGAAATCAGGAGATTTTTGTTGTTTAGAAACAGGTGAAATATTTATTGGTGTGTTTAACAAATAACCAGTGTCTATGAAGTGGTTCCAACGTCTTTCTCCTTCGGACAATGGGTCGGGAAGGGGCTTCCATTCATCATCCAGGAACGGGTTCTTCTCACCGGAGTTCCATGGACCCGGCCAGTCCACCGAGATGTTCGGGTTCACTGTCTGTCCCGTTTCACCTTCCAGCAAGGGCACGGTCTCGTCATCCCAACTTTCTCCTTCTCTTCTCTCAGCTTCCTCCTCCACTCTCTGGCCTCTGCCTCTCCCCAGTAAGAAGGTCGCGGAGGGATCTCCCTTCTCTTCCTATAATCTGCCTCCTCCTTGGGCACTCTTAGTCTTTCCCACGCACCTGTCAATGAGTCTTCCATCCAAACCCATTCCCAGCCTGGCGGTAGCTGCTCTTCCCCCCTTTTTATGTCTGTAGTCCCCGCCTCTATCTCCACCCTCCTCTTCCGTTCCATTCCCGCTGTTTTTCCCTGAACCCTTTCAACAGTTAATTTTTCTTTTCCTCCTTCTATCTCCTCTGTTTCTGTCCCTCGCTGCTCTGTCCTTTTGGGGAGGTGAGGCAGGTTGGGTCTGCACTTCCTTCTCTGCAGCACAGAGGAGGGATGGCACTCCGGCGAGTGGGATACCCCTCTCGCCTCCTGTCTCACACCGTCTTCTTTTCAGACCTCTAGTATGAATTAACAATATAGTTTTAGCCAGTATTCATGGAGCCCAAATGCCTTAGAAGATAATTTATTCTTAAAAAGGGCTTTAATTATTTCTCCCCCTCCCACCAAAATATGGTTGGACAACTTCACCTTGAATCAGAGAGTATTTAGTGGAATCACCAAGTCGATTTAACTGCATGCAGTTAGTGTGGAAAATTCTGGGAACCCTCATATGGAAAATACAAATTTCAAAATATTATAGAGTGATGTTAATTATCAAAATGTCTTATAATTTGCGACCTCTTAATAATTTAATGAGTTCTTCAGGGCGTTAAGGAGAAGAGTTTGTACAAATGTCGGTTAAAGGCATTTCAGATACACCTTATTTGTGAGCTGAATCAGAGACTTTTAAAAAGAACTTTCTGCAGACTGTTTTCTTTAAGCCCCTGAATGACATTGAGCACCCTGCAACATCTTGAGATGTGGCTCTTTCATATATGGGTTTTATATGGATTAAAAGAATGAGTGCAGGGATCTCTGTGTTGGTCTGATGAAGGAGCAAAGCAAGTGGCTTAAGGCAAAGAAAAATAAATAGGTTTTATTATAAAAACTGAATTGTGGATTGGAAAGTTATTTACGTTGTTGTGCTAGTTTGCTACATGGTAAAGCAATAGCTGTAAGCAGAGAAGGGGGAAGGTGAAGGAGAAAGGAAGTGAGTTTCTAAAAATTTTGGTCAGCATTACTGAACAGAGAACAGACAAAGAGAAGGTTGGAAATGTCTAAGTCACTTTAGCAGTCTCACTCTACTGTTATAGTAGGCACATAGGCATGTAGTTACTTTGTGTAATACTACATTGTACTGTTCCTTAATTCCAAGATAGATGCTCTCTTTTTCTACTCTCTGTTTTTTCTTTACTGGCAAGCAACAGCATGAGAATCTAAGCAAGCCTCTTAGCCCAATTTAAAATGGCTGTAGGAATAGAGTTAGGGGTGTGTGTGGGGTGTGTGTGTCTTTATTGCCAGAACTGCAATTGGTTATAATATGTTAGAAAGCGTACCAGCTGATTCTTCTATTGGGGAAAAGTGAAGTCTATTCTATAGGTACATATCATAGGGAATGATTTATGTAAAATAAAAATGCACACTTTATTCAAGAAAACATGGGCTTTCACTTTAAACAATATACACTACTTCATCTATTTTGTCAGATGACAATGAATTAATATATTGTAGTTTCTGGATCTGAACAAATTCTTTGGAGACTGTAATATGTTCGTTTCCAGTAAAGGGCCAGTATATTAGTTACACTGTTCTCTGTGGTAAAATTCTATTTTCATAAGGATTAACACTTGTTGAATATATGTTTAATTAACTCCTTCTGTGTTCTGGGATGTCCATGTTGGAGAGTATTGAAATATAAATAGTATTCAACATGTTTTAAGAGATCAAGAATTGAATTCTGTGCTTGTTTGTTACATTTTGCACGACCACTCTCAGACTCCACCCACTCACCAACGTGGCTCAAATGATCTTTCTAATAATATTTTGGAGGTCTGATAAAAGTATTACCCAGTCCTGATTTTGGATTTTCCAAATCTCTGCATTTAAGAGGGCATAGGATTGCAACTAGAGCTTGGAAAAGCTACATTTTGGGTGTCAGCTCTCAGAATCGAAGGGCCGTGAAGGCTGGAGTGTTTCTGAGAATTGTGGTCCAGAAAGTAATTTTTCCATGCTCTGGCTGAAGCATACATCATTGTGGGTTAAGGAAATTTCCCTTCTCTTGAACATGCTTTCTACATACATTTGCAAGAAACACTACAGGAGGTGAGAAGTTCCGACTGAAGTTCCAGCTATAACCCACTTGGCTTAGCTCCTGTTACAGCCTCTTCTTCTTTTAGTTTTCAGTTTCTGTAAAAGTTTAAGCCAATACTATTAAATAAGTGTCCTGTTCATTTCAGTTTGCTCACCAATAATAATCGCTGCCAGTAGCAGAGCTTAAAAAGCTACTTGTGTGTAATTCTGGCTCTGAAAATAAGTCCAGTCTTAGTTTTAACAGCATAACTCGCTACAGATGGTGATTCACAGCAGGCTTAAGGACTCTTGGGTTGTTGCCCCAAATGATCAATGTGAAGTACTGGGGCACGTCTGTTGTGCACAACATTGTTTCTCCAATCTGATGCTTGTAACACTTAAATCAGAGGTTTGAGAGAAATTGTCTTCCTCCACCATGGCCATCCCTCACCACTAGTCACAACAGAGAGAATAGAGCATGGCGGAAACCTGTGAAGGTTGGGTTCCATATAGGCTGCATCATCCATTTACTGGGTTCTTTTTGTCATGTGGAGGCATTGCGATTCCAGATTAGGTGTTCATCTTGGATGCTCTGGGGGAATCTGTTGCAGGAATTAAATATACTCACTAACATCTCCAGTGTTATAGTAACTACTTAGTGGACTTGTCAGGTCTCTGGAAACTCAGCAGGGAAGACCCTGGGAAATAAATGCTCCTTGTGTAGTGTAATCAGACCATAATTGCTTTTAATCCTTGGCACTGAGAGCGAAATGTTACAACAACTTAAGTACTATTCATTCACAGGGAGAGAGAGTAAAGGATTTAAGGCTTAATCACATGGACCATTTGAATAATTTCTTTTTCCTCCTCTTTTTATATTGATATATTTGTATGTATAGTCAGTCACGTGGCATATATATCGCTGTGCCTGTTCACATGGCTGTCATTTGAATCTGTACATTTTCTTGCTATTTGTATTGGTTCTGTAGGCTACACTGCCATCTCATATAAATTAATTAATTTTCTGTCCTGTTTCACGTTCCCTGCTGCCCTAATTTCTTCTTTTTTAAATTCATGAGTGATATATCAGTAAAGTGACACAAACATGCAATTTTCCTGTCATGTCCAACTGTTATTCGATGCACCACCTGGTGGAATATGTCACTAGATAAATGTAGGGCAGCATTAAAAAACGACTTGAATTGTTGAAAAACTTGGGAGGAAATTAACATGTAAGCTACACAGAAGTGGGGATGACATTTACAATAGGGAAGACATTGGCTAAGTGATACATCTGTAAACTGTTGTGGAGAAAAAAATATAAAAGGAAAAATAAGTGATTTATTGCTAAGCATTTTTTTAAAAAATGGAACAAGTGCAGGGGTCATGCAGTGGCCATAATGCCCCAAAACATGACATGTTCACAAAGTAAATATATTGACAGGAACATTCACACACGCCGAAATGATAACAATTGAAGTGATACAGGGATTGGATCATTTTGAAAGACCATGCAAACAAGGTGGGGGGGAAACCAGTTGGCTGGCCAAATGAATCAATGTTATCAGTGCGTTGTGTAAACGGAAATTTATAAAATGATTTAAATAATGGCAAAATCAATATAACTGGGAATCTTTTGGCATGTGTGACTGCACCCTTAGACAAAACAGAATGAATTCAGAGGAGGGCAATAGATAAAGATGAGGTATCAAAAAGAAGATCTCTGACGAAAGAAAGAAAGAAAGAAAGAAAGAAAGAAAGAAAGAAAGAAAGAAAGAAAGAAAGAAAGAAAGAAAGAAAGAAAGAACTGGTTATGGTTAGTCTTGAAAGAGAACAGTAGTAATAGAGGTGCAGCTATTTCATCTTTTTCATCAGATTTCAGTGCATGGAAAGAAAGAAAGAAACAGAAATAATGGGAAGGTTACAAATGGAGAGGATATCATCTGGATACTTTCTAAAGTTATGTGGACGAGGCTTTGTGATTGCATTAGAAATGTCTTGTCTAGGGGGCACACTAGGAGGGCAGGGCCTGAATCTTCATCTGGGGAAGGGCAGTAACTCAGTGGTAGAGCATCTGCTTTGTATGTAAAAGTTCAATTCCTGGTTATACAGAGGGAGATGAGAAAAGATATCTCTCTGAAATCCTAAAGAGATATAGATAGTTACTTAGCCAGAATAACAAACAGTCAAACTCTTTAAACAGGTTGAATTTAAAGGCAGTTTATAACCTCTACAATTATAAACCCCTCCCACAGTGGGATTTCCTCAAAAATGTGTGTGTCCTGTGTTTACCCCCCAGTGACCAATCACAACACAAAGCAAAATAATGTAAGGTAAGTAGATAAAGGAAATAATAGGCTGTTCCAAATAAATCACTTTTAGACATGGGGGCTTCGTATCTGTATACAAATATGAAGCCCGCTGGTACAGGTGGCCAGCCCGATTACCACCCACCCCTAGAACTTGCTGGACCACTTACTATGCAGCATGCAGCACACGTGGCCGACATAATCACCTGCGCCCCAATCACGGCAGTAGCCCGGCTGCTGCAGCCCCACCTCCCTGCTTGCCTGGCCACTCCGCAGCTGAGCAGGGGGACTCGTCCTCCCACCCCCTTGCTGGAGTGGCCAGGCAAGCAGGGAGGCGAGGCTGTAGCAGCTTGGCCACTGTCGCATTTGGGGCACAGGAGATGATGCCGGCTATGTGCACTGTGCAATGTGCGATAAGTTGTCCGATGGGTTCTGGAGGTGGGTGGTAATTGGGTCAGCCACCTGTGCCAGCGGGCTTCGTATTTGTATACGAATATGAAGCCCCCATGTCTAATCATTTTCACTATTTGAGGAGCACCTCTTGTATAAAACATGCCGAATTCTCTGCTCATAGTATATGTCATTTCCCAAGAGTTGCCTCCACTTTTCTCTGTTAACAACACTTTCTTCTTTTTAGTTGGAATAAGGGGAAAAAGCTATGAATTTATAACTTTGATGGAAGTGATTTGCAGGATTTGTCAGTATTGGTGTGGTTTTTTCCATCATATATGAGATACAGGACAATTGCATTGCCTTCTTCCCAGTCATAAAAGAGGCTGAGGATTTCATTTCCCACAGCAGGCACTTGACTGACAGTTACTAACTGTGGCTTTTACTAGTGCTACTGCCTTGACGTCTCTCCTAGGATCCACAGAGGAGTGTATGATGGCTATGAAGTAACAAGAATCACATCTTTCTCCTGAAATAAGCCCTTTGTTTAATATGAGAGCTCCTATAAACAGGCCGTCTAAAAGTAAACAGCATTTTCTGCCAAGGTGCAGCAGCCTAAGGCTAGCTTGCCAAACAGAATTTGTTTCTCCCTATTTTCAGTTGCTTAAACATATGAAAGCTTGGACATTAGCATGGCGTAAAACACAGATTGTTACAGCAGTGTGAGGATGTGCAGTCAGCTGGACATCCTTACCTGAAATCTTTCCTTGGCTACTTTCCTCCTCAATCTTTCTTCCCCATCCTTCCTTCTCTTCTGTAACACACTTTATCATGTGGGTTGTTGAAACGATAGCTGAGAAACTGTGGGAAGTTCCGTCAGTATTTAAAATGCGACAATAGTGCAGACACAGGTAGTCCCCTTAAGGCCACCCCTACTATTTGCTAGAGTGAAACATTCTAACTCTGATGTACTCCCAAATAATCATTTACACTGAGGAGTTCTGCCTTTAACAGTGGTGTAGTAGTAAATTTTGAAACACTCATCATGATAGTCCCTATAGCAGTGCCCCCACAATGAGAAGTTAAAAATATAGAGAGCTGTGCTGATCCATATCAACTTTCCAGCCGTTTTCTTCTCTACTAGGAACAAGTCTTTTGTAAAGCTAATGGTTTTAACTGCCCATTCAAGTTTAAGTTGCCTTAGAAAAGCTGATGATACAACAGGGATAGTTCTTCATTACAAAATATATTGCTGTTAACACATCCCATTCCATCCCCCACCTCCAGCTATTCGGTGGGTTGCAGCTGAGCTCAAAGGGAACAGATAACCGGGTGGGCAGGTGGGGTGTAAAATGACGTAATTATCTATGCTAATCAAAATGTAGCTGCATTTTGACATAGCAGCCTGCCTCTGCTGATGCAGATGTCAACCTGCTTGGGCTACCACTAATCCTCCTTTCCATTCCACTCAAACTTCCTTGTAATTTCTCAGAACCTTTCTGGCAATTAAAGGAAAAACTATACATTACAGACAACCCATCATTAGAGCTGAAATCATGTTAATGTAGTAGAGACATGACTTAGGCAAATGGTGAAGCTTGAGAAGACAGACTTGCTAATGAAGAACATGTTTATATCCTGCAGACCAATCACAAAATAAAGGAAACTAATTTGCAAATTATAGCAGGGGTAGGAAAAACCTGCTGTGACAATCACTTGCAATCAGCACTTAAGGAATTCCATTTTCCAATAACAATTTATCTCTAATGGTTCAGCCCACAGCTGCAAGGTTACAGCTACATGGGTCACTAAAGAAGTACTTTTTGTATTTCCTTTTAATACAGAATAAATGTTCAACCTAAATTAGCTAGAAGGTACAGCTGACTTCTAACTTCTTTTCTGTCCCATCATAACATCAAACACATGACATGCATAGCAGGAAGGTAGTACAAAGGCTCTCCTGTAGTGGATGAAAACAGTTTATATGCCTTGCTGTGTGTTACAGTTCTGCAAACCCTCATACTGCATAACAATCTGTGTTTTGGACCATGCAATCCAGTGTAAACCGATACGACTTTGGTTTAGAATAAACTGGGCATCTCTTTGTAAAACATAACGTATAATTTCACTGAGAAATCGAGGCTTCTGCTGAATTGTAACTGCTTTGCCACGTAAACCGCAGGGGAAAGGCACAGCTGTACAATAAGGATTCTGTCCATGTGTATGTAAGATAGATATTGGCTGCCCAAAGGTATATGTACCTGTGTGTGTGTGTGTGTGTGTGAGAGAGAGAGAGAGAGATCATCAGACAAGGGCAGGTTCTATTAATGTCATTTGGGAGGACACTCTGTGGCTTTTCGTGCTGTTGTTAAAAAAATCATATGTACCTTGTAGTCAGTTGCATAAGTGTAATAGTAAGTTGATGATGTTAGAGATACAGTAGCTATATCCTGCATTGTGAGTGAGGTATCTAGATCGGTGGTTCCTATCTTTGGCCCTTTGGATGCTTTGGACCTCACTTCCCAGAATTCCTCACCATTGGCCATGTTGTCTGAGAATCCTGAGAGCTGAAATTTAAAACAAAGTACCAAAAGTTTAGAACCACTAAGCTAGAATCCAAGGTCTCCTCCAGTTCTGTGACTCAGTGGCTGAAATCCTCTAGTGTAGTAAGTCACACTAGAGTGGGTGCACTGAATCAGTAGAAATGTGGTGAGTCAACTCCCCTGGCAGCTCCATTGATTTGAATGGACCGCTCTAGTTGCCACTTATATTAGCATACATATTATATTATGTCACAACTAGAGTAGGCCCATTTGAATCAATGGAGCTCATGGAACTGACTCACAAAATCTCCACTGATTCAATGGGCCTACTGTAATGCAACTTACTATACTAAACAGGATTTCAGGATTTCCAGTGTTGGAGCACTCACCAACTCCCGAGGTAACTGGTTCCACTGTCGTACTGCTCTAACAGTTAGGAAGTTTTTCCTGATATTCAACCGAAATCTGACTTCCTTTAACTTGAGCCCATTGTTGCGTGTCCTGCACTCTGGGATGATCGAGAACAGATCTTGCCCCTCCTCTGTATGACAGCCTTTCAAATATTTGAAAAGTGCTATCATATCACCCCTCAGTCTTCTTTTCTCAAGGCTAAACATGCCCAATTCTTTCAGCCTTTCCTCATAAGGCTTGGTTTCCAGCCCCCTGATCATGTTTGTCGCCCTCCTCTGAACTTGTTCCAATTTGTTAGCATCCTTCTTGAAGTGTGGTGTCCAGAACTGGACACAAGACTCAAGGTGAGGCCTAACCAGTGCTGAATAGAGGGGGACTAGCACCTTGCGGGATTAACTATACTTCTATTAATGCAGCCTAAAATAGCATTTGCCTTTTTTTGTAGGCACATCACACTGTTGGCTCATATTTAGCTTGTGATCTACGACAATTCCAAGATCCTTCTCGCTCGTAGTTTTGCTGAGCCAGGTATCCCCCATCTTGTAACTGTGCAATTGGTTTCTTTTTCCGAGGTGCAGGACTTTGCACTTATCCCTGTCGAATTTCATTCTGTTGCTTTCGGCCCAGTGCTCCATCCTATCAAGGTCATTTTGAATTTTGTTTCTGTCTTCTAGGGTATTAGCTATTCTGCTCAATTTGGTATCATCTGCAAATCTGACAAGCATTCCCTGCACCCCCTCATCGAAGTCATCAATAAAAATATTGAAGAGCACCGGGCCCAGGACTGAGCCTTGGGGTACCCCACTAGTTGCCTCCTCCCAGTTAGAGAAGGACCCATTAATCATCACCCTCTGAGTACGATTCTGTAGCCAATTGTGTATCCATCTGACACTTGATCTTTCCAGCCTACACCTAGTTAGCTTATTTATTAATATTTAGTTAGATATTAAAATGCACCAAACCCAAATGTATGTAGAATCAAGTATGTTCCACAGGGGTGGGCTCAATGATCCATAAGGTCCCTTTTAGCTCTGCAGTTCTGAGATGATGATGATGAAGAAGAAGATGATGAATAGAAACCACTTGTGTGGCATTGGGCAAGCTGCACAGTCCCAGGATGCCTCCAGAAGAAGAGAATGGTAAACCATTTCTGAGTACTCTGTACCTAGGAAACCTTAAAAAGGGTTGTCGTGAGTCCAAATTGATGTGACAGCACACGTTTAGCTGGCTGAATAATTCAGTGGTTTAGGTATCTTGACAGTGGAGCCAGTGGTCGGGAGTTGAACTCTTCACTGTGCCTCCTATGAGAAGAGCCAGCTTGTGTATCCATGGGCAAGCTGCACAGTGCCAGGGTGCCCCCCAGCAGAAGGAAATGGTAAACAACATTTTTGTATCCTCTACCTAGAAAAACCTGGAAAGGGTCACCATAAGTCAGAATTGAATTGATGGCACACAATTATATATTTTTTTTATTACAATTAATTCCCTCACCCCCATGGAAGAAATGTAGATTGTTTGAAATGGTACAATGTACCAACACAACCAGAGCATCACACTTCTTTACTGTATCATGCTTTGTCAACAAACAATACTTGGTGTTTTTTGTCCAAATATGTTACATTAGCTGGAAGAAGAAAAAAGTACCCTAATAGCAAAAATCAATAGGTTTGTTGGGACGCATTTTGTCTGTTGAAATTTGAAAACATTGCTTACAAAAATAAAATGAAAAATGTACAGATGATAATGTAGCATGCCTCCATTGTAGATTTAACTATGTGCTCACTCGGCAACAAAATGTAATTCTGACTAAGAGTCTCATCCTGGTACATGAGGGTTCATGAAGCTGTTTGGTAAGGTGTTCAAAATACAGCTGGGTGGGTGCTATCGGACTGCAACTCTCAGCATTCCTGATGATTGTCTTGCTAGGCAGAGATGATGGGAGATGTAGTACAGCCACATCTAGAGGGCTGCACTTTGCCCCATCCTGCTGTATGGTGTGATCTTGATTCCAGGCTATTGCTTTCCACCATCAAACCTCCCTTTGAATTCAGTGGTCCAGACTTCGTGTCTACATATGCAGTGCAGAAGCTGCAGTTCAGTTAATTGAAAGCACACAGACTTGCCCTGAAGTCTGCAGCTTGAGCTCTGCATGTGATAGTTATTAAAGACTCGAGAAAAGCTGACCTCTTTTTTTAAAAGACAGACTTTTGACAGTCACTACTGTGTCCTTTTGGTCATTGGTAAACAATTCAGTGAAAGCTGTTTTCATCTGGCTAAGGGAAAAAACAAAGTTGCCGCTGCTACCTTAGTCAATAATTTGCCTGAGCAAATAAACTGTAACTGTCCATTTGAATCATAACTCTATCCACAATGATAATCTACTTAGTAAATAAGGCTGTTTATCAAAGGCACTAATAATGATGTCACTGATGTATTTAAGACTTGGATTTTTGTTTACAACTATCACAGCTTCCCAAAATCTAGTGCCTTCCAGCTGTGCTCGGTTGCAACCCGTATCTAACTGGCAATGCTGCCTGGAGGATTCTGGGAACTGTGGTCCCAAAAAAAGGGAATTTGTCCCTCTGTGAAAATAGCAGCATTCATTCTGTGGACAGAATTGGGGAAATGATTCTAACACACCGCTTTCATCTGCTTAATGTTGCAGAGGGTAGTGTGGAATGAAAGAGGCTGTGATACTGGAGTCAAATGCACATTTTCCTAGGAGTAAACACCACTGGACCCCCTTGGGAGGTATTTTCAAATAAATATGCATAAAAGTGCCCTTCAGGGGACCTAGAAGGTTGCAGACTTTTAAGATGTTTAAATATTGCAAAGATAGTAGGTTAGTCATAACAAACCTCATTGGTTTCATGGGTCTACTCTAAGTGCAATTGGATTGGATCCAACCCATTGTGTACATCCCGAGAACAAAACAAAGTTTAGAAGTTCTCTCTCGCTGCTGCTTTATTATTTTTTAAACAGCATAGAAAATGCTCAACCTCCCCTCCCTTGGACCAAATTACATTAGTGAGGAGAATAAAATGAATATGGACTTATTGGCCATGGTAACATAAGAAAGCTATGCGCTGCCAGAAGAAACCACATTAAAGTGTGTGTGTGTGTGTGTGCGTGCGTTTTGGGGCTTGCAGTTTCTTGCAGTGGAGAGCGCAGTTACGATTTGTGAGTGGAACATGATGAAATCTCCCCCTGGACAAATCGCATTCAGGCTGTCATGCTCACCAGGTGGGATTAGTTGTAGCTAATAGCCTGAGCAAACAGAGCCCTGTGCTCAGTTTAAAGCAAAAGCGAAGCCACTGTGGAGGCTTTTCAAGAATCCTCTCTGAGTATGGCTGAGAGAAACTGTGTCCAGTTACCCCAGGTAGGAGCGGGTTTTCTTTTAAGGAGGAGCAATCGATGTCTCTGGAGGAGGGGTGGCGGGGGACGCAAGGGAAAAGAAATCTCGCCCTTTTTCTTTCTTTTTTTGGAAATCGGCAAATCCAGCGGTTTTATTGATCAAGTCCCTTCGGAAGCTGCAAATTTTGAACCGGTTTGCTTCTGTAGGGAAGAAGAACAGATCGGCTGAAAGGCACAACAGGACAGCCGATCTGTTTGGCTTTAATCATAAACGTTAACTGTGCTTTTAAACAAAATCGTTCTCTTTAACGTGTTGACTTCTGCAGTTGTGTCTCTCCTTCCTCCTAGGTGATATCCTTGTTCACTTTTGCTGTCGGAGTAAATGTCTGCAGTGGATTTGTAGCCGAGCGATTTAAGCAAACTACCGAAGTGGTGGTGGACGAGGCTCAATTCCCAGGTAGAATAATGTGACATAAATTGCCTGTTTTGTTACACCTTGATGGGGGGGGGGAGGGTGCAAATGATTTTGAAATGTAGAGTTACTGTTCTTTTCTCTTCTGGAATATATCAAAGGTTATGTGAAAAAGCTTTGGTTTGTTGACCTTCAAGGCTTGCTTATAGGTAACCTATTCACTTCTCTCTGTGTGAGGAAAATTTAGACAAGCATATTCAATTTATGCTCAGCCTCTGAGTTAATTTTAGGCTTTTAGTGTGTATGCATGTCTGTACCTTGAACAGTCTATTTTGTCATTTTCAACAAATCTTTAGTGAGTTACACTGATTAAAGAAAGTTAATCAGGCTACTTTTTAAGCCCACTGAACCCCCTCTCAGAGATACCATGTGGGTAGTTCTAGTTTGATTAGATTAGTTTGGGTTTACTGATGGAAAGAGATTTCACATTGTCTCTTTTGACTTCTCATTAGTAGACAGTGAACAAGGAGTAGGGAAATGGAGGGGGCGGAGAAGAGGGGAAGTAGAAAGCAGGTGTTTAGCTTTGGAAGTTGCGTGTAGCAGATGTTCTGTAGATTTTTCTTTAATGTTGCATCCCTTTCAACTACAAGAAGAAGAAGAAAAAGGAAAACCATGTCAGGACCTCTCTTTCTCCCCATTTCCTTCCACATTTCATCAGAAGACTCAATAAACATACAATATATCAAGCGTGAAAAGGGCGGTTTGGCTATATACTTCTTGCCACAACATATAATTTATCTATGAAATTTATATCTGCTGTATGATATGATAACAACTAAAGCTTAAATTGCTTTTTAAAACAACCATGAAACATTGGTTTTTTTGACAATTATTAGCCATGGAAACCATGAATACCATTTGCCGGAAGAACCAGTGCCGGGATGGCTGGTTCCAAAGACGCGGTCTGGGTCTGAGTGTTGTTCTACCTGGCTTGGCTTCCTATTACCATCAATGTCTGGACAGATGCCTCTAAGGAGCCCGACCTCTTGTTTGACAATTGACATTGGTAATTTAGAAGTATATTGCATCTGAACATGGAAGGTTATGCCGTGCTTGAGAGCTTCTCAGGGACATTTGGCTGGCTGCTGTTGGGAACATTTCCTCCCTGGTCTGATTAGGAAAAAAATACCTAGTCTCAAATTTCTGTTCTTACCAGTCAGCAATTCTAATGTTTTTGAAGCACTGTTCTTCCATGCCCTTGACTCATACTACAATGTCTTCCTCTGACACACCAAGAGAAGACTGAGCTTGCCTAACAGAGCTTTCCCAAGCCTGGGACACTCTAGAAGCACTCATTTACAATGCACATCATCTTCCAGGTAGCTCTGCTATTGGTGATGCTGACTGTGGTTTGTAGGAGGATATTCATGTATGATTTTTAACTCTTCCTCTCTGTTCACTTAAAAGTTTCAAGCAATTTGCTCCTATGGTGGGATTATAATTAGAACATGACCGTTCTAAAACAGACATATTAATAATAATAGTAAATTTATCTTCATCCAGGACAGCACCTGACTTATTACTAGTTTGATGAAAATGGCTTCTCATTTCTAATGCCAGTACTTCCTGATATTCGCTTGTGGACATTTCTGGTGGACCCCAAAATATGGGTGATTTATAGATTGAGTTGATAATCTCACCCTAATTGGGGGGGGGGCATCCTCTGCTCTTTTCATAAACTGTCTGTGTATACAAACATGTTACATGCTTGTGGCAGCTAAATTAGGATCAGATAAAATCTTTATTGGGCCACGAAAACACAGGTAAACGTTTTGAGTGCAAGCAGAAAGAAACAGAAATGGAAACTGTGTTCTTGAAGAATCACCTTGAGGTTTGGTGGCATCAGGATTCACCTTGGACATGTCGAATCAATTATCTTAGTCTTTAGTCTCCATCAACATTTTTTTTAATGTGCTATCAAGTCAACCCCAACTTATAGCAACCATTCCCAGGGGCTTCTAGGTACAAAGTAGACTGAAAGGGTTTGCTGCTGCTCCTCCCAGTGATGCAGTGGTACTGTGCAGCTTGCCCAAGGCTACACAGCCTGGTTTTTTTTCCTGAGAGGAACAGTGGGGAATCAAGCTCCTGACACAATGCACTGCACTTTTTATCACCATCTAGCCAGGATGATTTGGGGACTTTTCAGTTTCTACTCCTGCCCGCCAAACTCTGCAATGTCCAGCCCAATGAAGGATTCTAGAAGAATCAAATCTCCCCTGCATTATAATATTTTAGTGTTCCAATAAAGGTAATACCCAATCTTGATTTTAGATTTTGCTCATGAAGCACAAGATTTTATTTATTTTTCTCTCTCTTTGTTTCTTTTTCTTTTCCTTTATGCTGTGGCATATCTTATGTCATGTTATGTCTTATGTTTTTTTTTAATAGTATACAAAGCCTGTTTAGAGTTGGGAAATGAAACTGCAGCCAAGTTACTAGCTGTATTGTGATGACCTATGCGTATCTCTGTGTGTATGTGTTTGTGCTTTCTTTGCCAGTGTTGTTTCTAATGTATCACACTAATGGAAACAGGATGTTCAAAATGTGAGATCAGAAAGCCTTGTGTTCCACTGTCATAAATGGCAGTGCTGAACGATGGTCTGTGAAAAGACGGGTGTGCTGTTATGCTGGATAGCTTACATTTAACTGGTAACAAATGCTCAGATCAAAGGCTCCTGCTTTAGACTTTGATAAGCACACATGATATCTATTACTAGTAATGGAAGCTGCAGATGAGGCAGAACCTCTGAGACATGGCAAGATGGGACATTTGTGGAAGCGGCCTCTTACACCTCTGCAGAATTGGCTGGTGCATATAAGTACTTAACATCTCCTTTTGAATAAATTCTACTGGCCAGCCCAGCTGCTTGCCAAACTAGCATGGAAGATGTTTTCTCCATCTGTAGCTGGAGATCACTTGCATTGTCTTTGCAGGTGCTGGATATCGTTCTTAATAAATTCCAGACATATGTCTTGAGTTATTAAAATGGCCCAGCTGCCATTAGGAGTTGAAAGCTTAAAAAAAAAATTTCCACACTGATTTTTAAATGCAAACAACCTTTTGGGGCCTGTTTTTTTAAAATATATATATATATATATTGGGGTTAGGACTTGGAACCATTACTGTTAGGGACTGGGAGTTGGACTCTCCCTTATGGCAACTTATACGGTGCATGTCCAT
Source organism: Intellagama lesueurii (assembly GCA_037013535.1). Taxonomy (NCBI): domain Eukaryota; kingdom Metazoa; phylum Chordata; class Lepidosauria; order Squamata; family Agamidae; genus Intellagama; species Intellagama lesueurii. The sequence continues at coordinate 16,595,118 of JBAJHW010000004.1, forward strand.
CTAGAAATTTTGAATTGTGCTAGCTGCTACCTTTGAGAAATGGAGGAAGATCACTCTTTGGAAGAGTTGCAGAAAGTAACATGAATGTGTTGGCTTTTCCTTTAATTTCCTTATAGGCATTTTATAGGCATTCTTGAAAGCTGTACTTCACAGTCAGCAGACAGGTGTTTTTTTTTAAATTGTTATTACCTTCAAACCTATTCTTAAATGTTGGCAAGGTTTAAATTAGCAGAATGAATTTGGATTTCAGTTTCTTCTATGTACATTGGAACAAAACAGTAATCTCTTCTGCTTTAAAGTGTGCAGCTTATTGTGGCACTGCCTTATGATCATTATTCAAATTAAGGTGGTGTTGCTTTGCAGTATCATACATTGTGACCTTGTCTGTAGTTAACTGCATTTCTGTAGAATTCTTTAAATAGAAAACTGCTGTCCATTCTTCTGAAAAATCACAGACCTAGATTTGCCCTTGCATTTTCCTCTGTAGTGTTATAGGACACCATATTAGTCAGCATTGTTTCTGTTCTAGATCACTGTGGAGTCGGTAGCCGCCTTATGGTAAGCACAACAAATTGACATAGCACAACCAGTCTGTTGTGATCCAATCAATTGCCTCTGCCTCTATTGGTCTACTCAGAGCTTGGAAAAATTATTTTTTGGGACCCCAATGCCCCACAGCCAACATGGGTACTGTTTATAGTTACTGATGAGTTTGGGAGTTGTATTCTAAAAAAGTAATGCTTCCATGCTCTTGGTCCAACTAGCCCAGTATTGTACACTTTGCCAGCAAGAGTCTTTGGTAAAGGTTTTTCCCCATCCTCTTCTAAAGAAAGGGACCCCAGGGATTGGATTTGGAACGTCTTTCTATATGTAAAATATAAGAACAGCCATGCTGTAATAGAGTGGGTATATGTGATGCATGAGATGTGATTAGGGATAAAAGACTGACTTAAGAGAAACAAAGAGAATAAACTTTATAGGAACTTCATGTAAGGTAGGATAGTTAATTGGAATACTGTGCTTTGTTTATTACATACTTGGAAGAGAGCCAGAAGAAGTCTGAGGAGGGAGGAAATAACATCACTGAAGATTTCAGTCTTTACCAAAGGAGGGACAGAATACATAGAGAAGAGAGAGAAAAACCCTAGTGTCCCAAATTATTCATCTCTGCCACTGAAGAAGCTGCTTGGATGAGTAGTGAAACATTTCAATCTAACAAGAAAGAAGTCCAGCTGCCATGACTCAACTTCTAGATAACCTCACCTGGATGACTGAGAATCTTCACAGATACTCTGCCATTGCTTTTGACTTGGTTGAAAGCCTCACACCTTTCACCACATGCTGGATGAGATCAAGGGCCTTTTTTGTTCACACAGTGGCCAGCAAGTTGCCAATGGGAAGCCTTCCAGTAGGACAAGAGAGTAACTGCATCCCTTGACTTGCATTCCCCTTCAGCTGATATACAGGGGTAGAGAACTCTGATACTGGAAGTGAGGGCTCCTGACTAGCCATACATGCTTGGCCACTGAGCTCCATCCTTTCTTCATAAAACCACAGAGTCATTATCATTAAAAGGATTGGTTCTTATGAAGTCATTTGTACGATGATAGCTAACACTGAAAGGACTTGAGAGAGAACTGGAAATTGCTTGTTTCTTCTCTTGATTTGTATGTGTGTTTGTGTTAGCATTTGGTAACACCATGCATACAACTCACAGTAAACACCAGCTCATCAAAAGCAAATACCTTGAAATCTGTAGTAAAAATGAAGAATTGGGTTCATATATTACAGAACCAGAGCTTGTTCAGTTCCATATATGCAACAAGGATGACATTATCAGCAGTGCCAAATCAGTGCTGATTAAAGACATCCTTTGGTGCTTTGGGGGGTTCATGTGGCTTTGTTGCATTGTATACTAGTCACATGCACACTGAAATCGGTTTTAATCAGTGACAATTTTCTGCTGCTACTGCCATCATTCCTGTTGTGCATGCAGACCTGTGTAACAGGATTTGAACCTTTGTGCTTAAGAAGTGTTTCACTTTAATGTTGTATAAATCCTTCTCTGTTAGGCCTCGTGGATATCTTATTCGTAAGGCTGCCACTACAAATTCACACCATATCACACTGGCAGTATGCAACAAAATCTGAGGGAGTGTCCATGCAGAGCATTTGCTCCTGTAAAAGTATCTGGCACAGCATGGGTGCTTTTGGCTATCTTCCCAGTATCCAGAAGACATAAAGCCAGTCACATGAGGTTCAGTGCCTTTTTCCGTGTCTTTTCCTATTGTTCTCATGTGTTGATAACATGGTTTATTTGGGTCCAGGCTTTGCATTGGGGATGGAATTTAGTGCTATGATACTTACAATAGGCAGTTCCATATCGGGGGCGTCTGGTCAGAAACATTTGATATTCTCCTTTCACTGGCTTAAACATTACAATCAGCAAAGATACATTTGGGAAGTGGGTTTATAAGAAACCCCCCTCCCAAATCAGGAATATTTCCTTAGAGGGAATGGGCTTTAAGGGTGTGGCTTGTTTCTTTAGGGTCAAACTAGGCAACAAAGATAGCATGTCAGTAAAAGTAGGAAGTCTTTGAACTCTTCAAGTGTTGAAAACCATCTGTTTGTTATAATACGAACCCCCTGTAGCTTTTCATTTTGTTTTGTCATTGGACATCTGTTTACAAGTCTAATTGCTCAGGCATGAAGTTCCATTTGACAGAGTATAAATGTGCTTTGAGCTTTTAATCTGTGTTGTCTAGTTTGACTGAGTTTGTATACATTTTTAAAAATAATCTCCGAGGAAGATACAAAGAAAAAAGAATCTTTTCAATCATTTTGAGCTGGTTTTCCATCATATGGTTTTATCCACACATGGTATTCAACCATATGGTAAATTTGTGCAGTAGGCACTGGGTAGATACTGGACACACATGTGAATTCATTTCAGAGTAACATCATAATGTGAAATAAACACACATCCTTAACTGATGATCCATGACACATACGTATGTAAGCATGAAACTCCTTCTTCCTCTGCTGGCCATTGTGTAAAGATCCAGTTCTTTCTCTCAGGATCTTTTTTTTTCAAGAGAGGAACTTTCCTGCTGTTGGTTTAAAGATCCCTCAATGAGATTTATTGGTTAATGTCAGTGAGTCGTTGGCAGCAGCAGCACAGACATCCCTGCTTACCAGCTTCCTGGTATTAACCCTTTTTCTAGCACATTGCATACAAAAATGTTTTTGTTTGTTTGTGATACTGCATAATAGCAAGAGCAAATCCCTTGTAATGACACAGGATGCAGCTGTTTTTCATTTACTTAATTTTAAACCTGTGCCTGAGCTACATCAAATACAACTGAATCCCCTATGTAGAAAATGTTGGAAAGGATTCTATATACAAAGCATACCCCCCCCCCCCTGCATGTGTGCGAGTGTCATACAAAGTAGTCTTGCTTACCCGAACTGAAGCAGTACTTGTTCGGTTTTACTTTTTAAAATTAACCATTATATGCGGACTTCAGTAGACTTGGAAATAAAGGATGGTGTCATTCATGGCTCAGAAGGCCCTGAGTGACCCAGTTCCAAGTGCAAAGGCCAATGTTGTGCAAGGTTTACATGTGAGACAAGCCAAATGAAATGAGTAAATGGAAGTATTGAACGAGCCCCTGAAAGATTGTAAAAAAGCAGATCAGATGACCATATTGTGAAATGTCACACTGCAGTTTGGCAGAGGACACTAACAGTGTGATCCTATGATCCCTTAAACAGCAGCCCATAATCATAGAAAAGACCTTGCTCTGGTCTGAGGTTTCATCCCTGTGAAAAATTCTGTGGCTTTCCCCTTTAAATTTGCAACAATACAAAGAAAGAAAGACCTTCTGGAAATTGGGAGAGGTAGAGAGGGGGCACATAGAGGCATCCATAGTATCCAAGGTTGACCCAAAGTTCCTTGCCCACACCTTCTGCATGGCGGAACATTTAGATTATCCAGGAACTGAAGTGTGCATTTCCCTCCTATTCTGTGCAGCTGGAAGAGAAATATTAATGTAAACAAACTAAATTTGGAGGAAGAGCATTGAATGCCACTCCATTATCATGTCTGCCCTGCTGGTAGGAGCCTAGCAGATGTTTGATATGAGAAGCCTCTGCCTTCAGAAGGGTTTCAGTTATAAAGTTAGGATTTTTTTTTTGTTCAGATCAAAGGAATCCACTGACAGAATGTACACTTGAATTTGTGCTTCTAATGTTTTTTTTTTCTTGGAGGGATCGGGATCAGATCATGTGTATATGAGAAAGTTGCTTTAAATGGTCAATTAAAAAAAATTACACCCAGGAAAGTGACCCTTTCCAGCATAATTCAATATCTCCATCTCATCACACTCTTAATTTTCTAATTTATTCCATAAAAAGAATACTTACATGGTATGTGTCTCTTTTAGGCTTAACTCAAATATTCAACTCAACATAATGCTTTGTTTCAATCCTTGATTAGCACTATTTCATACTAGAAAAACACCTATTACTCCAGTGAACATGAGAAGAAAGGAGAAATATGTTGTTCTTGTTCTTGTTGTGACTCATCATAGAATCATTGAATAATGAAATTAGAAGGGGCCTGTGAGGCCATCAAGAGCAACCTCCCGTTCAGTGCAGGAATACAAATCATAATATACTGCCCCATAATGCTGGAGCACTCTCTGGGCGGCTTTAACGAAATTATGTGAACAACACTTTGCTTCCCAGCAAGCTGGGTACTTATACTGCAGAGTCTACACAGAAAACAGTTTTAGAGATAGTTGAGAAACAGTTGGAATCTCCATAGAAATCTTCCATCAACTGATTAGCTCTGGAATTCCTTAAGTCAAGAGATGCTGTCCCATTCACTCTTTCTGACAGAAAATTGAAAAGGGAGTTAGGGGATGTCAGCTGCTGTAAGTCTAATCATGGACCATTATCTCTGGAGAGGAAACATGTCTTTCCTCTCCTGAAATAAATTGGTTCACTTGCATATTGGAATAAAATGAGTAGGTTATCCTTCTCTTGCTCAAAAAATGTAGCACTAAATTCTTCATCGTGCTCCTCTTTTTAAAGATAGAGTTAGATCTTTATCTCTATCTGACATGAGCCCTCAAAGTATGGGAGAAAAACTGCATCAAGAGATGCTTCAGGCCAAAGACCTATTTAGTTCACCATTTTGTTTCCACAGTAGCACCCTTGCACTCATATTGCCCAGCAACTAGATTTAAGAGGCATTACTGGAAGTACTACAGAGACATCTTGGTGGAGTACTATGTGCTTTTCTACTTAGTAGTATGTATTTTGCTGCTTAGTTGTTAATAGCCGCGAGTTGTCCTATCATAATCCACTTTGTCTAATTCCCTTTGAAACACTGTCCAAGCTGCCAGCCAACAGCATATTTTGTGGTAACAAATTCCAAAGTCTCACTATATAGTATGTGTAGAGATGTACTAGCCTTACTTCTACTTCCAATAAAAGTATGCAAATACTGTAACAAAAATGGTTATATGAACCAAGGTTGTTTTTTTAAAAAAATTGAAATAAAAATCTGAATTTATATCCCATTTTCATCCCCAGAGGTTGTGGTCTATGACCAGGAACTTTCCAAAGTCATGGATCAGACCTTGATGCTCTCCACAGGTTCTTCTTGCTCTCTCTATTGCTATTTGTAGGACTATTCCTTTCTAGGGCTCCTATTTTCATAACTTTCTTTCTTTCATTTCTTCCTGACTTGACCAAGGAATTCCCAATATTTAGATGTTCCTACTTATTTTGCATCCAATATCCATACTTTCTAGTTTGCATACGTTTGATCAAAGTGTGGAATTTTAATGTACCATTTGGATTTCTGGTTTTGGCATAGAAATATATAGTGGATTTATTTTGGGTTAATTCAGGATGAGAAAAGTGACTTGCGAGCATACCAACACTTCATTTTTTTGACTGTATGCTTACACTTCCTTTTTCTTTCACTTCTCACTTGTATAGGACAATGCAGTTGGGCTGTTAACTACCTACTGCATATTGCAAGTATTTGAGCCATCTGTAACCATCTGCTGATCGCTTGATTTATGGTGTCCTATTTTATTTCTCCCCCCATACCCCCCAGTCTTATCAGATTCCCCTTGGATCAGTACTTCTGGCTCCTGCAAAAACAGATGCTTTGAACTTCAAGAGGCAGAGCCTCCAGGTTGCCGCTGCGACAACTTGTGCAAGAGCTACACCAGTTGTTGTGCTGACTTTGATGAGCTGTGCTTAAAGACAGGTAGGATAGCTGTAACTGCCTGCTTGATATAAATGGCTCCAGGTCATGAAGTTAATCATAATCCCTTCCACTGGATCCTTTTCGGTAACAACTGGCAAAATCCAATCAGTACTTTGTAGAAATAGTGATCAGAGCCCTATCTATAATAGCTTTATTTGCATGTTCACTAAAGACTCTGAGTGGCAGCTACAATAACCCACCATTCTATGGTCTCAGAACAGTGGCCCATTGGCTATAGGAAGGAGTGGACATCTGCCACTCCAAGATCATTTTGAAAAAAAGCACTAACTTTGGAGGGGGTGAGCCAGTGTTGGATGCTCCTTTCCTAGACACAACCAGCCATCATGGAGGTTTCTATGGTAGCTTGTCCTCCTGAGTTACAATTCTGACTTCATTAGGGAAGTTTTCTGGGGGGGGGGGGGGGTTGGCATTGTATGGGAGGGGGAAAATAAAGATTCATTCCATGCATAGCCTTGTTGTCTCCCACCACCTCCCCAATGTGAGAGTGGGGTAGTGTAGACCACTAATGACATAGATCCCTCCCATTGCTTTCAGTGGGAGAGAATTTTGACTCAAAGTAGAAAGACAAAACTCCAGCTACAGGAAAAAGAGTGAAAAATGCTGTGCTGTTTGAAAAACCCTGGCAGGGATTTTGGAAAACTTTGAACATGTGCGATTAGAATGTTGTGTCACTAAGGATTCTGTCACTTAGGTCTGCAGCCAAAATGTCTTCTCTTTGGATATCATTCTGGATGTGAGCTACATAAAGAAATGTGTTCCTGTTTTCCTTGTAGCTTCTACCTTGTCTTTGCCCTCCAGTTCCTTATTCTGAGACATTTCCACTAGGTTGCTGGGGTGGGGGAGAGCTGTCTCAAATTGTGAACATTTGATGTTACTTTCCACTTTATCGTAGCAGATCACATTTTTAAAGGTAGGGCTAATTCAAGTACTTGCAAAAAAATTTATGCTTAGCAGTTTTCTGAGTCTCACTATGCTGAGGCTTCCCATAGAGACTTCCCCGTGCATTAACGAGATTTCCTGGCTTTTTACAAAAATGAGACCCAAGAAAATATGTCCATGAAAATTCTGAGTCATTACACAAGATTCCCCGAGGGATTTTGTGGGGTATGGCAGGTGGGAATTGCACTGAGAAATCTTACTGCAAGGAGAAAATTATGCCTCTCACCCTCATTTTATTTCCACGAGTGAAAGGCTGCAAGATTCACTTCTCTATTTCAGGGACCCTCAGCTCTGTAAGGAAAAATTTGGAAGGTACCCACCAACCTTCCAAATTTTTTCTTACAGAGCTGAGGGTCCCTGAAATAGAGAAGTGAATCTTGCAGCCTTTCACTCGTGGAAAGAAACTGAGGCAAAGCTGAAGGCAAAGGAAGGAATAAGGAATGCATTTTTGTGATAATCCTTCCATTCACTTACCTTCGAATCTAAGCCTGTGTTGTTTTTTCATTCTTACAGTTTCATTCCCTGACACTAAACTCGAGTCTGAATCCATGGTATAGTAGACTAGTTTAGATACAATACTAAACTGTAATTTAGTATCATAAGAAATGAGCTATAGTGAATTTCAGGTGTCCTCTTGAAGTCTGCCCCCCCCCCCTTTCTCCACTGCAGTATAACTTAGCCCTGGAGGAAAATGCAAAAGTTTTTCTCCTGGTTCAGACTAACTGAAACTTCCTCTATGATTTGGATAAGATACCAAAACAGAAGTGGAATTTTCAAGTGTCCTGTTGGTCATGCTCAAGGGAGAAGAAAGAGCACACAAACCTGCAGCTGGCCCAAAATCATTCTCAAATTCTAAACTGTGGTCTAGCATTATACCCAAATGCAGCCATTATATGTGAACACGAAACATTATTAGAACATTAGTACCTAGTTAAACACCCTGCTCATGGGCAGAGATGGTCAAATATTTATTTCTGAAAGGAATAAAAATCCAAGTGTACGTAGTCATTAGTACTTTGTTAGCCATTAATTCAAGTTTTTGTCTGCAGCTCTGTTTTATAGACAGGAAGCTGAGACAGCAGGATATCCCAGAATCTTCCCAATGAGTGTGGTGAAGCTGGCACTTGAGTAGCGCTTGGGAGATCTTCATTTATAGACTCTATTGGTTCAATAGGGCAGCCTTTAATTGTAGCACTGAAAGTGTGACCAAGATGGGCTTTCTTAGCCCCATTGCTAGGGTTTATTTATTTATTTTGGTGATGGCATGACAGTTCAGCAGGTAACCAACAAGGGTTTGTAGTTTAGAACTGCCCTGTTTTTAAAAGCATGTAACGTTTTCCTCAGTGACAGCATGAAAAAAGGCTAAATGACTGCCATATAATTCTTGCTCTTAAATTGCGTTATGTGTGTGTATTTTGTCTTTATTTTTTAAAAAAACAAACTTGTTTTTTAGAAACCCAAATGTGTGTTTTATGTTTTCACTTTTGTGACAATGTTAGCTGGTGGATGGGAATGTACAAAAGAGCGCTGTGGAGAGACAAGGAATGAAGATAACGCATGCCACTGTTCTGAAGACTGCTTGTCCAGAGGAGACTGCTGTACGAACTACCAAGTTGTTTGCAAAGGTACACTGAAGATAATACTATCCTTGTGGATGATCGCAGTTTTGAAAGGGAGATGGCAGTTATCTTATTCAACCGTACTATAAAGCAGGGACAACTGTGGCCAGCCATATGTTGATCTACAGCTCCTGTCAGCCCAAGGACTGCAGTTCAAAAACATCTGAAGAGCTATGTGTCATTCATATGTGTCCCTTAAAGAAGAAGAGAAGGTCCTAAAATAGCCTGGTCATCAATAGCAAGTATTGTGTAGTTGATGAGGGTCAAACTAGATGAGATTTCAGCTTACATTTGGAAATTGAGGTCTTGTAAATAGTAAGACATCTTAACACTGGCTTCTCTCAACTGTATACTTTGCAGTTTCCATTTTGTAATTGGTCAATGGGAAAGAAAAGAGGTTTAATTTGCAAATCGAATTGCTAGGTATGAAACTCTGAGAAAATCCTGTCACTGGAGAACGAAGATACTGGTTGAAATCCTGCTATGAACTACACTGTAAGGGCTGATGTTGTCATCTGCCTCAGTGGTTCTTTAGAAATTAAACAAATTCAGTTTCATCCCTCAAAGGTCCAAAGTCTCCCATGTAATTGCTTTCATTGTTAGGAAGCCATCGGAGACTACAGAGTCGGCAAGGGATATCTTTAACTACTGAAAACCATGGCCAAAGTCCCATGGCTCCCAGTGGTTCTCTAATGATGAAGGGGTTAAAGACATGCCCCATCCTTCCAATGGCCACTGACAATGAAAGTTATTACTTGGGAGGCTCAGGACCTTCAGTGGGGAAATTAGAAATTTTTAGTTTCTGAAAAATTGCTGTGGCTGATGACATCACCATCATTAAGTAGCTTAATTTATGCAACAAGATTTTGGCCATTGTCTATTTTTGTTAACGTTAAGATAGGAGCCTAAGTCCAGTGTTATGTGAGGTGACTTCTACTTGTACTGTGGTGAGTCTCTTTCCCCTGCTTCAGCCTTTATGCATCTAAATGGAGGTAAGAGGGATGGCTTGTAGACAAAGGGCCTTTTCGGCAGCTGCCCCCAGACTATGGAACACCCTCCCAATTGAGATTCGTCTGGTGCCGACGCAGATGACATTTCGGCGCCAGGTCAAAACCTTCCTGTTCCAGAAGGCTTTTAATTGAAATAATATCAACTGTGGGTCCTGATGGCAATTTTTAGAGTATATATTTTAATTGTATTTTAATTGTTTTATCTTTTCTATTGTATTTTAATTGTTGTAAGCCGCCCAGAGATCTTTGGATAGTGTGGGCGGCATATAAATAAATAAATAAATAAATAAATAAATTTGCTTCAGAGGTGCTCCTCATTTTCTGGAGTACATTAGGAAGTGTGTGTGATACTGATGGTGTTTCAGTCTGTCAATGAAATTTATTTTATTGGCAGAAGAACTCAATTGTATACAATTTTGAGCTATGAAGTAAAATCCTTGTTTGAATCGCATCTTTGCCCTGCACTTAGGCCTGAAAGCCTTGATAGCCCACATTGCAGGAAGTAATAATAATGACATGCCTTAGAGCATTGTTTGTAATGGTCACAGCAAGATAATAAATATGGAATACTTTTGAACACATAAAAGCGGTATGGCGATAAGGTATGGTTATACCACAGGTAAGGATGGCAAGCAAATTTGTGTTGTCACACATTAAGATTTTTTAATTCAAGCTATTTGCATATCAGATAGGAAGACAAGTTTTGCTAAATTGAAAATGAACTAAAGGGAATTTCTGCCTATCTTCACTGGCCAAATTCAATGTGTACAACTATTTTCACTGTACAGTGGGCCATATTACTATACCTGACATAAAGAGCTTGCCAGAAATAGAGAAGTGAAAATCTTGGTTCAGAAGTAATATGGTAACATACACAGGGATTCAAACCAAGATTTTAAAAATTTAAGCACTCAAAGCTAAATTGCCAACCTGGGTAGACATATCAGTCTGTCAGTTTTAGTGTCTCCCTTCCTTTAAATTTTTTTTAAAACCCTCAAGTTCTTTCCATTGAAAGTATTAAAAATTGACAAGACTGGTAAACTATTAGCCAACTATGCAAACTTAAATGAAATTCAGTATTCAGAAGCTCCTGTTAATAAAAAACAAAATAAAAAATGTTATATGCCACCTGCTTTTAGGTGGTGAACACTGGGTGGATGATGTTTGTGAGGATATCCGGACTCCAGAATGCCCAGCTGGGTAAGCAATATATATTATTTCTGATAATATATTTATGCTTTTTAGAAATTATGTTTATAATCCTGATTACTTTTGATTATATGTACACGTTATGGTAGTTTCTAAAGATTGGCTTCTATCAGTTTGGAAACTCTTTTTCATGTTTGAGGGCTCAGGTACACTGTCGAAGTGAATCGGGAGCTGGAACAGGGTGTTTGAAATTGATTTAAGGCCATGTGATTTTTATGTCTGTGTGTCCTTTCTCTTGGGGCAACTTTTATTCCTGTATTACCATGGCCTTTTCTTGAGAGCCTGCATGGGAATGGTGGGGCAGGGGGATGGGGGATGAGCTGACAGGCAAGGAAAGAAGAGTCTCAACTGTCTCCCCAACCCAGATGACCAATTTCCATAGTGCTCAGTTCCATTTTCTGAGCCCAGCTGCAGCAACAGCACAGCTATGTCAACTGTCTGTCAGTTCCCCTAACGAGGAAATGTTTACAATCTCATCTCTGTTCTTCAGCACATCAGGTTTCCACACTGTAGATCTCTCCACCACCACTGCCCTCCTTCTTTTCAAGTTACTGTGCTTCTCCCACTCCCCCCTATTTTCATTCTTCAGGAGCCTCATGGCAGCTCTGGATTGTCAATTAGAAGTGCAGTTAATTAGTGCAAATGGTTTCCTTAGTTCTTTTTACTGCTGCTGTTCCTGCATTTGGGTTTAGAAAGTTGGGTTTGTTCTAATCCAGTGGAAAGACAGGATCCTTTGGGTCTTCAAGAAAAGCATTAAATCTCTGCCCTTCTCACACCCACCCACGCTGTCACAATCTCCTGTCTTTTAAAATGTTCCTGGATATCTGATTAGAATGCTGATGGAGGAGGAGGGGCTACACTAATGAATGCATGCAGGTTTTCTGTAAACATAACCTTTTAATATTTACTTTAATATTTTTATGTATTTCAAAGTGGCATAGTGCTAGATAATGTTTCAGACAGAAAAAAAATGTGTTATATTTTGCAGGATACCCTGCAGTCCAAAACCTGTGATCCTTGCATCCAATACTTGAAAAACCCCACAGACACAATTCACTCCAACACAGGCATCCACATATGCTGAAACGATTCAAAATAAATCATACTTATAAATGAGTTAAAATAAAGAAGTGTTGAAAAAAACTCACTTTCAAATCAAAAAATGCACACTTAGCTGTACATTGGGTGGCCAGATATTTTTAAATCTATTGCAAGCATGCTAAACCCGACACAAAAACAGGACTATTAGGATGTGCAGCTGAGTCCTGAGTTGCTATAAATCCTCATTTATAACTAGCATATAACCACCACCAGGAGAAACTCAAACCCAGGTCCAGCAGAGGCTTAGAGAAAACTGTAAAGGTTTTCACATGTCAGCTAATGAATTGCTTGCTGTCCAAGGAGGCTAACTGAATCTCTCTCAGAAGAGGGTGATGAAACTACCACTGAGGAAGACTTGCTCAAATATGCAAATAACTTATGTGAATGTGGGACATAGAACTGTTAGATTTTTTATCATAGGTTTTGCTGTTTTTAGATGAAGTGGTTGAAAGATAACCACAGAGCAGAGGTATGACGCCTGTAGCCCTCAGATGTTGATGAACAGTAATAGTTCCTTACCTTTGGCCATTTTTGTTCCAGTTTTTGGTAGTCTGAGTCTAACAATTTCTGGAAGACCAGGAATCGGACCGTTTTGTGAAAAATTGCATAATTTGTACAATTTGCATAATTGTAGAAATTGCCCAAAATTAGAACACCCATTTTATTTCAGAGTATGAAGCATAGTTTGTCTGTTCCTTGTGTAACAATCAGCCAGTCCTTCTGTGCTTGCTTTATCTCTCTGTTTGAACATATGCTTTGCTTTTCAATGGGAAAGGATACTAGAAACATTTTACTTTAATTATAGAAACCTTGAGAGAAAATAAGATGTTTTTGGCTCACCTCTTGGTTGGAGGTCAGGCGTTCCTAATATATATATATATTTAATTCCTTGTTGATGCATCTTTTCAGGTCAAGACAGAATAAATTGATGAGAATGAGGAATGTAAAAAACATTGTTTTAATGTATTCTCAAAGGCTTTTACGGCCGGGATCCGATGGTTGTTGTAGGTTTTTCGGGCTGTTTGGCCGTGTTCTGAAGGTTTTTCTTCATAACATTTCGCCAGTCTCTGTGGCCGGCATCTTCAGAGGACAGGAGTCAGACCCTCTGAAGATGCCAGCCACAGAGACTGGCGAAACGTTAGGAAGAAAAACCTTCAGAACACGGCCAAACAGCCTGAAAAACCTACAACAACCAAACATTGTTTTCTTTTAATGTGTTTGTGGACGACTCCACTTCCTCAGTCCACGGAAGCTCACATTAAAATATAGTAGTTAGTCTTTAAGGAGCTGCAACACTTTTGTTTTCTTTATTTTTTATTTTTATTTTGTTGCCTGAAATGCTAGCACAGACTAACACAGCTAACTCTTCTTAAACAATGTTTTACATCCTTAGACCATAGGTTCCCCAGATCGGGTGTTCTGGTTGTACAGTAGAACTTTGTCTTTCTCTTTTTTCTAATGGTCCCAGAATATGCTTCTAGGGTTTCCCAATGCTTTTGGGATTTGGGGGCGGTATTACAGACACTGAATGGGAGAGAATCAGTTAGACTTGGTGGACACTCTTCCATTCAGGAAGAATGCCAGTTGGATGTCAGTCGAAGTCTGTGGTGGTGTACATTCCAGGGCAATATGATGGCATGCATTTATTTTCAGAAGTAAGTTCAACTATGTATTTAATAGGATTCAGTCATAAGTGAGTGTGCATAAGGGTGTAAGCTTAATGCCTCACTAAGCTCCTATGTCTTTGTACTTGTGTCAAGAAAGGCAACAGGCATGTGTGCCACTGGTCAGCTGAGTAAAGTATTCAGAGTGAGAAGCTGTTGTTGTTGTTTTTGGACCACAATTGCCTGAAGAATTCTGGGAGTTGTAGTCCAAAAAAAGAGAGTAACCTTTCAAAACTCTGGATTAAAGAGGTCCTGAATTCCTTTGATTTCATACTGTCTGAAAAAACTTGAAAGTGCTCGGAGATGGATAGGGGATGAACTATGAAATAAATCTAAGGGTGCTTTCAGACAGAGTGCTCGCAATCAAAAGAGACTGTTCAACTACTCTATAATTAGTTTTCTGTGAACGGAAAGATTATGGGAAAGAAGTAGGAAAACCTGGGAGGATTGCAACTGGAAAATGATATCTGAACCCCATAGTAAAATCTCATGAATGAGGCATGCAAATTGCATGAGAAAAGCTTCATTTGAAAGTGCCCCAAGAAAGCAACAGTTTGTGTATTTTTGCATTTTTTCAGATCATGTCCTTAAAAGTATTCTGAGAGGAGAAACAATATGCTGTTTCATATAGCCAGTCATGCATTATATTAGTTTAAATTCATATTCCTTCCCTGCTGCAATCTCTTCCACGTTGTTAAAAGTGCTGTGACCCAAGAATAAATGCTTTGGAATTAGTTTTTGGCAAAAGCATCAAGGAATCTTTGTCCTTGAGTTAAAGGAGGGAGGGAGGATATGATGGTGTGGAAATGAAAGTAATTCTGTGGTCTAGTGACTTGTTATAATTGATACCACACTCTTGGAGGCTTTCTTTTAGATGAAAATGAATAAATGTAGTTTCTTTAGAACTCCAACACAAAATGAAACATTTGCATTAGTAACAAAAAGTATTGTAGATTGCAATACAATCCAAAATCCAAGTATTTTAACAAAACATTCAGGATCAAGGTAAAGTCTTGAAAGCCAGAAACTTGTTAAAGCATTTGAATAGACACTTTTAAATCTTTAACTTCCTCTTAATTCCAAACTACAGTGCTGCCTCGACTTACGAACTTAATTGGTTCCGGAACTCCGGTAGTAACTCGAAATGGTTGTAAGTCAAAGCACCATTTCCCATAGGAATGCATTGAAATGCAATTAATCCGTTCCGGCCAAAGAAAAAAATCACCAAAAAACCCAAAAAAAAAAACCAGCACTGCAAGACCCATCGGAAAAGCGATAAATCCGTTCCGGCCGAAGGGGGAAAAAAAAAGAAAAGCAAACAAACCATGCAAGACCCTTCGTAAATGCAAAAAAAGCAAAGCAAAAAGTAAATAAACCGTGCAAGACCCATCGGAAACACGATTCATCCATTCCGGCTGAAGGAAAAAAAAGAAAAGAAAAGCAAACAAACCGTGCAAGTCCCTTCGGAAATGCAAAAAAAAGCAAAAGCAGAAAGCAAACAAACCGTGCAAGAGCCATTGGAAATGGGGAAAAAGCAAAGCAGAAAGCAAACAAACCATGCAAGACCCATCGGAAATGCAAAAAAAGCAAAGCAAAAAGCAAACAACCCCCCCCCCCCCAAGACCCATCGGAAATGGGGGGGAAAAACCCAAAAAGCAAACAAACCCCGCAAGACCCATCAGAAATGGGGAAAAAAAAAACCCCAAAAAGCAAACAAACCCCGCAAGACCCATCGGAAATGGGGGGAAAACCCAAAAAACAAACTCTGCAAGACCCATCACAGCATAGAAACATAATCCCACCACCCAGCCCAAAACCACGCTGCAAAACCCACCCAGAACAGGTTTTTAAAAGTAGAAAGCAGCACCTTACCTTACCAGGCAGTCCGAAGCCTCCTCCGATCGCACACTCTCTAACCGCTGGGGCGAAAGAGCTACAAAGAAGCAGCCTCTTCGCCACCAACGGTTAGCAATTTGAATTCTCCACCTTTTTCCCCTGCCTTTTCTTCATTGTAACTCGAAGCTCCGGCCGCAAGTCGAAGCAAAATTTTGCGGCCGGAGCTGGTCGTAACTCGAAATGGTCGTATGTCGGGACGTTCGTAAGTCGAGGCACCACTGTAGTTTTACTTGTGCTTATTGTCTTAAGCAAAAGAATTGTGATTTGAAGTGGCAACCCTACACTTGCTTACAGGAGAAAAAAAAGTTCTACAAACAGAAGAGGTGCTTCGTTTTGAGAAAAACATGTATGGTCCCCCCCACCCAGCCATTTTAATAACCTCTCTGGGGCCCTTTTACCAGAAGTTGTCCAGGAACCTCTGGTTTTGTTCCCCCCCCCCCATTTTTTGGCCTCATTTGCCATGTTCTTACTGCTGTCTGTACCTTGTTAACATATTTTCCACTCCAGTTTTCTTCGCCCTCCGTTGATAATCTTCTCCGTTGATGGCTTCCGTGCATCATATACCAAGAATGGTAGAAAAGTCATGCCCAACATAGAAAAACTAAGTAAGTGCAAATGACCAGAACAGAAATAAAATAACTGTCTATTGATATGTTGATCTATCTAGTTTTTGCTTTCCCAATGGCAAAGGTGAGAAAAGCTCTTGCTGTGCACTCAGAGGCTTTTAATGATAAAGACATTCTCTCCTCTAATTATGGATTATCTCTCAAGTTTCTTTTTGCCCTGTGTGGGGAAGGGGCCAAATTAAAAAAAAAAAAGAGCCTGAAATTCAAGGCTGTTTATTTTGGGTTCTTTTGGCATATCGCCTCATCATCTACTTCCTTCTTTGTTCAAAAATGAGTTCCCTTTATTTATTTATTTATAGAAAGGCAGACCCCTGAAAAACATTCTTGCATGCCAAGAGATCGCAAATCTGTAGTATTCATAGGCACATCTACAGTCTAGTGGGGAATCACAGAAGTCATTTTAGCTTCTACAGGGAAGAGTTGTTCTGTTGTTGTTGTTTCAACTTATATACCACCCTATATTGCTAAACCTCTCTCTGGGCAGTTTGCAACATAATTGTGCAAACAAAATTTCAACCCCCTGCAGCCTGTCACAGATAATGTCTACATAATTTCTTAACGTAACTGCAGTTTGTATCTAAAAAGTTACATTTTTGCATAACTGCATAATAGGATTTCAGCCATTAAGTTTTGCTTATTTCTTGCTTAGAATACTTCTTCTCTCCCCTACCCCCAAGAACTGAAGCTTGTTTTTTTGTCATGGTATAACAAATTTGTAAAATTATTTGTTTTTATTGTAGCAGCTTCTGTCACTGAAAGGAAACAATAGCTGGAATCTTACCGGTGCTTGCATAAGGGTTGTGTAACTTTGGCAGCTAATTGCTGCTAACTGACAAGGTGCCAGCTCACACATCTGTTGCACAATTTGGGTAGTACCTCATTGTTTAACAGCAGTTAACGATGACAATCACACAGACTTTTCACAAACACCAATAGGATTGTGGCTAATATATAGGTGAACATCCAAAAGTGGGCTTCTGTTGGATTCTGTCCCTTCTGCCACTGAAAACCGAACTTCCCCCTATCTTGTCCCCACTGCAGCCTTTCAGTTCTATGGAATTGAAAAACTGTTCTATTTGGTATGTCACTGCTGTAGAGCAGGTTTTTGGAGTGCACTGAATATAAAGGGGTGGGCTACGGGTACAACTGAGTGTCCTTGCCTTTCTCCTGATTCTATTGGCAGAAGCAAAAGAATATACTGCAACATGACTTCAGGATTCTGGCTTCAGTTTATAACAACAAGTTTGTATGTTTCTTTAACATTTGTTTGGTAAAATATATATCTTGTCTGTTTCTCAACAGCCACAGTTTAATTTTTATTAGTTGTATTTTTAGAAGGTGAATTTTATTTTGAGACTTCAGGCAAAAACTCTAAGTGAAGTAGATAATGTGCTGGTGTCTATTTTAGACTTCACTTTGTCTTTTCACTTTTGGGATTCAGTTTATGCCAGATCTGCCTTCACATCTTCTTTAGCTTCCTAGAACAGCAGTGTGATGCCATCTCTTCCTTCCTCGTAGTGCCTTCCTAATCCATTTTTCCCATGAAGCTTTGGACATATCCCTGAGTCTCATACACCACATTGTTTTAGTTAAAATTGCAGTAACTGATATAAATGCATGTTATTTCCTTGTGTGAGGAGAAGAAGAACAGAAAATGTTAGGGAAAAGTGGGGTGAGTAGACTGAAGTAAGACATGAGTGCAAGACTCAAACTATAGCAGTTGTTTCACACTGAGCTTAAGAATAAGAGCTACTAGAAGTTACGACCCATCAGGGATATTTATTCCTTCCACTGTCAGAAACGTACTCCTCTGTATATCACTTGCTGGGGAGAATGAGTGAGACATGAATTGCTGTTATGTTCGTGTTCTGCTTTTGAGCTCCCATACACGGATGACCAGGTGTGCAAATGGGCAGCTAGATTTAGCAGGCATTTGGAATGATCCAGCATGGCTATTACATTCTCTGAATTTAATATAATAGCACAAAATTAGGCAGTAACAATAGTTTTAATTTGAATTCTCAGGACAGGAATTTGTCCTGTTACACTTGCAGGATGTGACATAGACACTTGTTGACACAAAATAAATGATTATACCACTTTTCCCCCATTTTTAGGAACTTGTGGAACACATGCTCCGTATATGAGACCTGTATATCCCACAAAAACATTTCCCAACTTGTATACTCTGGCAACTGTAAGTCTTGTTACTAGCTTCATGTGTTTGCTGATTTTAAAAATTATCATTATTATTATGTAAATGTAAAATAAAGGCTAAGAAAAGGAAACTTCTGAATATGTTATTGCCTGGATTTTTTGAAACTGGAAAGACAGTGAGGCCAAGTCACTGAGCTTAAAGATTAACCTGCATATAGGTGTTCAATGTGAATGACTACAGTAGGACCATATACACCTGAAGAACTGTGGTATATTAGACGTATGTTAACATACAGCTTGGGACACTGTCCTGCTTCCATCAGCCCCCATCAGTATCAGTGAGTTTTCTACATGAAAAGATAATCAAGAATGGAAAGTTTCCAACTAAGAGGCTTCCACCACACACAGCCACTGCAGATGGAAAATGCCATTATAGCGCTAAACTCTGCCCTCAAAACAAAGTTATAGGGAAAAATAAACCATGGGTTTTGAGAGGGTCAAAAAAGGAATGGGAACACATGGAAAGAAAGCAGTACAATGTGAGATAAGAGGAATGTTGTCTGGACGTTGAGGGAATTTCCATTATAACTGACGCGTGACAGGGAACTTTTAAAAAAAATACAGATTTTCTGTCTGGAAGAGCCTTGGTTTAATGCAGTTGAACCACATGAGCCACATAGAATTATGTGTCAGTTTAAAAAGAGGTCATGAAGGAAGGAGGAAATTGACCAAAATAAAGTGGCCTATTAAATCTTTGGCCCTCCAGATTATGATGGACTATGACTCCTTTTTTTCTCTGAACATTGGATGTGCTGGTTTGGGTAATGGCATTTGGAGCCCAGCCACTATTGGATGGCTGTACATTCCTCACTCTTGGCTTAAGGTATCCCAGAGGTAAATGATGTGGCTGTGGAGAACGCATAGATGCAGGTTAAACATCACCTGCACTATATATTATAAGAAAGTCCACTAGTTAGTCAGTACTGATCCTCAGCCTGCCAGCTCTATATATCATGGCGGGGGGGGGTGCGTAGAAGAAAGCACTACAGGGCTTCTGTTCATGGCTAGAACACAATGTGGCTGTAGAAGAAGAACCATAAACTACCACTTACAAGACCTGGACTTTGCTAGAGCAGAGATGAAGTATTAACTGCACTATCTCTCCTGCTCATTGCTAATTCTGAAGCGGTTTTCTGAGAGAGATGTAATCTAAATTGATGGACACCCATTTAGCTGCTGATGTATGAAGGTAGAACAATATGCCTATTTTGCCAAGAGCAGGGAAAGTGCTGCCACTCATGACGTTGCACATGATTTTCATGAATGTACTATACAGTCATGTAAGATAAAATGTTCTCAACACAAACTGGAAGGCAAGACAATTTATCTGTTGTTTCCTTTAGTACCTACTTTCATTATTTGGGCCATGGTTTTCCTTGATGGGTGTAATGTACCAGAAAGATTGATTATACCTTTAAATGCTTAAAATTAAGCAGTTATTGTTACTTTCAGTGGATCAGTGGTTAAATTATAAAGGCGGCAGTGGGGAGGCAAGACCCTTTACCCATTGTTCTTCAAAAGCAAGAGGGTGATGTGGGGGAAGTGTGGAAAGTGAGACTGAGGTATTTAACATTTCATCCCTTCATTACCCACTGGAATTTTGAATATGGTAGTAGATTGGCTGTAATCAGCAGCATGGTTTAGGAAAGATCTATTTTGGACTACATTATTTATGTTGGTTCAAATTAAGAAAGAAAAGCCTTTTGGTCACTAGGATTTCAGAACAGCAAATTCATTGAAGCAGTTGCTTTTTATAAAGACATGTTGCATAATAATCTGCTTGACTCCTAATATTTCCAGCACTCTTTAAAGGTTTTCAGATTATCCATGGTTATCATATTAAAGAAGAATGAGATGAAATATACACTAAAAGCTCCACTAATTGTTGTTTGGCTGTTTTTCCCCCATAAAGGGACTCTATCCTGAATCTCATGGAATCATAGGGAATTCAATGTATGACCCTGTGTTTGACGCTGCCTTTAGCCTTCGAGGCCGAGAAAAATTCAACCACAGATGGTGGGGAGGCCAACCTGTAAGTTTAATTTTCATTTTCATTAGGAAAAATGTATCTAAATTTGCATGTGTGCTATTATTAAAAATCCAGGCTTCGCCTCCAGTCATGACACAGAGTATTGACATGGTTTGAATGGGACATTATCACTCATGAACTGTAATACAGCAAAGCCATTCCATTAGAACCTGTGGGAAATGTATACATGTGTATACATGCTGTATACATGCTGTACCTTGCAAAACAGCTCTGGGAGGGAGAGAAGCCCATTCTTGCCGGGAGCCCTCTTGTCCTGGGTGTAAACCTTCTTGTCCAGGAGTGTAGCACATTTCAGCTTCCTGTAAACTTTAATGGCATGACTGTGAATCTCCAACAGCTTGACCTCCAGGGGTAAGTGAGTGGAGTAGCAGGTAGTGGGAAGTTAGAATTATGAAAATGAATGAATACTAACAACTGAATGCCAAACAAAATGTGATTTTAATAGACAGGTCATCATTATAGTGATGGTGACTTTTACGAGGGTCCCAGAGGTTAATAGTAATGTAGAGCAGGTTCTTTCTCCATTGCACGAAGAGGTTTCTTATTTAAGTTTGTAGCCTATGAGTAGGGTGCGGATGTGAGCCATAGAGGATATAGAGTCAATAGCCTTTCGCCAGTCCAATAGAGAAAGAAAAATTCATCACTCAGCGAATCTTCTGTTGCCTTGTGTTGAGGCATTTTGTTTCTGTTTGGCTGGGAGTAGAGGCAAAAGGAGACATCACAACCCTCATATCAGAAGAGCTGTAGGGTAAATTTAGTTGACATACCAGGCTATGTCAGTTGGAGCCAAAATAAGAGTATTACTAGTGGTTAGAGGAAGATGGAGATCTCAAGTAGAATGGTCTTTCCTGAGAGATGGTGGATCTCCTGTCTCTGGAGATCTGCCATAGCAAATGTACTGGATGACTGGCAATCCTTCATTTACTCCTTGTGCTACATTGCCCCAGGTGGAAATAGCTACCTTAAAACTGATGCAAAAAGCTTCCAGTCTCTATCTTGGGACTTTAGTTCAGATCTGAGATTGTAACATCCAGTCAGGATGATTTCTGAGCTATCCTGCTTCTCTTCCCCACCCCGTCAAGCTCTGCAATGGCCAACCTGATGAGTTTGTTCCCAGGTGTGTGTGTTTGTGTTGCTTTTGATTTGGAGAGTTTATGTTCTGTCTTTTAATCTAAATGGTCTATTTGCTTAAACTGCATTTTATATTGTATAGTTCACAGAAGTCATAACAATAGTACATTTTTGTTCTCAACTCAGTTTGATACAACTGTGTAAGTTCTAAGGACCTGAATTGGAAGCCAACTGTGTGGAAATATTTTTAATTTCTTTTTCAATCAGTATTCCTCCTTATAACCTAAAGTCTTGAGCCCTTTGTAATCTGCTTATATTTTCTTAATTAGATATGGATTACAGCTGTCAAACAAGGAGTGAAAGCTGGTTCATTCTTTTGGTCCAAGTAAGCAGTCTTCATTAATTATTATTAATTATTTTAAAATTTTTGAAGTTAAACCACACACACAAGAATAAGAAATTTATCTGTAATGGTAAACTCCTGTACTTAGAAGCAAATGCCATAGCACATAGCTGACAGGGCTTAATTTCTAAATAAAGACATAATTGGGAAATAAATCTAGTTCACTTAGTTCTGTTAGGCTTTGAAATTGGCAGCACTTCCCTTTATACTTCACAGTTCAAGCCTTTAATTTTGTTTTATAAATAATACGTAGTTATTTATGTAATGTTTTTTTTAATATGTCTCATTGTATATTATTTTTGCAGTTGTTTACAGCAAGAAATTAGCTGCTGTCCAGATTTTGAGAGGGTACAGCAGTCATTAGCTATGCTGGCTGGGGCTGATATGGGTTGAACAACGTCTGGAGAGCTACAGGTTCCCACGTCTGTTCTGTATGATCACATACTGAAGATGAGAGAATAGGTGGCTTGGGAAAAGCGAAAGCAGGAGGCTATTGAGGGCTTCTGATGTGAAAAATTTATGTGCATATGGTATTTTTATCAGCTAGGTTATATGTAGTTGTAACCTTTGCTTGTTGTAACTGTGTGCCATAACTGCTTTTTCTTTCCATCTCTCTTGTGTGTGAAATAATTTTAATCCCTACAAAATAAAAATAAACTTACATAGAACCTTGAATAGCTAATAATAACATGCTATCAAGTAGCTTCTAATTTATGCAACTAACAAGTGAGATGATAAGTGCCACCAATAGTGAGCAGGCCTGCCCCCCCATAGGAATGCACTTCCTGATTATCTTGTCCTACCTTTCACATGTGTGCACACAGAAAACAGATGGAAGTTTCTAATATAGGTATGTTCTCCACAGGAGTTACGATATGGATCTTAAGCATATTACATTCCTGCTTCCTGGTGGACTGTGAGTTATCAAAGACAATTCATCTCTCTGCTGTTCTTATGCTGTTTCTCTGTTCTTTTCCAGTGTAATTTCTCATGAGCGCAGAATATTTACTATTCTGCAGTGGCTAACTTTGCCAAACAATGAAAGGTAAGTAGGCAATCTTTGCTTTTCTTCTTAAATGTTGTTTTGTTGAAGGGAATGGAAAATGAGGATCTTTTGTAGATTCCTAACTTTGATAAGTTCATGACGTGAATGTGCTGTTATTACTGGGCAACAATTACATGGGCTGATGTTGATTGGTGCATGTTGCCTTTAATCCTGTTTAGTCTAATGTGGCTTAACAAGCATTGTTCTGAAGATTTGGGTGAATGTCAAGATTTTTAATTCTGAAGTTGAGTACCCATGGCACTATATCCTGCCAATGGGCATAATCAGTAGAAAGTGTTGTTGTACGCTTTCTCTCCCTCTTATGAAACAGAGGAACATTTTGTCAGGAGATTGTTCCCCCCACCCCGAGCACCTCTCAGCATACCTTGTTGTATTTTTAAATGAAGTTATGGAACAACGAATTACTTAATCTGACTGTGGAAAATTTATGACTCTCTACCCCCTTCCTCTTTTTCCATAAGAGATGAATTTGTAAGGGTTGACATGAGATGACTTGCTAAGAAAAGCTGTTCTGACAACTTTCGCCCCTCCACTTTTCCTTCCAGGCCGTATGCTTATGCATTCTACTCTGAACAACCAGATATTGCTGGCCACCGATATGGTCCCTCTGAGGTTAGTATAGTTCTTCGTCTCCCATTCATGCAAGACGTTGCCCTCTGCTCAGCGTTTGGCACTGCTGCAAAACCTGCCAAAATGCTAACCTTTGACTGAATGGCTTATTGTTCACATCTGTAAGACTGCAATGTGGGGGAGTTGTGTTGAAAATATACAGACTGTAATACAGCTACTCTATCATGAAAAGGACAGGGAAATGTTACTGAAAGTTTCCAGCTGTTACTGGTGGCCAGGAGTGTCAGGTTTGTTTTTGATTTTCAGTGAAGTCTTAACAGACTTCTCTTAAGTGCACCTAGCGATGAATGATAAAACAGAAAAGTGCTGAGTAAAAATACCATTTATTGTGATTACTTCTGAGGCTTTAAAAAAACCCAGTTATTTAATGCAGGTTGCTTGTGTGTATTCCCTCACCTTTGTTTAAGGAGTAGAATTGTTTGTCTTAGACACATTTGCTTTATAAAGAGGCTGATTTTAATTGTTTAGAACTGTCACCTAATAGGTAGCATCGATGAGTCAGCCCAAAATTTATTTTTTTTCTGAGGAATAATCAGATATGATAGAAAATGGGGTGAGGTGGGCAGAGACTACTATAACTAAATAGTATTCCTGAAATCCATCTCTGGCCACAATCACCAAACCATGCAATTAAATCTTACTGTGTTGGATTTGCGTGTACTGTGAACAGAGTTTGGAAAGGTTGTTTTTTTAAAACTAACTCCAATAATCCCCCCAATTAGCATGGTGACTAGATATGTTGGCTGCGGTGTTCTGAGAGTTATAGTCTTTAAAAAGTAACTTTTCCAAGCTCCGGTTTTGAATAATAGTCCTACTTGACACCTTGAACCAGTTGTGCAATGAAGGGTTAAATTACTTGTTAATGATTGCAGGCTTTGCCTGCAGAAGCTCCCAGGCTCAATCCTTGTTGTTTCTGGTTAAAAAGCATCAGATAGTTTTTTAATGAGAGCTCTGCTTGATATCCTGGAGAGCTGCTGCCTGTCAGAGTAGGCAGTTTTGGATTGTATTGTTCCATAGTACAACCTGCTATTAGATAGCTCTTTATTTTTCCCATGTGTGAACTTGGATGGACTGTCTTTGAATTAAATTGGTATCGGACTGAGTAAGCCAGTTTGTGAGGCAAAATACATGTTGGCCTCTAGACGACTATTGAGACTATACCTGATTGCTAAAACTATAGCAATTAGTCATTCTGGGTTTAGGATACATCCAGATTCAATAGTTCATTCATTCCTAGTCAGTATCCAAATGCAGCTCTTTTTTTGTCTTGAACTCTCTAGTAGTTTGACCCACAATTTTAAACTTATGAGGCCTATTTGGCTTGTGTTATTGTGGTATTCTCTCAACAGAGAGATCCACCAGCACTCAGTCTTTCTTTCCTGAGAATTCAGCTATTTCTGTATTTAGGTGACAGAAATACTCAAAATGTCCTGACTGTCCAGCATCAAAATATTTCTTTTGTGGCTTCACCATCTTTGGGGTTGGAGGTGGGTATGGGGATCATCTCAATGCTGTACTGAGCAGTCCTGCAGCCAAGTGGTGAACTCTGCCTCCCTAACTACTAACTTGCAGCTCGAGAAGGGGTAATATTGGGCACAACCACCACTACCTAGTTGCAGGCCAGGGGCTTGACAGGAGGGAACCAAAGCCCTAACGTATGCATATTTTTGGTTTGGTGACCAAGGCTAGGCAAAATGGCTGAAATCATGCATAGATCAACCCTAAACATGCAGTCAGTGTTGAAGGTAAAACTTCTGTTAAATGGGAGATGCAGTCCTGCTTTCATTGCTTAAAAGCACTCAGAAGAGCCCTCTTTGGGTTGGGACCACAATGCAGAGAGAAATAATATTTAATCCTTTCATCCTGCCATTTCCCTGATGTTTTAATCTGTCCACTCACAAATAGCACTTTGCTAATGAAGCAGCTGGATTAAAACTGAAAGGACAGCTAGTTGCTGATGTGCAGAGAAGCAGGAGAAACATCAAATCCTGCATTATACATATAACTTGGAAATAGATGGTGATGAGCATGAATCAAGGTATGATCAAAATAGTAAAACAAGAAATAGGAGTTCAAAGAAAGAATATTAAGGGTGAGTAAACTAAAGTAGACTGGAATAGGTTGTTTTCAGTCAGATAAGTACAGCATATTTTATTCTGGAAATGATAAGCTCAGAGGAAATGGTGGGGCGCTAATTGTGAGGCAAGATGTAGCACAAGCAGTTAAGGGCTACAATGTAAAATCTAACGGAATAGTATCAGTCAGACTTCATGGATGACCTGTCAGTATAACTGTCCTTTGAGTCTATGCTCCAACTGCAGATGCTGAAGAAGAAATGGAAATGTTGTATACAATTATGTAAGAGGAAACTGATAGCACATCAAAACAGGGTAATTGGAGTGACTGAAATGCAGAAATGAAAAATAAACCAGGACCAAACATCACTGGAGAATTCGCCTAGGATTTAGAAATGAGTCAGGGTAGTGACTCACAGAATTCTATGAAGATAGTGAATATATGCTTCACTCAACCTAACAATGACTATGCACATGAACATAACTATATGGACAATACAGAAATAAAATAGGCTATATAACTGGAAACAGGAGATGTAGAAGCTGTATGTTCTCTACCAAAATCAAATCAGGAACAAAATGTGGCACAGATCAAATAAGAGGTGACAGAAATAGGGTCAGAATCCTGAATGCAAAATTTCAGTTACTTGCATGTTGAGACAAAAAAAACTATTATAATAGTTAGTGCAAAGGACTAGAACAATATAAGAATAATATAAAACAAAATCTCTTCCATGAGATCCAAGAAATTAAAATTAAATTTAAACCAAGATTAAGGATGCTGAAAGATCAACAGGGGAACATATTGACTGAAATCCTGTTACTTAGTGTACTATGTCACATGTGCTAGGCTAAAGTAAGTTGCAACTAGAGTAGGCCTATTTGAATCAATGGAATTTAGGGAAGAGTTGACTCACCAAATCCCCACTAATTCAATGAGTCTATTCTAGTGTGACTTACTATGTTAAGCAAAAGGGTTTCAGGCCTTACCTAACCAGCAAAAAATAAAGAGAAGATGGAAACAGTAGACTGAACTATACAGAAGAGATGCAAGAATGACAGATCCTTCAAAGAAGAATCTTTTGAAGAGGAACCTGCAGTTTTGGAAAACGAAGTGAAATCTTTTTGGGGGGAAAATTACAAAGAATAGATGGAACATCAGTAGAACTATTCTAAGCTACAGAATCTGTCAAAAATCCTAAGAATATGCAAAAAAAATATGGAAAACAAAACAGTAGCTCACACACTGGAAAAGTTCAATATACATTTCAGTGCACAAGAACAAGACACAAAAATTGTATTAATTATGGGACCATTGTATTAATTTCCAGTGTAAGCAAAGTGATTTTTCAATGTAGATTTCTATCAAATATGAAGCAAGAAATGCCAGATGTTCAAGCTGGAGTCAGGAAAAAAAAAGAAGAACTGGAGATCATGTTGGCTACTGGAACATTCCAAAGGATTTTAGATCATGATCAGCTTATGTTACATAGATTACAGTAAAGCCTTTGACTGGGTAAATTAAAAAAAAAACACCTATGGATTGTTATAAAAGAAATAATGTGCTTCAGCATTTGATAGTCCTAGTGCATAACCTGTACTCTGGATTAGAGCCTACAACTACAACAGAATATGGAGAAACAGAATTGTATCCATTGGACAAAGATCTGAGACAAAGGTGTTTTATATCTCCTTAGTAAGAATTACGTAATTTAATGTTGACAGTAAAAAGACTGAAATTGTTAAAGATTTTCTGTACCTTGGTTTAATCATCAATCCAAATGCAGACTGTAGCCAAGAAGTCAGCAGAAGACAGAGACTTGGAAAGTCTACTATGAAAGAACTTGAGAAGATTATTTATGTGCAAAGAGACAGAGATAAGGCCAGCATCATCTATAGAATGCTATCCGTGACTATGGATATGTGAAATCTAAGTCATGAAGAAATCAATTCATTTGAAATAGGGAGTTGGAGGGGAGTTTTATAAATACCATGGACCACTAGAATGACAAATAAGTGAGTTCTAGAGCAAATCAGCCCTCTGACTAGAAGCTAAAATGCCTAAACTCAAGCTATCATGAAAAGACAAGACTTGCTGTAAAGGACAATAGTACTAGGAAAAAAGGAAGGCAGTCGGAAAAGTAGAATACCTAACATATGATGGACTGAGTCAATAAAGGAAGCCATTGCATTAGTTTTTAAGACCTGAGTAAGGCTGATAGTGATAGGACCTTTTGGAGATTTCAGTTCCATGAATTGGAAGGAATTTTAATGGCACACAACGAAACAATCCACTCACAAGCTGCTATTTTGTTTAAAAGGATAGGTACTCTGGTCTCTTATGTCTAAGTAAATTTGGCTGCATGTTTCTAAATGAGTATCCTAAGGAAGCTGGCTCAACAGTGCAGGTTGCATGAATGTTAATGTTTACTATGATCAGGCTTTTGTTTAAAGTAGAGAGGCTCTCAGGAGTCACCTTGGATCTGTAAGGCAGTACTAGCAATCAAAGAAAGCTAATATTAAGATGTTATGGTCCTTTAAAATTAGATGTTGCGCGGTACTTCAGGAGATTTTAATAAATAACTATTAGTTAAAGAAGAGAACTGTTATGTTATCGTGGATAGAGTGTTGGACTAGGACTTAAGAGACCTGGGTTCAAATTCCCACTCTGCTATGAAAACGTACTGGGTGGTAGTAATGGTAAAATATTCTTTGAACATCTACCAGTATCTCATAAACCTTGTTAGGGTTATTCTTACTTGGAAGTGGCTTGATGGTACATAACTTCAAGAAGCTGAAGACACATCTGTGTGATGCTGTTTTTCATAATCAGAAAAAAAAATCCCATGTTATTCATACAATGTTCCTATGAGGAGGCAGGGTTGAGTAACCTGCCCAAGACTACCTGGTGGCCTTTGAGCAGAACAAAGATTTGAAGTGACATTTCTCTAGTTTATGCCTAATATTGCATCCATAGTACCATACTAAATCACAAGGAGCCATTATACCTCTAAAACAGCCTGTATCAGATAATAAACATGTTCCCCCATCATTGCTGATTCTCAGCAAATCAGCATTGTCGTGTTAAACTGTGAAATACAGACACTGATTGTTATAGACCCTATAGCTGTTCCTCCAAAAAGAGTCCAGAAATGCAGCGTTTGGCCAGTTGCCACTGCCTCTGTATGTTTGCCATCTCACAACAGGATTGCACTACAACATGTTAACTCGCAATAATATACTGTTTCTGAGAAAATCAATTCCTCCTACCCTGTAACTATTGTGAGAGCACTAGTCATATTCAGAGGGAGTATGGAAGCCTTTAGTGGTAGGGAGATGACACCAATAAAAGCTGCTGGTGAGCACTCTGTAAGCTCTTGTTTCACTACAACACAGAAAGGATGTGGGTTGGTTGTGCAAAGAAAGATCAGGTAATACCATGTTTTGTGCCAGAATTCCAGTGTTAAATTGCCATCTATACTGTTCCTGATAGATGTCAGTCTGGCATTTGGCTAGCAATTAGTGCAGGGATTGTCACAGGCCCCATGGGGCTTGTACCTGCTAAAGCACAGTAGTAAGAACTGACGGTCACATAAGAGGTCTGTGATTGGAACTTCCAAATATTTTCCTTTTTTTTAGAAAAATAAAACCTCACCCAAATAGGACCTCCGTGGGCTTGTTGCAATCTGCAGAAAGTTAGGAGATATGAGCACAGACCTCTAGAGTAACATCTGATTTAGTTGTGTCTCCCAAAAACTCCTCTGAGGAAACACATGTAGATTATGCACTTGTCTATTTCATCACAACATGTTGTGTGTTATTATGGTGGGGCTTTCCTTTGAGGCAGAACTTCTAGCTTACAAGTCTTTGCCTCTTTTGTCATCTACAACTTTTTCTTCTGGAAAGCAAAAGACCTCATGACACCTTCTTTCTGGTACTCTTATATATCTGTTCTCATTCTTTGCAACAGAGACTAAGGTTTGGCTGGTTAATAAAGACTTGGCTCTCTTCCTAGCTTTAGCTTCTTTACAAAGAGAACCTATTACTTGGTGAATGTATGCAAATGCCCAGTTTATTGTGAGCTGTGAAATGGACAACAAACTCATGTGCTTACGGACTGTTTTGCTGCTCCTCTAACATACTACTCTGAGATGGCGATCCTGATTATTAGAACCACTTGATGGCACAGTTAAAGCTCTGGCTGCGCTTCTTTTGGAAAGAGTGAGTAAACTGTGAGAATCCTTCCTCCCCCATCCCCTGCTGCTCCTCTCATCAAAACTGCACGAAGCCTGAACTCTTCCTCTCTCTCTCTCTCTCTCTTTCTCTGTCTTTAAAAAAAAGAAAACTCTGAAGCTTCTTTCTGGAGAGAGACAAATGGAATTGGATTAGCATCTCGATTCCAGCTGCTTGCCTGGGAAGCAATGAAACAGCATGGCATATGGTAACACAGTTTTTCCTTCCAAGAATGGGGCTCTGCAATTCAAACAACAAGGCAGGGAATGGCTGAGCACATAGGAATAAATGGCATTGTAAATCACTACCGAGTCTCAACTCCCTTCGCTGTGCTTCTTTGCTTTCCGTTTTTTTGAATTAGCAGCATTATCTTCTCATATGTGTTGTCTTGCACTCTTCTGATCCTAAAAGATGCCAAGAACTCTCATTGGAATAGTCAATTGGAGTTGCATGTGACATGGCTTCATTTTAAGATCAATCAAAGTAATATCAAACAACTTTGCCCTGTCTGGTTCTAGAGCTCTTTTTTTGCGAACAGTTTTGTGTTTCTTTTCTTAATAAATCGACAGTTACTTCCCCACCTTCAGCATCTTTCTTCAAATTCTTGCCCACTTGATGTCAACATCTTTTTTGATAATAAAAATAAGTGCAATGCTCGCAAAAGCTGCCTGGATAAATATATGCAGTATTCTACAGTAGCAACACTGGGATTTCTTCTTATCTGAAATGTATACATGTGTGTTTGTGTGTGTGTGTTCAGGCAGTGCTTAATTTACCAGTTAAAAATACTGTGGCCTCTGAGCTTTTTAAAAATTCTCATTACCTGAGCATGCCTCTTGCTGCATGGAATTCATACTGGCTGGAAATCTGGCCGTGTAGAAATGAATGTGAGCAGCTTTTATGTCTTTGTATCATCATTTTAGGGCAGAAATATATTGAGCATCTGATGAACTAAAACAAAATGTAAGCATGAAACAGTGCCTTTTTACCTGTAAAAATAAATAACAATAAACAGGCTGCTCTTTCTGAGTATCATTTCTTATAGGCTTTAGTGCTATTCTCGCATACAACTAACTCCTTCCTTTCAAACTTCTCCCTGACTTGTCCTTTGAACCACCTCTGGTGGCTTTAACCCCGACTTTGGTGTACAGGTTCCTAGATCTGCTGACACAGGTAGTTTCAACTATCTGATGTTAGCTGAACTTTTTCTGAGTCCAGGCATCTCTCTCCGCCAGTACAGGAGAGTAGTTTTGGCTCACTTCTTACTCCATCTAAAAGACCTAAGAGAAAGATCACTCCTAAGAGGAGACAGAAAAGACGTGTTGATTCTTCAAAGAGAAGAAGAAAAGTACCTAGAGCGGAACAGTACTCTGCGGATTCCCGTCGGAACAAAGTAAGTTTCCAAAACTGACGTATACCAAATTCTGGAGCACTTGTACAGCTTGGTTATCTTTTTTGGTACAACTTTGGAATTCTCTTCTTCAAAATGGAGCTTCCAGTTAAATCATCTTGAAAACAGATCAGCAGATGGCCACTACATGACCAGCAAGAGTAATCTGACTTCTCCCACATTCTCTTGCTCTCTTCTGTAACCCCTTTTGGAATTACTTTCTCCTTGTATTAAACTGTTTAGCAAACTCCACCTATCCATTTTTAAAAGGTAAATTATATGTGCTAGCTGTGCATTCTAGTGCAAAACTCCATCCCCATTCCCACTTCTTCATCTACAGGTAATCTACAGGATGCTTATTGCTGTCTTTTCCAGCCAAAATGCATTCCTTCAAAATAGGTATTTGTTCCTCAGGAAGATTCTGTTAGTAGTACCTGGGAGTAGGTGATAAGTAGCTCTCTTCCATAGCATGGCATCAGGATGCTATTAGGATCCCCTTAAACAGGATATCATATGGAAACCTGCTTTCTCTAGAATGGGCGTTTAATCTTTTCAATTCATGGCCATCAACTTAATATTGGTAGCAGATTTTTGGAAGACTAGCATCTTGGAACTTGATGAACCAATAACAGGGAAGTTACAGCAAGAAAGGATCATGCCAGCCATTTATTTATTGAGCAGTCATTTTCCAGGACTAGCAGTCTGCATTTGGCTAGGACATGACTATGGGGAAATATTGTTTCCACAAGATACCTTTACTATACTGTAAACTCAAAAGAGGCCATGGTAGTGAGTTACCTACAGTTGATCTGAGATTGTGGAGGCTTGGCCAAGACACTTCAGCAGTGGACCTGCAGAAGTAGACCAATTTTGGTGTTTGGATGTCTGCTCTCAAATGTCTTTTCATATTTTCTTGGTGAATTTGGACCTAGAATGTAATTATTGCTGACTATTCATCCTTTTCAATATGGCAGTATTGACATTCTTTTCCTCAGAAGGCCCCAAATCCCTCTAAACTATTCCCAATGGCTCATTTGAAGTTCCTGAGTACTTCCCATTGGCCCTCCTGACTTTAAAACTTGTACATTGACAAGGGTGATATGGAGATGGTAGAGAGAAGTTATTCTCTCTGTGCCATGGTTTTCTATTAGGTAGGGAACAATTTAATTACGTATTATCTTGCTAAGAAGCATTTGCCCCATAGATCCCATTTTCAAGTAGTTAAGCTCAGGTTTTCTTTGCAATTCATATTTTAGCAATTAAAGAGTGTGTAATTTTATGTCTACTTTATATTGTGTTCTAGCCTCTTAGGGAGCTTGGAAAATAACATTTCAGTTAAAACAAACACACTTTTAGGAGAAGATTGAAGAATGATGATAGCAAGAGCTTCCATACTGGACCTAACCAATGCATTGTTTTGTGTCAGAGTTATTTTGATTGTATGCCTAAAGCCTACTTTAAAATGTGGTTTTCACAATTTTTTTAGTTTGTCTAGCCAAAGAGGAAAAAACCCTAAGGTAAATAGGAAAACCAGTGTGGTATGGCATATAGATTATCAGAGTAAGATACAGCAAAAATTAGTTCAAATTTCTGCATACTCATGGAAACTCACTGAGCAGTGGCAATGATAAATCACTCCTTTAACATCTTGAATACCTCAAAACTCCATTAGGGTTGTCATAAGTCAGAACCAACTTACAGCTTGTAACAAAACAGGGTAATATGAATAGGGACTGATATATCACAATCTGATTTGAACTTCCGAAAGCTGTGTGTGATACAGCACAAGTGTTGTGTTCCATAATATTCATCTCCAAAAGCAAAGGCTGCATTCACATCTCACACAGCGGTTTATGTCGCTGGATTGTTGCTTTGCCCATGAATTACCCCAGAGATCACCAGAATAACCAGTTTGTTTCCCCCATTTATTTCTGTTTCTTTGTCTCCATTTTTGTTTGCTCTTGCTTTGGGATGGGCAGCTAGATAGGGAAGTAAACAAAGGACAAGCCATAGTTATGGATTTGGAATCATGGTTTACAGAATTCTTAAATCAACAAGAAACTATGGCTTCTACTTATTTGCAGTCGTAAAAAAATAGGGTTTTTTTATGAGAACATGTTCAGACTCAACAACAAATCACAGCAATGCTTATTGTTACATGCAAACCCAGCCATTGTATGTGTGTGTGAGAGAGAGACACAGACAGACACAGACAGAGAGTTAGCATAGTTGATCTTCCCATACATTCACCTCAACACATTTAGGTCAGTGATGTTTCCCAAGTGCTGATGATTCAGAATACATTATGTTGTGGATTTCATGTCACCTGATTTCAAATATAGAGATTTTGACTGGTCTTTCAATAAGCTTGGCTTATGAGATAAACGAGAAGTTAAAGAAAAATTCATTGAAGGGAACACTAGCAGTGACTTATAGTTGTGGTGGGTATACACCCCTTTCAAAACTAGAGGTTTTATCCCTTTGAGTATCAGTAGTCAAAGAAAAATAGTGAAAGAGGCTCATGACCTCATAGTATGTTTATGGAGTTCCTAAGAGGCATTTTGTTGGTGTTGAATTATATAGACTTGGTTCTGATCCAGCCAGCCTGTTATGTTACATTAGTTATCTTTCTAAACTAAAGAGAAAGCATTGTAAATATGCCAGCATAGTGATCATATCAAATAGCAAGAGGAAAGGGATTTGCTAAGCAAACATTTGTTGAAAGATAATTAGAAGAAAAGCTAATATTCTGTCCTTTCTTGAAATATATGTACATATAGATGTTGCATCATACACTAAGAGAGATTGACAAGATACTGGGGCAGCTAATGGATGGACTGAAGCAATTAAACCTACATCGATGTGTCAACATTATCTTTGTTGGTGATCACGGTAAATAATAACTTTAAAAATCCTTTCTACCAAAGCTTGAATTGTGAGTGAACTTCTTGGCAGTTTTGAAATCTCAGACCAGCAGGAGACATCATGAGACTGTATGTAAATAAGAACTACTTCACAGGAATCCAGGAAAGTCTTCCTGTAGCACATGTATATTAGAGGAAGGAAGAAGATGAGGTAACAGAGTGTTGTCTTACAACTGTTGTGTTACTTTGGTAAATATTTCAGCCGTTTGTTAGAAAGTCTTCAGTGATAGCTTTGCTTGGCATTTGTACTCAGGTTTGCTAAAGGGAAGACATGGAGGGGGCAAGATTCTTCTGAAGTTTTAAATATTAGTATTTTAGAGGAGCTGCCCTATTGGATGGTGGCTGTACTCTCTGAAGCAAAAGAAAAAGAAAATTTTAAGAGCCCTTAGGGAAGGTCCTTTGTCCATTTGCCTCATATCTTGTGAATTAAGGATTAAGTGCATCTTTTTCTCTTGATGGAACTCTTGTTTTTTGACAGGGATGGAAGAAGCTACATGTGATCGGACTGAATATTTGAATACCTACCTGACTAATGTGGATGACATTATTTTGATACCTGGAACGTTAGGACGTATTCGTGCCAAAGCCAACAGTAATGTTAGATGTGAGTTGATCTTGCAGTATTTATCTTCTACCTAGAAGTGCATCCTGATTCTCCTCCCCAGGAGCAATGTTAGGAGGGAGACATGTTCT
Organism: Intellagama lesueurii; assembly: GCA_037013535.1. Lineage (NCBI taxonomy): Eukaryota > Metazoa > Chordata > Lepidosauria > Squamata > Agamidae > Intellagama > Intellagama lesueurii. The sequence continues at coordinate 16,630,244 of JBAJHW010000004.1, forward strand.
GTCCTGGTCAAAAGACAGATAGTTACAATCAAAGAAGATGTTAAAGGGAATGCATTTTTCTTGCAATTAATACATGTTCCCTTTATTAATGTGATTTTCTCAGAGATGGGAGCATCAGAAATCAGACCTTCAAAATAAACTTGTGTTTACCTTCCTATGAAAAGTCATGAAACAAAGCATGCCAAAATGCAAGAAACAGAAGTGAGGAAAAGTGTATGCTATAGCTAGGGATGTAGATCGTTGTTTTCTCTTTTCCTAGCAAACAAGGAAGAGAACCCTCAAAATTATTCTTCTTGTTTCAGAAAAAGAGTGAGGTGTTCTATAGTTCTTTGAAGAGATGAGGAGACTTTTTTGTGCAAACCAAGAAAAACAGTGGAAATTATGTTTTATCAACAAAACAGTGTTTTAATACAAATAACACAAATTGCACAAAATAATGATTGCCACTGCTTTGTTGCATACACTTAAAGATTAGAAACATTGCATTCCTTTTGTGTTTGCTGTACACGGACTTTGCTTCTCAAAGTGAAACAACACTAATTTTGTGCAAAGGTAGTTTATGCAAATTATGATGACCCTGATGAGAATAAATACGCTGCTTTCTCACCCTCACACGGATGTGAATAATCTTGCAGAGCTTGGAAATTATTCATTGAGGTGTCTTATCAAGTTAAGACTGCCTAAATAGAGAAGAATGAAAAATTACTGAGTATTCGTTGCAACCCTACACATCTTGTCATCCGTTGAAAGAATACCACTTAGAAATATAGGTTAAACACATTATCTAGTCTGGTCTTTATTACTGCCTACTTCAGGAATTTTGAGACATTGTTAATGTTTAGGACTAGAAATTACTATATTGACTGGCATAGTTAAGCATATCCATGAGCTTAAAAGGCTTCCTTACATAAAAAGTTTGGCCACTTAATCAGTAGGGTCCAAGGAGCCATAAGCAGAAGGAAAATAATACTGAAAAGTCCTGTTTTCTGCAAAGGCTTGCAAAGATGTTGTGCAAGAGTCCACACAACGTTATTCCACAAGGGACGGATCTAGAGTAGCTCTCATGCTTGCAAAGGGAAAACATCTTCATGTCCTATAGTGTATTAGTTAGAGTATTAGACCCAGACTAATCCTTTTATCATTCAAGGATAGATAGGATAAACATGTAATAAAATAAATGAAGGGTTTTGTTTCACATTTCTTGTACAGTGCCTAAGCACAAGGCATACAAAATATCTTCTGTGAGCAGAAGATGCTTTCCATGTGTGACTGCTTCATTTTAGATCCAACCCCTTCTGTATGAAAGCCAATTCTTGTACTAAGCACTTCAATTAAATGCAGGCTACTAACCTTTCTTTCTCCTCTTTCCCTACATATTTAACAGATGACCCAAAAGCCATTGTTGCCAATCTCACAGTAAGTATTTGCTTACAGCATGCATTTCCTTATAGTTACTAATTATGGTTTTACTGGTCAATGCTATTAACTCAGGACCTGGGCTAAGATGATGCTCATCAGACTATATAAAGCATTACCTAAATAGAAGCATTCATGACTGCAGAGGAATGCATGTCATGATTTCCACTGGTTACAGAGTTCATTTATCCCATCTTTTGGAAATGGAAAATAATTTTTATGAGTAAATATTTTGCCGGTGCCCTGTTGAAAAAATTGATACTACTTTGAAATTGTTGTTGTTTGACATTGCAAGCCTAAATCACGTCCGTCTCAACAACAGCAGAACCACTGAAATCAATAAAAATGAACTTAATTTTTCTCCATTCTCCCCATGCCATCACATTTTTTTGAAAGATGTGATGAAAAATGATAGGCAGCAAGCAGAATACCATTCATTTCAGTCCATTGTGAATGACCGTTAAAATGCTTGGAGCCCAAACTGTGAAGCTTTTGCTCAACTGCTTACATAGGTCATTCCTGAAGGAAATCACAGACTTTATCTCCACCTTCTTCTGTTTAACAGTGGGATTTGGGTATACATGGTAGCAAAAACTTGAGCTAAATGGATTAGTCATCTGATGGTACAAGTTTTATATGAGTATGAATTTGTGTGAAGATTGTTCTTATTAAGCAATAATAGTTTTCAGATATGGCTTGGAAACATTACCTTTCAGCGGCATACAGTTCCAGAATACCCCAACTAACATGGCTATGTTGGCTGGGGAACTCCAGAAACTGAAGTCCAAAAAATTAATTTTTTCAAGTTCTGTTTGACTTTGTTTCTTGAGTAAGTGAATTGGAAGGTAACCTAGAAGGTCTTCTTCTGAAAAAAAAATTTCTTTCAGTGCAAGAAGATTGACCAACACTTTAAGCCCTATTTGAAGCAGCATCTTCCCAAGCGTTTGCATTATGCAAACAACCGAAGGATTGAGGATATTCATTTGCTGGTGGAAAGACAGTGGCATGTGGCTAAGTGAGTTGAAGTTTTCCTGTCCTTATAACTTTCCCCTCTTTTTGAGAGAACCTATCTAAAATATTTTACAAATCTGTAGTATTGATTAATGTTCTTCCTTTAGGCATGGCTAAGAGAAGCTTGTGTATGTTATTTCTATACTAGGATTGCATCGCTGATAAGACAAAGCCTTGATGCTTCTAATTCCAAAGGGGACAGTCCTATCCGTAATGTTACAAAAATTGCATTTAATAGTGTGGACGCAAGAGCATTGTGAGACCAGCACAAGGTTCCTCTTGCAATAGAATCTCCTTGCTTTCTTAAGCAGAATGGCTATAACAATAGCAGTAACTATCAGCATTTTAGAAAACATAAATAGCTCTGTATTCCATGAGTAAAATCAGAGTAAACTTAGTAACCTTTATAAAGACTAAGTAAAATGTCTCAAAAATGCATAATCTTTCAAGTTCTCTCAAGCTGTGACTAGACAGGGAAGTTTTTTGAAATTTCTTACAGCAGTTAAATTGCTGTTGTCATTCACATAGAAATGTTTAATTATCATGGGAAGTTGCAGGGCAAGAGTCCACCCAGCACCTCAAATCACCACAATTCTCACCTGGATCATAATTGCCCATCATCCTCTGTCATTAACCCTGATTTAATTCTTATTTATCTTCTGAAAAGTAAATGGTTATTTATTCATCCTTGCTCATTCATGGCTGCACTGAAAATTTAGCAAGGCAGTTATGAATTATTGCTTCAGCACTTATCTGATGTAGTGCTAAAAATACTAATTTCTGACAAAAAATACGAATTGTTCAGAAGAGGGGCAAGAGGTGCTCACTGGAAGGGGATGTTCCCACTATGCTGCCATACCATACCCTGCTGAACACATCAGTGACACCCTAAAACACACCTCCTGCTACCCCTTTGGACCAAGGCATGCAATCACACATGCCAAAAGATGAATCAAAGTGATCTGAGCAGAATTGCTGCTGCTGCTTTAAAAAAATGTCCCTGCCAACCAAACAAAAAGAAACAAACTCCCAAGCGGGTGGGGGGGAAAGACTTGCAATACATTGAATTTGAGCATGCAGCACATACAGTGGGGGTAAATTGCAGTGTAGTCATGTCCAGGATTAAACCTGATGATATCAAGATATGTCAAGATATGTTGGAAGGAAGAAAATGTAAAAACAAAAGCAGAGGCTTGCCTCCATCGTTATGGGGCAAATTAGCCTGTTTTTGATACTATGGCTTTGTGTGCATGCCTGATTTCTCAGGCACACAGGGCACTGAAATATTTTCATGCCTGGAGAGAAAAATTAATAAGAGACAGCAATCTGTATTTGTCTTGAGGGCTGAAATCTAGTAGTAAGTCCCAGCAGAGTTAATGGTAGGTCCATTGACTCAGGGGGGATTCCGTGATTGAACTCCCCCATAAGTTCCATTAATTCAGTGGTCCTACTCTGACGGGACATGGTGGCGCTGCGGGTTAAACCGCTGAAGCCTCTGTGCTACAAGGTCAGAAGACCTGCAGTCATAAGATCGAATCCACGCGACGGAGTGAGCCCCCCTCGCTTGTCCCAGCTCCCGCCAACCTAGCGGTTCGAAAGCAAGCAAAATGCAAAAATGCGAGTAGATAAATAGGTACCACCTCGGTGGGAAGGTAAACGGCGTTCCGTGTCTAGTCACGCTGGCCACGTGACCACAGAGGATTTTCTGTGGACAAACGCTAGCTCTATGGGTTGGAAACGGAGATGAGCACCGCCGCCTAGAGTCGGACACGACTGGACAAATTGTCAAGGGGAACCTTTACCTTACTCTAGTTGTGACTTAATACTGGTTCTCAACCAATATATGATCTGACCTTGAATAAAGGAAAGTTAACTGTGAAGGAAGCAGTTTACATTAAGTTTCAATAGCTGCTCTTCATCTAATTTAGCTCTAATCAAACTAAACTTTCCCACAATGGTTTAGTAGAGTTCCTTACTATTTTTCCCTCACAGTCTTAACATGGTATGGACCTCTGTCAGTCAGGAGATCAACATGAATTTCTTGCCCTTTACATGGAATGGACCTTTCAGTAAGGAGACCAAATACAGGCAGCAGAACTTTTTGTTTGTTTGTTTGCTTTGCTTTTTTATTCTTGTTCTGGGGCTTGGTGGCCCCACTAGATTTCAAAAAGGTATGCTAAAAATGTGACCGTGGACTGAACTGACTGAGATGGCAGCTTCACAACTGGAAGGTGATAGAATGATATTTGTCCAGAAACATATTATTCTAAGATGCTGTGTTTGCACAATCAAACCCATTAGTAAAGCACGCTAATTTGCATCTTAGAGTTACAAATTCTTGCTGGGGGTAAGTACTGTGGGCAGCACCCAATTCTATTTGCAAGGCTGCCATCTCATCTATATCACCCCTGCAGCTACTTGTAAGGGGAGAAAATTAAAAAAGTTTTTAGATGTACATGATTCTTAATTATTTGTTTCTCTGGATTGTTGGATATATTATCCCAGCTAAACCCTTGCTTTCACATGCAGAATTTTAGCCGATTTGGACTACAGCTCCCAGGCTCTTGGAGTCGTATGGCCATTGGCTATATTGGGAATTATAGCCCCCAAAAGCATTTTTCCCCAGCTTTGATCACATGTCTTCAAAGTCATATGGTGGAGTCTGATCAATGCAAACAAACACCAACAAAAAGGGATTAGGTAGTACTACAATCTCAGCTTCCATATCACAGGCCAATGGCTCCCCCAGAATGCAGGCATTGGCCATCTCAGGCACAATTGACTTGTCTTCAGTTAATACTTTTATGGAGTCCTTCTGCACTTGTTAGGGTAAAGTATAAAGCTGCCTTTGGGCTCATTGCTGGTGTGCTAAAGAGTCTTCTTAAACACCTAGGAGGCCTGGAGATGTTTTTAAGAAGTCAACAGGGAAATGCCTTTTCCATGGAGACCATGGGTATGACAACAAGATCAACAGCATGCAGGTAGGGATGAACAGCAGAATACTAGGAGGTAATATGGTAGTTGTGGTTGATTGCTGGCACTAGTTGTTATAACTTTTCTAGAATGACCTACAGTGTAACTATGCCACAGTCCAGCATTCTACCTGTGGAGTTCAGTGGCACAGAAAAAGTGGAGTAACAAAAATATTGAAATTATTATTTTACAGTATTTATTTGGCTGTACTTTATTCTATCTTACCTTTTCACTTAATTGGCCTTCAATGTGGCTAACATGAAAATATTTTAAAATAATACAAGATTGGAACGTTCTGAAACTTAGGGGACGATAAGATCAGACCCTCTTCAGAGCACCACCCACAGTAAAGACCTTGTCATTAGATGCCACTAGCTTAATATGCAGGTATCTGAAGAAAAGCCTCAATCAGTGACCTCTGCAAACAGCTAGATTCTCATGGAGGAAGGCAACATCTCTGTCTCATGCATATACATGCATTTGCAATAAGTTGCCCTTGTTTCTTTCCTTCCCATTTCTAATGCTCTGTCTCCTTCGCTTTCTCTCTTACACACCTATCTTCTTCTGCACACCTATTTCTCTTCATCAGACAAGCCCTTTGCAATGTAAGGTATATGCGTATTTGTGTGTGTGTGTGTGTTCTCCTTGGCCTCTGAACTCCTGAGCTGCTGTCTGGTTTGAGAGTTTTCATCTGATAGTTCCCGTGTGCTTCCAAGCTAATTCCTTGAGTCATAATTATTTATATATGGCTTGGGCAAGCTGCATAGTCCCAAAGTGCCCCCAGAAGAAGGGAATAGTAAACCACTTCTGACTACTCTATGCCTAGAAAACCCTGGAAAAGATTGCCGGAAGTTGGAATCAACTTGACAACATGTAATTCTTACTATTCTTTAAAAAGGCTTGATTCTGTCCCAGTTGTACAAAAAGTGTGTGTTGAACTGTGTTTAATGAGATAGTATTACAGAATGCAGTCAGCCTTAATAATAAATAAAACCATTTCTTTTCTTTTCACAATTAGACAGTCTTTATAGGTTATGGACCTTCATTTAAGCACAAAGCAAAAGTACCTCCATTTGAGAATATTGAACTTTACAATGTTATGTGTGGTAAGTGACTTCACTTTAACAATAATTGTACATAAAAATCCATTTTTTTGCTTGTACCCAAGGTACTTCCCCCCACTTTTTTTTATTGAATCTATTTCCAATGCAGGCCATTTGGAAGAAAGTCAGAATTGCAATTCTCTTCTGTGGCGGTGCAGTGGTAGTAGTTGCTACTATTCTTTAGCCTGGAACATTTTTACCCCTTTAATTGATGTTTAAATCAGACCCTTTATTACAAGGGCCTTTAAGCTGGCTAGAAAACTGAAAAACATTTTAAAGTCTTATAATCTAGGTAACAGAAAAAAAAAGTAAAAGTATAAAATTACAGTGGCTGAATAAAACTGGATCAAAGAGAGATTGAAAATATGCCCTGCAGGTCGAAGAGTTCCAAAGCTGAGGTGCCATATCGGCAAAGATTTCTTTCCTCTTTGCCCTCCTCCTAAAGCAAGACGGACCTGGAGATGGTCCTCTGGAGGTCATGCTGATACACAAGGGTATGAAAGGATATGGTGCATAGCTTCTAGCCAGTCATTCGTTATATCAGTCAATCAAACTGAGTGGGATATCAAAGACCTTATTGCAATTACAGATTATTAATAATAATCTTATTATAATCACTGCAGAGTTGGAAGGAACCCTATGGATCATTGAGTCCATCCCCTGTCAAGGCAGTGTCATGGGGAATTGAACTCCCAACATCTGGCTTTGCAGCCAGAGACCTACACCACTGAGCTATCCAGCAGTTTAGTCCTACAAACTGTTCTAAATTATAGATGTAACATAAGTAGAGTGTGTTAAGGCTCTTGGGAAATCTCACAACGTTCCCAGTTAATCTCCCATTATATATATATATAATGGGAGATTAACGTTCCCATATATATTTTTCTGGGCCAGGAGACTCTTCTTTCTACTGTCTCAAGGTGTGGTAAGTGACTTGGTATATAGTACGATGTCAGTGAGGGACATGTGAGTTAAATTCAACCTATCAAAACTGCTGAAAGTACAGTCCACAAATTGTACAAGAGCCTCAAGCCCCGTGCAGGTATTATCACTGCCTAAAGCTCCTGTGCGGGACTTCACAGGTGTGTAGAACCCAAAGCACATATATTCTATACATGCAGGCTCTATGCTGTAAAATTGTGATGTGTTGTGATGTGTTGCATACCTGTGCTATGGGATGCAATGATGCAAGCTTTCCCCACATATTGTGATTTCAAGTGCATTCTTCTGATTTCTCCCCTATGAAAAGATGATTGCTACTCATGCCTGTGGGCAAAACCTCAATGCTGTGCTTTGGAATAATGGCGTAGTGGAATAGGAACAACCCCCCTTGCCCTCTTTCTATACTAAAGCCATGTGTGATATTCATGTGTATAGAATCATAAAATAATGAATTTGGAAGGGGACCAAAAGGCCATCAAGTCCAACCCCCTGCTCAATGCAGAGATACAGTCAAAGGATATCTGCCAAGTGGTTGTCTAAATTTCTCTTAAATGCCTCCAGTATTGGTGCACTCACTACCTCTCGAGGTAATTGGTTCCATTGCCATACTACTCTAACAGTTAGGAAGTTTTTCCTGATGTTCAACTGAAATCTGGCTTTCTGTAACTTGAGGCCATTGCTGCGTGTCCTGCACTCTGGGAAAATTGAGAACAGATCCTGCCCTTCCTCTGAATGACAGCCTTTCAAGGGTTTGAAAAGTATCATATCTCCCCTCAGCCTTCTTTTCTCAAGGCTAATCATGCCCAGTTCTTTCAATCTTTCCTCATTGGGCTTGGTTTCCAGCCCTCTGATCATCCTTGTTGCCCTCCTCTGAATTTGTTTCAGTTTGTCAGCATCCTTCTTGAACTGTGGTGTCCAGAACTGGACACAGTACTCAAGATGAGGCTTAACCAGTGCCAGAGGGGAACTAGTATCTTGTGGAATTTGGAGACTGTACTTCTGTTAATGCAGCCTGAAATACTGTTATGTGCCATCAAGACATGTAACAACTCTAATAAGATTTTTAAGGTATGTGAGATATTTAAAGAATGGTTTTACGATTTAGCAATCCAATCTACTTCTATGGCTGAGTGGGGATTTGAACCCTGGTCTCGTGAGTCCTAGTCTATCATTCAATCCCTTACACCAGTGATCCCCAACCTTGGGCCTCCAGATGTTCTTGGACTACAACTCCCAGAAGCCTTCACCACCACCTCTACTGGCCAGGATTTCTGGGAGATGAAGTCCAAGAACATCTGGAGGCCCAAGGTTGGGGACCACTGCCTTACACCACACTAGCTCTCTTATATGGCCCAATGTGCATCTAATATGAATTATGCGCTCTTAATTATTAACTTTGTAGGAGTAGGATGAAAATAAAGTGCCTTTCAATTTTTCTGTTTTGGAAGATAGAGCAGAGAAGTAGAGTTTACAATTTGAAGTGATATATACCATATTTACACCTGCTTTTTCTCTGATTTAAATCCTTTTCCAGATTTACTTGGATTAAAGCCTGCCCCTAATAATGGGACTCATGGAAGCTTAAATCACCTACTGCGCAGCAGTACATATAAACCAATCATGCCAGATGAAGTGGCCAGGCCACTCTATCCTGTAGCTACAACACCTTCATCTGACTATGACCTGGGGTGCACATGTGATGACAAGGTAAACTTATGGTACCTATTGGAACTTGGAAGACCGCTAGGCAACTAGATTTTAATTTTTTTTCTAGAAATATAAGAAATTCTTATTAGTAAGAAGTGTGCTCTAGAGCTACTGTGAAGAAGAGAAAATAAATTCTCTGATCCTTTGATCTGTAATTATAACTATGATATGTCAAGCATTGCCTGTGCCAAGATTGATTCCCTTTGCAGTGAAAATAAAAATAATTTTGTTTCAGTTAAATTTCATCAAATAAGACCTCAGTGACATCAGGGGACATCTGGAGTTAGTGTTACCTATGACTTCTGATTGGCTAGGAACACATAGCACAGGCTTCTGTTGCTACTGTTAATATTTTGTGCTATACGCTTGTACAGCAAGCTAAGAGTTCGGAACCACTTTGGATGAAAAGTTTTTTTTGCTTCAGTTCATGTTTGTACAAGACATGCTTTGGGCCTAAAATGGAGCCTCGTGTCAATTCTTCAAAATTTCCGTTGTCTTCCTATTGTGATTTCTTGGTGAGGTGTATCTGAGCTCTGCTTTGCATGTGCCAAGTAGATGAAAGAAACATTACTATATTGTAGTGTCAGCCGTTACGGTAAAATTACACACACACACACACACACACGTATCATATGAAAATGTCAATTCAATAGATCACCATGGTTTGCATGCCTTATGATCCACTTAACCCATATGGTCAGTCTTCTCAGTTCAGTTGTATGAATTGGCCTGATCTTTCTTTTGAACGGAAACAGTTTATTTGCACTGTAGGAGGGGTCCTGAGGCAAAGATAATTCTGGGAATCCCTTTTGATCAGACCTGTTTGGAAAAATCTATCATATTTTTCAAGAAACTAGTACAATGTGGCTTTCGCTAATTAGGAAATGTTTCCAATCATTCCTTTGAAAGAGCCCATATTGCTTTGGTAGGCAAATACTGAAGTTGGAAATAAGAGAGTGTGCTCTCCATTCTGATGCTGATCTTATATATCATGCTTGATTTGATTTTTTTAAAAACAGAATAGATTGGATGAACTCAATCGACGTCTTCATGTTAAAGGAACCGAAGGTAAGTTCATGATGGCAAGCTTAGTAATTAAGCCCAATAATTAGACAGTAATGTTTTTGCTGTCTGTGTATCTCCTTTCTCTCTTTCTTTTTCTCTTATGGATGTATGTGACTGTGTGAGAAAGGGGCAATAAACAAACATTATATATATATACACACACATTGTTGAACAGATTATGAAAGTTTCAGATATATGTAGATCAATATATATAGATATAGATATATATCTCAAACATTTGTACATCTGTTCAATTCATAATGTCTCATTCTTACATGGTATTCATACATCAAAAAGGTCATGAGATCAAGTAGCTAAACTCTGGGGAATTTAAATACAAAAAAGACTGATATATTTTGAAATTGGTAATAATGTGAATTGTATAATCAAATGAATTGCAATTAATCAACAAGCAGTGCATTCCCCCTCTTATTTCCTTTTGACATAAGTAAAACTGTAATGGTTTACAAAGTCCTTTATTTAACACCCACGTACAAGCTGGCAGACAGCAATGAGCTGCAGGGAAAAGATCTCTTTCTGAAAGAGGCTATTTGCTTATGAGACCAGAGCAGTTTCTCCATGAGAACATAGCTTTTTCATGGCCTGTTATAATGTTGTATAGTGCACAATCATCTGGAGGTTGAACTAAATGAAAAAAATGGCATTTCCTCATAAACAAGAAGCATGTTAGTGTTTCAGAAGTATAAATGTATGTGAACTTTCTGCCTGAGCCAGCAGAATTGCAAGTGAAGCCCGTATTTACCAATCACAAAACAAAGCAATGTGATTATTTATTTATTTATTATGTTTAGCCAATGAAGAATCAAAGTGGAGATATAAAAGGATTTTATGTAGACATGCATGTGTCTGTGCATATGTAGAGAACTAGAGCATATTACTTGGGATTACACCTCCCAAAATTTCACAGCCAGCATTGCCATTGGGGATTGTAATTAAAAATAAGGTAGCTTTTTCAAGGTTATCAGAGAAGATCATGAGCCTGATTATGGTTTTTATTTTATATATATATATGTAAAAATTATATGTAATAATTTGTAATATATATATTGCTTTTATAAGTGTATGTGTTTGATTGCTTTGTTCTGTGCCTTATCTTTTTTAATTTGCAGATAAACATCTCCTTTATGGTCGCCCTGCTGTTCTTTATCGTACAAAATACAGTATCTTGCATCACCATGACTTTGAAAGTGGCTATAGTGAAACATTCCTGATGCCTCTCTGGACGTCCTATACAGTTTCAAAGCAGGTCACTAAGTTTGCCTGAAACCCTGTGTGGGTGGAAGGGTAGGAGGATAGAGAAGACATGGACTGATCTTAGCAAAGAAAAAATAAGACAAAATGCATCAGGTTACATCTCATGTCCTAATTACTGCTGGAGACTCCCCTCAAGGCAATAGAGAGCACACTGAATGACTGTCAGCCCTTTGTCTATAAAGAGGGAAAGGGGGTATTGATTCTACATCCTGGGGTGAAACCTGATACCACACTTCATGCTGTTCATGTGTGCAGTCTCCTTTTTGAAATTTTAGTTTAGTTTCAAATCCTGTGGTTTCACTATCTACCCAGGATGCTTTAAGGCCTTTGTTTTTTCCCAGATTCCAAAAGCTGCACTGCCCACTCTGATTAAAAGTCTTGGAGGACTCAAAAGCTTGCCTTAAATATCCTTCAGTGGTCCAGTGCTCAACTCTTATTTTAGTTCATGGACCACATGGCTCTGTTTCTTCCTTTGTTTTCCCTTAATAATTATTTCCTCTAAAGAATGACAGAACATCTTGAGGCTCACAGCAAGAGTGCTTTTTATGTACAGTGTTCTGTTTGCAATTTGTGCAGCCTTTTACCACTGCCAAGTCATAAAGACATAGCTTCCAAGTGAGCAAATTATCATTTAAGAGAGATTTATTTAGTACAGTTAATTTGTTTAGAACCATCTCTGCTGGATGCATTTTCTTGAATGATACAAAAATCTGAAGTCAGACCCCATCGTGAATAGCTTTAAATTTACATGTTGACAAAGAAAATAACAGGGTGAGGAAAGGAAGTATAAAGACAACTGCGAAAGGAATATTTGCCTTGCAGATGCAGTGCTGTTCTAAGAGCTTGTTGTCACTTAAATTTGGGGGAATTTGTAAAAGTTGACTTTTTTTGGACATCAGTTCCCAGAATCCTCCAGACAGGATCGCCCCCAGAACTGAAAAATTCTGGGAGTTGTAGTCCAAAAAAGCAACTTTCTCAGTCTCTGAGCATGATATTCAGACATGGAATACACAAGCACCTCATCAGTTCTGAAGATTGTGTGTTCATGCACACACACGTTGCCATGCTACCTGATCACCTCTTGTATCTTGTGAACAAAGCTGAAAAAACCTGAACCCTTTTTCTTGAGGATGTTGTGAAGAGTTGTGCTTTGTGCAGTGCTCAGTTACTTATAGAACTGGCTGCAACCCAGAGTAGTGGTGTTCTCTAGCATACAGATTCATGAAGGAAGGGTCTAGCAATGGCTGTTAGTCATGATTGTCTTATGGAGCCACCATATACCACTGAACACCAGTTGTTGGGGCTGAACAGCAAGAGAAAGCAGTTGCTTTTCCGCCCTACCTATAGGATTCTTAAAAGCTTCTGGCCACTGTAACAACATGCGAAAGTAGATGGCCATTTTGTCCATTTTGTGATTATTTAGATATATGTGTACTCTGATATGCATATCCAGGTACAAAACAAAGTGAGAATTACCCTTTAAAGTGTCACTAAATTCTAGGGTGAAACTCAGTGTTATCTTGGCTTTGTACTTCTGGCTTTGAGTGCAGGATTAAAAACAAATGAATATCCACAAGTTACCAGATGAAGACGGCAGCAGGTGGTATATGTTGAAGTCTCCATAAGTGTCCCAAGATGGATTGTCACCCCTCCCCCAACTTAGTAGCATAGGTAATATGTAGTTCAGCTCTATGCCTGATATAAGGTGTAAGTAATGGAAAGAGTGGAAGAGTCCATTTGCAAGCAGTCGTGATGTGGACTGTTGCAGTGCCAACATTATAGGCATGTTTCAGTAACTTAGTTTTTGTAATGGAATTCAACATGTTTGTTTCATATATTATGCAAAATAAATCATAGGGTTTTGCAGTCTGCAAAATTTCTTACAATTTATTATTATTATTCTCTTCTTTCTCTACTTCATGGAATGAAAAACCTGATCCATCCATAGGAATTTTGGTTTCTTGAGATTTATCATTTTTTTAAAACTTTGTTAGATCTGCTAATGATCTTTCACAAAGTATTAAGCTCTCGCAGGGACCTTTACATTCTCTTAGGCAGTGCATGTGGATTGTTGTTTATCTGAAGAATAATGGAAGGGTATTTAATTTCTTCTTTCAATGCAGGCAGAGGTGTCTGGTGTCCCAGAACAGTTGGCTAACTGTGTAAGGCCTGACCTACGTGTTTCTCCAAGCAATAGTCAGAGCTGTACAGCCTACAGAGTGGACAGACAAATGTCTTATGGATTCCTTTTTCCACCACGTAAGCTTATAAGCACAAGTGTTATGTATATTTTCCAAATCTATTGGTATACATAGTTTTGAAATTTGAGCTGCAATTCAGTGTAAGAAATGTGTGCTTTTTGTTTATTTTGAACTCATTCAGCTAGCATCCTTTTAAAAAAATATTTTCTGGCATGTATGAGCACCTGTCGATTTAAGTGTGCAGCTGGAGGCATGTCTCACAGAGAGGTTTTCAGTCATGTCTTTAGTTGGGCTGCACTATGTCATTACAGAAAGATAATCCCCTTTAAGTGAGAGCCTGTAGTTTGTCCTCCAAACAATCTTCTTCTTTTTAAATCTGCCTGTCAAATCTAGCAGTATTTCAGATTAATGCTAAGGCTACCTTGCTTTTTTTGGGGTTAGCTTGCTTTCCTTCTTTACCTGGCCTTTCTTTGGGGACAGTTGGTCCTATTGAAGTGTTTACCTTTCCTTCAATACATATTTACCTTTTGGCTTCTGAAAGCATAGCCCCTAGCTATAAACTCCTTTTATTTTTCATTTTCAGAACTCAGTTCCTCAGCAGAAGCAAAATATGATGCTTTCCTGATAACAAACGTGGTTCCAATGTATCCTGCCTTCAAAAGTAAGCACCCTGTTTTTACGATATGCTTTTGTGAAATCTAGCTTCCGACTCCCCCGTGTTTGTAAGAATAATGTAAAACATAATGTAAAACACATTCCCACCAGGTTGCTCATAGGCCGTATTAATGCCTTGCCACCACTTTGTGTGGTTTGTTTTGTTTTGTTTTGTTTACCACAAGTATGGAGAACAGGTCCTCCTTGATGTTGGACACCATATCCCATCAGCCCCAACCACTTTGACCAGTAGAAAGGAATCATGGAGATTGTAGTCCAACAATATCTAGAGGGTCAGGATCCCTCAAGCCATGTTTATGTCATAATAAGCAAAGAATACTAAGTCATTAACATGGTGTTCTATTAAATAGTTGTGTCAACACTCATTTTCTAGAAAAAATAGATTTGACCCTCTGTGGATTATTAAATTTATGGATTATTAAACTCCTTCAAAAATGAATAGCATACAACAAATGCCACCTTCCATCTAGTTAGGATGATATAAAAGTGCAGTCTCAGGGTACTGCCATTTGTGGAAATGGGTACTTTCTTGCATGCATAAGGTCTTGTGGAAAATGACAAAAGAGGAAGCCATGTTGTTTTGTAGTGAGAGAACAATTGGATGTCTGTGTAGTACCCAGAGCAATGCCAGCTTCAGAGTGGCACTGTGTATTTCCTTTGTCTATGGCCTGACTCAACAGAGGAAAATGAAAGAAAAAAATTGGGGAACCTTTTTCCCCTCTTTGGGAAAAAATTATAAGAAACCTGTAATTTGTTTAGCTTGGATATTTTATTCCCCTTGAAAGGTATGGAATTAATTTCATCATTTTTAATACCGTGTTTACCTTAGAACACATAATGTAAATCCAGAAATTATATTAATTATGCCACATGACTTCAGAATAATTTTTGAGCTAAGATTTTAATATTTATTTTGCATAATCACAGTAGCATAATATAGTCAAACACTTCATTTCATCAATAAAAATGACTAAATATTAACCACATGGTTATGAAACACTTAGAGATGCATAGCTTAATATGCATTTTCTAATAATTATTTTTATTTTTTAGAAAATGGTGAAATAAGATGTATTATGTTTTCAAAGGTAGATCTAATCTATATCTAATTGTCATTGTTGATGACAGTTGTTGTTATGGATATACAAGCCTTTGGAGTCCCCCATGCCTGCTAGTTACATTCCCCTTTTGGCCACATAAAGAATTACACAAAGAGAAGTGAATTTGCCAACATTGTATGCATGTTGCCTTCTCTGTTTGCTTTTTGGCTAATCTTATTTTTTTTTCTAACCTATATAGAGGTGTGGAATTACTTTCAGCGGGTTTTGGTGAAAAGATATGCTATTGAGCGGAATGGAGTCAATGTTATAAGTGGACCAGTCTTTGATTATGACTTTGATGGTTTACCCGACACACCGGACAAAGTAAAACTGTAAGGATCTTCTAAGCTGAAATCTTATGTCTGCTTGTCTGCTTGTTGAACACAGTGGAACATATTTCTCTCCTGAAACTTGGGAGATTTGTTCCCCTTTGTTCTTCAAATGTGAATTCCACACTAGTGAAGACCTTGCCTCGTGTTCCAGCCAATTCTGCTGAACATGATTAGGTGAATAGTAGGACCTTTAATGTTGAACACAGTTGGTAGAATAATAATATCAGATGGGAGGAGATGGTCCTTCCAATAATCCTGATCCCAGATCCCCTGTGGCTTTATGGAAAAGAACCAGAAATGAACTGGAGGCACAAGATTTAAAAACCTGAGTAACATGATCTGCAAAATGAGCTCCAGAAATTTGTATTTGTACCAGCTAATCTTTCCAAATCCCTTTTAAAGCCAAACCTGAAAAGAATATGTTCAGGTAGTCCAGTTTTACTAAATACCCAGTGTGATGCAATGGGTAGAGTGATGGACTAGGACTCAAGGCCTAGGTTGAAATTCCTGCTTGGCCATAAACTCATTGGGGTTGTGGAACCCTTTAAATATCTCACTTACCTTGGAAACCCTATTAGGGTCATTTTAAGTTGGTTTTGACTTGATGGCACAGAACAACGTAACAGTCCAGTATTATGTTTGACTGTGGTCAGATCTGCTTTATCTAGGAAGTGATGTGGTTGCAGCAGCCAAAGCTGTTCAAAGGTAATGCTAGCTGTACTCGATGCCTGAGTATCTGTCAGCAAAAGTGAACCTGAAAGCACTACTGAGCTGGTCTTTCAAGTGCAAGCTATTCAGAACAAGACATATTTGTATTCTTAATTTAACTGTTCTATTTACCAACAACCCCTCTGTCTTTTCTCTAAAATCTCTGCAACAAGTTACTAGTACTGTTTCTTTTTCACTTCATTACAGTAGAATGTGAGGTGCGTGTAGGCGTGGAAGGCATATGAAAAAGAAGTAGAGAAAGGACATTGGGCATTGTTTGTATATTGATAAAACCAATATCACATTGCAAGAATGAGTCTTTAAGTGATTTTATGGAAATATTAAGCTGCTTAGGACTTTACAGGCCAAGGGGTTTGCATAGGAGTACCCCATATATCCTTTTGGGATCTGCTAGTCATAAGACCAAATATGAGATGGACAGACTCCCTAAAGGAAGTCACAGGGTTGAGTTTACAAGAGCTGAGAGCTGAGCAACGCAGTTGAGGACAAGACATTTTGGAGACAGGGTCACTATAGGTTGAAGGCAACTTGACAGCACGTAACAACAACAGTCATATGGTAGTGGTGGTACTGACGAGCTATGCCCCTGAGTTCCTATTTCAGATAGGCACTCTGGAAGGATATCACAGCCAATAGTATCAAGCTCCAGCAGAACCAACAGGATAGCAATCCTGGTGAAAGTTATCTTCCAAGGCAATCTTAATTCCAGAATATGATCTCAATCCACGTTAGACTAGATGCACACAGTCGGCTTCGTTGAAGAAAATTATTCAAAAGAAGAGAAGTCCAAAGAGGATTATTTACACCAAATATCTCATTACTACTTCCTTTTCATAGTAGGGAGGGTCATAAAATCTATAAGAGTGGCAATTAGAGATGGGCATGAATCAGAAAAAAGATGATTTGGTTTGATTTGCGATCCATCAAGGTCACTGAATTACAAATTTCTGAATTTCTTCTGGAAAATCGATTCATCAATTTGTTTTTGACTTTAAAATCCTATACAAGGCCCCCCAAGCACCCAGAGACACAAAAGTCACTGAGAAGCTTCCCCTGACTTTCCTCTACAAGCCCTGCAAGTTTAGAGAAGTTTTGGTTTCAGATGTCCGAGCTGTACACCTACAAGGAGAGGTCCCCTGGAAAGTTCCCCCCAGGCCTCTAGAGACACCAAAATTATAGAGAAGCTTCTACTGACTACAATCCATGCATGTTTGGTGAAGATTGGGTTTCAGACATCCAGGTTATATACCCACAAAGTGGGTCCTTCCAGGAAAGTGCCCTTTAGCAGCTGGGTCAGGGAAATCTAATCTTCACCAATCTTGGATTGTAGAGGAGAGCCAGAGGAAGCATCCCTGCAATTTTGGAGTCTCTAGGTGCCTTGGGGGCCATTTTATAGCCAAATGAATCAACGAAATGAAAATTGCTAAAAATTCATTGATTCATATTTGTTGGGAGCATTGATTTGTACGCACATGAATCGATGAATTAGCAATTTTTGAATGAATTTGGTGATTCTTCTTCGTGGCCTCTGTGAATGCACACAATTGGGTTTAGACAGCGCCTGCGCTGGTCTTCTCGGAATATTCTAGAGCTTTTTCATAAAAAGTAACAAGTTAGAATTGCCCTTATCGCGCATGCTCCACCCGCCTCAGCCCCAGTTCCATTTTACCGCCTTGGTGCTTGGAGCTTCTCGGTTAGAGCTGTTATTATTCGATCGTACTGTTTTGATTCTCGGTTTTTGACGCGGAATTCCTGACTATCTGATCTCTATTGCCCCTCGACTACGGACTGGACTTTCATTCTCCCCTGGATCACGATTCGGCTTTGGTATAAGTTTCGCGGGTTTCCCGCCATTTTCTCGTCGTGCCGCGTTCTGTGCGGCCTTGTCTTGGCTTCCGAAGTTTGGAAAAGGACCTTTGTGAGTAACGCTTTATGTCCTGCTCGGGGCCATTCAGTAGGTGCGTGTCGTGTTCGCGTAAATTGCCATTTTCGGATGGTCACGACCGCTGCCTCTTTTGCTTAGGGGAGGATCACCGGCCCAACTCCTGCAAACACTGTAAGGCGTTTACTAAAGTTGCCCTCAAGGCCAGGGAACAACGCCTGAAGCTTTATCTCTGGGAGAAAACGCTTTCAGCGTCAAAGCCATCGGTCATGGAAACGACCTCGACCCCCTCAGCGACCCCACGCTCCGAGGTCCGCATCGTTTCCCCACCCCCGTCGGCGTCTAAACCTGCCGAAAAGACTGCTAAGAAGTCGTCGACGTCGACGAAGAAAACAACCTCTTCGACGTCGAAATCTTCCTCGACGCCGAAGAAGACGTCCGCAAAGAGTAAGAAGGGCAAAACCAAGGACAGCCGCAAGCAAATTCCACCGGTTTCCGAATCGTTGCCCTCTCCGATCTTGGAAGATTCATCTCGGGATCGAGAATCCTTCTCGGAGGCGGTTGCCTCTTCGCCCGCACGTCGATCAGACGTTTCTCCGGTCGGGCCTGAAAGATCTCCGACACCTGGTCGACTGGCGGACATCTTCCTGTCCAGTACGACTTCTGCCCCTCATAGCCCTGTTTTTACCGGGCGGGCATCTCCGACGCCGTCATCACCCGTGCCCTCTTCGAGACCCATCTCCCCTCGAAAGCGCACGGAGAAGACCAAGAATCGGTCGCCGGATCGGCGTCGGACCGGTCGACGTGAGGTGGTTGTCCTTCCTCACCCCTCTCGACGTCGACACAGGTCGAAGCGACAGGACCCCGTTTACATCGAGGTCGATCGCCGTAGTTCACATCGTCGACGCCGACACGACGATTCGGATTCGGAGTCGCTTTCGACCGATGAAGACTTTCACGGAAGAAGAGTACGGTATGTGTATGCCTCTCCATCTTCGTCCTCCTCTTCCTCGCCTCCACCTCGGCATCGACACCGAAGACATCTCGACGTCGATAACTCTCAAGCCTCCGGATCTAGGCAGAAGGTTAACACTGCCTCAGATCGGGCTAAGGCTTCATCGACGTCGAAGGTGGTGCGGACGAAGACCTCGGCTGCAGCGGCTACAGAACATTCTGCGCCCCCTAAAAAGAAATCTAAAAGAGCTAGGTATTTACCTTCACCCTCTGATGAGGAGGACTCTCCGTCTATCTCGTCTCGCAGAGGTGAGGAAGTCATGTCAGATTCCTCTGGAGAAACTCCTGTGGACGACCAAACAGTCCAATCAGATGCTGGAGATCCTCACCCGTCATCACCTTCTGAGGACTTCACATCTTACGTTCAGATGGTTGCCAGAATGGCTAGTACGTTAAAATTACATACAGTACAGCCACCTCCTCCTACAGAGGACCTCATATTTGGAGACATTAACCAGGAGAGGTCTCCTCCTCTGAGCCTTGCATTTATTTCCACATTAATGGAGCTTATTAAAGAATCGTGGAATAAGCCATCTTCATCATCTCCCGTGTCTCGTAGAACGGAGAACCTATACCGTACAAATGGAGAAGACACAGACTTTCTTATTAAACATCCTACGCCTAATTCTCTCATAGTCCAATCCAGTGCCTCCAAATCATCAGGGAGAGCCCAGATGACCCCGACGAACAGGGAAGGTCGTAAATTGGACGTCCTGGGTAGGAAGATATATTCCTTCACCACACTTCTCCTCAGGATAGCTAACTATCAAACGGCTATGGGGGCGTACCAGCGACAACTTTGGTCCAGGGTCTTACCCGCTCTCCAAGCTGCCCCCGACGACACCAGACAGAACCTCCTCAATACCTACGAGGAGGCAGTCACGCTTTCCAAACACCAGCGATTGGCCTCTCGTCATTCGGCCGATGTGGCCTCAAAGACATTGACATCAGCCATCACCCTAAGGCGACATGCATGGCTTAGGTCCTCTGGCTTTGCGGATGACGTTAAGGCACGCATAGAAGATTTGCCCTTTGACGCCAAAGGCCTCTTTAACGAGCAAACTGATGACTCTCTGGAGAATCTACATAAGATTAAAAAGACTGCCAAGTCGTACACTTTCCAGCAACAGCCGAGGTACAACAGGTATCAGTGGCGCAAACCGACCCAACAATACCAGCAAACCACCTCTCAATCATACCGCCCTTTCAAAAGTCAGCATCAGAATAGGCCATACCAACCTTCTTCTTCTGCCTCCACCTTCCGGCCACAGAATACTTCACAGCGACGTCAACCTTACAGGCCACCTGCTAAGAAATCCAAACAATTCCTTTGACTTACCCGTAGAATCATTCGCACCCTACCATTCCGTTCGGTTAGCTCCGTTCCTCCACAATAGGACCAACATCACACAAGACTCTTGGGTCTTAAGTATTATACAATTCGGATACCGTCTGGAGTTTTTAGAATTTCCTCCTCTAGGACAGATCAAACACACTTCCTTCGACCCTATCCTAGAAGAAGAGATCCTCACTCTCCTACAAAAACAAGCCATTCAACACGTACCTCCTCGAGGCATCCTAAACGGGTTCTATTCCCGTTACTTTGCAGTACCAAAGAAGGATGGAGGGATCAGGCCCATACTGGACCTCAGGGAACTGAACACTTACCTGCATCCAAAACGCTTTCGTATGATCACATTAGACACCATTCTCCATCTTCTAAAAGAAAACGACTGGTTCGTGGTTATAGATCTCAAGGACGCCTACTTCCACGTATCAATCCATCCCTCTCACAGGAGGTACCTCCGCTTCAGCTTTCGGAGCGACGCCTACGAATTCTGCGCCCTTCCCTTCGGGCTATCCACGGCCCCTCGCACTTTCACGAAGTGCATGGCTCCAGTCGCGGCATTTCTTCGTCTACACGATGTTCAAGTCTTCCCCTACATAGACGACTGGCTAGTGGTATCACCGACCAAAGAAAAGGCGTTACGAGACGCCGACTTCGTTCTACTGACTTTACGGGAACTGGGACTCGCAGTGAACGAAAAGAAATCCCATCTGATACCGTCCCAGGTCGTCGATTATATTGGAGCGCGACTAGACTCTGTCCGGGCTCGTATATTTCTTCCTCCAGAACGCATAAGGAAGATACGCAAAGCCGTTCACAAGTTTCGGCCGCGGGCACGGGTCTCAGCACATCATGCCCAACATCTCCTCGGCCTCATGGCCTCCACAACTTCGGCAATATCTCACGCGCGCCTAAAAATGCGATCTCTTCAGGCGTGGTTTTTGACAATGTTCGACCCTCTTCTAGACAGCCCAAGAAAAAGACTATCTGTCACACAGGAGCTGGCCACTCAATTAAGGTGGTGGACATACGTACCACATCTTCTTATCGGTCGACCGTTCCGTCCCCTACAGCTGTCATTACAAGTGACGACGGATGCCAGCCCCATAGGATGGGGAGCACATTGCGGGCCTCACAGGATACACGCCCTTTGGTCCCGTCGCGACCAGGAGCTACATATCAATCACCTCGAGATGCTGGCAGTGATAAAGGCCTTCCGGTCCTTCCTCCCTCTCATACAGGGTCGTGGTGTGCAGATAATCACCGACAACACCACGACCATGTATTACATCAACAAGCAGGGAGGGACACGGTCGATGTCACTTCTGTACCTGTCCATACAGCTATGGGAATGGTGCTACCAGCATCATGTCTTCCCAGTAGCTCTGCACATATCTACGACCGACAACGAGCTTGCGGACAGGTTGAGTCGTCTCACGGGTCAATCCCACGAATGGGAGCTGGACGAGGACATATTCCACATGCTCTGTGTCCGGTGGGGTCATCCCACGATAGACATGTTTGCAACTCAGAGCAACAAGAAATGCGAGGCGTATGCCTCCCGTGCCGGCAGAGGCGAGGATGCTCTCGGGGATGCTTTCATGATCCCATGGCAATCGGAGCTTCTGTACCTCTTCCCACCAATTCCACTCATACAGAGATCTTTAATCAGAGCTCGACAACAGAGGGCAGATGCAATTATCATTGCACCGTGGTGGCCTCGTCAACCTTGGTTTTCCACCCTGAAGGAAATGGCTGTGGACATGGTCAAGTTACCAATGGTTCCGCATCTCCTCACACAGGACTCAGGGAACATTCTCCATCCCGATCTGCAGTCATTACACCTGACAGCTTGGAGGTTCACCCATCCATACAGGAGGTGCTAGATAAAGCAAGAAAGCCCTCTACTAACCTCCTTTACAAGTACAAATGGGCTAACTTTCTCAAGTTTGCCCAGGAAAAGCAGTTACAGACTTCTCCTGTTTCTCTCCAAACCCTGCTCACTTATTTACGTTACTTGTTTGATGCAGGCTTGGCGTTATCCACCCTGAAAGTTTATATTTCAGCAATTGTTTCTTTTCAGCCTCGTGACTCTGATTCGTCACGACTTTTCTCTCACCCTACTCTCAAAACCTTTTTGAAGGGTTTGTCCAACATCCGACCTCCTGTTAAGCCTCCTGTGCCTCAATGGTCTTTACAACTCGTTTTACGCGCTCTTACGCGCCATCCTTTTGAGCCCATGGCATCCTGTGACATGCGTCTGCTGTCATTTAAGACTTTGTTTCTGGTTGCCATTACTTCGGCAAGAAGAGCAAGTGAGTTGGCAGCTCTTCGATCCGATGCTCCCTACCTACAGTTCTTTGAAGACAAGGTTGTTCTATACCCTGATGTGTCATTTTTGCCTAAGGTTGTGTCTGATTTCCATCTCAATCAATCACTAACGCTACCAACCTTGTTTCCTCATCCATCATCGGACATCGAGCGCATGCTCCACTCTCTGGACGTTCGAAGAGCCTTGGCGTATTATGTATCACGGACTAAGGACATTCGTGCTGCCCCAAGGCTCTTCCTCTGCTTCCACGGATCACATAAAGGATCCCCTGTCTCCTCTTCAACGGTTTCTCGTTGGCTTGTCTCCACTATCGCTCTAGCTTATGAACTGCAAGGCAAGACCCCACCAGAGGGTCTGAAAGCACATTCCACCAGAGCTGTTGCAACATCTACGGCGTTGCTGCGTGGTGTGGATATTCCAGACATTTGCAGAGCAGCCACATGGTCTAATGTGTCCACCTTCGTGACGCACTATAGACTGGACCTCCGGGCCAAAAAGGAGACAAGTTTTGGAAGAGCAGTTTTGACATCTGTACTGCAGTGACGGCCCTCCTTCCGGTAAGTGAGCTTGCTAGTCACCCAATTGTGTGCATTCACAGAGGCCACGAAGAAGAAAGAAAGGTTACCTACCTGTAACCATGGTTCTTCGAGTGGACCTCTGTGAATTCACACATCCCGCCCGGCCTCCCCACTATCCGTCACTGACTATGTCTATGCTAAGCTCAGGCTATTGTGGCGGATAAATGGAACTGGGGCTGAGGCGGGTGGAGCATGCGCAATAAGGGCAATTCTAACTTGTTACTTTTTATGAAAAAGCTCTAGAATATTCCGAGAAGACCAGCGCAGGCGCTGTCTAAACCCAATTGTGTGAATTCACAGAGGTCCACTCGAAGAACCATGGTTACAGGTAGGTAACCTTTCTTTCTTTTTTTAATTCATTCCCATCTCTAGTGGCAATTAACATCTCCTGCCATTCAACCAAACATGGTGGAAGCTTTCACCAGCCAGAATGGAGAGGAGTTGGAATAGCTCTACCGTAGGATACGGGACAATCTCCTACTGTTCTGTGTCAATCCAGCTTCAGAAGCCATCCACTGAGTCACCTACTCCATCCATGTATCTTCCCTCCAGCTGCATTCTTCTTCCCTTTAAACTTGTGTGTCTTGGCTTGTGCAGTGGTAATAAGAACTGTAGAAGCTATCACCCCAAGAAGATGCAGTAACACAAATGCCCTTGAGAAACATGATTTTTCATAATACTTGGTTACTGTTCAGAATTTGCCTCTGGCTGAGATTGTAATCCAAACCAGAGAAAAATCGGGAAGCTTTCTAGCACTTGTCTGTTCTTCTGAGGAAACATATATCCAGACCCAAATCTAGCATTCTCTGCCAGCATGTCTATTTATTTGGCAGTGTTCACTAAAACTAGAAGCCAAAATACTGCTGAAACTCACAAACATCCCTCAACACACCAGTGGGTCTGCCTGAGTCAGCTGCAGGTATGAAGGACTTTTAAAAGCTTTTTGTTATGTCTTGACAAAAAAGTTAGGTATTGATTTATATTTTAAAACATGTTGGGGGAATCAAAACAAAGCAGCATATAATTTTTCATCTCTTTTGAACCCTTGCTTTATGTAATGATTTTCCCTTCCCTCTTCATAATTAGTCAAAAAGTCCTTTCCAGGAGTTGACAAAAGGAAGTTCTTTTAAAAAAAAATCTTTTCCAACATGTATCCAATAGGTGTGCTCAGTTTTCAAAAAATGTCGATTTTAAAAACCCTTCCTTTTTTCTAGGTATGTGGAAGGAAGTTCAGTCCCAGTTCCAACCCACTACTACAGTATTATAACAAGTTGTTTAGATTTCACACAGCCGGCTGACAAGTGTGATGGACCACTGTCTGTTCTGTCATATATAATACCACACAGGCCTGACAATGATGAAAGCTGCACTGTAAGTTCAAACGGATTCCTGGTGCCTTTTCTCTTGTAAAACCAATATACAGGAACAAAAACTTAAATAATGGCTGAAATCCTGTTGCTCTGCTACTCAAAAGGCGTAACTGAGCCAAATTACTTCAAGTTAAGACTTAATCTGTTGACATTATCTTTTGCATACTCAGTCACATGACTTGGTGTGGAACATATAATGTCAGTGGAGATTTCTTAACTTGAGGCAATTCATCTCTCTAAGTTACGCCTTTTGTGTAACTGCAAAACAGGTTTTTAGCAAGTGTCTTTGTTTTTCCCGTGCAGACAATGCAGGTCTCAGGATTTTAAAGTCCCCAAGGTAAATAACTTAGTCAGTCTTTTGGGGATAGAGTCTAGAATGGGGATGAGACAATTTCCAAAATGTGTATAGAATGAATTAGAGAGGGAAAATAATTTTGTTGGGGTTGATAGTTCTAATAAAGTAGTGTTTGCACCACTTAGGCCCCGACCTGTTGTAAAAAAGGAACACATAATGCCTTAGAATTCACACAACTGTGAGGCTTAGAGAACATTTTAGAGAAACGTGTCCAGAAAACTATGTACATGTTTAAAAATGGAAACAGGTAAGTTCTTGTAGTAAGGGGGGAAACGCACAAACATGCTATTTTGTGCTCGTATTTGATCGTAATAAAATCTTACTTATGTACAAACACAGTTTAATTAAGGGGAGAGATGCATAATTTGTTTAAGATTTTCACATGAGGTAAAATGCATCAATAAATGTGCACGTTAGGTAAAAAGTACAAAAAACTGTATGGTTTTCAAAGCAGGAACATAACACTTGCAACTCAGTATGTAAATGAAGTGGGAAGAATATGCCAGTGTGATATGGAGAATGCAACAAATTTGTGACAAAAAGATTTTCACATCCATAGAAAGAATAAATGGATAATAATCAGCCCCCATTTCGTGGGGCAGTGTAGGTGGACTTCTATCTCCTGCTGTCTCGTTAGCAGCAGACTTGTTTAGAGGCACTCTCTACAGCTGTGTTCTTTACCTATAATGCTCCACATATAATGTTCCAGCCAAATGTGGTATCTAATAGAGATTCTCCCCTCTTTTGTGGTGGTGGTTACCATTCCCTCCACCCCAGTTTGTCCTAGAATGATGCAGCACACTCTGGATATTTTAGATTAATAATATGGCTGCTTCCAAGACTAGCTACAGAAATTATGTAAAAATAAAAGTCTTAGTGACAACAAGGGAGACTAAGGAAACTAGTAAGAATCAAATCTGAAACAGATGTGATTTTCATGATCACATGATGAAAAAAGAAGGCTTGGATACCAAAGCAAGCAGAATAATAAAATGAGGGAAATAATCTTTAGTCTAATTCCAGTATTTGAGCACTAATGCAAAATCAGACTCTAATTCAGAGTCAGAAATCACAGCTTTATTCATGTTCTTGATAAAGGCTTTTCTTACTAGGCCTCAATAAGGAATGTAGCATCCAATATTTTAACTTCCAGTCTCAGTCAAGAGTAGAAACTGGTAGGTAACCTTCTTAATAGCTTTCAGGATTAAAGATTATAAAGAATCAGGCTGGTTTTGTAATAGTACATTACCTTCTTTCCTTGAGGTTTTTTTTTAAATTGATTTCAAGGGTAAGGGGAAATAAATCGGGATAACAGGGAATATATCATACCATACATTATCACATATTATCTGTATTTAAACATATCATTACATTAAAAACTTTTGTGTCTGTTAGTTGCCCATATAATTCCAACTAGAGTTATTTGACTATTTTGTATTAAAATTATCACATTTGGCTTTCAGGTTATAGAACGGATGCAGTTATATATAGGGTCCCATTTTTCAGTTGCTTCTTGGACTGAATTGTCTTTCAAAGCTTCTGTTAATATGTCCATTTCAATCTTTTCCACAAATTCTTCATGATTTGGTATTTCGGTTTTTTTTCCATTTCCATGCGTATGGTATTCTGGCTGCAGTTATTATATGTATCACCAAATGGCTCTCTCTCCTATCTGAACTCTCTGGCAACATATTTAATAAGAATAATTCTGGTTTAAATGGTATATTACGTAGCAGAATTTTCTGCAAACATTCATGTATTAGTATCCAATAATTTTTTGCTTCTCTACATGTCCACCACATATGATACAAGGTTCCCTCTTGTAATTTACATTTCCTTGAGGTTTTAATTCCACTTTGCTCTGCAAAGTTCTTAGAGTAGCTTAAAATAGATCACAAATCAGTATTGACAAAAAAAAGTAAAATCAGCCATCAAAATAAGGTCTAAGGTATGTTCAGAAAAAAATGTTCTCAGTTTCTTCAGAGGGCAGGATCAGAGCCAAAGGGTGGAATTTGTATTGAAGTAGATTTTATCTAAATACAGTGGTGCCTCGCTAGACGATGTTAATCCGTTCCGCGAAGATCGCTGTCTTGCGAAAACATCGTCTAGCGAAGCGTGTTTCCCCATTGGAATGCATTGAAATCTCTTCAATGCGTTCCAACGGAAAACTCGTCATCTTGCGAAGATCGTCCATAGGGAAACATCGTCTAGCGAGTGCGGGTCCCCGTTGGAATGCACTGACAGCTATTGACCGCTAGTCAATGCATTCCAATGGGGAAAACTCGTTGTCTAGTGAAAATCGCCCATAGGACACCATCGTTTTGCGAAGCGCATTAGCGATCGCAAAAAGCCATCGTCTAGCGAATTCCTCGTCCTGCGAGGCAATCGTCTAGCGAGGCACCACTGTATTAGGAGAGACTTCCTGTTGATAGTTTTGGACGGACATTGGAACAGACGGCGTTAGATATTGGTAGTTTCTCCAACCTGAAGTAATTTAAACATGGGCTGGACTTGGGGAGCTAGGTGAGTGAAAAGCCTGTGTCTCTCCACACATTGCTGGATTTTCCACTCCCATCAGCCCTATAGAACATGGTTAGTGATCATGTATGGTCAGCTTCTGGAGAATCACAGGTTCTTCACCTTTGTTGTATCTGTATTCTGCACTGGGTTGGAGATTGGACTAGATGGTCTTCAGAGTATCTTTCTAGCTACAGTTCAACGCCATATACGCATATAGTAGAGCTTTCAGCTTTTTATGTTAAGGACACTAACCATAACTGTAAAAGATGCTAGCCACAATCGTAAACACCACCTAACCAGAACTCTATTAAATGTATTTAAAATAGAATGCAACAGCTTTAAGGTATAAATACTTTGGGATCTCTTACATGTTCTCTTTATAGGTCATGCTTGTTACTGAGTATATTTACAGAAGGATGTTCATTGTGACAGTCAATCAGACAGCTATTTTTTGCCATCTGCGTCTGTTGACTTAAGATGGAACCAGAGATTTACACTCTGCTTTAGGTGTTTGGCTGAGCCACTTAAACTAACATCCATCAGGACTTACTTAGGGAAATGCTACTTCATAATAATTAATCACCATAAGTAGCAGTGTTAATGATCCCTAGAGTACTCTCAGTGTTTTAAAAAGTCTCTTTCCAAAGCAGGGAGAAGGAAGGTATGGAAGCAAGTTAGTGCAATTACTTGGGCTTTATCATCTAAGTGTATTTGTTGCATACAGTGTGTGATGAAGCTCATATAAATTATTTCAGACTGAATGTTAGTTGTAGGCTGCTGCAGTTTTGAGCTGAGTGGCAGGAGAGAGTAAGCACTTAACTATTCCCTTCTCTGGTTGTTTTTTCCTTTCAAAATATCACTGAGCTCTGTTTCCCCATGCAGTTTCTCACTTGATGTTTATGGACAGGAGAAGTATGATATTGAGCAGAAAACAGAAAATAGGAAATGGATAAAGCAATGCCTTCTCCTTGGCACACTTCTGCTGAAAATGTCAGCTTCTCAAGAATGTTATGTACTTTATCAGAAACTAAGCAGTTATGTATCACACAGATACACACACTCCTTTATTGTTTGTAATAGTTTGCTCCAGGCCTTACTTTTCACTGACCAAGAGCACAGAAGCAGATGAAGGCTAGTGGAAAGTAACCATAACTATTTTCAGTCTCTGTTTTAGGTTGCAGATAATACCATCTTGCTTCATGAAACTTTGGAAATTCAGGCTTTTGAACAGCCATATGCTAGGAAGCCTAACAGAGAATTCGAAATAGCATGGAAATTTTATAAGAATTTATTCTTTACTTTCAAACAAGAAAAGAAGGGCACAGGTAACAGCTATAGGTGACCAAATGGTTCATAGTGACTCTGTGGATTTATTTGCCAGACTGCACTAATTAAGATGTATATACTGTCTGCTGTGTATACTTTCTAAATGGACAAACAGCAACTATATTGAGTTTTAGGGACACCCAACACATTCTGCTGAGCAGCTCTCCTCTTAGGCAAAGCAAAATGGCCACACCAGACAGCAGATGCTACAGGATGGGAAGTACAGTACCTATGAAATGTTTCCCCATATTGCCTAACCTAGTCTGCTGCCTGTGGGTGTAGTGGAAAACACTGTCCTGTCGGCTCTGTTGGGACAGGATGCCACTGCCAGTTTGGTTGGCATATTTACATTGTGTTGGAGTGGTGTGGATCATAGAAACATAGAATAATTGAGTTGGAGGGGGCCCATAAGGCCATCGAGTCCAACCCCCTGCTCAGTGTTACTTTGTCTTTTGCCCTAGACGGTCTTGGATTGGAGGCTTTGGCATAATATTTTTGTTCTTAGTGTTCTGCTATCAAGAATGATAGAAGTAGAGATCAGGGCAAGCACGGTGTGGCCCATGGGTTGCATGTTCTGTACCTTCCAGTGCTCCCTATCTATTAGAAATAGTTGTTGTGGTTTGCTGCCAAAATGTGGCGGCAAAATATTAAAGTGGCTCCTTATCTCAGGTTCAGTTAAAGCATTTTTGCATGTGTTTTTTGGGGGGGCAGGAAACCCCTAATTATGAGGATGTTCCCTAGGTCTCCCAGCAGTTTCTCCTTCTTAAGCCTCAGTTGTTATTTAGAGCCTTAAGCCTTAATTGTTATTTAAAATATTGTAGTGTGCCATTTTATGAGGATTTGTCCTGTTTGGTTTGCTCTGGGGATGGACTGATGTGCTTCTTTTCCTGGCAACCACACAACGTAAGTGCCAGCACAAAGCAACCTGTTTCCATTGTGTTTCTACCCATTCCTTTTTAGCTCCCTGTCAGGGGCTACTCTTTTTTAGGTGTGGTTAGGATGGCTTTGCTTTGGTTCAATGTGCAATCACTAGGATTGAACAAAAGTGAATGGCTTGCTGCTTTCAATTTCTCATCTGCTTTCAATCTCCCAATATTGTTAAGTGGTTTAAGACCGCTTAGCCACTTAATTTTGATTTTGGGAAACTGAAAACTTCCTCTGCTCTTCTGTAGGAGAGGGAGGAAGCAACCCTTTTAAAAAGCCTATTTAGGGCAACACTGATATGCTATGCCTTTTTTGAGAAAAATTGAAAGCTTCCTTCTGGAAGGACGAGGGGGCAAGGAGGGGGATCTGTTTTTGTTTTCTTTGTTTTTCCTTTCCCTTTAAAGGGAGGTTGGCCAAATAGAGTCACCAGAGGTACATATGCAATTTGGATGCAAGGATCACATCAAGGCATATGCCACCTTTATGCAGCCTTAAGCAACTCTTCAGGTTGCTCCAGTTTAGCTGTCTAGCCAAGCCCTACTTATTTATCTAAGAGGAAAAGTTCAACTGATAGACTTGCAATCTGTATTGCTGTTACTGCTAACCAAAATTAAAGGATATGGTTTTCAGAGCTGGTTTTAAATCATTCTATAGGAAATTAAACATAATATTTAATTAAATGGAATATTTAATGAAGTTTAATTTTAGTGGGTTTGGGGAGTGTCGCATTTAAAGGTAGCAAGGATGAGGATCCAGCAGTCAAGGGAAACCCAGATTTAAACTCATAAACAGAGTTTCACAGGGTGTGCAAAGAATAGTCAGAGGTTAGAAACAAGCAGTCAGTCTGTAAGGCACTCACAGCCCATGTTGAGGGGTGCAAACAGGTAATATGACAAAAGCATGGTTGTAAACAATTCAGATTGTATGGGAGGAGTTCTCACAGATGCAATGTGATGAAAGGAGCACCATCACCTGATATGGTTGCTATCTCCAGCAGTTTGGGGTTAGCTGGGCTAGTAGTATTTATTCTTGATGTGGGATACTTTCATTCTGTAGCTGGCTCCACATAATTATCTATTACTGTGGTTGACCTTGGAGTCATTGACTTCACCTATGTTGGATTCTCTGCTCCCACACCCTGAGTCATCCCTGTTTTCTGGGGCAGCGGATCAAGCTGTTTTCTCCTGGAGGGACTGGCAGTGTCAGATTCTACCTCCATTCCCCATGTCTCTGGGAGGGAGCGGCCACCAAGGGTCCTCCAGTCATTTTTCTGTTGCAGCTTCCTCCTGTTACTTTTGTGGTATATTGATACAAAACAGTGGCAAATGCTCTAAACAATTCAGTTCTTTAGTGTTGAAGAACAGTTAAAGAACATTTAGGAGTGTGGTCTTATTGAATCTTACGGTTATGTTTTTCTTAATTGGCAGTTTTCAGTCTTTTCAGACCTTGCATGGCTTATAAATATTGAATACAAATACTTATTCAAGATTACAAACATTGCATTTTTTTAAAAGGCCCAAAAGATAAAAATGGGAAGGTCTGGAAAAATAAAAGGATGTTTACCTGTTACTGAAAAAACTTTGTGCTTGGAAAAGTTGTTTTTTTGGGCTACAGTTCTCAAACTGTCCCAACGAGCATGGCTGTACTGGTGGTGAGGTTCTGAGAGTTGTAATCTAAAAAGGAATTTTCCCAAGCTCCAACACGTTCACAATGTAGGTCTGGAAAGGGTGTTCTGTAAGAGGAACTGAAAAGGCCACACAGTTGTTTTCACAGGGGCACCTCACTTTTGGTGGCCGGCCAGAGGAAGGCATCAGAAAGTAGCCTACCCTGAGACCCTGGTGTCTCTGTACAGGAGTCAAAGTATTTTAAATCAACCTTTCTGCAAGTTCTTCTCAACAAACAATAGATCTTCTCCACAAAGGCCAGCGTTTAAATAGATTATTATGGATATCACACCCTTTTAAAAAGTGGGAGTCTGTCATCTCAGTAAAGTTGCCTTTCAATTCCAGAACTATGCTGAGGATGAATTCCGCTGGATTGAAGACCTCTTGAAAATGCACACTGCCCGAGTACGTGATATCGAGCTGCTTACCAGTTTGGACTTCTTCCGGAAGACCAGCCGAACCTACACAGAAATCCTTTCTTTAAAGACGTATCTGCATACGTTTGAAAGTGAAATTTAACTCTCTTAAACTCAGTCCATCCATCCTCTCATGAAGTGGTGTATATTTTTATATTATATTTATTAATTTGAAACAGGACATTAAAATTATTAGTTGTGTCTTTAATCTTGCATCAAATCTTAAATATATTAAAGATGTGCCAGTTGTTCTTGATTCTTTAATATAGGGAATACGTTTTTGGTCTTCTGACAAGAGACCTCTTGGAGTCCCTTCATTGAAGCTTTTTTAAATGGTCCTGCAGTATCAGTTACTTACTTTGAGGAAACTTAATTTTTTTTCTAGCACTCCCTTGCCTCATTTTTTTTAGTCCTGTACTGTGTATCAAACATGTAAAATGACAATTACTGTTAACTATGTGATAGATATATTTAAGCTCCATAGAGAATAGAACCTTAAATATAATAAAACCACACATTCAGTTTTTTACTTTGTGTTCCTTTCTCGCACAGTATTTTGAGTATCTAGATGTCAAACATTGGCTTGTGTGTTTCCAGCCTGTTCCTTTATGCTGTGCACAAACAGATCAAAACTTACAGGGAAAATCTGTTTATAAGAAAATGCTCCAATTTTAAAAACAGCTGACAGAATTTTGGAATATATATTAGAATCAGGGGCCTAGATTTCTAACATCTGGTTTGTAAAAGATAGATGGCTGGAACATGGGAACTGTAGTACCCTAGTCCAGCCGTTCCTAGTATTGCATCCTGAACTCCAAGGACCATCACGTTGCATAACTAGTGATGGGAGTTGTGATCCCATCACTAGGAAGAGCCTGCCCTAACCTTTACAGTGTTGCTGCACTCTTGCAAGTAGCAACATATCCAGCACTGCAGGATGCTGGGCCTCTGTGTGGGTTTTGGTAGATTAGTACAAAACTGCACAGGAAGTGAGATGTAACTCCTGCTTCCCACACACTCTTTTGCAGCGCTCCATGGAGATTCTTATATTTGGCTCCATTGAATCTGAGGAATGCAGCAACAAAGGATCAATGCACATATTTTGCAGATTACCGTATTTTTCTGTGTATAAGACGCCCCCATGTATAAAACACACACCCCTTTTCTAAATCAAAATTTCTTTCTTTGCAAGAAAGTGGAGGGGGAAAGCTCCTGCTTTCCCCCTGCATTTTCGTTGCAAAAAGCAGCTTTCCCTCTCCAGGTTTTGCAAAGAAAATGGAGGGCTTTCCCCCTCCATTTTCTTTGCAAAACCTGGAGGGGGAAAGCTGCTTTTTGCAACAAAAATGTAGAGGGAAAGCAGAAATCGCTTTCCCCCTCCATTTTCTTTGCAAAACCTGGACGGGGAAACAGGGATCAAAGCACTTTGATCCCTCCCCCCTCCTTACTTCTGAGTATAAAACGACCCTCAATTTTTCCTTTAATTATTTTAGGAAAAAGTCATTTTATACACGGAAAAATACGGTATCATGAAGATAACATGCAGGGGCTAAACTGAAATCAGAACTTGACAAAGTTCTCTTTTTAAATTATTTTTTGGAGTATCCCTTTCAGAATCTAGGAAATTCTGAGAGGTGTAGTATGAAAAAGCAACATTGCTATTCTCTGTTCTGGTCACCTGGTACCTTTGAAGGGCATGCTTTGGCTGTACTCCTTCAAACATGCACACTAAGGGGCCAAACTGGACCATACATACAATGAACACTGTTTATTCTAACATGAGTTCACCTCAAGTGGAGTGCCTGGTATTTATTTCCAGAATCGGCTGGCTCAGAAATAGTGCTGACCTCCCTAATCTTTGACTGCCCCACCTCTGTGGCATCACAGGGGCCCATGTCTTGGTCTCAGGTTTTGGTCTTGAAATCTCAGTAATGGGTTCCTATTGACCTGGCAACCCTACTAAGTAGACCATGTGGAGCCATTCAACTTGGCTTTTGAATACGAGAAGCAGTGCTTCACAGAGCTGACTTCAGTTCTTATTTACAAAAATCTGGCATACAGAGGAACATCTGTCTTGGAAGGAACATCAAAAGTAATTGAATAGACCAGGACTGTCCTTGATTCTTATATAATGATGTAGCCCAAAATGCTCCTAATCAAGATGGACAGCAAGCATGCCCTGTCTTCCATGTGGCCTGCTAACATGGGATTTCCTCTTAAGAAGACAGTATACAAGACTGACCAAAACTGCTAACACTTTGAGGCAGCAAGCAGATGCTCCCTAAAATGGGACTGTTCAGTTCAGTGGGTTCAATCCTGATGACCATCCATTGTTAACTGCACAAAAATCAGTTGTCATAAATAGCTGGTGTCACTCCTTTCAGTAGACCCAACTTTTCACTGCCTCTAACTCACTGATGTTAACACTTCATATTGCAAAGGTTTAAAAGCTCCAGCTATTCTTACAGAGCAAAATCTACAGAGAGTCTGACAGCAGCTTAAAGATTAGCAAATCTTGTTAAGCATAACCTTTCATGGACTGCAGTTGACTCCAGTCTACAAAATATTATGTCAAGTAAAACTTGGTAGTCTTATAACGTGCCATGAGTCTTGTTTTGTTGGCTTTGCTGCCATAAACTACTTACATGATTAACCTTCTGGATATTCTCATCTATTGTCTCATCTATTTCTCCTTTGAAAGATGCAGCAAGACTATCTAGTGAGGGAGTATGCATTTGAGACCCATCCACAACTTCTAGTACACAAAAATGTGTTTGTGAACACTGCTCCCCCCTCAAATCCCAGGAACAGTTTTTGGCAACAGAGAGAATCGGAGACTGCAAAAGCACTTTTGCATTCGTGGTATTCCTTCTGAATATCTCTGTATTTATACAAATACGATGTTGTATTCATACAAATACTTGTGCATTCAAAATCTTTCACTCACTGTTTTGTTCAAAGAAATAAATATATGCTTGATAAGAAAAAGCTTCCCTGGGAATAGGGGAGGACGTTATTTGATGGAAATTCGGCGAGCAGGAGAAAAATGAACACCATGTAGAGACCAGCTTTGGTTCAAACATACAGATTTTATTTCCAGTGCTGAGCTGTGGCAAAGAAAGACCATTTTTGGACCACCTTTCAAAGTGCAGCAAGGCTGATTCTAAGCAATAGCGTCATCAACGCAGGTCTTTTAAAGGTTGTTGGGGCAGAAATCTGGGGCAGAAACACCCCAAATAAAATGAGCAGGACAACCCAAAAATGCAGCAGAGCTGGCTTTTATTTTGAAGTAACTGGAGTGGTGGCAGAGTTAGAAAGTCTAAATGTACCCACTGTTTTGAGAGAGTACAAAATAGGTTTTTAACCTATAAAACACTAAACAGCTTTGGCCCAAGCTATCTTAAGGAGCACATCTCTCTTTATGAACCTGTCTTGTATAGATAATCAATGGAGGCCTTTCTCTCAGTCCCACTACCTTCACAGGTGCATTTGATGAGAACACAGGAAAGGGCCTTCTCTGTCGCTGCTCCCAGACTCTGGAACTCCCTCCCACAGGAGGCCAGGCTGGCCCCATCTTTGCTGTCCTTCCGCAAGCAGGCAAAGACCTTTCTCTCAGGCAGGCTTTCCCTTAATGATTGGTTGTCCAGGAGGGTTTTTTTAAATGGATTGTTGTTGTTTTGAAATGCATCTTTGGTGTTGATCCTATTGATCGTTTTTAATATAATATTTCTTGAATTTTTAAAAAATATTCGTATACTTACTGGTTTTAGCTTTTAACTATTGTCTTTTTTTAATTATAAAAGCCCCCTTGGATCCTTTTTAGAAGAAACGTGGGTTAAAAATATTTTAAATCAGTATGTACAATGGCCACGTATACATTGCATGTATCAAAAGGAGAACAAAAGAGGGCACGGATCAGCATATGCATACGCCAATTTGTATGTCCAGAGACAAAATTAGAAATGATTTTTTGAGCAGGATTCCAATCTATGTCACTCAACGGCATGAAGACTGTCCAGCTGACTCATATATCTGCTGAGTCTGCTGTCCAGATGCTCAGAATGGATGTACAACTTCAAAGCTCCTGATCTCACTCCTTATGAGACACCCCACCCCAACTCTTTAAATCACAGTTGGACAAGACAGCCCTTCATATGGAGGACATCTTTAAAAGGAGGCTTGTCCTCTGGCCATCTCTTCAAATAGATGACAGCTCTTCTTAATACAGGCCATGTGGCCATCTTACACAGTGACATCCTCACTCTCCAGAAATGTTACCTCTGTCTTGTTTGTTAGTTGCAACCAACAAACAAGAGAGAGCGGAGAGGCAGGAAGCCATGTGGAGGGAAGGGAGAAACTGCTGTCTAGAAACCAGCCCCTACTCCTTTTTATGTTGTGGTTGTTATGTGCTTATAGCAACCCTAATAGGGCTTTCAAGGTAAGTAAGATACTTGAGGAGTGTTCTTACCAGTTCCACTCCCCCAGTGAACTTCCATGGCTGAGCAGAGATTCGAACCCAGTCCTCCTGAGTCCTAGTCCACCACTCTATCCACTACACCACACTGAGTATTATTTCGTCTTATACAGCTTGTGAAATGCTGTGGTCTTCCTTACCCTTTGCTTCCACCCCACCACTCTTCCTCATTTATTTTAAATTGCATGCCAAACCAAATTATTTCAATGCGTTTAGCGTATGTCAACCCCTCTGTTGGAATAAATTGTGTCTCACTGGCAAAATGGGGAGAAACAGGAGCGGTGAGGAGGAGAACCAGCCATGGCAGAGGCAGGAGGAGGAGGGCCGGGGTTCGCTGCCTGAATCAGCTGCTTTAGCCCGAATCCAAAAACTGAAATTCCTCTTCCAGTTTATTCCAGCAGTGGGACCAGGCCTGAAGACTGGGGCACAGAAAAGCCAGGCAGCACCCAAGCCATCATCATCAGGCAGGCAAGTGAGAAGGTGAGTCACTCCTGGCGCTTCGGGTGGACAGCAAGGTGGGACAAGGTTCTT
This sequence comes from Intellagama lesueurii, assembly GCA_037013535.1. Lineage (NCBI taxonomy): Eukaryota > Metazoa > Chordata > Lepidosauria > Squamata > Agamidae > Intellagama > Intellagama lesueurii. The sequence goes on from JBAJHW010000004.1 coordinate 16,667,504, forward strand.
CGCTATCCAAAGGGGAAAGCAGTTTGAACTGAGGAGAAAAATATATATATATACACAGGGGCCAGTCCAAAGAGCCTGTGGGAGGGGGTGTAGAGTGTTATCTCACAGAGCCAATGGGAAGGGATCCTAGGCAGGATCCTGACTTCAGGGGACATGTCAGCACTTCAACCCCTTGTTGGGTTGGCAAGACTCCACCAACGATTCCATCTCATGTCATCCTTGTATCTATTCTATAAACAGAGGATACTTCATATATAGCCCCTCGCTGCTAAACAGGAACTGGCAAAGGGGAGGGGAATGTTTACACAATAAAAGTGAAAATGCATCTTGTTTGCACCTACAGGACAGTGTTAGGCAGTGAAAAGTAAATTCCTTGACAAAGGCTCTTCTGTATTTCCTCCTACCCCCCCACCCCCAAAATTAATATGTATACTTGCATTTCATGCTTGTTTGTTCTTAAAATGTCAACAGCAAGTAGTGGGAAGAAGTGAAGATCTGGACTCCGCACAAGGGAGACTTGATTGCCCTGCTCTTCTGTGGTCTTGATGAAACCACCTCCTCCTTCTTGTGTTACCAGTCATTCTTGGAAGGACGCTCTGGTTACTACCAGTGAGGAAACCTACTATTAAGCTTCCTCTGAGCCTAGATTCGCCTCCCCTGCATTGTTTTGATAATGAGCTGGCTGTCCTCAATGCAATCACCAGAAAGTAATAAGTCGTGTCCTAAGGTACGGGTGGGAAACCTGAGGCCCTTTGGCTGAATCCAGCCACCCAGGAGTTCCAGTCTGGACCCTCTGGAGCTCCCTAGTGGCCTCGCCCCCTTCCCCATGATATCATTGTTTGTTGACAGATGGAAGACTAGGATGGATAGAGAAAAAGACATCTTTCTTTTCCCTTTCCAGTTCATCTGAAACTTTAGCCTTCTCTCTAACTGCCTTCCTGAACCTGCTGCCATCCAATCCACCTACACTGGACTGCAGTGCCCATCATTGGCCATGGACCTGATGGGATATGTGTATCCTGGAGGGACACTTGGCTGGAAACATCCTTCTGTAAGATGAAAAAGTGGAAATTGTGATTCACATTTGCACAACTCTTGCCCCCCTCCCCCACTGTTAGACATATTTATTGACTGGTCCGTTCCCACCCATCCCTTGTTTTCTTGCATATCTTTCCCACCCTGCCTCATTGGACTGGTTTTGCTACATGTTTTGCCCATAGGTTGTTGCACATTTTCAAGATAGGGACACGAGTGAGGAACCATCCTGCTCAAATATAGGATCATATTTACATTTTAAAAAACCAGCAACCGAGAATCTTGGCACAGGTAATTTTATCCCACTAAAAAGAAGCAAAGTCCGCTGATGGACATATTTTTTAACATAAGGGAAGCCAGATTTCCACTCTCTGGCTCCATTCAGTTGTTCAGGAGGCATGTGGAGCCCATGTGTGTTGAGTGCTGGCCCTTCCCTCTCAGTCACCACATTGAATACGGAAGTGTGTTCTGCTTGCATAGCCTCTCCATATCAACTTGACCCCCAATGCTCGGTGTTCTGTTTTGTTTTTAGCTTCCCATGTACAACCTCCCCCTTTTCAAACAGTTGCTTTTACATGTTCAGTGCCATAACAGAAGGAAGTGGGACTAACATCCTCTCCTCACTGTATGTGGGCACCTTGAACACTGAGTAGGAGTTTTGTTAACCACCACCCCACCCCAATTCAACCACCTTTGTTGTCTCAGCTCTTCTGACAATGCTCTTGTCCATGATCTTCAAAATATAGGATACCATTTTGTAATCTGATCGTTTCCACAGAGGTATGATTTTTCCCTCACTGGCATCTGGTGCATCCCAGCTAGTGGCATAGCATGCCATGCCATGGCAGTTTAAGAAGAGAGGGCAGGTTTTTAAAGGGTACACATGATTATAAGGCCTCCTAGAGCTGCTCGGTGAATGGATAGTGGTGTTTTCACTTCCCAGAGGATCAGATTGGCCTGGGAAACCCTTGCCAGGCCTGTTTTCTTTGGATGAGAAAGCACTGCAGCCAAAACTACTGCCTTAAGAGAGTGTGCGCACGCTTCATTGCGTAGTCCAGCATTGCAAATGTGAAAGTAGAGACACTGTGGCGTACACGGAATGAACCTATTCAGACCCAAAATACATCTTACACTGGCATGCATTATTCTTTTCACAAACACTTTAAAAAATGAAATAAAAAGAAGTTGAGGCTTTGACAGAGAGCAGAGAGTTCATTGGGAAGGAGAGAGGCTGGTCTAACTCCCTTCCTCTCTCACTTGCCTGCTTGCTTCTCTCCCCCGCAAGCTACAAAGAGCCCTTGTTGGGGGGGGGGGGGGAGAGTGGGGGAGATTATTTTGAGTAGATGGTTAGTAAAAAGGTGAAGCAGCATCTCCTCTGCATCATTTTAACCTCAGTGTAGTTTTTAAGGCTGCTTTTCTTTAAATGCAAAAAACCCAGAGTAAACCAAACCATGGAAAGTCAGATCAGAAGGCAATAGAATATCCTTCCTCTAACAGTGTTCTTTAGTGCTATGCACCTGAAATAACAAACTACATCCCAGTAGGTTGATTGCAAAACAAAAGCAAGATAATAAACAGTTTTTTCCTCATAAATGTGCACTGCTTCCAGATATGGAATCAGCATCTCATCTAGTGAGGCCCAGAGAAAGAGAGAATGAATCATGTAACTTTGTGTCATATCACGTTTGAGCTTCGCACTAGGGATTACTGTGGAGCTGCAAGAAAATGTATAGTGTATAGTAACAATACAAAATGCAGTATACTATTGTCTCATTGCCATGAGCCAACAAACCATCCTTCCTCTAGGATATTCCATTACTTGCAGGATACTTGGAGCTGTAGTCCAAACTCTGAGTCATGGTCACCATAACAATCCAGCATCTGACAACCACCTTCACATATTATGGATTTTATGTGTGTGCCCAAAAGCAAAACTACAGCAAAACCAAATGTCAATGGTTTGTAGACACATGGACACAATGTCTTGGGTTTGCAAGTGCATGATACAGGTTTTCCAACGGAACCCCACAATGGCTCAAAGAATCCAGTTTTAACCTCTGCCTGGTGACAAACCCCAAACGGGCTAAGAAAAGAAATGACATAGTAACACAAAACTGATTCTAGCTCACACCAAAATCCTCGCTAATCTTCTTTCTTGCAGTAGCTGGTTAGTACAGGAAGATGGTCACTTACATGTGGACAAAAAGGAGGAAACGTAGAGCCAAAAAAAAACCCAGGAAATGCAGAAGAACAACAAAAAAGGGGTGGTGGTGGCTGATTTTATCTTTTGAAAACTTATATATCCTAATTTATATATCTAGACTAAAACTGTGAAACAGTTATTATGATCTGAATAGAAATATACTACATCTCACCATCATTGGAAGTCGGTAGCCTGGTGACCTCTATGCCTTCTGATTGTTTTGCTCTCCAGATGCTAACAGAAGATGGACCATTTCCAGCCTCGGGCTCTCCCTTCTTAGAATTCTCCCTCTTTAAGCTGGGTTTGGACTGGACAGCCCCAAAGGACGCCTTGAACTAGAGGACTGCCTTTTATTCAAGTCGAGGTCCATTTCCCATAAAGTAGCACACACAGGTATCCTTCCAACCTGATGTCTCTGGGAAGCCAACAAGCATGATAGCGTTATTTTCTCATTTTATGGGAGGCATTGCCCCTCGCCCATTTTATGTTCTCGAGCAAGTGGCACGCAGAGGCATGTTACCTCTGATCCTGGAGGTGGCATTTTAACCATCATTACCACCAGCCAGCAGCCACTGAACCTTCTTTACTGGGTTTCTCCATCCGATATCCCCACTATATTATTAGGCAACTCCTTTCACTATTTTACAGGGTGACTTGCAAATATCCTCTGTGTCTGAGGACATGCAGTGGTCTGAGTAATCCTTATTAAAGGACTTGTCCCAGTGGGCCAGTGATTATAGACCTCCGGTTCAAGTGAGCATTGATTCTCACAAATACGGATTAAAAGCACAGACCTCTCCACAAAGAGGTGCCAGGAGCAACTATGATACACTTCACCTTTGGAAGGCAACCACAGTTTCCAGTTTTCAAAGTCTGTCTGTCTCACCATGTTCTTGGCAAAGCCCTCCGTCGCTTGCTCACACAGTAGAATTCCTAAGCTGGTACTAAAAATACTGTCAATTGATTTTCCAGAAACAGCCCGTATACTGCTGAAAACAACCTTTGATCTTCAGAAATAGGTCTGAGGCCTGCTGTTCACGGAATATACATTAATTGCTTGTCTTTTGTGCAATGGCAATCTGGAAAAGTAATTGCACAGTTCTGCAAGTTCAGCTTTGCTTGTCTCTCACTGGCCTCCTTTTTGTTCCTCTAACCACTTACAGGTGGCATATTAATTGATTGATTGATCAATAATTCAAAAAAAGCAAAAGGGGAGTAGAGGTGAAGAGAGTAGTACAATGTGATTTAGGACCAAAGGGCTGTTGAAAGAGATTTAGAGGATTTCATTACGATTTTCACTTGGATTCATTCAGCAGGTTGGGTGGATGGATCTCTTTGTGATTTATAGTGGATCAGCAAATATTCTGAACTCTTGACTCTCTGTTGTTTACACTAACACAGTGGTTCCCAACCTTGGGTCCCCGGATGTTCTTGGACTGCAAATCCCAAAAGCCCTTGCCAGCACAGCTAGTGGTGAAGGCTTCTGGGAACGGCAGTCCAAGAATGTCTGAAGACCCACGGTTGGAAATTACTGCACTACCAGCAACAATCTCCTCTCCCATTATAGCAAGGAAGTGGAGAAAATTGGAGCTCACCAGGAAACAATGTTTGTATGTGGGATGATTGTGAACTGCGTTTGATTCTAGTATTTGAAGTAAATGGCACGGATCCAAATGCCTTCATTGGAAGGCTGGTATTCTATTGCGCTTCCCAGGATCAAAAATTCTACCAGTGAAATAATGTGGGACTGCACCACTTGTGCAAGCTTTGCTTTTGAAGAAGCAGTTTTCTTCACGGGAATCACTGCTTGTGCAATAGCAGCTTTTGCACAAGTGGCATGATTCTGCATTACAACACTAGTGGGTCTTTTCACTCATGGGAAGCTCAGTAGAGTATTGGCCTAAGAATGTAAGAATGCTAAGTTCCTTTCCATGAGTCTTCCGTGGTTAGATGTAAGGTTTTAGTTAGTCCGTGCTGCGGTCCTGGAGCTTGTCCACCACTGTCCTAAAAGCAGGGCCCAAGCTATTCTTTGGAGCCTCACACAACGTTGTAATGTGCCCCACTGTTGACCCCAACACTCCATTTATTTATTTATTTATTTATTTATTTATTAAATTTATATCCCGCCCAATTAGACAACGTCTACTCTGGGCGGGTAACAATAGAATTAACATAAAACAGTTAAAACAGCAATTTAAAACAACAATAATAGTATAATTCAAGATGGGAAGATAAAGATAAAGTGAAAAGGTAAAACGAAGAATAAAATGAAAATAAAAATCAATCCAAGCTTCTTCTTCTACATATATTCTCAGGCACCACCTAGTTTATCTTGACTTTTATTTGGCATGGTCATGGGAGCTGCAGCCTGTGCCTGGGGGCCCTGGTAAAGGATATCCTCCCCTACATGTGGGGGTCTAGTTTAAAAGAGACAGAAAGGCCCATTCCGGAGTTGCAGTCCATAAATCTTCTATGGCTTCAATTGCAGGAGAGAGAGTTGATCCCAACACTGTACTTCAGCGCCGAGGTGCATTGAGTGACAGCTTCCACTTTTGATCTCAAGGCTGAATCATGGCTTATGTTGTGATTTATCTCTGGATGTGTCCCCCGCCACACACACTTTACTGGGGCCATGGTTGAGCTTCCAAATTCAATCAAAGCAATGGCACTAGATGTATAATTTAGATCTTCATCCTCTTTTCCTCACTAGAATTGCCCCTCTCTTGAAGCTTCCATTAGCCCTGAAGGTAGAAAATATTATATCTAGTCCATTGTTCCAGAATGGCTAATGGTGGTTTGGAGGCACAAGGACGAAGCACCTATTCATTGCAACTTTGTTCGAATGTAGAGTCCCCCCCCCCCAACATAGCTACACAAAAGGAACTGTGTAGCCCATTGCTGCTCCTAAACGTAACAGCAAGTTCCATAAGTGTGGTTATGTTGCACTCACATTATACAAGGGCAGGGACATGGCTCACTGGAACAGCGCATGCTTTGCCTTCAAACAGTTGCATGTCAATCCCTGGCATCTCTCCAGGTTGGTCTAGGAAAAGAACCTCTTTGGAACACTCCAGGACCTTTGCTAGTCAGTGTAAAGAGGACTAAACAAGGAGGCTTGGTTCTGGCCTGGTATAATTATAGCTATTGTTATGATTTGGGACATTCATAGTCACACCTTGGCCAAAAACTAAACTCTCCAAAACACAAACAAACCCCAGATTGAATCCACACTGACTCCTGTCATTGCACATAATGCCAAGCTCTACAGAGTTTCAAAATGGTGCCCAATCCACTCTTTTCTTCCCTGGTTTAATCATTTTATGCCGCAGTTTCGGGCAGTACAGGATAGCCTGTTTTTGCCTGCAAGTCGTCTACCCACCCCTTCCCTATCTCCTCCTTCGCCACCCTTTGCTCCTCCCTCAACTGCTCACTGTCATGTCTTAATTTTTTTCCTTCGCACCTTCCTTTGCACATGTAGATGTGTGATTCCTTTTTTTAAAGCCTGTAATTAAAATTGCACATCCAAAGATGCACATAAATACTTTTTAAAAAAATTAAAAGAGGGATGGCAGGAGCACAGTGTGACATTTCCGTCTTCTGATGTTGCACCCAGTGCCTGACACATCCATGGCAATAGTGCGCACACCCAACCACACTGAATTAAAACAAAGAAAAAAGAGCTGCAACTTGGGGGGGAGGGCTGTTACGTTTTTGCAGCTAACCCACAGCAAATACACCTTCCCCAATTTGTTGCAAATGTGTGGTTCCAGACTTACTTTGGCACTGGAGCTCAGGGCAAAAATGTAGGGGGTTTCCAGACACCCTTCCCATGAAGTACATATTAAACTCAAGCCTCCTGCACTTCACCAAGGTGATGGCATCATGAACTAGGGCAGTTTCCTATGTTCTTTGGGAGTTCCTTCCCTCGTGTGTACAAGCCATATGCTTGGTCATTGAGCTATGACCTCTATTCACATTACATCTCACTCTGTTTCTTTAGCGATGAGGTGAGGAGCTGGTTTTCCTTGGAGCAGTGATGGACTTTAGTTAGTTATGTGTCATCAAGCAGGACTTATAGTAACCATAATAGGGCTTTCAAAGTAAGTGAGATATTTAAGGAGTGGTTTTACCAGTTCCACTTCCCCAGTGACTTTCCATGGAGAAATGGGGATTTGAACCCTCGTCTCCAGAGTCCTAGTCGGTCACTCTATCCACTATACCACACTGGGTGCAAGTGATGGATTTACAAAGCTTCTGTTGAGGGACGACAACCAAGCAATTTCACAACCAGCATTTAGGCACCTCAGGGAGGCCACCTGATGTTTGCTATGCAGTTGGTTTGTTGCCCTAGGCCAGATTTGGGAAAACTGTGGATCGCCTGAAATGGTTGGACGGTAACTTCCAGCTTTCCGGATCATTGGCTCAGCTAGCTAGGGCTTGTGGGAATTTCAGCCGAACATAAACTAGTTTTTGCCTATCCCTGTAGATCTAATCTTCCATTTTATAGCTGTGTATTGTTTTATGACACTGTGATTTGCATTATGGTTGATGTATTGTACGTTTTTATAACACTTAAAAAAAACAACCCCTAAAAGTAGGATACCACTTTACCTTGTGTAACATTTGTGCCTGTAACATTTATTGAAATAATTCAAATATTAAACTGAGCGAAGGGGGGGGGGGATTTATTGTTCCAATATGTATTAGAAACCACAATGGCCTTCAGGTAATTCTGCCCAAACAAGATATTTTACCTTTATGGAACAGTTGCCTATTCTATCATTTTGATTGCTTCGTTGCACTTTAAATTTCTGTCACAACATTCAGAGCTTGCTGTTTTCTTCTTTAAATGGACAACAAAAAATCAGAAACAAAAACAACCCCCGCCACCTGATCTCTGGATAAATAGAATGGTGATTTAATCATTGTGATGAAGTATACACTTCTCCCTTCAGTAATACTGGGGTTAGAGGCGGCAGACCCTTGTGTAGTTCAAAATCTCTTATGCCACCCCAAACGTAAATACAATATATAAACAGTTGATTCACACACACACACACACACACACACACACACACACACACACACACACACACACACACACACACACATATACAGGACAGATGAGTTTAGTGTATTAACTGTGCAGCATGCCTTAGTACCCTCTCCAGCTGTCACGTGGAGCCACCATGCCTGGAGAGCGGGCTGATCAGGCCACCACTATCTGACCAGAGTCTGTCACACCACTACTAACAGGGGCCTTGGTAAGTCAGAGAAACCCACTTCCTGCAAGTGAATAACAGCACACTATCTATCTATCTATCTATCTATCTATCTATCTATCTATCTATCTATCTATCTATCTCTGTCTGTCTGTCTGTCTGTCTATGTCTCTGTCTGTCTGTCTGTCGGATTTTTTTTTTTTATTTGCACTTATTGAAAAAAAAAATCCATGCATGACCAAAGCTGTGCTGCTCAAAACCATGCTATTCAAGGGAGGAATGTATTTCTAATATGATTAAGAACTCTTTCAGATGGGAGGAAAGTTTATCCTCTTTCCTGGATTACCCCATTTGCTGCAGATGAACAAGGGACTTACTGGGACTCATGTCTACATTATCATGGGCAAGTGTGTGTGTGCGTGTGTGTGTGTGTGCGTGTGTGTGTGTGTGTGTGTGTGTGTGTGTACACACTTCCCTGAGCAGGCTGCCACCTCTGCCGCTCTCTCCTTACCTTGGAGAGCAAGCAGAATCAACCTCTTAGGCTCAGTCCCTAGCATTTCCAGGTTGTGGTGGCAGTGGTGGGAACTGAGTTTTTCAGCCCGTCCCCCTGCTGGCCACAGCATTGTTCCCACCAGTGCTGAAGAGACCTATTAATGTTGTTGTTGTTTAGTCGTTTAGTTGTGTCCGACTCTTCGTGACCCCATGGACCAGAGCACGCCAGGCCCTCCTGTCTTCCACTGCCTCCCGGAGTTTGGTCAAATTCATGTTGGTTGCTTTGATGACACTGTCCAACCATCTCATCCTCTGTCGTCCTCTTCTCCTCTTGCCTTCACACTTTCCCAACATCAGGGTCTTTTCCAGGGAGTCTTCTCTTCTCATGAGATGGCCAAAGGATTGGAGCCTCAGCTTCAGGATCTGTCCTTCCAGTGAACACTCAGGGTTGATTTCCTTCAAAATGGATAGGTTTGTTCTCCTTGCAGTCCAGGGGACTCTCAAGAGTCTCCTCCAGCACCACAATTCAAAAGCATCAATTCTTCGGCGGTCAGCCTTCTTTATGGTCCAGCTCTCACTTCCATACATCACTACTGGAAAAACCATCACTTTGACAATGCGGACCTTTGTCGGCAAGGTGATGTCTCTGCTTTTTACGATGCTGTCTAGGTTTGTCATCGCTTTCCTCCCAAGAAGCAGGCGTCTTTTAATTTCGTGGCTGCTGTCACCATCTGCAGTGATCGTGGAGCCCAGGAAGGTAAACTCTGTCACTGCCTCCATATCTTCCCCTTCTATTTGCCAGGAGGTGATGGGGCCCTTGGCCATGATCTTAGTTTTTTTGATGTTGAGCTTCAGACCATTTTTTGCGCTCTCCTCTTTAACTCTCATTAAGAGGTTCTTTAATTCCTCCTCACTTTCTGCCATCAGAGTGGTATCATCTGCATATCTGAGGTTGTTGATATTTCTTCCGGCAATCTTAATTCCGGCTTGGGATTCATCCAGTCCAGCCTTCCGCATGATGTATTCTGCATATAAGTTAAATAAGCAGGGGGACAATATACAGCCTTGTCGTACTCCTTTCCCAATTTTGAACCAATCAGTTGTTCCATATCCAGTTCTAACTGTTGCTTCCTGTCCCACATATAGATTTCTCAGGAGATGGATAAGGTGGTCAGGCACTCCCATTTCTTTAAGAACTTGCCATAGTTTGATGTGGTCCACACAGTCAAAGGCTTTTGCGTAGTCAATGAAGCAGAAGTAGATGTTTTTCTGGAACTCTCTGGCTTTCTCCATAATCCAGCGCATGTTAGCAATTTGGTCTCTAGTTCCTCTGCCCCTTCGAAATCCAGCTTGTACTTCTGGGAGTTCTCGGTCCACTATGAATGAGGGCGCACCAAAATGTCCTGTCCTCAACAGCCCTACTCAGCCTTTGCAAATTCAAGCCTGTGGCTTCCTTTAGGGAGTCAATTCATCTCATATTTGGTCTGCCTCTTTTCCTGCTGCCTTCAACCTCTACAAAAAAAAGACAGCAACATACCCCAGCCCTACAGATCTACTTTGAAACTAATGGAGCTTAAGTTTCAGGGACCCTAATCCTGGAGGGGCCCCAGGAGCGACTTTAGTCCACAATTTAAAAGAAATCTGTGATGAATTGTCATGGAACAACCCCACTGAAGAAGATAACAGTGGTTACCTAGACCTCATTGTTTTTGCAATGGGCCCCCCATTACAGTTCAAGCTTCAGGGCACCCAAAATGTAGGTCTGCCACTGTCTATGCCTCAGGGCGGAGTGGAAGATGGCACCACTTGCCCCAGGTGCCAAAATGGCTGGTCACAGCTCTGCATAGCACTGAACTCAGCTGCCCCCCCCCAAACCCACAGCATGGGTTGCCCACACTGTGAAATTTGGTGGAATCCAACCAGTGCTTAAAAGATCCTTGTCTTTCAGCGCAATCTCTTTTACCTTTTGGGACCTGTCCACAAAGGCAGAGCAAAGAACTATTTTGCATCTTGATGAATCGTCCCCAAAAGACTGCATGCCCCAGCCCTGTGCCAGAAAGATATGGGCCAGCTCTTAAAGGGGAAGGACGGATCATTTTAAACAGAAACACAAGTGGACAAGATCTTTTTTTCCATGCCAAACAGTGCTATAAGGGAACCATATACCATAACTACGGTATGTGCCAGTGTGGACCAAAAAACTGCCCACAATATCAGGAGGGAATGAAAAAGCTAGCAAAATAACAGATTTTGTCAGTATTCAAACCAAGGCAGAGTTGATGGCAGGAAAAATGCTGGTGTCATCAATGACAGATAAGGGAACATTAGCACTGCTGCAGAGAAGTGTAAGTGACCTAGCAGCAGACTTTTATTTCTTAAAAATAGGTTTGCAGAATCAGTCATGCATTTTCATGTTGCACCATCTAGTGGCAGCACAAAGGAAAGCTCCAGTGAGAGTAACACAAACCGCAATATGCTCAAAAAACACTACCGTGTTTCCCCGAAAATAAGACAGGGTCTTATATTAATTTTGCTCCAAAAAAACACATTAGGGCTTATTTTCAGGGGATGTTTTATTTTTTTCATGTACAACAATCTACATTTATTCAAATACAGTCATGTCATCTTCTGGTTGCTGCACAATGGTGGAGGGCGGGGTTTCCCTTAACTGGGGCTTATTTTTGGGGTAGGGCTTATATTACAAGCATCCTGAAAAATCATACTAGGGCTTATTTTCAGGTTTGGTCTTATTTTCAGGGAAACGGTATTCATATACAGTATGTAGCTTTCAAAGAAATAAACATGTTAGTGCAAGTACGTATAAATAATAATTGTCTGCCGTTAAATCAGTTCTTACTTCCGGTGATCCTCTTCAGGGTTTTGTAGGTAGAGTGTACTCAGAAGTGATTCATCATTCCCTTCTTCTGGGGGCATCCTGGGACTGTGCAGCTTGCCCAAGGCCACAAAGGTCTCTGGCTCCTCTGAGATGCACAGTAAGAAACAAAATTCCCAGCCTCTGGCTCCACAGCCAGATACCTAACTCACTGAGCTATCCAGCCAGCACCTGTGCAAGTTATCAGACAAAAAATACCCAATGACTCATATTCATGAATTTGGTTGAGTCTGGACACCAATGTGAAGCAACAACATGGACATCTTACAACCATGTTGTATCAAAAACCTGCTGACAGATAGTCATACTTGATGCCTCTAGCTTCCATCCTAAGCACATCACAAAATCTATCGTCTACATCCAAGCCATTCAATATAAATGCATCTGCTTGGCTCCACAAGATGGAAACGCAAAACCATGAATCTACAGAAAGCATTTCTCAGACTACACTACCCATCCAATATGGCTGAAAAATAAATTAACTTGGCAAGAAACAACCTATTAAAAGTCAAACCCAGCAGAGAAAATGGCAGAGCACCATCCGTTGTCACCTTCAGACCACAACTGAGACCATTCACACATATCATAAATGATCTGCAACCCATTCTTGACAAGAATAATTCACTCTCCCAAGTCCTCGGGGGCAGGCCTGTATTTGTTTACGGACAACCTCCCCAATCTCAAGTAACTGCTGACACACAACAGACTACACAACATTGATATAATGATGGGAACAAAACCCTGCTACAAACCAGATGTCAGCTCTGTCCCCGCACTTACTTTGGCAACACAATTACAAGCCCCAACAATGTCCCACATAACATCAGGGGCATATTTACTTGCTCTCTACCAATGTGATCTATGCCATCCTTTTCCAACAATGGCCTTCTTCATTCTACATAGAACAAACATGACAATTTCTGTACAAAAGAATTAGCGGACATACATCTGACACCAGGCAGGAAAAGACACAAAAACCTGTTTCAGAACATTTCAGTCTACCTGGACACTCTTTGAGTGACCTGCAAGTGACCATTTTAGAAAAATATAACCCCTATAAGACCAGACTTGAAAGAGAAACAGTTGGGACGGGGTGTATATGAGTGCTAGGGGCCCATTTAAAATGACTGAATACCAATCAAAGATTCCTAAGTCATTGCCAAGTGTGGAATCCTACGTTCATCCACACAGTTCACCACTTGTGTCGATAATGCTGCTGCTAGCTTATAGACTGGTAATTGAAATTATTCAGAGTCTGTTAGCCTATTATTAATGAACCATTGTTACTTTGTCCATTATCTGTAACTCCACCTGAGGTCATGTATAAATATGACAGTTACATAGTCTTTTGTCTGAGGAAAGATCTCCTGTATGGAGAATTAGTGCAGGGAAAGCGCCCCAGAGGGAGACCACAGCTGTGATACAAGGATATCTGCAAGCGGGATCTGAAGGCCTTAGGAATGGACCTCAACAGATGGGAAACCTTGACATCTGAGCGTTCAGCCTGGAGGCAGGTGGTGCAGCATGGCCTCTCCCATTTTGAAGAGACCCTTGTCCAGCAGGCCGAGGCAAAGAGGCAGTTCCAAAACCAGCAAAATCAGGGAGCTGGACAGGGGACAGATTGTGTTTGTCTTCAGCGTGGAAGGGATTGTCAGTCTCGAATTGGCCTCCTCAGCCACACTAGACGCTGTTCCAAGACCTCTATTCAGAGCACGTTACCATAGTCTCTCGAGACTGAAGGAGGCCTAATCTAATCTGTCTGAGGAAGTGGACTTAATTCATGAAAGCTCACATTTAAATATACCAGTTAAGTTTTAAGGTACCACAACATTTTTCTCTCTTGTGGGTTTTTGTTTGTTTGTTTGATATACTTACTATTCATACAGTATTTTTAAAACATATTTTCACTATTTCACCCGCTTGAGTGTTAAGATAATCAGGAGAGGCCTTCCTCTCGGCCCCATCACTTTCACAGGTGCGTTTGACGGAGACGCAGCAGCGAGCCTTCCCTGTTGCTCCTCCCAAACTCTGGAAGTCTCTCCTACAAGAGGTCAGGCTGGCCCCATCTTTGCTGTCCTTTCGCAAGCAGGCGAAGATCTTTCTCTTCAGGCAGTCACCTCAGTGACTCACTGCCTGACTGGAACTTTGAACTTGGTTGTTATGCATTACTGCTTTGATTGAGTTTTTAGTATTGCTTTTGTTTACCATTTCTCAGAGTGGTATTTGTTTGTTCCTTTTTAATATTTGTATAATTGTTTTTAGTTTTAAATATTGTATTTTAAATGATGTAAGTCACCTTGCATCCCAAAAGCTGCAATTTTTACTCTGGAACTGAGAGAAAGCAGGCCACTCTAATTTATGTATCTATAAATGTATGGAATCTTCGATTGAACATGTCCATCAAACTGTTGGTGGCTTCACTCGTAGGCTAAACACACTAAAAAGCAATGTTACAACCTGAAGCACTGCAGAAGTTTTGATTGATTTCTCACTAGGCATTCCCAAAAGCTTCTGTTGAGACAATTGATGTGGACCAGGTTGTGGTGGAACATGGCAGCGATGAGGTAATGTGAGATGTGGTTTTTCTTATACCTACTTTCCTTTATGAGGCTATAGCTTCTGTCTATGTCAGGTGAGGAAAAACTGTGGCCCTCTAGAGGATATTGGACTGCAACTTTCACCAGCCCTAGCCAGCATAGCCAGGAGTATGAAGTGTTATGAATTATAGTCCAACATCTGGAGAGCTACACACACCCCATCCTTGCCTTATACCTATTCTCCTCCAATTGGGCAGAGACTTAGTCCACTGGCTTGCAGGGACAAAACTCCAAGACTTTCTGACCATAGCAAGGACTATGACATCTGTCAGCTCCTCTGAAATGAGCTACAATCCCCAGGAAGAATATATTCTTGCAAATTATCCCTAAAGTAATGCAAAGTATTTGAGGTTAGTTTGGTCTTGAATGGGCAATTGAGAACCATACACTTATTTCAGCTCTGCTGTTTCTTTTCTCCAAGTTATGGTAAGACTACACTATGAAATTGAACACTTCCCCAGCTCCTCTGTGGAGGGGTGGAGAAAGTGAAATAATTCTTTTGCCTCTGCTAGACCATCACTGATGCGCTGAAACTCTTGGATTAAAATTTAAAAAATATTTGCTTTGTGTGTTGTGCCAATTGAGAAATTGCCTTCAGCCATGGTTTTGATCACCACTTCACACAAAAGCAGTAAAAAAAAAAATCTAGGTCATTCAACACATCAGTGATGGACTAGCAAAAAAAAATTCACTTCAATTGTTCAATTTGCCAATATTCTGAAATGGCTTGCTTATTAAGCCACTTCATGATACCGGAAATTGACAACAGAAGGAGCCTTGGCAGCTTTGACAGCTGCAAGTTTGATTTTGGTCCATTCCAGCAATTTTATGCACTGGTAACGTACCAAATAGAGTGCAGCTACTCACACCAAAGAAGTAGAAGAAAGTAAGGAAGTGTTATAGGAGATGGCCTGTGGTCTTCTCTAACGTCACCCACTCTCTTCTCATTTCATTCATTCAGCTGATATAATGGAGCCTTTGTCAAACCTATAGCCAGCACATCTTTCTCCTGTATCACTCCTTAAGTTCAATCAACTTAGCCTAGATCCAGTCCAGTGTATTTTATGGTGTTTTCAGCCACTAGCTGCCTTAACTAAATATATTACTTTTATCCTGGCAAGACAGGATGAAAGTGATTCAAGCACAAGGCCCAAATGTGCAATCTGCGAACGTCTGGCCTAGATAAACCATGAGCTCTTTTCAATAGAATGAACTTTCATATAGCCAGCCATATTTATGAGTCTTGCATATTTTAGTTGAATTTCCTTTATAGTAGGTATTGCTTGAGCTGCTAAAACTTACCCACCCTGGAACTGTTTTCTTAGATAACTATCTGAGAGGCAGCAGGATGACCTTATCTTATGGAAGCAGTTTATCTGTGAAGATTCTCAGTCATCCAGGTGAGGTTATCTGGAAGTTGATCCGATATATTCTCCACATTGGTTTCACTTCCCCCTGGTCTGAATAGGGGGAAGTGAAACCAATGTGGAGAATATATCAGGGGTCTCCTACCAACTCTCCTCAGACTGAAGAAGCTACTTGGATGAGTAGCGAAACGTTTCAACCTAATAAGAAAGAAGTCAATTTGCCATGACTCAACTTCCAGATATGAAAACAGTTGTACACCAGTGGCAAAACACACCACTTGCATGCTGAAGATAAAAGGTTCCGCGCCTGGCCTTCGCAGGTTAAGAATCTCAGGTAGCAACTGTTGGAAAAGACCTTTGCCTCAAGTGGTCGGCTGTCAAGGGCAGGCCACTCGTGGGGAACATTTGACCATGAACATGTTTTGACTAGAAATCCCATAATTCCTTCCCAGTCACCACGCTACCTAGTGCATCTGGGAGATGAAGTTCAAATCATTTAGATCAGTGGTTCTCAAATTGGAGTCCCCAGATGTTCTTGGACTGCAACTCCCGGAAATCCTGGCCAGCACAGCAAGTGGTGAAGGCTTCTGGGAATTGCAGTCCAAGAACATCTGGGGACTCCAGTTTGAGAACCACCAATCTAGAGTACCACATATCTTTCCATTGATGGAACAGATAGTAGTGTGCTGGATTGGCTAGTTCTCTGAGGCAACATCATACCATATATGATAACACTGCAGTCCAAAGGATTGCACAGAACCAGGAATGTAAAGAATATTTGTTCGTTTCTTTATTCTTGTTACTTTAGACTGTCTCTACCTGACAAGAAACTTCAAGGGGCCCCAAGACTCTCACGTCCAAGTGCCAACTGCGAGATAAGGAGTGTTCTTTTTCTCATTAAGGTGCCCTTAGTTTGTGCAAAACTAACACGTCTCTTCTTTAAGAACAAAAGCACATACACAAGGCAAGGACAGAACACCTGGGTGCTTGATCTCTTTAAAGTGCCATATAGGACCTCACCATTTTATTGAGGGAAAGGATGATACAAGCAAGAACTTATAGCTCTTCATTGGGCCCACTAAGAACCTGCAGGGTAAGGAACGGGTAGCATAGAGAGGCTCTCCATATCACATGGTAAGATAAATTTTATTCTGTAACATTTGAACATTTACAGGAAAATACAGTTGCAGCTCTACTTTCTATTTACATTGCCATTTCTATAAAATGTAGATCTAACTTTAGAAATTTACAGTGTTTGCTTTCTCACCAAGAAAAAAAAAGTCAAGCTATGTGCTTCAGAATGATACACACACTGATTACTCTGGAATATTACATCTGATTGCAGAAAAATCAGGACATTGATCACCAAATGCCAAACAAGACATCATTTACTAGGATCTACAAGACTCATACTTCTAGTCCAGCTATTTTAGGAAGTAAATTCACATGAGGGTACGATGTTATCTTCAAGTACACTCATGCAAGTCCAGTTCAGTGCATTGACTAGTGCAGCACATACTTAACACTGCAACTCCCAGACTATGTGACCTACTTCTAGAAATTTTCTGTTTGTCAGGGCACATGGGAACACCCACAAAATCAATCCACATGCCAAGAGTGATTGGAAAAAAAAAAGAACAGCATTCAGTGCTGGATGAGCTGTAGGATGGGATAAGAGGAATCACATGTTCCTCTACCACAAACCTGGTGGTAGACTGGTGGTGGGCAGCACAAGGGGAAAGGGTGATGTGGGAGAAGTGATTGTCAAGGAGCAATAAAGAAAGGGAGCCATATTTTCCCCCTTTATACTCATAATCTGCACAAAGGAAGACATGGAATTTTTGTCCATATCAGGAGCTGGCTTTGGTTTCCATGGGAAGAAGAACCCGGTTGTCCTAACTTGGCTTTGTATCAGTGTTAAGAACCTGAGCCTGTCACTTCTCTGTTGACACATGCTGTGCTCAGCTGCTGGCTGTAATTACAAGTGCAAGGATACATTCAGTAAGAGTAGACGTATCTTGCACATGAAGTTTACAAACAATTTGTTCAATAAGAAGAATGTGGAAACAAGAGTCAGGACAAGCTAGTACATGAAGCTGAAGAACCAGGACTCTATGAGCTTGCGATTTCTAGGAAACCTTTGTCCTACTAAAGATAGACATGTTGAAACACTGCATTCCCCCCCCCCCCCCGCCCCAGCTCCCTCCTCCATAGTAATATGCAGATGGAATGACAGTGCTTGAAGCAAGCAAAGATTTCGAGGAACTGTCCACAGGAACCAAACCAGGTCACTTACAAAACCAAATAGAAATTAGATGATATCTCAAAATACAGTGTTCCTCCGTCAAAGACTAACTTGAACTAAACACAACAATACTACCCAGTGGGATGTTGCTGCTTCAGATGATGAATTCCCTATAAGCCATTTTTTAAATACCTTATGTGGTTTCCCTTTAGAAGTCATTAATTTACCATTCTTGTTCAGCTGAGCCTTCTAAAGAAAGTATTATTATCCTGAGGACAATTGCCATGACAAACGCATGTTGAGATGGACATCACTGGATGTTTGATGATGTCACCTTCAGGACAACGGAAATCAACATGGATGGTTTTTGTGGTGTGGGGCGTGCAACATCGTCCATCATTGCAGCTGCCGCAATAACGGGGTTTATACATCTGGATGCTAGTGCAGTTCTTGTACTGCAGGTGCATAGCTGTGGGAGACTTCTTGGTCCGGACACACCTCTTTCCCTTCTAAGAAAAGGCAGGCTATTAACTCCAGCTGTACAAGTTAACAGAACGTTGCCATGAAGTGCTAATAAACTACAAGACATTTTTTTTAGTAAGTTGCTCCACCACCAGTTGCACATTGAGGAGGCAAGATGATCAAACAGTGTCCCAATCTAGGTACGCGCTGAACTTCTCAAGTAACATTTGAATCAGAGCTTGCAAAAGTTATCTTTTGAACTAAAATTTGTAGCATCCACCAATCAGCATGGCTCTTAACCTCCAGAATCCTAGTGGCTGTGGAATTCTGGGAGCTGTAGTCATGGTGGTTTGGGTTTTTGCTACAGTCCAAATGGTAACTTCTCCAAGCTCTGGTATGCAACAGTACTCATGTAGGTAAACAGTCAATACAGCAAAAATGGCGAGAAAGTCAATGGAATCTACTGAAACAGACAAGTAATTTGTAGGATTTTGGAAAAGATTCCTGAGTCCCAAATGTCTAACACTAAAAATTCTCCCTAAAATGAGGCTGTCAAATAAGAATGTGAGGGGGAAAGCTGTAGGTTGATATCAGAATGTGCTCCCTCCAGTGGAAGGTTCTGTGCACAAAACCTTCTGGTGTTTTAGAGTCTTCCTCTCTGCTACCCTCACAGGCCAAGGTTCTTTGATTACCCCCTGCCTTGTGTTTTCAGAGGGCAGTGGGTGGTGGCTGTGGAAAAGATGAGTCAAGGAAATCTGCTTCTGTCAGCCCAGTTACACATGCCTAAACATGGATGCACATTTGGGAGTGGTTTTCTATATGAAAGGTGTGCCTTCCCTCCAGGAATGTGATTCCTTCAAAACTATAACTGAACAACCAGACCTGCAGCTCAGGCTTGTGTTTTCTTCCCAATGTCCAACTACCAGACAAAGTCAGAAAATTTACAAAATGTGGCAGTGAGCAGAGCTTGTTCAAAACAATCAGATCTCATGGAACAGTCCTTCCGAAGGCATTGTTGATTGTCTCACCTGATTTGAATGAAATAATGGGTCGAAGCATCTTTCACCTATGCTTCTAAAGCATTCTTAGATGAACACGTTCATAGAAACATAACCGTGCAAAGAACTTGCCCACCCAATCATACCTTATCCGGGAGCTGACTCTTTTCACATGGCCGCACTTCACAGAGCCTGGTCTGTTTCACCATCTCACACGTTGGGTTCTTGTTGGTGACCTGAGTGGAGATGCCCATTCCGCAAGTTGTGGAGCACGCACTCCATTCTGTTGTCTGCTCAATACAGTTAGAACTTGAATCTGGAGCATCAATCCCAAGAATGGCTTCTTGTCTGTAGGCTGAAGGCAAGACTGATAGCATTTATACAAGCAGATCAATAATGTTGTTATGTGAGAGGCTCCATGGGTACCTGTTATACAGGTACAATGTTATACAATTCTATCTGTTTCATGTCACTGAAACTATCATAGCTCCATCCTACAGAAACCTCAGACTTTGCATTTGGGAAAGTACTTTGAATGTCCTGCTGTATTTCAAGGGAGTGGACTAGAGCTCTAGCAGAGAACTGCAAACTACAAATCCCAGAGTGCCTTAGAAAGGAGCCAGTTAACTGGTACTGAAGTAATCAAAATGGGTACTGCAGATAGACTTTCACAAAACAAACAGCAACAGACAGTGTTAAAGAGCAACTTGTAAAACTGGAAAGAACAGATAAAAGCCATGACCACACAGCTTGGTTACTTGATATTTATAGGCTTTTGCAAGACACTGGCTGAAATCCTGTTAGTTATGCAAAATGCATTAACTTTGGGGTGTGAATTGCCTCAGGTTAGGACATCTTGGTAGACATTGTTGCATAATGTCTAGAGAGATTTCTTAACACGAGGCAGGTCGCCTACAAAAGTTGTGCCTTTTGCATTAACTTAATAAACAGGCTTTTTGGCCAGCATCTTGCAATATGGGGTAGCCCTTGAAGAATGTTTTGAAGTGACAGCTGGCACAAATGTGTAGTTATAGACCATTATACGGGTCTTACAGTATATGGATGTCCATGCTGGGGCAAGGACATGAGAAACACCATTTCCTCCCATAAGAACTTGACTACAGCTTACAGTCTTTACCTGAGACCCTCCTACGTATATGTTCTACTACCATGAGGCATTCGGCTGGTGATAATGCAGGGTGGGGTCTTTTCCATAGCAACTCCCCTCTCTTTCCACGGAGAAGTTAGGCTAGCCTTCTAATCAATGAGCTCCCACTGAGTATTACAGACATCCCTCTTCTGTTCAGTCTTGGATTTTAAGGGTTTCAGTTGCTGTGTTCGAAATTATTGTAATACCTGCCTTGTACATCATCCCGAGAGCCTTATGGGTGAAGACCCCAACCCTATACATGACATCAAAAGTGACAACACGTGACAACAAAAGTGACAATAAGTTTACTTGAAGTTTGGAGAGGGAGGAATTGATTTCTAGTTTTTAAAAGTAACAGATTTTTGGCTAAAATAAGGTCTTGGGAGGGTCACACCTGGTTTTTAAGGAGAATCATACCTCTGGAAGGTTAAAACCTGCTGGATTAAAAAAATCTACAGTACATATCTGTATCTCCCCTCCTCCGGTGCATATGTGTGTGTGTGCGTGTGAGTGAGTTCTGGGGCCACAGAAATACACTTTGGGCTATACATTTTGGCCCCTGGACTACATTCTTCCAATTCCTGGAACAGTGGAACCCACAATTAGTTTTTGCATAAATATATTCTAATTTTACATCTCCTTTCCAGTCAAGTACATATGACACATTGTTCAGAGTGGGCAGCTCTCTGTCGGCTGTCTGTTTCAACAGATTCAAACTATGTTTGTTCACATCTAAGGTGCAGACAAGGTCAGCTTTTACAGATAGTTCAAACACAGTAAGAACTTGATTGCTTTATGTCTAGCATCATAAAGCAATTCCATTAAAAAGTTATTACTGGACTTTTTTTCTTTTTATTTGCAAGCTTTTTGCACACTTTGCTTTGCTTTGTCCTAAGAAATTAAAGCTTATCAAAATGTCATCCATAGGTTTTATGACAGCACATCAGTGACATCACCAAGTACACTCAAGCTGTAAAAACGTAAACATTATTGCCAAACTTCATGGGCAAAGAATCCAGTCATACACAATCAATCCTGGAGAGGTGTGACAACGGAATGCAGTTGAGACAGTAGACGGCTATTACCCATATAGCTTTTAGGAGGCACATTGGGACCTGTGACCAACCTTTGAGTCTGAGAAAGTTTGCTTTAGAGACATTTTGCCACACAGAAATCAACAACACCTCATTCTCTCAAATAAATGTGGGCCAAGATCCAAAGTGTACTTTGACATTCTGCGTCATTGGAACTTTGACATTCTGCGTCATTGGAACTTTCTTCCATTACGCCTTGAGTTGCACCCCTCCATGGTTTCCTAGCCTTCCAGAACAGGGTGGGGTGGCACTAATTCCAGTAGGAGTAATAACCAGTCTGCTACCGGGTCTTTGCCATTGTATCTCAAGAAATTCCATTGTTTCAGGGCCCAAGAAAACAATGCATTTAGCAGACATTGTCCCTTAAGCGGGTCAAGGTGGTTATTTTTCACAGTATGGGATTTGGTTCACCTACATATCTTGAATGTCATGGGGTATGATTTCTTACTGGTCACCTATAGCAAACAGGGACTTAATTTTCAAGCCTTTTTGTTCAGGCATGTCTCTCTCAGGAAGTCCTGTTGCAGAATGGGAAGCAGGTTAAGCTGAGGAAAATATGCTTTCTCCTCAAGGTAATAACTTGACTTCTAAATTATTGTGGCTCATACAGAAGGCCATTTTTCAGGATAGGGGATTCAAGTCGTCAGACTTGCTGTCAAGTTGGTCTTAAGTTGCACTGGTGACTTGACTTGCATTTCTTTTTCAAAGTCTTGGACTCGACTCGCGGCGGAACCCACCACTCCTCCCTTTTTTCCTGAGGAAAAAAAGCTTGCTTTTCATGAGGACTGGGATGTGGGGCTTGGGACTCAGGACTTGGTAACAAAGACTCAGGACTCAGACCCGAAGACATGCCAACATCCCTGCCATTTTAAATGATACACTTTGGTCCATAGGGTAGATTTAAGAACCAAGAGTGTACCAATACACGTGGAAGTGTGCAACAGCAGAAAGGACTGAACTACTGCAAAAGGGGGTGGGGGGTGAAATTGGCCTCCAAAAAGGACTCAATGAATGCCACGGATCCTTTAATGGAATAACTCTCAGAACAATTAAGAGAAAAGGTAGGATAAAAATCAGTAAAAAGTAGTAAGCAATAATAATGAGAATTAGTAACAAGCAATAATCATGTACATAAACAATGACCACCTCACTGTGGAATGGACCAGGCCACATCCTTTCCTCAATAGTAGGTGTTTTTTTTTACTTTTGGGGACTTCAATCTGAGGAAGGGTATTTAAACATGGTTTGGGCTGCTTACATGACAAGTCCCTTCTGGCCCCTCATTCCGCCATCTCTGTGACCTTGACCTATTTCTGAAGGGGCCACCAGCAAAAGTCTACCCTGTTTCCCTGAAAATAAGACCTAACCTGAAAATAAGCCCTAGTAGGATTTTTCAGGATGCTCGTAATATAAGCCCTACCCCAAAAATAAGCCCTAGTTAAGGGAAACCCTGCCCTCCACCCTTGTGCAGCAACCAGAAGATATGACTGTCTTTGAATAAATGTAGATGGTTGTACATGAAAAAATAAAACATCCCCTGAAAATAAGCCCTAATGTGTTTTTTTGGAGCAAAAATTAATATAAGACCCTGTCTTATTTTTGAGGAAACAGGGTATGTCTTTCTGCCAGCAGGCATACACTCTTTCATCCAGGCAGGCTTTGGCATCTGTCTCGCTGCTGAGGTTGGGGCTTGTTACCAGTCAGAGGCTGTATTTCTATAGGATACGTTCTTACATCATGTTTTTAACTACAGGTGTGCAGACTTGTAGTTTTGAACTCATTTCTCAGAATTCCCCAGACAGCATAGTCACTGGCCATACTTTTTCAGGAATTCTGGGAACTGTAGTAAAAAACAAACCAACAAACAAAAAAACAAAACAAAACAAAAACACACACCAACCACCATAATTTATTTTTAATCATGCTTTTAATTCATTTGATTTTTAATGGCTGTTCTTGTCTTGTGTTTCAATTGCATTCTTTATATTCTTTAAGCTCCGTTCCCAGCATTCCTGCCCACTGTCCATCCTTAACTGGGCCAGGTGGGATATGGAGTGCAACCACCACCAGTTCTCAGCCCTGCCATCAAACTAGCATTCTGCTCGTAGGTTACTCACCTGCCATTGCAAATCCTCCCACATCGACGTCCTCTTTTGGGTCGCAGGACCATTGCTCACAACACTCCTTGGGGACTTCGATTTTTCTCGGGAAGGGGCAATCTGGCCCCGGCAGCAGCAAATCAAGGTTACAACGAGGGATGCAACCTATCTGCCCATCTCTGCATGTACAATGGTATTTACAGTTTGGCTGGAATGTCTCACCGCTCCGGTAAATAATTCCATCAAACACACAGTTGTCCCCTTCCAGATCTGAAGCAAAGAAGAAAAACAATCACATTGTACGCGAACCAAGTATTGAATGACAGCCCATGTCAGGCGATATGAAGGACAACGTTGCATAATGCTACTTTTCACAGAGATCACAATTTTCATCTTGGTAAAATTAAATGGTGTAGGGGAAGGAAAAGGGCAAAACATTGTGGCACTTGAAACACTAATAATGTTTTTTTCAGTGTGAGCTCTTGTGGATCAAAATTAGCTTCTTCAAACACAAGGCATAACTATTTCCTTCTTGCTGCTTTTATATTAGTGTAACCAGAGAAGAGGACTGTTGCCGTTTTTAAGAAACTGCTCCCAGATCCTGTACTGTAAAACGATTATGAAGGCAACAGGTTTTCTCCTGCTGCAGCAAATGCTCTCTGGAGCGAATCTCTCATCTGGATTCCTGCTTCGAAATATCCAAAGGCATAAACTGGCTTCATTTTAGATGTGTTCACAGTGGAGGAGGAGACCCCCCCTCTATCAGCAACTCTATATATTTTAAAGATTTATACTCTGCCTTTTGAACTCGGTGAACCCCAAGTCAACTGAGAACGGACTATACAATTTAAAAACAAAGAATTCAGTGTCTTTCCAGCTTAGTGACATGCTAGGGGGAGTGTAAGCTGAAAACTTCTCCTCTGCATTCCAAGGCCTTTCCTGCTATGTTAAGGATGCTGTGGGAACTGCAGGGCATACACCACCCCCACTTCAGGAAGTATATTGCTAGGCAATGAATACCACTCCAGAGCTATTCATGTAAGATGCAGGGTATATGTCTCCCACTTCATATTTTGGCAGTGGAGGAACCGAGAGATCCCAAAAGGAGCAAATCAATAGACTACCTCGATTCTCTCAGAGCACAGACACTCTGATGACAACACCCTGGATCCTCCCAGTCAGCCAGCTGGGAAAAAGCAACTTTTCTAAGCTCTGGATTCTTTCTTGGATTAATACTAGTTGTAAGGAGAGTTTTGAAAAGGATTTTCTTCCCCCTTTGACCACTAGCCATGAGGGGTCTGAGGAGTTATAAGCCCAAATCTAATGTTTCCAGGCTCAGATGGCAGGTGTGAAAAAATCAAATGATGCTTATGCAGCTTTCTTTCAGCTTCAGGTGCAAAACACAGAATTGACCACTCTTGCTGAAATCAGACTAGAGTTGCCAGTTTAGGAATTCTGTACAGGGTTCTTGCCCTTCAGCTTAAGAACTGGATGAAGATCTCCATGCCATGAAACAAATGAAGGTTACAACACATTCTACAGTTGTGAAGTTACCAAATAGCTGGGGCCAAAAAAGGAAGCTGGGTTAAATGCTGGGTAGCTTGTCAACATGGTAGGTACCAACATGAATTTGACCAAACTCCGGGAGGCAGTGGAAGACAGGAGGGCCTGGCGTGCTCTGGTCCATGGGGTCACGAAGAGTCGGACACGGCTTAACGACTAAACAACAAGCTTGTCAATCCAGGTTTGGCATCAAATGGGAAGTTATGGATGATGAGACTGCAAAACTGTACATGCA
Source organism: Intellagama lesueurii (assembly GCA_037013535.1). Taxonomy (NCBI): domain Eukaryota; kingdom Metazoa; phylum Chordata; class Lepidosauria; order Squamata; family Agamidae; genus Intellagama; species Intellagama lesueurii. The sequence goes on from JBAJHW010000004.1 coordinate 16,693,159, forward strand.
GTGAACTGTGCTCATGACCTGGGGTTCAATCCCAGGTAGCCGGCTCAAGGTTGACTCAGCCTTCTATGCTTCCGAGGTTGGTAAAATGAGTACCCACTCGCTGGTGTGTGCGTGCAATATGTAGCCTGCATAATTAACTTGTAAACCACCCAGAGAGTGCTTTAGCACTATGGGGTGGTATATAAGCAGGACACTTTGCTTTGCTTTAGAGGAAAGCAGGTTTAGGTGAACACAGTGTGGCATCTTCTCCTGCGTAGGCGCATATAGGTTTGCACTGGACGTGGATCTGATAAATTCTCAGGCCACCCCTGTGTAGAACTGCTGGCTCCCCAGCCAGAGACCAGTGGTTTAGGTCTCAGGATGGGGAGCCAGAGGTTGGGAGTTCAATTCCCCACTGTGCCTCCTTGACAGGGACTGGACTTGATGATCCATAGAGTCTCTTCCAGTTCTGCAGTTCTAAGATAATGATGATGGTGTAGAAGTTGGCACCCCAATTAGACGTCAGCATGTCAAAATCATTTGGAGACTAACACTAATGAAAAGCAGAATGATTTCCTTTTAAGCATTTTCTATTCTCAAGTCATTATAGGTAATTCCATCTAAGGCAGAAAGTCCAAGCACATGCCTCTAAAGGCAGAAAGTATGTATTTTAAAAGTCCTTCTAGCCCTTCTGAGTGAAGTTTTTAAAACACAATGACAGGTGCCCAAGAAATGACAATCTTGGCCTCTGTTTTGAAATTTAAATCAAGCACTAGAACGGAAGTTGTTCACTTTTGAAGCAACATTGTTCTAACAGAATGTCTTCTTCCTGCCTTTCTGTGTCCCCAATTTAGCCTCAAACATGCTCAAGGAGAGAGGAGTTCTTGTAGCAACACGCAGCTAAATGAAATGAAATGATCTGTAACCCTCCTGCAGCTAAAACGAGGGCCAAAGAAGAGTGGTGTAGTGGTAGATCTGCAAGTGTAGGTGCTCATCATGAAGGTTCCTGGAGTCAGCCCTCGCCCCCAAGAAAGTTTTTTTTAAAAAAGCAGGCTGCTGGACTGATCTACATGAGAAAATGAGGAACAGGTATTTTGTATAGCTGATGGCTCTTGATTGCCCATTCAAGACCTACCCACCTTCAAAGAGGATGTGCCTTACAAATCAGGATTTGCAATATACAGGTTTGTATCATAAGAACTAACTCGCGAGATTGTTGTCATAATCACCAAAAGGGTGTGTGCAAAGTGCTTCTCTTTGCTACATTTGTATTCTGTCGTTCTTGCAGCGCACTCAGATTAGAGCACATAGTCCTCCTTCACCCACATGAATATTACAATAATCAGGCAAGGGACGTTATACTGAAAAAAAGCAACTAGATCAATGGGCTTTACTGCTGAGAAGGGACATAAGCCCAGGTACTTCCACACCTTACAGGTGGAATTCTAATGCTGATCGCTGCACTGAGTGTCATGTTGAATGAATAACAACAACAACAACCTTAGAACTGCAGAGCTGGAAGGGATCATTGGATCATTGAGTCCAGCCCGTTAAGGAGGCACAGTGGGGAATCGAATTCCCAAACTGGATTTTATTCCATAGTGAATATGTTTCTTTTCATTGAGTAGCCCTAATTACAAATCACCCCTTTTTAAACCATTATGGTTTAGCCATATTGTGTTAGCCTCCCACAACAACGTAAGACAATTGATGCTACTTTTCCTATGTTACTGCATATTACTTCTGAAGTTCTAGAGAGGAGAAAAACCTGCAACAAAGCAATATCTCAATTAAAATAAATAAAGTCTATGACCCTTAACAGCCACCAACCAACCATCGCCAAGTTACACCGTTGGCATTTATATTAAATTTCCTACGACCATCTTCCCAGTCAACTGAGGCTAATGTCTGTGCATTATGCGATACCCAGTATGGTGTAGTGGACAGAGTGATGGAATAGGAGTCAGGAGGCCTGGGTTCAAATCCCCATTGAGCCACAGAAACTCACTGGGGAAGTGGAACTGGTAAAACCACGCCTTAAATATTTCACTTACCTTGAAAGGGCTGCTGTAAATCAGGTCTGATTTGGTGGCATTTAACATAGCATATGTTGAACTGTGGTGCTGGAGGAGGCTCTTGAGAGTCCCCTGGACTGTAAGGAGATCAAACCTATCCATTCTAAAGGAAATCAACCCTGAGTGCTCACTGGAAGGACAGATCCTGAAGCTGAGGCTCCAATACTTTGGCCATCTCATGAGAAGAGAAGACTCCCTGGAAAAGACCCTGATGTTGGGAAAGTGTGAAGGCAAGAGGAGAAGGGGACGACAGAGGACGAGATGGTTGGACAGTGTCACCAAAGCCACCAACATGAATTTGACCCAACTCCGGGAGGCAGTGGAAGACAGGAGGGCCTGGCGTGCTCTGGTCCATGGGGTCACGAAGAGTCGGACACGACTTAACGACTCAACAACAACAACAACAACATAGCATAATGTCCATGCATCTAAAAAAGTGGGCCACAATCTATAAAAGCTTTATGGCAAATAAAACTGGCTGGTCTTTAAGGGGCCACAAAACTCCTTGTTGGTGGCGCTGCTGCAACACGCTCACTCTTATAACGCCCTGGAAAGGAACTGCATCTTCTAGTCCTTGGGAGGTCACTAGACCGGGCACCTTTTTTGATCCAAGGCAGCCGATTCACTCACCCATACAGACCCCCAAGCCCGGCGCGGTCCCTGCCCCGCGGTCACAGTAGAGGGCGCTGCTTTCCTCACAGGGCATCATTTCCGAGCAGGTCTCGCCTCGCTGCCGAGCGCAGGTCAAGCAACAGGCGCACCCGTCCAGGATCGTGGGTACGCCGGGGGCGCAGCGGGGCGGCTCGGCGGGGCAATCGCAGGGTAGCTGGCATTTGCCTTGCCGCTCCTCCTCCTCCTCCTCCTGGCCACGCACCTACAAGGGGTAAAAGGGAGACGCGTGTCAGCAGCAGCAGCAGCAGCAGCAGCCCCTTTTGCCCGGGTGACAGCAAGCCGCAAGGCAGCGCCGCTTTTTGCGCCGGCGGACGCAAACCTGCTTGCAAACAAACCGCATTCACCGTGCAGAGGAGGACAAAGAGGAGGAGCAGCGGCGCGGGGCGCAAAGGGCGCCCTCCCGAGTGCATGTTCCCGAGGCGTTGCCTGTCGCGCTCCGTATCCCGCACCACGCTGGATGCGCATCGCACGCGCAGAGCCATTGGGGCCGATTTATAGACAGCGCCTCCGCACTCCTCGTCCTCCCATTGGGCGGCGGCGGAGGAGCCGGAGCCAATCGAAGGGCTCGGTGTCAAATTCGGGCTTCCGCCTTCTTGGGGGGGCGGGGCGTGCGTAAAAGGGGGAGGGAGGGGAGGCGGAGAGTCCGCGGGCAGCCGCGGCATCAAAACCCGGAAACAGAACTTCCCGCGCTCCAGCGCAATACCTCCAAGCAGTGATGGTGGGATGATGAGAAAGTAGCAGGGGCTGGCAGCAACCACCTGGAATTTCAAGGAGCGACACCTCCTCGGGGTGGGGGCGTTAGTTTCCATTCCCAAACCTGTTTTCTGGGAAAACACACTTGAGGAACGCTGGATTATTTCAAAATATTTGCTAAGTGGCTTTTTCCACAACTTGCTGAACCCCCTTTTTCCTATTGCAGGGGTTCCATCCCATTGGTGTGTTGTAAAGCTACCAACATGAAGTGCCGGGGAGGGGACGAGGAAAATCCGAGGAAAAGCCAATTTTTTTTCTTAAACACAATCACTTTGAGAAACAGTCCCATGCAATGAGTGAAACGCTTTGTAAGGGAAACGTTTTGCTCAAAGAGGCAGGAACCACATCGTTTGACGATTTTTATGTAGGACAGTCAATAGAATCAGTAATTACTATGTGCTATCAAGTTGGCTTTGACAAATGGGGAGACCAACGCATTCCAGGTTTCCCTAGGTATAAAATACTCAGAAGTGGTTTAATCACTTCTTTCTAGAGGTGCTCTGGGCACATGTCGCTTCCCCGAGGCTGCACAGGCTGGTTCTTTACCTACAAGACCCAGCGGGGAATTGAACTCTGCCGGCTCTGCGACTGGGTGTTCCAGCTCAATCAGCTGTAAACAACCATTCCTGTGCCTTTTGTAATTATATGCGACCCTCAAAATCTGAAATGTCTAAGAATTGCCATGCATAGTAGGGTGCAGCCCTTTGCAGTTCTCTCTTCAGTGTAGGCTACAATCACCATGTTGCTTGTACAGATAGCACAGTTTCACATGCTGATTGAGTTATGATTGAAACATGTCATGTTTCTCAGATAGTAAAATAAGTGGAGGTTTGATCTGACAATGACCTACCCCGCCCACCATCAGCTTTCTTTCCCTCCAGATATCGTGGGGGTGGGGGTTATACATAATCCCCTTGGTAAGAAAGAAAGGCTGGCTTTAGCCTAGTCCTACAGGACGGACTGCTGGAAGTGCAAACTCTGTCTTATAGTCCCCAATGAAAGAATAGTGGGGTGTAAACACTAAAAGCAATATCCACACTACAGTAGTTCCTTCTACACAGAAGCAACAAAGACTCCTTCGACATCTTTACAATTAACAAGTTTTATTTGGCATGAGTTGTCATGGACGTAGGCTGCTTTTCCAGACACCTGGAGCTCAGTGTCCAAGCCAGAGGCTTGAATGCACAGTGGTAGTGGTTGAAAGGATGAAATGAGAAACGGCAAACAGCAGCTTTATTATTAACACTGGTCATGAGCTGTCAAAGTACTGCTTTCATCTTCATGTATTGGGCAAAGCTGCACCTGCTTTAATTTCCACCAGTAATGACCCTGGTCCACCCCTCACTAAGGACCTCGGCCCCAATTTCCTTTTTTTGGAGAAACAAGACTAGAAAGCAGTAAAAGCCAAGTGTCAGCACTGCAGCAGTCCTGAAGTAAAAACCAAAATAAAGGCAGCCACCCTCTACAGCCCTGTCACATGATTTTAATTTTAATTTTGGCAAAGAACCTGTTCGGAGCCAGGTTCTTCCATAAAATTGACTCCCCTGCTGCTCAAATGAAGTGTCGATCTGTTTCTACAGCCTCACAGGCTGGCTGTTAAGGAGAAGAACAACTCGGTCAGCTGCTTCTGAAGAAATTAATGGACCGATGTACAGCAGGGAAGCTTTGTATAAACACTGTCTAGTTATGTTGTTACGAGGCAGTGTGATCCAGGAGAAGTGCCCAGAAATATATCCTAGGACTAAATGTATGTTTGAAATTAAGTGGACTTCCTCCTGCTGTGTAGCATGTGTTTATGCCAGAATTTTCAAGTGCTGCAAGAATGCATGTAGAGTACAAGCCTTCTGGCTGAAAGAATCTAAGGCATATGGAACAGGGAAGTAAACTATGAGAAGAAGTGGGTGGAAGTGATAGAAAGAAAGAGAAAGAAATTGGATGTTCTTAAAACAAATAACTTTGAAGCAGGCCTTCTGTCAGTTAATGCCTTTTTTAAAAAGCTCATTATTTACTATCTTTGCCCTGTATAACACGGAGAGCATTTCTTAAAAAGGCATTTGTTCATACTTACGTTGGGTCTTCTAAAAGCAGATGTTGTCACCCAGAAGTTGTTTTGGGGCAAGTAGCTTTATTATTTGCTTCATGAGAAATGAATAAAACAATAATAACACATAGTCTTCGTGGAGAACTGTATTTATTTAGTCAGTTTGCTTCTGTATGACTTAGAGAGGTCAGAGTGCTATATATTCAGCAACATCCCTGTTGCCCTGCCATGTGCCTTATACTAGGTGCATCCTGCTCCCACCTGGTATTGGACTACACCTCCCATCACCACCCACTCAGCAAGTCCAGGGAGAGTTGAAACAGAGAGTCTGCAAGCAGGGCCCGGGTGTCTTCCCTGAGAAAAGGAATTATTTTCAGCTATAACACCCAGAATCCTCCCAGCATTGTGACTGTTGGACACACAGTCTGGGAGGAAGAGATGCACCTGGTGAAGGAGCCATGGGTGGGAACTTGATTCGCCCCAGTGGCTTTTAGGGAAACAGCTACCCCATGCTCCCAGAGTTTCCCTAGGAAGAGACAATGGTAAACAGCTTCCAAGTATTCCATACCTCGGAAATCCTAGAAGGAATTGACTTGATGGCACACAATTATTAGTCCAACAAAGCTATCACTCCCAAGCTCTGTGCCAAGGTCCTATTGACTGTTCTTCAAGGAAGGGCAAAACCAGGTAATCTGAAGAAAAAGTGGCATCCTGGCTGGCTTGATATAATTTTGTTCTGCATTTCAAGAGGAATGGGTTCCCAGGAGAGCTGTTCTATCCTTTTTGGCTATTTGGATTCCTGTTTATCAGCAGCAAAACTGGACCTCTTAGCCAATGCTTAATCCTGTGTCATGGCCTGTTCTTGGGAAACTCAGCATCTTTCGAGATGATATGGAGAATGCCTGAAACATTTCTCTTCCCAAATTTCTCTTTCTCACCAGGTTGCATTGTGGGAAACTTCCGCTTAAAGGTTGTAGCTGCATTCTGTTCCAGTGACGTGCATACACTACTGGCAGGAAGCGGCAGCTGCCAGCAGGCGGGGTAACCCCTTATTCGTCCCTTTCGCTTAGAGGTAGAGCATAAGATCAAAGGGTTATTTTAGCCAATCCTAGTTGCGATTAGGTAACTAGTATCGTATCTGTCTCTCTCACAACATACTATGTAAATCATGCTAAGTAAATAAAAGAGCTCTCAGGGTGTTGCCTGTAGGCTCCGCTGGCTCGGACATCCACTGCCGACTCCTTTGTTCTCTCTCTAAGGCAATTAGCCTTCCTTTGTTCCGTGATCACCCACATTTGGCACCCGAACAGGGACATCGCCTGAGGCAATCAAAGCAGCTCACCTCGCCCGGCACGGGCTCCAGACGTGTCCTCGCATCCTCTTTTGGGTCCCGGTGAGTATTAGTTCAAGATGGGAAACACTCTCACAGCGCTTCAAAATCAACATAAGAAAGACCTGATTTACTTGCTCCATAAAGAAGGCCACCATGGTGTATCTGCCTTGGTAGAGGATTTAATGACACAAATAGGTACTTATTGTCCTTGGTATCTGGAAGAGGGCACCTTTAAGCTTTCAGATTGGAATAAAATTTGGAATAAACTGCACAAAGACCCTGTTGCTCCAGTTAAAGTCCTCCATACATGGCATCTTTGCCGGGATGCGATTTCAAAGATTGTGAACCCTTTGTTAGCCCAGTCTTTAGCTAACCTTCCAACAGCCTCTCAGATTTTGCCACCAGATCTCCATGAAAATAGAAACAATCCTCCTTCATACGCAGCTCCTGCCGCTCTTCCAAAGGCCCCTTCTCCCCTTTCTCCTCCCCCTCCTCGTTCAGCAGTGCAGCAGATGTAATCTGATGTTATGGCCCAAGAAAGCCCGGAGGATGTTGCTGCCACCCTCCCCCTTATGTCTGTTTGTCCTGTGGTTCGTAACAATCAGGGACAGCATGTTCATGAGGGTCTTCCCCTTGCCACGTTTAAAGAGTTGAAAAAAAGTGTAGTTGAAAACGGTCTCCATAGCAGTTTTACTCTTGGGTTGGTTGATGGCTTACAAGGAAATTGAAATCTTATTCCAGCTGACTGGAAAGCCTTGGTTAAAGCAATGCTCACTCCTGCTCAATACGTATTGTTTATGCAGGAATGGAAAGACACCGCTGCGATTCTGGCCATGGATAGTTTACAAAACAATATTGCTGTGTCTGCAGATATGCTAAATGGAGATGGACTCTTTGTCACCAAAGCACAGCAGATTACGATCCCTAACAAGGGATTGGCACAAGTGGGTAACATTGTTAAAGCAGCCTGGTTAAAAATCCCAGACAAAGGTACCCCTTTAGTGCCTTTTGCCAATTTGCATCAGGGTCCTACAGAGGACTATATGTCTTTCATTAACAAATTGCAAAGAGCGATTGAATGGCAGGTGGAGAATACTGAGGCTGCTGATATTTTGATGAAACAGCTGGCGTTTGAAAATGTTAACATGGATTGTAAAACGGCCCTTCAGGCTATTTACAATAAACCAGAGACTGACATTGCTGCCATGCTAAAATTATGTCAGAATATTGGGACAGAAACTCATAAGACACAGCTTTTGGCCACAGCCATGGCTACCTCCTTGAACCCCACCCGAGATCGCAAATGTTTTTCCTGTCGCAAAGAAGGGCACTTCAGACGGGAATGCAGATCAACCCCCCAAAATAATAAACACCCTTCTAAAAAATGCCCCCGTTGTCAGAAAGGTTTATTTTATTTATTTATTTATTTATTTATTAGATTTATATCCCGCCCATTTAGACCACGTCTACTCTGGGCGGCTTACAATAAAAATATCATAAAAACAATTAAAACAACAATTTAAATCAATAATATTAGTTTATTAATTTTATTAATAATATTAATTTAATAATATTAATTTTAATCAATAATATTAGTTATCACTGGGCCAATCAATGCCGGTCTGTTCCAACACCGGGAAACTCCAAGTCGGGTGGACCTCCAGCCCCAGGTCAAGTGGGGGGGGGGGGAACTCAGTGAATACTACCCCAGTTCAAGAAATCCAACCTGCTACTGTTAAAAGTGCCAGTCATTATCTGATCACAGCTGAAGAGGTCGACTATCAATTCCCTCTAGCTGTCTACAAAGTCAAAACAGCACATCATGGACCAATACCCAAAGACACTGTGGGTCTCATTCTCTCCCACTCCAGCATCTCTGCACAGAGTTTATTTGTTGTACCAGGCGTCATTGATGGGGATTATGAAGGACCCCTAATTTTTCAAACCTGGTCTAATATACCGCAAGTCCTTCCTGCAGGTGAATCTATCGCTCAATTGTTGTTGTTTCCATTAACACAGATAGGTCCTTCTACCAACCCTCATAGTGGGGATTTTGGTTCTACTCGAGTTGCTGCCTTAACTACCATCGAGCACTTGCAGCTCCGACTCCCTCTTAAAATGGGATCGCTTATTCTTAATAGCCTGATTGATACAGGAGCTGACGTTACCGTTATTGCAAAGAAAGACTGGCCAGAAAGCTATCCCACCCAGCCAGTGCATGACATTTGGGGAGTTGGAGGCTATGAGCAAGCCCAGAAAATCCTTCAGCCCATTGTTCTGGAAAGTCTAGGTGACTCTCCTAGACAAATCACAATCACTCCTTACATTCTGCCTATTCCCTTTTCCATCTGGGGTCGGGATCTCTTGAAAAAAGTCAATGCAAAATTGCAGACAAATTTATAATACAGGCCTCTATGCAATCTGACTCAGCCTTGCCATTAACGTGGCTCCCTGGACCACCTGTCTGGGTTGATCAATGGCCATTGTCTAAAGAAAAGCTCCACGCAGTGGAGGCCTTAGTTAAGGAGCAATTAGATCAATGACATTTAGAGTATTCCACCAGTCCGTGGAATACCCCAATTTTCACCATCAAAAAGAAATCTGGGAAGTGGCGTTTGCTACACGACCTTCGGGAAGTTAACAAGCACATTCAACCTATGGGTCCTTTACAATGCGGCTTACCTAATCCAAATTTGATACCCCAACACTATGAGTTAATGGTAGTAGATCTCAAGGAGTTTCTTCACTATTCCTTTAGCACCACAAGACAGGGAAAAATTTGCCTTTACAGTCCCTGTGTACAACAATTCCCTGTTTTTGACTTTAAAAAACCTCCTTGCTACCAGATCACAACCTTTTTTTGCAGCTCACATCCAATCTCATACTGGATTTCAAGATGCTATCTTGGAGGGAAATCATCATGCAGACTCTGCTCTTTGTTCCTTGTGTCCCCTCTTTTCCAATCCTATTGACAGCCATTCCTTTTTTCATCAGAGTGCTAAACAACTCCATAAGCAATTTTCTATTCCGCTTTCTCAAGCTCGTCCTGTTCCATGTCTCCCATTTCCTTTCCTTTTGATGCTGTTAACCCACGAGGAACAGATGCCAATCAGCTTTGGCAAATGGATGTCACTCATGTTCCTACTCTTGCGCCTCTTTCTTATGTTCATCTAACTATTGATACTTATTCAGGATACATCTGGGCTACCCCTCTTCGTGGCGAGACCTCTCGCCATGTCATACAACATTGTTTACATACATTTGCAATTATGGGCCGGCCTCAAGCCTTAAAAACAGACAATGGCCCTGCCTATACCTCTCACGCCTTTACCACATTCTGCAATGAATGGGACATTCGACTTTCCCATGGTATTCCTTATAACTGCACAGGACAGGCTATTGTAGAATGAGCACACCGCTCTTTTAAATTTCTCCTTTCAAAACAAACAAAAAACAGAGGGATTAAGCCCCAATATGTTCCGGATGTAGTATCAATAGCATTATTCACATTAAATCATTTAACTGTATTTGCAGGTCAGCATAAGTTGTCGCCAGTAGAGAAACACTTTGGTAAAAAAATCCCCATGGAACAGCCGCTGGTGACTTATAAGCAACCTCCTAACCCTCAGTGGGAGGGTCCAGCCCCTTTACTAACATGGGGTCACGGCTATGCTGCTGTGCTTACTCCCACAGGTCCTTTGTGGATCCCGTCTCAGTTTGTGAGGCCATATCGTGGGAAGAATGAGTTGGCATCGCAACTTGCAGAACCCGATTCTGGAATTCAACCCAGCGATGGCTCTGGAGCGGGACCAGATGACTGCGCGTCGCCGGAAGCGCCCGGCCCGGCCTGAAGGCACTCAGCCCAAAGTTACTTGGGGGATGATAAAGACGCTGAGTGCTGATGCAAAAAGAACTATAAATCAGCAGCAGATCCCGGAAACTCCTGAAACTTTTCTAGCAGCCATTATCTCGCAGCTGAATGCCAACTCCGTGATGCTGTTGTGTTGTGTTCTCATTCTTGGAATTATGCTCCTCATACTCCTTATAAGTTCCTGTTGCTTTATTCAATGTATACCAACCTTCTTTTCCATGATAACTACCTGTCTCAAAGCTTCGCCCTCAGGCCTTTGCCGAAAAGATTTATATGTAGTTCGCAAATATATGAAAGAATATGTGCCTTTGCTTAACAAAAAAAAAAAAGAAAGGGGGAAATGTGGGAAACTTCTGCTTAAAGGTTGTACAGTGGTGCCTCGACTTACGAACGCCCCTACATACGAACATTTCGACTTACGAACAGCTCCGTTTGCAAAATTTTGCTTCGACTTGCGAATGGAGCTTCGACTTACGAACAAAAAAAAAAAACGCGGGGAAAGCGGGAAATGGACTTTGGACTGCCTGGTACTGCCTGGTACTATAATTTTAAAATGTAAAAATTGGTTTAAAAGGTGCTTGGTTTGGTTTAAAGCTGCTTGGTTTTAAAGGTGTTCTGTTTAAAAGGTGTTCGTTCCCTCCCTCCCTCGTTTCCTGCCCTTTTTTTAAACCTAAGTCATCTTAGGTTAAAAAAAAATTCTCCCCCTAGTGGTAGAGGATGGATTAACCGGTTTTACATTAGATCCTATGGGAACTAATGCTTCGACTTACAAACTGCGCCTCTACATACAAACAAAAAACAGCCGGAATGGATTAATCAGTTTTCAATGCATTCCTATGGGAAATGCTGATTCGACTTACGAACTTTTCGACTTACAAACATCTTCTGGGACGGATTAAGTTCGTAAATCGAGGCACCACTGTAGCTGCATTCTGTTCCAGTGACGTGCATACACTACTGGCAGGAAGCGGCAGCTGCCAGCAGGCGGGGTAACCCCTTATTCTGCCCTTTCGCTTAGAGGTAGAGCATAAGATCAAAGGGTTATTTTAGCCAATCCTACCACCACGGTGGGAAGGTAACGGCGTTCCGTGTCTAGTCGCGCTGGCCACATGACCACGGAAACTGTCTACGGACAAACGCTGGCTCTATGGCTTGGAGACGGGGATGAGCACCGCCCCCTAGAGTCGGACACGACTGGACTAAATGTCAAGGGGAACCTTTACCTTTACTAGTTGCGATTAGGTAACTAGTATCGTATCTCTCTCTCTCATAACATACTATGTAATCATGCTAAGTCAATAAAAGAGCTCTCAGGGCGTTGCCTGCAGGCTCCGCTGGCTCGGACACCTGCTGTCGACTCCTTTGTTCTCTCTCTAAGGCAATTAGCCTTCCTTTGTTCCGTGATCACCCACATCTCACCATGCTGAGATTTCTTGCCCTCTACTAGCAAGATTTTCCAGTTTCCTGTGAAAATGAGCCCTTACCTTGTCCCCCTCTCCCGACTGTCCCCTGTATTTTTGCATTTTGTTATGCACAGGAAACTGCCAAATTATGGACAGCTTGATGCCCTTTCCAGTGAATCCTGCACAGGAAAGATCCCACTTTCCCCATAAATTCTAATAAGCCTGCACCCCTTGGTGTTTCTTCTTAACCGTGAAACATCTAAGAAATTCCACCATATTTCCTGCAGGAGTCCATGGGGAAAAGATTCAAGTCCCTGTCTGAGAATAAACCCTGAAATATAGAGATAAAACAGGTTGAAAGATATTCTCTTGGCTAAGAACGTGTAGTCCTTGACCTTGTGAGGTTTTTTTTCCTGCAGAATCTTTAGAGGTTAGGAACCTAGATAGCAGGAAAAGGGTGCAGGAGACTGAAGGGGGTCTTGGGAGTGAGGGAGGGGATCTGTTGTAGTTTGTGTGTGCACAAACAGAGGTGATCCTGAATCAAGCAGCACACTGGACCCAGAAAATTGTAATGGCAGCCCTGCTGGGCAGCGATTAGCGTATTTTTTGTGTATAAAATGACATTTTTTCCTAAAATAATTAAAGGAAAAATTGAGGGTCATTGTATACTCAGAAGTAAGGGATCAAAGCACTTTGATCCCTGCTTCCCCCTCCACGTTTTGCAAAGAAAATGGAGGGGGAAAGCGATTCCTGCTTTCCCCCTACATTTTTGTTGCAAAAAGCAGCTTTCCCCCTCCACATTTTGCAAAAATGGAGGGGGAAAGAGATTTCCCCCTCCACTTTCTTGCAAACAAAGAAATTTTGGGTTAGAAAAGGGGGGTCTTATACATGGTGGCGTCTTATACATGGAAAAATACGGTATTTGCAAGAATGTCTGTGGGGGTATTTTCAGGAGAGAGGGGATGTGACTATGAGAAAACTGCAGAGCTAAATGTGAGCAGAATTCACATATATGGTGAGCACCACCAAAACCACTGGCTGAAATCCTGTTGCATAATTATGCCAATGGCATAACTTTTAGAAGTGAATTGCGGCAAATTAAGGACTCCTCATCGACATTATTTGTTACATGCCAAGTCACTGGACTCGGTACGCAGTAGGTGATGTTTACAGAGGTTTATTAACATACAGCGGTTTGGTTCCAGAAGTTAGACTGCTTGTGTAACTGTGCAACAGGGTTTCAGTAATTGCATCTGCCTCTGTACCTTAAAACAAGAAATAAACTTAGGATCTGGGTTGAAAGTAGTCCCGTCCACTCTTCTTCCACCTTCTTAGGGATGCCTATCATGATATGCATATATTTTTAATGCAATTTTTTTCCGTTTGTTTCCAAAGTTGCCTTTGGGAGCAAACAAACTGCTTATTCTTGAAGTAATTTGACTTTCAATGAAATAACAATGTTTTTTCCACACCCTTTCTCTCTTTCTTTCTCGTCTCTCTTACTTTGTGTAAGAATACATACTAATGCTGGTGGTTCCCAAAGTATCATATCCCCAAAGCCTTGCACTCTTCAGTGAATGATCAAAGTTGTCAAAATATCCAAGATGGAAATAAAGTCTCATTTTTATATCCCAGGTATTTCTTGTATGTGTGTGTGTTGAGGGAGGTGGGAGAAATTTTCCAATGGGAACAGTAACTGGATCCATGAGGATTCTGGCAAGTGGGGCTGCTTGGACCTAAATCCAGAGATTTCAGTTTAATTGGGTCACGGATCAATCTGAGAACTAGGGAGCAAGAATAAATCTGTGTTGGGCAGTACTTAAAATATTAAGCCTCGGTAGATGGAAAATGAAGGATGGGCAGAAGAACCACAGATTGCATGCATAGGGGCATAGAAGCACTTCTGCTGTGCTGGCAAAATAACTGGTGTATTCTTTAGATGTTAAGCCAAAGAGAAAGTAGGGAGGCAGTTTTGTGGAGAATAGGTAAAGGTAAAGGTTCCCCTTGGCATTTAGTCCAGTCGTGTCCGACTCTAGGGCGTGGTGCTCATCCCCATTTCCAAGCTGTAGAGCCACCGTTTTGTCCGTAGACAGTTTCCGTGGTCACGTGGCCAGCGCAACTAGACATGGAACGCCGTTACCTTCCCACCATGGTGGTACCTATTTATCTACTTGCATTTACATGCTTTCGAACTACTAGGTTGGCAGGAGCTGGGACAAGCGACGGGAGCTCATTCCGTCGCGTGGATTCGATCTTACGATGGCTGGTCTTCTGACTTTGCAGCACAGAGGCTTCTGTGGTTTAACCCACAGCGCCACCACATCCCTTTTGTGGAGAATACAGTCAAATAATTATCCAAAACTGGTGCAAAAACACCAGATATACCACCACTGTCCCTGGAAATATTCGTAGTGCCCATCAGAAGCCACATACCCGCTCTTGCATATTACTATGAGGGGAGCTGTGAAGGGCTGTGTCACAGTAATAGGGCATATGTTTTCCATGCACAAGCATCCAAGTTGAATCCCTGACATCTCCAGATGGGGATGGAAAAACACCTGGCTGAACCCCCCAAGAGGCTGCTACCAGCCAGTGTTGACAGTACTGGGGTAGATGGAACAATGTATAAGCTAGTTTGCCTGACCAATGAACTCCCATGGGACATACATTTTTATAAAAAAATGGGGATTATTGATTGCCATTAAAGACTACCTTGCTCAACCACCAATGCCTTTCTTTTCATTATTCTCCATGGTGGTGTGAATGTCTGTCTACTTAGTTCCACCTTCATGCTGCTGAAGAAATCCCCAAAGTCTTATGCCAAATAAAACATTTTACTCTTTAAGGGGTCACATGACTCTTTTCCATTTTTGATTTAAAAAACCACAAGAGTTTCCTAGGCTGCGTGATGGAACTATGGTTCATTCCAGGGGACTGGAAACCAAGCCCTGTGTTCCCTCCAATTAAAAATTTCCCACATGCATGTCTGTTGCATGACTGTGACCAAGACCCAAGACTGCAAGCAGCAACTCATGAATTTAACTGCAGTTCAACACTGTGGCTTATGCAATGACACGTAACGCCGGTATAAATTCCCAATAGGATTTGGGCCATTATATTACCATCAAAGTAACATTATTGACCTCTCTTAATTACCACTAGCCAAAGCAACATGTTACAAATAATTGAAGAAAGACGGAAGGAACTGGGCATGTTTAGCCTTGCAAAAATAAGACTGAGGGGAAATATGATATCACTTTTCAAATACTTGAAAGGTAATCATACAGAGGTGGGGCAGGATCTGTTCTTGATCATCCCAGAGTGCGGGATGCATAATAATGGGCTCAAGGCACAGGAAGCCAGATATAGGCTGAATATCAGGAAAAGCTTCTTAACTGTTAGAGCAGTACAACAATGGAACCAATTACCTCGGGAGGTGGTGAGTGCTCCAACACTGGAGGCATTCAAGAGAAAATTGGACAACCATCTGTCATATCTGCTTTGATTTGGATTCTTGCCTTGAGCAGGGGGTCAGGCTCAATGGCCTTATACGCCCCTTCCAACTCAATTATTCTATGATTCACGTAACCTCAGCCAGTGGCAGCTGGCCAATCCACTCTGGGTTTCAGCCTGTACTTTAAGGAGTCATCCAAGGTACTCAACCAATTTTGAGGGACACCATTCAGCATTTTGGATAATTCTTTGAAGTGGAAACTGAAACTTAGAGTAAAGTTATAGCACCTGAAGAACAGGAATCATCAGCCTCTGCTCCCCCCAGGCATCATTTCACTATAGCAGGTGTTGCTCTCCAGCTGCTGCAGATTACAATTCCCATCATCCCACCCCATTCTCTATGCCAGCCAGCAGTGACCACCACTTCTATTTGCCTACTCCTTCACTATATGCAAATAGATCCTGCAACCAATATTTTGCATTACTTAAACAAAACAAGACCTTTTTTTCTTCTTCTTTTACACCTATTTGCTCTTGACCAGCCTTGGAACAGGAGAAATAACTCCAGGAAATGACTGATCACTACATGGAAGAGTTTTTCATCAACCTTCCTGCACTTAAAAGACTTCTGTTTGAGAAGGAGTGGAAATCACACAGGAGTCATTTGTGAGATTCCTGGCAATAGCAGATCATGATCCAAGCCACAACACTGCCTTACCCAACCTAAACCTCATCTGGATCCAGAACGGAATATTTGCTTCCTTGACCTGTCTCCATCCATAACACATCTGGGATCGTGGTGATGGCTCTGAATTAAGCTCTGCCAAAGGATTAGAGAGCAAAATTCCTCTACCCTGTCTTCGGAAATAAATGTCTCACACACTGTAATTTATTGTTAGTCAAGATATGTGTTTCGGCCATTTTTCAAACTTTCTCATTCTTGTGTCCTAAGGGGAGGAGGTGAAGAAGTGAAGTTGCACTTGATTCCAGAGTGCCACCATATTGAGTATACCCTTAACAAGAGCTTGGCCAGTTCAGTTCATTTAAACTGCTATCCTATACACCAGGATGGGCAACTTATTTCTGGTTAGTGGCTGCATTGGGGCTTATGGAACCTCTTCAGGGGGTGCTTGAGTCAGCAGTGGATGGGGCCCTGATGTGTGGAGCCAAGCAACCAGTCAGTCTCAGATCCCTCCATACCTTGTTTTTAAGTGGAACCCTGCAGAAAGAGCTTGGAAATGTTGTTTTGGGGAGCTGGAAACTCCCCAAATCTTCCAGCTGGCATGGCCACCACTGCTTGGGAATTTTAAGCATCACAGTGCCAAAAAATAATTTTCCCAACCTCCGCTTTTCAGCTTCTTTTAAGCAGACTGCACTTTTGGAATCTGCTTTGGCTTAAAAACAAGATGCATGGTCTCTGTATAAAGGTAAAGGTTCCCCTTGACATTTAGTCCAGTTGTGTCCTACTCTAGGGCGCGGTTCTCATCCCCGTCTCCAAGCCGTAGAGCCAGCGTTTTGTCCGAAGACAGTTTCCGTGGTCACGTGGCCAGTGCGACTAGACACGGAATGCCATTACCTTCCCACCGTGGTGGTACCTATTTATCTACTCGCATTTACATGCTTTCGAACTGCTGAGTTAATTTTGGGTTTCCCCCATATTTGATTTTTTAAGATGGTTTTTAAAAACTTCACATTCTTTTCAACCTCAATGTGAGAACTTTGAAAATTTTTGGCAAATTCCTGCCAAAAACGAACTGAAGTGAAATACTCACCTACAGTATCCCTACACATGAAAATTTGAATGGAATCATTAGCTCCTAAACCCTTCTGAATGGAAAAAGGGAATTTAAAAGCTGCTGCTCCATTTATGTCATATATAGGTAAAGGTAAAGGTTTCCCTTGACATTTAGTCCAGTCGTGTCCAACTCTAGAGCACGGTGCTCATCCCCGTTTCCAAGCCATAAAGCCAGCGTTTGTCCGAAGACAGTTTCCGTGGTCACGTGGCCAGCGCAACTAGACACAGAACGCTGTTACCTTCCCACCGAGGTGGTACCTATTTATCTACTCGCATTTTTACATGCTTTCGAACTGCTAGGTTGGCAGGAGCTGGGACAAGTGACGGGAGCTCACTCCGTCGAGGGATTTGATCTTATGACTGCTGGTCTTCTGACCTTGCAGCACAGAGGCTTCTGTGGTTTAACTGCAGCGCCACCACGTCCCACGTCCCATCAGCTTCCTGATTCATTCATAATTTGGAGGAGAGAAAAAGAGGACAAGCGACGGGAGCTCACTGGATTCGATCTTACGACGGCTGGTCTTCTGACCTTGCAGCACAGAGGCTTCTGCGGTTTAACCTGCGGCGCCACCACGTCCCACTATGGTCTCTGTATGCCTTGTTTTAAAGTGAAATTGGTCAGAATCCTGTTTGTCTAAGCATAATGTTATGCCTGTGTAAATGTGCTGGGTAGAGATGGGTATGAACTGCTGAACCAGCAGTTTGTGTTGGTTAGTTTCTCAGCCAAACAGGTCTTTGGTGCTTCCCAGCCCCACCTCCTCTGACGAGGACCCATTCAGAGGTAGCGCCCTGGCTTCTCTGCCCCGCCTCCTCTGGGTGCTGCCCTTACTGCTGGGTGTTGTGCCCGACAACGAGGATTGTGCAAGCAGTTGCATGGTTCGTGTTGTAAACTACTGCACAATGCTCCAGCAGAAGGGCATTATGAATAAATTAGATCAGCCATGAGCATGAGGTTGAGATGTGCATGCTTAGCTGCTCAGTAGGACTTCAACCATTGTGTTGTGGTGGTGGGGGCTGCAAAAAAAACCTTTGGTGGCTTAGTAACAAATTCAGTGGCCCTGGCAGGTTGCCAGTGGAGGACAACATTCTTTCATTTTCCTTTAGATTTTGGGAAGAAGATGCTCCTCACCTCTGTACTAGAGATGAGGAGATACATTGATTTGTCAACTATTTCATGGGGTGGCGAAGAAAGAGGAAGATGCTTCTAGTTCAGAAGGAATGTGGTTTGGCTTTGCCATTTTACAGGTCAGTTGAATATGGCAATGGAGCCCTGGCCTCAAACCGCCTGCCCCCCTGCCCCAGGTTTCATAGCAGTAAAAATTACTGTGAGTTACAAGAACAGGTCACCCTGTCTGCCTCCTCTGTAAACGTTTTTACTACCCTTGTTGACGATAAACTAGAGGTGTGTGGCCAACCAAGTGATGGTTTTGGCATAAATGTTTTTAAGGACCAAGAAAAGAAGAGAAAAAGAGTGGAATGGCTCTGGCTTTAGAAGGGGGAAAAAGAAAAGTTTCACTGGAATGTATTGCTTTGCCATGATCTTTGGGTGTTTTTAAAAACAACTTTGTACAAATGTATGTCTTGGATACATACTGCAATTGTACATTATGTACATAAATAACAAGTGAGGCTACAAACACCCCCCAAAAAGTAACTTAAATGGTTATGGTTGCACTGCGGAAGGAGTAGAGTTCCCTTGCTATGTTATAATCACAGGCCAGTATCTAACAGGGGAAACCTGAAGCTCAAGAGGAGTTGTGCAAAATTGTCCACTCTCTAGGGAGCTCTCTTTCACGTGAGCAGTCATGGACTGGTTGTGAATTCAGGCACGTGATCGCTCACATGACTGATTCCATGAAGGATAGCCTTCTAGAAAGAGAAAACTGCTGTACAACTGCTCTTCCTTGAGTAATTTTTCTTAATAGGATTCTGGCTGTAATAAGACTTAGTTATACCTTAAATCTCAGCTGTCCATACAGCAGTTACATAGCTTTCAAGCTCCAGAAGCAGGGCTAAAGAGGAAGACAAGAAAAATTATATTGTTGGATGATAACTCCCAGAATTCCCAAGCCAGCATGGTATATTGGCTGGGGCATTTTGGAAGTGTCATTCCACACCTTTGGGCTACATTACATATTCAATTCTCTCCCCCGCAAATCCTTTCAGTTTATGAATGTGGAATATTGTGCTTCTGTATCTACAATTCAAAACACTAGGAAATGGCCTGCTATTGCTTCACAATATCATGCTCATGTTGCCAGCAGGAAACAGGATGCCAAGCTTTACATAGCAAAGAGCAGCCTGAATGTTGACAACACCAATGGCAGCAGTCAAGATGGTCTACAGCAGTGGTCTCCAACCTTGGGCCTCCAGATGTTCTTGGACTTCAGCTCCCAGAAATCCTGGCCAGCAGAAGTGGCGGTGAAGGCTTCTGGGAGTTGTAGTCCAAGAACATCTGGAGGCCCAAGGTTGGGGACCACTGGTCTACAGGATACCCACTTCTGCTCAGTCCCAGTCACGAAATGACACCAAGCAAGGGAAAATCCCAAAAGCTGACTCCTTTTTTCATCAATTAGCCACTTCTCACCCAAACACAAAGCAACTGCCACGGCTCTTTCTTGACAAAAGTGAATGGTAGTGAGCACAAGAGGGTATCCTGTAGACCATTTTGGTCCACCACATTTTTCTTTTCTAAATATCATCAAATTGGAACATATCTAAATAAGGTGGCAAATGTGGTGAGGAGCCTAGACAGCAAGTCCTGAATTGAAACATTGAAGGTGCTGGCTACATTTAGCCTGATTATAGGAGGTCTAAAAGGCAATAAGCTATGAATCTTCAAACATCTGAAAGGCTGTCACAAGCACAATGGAACAAGATTGTTTATTTCTTTGTTAGTTATGGTTGCTCCAGATGATAGGAATGCCTTAGGAGATGATTTAATGCATTGCCAAGAGTCTAGATTTTCACGATCCGTTCCAGGGCAGTTGTCTGGGACTGGATGCTTGGAGTTTGTGGACCAACATATGGAATACTGAATGCCCATCAAGAATACAGATGTTGCCATCTATGCTGTATGCACTATACACCATAGGCAAAATCTGTATGCAAAAGCTGTTTCATATCTGTTGGCTTCCATGAAAATACCAAAGGTGACTAAAATGCTAAGTAATACGTTGCTTATTAAAAAAAATGTTCCCTTTCCCCCTTAAGGACGTGCCAGTAGGTGTTTCCTTTTGTTCCTAGTATTTAAGGATTGCAACAGTCTTTTACATGTACAGCCAAGTCAGGGCCAGATGTTGCTTTATACTTCCATATTTATAGGGTTCCCCCCTCTCTTTGAACAAATGTTCACTGTACATACCTAAGGAATAAGAGCACAGAGTCATCTTAAATTAAGTTCTCCTGTTATCTCTTCCCCACCCATCTTAGTTATTTAAATTATTAACTTAGCTTACCCTGAAAGTTAGCACATCAGTATGGAATTTCTCATAGGCAGAGCCTTCGGTTACACACACACATGCACACAACACTTTCTTTAGAATATTGTTACCTGATAAGAAAGTTCCTAGGTACATCAGTTTTGATATTCACATTGGTGGAAGGATCAACTCCACACGAACACCATGCTAAGTGCATGAAGCCATTGACTGACTTTCAGTTTATGTGGCAAGTCCTACCTCATTTTTCAGGAAAGCCTTCCAGCCTTATGATTCTCAGGTACTGCTATTCAATCAAGAGAGGATTAATTGAGCCAGGGGAAGGCTGCAGCTCAAAAGGACATGCTTTGTACACAAAAGCTCTCAGGTATACACCCTATCGCCACCGAAAGCAAAGAAAGGTTCATTCGCTCTAGCACAAGTAACAGTATGCCACTAGGGGGCAATAGAGACAGCAACCACTTGCCTGCAGTATTCTTTCTTTGTGTTACCTTGTTTGTCTCTTCCCTTTTCCATAAACTGATACTTTCAGGCTTGGTCTTGCTTACTCCCATTCAGTACTTCCTCTTTTCTCTTAGCCATATAGATAGAGGTGGCATCCTCTCTTTTTTCCTAGATCATAGTTCATAAAATGTTATCTATGCAAAAGAGAACAATTAGCAAATAATTCCAAACATTAGCTTTCACATTTGCTAATGGACTGCTGGGAGTAGATCTGATAATTCATTTCCAGTCAGTATCCTGTAGATAGTACTGAGCTGTATAGATCAGTGTTCTGACTTGGTCAAGGCATCTTCCTATGTTCACTTTGTCAGCAGACCTGCTAGAGATAATCATGATGGTTTTGGCAGAGCAGTCAAGCCCAGTTTGCTAATTAAAACTTCCAATCAGGGGCTTTCAAAAAAATCTCTTAGAAAGGCATAGGAGGAAAGAAAAAGCACTAAAGATATCAGGACAAACCTTGTGTCATCTGGCTGCCAGCAATACTGAGAAAAATATTGCAGAACTTAGCATCACTTTTTGGTTGGCCCTAGATAGATGCAAGGAAGGCTTGTGATCGGCCTCCAGTGGACTGAATCAACATCCGACTGTATTCTCCATGCACTACAATACTTTCAAAAAGTTTGTTGTGCTCCTCTGCCTCTGGAGAGATAAATTTTAGGGAAAGATTATTTGCTTATACATATATTTAAACTAAAGGTATTTCCTACATTTTCTGAAAAGTTCAAGGCAGCTGCTGAAAAGAGAGTATAAATTATTACAGTAAAAGCTGGTCTAAACAATACCACTAAAAAGTGAAAGTCTTCAAAGAAAGAAAGAAAGAAAGAAAGAAAGAAAGAAAGAAAGAAAGAAAGAAAGAAAGAAAAGAAAGAAAGAAAGAAAGAAAGGTCTTCACCACTGTATGTGGAATTCTATCAGGAAAGGGGAAAAGTGGTCCTTGAGCAGAGTCTTCTTAAGACACCAGAGCTAAATCATCACCTTTCTGCACAGACACACAAATTTGCTCTGGGCTACTCCCAAGCACACACAGCTTTCTCTAATACATCAGTATAATGTAAAGTGGGGTGAGAATCATTTTGTTGTTGCTCTTGTTAAACAACTATGAACTATTGCCAAGCAACTCTTTACTGCCAATCTACTGTGAATGACCCAGAGATCTACCAATAGATCCCAACCTCACTTTTTTACCAACCTAGTATACAGATCAAATACTCATTGACATACATGTTCCTGTAGAGTAGATTTAACAGTGCAGCCCCATGATTGTCTCTATATGGATTGTGAGAACATTAGATCAGCCAGGCTGGGCCAGAGCTCATACAGTCCAAGATTTTGATTACACAGAGGATGATCAAATGCCTAATCAATGCTTTAAAAAACCACCAGTTTATGAATGTGCGATATTGTGCTTCTGTACCCATGATTCAAAAAAGGCAGGAAATAGCCCAATATTGCTGCAAAACATTGTGATCACCTTGTCAGCAGGAAAAAGGATGGGAAACTTTACATAGCAAGGGGCAGCCTGAATGTTGACAACACCAATGACGGGAGTCAAGATGGTCTACAGGATACCCTCTTCTGCTCACTACTATTCACACTTGTTAAAAAACAACCCTGACAATTGCTTTGTGTTTGGGTGAGACATGGTGAACTGATGAAAAAAGCTTCTGGGATTTTCCCTTGCGTGGTGTCACTTTGTGAATGGTAGTGGTGCTGGGGGACTCCTGTTCAACACCTTGACCATTAGCCTGTGGAGTGTTTCAGGGTTCCATTCTCCATACTATTGCACATATATGTGAAAAAACTGAAAGAGGCTGTCCAGAATTTTGTGGTCTGGTACCACCAGTGTGCTGATGACACCCAACTCCATATGCTTTTTAAGATCTTCCAGGAGGCCCTTCCCTGAGTCTCTCAGGCCCCACTATGTGATCACCCAGACTCCCACCAACCACTGCCAACTTCACCATAGAATCTACAGTACTCTCTTAGATAGTTGAAAGTTGAGGAAGAAAAGCTGTATTGGACTAAAATTCCTACGGATATGTTGTGCACATGTTTTCCAAAATATGTCCTTTGCTTTTTGAAATAATAATAAAAAGAAGAGGTTGGAGTTAGCAAAGAATGTCACTGGAAAGCAAGGTCAAAATCATGCTTACTATGTGAAAGGAAGATAGTGAAGAAAGACAGAGGAAAAATCAAGTCATTTGAAACGTGGTGTTGGTAGAGATACTAAAGACAGCCAGAAGAGCAGAAAAGAGTGCTCAATCAAGTCAAACCTGAACTCTTACTTGAGCAAAAATGAGTAACCTGAGTCTATCCTACAATGCACGTATAATACAAATGTGATTGTTCTAAACAATTGAACTATTTGCATGACATAGCATTCTGGCCAATCAGAATGTGTGTGGAATCATGATTTCTGTGTTTTAATCTATGAGAACAAATGGGCCCTACGGCTGGACATGTGGATCCATGAGGATCCATGCATCAGATCCATGTTTTGCATCACTGCAAAACCATGTGCTGAGGGACTCATGATTTCTGTGGTGTAGTCTGTGGGCACAGATAGGCCCTATGACTGGATAGTGCTTTGGGGAGGATCCTATGTAAAATCACACAGATCCGAGAATTGCTGGATAACTCAGTGGTTTAGGCTGTGAAGCCAGAGGTTGGGAGTTCAATTCCCCATGGTACTTCCTTGTTAGGAACTCTTGTTAGGGTCCCTTCCAGCTCTGTAGTTCTAAGGTTGTTACTGTTACTGTTATTGGTGTTGGTATTGTCCATGCCTTGGATCAGTGTTTTTGCACCACTGTGAAGCCATGTGCTCAGGGACCCATGACTTCTGTGTTGTAATCTATGGTCACAAATGGGGCCTATGTCTGGACAGTGATTTGGGGATGATCCTACATTAAATCATATGGATCCATGAGTATCTGTACATCAGATCCATGTCTTTGCACACTGCAAAGCGATGTGCTGGGAGACCCATGATTTGTGTGGTGTATGTAGTCTATGGGCACAGATGGGGCCTATGTTTGGACAGTGGTTTGAGGGTGATCCTGTGTAAAAACCATGTGGATCTATGAGGATCTGTGCTTCAGATCCATGTTTTTGCATGACTACAAAGCCATGCTCTGAAGGACCCACAATTTCTGTGTTTTAGTATGTGGGCAGAGATGGGACCTATTATTGGACAGTGGTTTGGGGATGATCTTACATCAAAATCATGTGGATTCATGGGGATCCATGGATCAGGTCCATGTTTTTGCAGCACTGCAAAGCCATTAGCTGGGAGACCCATGATTTCTGTGGTGTAGCCTGTGGGCACAGATGGGGCCTATGTTTGGGGAGTGGTTTGAGGGTGATTCTGTGTAAAAATCATGTGGATCTATGAGGATCATGTGCTGCAGGACCCATGATTTCTGCGATGTAGTCTGTGGGTGCAAATAGGATTTATGATCTGACATTGGTTTAGGGAGGATAACATCTATAAATCATATGGATCTGAAAACATATGAGTAAACTGGGTAAAACGTGCTTCGAGATCATTAAAAGCCACAAAGGGGAAAAAACAGTAATTTCACACCTTAAATGAGTGATCTGCTGTATTTTATTATCTGTTTTCTAAAATAGCTTTAAAAATATTTGCACAAGCAAGGCTAAGAATGTGTGGCCAGGAAGGAGTGAAATGCTTTCTTTCACACTGAAGGCCACAGCTGGGTTAAAAGTGATAGACATCTGCACTGTGAAGACACATTCTGATTGGCCAGAATTCTATGCTATGTAAATCAGGGTCCCCAACCCCTGGGCCACGGACCGGTCCCGGTCCGTGGCCTTGGAAGGACCGGGCTGCTGGGACAAATGAGCAGCGAACAGGAGGTGAGTGGTGAGCGAAGCTCCATCTCCTGTCAGCGCGCCCCTATTAGGTTCTAAGTCGCTGCTGATCTAACAGGAGGCGGAGCTTGAATTACAGCTCACCTCCTACTCCTGCTCGCTGCTCATCTGTCCCGGCATAATACATGTAATGAACTCAATTCAAAGCTATCCTCCAACAACCTACTGCATAACAAGTACCCCTCCCCCACCCGCACAGTCCTTGGGAGAATGGTCTTCAACTAAACTGGTCCCTGGTGTCAAAACAGTTGGAGACCACTGAATTGTAAATAGTTCCTTTGGAATTCTCGGAAGTTAAATAGAAAAGGCAGCGATTTCAGAAGTTTTAGGGGTTAAAAAGCAGTAATTAAAGGGTATGAATTAGAGCCATGATCGCCTCAATTCTTGTGGATGAAGAAAAAGAGGTTAAAATGGAGGTTTTTCTCCCCAGGTAGGCAAATGTTGTCTTATCTATGTTCTTCATCTCTTTTCCATTAGTGAAGGTAATGGTCGCTGTCACTTGTGTCTTTAGGTGGGTAAAACAGTGTTACTTTTTAAAAAAACCACAACTCAAAAACTCTTTGCCCAAATGTCCCCAGATTTGGCACTGAGCAAGAGCAGATGTTGTGCTACATCTGTGCCAAATTTGGTGCTGATTTGAGGTCCAGTTTCATAGTTACAATTTTTTGTTTGGGGCACCCTTATCTTTTGATCTTGCTTGTAGATTCCTGTTTACTGTGCTTATGCAAAATATATGGCAGGACAAATGAGAAGCCCCAAACTATGATTAAGGACAACTGAAGGAGGCCCCATTGAGTTTAGCATGTGATGAGATTTACTGACTTCCATGTAACTGTGCGCAGCATAGCATGGAGCCTCCACTTGTTTTGGTGGTCCCTAGACTCTAACATCCCCTACCACAGTTTTTGTTATAAAAATTAGAGTTGTTACTTCTGGAAGCCTCCGAGAGTTGTATGTCTCCACTAAAGCACAACACACAATCTCAGTTTGGTGCAAAATAGCTGGTTTTAGTCTCTGAGTGTTTTTAAATGGAAGTGACACAGGGAAAAAAAATCTTGCCATTAACAGGGAGTTGGCCATCAGAGACAGGCACTTTCCTACTCTCTTATTCCATATCAAACACCTTTTATTGGATGAAATAAGTGCCAGCCGTTACCTTTCCCTTCCCTGTCATTCCATCCAAAGAGGTTAGGACATGGTCTGGACTGCCATGATAAATAACCCAAGGCAAAAGAAAACAATATCTTGGAACTTGAAATGAAAAGAAAAGCACGGGATGGGTGATTAGTGGGTATGACTTGGCTGTGTCATCAATTTCTCATAAACCAGGGCTCCAGATGAACTAGCAAAGGATTTTGCCTTTGCAAGAACAATAGTCTCATCATCCCAGTTTTTGGGTTCCCATATAATGGAGAATGATATAGACCTTGGGTTGCATGTTTGGTGCCAGGCCTTCTAAAATGGCACCATGCTGAGCTATGTTTTTAAAATAAGCAAGTGCATATTATTACCTTCTTCCTGGTCTAGAGCTGGGAGTGGACTCCATAGCTGTTGAGCTGAAGTCTTTTAATCTTTCCTTCCCTCTGGCAGAAGAAAAATGGGTATAAGTTGGGAGAAGATCTTTAACCATAATTGTACCAAGTGGGGTTTTGTGCTGGAGAGTGGTGAGGCGTCAGATATAAGTACTGTATACCACATCCTGCAGTTGTAATGAAACATTTTAAGAAATATAGATTTTTAAAGGCTGTACCATTTAAGAAAGTTAAATATAACCAGACTACAAAATCAGCAATACATTGAGAAATTTTAAAAAATACTATAGATAACCAAACTGCATATTTGCATTTATAAATATACAGTCTTATTTATAAGAGAAATGGTTACCAGAGGTTGAGAGCTCAATTCCCCACTGTGCCTCCTTGAGACGGGCTGGACTCGATGATTCATAGGGTCCCTTCCAGCTCTGCAGTTCCAAGATTGTAATTATTATTATTCAAAAATACCAGGCACATCCAATCAAAATTATAAAAACATTGACTGGTGTTATAGAACAGATACAAGTCTTAACCAAAAACCTAAGTATCGGTTAAATATCAGCACAGTATGTATGCCGATATTTAACCGGTTCTTGTAGTTCTGATGGTGTTATTTCTGAGATCTGCAACTGCTTATAATACTATGTGAAGTTTCTTGATATTGTTCCCAAAGCCCCAATGACTACTCGAACCACTGAAGTGTGTTTCATCCACAGGTGAGATGTTTCAATGGCCAGGTCTCTGTACTTTGTTAGTTTTTCCAATTCTTTATTTTGAACTCTGGCATCCCCTGGAATTGCAATGTCAATGATCCAGACATTTCTTCATTCTACTACTATTATGTCTGGTGTGCTATGTTCAAGGTGTCTATCAGTTTGGATCTGGAAATTCCAGAAGATCTGGACTTCCTCATTTTCTGACACCTTCTCTACCTGATGTTCCCACGGGTTTTTGGAGGCTGACAAGTTATATTTTTTCCATAATGATCAGTGCACTAATTTTGCCACTCTGTCATGTCTAATTTTGTAATCTGTGTAATCTTTGGACATTCACAGATGAAGTATGACACAGTTTCATCTTTTTCTTACCAGAACCAACATTTGCTGTTAGCGCTAATTCCCTAAATCTTAGCTTTCATCACATTGGTTTAGAATGCTCATTCTTGTGCAGCAAAAATCAAGCCTTGGGTTTCTTTTTTAATGGTCCCCAGTTTTTGGGTCCTAAATAACACATAGCTTTCCAAGATTTGGAGGAATGTGCAACTATTTCTCAAACAAAATGCAGTGAGAAAAAGAAATTGAAAATAAGCAGGGCTTTGTGACCATTCAAATTCTTTGCCTTGAGGTTTTCTTCTTCTTTTTTATGAATAAAAGTTTTTGTGTTTGTTTCTTAAAGAACAATCCAATCCCAGTGCATAAATTTTAACTCCTGATGGCTGAGATTAAAACTGTTTTTACAAAAAGAAAAGTGTTTGGTTAGCCTCCTGTTTTTAATAAAAAATATGTTTTCTTTGCACATTTAAAAGTGAACTCCCCATGTTTTGTTCAGGTTCTGTTTAGGCCTTTGATGTATACTGTGAGATTGGAAGATATTGCTTCTTACAGAGTTATTTTTATTCATCATTATGCCAAATCTTAATGCTAAGAGTTGCCTTGTTTGCCCATAAAACATGCTGTGGGCAACTCTACAATTGCTATAGCAACACGTCTGTGATCTCACAATGTTGACACAAATACTTTGGAAAAGCTCCAAAGAGGTATGGGAAGAAGTCTGCCGTGAAACTTTTAAAACCAGTTTCAAACTTATTTTAAATATAGTGGGTTTCAAGAAAGGCACATGGAGAACTGTTAGCACTGAAGGGTTTAGAAGGTGGCTCAACAAACATTCTCATTGTAAGAGCTTTGGATAACTTGGGAAAGTTACTTTTCTAGGCCATAATTCTCAGAATCCTCCAGCCAACATAATCACTCAGATTCAGGGAGTTGTAATGAAAAAAGTAACGTTCTGAGCTCTGCTCTGCACCACCACAAAACTGCAACTCCTAGGGTTCATAGTGGGAAACCACAGAAACTAAAGGAAAGTCCAACTAGGGTGAGGTTATGCTTAAACCCACAGCTTTTAATGAAAGGAACTTGACTTAAATCTGGATGGTGACCATAAACTCCTGGACTTTGTCTATTCTACATGAAATAACATAGTTCCCAGAACATGCATGTGTATAATGTGGTGTATGTTCTATTATTTCTCCTGACCTCCCACCACTGCTTTCCCCAAATTTATTTTTTTAAAAAAATATTTATCACTGTAGAGTGAAAGTGAAGTTTTCAATGCAATAAAATATTGTCTTTTTACTTTTTTAAAAAATGGACAATTGGGAGGACATCGAAGTGCATGTGTCCTTCTAATATCTAATGGCAGTCCCCAGACCTCTGGAAGCTGCTCACCCTTCTCTAGGCTGATCCCATGTTGCTACCTGAGGCAAGCTGGAGCAAAGGGGAAAAATGGATACAAAAGCTCACTGACTTGACAGCTGAATCTTTCTTTGACCTTGACTGTGGGATGGCATCTTCCATCATACCAGAAGGCAGCAGGAAAGCTTCAGGGTACAGAGTAGACCATGTGTCACATGGCTTTTTCCTCTGACCCCTTGCTTCTCCCTCCCATTATCTGTTGCCTGAGATGTCTGTTTCATTTTGCTTAATGATAGTACTGGTCCTAACCTTTTCCTTTCCTGCTGCTCCTTCTGGTTATCTTGCATTCACACCATTATTATAGCCCAATCTTGGCTCCTCTTGCTGTCTTTTCCAAAGGTTTTCTCTTAACAATGACCATACTGAGCAGGGCAGGCGTACATACAAGTCAAATGGGATCTGCAACAAAATGTTGCAGTGTTGAGGGCATCCAATTTGAGTTTTTCACCCACTCGGTCATGCCCTCTCTGTGATGTTCCATCTTCTAGTTTTCACACACCCCTTTACTGTCAATGAATGTTCTGTGCTCAGTTTTTATTTTGTGGTTTATTTTGGCAGAAATATAAACCATAGCTTTGACCAGTCTTGATCATCTACCCAATTGATTCAACATTATTCTGAAACATGCTTCCAGTTTATTTCCCCTCCTCTCCTCTCTCTTTGGGATTTTACCAACCAGCTAGCTGCATGCTTGGTAGAAAGAAGGCAGAGGATAGAAATAGTGAGGGGCAGGAGAAAAAGCATACCTGAGAATATCAATCTACAGGTAAAGAGGAAAACTGTGCAAGACGAAGATGGGAACACCCAGATGGTTCTAACTAGATGCTTTTACCACTACCGCCCCCTTCAGGAACACAGTCCTTAGTGCAAAGCAGTGTTGCAACTTGCTTCATTTTCCCTATTTCTTTGTGGAGATTGTTCCTTCTTTGTTGGTGAGATTGGTTCTTGTTTTCTTTCTTTTTTCTTTTTTGGGCTATTCCTGTGGAAATGATTTGTGGCTTTTAGCCACGATCCTCCTAAATGTTAGCAATTCAGAGTCAATAAACGAAAGCACACCAGGCCCACCCTTTGGCCATTCTGCAGAGCCATGCGATAACTAGAAAATACTTTAAACAAAAGCGTGCTCCAATCCAAGCATTTGGAGGCCATTTTCCTTTGGAATAGGCTGTAATTTGAGGAGACACACAATCTGGTGGCTAAAGGAAGGGGAAGGAAATGTGGATTTTTTTGGACTGCTGGCAGCTCTTGAAGAAGAATATCAGTGGAATATATTTTACATAGGTCTGTTCCAGATCCGTTTCAGGATATCTGGAAGCAGTTGACAAAGAAGAACATTTTAACACATGGCAAGCATCTATACCTATTTGTCACTTGGATAAAATAAACTAATTGATGATAACGGTTAGACTGACCACTGAAAGCAGGGTGGCCTACTCTGCAGATGGGGAGACTCTGGTCCCCTAAATCAGTGGTTCCCAACCTTGGATAACCCATGTGTTCTTGGACTGCAAATCCCAGAAACCCTGGCAAGCGCAGCTGGTGGTGAAGGCTTCTGGGAATTGCAATCCAAGAACATTTGGATTACTCAAGGTTGGGAACCACTGCCCTAGATATTTCATATTATGACTCCCACGATCCTTTAATATAGG
The DNA here is from genome assembly GCA_037013535.1 of Intellagama lesueurii. Classification (NCBI taxonomy): domain Eukaryota; kingdom Metazoa; phylum Chordata; class Lepidosauria; order Squamata; family Agamidae; genus Intellagama; species Intellagama lesueurii. Next base: position 16,724,024 of record JBAJHW010000004.1, read on the forward strand.
CCACAATGGCTGGGACTTCTGGGAACAGAAGTCCAAACATCTGGAGGACCAAAGTTCCCCTATTCTGATTTGTCTTGAGTGGCAGCACCTGCACAGAGGGTCACGAAGAGTCGGACATGACTTAACGACTAAACAACAACAACAACAACAGACATAGGGTCTTCTGTTGGCAAATCATGTACTCCATCATGCTCAGAAATCCTTCCAACCAATCTACCGATTATGGTTGCCAAGACAACAGCATCCTGACCAAGGAGTGGGGCCTTGTGATGTCACATTGGGAGGGACTTTGTGATGACACAGGATGTGGGCCTCTTGTTACATATGTGGGTGTTGGGGTAAGGGAGAGAGAGAGAGAGAATGTGGATTTTCTGCACAGAGACCTAAACAAATATGTGTGCAACACACATACAAACATTTTTGCCCTGAGCCAGTTAGCCCTGGCACCAGTTGGGAATAGAGAAAAGACAGGCATATGTAAAATGAACTGCTGGATAGCTCAGTGGTTTAGACATCTGGCTGTGAGTTCAATTCCCCACTGTGCCTCCTTGACAGGGACTGGACTCAATGATCCAGAGGGTCCCTTCTAGCTCTGGAGTTCTATATTATTAAATCAAATTCACTACCACCACCCCAATCCTAATTGCTTGGCCTAAGATTTGTGCCCCCACTATGGAAGAAACAAAACAAAGTTTTACTTTGCATTGACTCGACATTGTCAGAGACACTTTATTGCAAAACGTTTAAGAAAAACAACTTCTAAAAAAAAGCAAGAGTCAAAAAGAAAAAAGAAAAAGCAACTCACAGTTGTGGGAGAGATACCAATTAATAAAGGTTTCCCTGGTCATTTTTAAGTGTAATTCCCCTCTCATACATTCATGGCAAATCTTTATACTTTCACAGCTCAACAGAAACAATTAAGATAAGAGGGAGAAAGACCGTTCCTATATTTTGCTGTCTTCAAGGACAGTCACTTTGGCAATTGTTGTTAGTCTCAGCTATTCTGCAAAAGCAAGCAGGCTCACTCTTATGTGTGACTCCCAGCACCACACATTTTCTTTCAGAATTCTTACAGAGTTAGTTTGACTGCATTTTCCAAGCCTCAACCTTTTACTTCCACACCACTTAGAGACCTGGATATGCATAGCAATTCCCTGAGACTCCAGCTGACACAGTGAAACATGACAACCTTACTACTGATTATTTGCAAGGCAAATGTACTTTGCTGGAGAAATCTGCACACCCTTGAGATTTACAGTACTTTCTGGAGAAAATAAAATATAATCAAAACACTTGTTTTATAAATGGGAATAGTTAAATACTCACAGCAGTAAAATGTGCACAGTTTTTTTTAGTCACTGGGGAAGATGTATATAAAATGTTTATACCATGAAAAGGAATACATGTGTACCTTATAGTAAATGCACAGAAAACATGCATATGAATTTTTGTGTAGTTAGAAACAATTCTTGTAATCTGATGTGAACAAAGGAAGGGTCAGGAAGACAGGTGGAATTTAGAGGAATGCAGCAAAAACAAGGGTTTTTCACTTCCCTCGGGAATGTTACCCAGTAGGTAGGAAGCAGAGTAAAGGAAGGAGTAATTAATTCCTGAGAATAATTAATAATAAATTTGACTAGGTTGTCAAACTGTTGGCCAGCCTGAAATGCCCTCAGTTAAAGTTAACAGAGCAGGCCGCACCAAGCAGCAGCTAAGTTACTTTGTGGATTCAACCCACTGAAAATCAGAATGGTTGGCAGAACACACTTCCTTCTTTGATGAGAAACCACACCATGCTTCTTCTTCTCAGAAAGGTAAGAAGGATATTGTTTATTAGAGGAATGTGCTGAGATAGGAAAGATAATGGGAATCCCAAAGGAGAGATGGAGGAAGCCATGGCTGCCCCTTCACCTTTCTGTTTCCTTTGTCTTCTTCCAGGGAGGGTCATGAAAGATGTGTGAGAAGAAAGGAAGTGGCATCAGCAACTTGAACTAGATCAGTGTAGACTGAAGGAAAGTCAACAGAGTTCAGAGCAGGTGAAGAACAACCTAGGAAGCCTAATTGCAGTTGAAGAAGTGGATTTTGATCCATAAACGCTTACACTAAAATAAATCTCTTAGTCTTTAAAGGTAAAGGTAAAGGTTCCCCTTGACAATTTGTCCAGTCGTGTCCGACTCTAGGCGGCGGGGCTCATCTCCGTTTCCAACCCATAGAGCTAGCGTTTGTCCGCAGACAATCCTCCATGGTCACGTGGCCAGCGTGACTAGACACAGAACGCCGTTTACCTTCCCACCGAGGTGGTACCTATTTATCTACTCGCATTTTTGCATTTTGCATGCTTTTGAACCGCTAGGTTGGCGGGAGCTGGGACAAGCGACGGGGGCTCACTCCGTCACGTGGATTTGATCTTACGACTGCAGGTCTTCTGACCTTGCAGCACAGAGGCTTCAGCGGTTTAACCCGCAGTGCCACCACAATACTGAGCCTTGTTTTCTCCTCTTACCCACTGTCCCTCTTACATTTTGCCAACATGCCAAGGAACTCATTTTCTCTCTATTTTTCACCCCCCTGCAAAAGCATGCATCTTCACTGTATGCCGAGTTGCATCCAGTCTCCTGCAACAAACACCATGTCCTTAATCCAATATGTAGCTGCCCTGGATGCACTTGCAACCTCACCAGCAGTATTAGCTTCACCCTGTGGAATCACACCTGGAAAATGTGAGGTCACTTTGGCCCTAGGCCAACCAACTGACATGCTTTCCGCGAAGCAGGAAACATTTCCTTTCTGCACCATGACGTGGGTGTGAAACTGACACTGGCGTGGGTTCAAACAACTTGTCCTTCCCCAAAGCCCAGAAGCAATTGTTTCCGCTCTACCCTCTGAGGAGAACTGTATCACTTTCATTCCATCTCTTTCTTGCTGCTTCAGTTAGAAGCATATCTATCAGGCCATATTTTTCGTTTCCATAAAGTATGCATTATGTCGGGTTGTGTACAGTCCCCTTGGAAAATTTCATTCATTCTTACTAAAACATTTTATCAGCTTCCTTCAATGTTCGTTTTCACAGCAGGAGTGGTATTAATCTGTTTCAGAATATATAACAAAAAGAAAGCAAAAGCAAAAGCAAAAAGAGAGAGAGAGAGAGAGAGAGAGAGGGAGATGGTGGCACCTTAAATGATGGCCATGATGATAATAATCTTGGAACTTCAGGTCTGGAAGGGACCTTATGGATCGTCGAGTCCAGCCCCTGTCAAGGAGGAACAGAAAGGAATCGAACTCCCAACCATACATAAACCACTGAGCTATCATCTGCAAGTGTAATCCACAAAAGCTCACACTAATATAACTTTGTTAGGACAGTACTATGTTGCATTATGTGACTGCAGAAAAGCAATCTGGTAGGTGTCTCCCCCTTCTGACAAGCTCCTCTTTCTGTGCCTGGTCTAGTGATGGTTGTGAGGTTGGTTGCACAACCAGTTGTGTGATCAGTTGCATGTAGGGTAGTGCAGGAGCAGCAGGGAAGCTTACACAATTTCTCTTACTCTTCAGTTAGGACACTAGCCTTAATCATCCTCATTTGATCTTGCTTTTCCTCAAAATTCTTCAGTTTTTAAGCAAGAACTTTCAAATTCACCTCAAACACTCACAATGGATGAAATTCAGTGGTAATTTTTATGTCAGTTCTGCCCATTACTTGGTAGGTTTCTAACCTCAAAGTCCTACCTTACTGCTTCATTGTAGAATGGAGGAAATCCTGGATTCTTTAAGACTGTGGCTGTAACATGCAAGATCTGACAGGTTCCACCAAGCTTGTAAGGCTTCGAAAATAGTCACAATGGCAGATCACATACCTACTGTTTGGGTGCTAGTCTACCTAAGCACAGACAGGCTCTTCATCAGAACTTTGGCCACTAAATGACATACTACCCACCACAACTATGAACGCAATGTCCGGGTGGATCACAGCCTGATCCTACTGTCAATAAAAACTACTCTTGTATCAGGTTCTAGGGTGGGGAGGAAACATGACTCAAATTTAGGCATACACATGAAGTACATGCACACACAGAGTAGTGTGCCAGGGGAGCAATTTTTTCTGCTTCTCTGCCAGAGGAACATCTATTTTTTGAGACAGATGTGGAATCAATTCATTGGTATCAATTCCACATATGTGGAATTTGACAGGTGGTAGAGTTGTTGGTTGCAGTGGCAGCAAAGGTGAGGACGCACATACCAAGACAAATATTTTGGATTCAGGCTAAAGTCCTCATGAAAGAAATGATCCCTCTGCTAGTTTATTATTAGGCCCTTAGTTGCTATCTGTATAGGTGAAGGTGTTCAGATTTCACCATTTCTGTTTCCACAATATATCCAGGGTCAAGTTAGATACTACAGAGAGAACTACAGTGAGAAGCAATGAGTCTTCAAGGATTGAAAACAACAACTGATCGTCACTGTACAAGTTCTTCTCCTCTCCCAGATCTTCCCAATGAGTTGGCTTTGTTTGGTGACTGATCATTAGAAGGTAAACAAAGGGTTAATTTGTATTCTGACTGCTCAGACATGAATCTCAGAGAAGACTGTGTTGCTGGAATTCTACTGTTGTCTTCTTCTAATGACTTACTAACTACAGCATCTGTTTTGACCTCCAGTTTTGTAGTAATAAGCAGATGGTAGCTTTTTAGAACAACCCAAGAAACAATGTCAGTGTTCTCCATGTGTTCCAGGCAGGGAAGTGCAAAGAAGAGGGTATGACTCAGTGTGCAACTCATAATGTCTACAGTGATTTCTTAACTTAAGGCAATTTCTCTCCAGAGGTTACACCATTTGTGTAGCTATGAAATAGGATTTTTGCCAATGAATTTCATGTCTCACCAGGGACTAGAAACTGGATCCTCTGAGTCCCAGTGCTGCACTTCAAACACTATATTATTCTGGCTCTTCTCAAATCTGATCCCCCTACCCTGACTCCCTGCAAGGTTAATAGGAAGAAAATTCCTTGCCCCATATTTGGAGATGGTATAAATTGTGCTGTCATTGGTGATGGTGATGTGGATGTATGGTCATGAGCTGAAGTACAGAGTTGGGAAAAATTACTTTTGGAACTGCAATTCTCAGAATTCTTCCTGTTAGTGTTGCCAGTGGTTCTGAGAGTAGGAGAACAAAACAGTTACTTTCCTGAGGTGCACTGAAGGCCCGAGCATCTCTTTTCTCTATTACCACCCACTGCAATAGTCCATTTTGACCATTCTAACTGTATTATCTTTGCTGGCAGGGTGTTCTCTTGCCAGATTAATGTACTTTGTGTGTCACTTTTCCCAGATCCTGAAACCCTTTTGCTTGTAGCTTACATATACAAGATTGCACCGTAAGTGTATCGTTTCAAATCAGGTTTCCCTTCACTGTGTTCACAGCGTTCAAGGAGACCAGCTGCTTGGGGTTTTTGTGTGTTTTTCCCCTTGCTGATTTTTGCCAAAGTTTATTATACTACAGGCAATGCATCAAAGGAATAGTTGGACCGGCACTGCGGAGAAAACCACAAGGGTCACACTATAACATTTGAGCCTTTGGAACAGTCAATATTTTTTCAGATCCTAGCAATAGGAAATATTTTAATTCTTGCTTTTGGACTTCCCTGGCTTCGTTTCTTCATAGCACTCCACCCTTCTCCCATCTGCTAACCGTTGCCAGTTATCTGTCGTTGTAGCTGGAATCCAGTTCAGCTCATAAGAACAAGCTATTCATCAGCGCTCAAAGTCATGGATGAGGAAACTGGCAGAACAATCACACCTACCTGAAGCACAGATGTCCCTGAGAAAATATAGTTTCTCTCTATGGTTTGGAAAGAGCAGATTGGTTGGTCTATGGATGAGACTCTTTCCACTTGGCCATATAAACGCTAAACATTGCAACAAGATAAGTCCAGCTGCACAACAAGAGAGACTAAAATCTGTGGTTGGTACATTACAACATAACAAAGATGTCTTGTTGGCTCTAGACACTGTAGGCATAGAAGATAAGATTTCTAGCTATTTTTAAAAAAATAGAAAGGAACTTGGAAAGAATGCAAAGCTCAGTGCTTCATTTATTTATCCTCTGCATTTCTTCCATGGGTCTCCAAGCAACAGATGTAGCAACCTCCTATCCAAGCACTGAATTAAATCCAGACATACTGACCTTCAGCAAGGTTGCTGCATGAAGTGCCTTTAGAATATAGGTGGGCATCATCAGATGCTCCCAAGGCACTGGATTCTGTTGGAGCTGCATTGCAAGGACTGGATTAGATCCTCCCAACCCATGGGGTTGCATTGATGCTGCACTGCAATGTAGGAACTGCACCAGAGCTTATAAACCTGGTAGGGTTAACACATTGCTGAAAATCAGTAGCCATTGTCATGGATTTGAGTGCCGCTGTTACTTTCAGAGTTCAGCAGCAGCTGCTGGGGTGGTACTCTGGGGTGCAGAGTTCCCTCCAGCAACATAGAGCCCTACAGACATTTGGGAGTAGAGGATCTCATTCCCTTCAGGAAGGGAATGGAAGGAAGAAATTGTATCATTTTGCTGTGTCACTATGTTTCAATGGCATGTTTGTTGTGGCAACCCCTCCATGTTCAGCCATGGCAGTGACTGAGGGTCACTCCATACAGGAGGCCATACTCTGGAATGTTGTATTCTGTTAAATGCTTTCTCCATATAACTTGGGTTCCACAAGCATCCTGTGCTTACCCAAAAAGGGGTAGATCTTTTGTGCATGCTTCATTGTCCATGCTTGCAAAAGATCAAGGCTTTGCATGTGGTCCATGCAGAGTTTGGAAAGGATACAGTATCCAACTATAACTCCCAGAAGGCCCCAACCAACATGGCCACTGGCCCTTTCTAAGCTCAGCCTCCATACAAATGCTCACAAATGCTTATAAATGCCACTGCGTCCCTCTTCCACTTGCTCTAACCTTACCTGGAACAAGCGAAGGAGGAAACCATGAGGCAGAAGGTTGGTTCTTGAGCCACCCCCTAACATGTCTTTTCTCAGTCTAAGGAATGGTCTGAAATTTCAGGTCTCCCAGCACTCCGGCAAGAAAACTACAGTGGTGCCTCGACTTACGACCATAATCCGTTCCAGAAGATGGGCGTAACTCGAAATGGTCGTAAATTGAAGCACCATTTCCCATAGGAATGCATTGGAATGCGATTAATCCGTTCCAGACAAAAAAATAATAATCACCAAAAAACAAAAAAACAAAAAAAAAAACCCACTCCAAGCCCCATCGGAATGCCATGGGGCTGGGGGAAAAAAAAAATCAAACACACCCACCCACACCCACAGCCAGCTCCATCGGAACGCGATGGGGCTGGGAAAAAAAATCAACCCCCCCCCCCCCACACACACACAACCAGCTCCATCGGAACGCGATGGGGCTGGGGGAAAAAAAAATCAAACACCCCACCCCCCCAACCAGCTCCATCGGAACGCGATGGGGCTGGGGAAAAACGCACACCAAAAAACAAAACAAAAATCACAGCACAGAAACATAACCCCCCCAACCCCCCCTGCAAAACCCTGCAAAACCCTGTAAATGTACTCACCCAGAAGCATAAAGCAGCACCAGGCAGTCCGAAGCCTCTCTGCAAACGCGCGCACACTAACCATTGGGGCGAAAGAGCTACAAAGAAGCTCTTCACCAACCAATGGTTAGCCCTCTAATTTGAATTCCCCACCTTTTTTCCCTGCCTCTTTTGTTTGCAACTTGAAGCTCTGGCCGCAAGTCGAAGCAAAATTTTGCGGCCGGAGCTGGTCGCAACTCGAAATGGTCATATGTCAGGACGCTCATAAGTTGAGGCACCACTGTATGCTGGAGATAAGGCCTCCTGACATCCTCTTGGGTCATGGATAAACTAGGTCATCACAAGGTCTCTAACTAGGTCAGGACAACTGAGGCTCTTACCCTTGGCATGAAATTTAGAGGGTACTTGCCTTCTCCAGCCATGCAGAGCAAAGGCATTCCTAGTTTGACTTGGTGATCTGGTCTATGGCTGTAAGAAAAAACTAGTAGGAGAGGTAGAAAACAGATGGTTGGCTTCGCAGACCTTGGAGGCAGTGGACGGGAGGTCTACCAGGGACTGTGTAGATGGGGCTTCTGTCCTGAATGTGGAGGATCAGGATGCAGCAGCATCCAGATGGATGGATGGCCTCTCTGAATCAAGGGTAGGCTGAGCCTTCCCTGCTGGAGGGCAGGGCTACCTGGAGCTCAGCACAACAGGCATCTGGCCCAGGTGCAGAGGAGGAGATGGAGGTAGCATCCAGACAAATGGCTGATCCTGGGTCATGGATAAACTAGGCCTCCCCCATTAGAAAGCAGAGGATAGACCAGATCTCTGAATGGACAGTGCAGAAAGTCAGCTTATTATTATATATGATGTGCTAAACTGCACTCTCACATACATACACACACCCTTCTGACTTGACTTTGTTTTTATAGGTCTAACAAGAGTTGTTGATCCCCTGTTAAGAAGGGAAGATGTGGGAAAGGTGTTCAGTGCTGTAATTACTTCTTAGATTATTTTCGTAGTATGAATTACAAAGTTGATTTCGGGGTGCATTTTCTGCTGCTTGGCCAGGGTGCTACAGTCACTAGTTACAGCTGGTCACATAACTTCACAGATTTTAAAACTTGTACATAAAGAAAGGGGGGAAGCCGATACCACCAACATGCTGAATTCTGTACCCCCAGCCAGGTTTTGCCCTTGTGTGTTGTAACTATGGAACATAATACACATAGCCATTTGTATGATTGCAAGGTTGCGTCCACAGCTTGGAAATTGACTAAAAATGACTCTGGCTATGCTAGCAGGGTATCCTTGGAGCTTCAGTCAAAAAAATAATGTTTCCAAGTTCTAATTGTGATCGTATTTGTAGAGCGCAGTTTCTTTCTGCATTGAAAATGACTGGAGATCATTTTCTCAACAATGAACACTCCAGATGGGTTTTCAGAGAAAGAACCCTGAAGAGGAGCTAACAAGATAGAACATACACAGAGACCTTTCCTGCAAAAGCCTCCTGGGCAGAAGTTCCACTTGGCTGTAAAATTCTTCACATGTTTTTCTCCACGGGAATCATTTCCAAGTGCTTCTGTGGCACACCGAAAGGTGTTATATCACAAAGAAGCCTAATTGTGTATACAGGTGTTGGTCCTGAGCCAATTCTCGTTGTGCTTTCGGGCATGAAACTGCTTCTGGGTGCCCAGAAAGGGATCCACCTCTGAATCAGATCCGCTCATAAAAATCAAAGACATTTCTTAAGAGCTGCAAGGATCTTAATGTCACAGCTTTTCACACCTCCCGATAGCTTTCAAATGAGCTTTCTCTCCTTTGTGACTGGAGTTTGGGGTATAAGCATCAGCTTCATTGCCAATCTGATTTCTCAGACATGAAGTTCTGCCAGAATCACACCTTTTGGAACAGTCATGTGATTTCAACTCCTAACAACAGACCATCTCTAATGTATCATCTGGCCCTGACTTTCCATATTGGGTAGAGCAGTTTTCCTCAAGCTACCAGGCTCCAGATGGATTGGACTGTGCTGACTGGGGAATTCTGGGATGTGAAGCCGAGCACATCTAGTCAGCACCAGCTTGGGGAAGGCTGTGTAGAGTTCTAATTGTCATTGACACAGGTTGAAACACTACATTCAAAAACCATGCATGGTGTTACTATTTCTCATAGGAAGTAGACTTTTGGTCTAGATGGGTGGGGTAGAAGTCTAATTAATAAACAAACAAACAAACAAACAAATTGTTGTTGTTGTTTAGTCGTTTAGTCGTGTCCGACTCTTCGTGACCCCATGGACCAGAGCACGCCAGGCCCTCCTGTCTTCCACTGCCTCCCGGAGTTGGGTCAAATTCATGTTGGTAGCTTCAGTGACACTGTCCAACCATCTTGTCCTCTGTCATCCCCTTCTCCTCTTGCCTTCACACTTTCCCAACATCAGGGTCTTTTCCAGGGAGTCTTCTCTTCTCATGTAGCATACGATTACTTTTTGCCTAATCAACAGGACTATAAATATATTTGTCCTTCATTTTTGAAGAAGTCCATTTTCATCAGATGTATTGTTTAGGAAAAACAAGTGAGCTGTTAAGATTGAACAGTAGAATGCTGAGGAATGCAGAAGTGACTAAAGACTTGTCTACATATTTAGCTGAGAATCTAGTGGCCATTCACTTTCTTTCGTTCTCTACCTCCTTCTCCTTCATCATCATCTACTTCTCTTTCTCCTTTCAACATTACTGTTACATTTTGGGGAAAAAGAGGATAGTTTGTTACTCCTTGCTTGTTATAAACAGGTAGTGTTGGTATTAGACTTGAACAAGCAAAAATTGGCCAAAATGATAGCCCACAAATCATGTTTTGAGTGATATTTAATAAATATTCTTCATTACACCAAACCCTTCACAAAATTTTGTTTGGGGTTTAGTTTGGTGTAAGTGTAACTGTGTAAACTGCAGAGCGAATTGCTCCCAAATAAAAACGTGCCATGTGCATGTCTGTTGCATGACTGACCAAGACTGCAAGCAGCAACTCATGAATTTAACTGCAGTTCAACACTGTGGCTTATGCAATGACACTTAATGCCAGTATAAATTCCCAATAGGATTTGGGCCATACCATCAAAGAACATTATTGGCTTCTCTTCATGACTCCTAGCTAAAACAACATGTTACAAATAACTGAGGAAAAATGGAAAGAACTGGGCATCTTTAGCCTTGAGAAAATAAGACTGAGGTGAAATATTATATCACTTTTCAAATATTTGAAAGGTAATCATACAGAGGAGGGGCAGGATCATCCCAGAGTACAAGACATGTAATAATAGGCCCAAGCTACAGGAAGCTGGATTTAGGCTGAATAGCAGGAAAAACGTCTTAACTGTTAGAGCAGTACAACAATGGAACCAATTACCATGGGAAGTGGGGAGTGCTCCAACACTGGAGGCATTTAAGAGAAAATTGGACAACCATCTGTCAGATCTGCTTTGATTTGGATTCCTGCCTTGAGCAGGGGGTTGGACTTGATGGCCTTATAAACTCAATTATTCTACGATTCTATGAGTTATTTGTACTTGTTCCAAGCATGTCTAGAATGTCACCCTTCAGTCCAAACGTATGAGTTTAGGATTAGGGAACTGTTTGAACATAGTGTCCAATTAAAATGGATTAACCCTGGACACTAAGTGCTTTGGGAGGATGAAAAAGCATGCAGCAATGTTGCTTAGTTGATGCTTGCAAGAGACTGCTGCATTACAATTTGAGTCAATCCTCCTGAGTTTGAATCAGGACAATAGTTTCTTATCACATTACTTAGTGCCCACATTTTGCTAATCATGTGAATTATCTCATGTCCCTTTTAATCCTTCATATAGTTCTATCATCACAGATACAGCTCTTCATGTCTTCTCCAATGCAAAACTTTCCCTGGGAGTCTATTCTCATATACATTTGGAAGCTTTCAAAGGCTGAAGAATTCAGGCATGAACTGATGGTTGGATCATCAAATGATGATGTGGATGGAGAAATGAACTATCAGCAGAATAACACCTCCAGATAGAACATTCAGAACGCATCTCCTCAGACTCTTCAGCTGATTGTGTTCAAATTCTCATATTCAATATGCAATTAGCAAATAGACAGCAATAACAAATCCAGAGAAATCAAGTGATGTCATGAATCTCTGAGCCAGCACTAGGAAAATGAGTGGGAAAATGACAAAGTTATATTTAGGAGTGCCGTGACTTGACCCTCTTACCCAAGTACCAAATGTCTCTTTAGAATCCTTACCTTCTTTCACTCAGTGTTTTATAGAATGTGAATCATGAAGTGTCAGCTAAGGTTAGAGTGCCATCTAATGTTGTTGAACAGGAACAGAGCACCACAGATTTCACATACAAAGGCCCTCCAAGATTTGGGGAAATCACTTAAAGAAAGGAAGTAGTTACAGTTACTATTCCAAAATGGCCAGAATGATTACCCCCAAAATTATGTTTTGAGTGGTATTTATTAACTATTCTTCATTACACTGCCTCAACTGTGAATGAGTGAGATCTAACCATGAACCATCTTGCCATTCGAAATGAAGTAATGAGATAACTGAGAGTTGGCCAATAGAACCACCAACAAATTTCCAGGTGGGAGGAGGACTAGAACACATGCCTGAACCATGATCCACTAACCTGGAAAGTCTTCCTCCTAATGCTGTGCCTCCTGTTGCATGTAATCATGCACTGCCTACATGAAAGTCCACATTACAAGATGCATTGAATGCATGGGTCAATTTAGGGTGTGACTACATTGACAAATAATGCAAGAAATGCTCTAGGATTGGGAGGGTCTGATTCACATTATTTTCTGTTGACTAAGAGCCCAGATCCCATTACTTAAAAAAAAAAACTATTTAAATCAGGTTTAGCATGTTTTAAATCAATTTAAATTTGGTGATTACACGAGGTATGTTCAAGCGCTGATTAATTTGACAGGGAGTTGTTTTATTTTTTATTCCTCCGTCAGAAGTCAATTTATTTTAATGTGGATGTGGAATCCATTCATCGAAATGGATTCCACATATGGGAACACCTCTGTTTAGCGCTGTACCAGATAGCAATACTTTTAAAATAAATTGTGATCTGCTTGCTGTAGCCAGCCTCTTTGGGATGGGCTTCAGTTGTGCACCCCATGTTTCCCCGATCATCTGATGGGCGGGGTGCCATGTCAAAAAGCTGATGGGTGGCCCTATTGCTGCTTGAAGCCAGCTTCTTCCCAGTGGCTAGACTGTTGTTGGGGGCGATTGTGGAGGGGATTGCTTCCCAGCTGGGGGATTTAGCACCACAGCTTCTTGTGACTTCCTGGTGCTGTGCCAAACAACTGATGGGTGGAAGAAATGCCATTAATCCAAAAAATTCAACACAACGAAACACAAATAGCAATGCAAATACCACGACTGTCTTGTGATTTTGAATCAATTTCATTTAGAATACTGCATATTGCAAGGTAAATGTCAAATGTAACCAAGCCCTAAGTAACGTAAAAGTCAATGCGAATCACCCCAGGAGTTTTTCCCTTCTAATCTACCCTTTTTTCTTCTGCGGCTGGGGCTTCTATTTTAATTTTTTTTAAAAATCAAATGCATTCACATTGGCTTAGACCATGTGAAGCAGCCTGGAGGCAGGCGGTGCAGCATGGCCTCTCCCATTTTGAAGAGACACTTGTTCAGCAGGCTGAGGCAAAGAGGTAGTCCTGAAACCAGCAAAATCAGGGAGCTGGACAGGGGACAGATTGTATTTGTCTTCAGTGTGGAAGGGATTGTCACTCTCGAATTGGCCTTCTCAGCCACACTAGACACTGTTCCAAGACCTCTATTCAGAGCACGTTACCATAGTCTCTCGAGACTGAAGGATGCCTACTAAGACCGTGTGAGCACTTGAGCCAATATAGAGAGGTTTTCAGCCAATATATTTGAAGCCATTCCAGCCATGCACAGAAGCAGTGAGAGAAGTATGACCATGGGAAACTGGCAGCTGTTTGAATCCTGTTCTTCCCACACCTGATGCCTGGCTCTGCTTTCATCTTCCTGTTCCATTCCGCCTTCCTGCCTTCCTTCCTTTAAAGGCTTGCTAATCTAGTGCTAGGCTAGCTAGGTGACCAAAAGGGGATGAGTAGAAGAGTAAGGTAGCTCTGATTTAATTGTGTCTCCTACAAATCTAGAAGGTCAAAGCAAAGCTGCCTTAAAATGTCCTCCTCCCTCTTTGCTGAGTCCTTGTTCTTTTTTTCCTTAATAAGCTGGAAACGTCCACCTGTCTGTCTGCCATTCCTTGTTACTTCCTCCCTTGCTCAACTAGAACAGCAAGCCTTTAAAACAGTGGTTCCCAATCTTTTTTGGAGTCAAAGCCCCCTTTTTAAATCTAAGAAACCTGCAATCCCCTCACCACAGTTGCATAAAGAGGCATTTTTAATGGGATAAAGTCATCCCTTCTCAGAAAGTCGAGGCTTCTTTCTTCCCCAGAAGACTTGCTTTTCATAAATACACATAAACTAACTTTCATTTTTGGCTCTGAAAGATCAAGGAAGCAATGATTTAGCAAGGGCTACAACACATATATCCTGCCAACCTAGCAGTTCGAAAGCATGCAAATGTAAGTAGATAAATAGGTACCACCTTGGTGGGAAGGTAACGGCGTTCCGTGTCTAGTCGCGCTGGCCACGTGACCACGGAAACTGTCTTCGGACAAACGCTGGCTCTATGGCTTGGAAACGGGGATGAGCACCGCACCCTAGAGTCGGACACAACTGGACTAAATGTCAAGGGGAACCTTTACCTTTACCTTACAACGCATATAAGGTGACCCGCAACCCCCCAGAAAACACTTTGCAATGCCCTTGGGAGGTCATGACTCCCAGGTTGGAAAACACTGTTTTAAAAGAAAAGAAAGACTCCCCGGCATTTCTTCCCTCACCTTCCCCTGCTACCATGGATCTTGGAGCAAGCACATTTTTGGCTCAGTGGTATATCATCAGCACATTAAATGTGCAGCCGTCGGTACTTCTTTTGACTCTGTTCTCCTGCCTTCTTAGCAGCTCTCCTCTCCCTTTCTCCCCAGCGAGATAGTCGTTAAGGAACCTTGGAGTGTTTATGTCTTTCACCCTCACCATTAGGACTCAACACTCCTCTCCAAGAGTCCTCTTTATAAATATAGTCCCATTCAACTGGTGGTTCCTTCTCTTCCTCAGGGGAATGCTCTGCCTGAGAGATTCTGACCCACTCCTCCTGGGCAGGAGTCTCCCCCTCAGGGTTGTCTTTGTAATCATCCTGACCCCCTATGGCCCCTTATATTTCTCTCTCCCTCTCGATCCCCTTTCTTCCATCATCCTGTTCTGTGGGCTCCTTTTCTTCCCCTTCTTTACTTGTCTGTTTGACAGCCCACCTCTTCCTCTGTAAATACATCTCCCTTCTTCCCCATCCCTGGCAATAAAGCATATTTTATATTGGTCACCCTCCACAAAGGTAGGCTTCTGCCCCTTTCTCTGTAACTGGGTGTTCTCCACCACCACCCTGATGTTATTATGTATGCTTCCATTTGGGTCCTGCTTTTCCTTGAAGTGGCAAGTCACAGTGTTTCCCTACTCATGTTCCTGTGTGGGAGACCCAATGAGAGGTTCTTCAGGTGGTGGGGGTGGAGTGTGAGGGCCCTGGGTCAGAGTGACAGCTCACAGACACTCACACTATCTATCTATTTATTTCTGGATTCATCCACAATCTTTTCCTTGAAATAACTCTTAACCTCAGCAAACTTCCTGAGAACACTCTGACTGCTCCTAACAGGATGTCTGTGTTATCCATACTTTGATCATTACTGATGTTAATGATGCCATTGTCATTGTGAAATCCCATTATCAATGAAATTGATGCATTCTCCCCATCATCTCACTGGCTTCCCAAGTGCCTACCATGTTCTCTGGGTATATAATTCTGTGGTCTATTATGCTCCATGTATCTGAGAAAGTAGATGCTAATCCAGGAAAAGTCACATTGAAATAAATTTGTTAGTTTTTGAGGTGCCATAATTCTTCCATTAGGATGTGGGCTGTTATTCCATGGTGTACATTGCAGTAGGCATGACAAATCTAATCCTCTCTGGCCCAAATCATGCTTTCCCAGGACAAGCCCCCTGCAGCTGATTCTTCTTATGAACATGTGAGCTGAAGTATACTAGGCACTAACTGGAGCCAAATGCTTTGTGTGGCTGGAAAAGGGACCTTTGACTAGGTTGTTAGGTGTGGTTCTGTTGAGTGTCTCTTGCTGAAGTTGAGAGGTGTACGTATGCAATTTGGAAGACAAATTCCTGCACAGAGTAAATCATAACAAAGCTTACTGTTCATGAATTACAGTTAGAGTGAGGCAGTGCTTTCAATGCAAGCACACAGAGAAGAAAACATGGGCCCTCGAGGGCTATAGATTAGGTTCAGTATTAGAGACAGTAAACTTCTGAATACAAGTCACTGGAACACTAGTTGGAATGGAGAAAGCTGTTGTCCTGCTAGTGATTTTTCCAGAGGTACCTCACTGGTCACTACAGGAACAAAAAGCTGGGTTAGATGGCCCTATGGCCTCACTCAGCAGACATCTTGTGTTGACATGGGTTTTCAGGTAACAGCAGTGCCTAGGCCAACAGGGCAAAGTGTGGGCAGGTTTACAGTGGAATTTAATTATGTTTCGTCTCTCCCCTGCATTCCGTTCCATCCACCCGCAGGGACTGGTGAAAGAGAAGCATAACAGAGACTATGAGGCATATCTCTAGCAGAGACTTACAGCTGACAGACATTTATTTACTATTTTATTTAAACTATTTTAACCCACCTTTCTCCTTTAAAAGGACCCAAGGTGGCTTACAATAATTAAAAGACAGTATTTAAGCTAATAACAGTGAGTATACAATACTAAAAGGATCAATGAATGCAATACCAAAATGAAAACAAAAACCATAAGTAACATCAAAACATATTTACAAGCAACAAGGCACAGCAATTCATTTTAAAAACCCCACTTGGGAGCCTGAAGCTTGCCTGAAGGGAAAGGTCTTTGCCTGCTTGCTGAAGGGTGCATTACAAATATAAATACCAAATAAAAATGTAGGATGGTGAGGTAGCAGGACAGATACGCCTTTGGTTTGTAAATCACTCCTCCGAAGTTTGCTTTTCAGCAAGAAGTGGGCTGTCAATTAGTAGGGCTTTTATTCCTCTCCCCATAAATGCATGAATATTGTAACTTTTAGGCTTCCTGAAGTTAATTCCAGGGGGGAAATGGTCAATGTCACTGCAGAGAGAAATGATCCAGAGGGAGCAGAGGAAGGGCCATACCATAGATAATCAGAATCACAGGAAAGGAGGCAAGGCTATATCTCTCAGTACTCTTCAAAAAGATGAGTTAATTTTGGGTTTCCCCCATATTTGTTTTTTTAAGATGGTTTTTTAAAACTTCACATTCTTTTCAACCTCAATGTGAGAACTTTGAAAATTTTTGGCAAATTCCTGCCAAAAACGAACTGAAGTGAAATACTCACCTACAGTATCCCTACACATGAAAATTTGAATGGAATCATTAGCTCCTAAACCCTTCTGAATGGAAAAAGGGAATTTAAAAGCTGCTGCTCCATTTATGTCATATATTGGTAAAGGTAAAGGTTCCCCTTGACATTTAGTCCAGTCGTGTCCAACTCTAGAGCACGGTGCTCATCCCCGTTTCCAAGTCATAGAGCCAGCGTTTGTCCAAAGACAGTTTCCGTGGTCACGTGGCCAGCGCGACTAGACACGGAACGCCGTTACCTTCCCACCGAGGTGGTACCTATTTATCTACTCACATTTTTACATGCTTTCGAACTGCTAGGTTGGCAGGAGCTGGGACAAGCGACGGGAGCTCACTCCATCGTGTGGATTCGATCTTACGGCGGCTGGTCTTCTGACCTTGCAGCACAGAGGCTTCTGCGGTTTATCCCGCAGCGCCACCACGTCCCTATGTCATATATACACCCTATTAAATAGGAGACAAGCTACAGGTACAATCAGAAGCTGCAAAGCCTGATTCCATCAGAGAAGGTCACTTGGAGTTCGCTCTCATCTTCTATCTGCTGGGGAATCACTCTAGCTTAGCTCAGAAAAGTAGAAACCCTACAGTTGGACCAAAGAAGCCCAACTTGGACACCAATCAGGGTCAATCTGGAGTGCATTTCCCATGTGTCATGTGATCTCCAGGAAACAGCTTGCTCCACAAGCAGTCCAAATTGTGATCTATTTCTCCATGTGATCACACCCTTAGTCCCGAACTAGTAGACTCTGGCTTCACTTGGAAGGTAATTTCTGACATCCTTAATAATATACCTTTATATTGGGATCATCTAATGCAGATAAAGGTATGATTTGACTGCTGTTCTTGGTATGTGTCATCCAGTCATTTCATACTTACAGCCACTCAGTGTATTAATGAACTTCAAAGAGTACCAATATTAACAGTCCTACTTGGCTTTTACAAACTAAACATTGTGCTTTCTTCATTGAATCACTCCATCCCATGTTTGGTTTTCCTTTTTTCCTACTCCCTTCAACTTTTCTCAGTATTATTGTCTTTTTCACTAAATTTTGTCTTCTCATGATGTGTCCAAAGTATGACCGCCTCAGCTTAGTTGTTCTACCTTGTAGTGACAGTTCAGGCTTGTTTTGATCTGAAACCCATCCCTTTGTCTTTGTGGTGGTTCATGGAATCTGTAAAGCTTTCCTTTCAAATGAAGCCCCTCCCCTGTCAGCTTTCTTTATTGTCCAGCTTTCATTATCTAGAGTAATTGCAAATATCATAGTATTGGTGATCTTGGCCCTGGTCTCCAGCAACACATTGGAACATTTGAGTACATTTTGTAGTTCATTCACAGCTACCCTTCCATTAAAAGATCACGCATGGTTCAACCTTTCACTGTAATTTATAAGACAATTGGTATACTACGGGTGTTCCAGTTGTTTATGCCATTAGTTGCTTTGGGTCCCTCCATGGGGTGGAAGATGAAATATAAATGAAATACATTATTTTAGTAAGAAGAAAGACATGGAAATATGTGCAAAATTGAAGTTAATCACTACTGGATTCAGACTTTTGCAGCATATTTCAGTCATGTTCTTTCTTATACCTCAGGTTATCTCTGATTATGGTATCTGGAATTCCAGCTGCACATCAGAGGAAGCCTTCTACTTTGGTCTTCCAACTTTTATTTTCTATCTAAAAGATTTTATAACTCCATTTGTTCATGAAGCCTACTTTTGATACCGGAGAGGAATTCCTCAACAACTTTGACCATCAAAGGAATGTAGGCACTTTAATGTTGGTCTGAACATGTTTGTAATGGGGAGAATAGAGCAGAATATTCACTTTATACAAAGCAAAGGCATGGACAGTGTTTGGAATTCTGTACTTACATGGCATTGGACAGAAAGCTTATAATACAATTCTTCAAGTTTGAGATATGCACAGAAAATTAAAGAAATCAACATAATGGGAATGTAAATGGCATCTGAATCCCAGGGTTGGTAGTATTGTAGCTGTAATGGAAGTAGCTGTTTCAATATATGAACCACAGACCCAATACTCAATTTAGCAAATGGGGCTAAATTTGCCCCATATGCCTTTGGATTTTGAAGTGTAATAATTCCTAAAATTCCCCAATTTTCCTGCTCTATCAGCACAAAGATTTCAGCAACAGGATGTTGAGGTGGAGGAGAAGTTCTAGCAGTTGACTTTTCCTGGCACTCCCAGCCCCAAGAGGAAATATCCCTAATACGACAACTCTCAATGCCAGAGGGAAGGCAGTTAAAGTGATAATTCCCACTTCTTTCTGAGAACTCCTCCCAGCAGCTGGATATTAGTTCATTTAGCTGCAAGTCAATTTTTAACCTTCTGGCAGGAGATGGCTTGTGCCCCAAACCTTTGGCAGCCTGGATTTAAGGCATATGAGGATACAAAAGAAAGGGGGAGCACTGGGAATAATTCAGAGCAATTGGAAGATATGGTGACTTGAATGAACAAAACAAAAAAAGGGGGGAAGCAACTTGAGATGCTTTTGGTTTTGCTCTGCTAGTTAGTACATGATGGTTTCTTTGCAGTTTCTTTCCTGCAGTATGCAAGAGTAAAGGCACTTGGCCTCCCTAATAAACTAGCTGCCTGCCTAGTTTTTAAACTGTTGCCAGTGGTTATGGAACTCTTCGCCGACAAGCTGTTTATGTTTTTGTACAAAATAAAACTCATCCCATTTTTTTAAAGACTAACAATCAATTGGTTATTAAAAGGGGTTCGCCAAGGTTATTGTGGACCTTTCACCAAAAATGATTTTCTGGTCCAAGAGAAAGGGATATTTCTGCTCTTGAATGCATCCAGGAAGGCCATTTTTGCATGAAAACAATGTGCATCCCTTTTAAGTTCTCCTCAAGTCCCTCCTCCTACAAAATCAGAGATGACTTTTGGCCAGTTTGGTTTCGACTTTTTTTTTAAAAGCTAGAACAGTGACCTTTGTTGGATCAGGGGGACTGAAAACTTGCCTCCAGGCCACTGCCAAGATGTTTAAGTTAGTTAAAAAGCTTTTCATATTGTTCTAAAAGATATGCAGTGCAGTTATAAACGAATTTACTCAGAACTCAGTTCCACTAATTTGAATAAGTGTTTCTCCTAGTAAGTGTGCTTTGAATTTCAGCCTTCATTAGCTTTGAAACATACACCTTCCCTGCTGGACAGAGAAGTGAAGGCTGTTTTCTGTCTCTAGTTTTCTCAGAAGCACAGTACTCAAGCCAGAAAGCAGCAGATTCAAGATAAATAGAGAATGTTTCAAAAACCTTCCTGAAAAGGTATCTGCATAGGAGGAGGGCCACTGGCTTCAGGCATAATTTTATAACTCCACCTCAGATGCTAGATATGAAGCCCTGAATTGGGTACATGTAAATTCACCCATTTATTTTAGCTTTAGAATCCCTCTGTGATTGATGTCTTCCCCCTTAAGTCAGGGGGGGAAAAGTCAAATAAGATTAGCCACCCAATTATCTCTCTTATCTTCCCTGCAAAAATTTCGTGTTTCCCCAAAAATAAGACAGGGTCTTATATTAATTTTTGCTCCAAAAAAACGCATCAGGGCTTATTTTCAGGGAATGTTTTATTTTTTTCATGTACAACAATCTACATTTATTCAAATACAGTTATGTCATCTTCTGGTTGCTGCACAATGGTAGATGGCGGGGTTTCACTTAACTGGGGCTTATTTTTGAGTTAGGGCTTATATTACGAGCATCCTGAAAAATCATACTAGGGCTTATTTTCAAGTTAGGTCTTATTTTCGGGGAAACAGGGTAGGTGTTCTACATAGGGCCCTTTGTGCATGAACTCAGATGACAGGTGACTGGCCACGACTTATGTCATTAACTAGTTCTGCTCTAGTGAATAGGACCAGGCCTCAATGAAAGTTGGTGACTGATTTCATTGGGCTGTTGGTGCTAGTGATGAATTTGCTCTGAATTATATTGTGAACTGCAAATGGACTATCCAATGTGCTGAACCATATCCCCAAACTAGGTTCAGCACCCTGGATAGCTCATTTTAAGTTCAAACTAAAACTCAGCACTGTCTATGAAACTAGAGTTCCTCTAAGTTTACATTCATAGAATCATAGAAAAGTGAAGTTGGAAGGGGCCTACAAGGCCATCAAGTCCAACCCCCTGCTCAACACAGGAATACAAAGCATATCTGCCAGGTGATTATCCAAGTTTTTCTTGAATGCCTCCAGTGTTGGAGCACTCACCAACTCCCGAGGTAACTGGTTCCACTGTTGTACTGCTCTAACAGTTAGGAAGTTTTTTCTGATATTCAACCAAAAGCTGGCTTCCTTTAACTTGAGCTTCACAACACTGAGTTGTGTCCAGTCTCTCATGCCTAGTCTAGATCCAGCCTGCTATGCAGAGGTTCCAACCTACTACTGATACCTTTGATTTGAAGGTTTTATGGAAAGCTTGAAAAAGTCATTTTTTTTGGACCACAGCTCTCCAAACTTCCCAGCCTGTATGGCAAATCCAAGTAAGTACCATTTCCAAGTCCTGGTTTTGTGACGGAACAAAGTAAGACATTACATTAGAAGAAATCAATTCAGAGGCATTGGGGTAATTTTCATTCACATGGTCTTTCAAGAACTTGCATTAGAAGAAAACACAAATGCAACAGCGACCTCTAAGCACTTGATTTAAGAACATGTACCCTCAGATACAAAATAGTGCAAAACATTTATGTTCAAAGGAAAAAAGTCCACACCATAGGTAACCATAAATATACATTTTCTCACTCAGAGCACAAACGCACTGAAAGGTTTCAGCTGTATAAATATGTTTGCTAAAGCAACGTTTGTCAGTGTAAGAACCTGTTAGCCTTCAATATCTAAAGCTGCTTTTAACAAGGTAGGGTATCCGTAATAAAAATTTAAATACAAGAATCTAGATTAAATGACATTGGGACAGGTAGAAATAAATGTATCGGCAAATCCTGCTTGCTAAGTTGGAAAAGGACTCCAGAGTGATGCAGTAAGACCTTTATGTCTGAGGGAAGTATGAAAAAAGTTTGTGGCACCACACCGGAAGTCTGCAGTCTGTCCATTCTGTCAACTCATTGTGATTCACAGTATTAGGCAGTATGTATGTATCTGAAGGCCGCTACCAAATGCAATGTCTTCCTTGACCAATATAAAGGCTGACTATTTCAAAATCTAGGCCAACCATTAGAAAACCCAGGCCAGCCATTTTAAAAAGGGATTAAAATATATGAACAGTGTGTGTGTGTTTTAAAAAAGATTTAACATTTTTCTAGGGTACTGCTGTAATAACAACCAAATCAGTAAGACCTGCATTGGACAGTTAGGGCACTCATGAGTAAATTGTCAATTCTAATAGATAGACTTCCAGCTTTTAAAAAAGGCGACAAAACAAAAATCAATTACAAAGGTACATTTCTCTTCTCTGCTAATGTCGCAGTGTTTGATATGTCTTTTCCCACTGTGAGGCCATTATAATTACCTCTTACATAAAGTGCTTTGAGGTTTATAGGTGAAAAGTGCAGTGTAATAATGAAAGCTAGATATTTTATATGTACTGGATGAATACTTCCCCCACTTCCATAAATTAAAAATGGAAAGGCAATGTTTCTGAAAGATTAAATTTTGATTACTAGTGAAGAAACCCATGGCCTTGTCTGTACAGGCACCACGACAAGAACGTTACGAAAAGAAGAAATCCACCAGCCATCTCTAGCCCTTTTCACAAGCTCTCATGGGGGTCCCATATAGGATGGCAAAAGCCTCAGATTGAAGACAAAAATATTATAGCTAAATAGGGCTGAGAGACACAGCTTAGCAATAAAGAAGTGGATTTAGAGGGGACAGAAAATCTCATGCAATATTTTCTATATAAGAGGAATGAGTAAATATCTAAATAAGTTTAAAATGATGCAATATATCTAGACCCAAGCTTCATAAGAGAGTAATCTAAGATGAAGAGCAAATTCGCACTCGTATAGCAGTCTGAGCCCACTTCCATTGCCATGGGTGCATCTCATGGAATCCTGGGGTACGCATGTTGGCAAGGTAGACAAAATACTCTGCTAGACAGTTCTGCTGCACACGCTTGAACTAAAGAGACAGAGTGCTCCAGCACAGCATTCTAAGTGCCCCACCTAAGTACAAAGCCGAAAGTTCTGCAGAATGGAGTCACAGTATTTAGAGTGGAGTTCAATTGCCATTAAGTGTGTTGTGTATATGAACCCCAAGTGATGGTCCTGAGATTTTAAATTACCACCCTCAGGCTCTGAAGATGGACCTTCATACCTAAGTCAGGGCCAAATCCGAAGACCTGGCGATCCGAGTTCCACCTCCTACTCAGCTGAAATTAATGGTGGTTGCTCAGCAACTGACTGTCAGATTGCTAACACAGTTAATTTTCAGCTAGAAGCACAGCAGTTTAGCATTTTATAGCTGCCTCCCTGTGTCTGCATGCATCCTTAATGCACAACACATTTGCCAGGATCTTTTATTTCTCCCGCAAGCTGTTGTTTAGCACCAAAAATTCAACTGTCTGCTAATGACAACTCTAGTTATCACTCAACTTTATTATAATACTATCTGCTGCAGAGGATATTGCTCCATCATAAGAGTTCGGTGAACACAAGAAACTGAAAGCTGGACAAATAAATAAATTAAATGCAGTGGACAGCAATGTGCAGATCAGTCATTTTCCACTTGGAATTGTTTGTTTTAAAATGGGAGGCAACGGGGGACAAGGAAGGGGAAGAGAAAAATTAAATAGTTGTAGGGGGTCGTGGGCGAGAAGAACATTTGACACTGGGAATGGCTTCTTCTGTTTATTTTTTTCAATGAATTGCTTTGTTGCTGCATGAAGCAAAGGAGGTTTTCAAACTATTCCCTGCAATGGGGAAGCATTGGCATTTGGATGCAGCATCATTTCAGTGGCAATGTGATGATGGGAAAGAGGGGAAGACACCTGCAAATGGCAGCCAGCAGAGTCATCAAGAACTTGCCCACCAAATCCACTGTTTCCACCATGCCGAGCTAAGCAACTCTCCAGAAATCATAAGGGTTTCTCTTGTTCCTCCATAACAAGGCCAAATACATTGCACAGCATTCTAAAACTTGTGAAAACAGGGTGGCATTTTTGGTCCAGTTTTAAAATAAAAATGCTTCTCCCCTGTCGAAATATATATATCTATATATATCTAAAATGATGACATGGGACTTATTGTGTGTCTGTGTGCGCAAATGCACAAGCAAGTGTGCATCAACATTTTAGAAAAGTATAAATGCATTCCAAACACTTCTTGGCACTCTGCTCTTATCTGACGAGCACATCAGACATCGTTTGATCTTCTGAACGGGGACACAAAGCAGTTTGGGATGCTGTTGAGCTGTCTGTCTCTTCCAGTGCTATAGCTTCCATCTTCTTAAAGCCAGGGTTGTGCTGCACCCATAACACACAGTTGTTGCAAAAGCAAAAATCTGCAGGGGAAGGAGAGGGGAAAAAAAGAATCCCAAAATGAGTTTCATACCAAATTTTGCTTATCAGTTCATTCCTGCAATTTCTTTTTATACTATTTTTCTCACAAAACACTCCCCATTTCACCAAACAGTCAGTACTATAGATAATATAGATAATACTGTTTAGCTCAGAAGTGTGAACTGTGCAGTCCATGGGTCACATGTTGCCTGCCAAGGTCTCCCGTGCAGCCCCCTGCCCCCTCTCAGAAAAGAAGCCTTTTTTTCTACCTAAACATGGACAATCATGCCATAAATGGTCTCTAAGGGAAGCAATTGTCAAGGCTGTTCCCTGGGCTCCCAGGGTGGTGTAGTAGATAGAGTGATGAATTAGAATTCAGAATACCTGGATTCAAATCTCTGCTGAGCCATGGAAACTCACCAGGGCACGGGGGTGATGGCATTGATAATATTACTCCTTTAACATTTCACTTACCTTGAAAGCCCCATTAGTCCTGCTACAAGCTTGGTGTGACTTGACAGCACATAACACAAATTTTAAAGGCTCAAAAGAGCAACTAAGGGTGCAATCAGACAAGCACTTAGCCTGTAGTCTGGTTTGCTGTGGAAATGGGTTGGTTAGCTCCTTTTTCCAGTGATCACATAACATAATTGTTGGAGCAAACCAAATTGTGCTCCTACCCACAGGAGCTTCTACTTTTTTGGTGTGGGTAGGATTGCTTTGGTTTGTTTTGTTTCCAATGTACGTGATCAGTGGGAATGGACCAAAAATAAGCCTTCTTGCTGTCCAGGCTCTTCTGGTTGGAATTTCTGATATCATAGGTGAGCCACTTCAGGATATCAGCAAATCAAACACTTCCTCTGCTCGTTGGTGGAAGAGCACAGGAAGTGAAAAAAAATGTTTAAATTGCAGTAGAGCACTCAACTTAGCTAGAATCTCCAAGGAACACCCTTTTACAACACTTCAACCCTGCATGCATTCTCCACTGCCTGCTCAACAGTGCAAGTAACCCTCAGGATGATGAACTCTTTAAGGCTCCCTACTCTTCAGGAAGAGGATAGAAACTGGACAACATAGCCCAGCCCAAGGCGGGTAACAAGTGGCCAGTCAGATATTTTGGTTTACAACTCCCACAGCACGTTACTATAGGCCACACAGCTGAGACTGATGTACACTGCAGCCAAAACATACAGAGGCCAAAGGTTGCCATCCCTTATCAGGCTGCTGAAGAAGGGTTAAAAAACAAAAACGACTTCAGCTGAACTGCAGATCTTGAGCAACTGATCTCCTTGGAACTCTTCAAAGTCCTGAGATTTCATCTCAGTCCTATATATCTGCCTGCCTAGGGACAAAACAGGAAAAGACTGTGAATCTGTAGCTAGAAGCAGTGCTCCCTCAAGTGGTGAAAGATATCTGATTGTAAATGCACATTAAAAGCAAGAAGTGTAATTGATCATTGGAATGTAAGCAACAACTTTTTTTTGCAGTTGATTGCTTACATATGCCTGACAAAGGAGAGCGGATGGATGCTGGGGGAAATATTATAAGAGCAGGAAATATGTATTTCTCTGAATGTTTGTTTTACACCAAACATAATGCTTTTACGATAAGCCATCCTATGGCACTGTAAAACATTCACACACCCCAAACAGTACAAAAACAGGATCATTATTCTGCTGGATTTACAGGATGCCTAGCTGAGCACAGAGCAAGCCTACATAATACTTACAGCCGCTGCTATACTCAAGTTATACTCATGCTCATTGAGAAGCCTTTCATAGAAGACAGCCGTGGTAGAGTTGGCAGGAAGATATGCGCTGAGCTTCATCGGATGGGCATGCAAGGAAGTGGTTGCCGCTTGTAGAAGAAAGGTCCCAAAATAAAAGACAAAGACAGCTGCATGGTAAAGAAAGTCCTAAAAATTAAAGGAAAACACAGAGTTAGTTTGAGTCTAGAGGAAAAAAAGGCACTGATGATTTTTTAACTTCCCATAGTCAGCAACACAGTTGCAGTCAACATGAGTTCTGTTGTTCTACTATAGAATAAAACTACTACTACCAACATGAATTTGACCAAACTCCGGGAGGCAGTGGAAGACAGGAGGGCCTGGTGTGCTCTGGTCCATGGGGTCACAAAGAGTCGGGCACGACTTAACGACTAAACAACAACAACTACACAGGGGGAAAATATATTTAAATTACAGAATGGATGTGCAGAACTCACTTCCGCAAAGACAATATTACCAAAGCTTGGAAATTTTCCTTTTTTAAAAAACTATAACTTCCCCCTCCCCAAATCCCATTTCCAAGCTCTGAGCATTGCTGGAATGGCTACAGATGTATGTAGGAGAAAATACTCCGATTAGCATACATGAGGTTATGTATCCCCTTTTAAGTAACAGTTTAAGTTGTACATAATAAAGAGAAAAGATACATAAAAGAATAAGAACACCATATGGCTTGAAGCACTGTGTGCTGTATCTTTAATGGCATATTACAGGCTATTAAAATAATCTTCTACATCTGCAATAATGTTTTCCAACGCACAAAAACCATCACACACACACACACAAATCAAAGAATGTTCATTGCTTTTATTGAAACTGCACATGGATTTTTATAAAAAAAACCATCTGGGTTTAGGTTAAACAATGTTTTCCCCCATTAAAACTACATCCAGTATATTTTTTGAGCTCCGATCTTCATTAGCTAATTCTTCCATTACTTTTTTAGCTATTTCTAACTATATCAGAGTTCTTCATTAAGGTATGCACTTTGGAACACACCCATAATAGCAGTATTTCGTCTCTCTTGTTTATCCACATAATGACCCTTTTTAAGGTAAGATAGAGTTGAGCTAGGATAAGAGACGGCAACATGCTCCAGGCCTTCCAGAGCTCTCTGTGGTTGCAAGCAAGGGCTGTTCTCCTTGGCTCAAGGTCCATAGTTCTATCCATTTCACCACATTTCAAACACATGTTCCCATGTGTAACATGACCTCCTTAAGGTGTTTCACCTTGAAGCCTTCTCTGGTTTGTTCTGGCTATGGTCCTAACTCTGGATTCTCCTATAAGTACATGAAGCACTCCTTGAAGAATAAGTTCAACCAATGTTCCCTCTAAGTTGTGCGGCTGCACAGTGCTGTATTGGTGCCGTGCACCTGCCGGTAGTGTTGTCGCTCATATAGTTCCGGCTGCGGCTGGAATTTTGTGCACAGGGGGCAGGGTTCCCGCTCAGCGCTGGTGGAAAATCAGAGGGAATGTTGAGTTCAACAATAACTTTTCATCCAGTACAGCTAAGAAAGAGAACTAAGAGCAGGGCTGAGTTTTTCAACAGATCCCACTGGATACTAAAGCAGGGGTGGCAAGCATGTGGCCTTCCAGAGGTTACTGGACTGCAACTCCATTCACCTCTAGCCAGCTTAGCCAGTGTGAGGAATGATGGGAACTATATCTAGCAACATCTGGAAATTTGTTCCACATCGCTACTCTAAAGGGTAAAATAAATTGACTGTAATTCCAAACACTGCTGCAAGAGGACTGACTCCCTCTGCCTCGACTAGGGAATGGAAATGGAATTTGTATTGGTATTTGTTTTCAATAAGTGAATTGACTCAATTTATGGTCTACACAAGGCTATAAACAAAAACGTGCATGCCAGGGAGGAAACGGTAGGCATTAAGGTTCCCCCCCACCAAAAAAATCATATAGACCTAATTGCAGAGGTGGCTGGATAGCTCAGTGGTTTAGGTATCTGGCAGCAGAGCCAGAGGTTGGGAGTTTGATTCCCCACGGTGACTCCTGAGAGTACAGCCAGCCTGTGTGGCCTTGGGCAAGTTGCACAGTCCCAGGGTGTCCCCAGAAGAAGGGAATGGTAAACCATTTTTGAGTATTCTCTACCTGGAAAACCTAAAAAAGGGTCACCATAAGTCAGAATTGACTTGACAGTATATGATTAAATGCAGAGGACTAGAGATGTGGCTATTTGAAAAAAGAACACACATACAGTTTGGAGAGAGAGAGAGCACATTCTTTTGCTAGAATATTTAAAAAATAGAGGCGGAGAGGCAAAATTGAGGCTGCATAGCAATCCTCCTCCTCCCCAGAAAGACAACAGTTCCCACCCTCTGACAGAGTGGAGCCAGGGCCCTTTATAAAAAGGCCTAGTAAAACATACGGTATAATGAACATATTGTAATGAGTGTAAGGGCTATGAACCACCATTGATGTTGCAGGCTGCCAGGCTGCCTACTGTACACCTCTTCTGCTCTGAATTTCTGGCACTTTTGGAGATGAAGGCAGCACACAGATCCTTATGAGTAGCATAGTGTTTACTGGATTTAAGAGTAAATTACTTCATTTCCTCTGCCCAACTGCAGTGCCTTGGAACTTCCTCGCTCCCTTGGCAACAGTGACAATGAAGTTCTCTGTCATCCGTAGATGTAAAATAGCCAGAACTTCTGTAACCAGGAGACAAATCTTTGCTGGAGGGACCCATGGGTTTCAGGCAGGACATTAAGCTCCGGGTTTATTATTGCTTTATAAGCCATACTGTTGTTTTGAAATGGGTAAACCCGGGAAACTATTGCAACAGAATTGACAAAACTAGCATCCATTCAATCTGAAAGGGCACTGCCTGTTGGAGGAATTAAAATCATAGCCATGCCAGCAACTGCTGGGTGACTCCATCCAAAATTAGATTCCTTTTGCCTCAAGAAATCCATTCCACAGCAGAGGTTCTCAAACATGTGTATCTTATATCCTAACAATCATCATTTGCTCAAAGAATCTGAGCTCCACCATGACAGAAACAGTGGTTTAAGTATACAGCTGAGGGAGCGTTGGGGGTTCAATTCCCCACTATGTCTCCTGTGAGAAGAGTCAGCCTATATGGCCTCGGGCAAAATCCCAGGGCACACCCAGAAGAAGGGAATGGCAAACCATATCCGAGTACTCTCTACCTGGAAAACCCTGAAAATGATACATCAGAATTGACTTGATGGCACATGACGATGATTAAGGATATACAAGTCACATGAGTGACTTGTTTATGTTGGGAGAAAACACAAAGAAGCTAAAATGATCATTCAATTCACTGAGCATAAATTATGTCACTGTGCTCATTCTAAGACATAAAGGAAATAAGTAAAAAAACCTGCAAGTCATACTTACAGAAGGACGTGGGAACTGAGGGAGAGTGAATTCTTAATAATTGTTCTAAAAATGTTATACAGTGGTGCCTCGATTTACGAACGTCCCGACATACGACCATTTTGAGTTACGACCAGCTCCGGCCGCAAAATTTTGCTTTGACTTGCGGCCGGAGCTTCCAGTTACGAACAGAAAGAGGCAGGGGAAAAAGGCGGGGAATTCAAATGGCTAACCGTTGGTAGGCGAAGAGGCTGCTTCTTTGTAGCTCTTTCACCCCAACCGTTAGAGTGAGTGCGATCGGAGGAGGCTTCGGACTGCCTGGTAAGGTAAGGTGCTGCTTTCTACTTTTTAAAAACTGTTCTGGATGGGTTTGGCAGCGTGGTTTTGGGCTGGGTGGTGGTATTATGTTTCTATGCTGTGATGGGTCTTGCAGGGTTTGTTTGTTTTTTGGGTTCCCCCCCCCCCCATTTCCGATGGGTCTTGCGGGGTTTGTTTGCTTTTTGGTCCCCCCCCCCATTTCCGATGGGTCTTGTGGGGTTTGTTTGCTTTTGGGGGTATTTTCCCCATTTCCGATGGGTCTTGCGGGGTTTGTTTGCTTTTTGCTTTGCTTTTTTTGCATTTCCGAAGGGTCTTGCACGGTTTGTTTGCTTTCTGCTTTGCTTTTTTTGCATTTCCGATGGGTCTTGCACGGGTTGTTTGCTTTCTGCTTTGCTTTTTTTGCATTTCCAATGGGTCTTGCACGGTTTGTTTGCTTTCTGCTTTGCTTTTTCCCCATTTCCGATGGGTCTTGCACAGTTTGTTTGCTTTCTGCTTTGCTTTTTTTGCATTTCCGATGGGTCTTGCACGGGTTGTTTGCTTTCTGCTTTGCTTTTTTTGCATTTCCAATGGGTCTTGCACGGTTTGTTTGCTTTCTGCTTTGCTTTTTTTGCATTTCCGATGGGTCTTGCACGGTTTGTTTGCTTTTCTTTTTTCCCCCCTTCGGCTGGAACGGATTAATCGCATTTCCGATGGGTCTTGCAGTGGTTTTTTGTTTTTGTTTTTTTTTGGTGATTTTTTTCTTCAGCCGGAACGGATTAATTGCATTTTAATGCATTCCTATGGGAAATGGTGCTTCGACTTACGACCATTTCGAGTTACAACTGGAGTTCCGGAACCAATTAAGTTCGTAAGTCGAGGCACCACTGTACCCTCCTCAGCTATTCTTATGTCTCCTTGGTGGTGTGGGTACCCATGCTAGAGAGCATTACGTTTTTCTTCCTCCCCCGTACTAGTTTCAAACCTTTCTCCTCCTTCTTCACAGTCCAGGGACCACCTTCTACTACTCCAAATCTTCATCTTAGTGGTAACAACTACCAAGAGCTATGCATGCTCTCACAAACCTTCTTAGTACACCTTCCTCCATATGCTCAAGATACCATATTTTCACCTCCTATACTTAAACAAACCTGGTTATAGGTCCTATTCTGGAATTTCCTATGAGTATATGGAGCCATCCTTAACCAATAAGCTCATCTGTAGCAAGACGGTTACAACCACCCTCATTACTAGAATGCAGTTGGACAGTGCTATCTGCACTTTCTTGAATATTGTAGGCAGTTCACAAATCAGTGAGCAAACTGTTCTTCGCCCTTTCCTCTTCCCTCCCACCTTGGCTCTCTCTCAGAGTGATGTCACTTTTACTCTACAATCTGGTCTCATGGTGTGTGAGGAAGAATTTCCCGTTGCACGTTCGTGGCTAATGATAAGAAAATACAAAATATAGAACAATACTGGGGGATTTGTGCATCTGTACATGCCTCAGATATACTCTCCTCCCCATCAGATTTTTGTTCCTAAAGGCCATGCTTGCATCTAAAGTAATACTGCAGAGGTTGCTAAGGTCACAGGTTGAGTTAATATCCAAATCAAAAGATGTTCCATTTTGGAAGCAATCTGTAGGATGAGGGAATCTGATTATTCCGTTTTATGACTGGCTAAAGATAGATAGATGGCGGTGCTTTCAAGCATTCCTAAATGAGGAAGCACAGTTACATGGGGTGTCTCATAAAACAAGAAGTGCTGGAAAAATACATGAATGGATGTGCACAAATATGCATGCTATAGGGGAAATCCATACAAAATGTATATCTTCAGGGGAAATGGGCAAAGACAGACATTTTATTAAAAAATATAATCACTTGCAAAAATGTGTACATGTGGAAAAAATGCACAGATCAGGAGAAATGTGCAGACGTGTTTTTTTTGCAGAATTTCAGATGATGCTGAAACAGAGCAAAGTGAAAATATGGGATACTGAGTTTGAAAAAAAATATGACTTTCCATTCCTGGCATCCATCAGAGAACCTGCCATAAAAACCTTGGAACTGCTATGGTTGTATCCAGGAAGTCAGGTTCCCTTCTGGTGAAACCACTTTAGCCAGCCACACAGGAGTCAGCAGAGAGAAGGAAGTAAATTGGCATCCAGATTCGCAGAAGACATGGCTACACCAGAAATGCCTTAACAAGGTGCAAAGAAGTGCTTATTAACAATTTCCTCTTTGCTCTCTGCTGACTCCTTGCTCTTAGGTGCCCTAGCAAACAGCACCAGGAGGTTGGTTTTTTTTTAATGGAATGGGAAGGGAAGAGGCATACAAGCAGACCCAGGCACCAAGTTTGGGAAGGAGAAGATTCAACCAGCAGCTAGTTTCCTGTCTGAATGGGTTTGCTGCCCTGCCTCACTGGTGCTGCAGCTGGGTGGAATGGCTTGAAATAGAACAGTTACAAATCTCTCCATAGAAGAATCAAACTATATATATCAGCACAAGCAATCACACCAGTGAACCAGTGAGAATGCACTTGCTGGGGGGGAAAAAAGCCCCAGCAGGAGAGGGGGAAAAATGGATTAGGGAAAAAACTCTGGGCTGATCTGAATTGACTTAATTGACTTGTACATCATATAGTCAGCAGAAAATAATATGAGTGTAACCATTCGAATCCCAGAGCAATTCCCATATTATTTGCTAATGCAGTCCTCCCACCCCCAAGATACATCTGAATATGGAGTGCTGGAGAAAATGCCATTATGCTCTACCCACAGTAGCTAGATCTGGCACAACTAGCTAAAGTGGTTTTTGACTAGAGTAGGGTGGACTCGGTTCATTAATCTTCACTGCCTCCCCCTGAATTTTGTTTTGGTTTGAGAGTCTACCAGAGTTTGCAAACTTCTTCATGCAGGGGACAGAAACAACATGAGGTTTTTAAAAAGAATGGAGTGCAAAGCCTATGTTCCACCACTAAGCATCCAGCCTTTCTTGTTTGCTGTGTAAGCAAGCAGAGGATTATGGTAAGCATCTGTGGCTTTCTAGATTACTACCCAGAAGGACAAACAAACAAACAAATCCTATAATAATACTGAATAAAGACTAAAACAACTTCCAATGCCGTTTTGTCTTTGCAGATAAATATGCCAGCAAAAAGATTAAGCATCTGGAGTTGACAAGCCTACTCATAGCTGAGAATTCGTTCTTCTGGGAATTTCTCAGTCACTGATGGATTGGGGTCTCTTATTTCAGGAAAAACTCAATGGTCCTATAATAGGATTTGGAATATACCCAGATGTCGGAGTAAAACTCCCATCATCCCTCACCAGCATAGGCAATGCTGAGGAATAATGGGAGTTGCAGTCCAATAAAATCTGGAAGCCCCAAAGCTGCCTACCACACCATAGTATAGTCTGTTCTAAAGGGTCACTGCACTTATCTTCACTAGTTTACATTGTTACTCCAGCCTGAACGTTCATGATGCTCTGCTATGATTCTGATTTCCTTACAAGTTAAGTTGTGTTTAATATATTTTTGTGGGCTTGATTAATATTATAAAGGGTCACATCAGTTGCAAAACCTGGCCAAACTACTATTATCTCAGAAAAGACATGTTCATCTTCACAGTTTTTAAGAACACTTGGCCACCTCCTATGAAGTGCTACAACACGCAAATATTTACAATTCATCAATTGTAGTATCAAGCTACAACTTGCATAAGCATGAATGAGTCATCACAGATCAAGAACCAGATAGAAATTTCATATTATTCCGTCACAACACAAAGCAACCCTTCCCTCTTACCCTTTCCCAAGGGTTTATGTATTCAACAGAGGGGCAGAGTGTGATTTAGTCATGCAGCAACATGAATATGACTTAGTCATTGAAAAGAAACATGCCCAACAGTTCATTTTTTTAAAAAAAGTTGAGATTTACAAGAGACATGAGATTGTGCTTTTGTTTTTGCACCTGGGAACAACTGCATGCACAAATTGTGATCCAGGAATCTTTTATTTTTGACTAATTCATTAACTGAACCTCAATAACTGAAAACAAAACTTCATTTGGGGGAGGCGAAGTCTATAGCTTTAGATCATGTGTGAATATGTAGCAGCAGGAGACAACTTAGAAGCAGCTGTCCTGTTTTTCTCTCTGTGTGTCACCATGTTAAAAAAAATCAAATGGGCTAAGAGAAAAATATAGAAAACTGCATTTGAAGATCTGTTTTGGGAATCATAGAATAATGGAATTGGAAAGAGCCTATGAGTAGAGATGGGCATGAACCTCGGCATCACAGGTGCCACATGTTCTGTTTCCCCGCCTCCCCGGCTGGATCTCCCAGTCACAAGCCAGTGTGTGTCCCTCTCCTCCTCCTCTTCAGCTGTTCAACCAGTCTCCAGCAAGAGCAGGGACTTCCCTGCCCCGCCTCCTCGGCTGATCGCCCACTTAGAAAAGGAGGCGGGGCAGAGAAGCCCATGCTCCTGCCAGGGACTGGTCAAACAGCCAAAGAGACAGAGGAGAGGAGTGCACACCTGTGGGTGAATCGGTCATTGGCTGGGGAGGTGCTGCACATACGAACCACCATGAATCTCCAAACTGAGCTTCGTGCCCATCTCTACTGAATCCAACTCCTGTGAGTAATACTACACACAGCATAGATACAAACATCATTTCCAGTGGGGAAATAATATGTGTCTACTGTAGACACTAGAAAGAAAATTGTAAAATCCTGACAACATGGACCTCAACCCATCTGTCTCGCCAATTTTTACTGAAATAGCAGTTAGACTTTTACTGAGTGATCACAAAATCATACTCCAGAGACTTCTTTTTGACAAAAGAATGCTCATTTCACTATCTGTGTCCACATCCATTGGGCAATACTGATGTAAATACAATTTTCCTTCCAATCCTATCAGTTTGTCCCTTTCTATCATCTCCAATGCTTCAATCATTCATTCATTAATGGTATCCTTTCAGCCTTTCAGGAACTAAGAGCAACAATCTGAGCAGTGACCTGCAGTTATGAGAAGAGACTTCTTACTTATTTTAATTATCTCCTTGTTTAGAGAATTTATACCCACTCTTCAAACAAAAGGATTCCCTGAGTGGCTTTTAAAGACAGAATAACAGAAACCAGACATCTGTGATCAAAAGCACAACAATTACTGCATTAGTCTTAGGCTGTGGCTACATGGTCATATACTGTGGGATTTGCTACAGGTGTAAAACAGATGAATTCCTTCCCCCCTTTTATTTCCTGATCACATGACGCAAAGGGCAGTTCGAATCAGTTCAGCCCTTTTTCTCCCAAAGTGGATTTCTTTTTCTCTGCTGCTGGGGAATTCTCTTTTTTTCAAGCTGGAATGATTCAGCCAGGCTTTTCTTAGTGAGATCAGTTGTTCTGTTCTCCAAAAGGACAGAGGGCATGACTGTGGGTGGTATTCTGGTGATGTACTAAATATTTGGACAGTGGGAACACCCACCCCCATGATCTTTCTCCCTAGTCACCCTGATGGTTTTCTCTTTCTTTTTAACTACCACGTTTAGCGCTAGATCACCTATCCCCACGTCAATATACTATCTTAGCACTAGATCACCTCTGCATGGATAAAAAAATATATAAAATTTGATGTAAAATAAAAACAACTTCAACAAACTACTGCAGATTACTGTGTTTCTGCAGTATGTGTTATGTGAGAACATTATGGAGAACTTTAGAAAACAGTCCTTTTCTCTAGCGCCACACAAGAGTTTAAACAGCCCACTGGCTTTACAATGAACTGTAAAAGGAGACCTGGGGATCGGCAGAGGACGGGATGAAAGAAAGAGGGGCAGTGGCATGGATCAAACTACATCAGATCACAGAATCATAGGATAATTGAATTGGAAGGGCCTATAAGGCCATTGGGTCCAACCCCTTGCTCTATGCAAGAATCCAAGTCAAAGCAGATCTGACATATGGCTGTCTAATTTTCTCTTGAATGCCTCCAGCACTGAAGGCATTCCAGATTGAGGGACCAATAGTGAAACAATCCTCGTCTCCACATGATTACCCAATCCGAACAAAAAGGTAAAATAGTCTGCAAATCAAGCAGCAGCAAAGCCGAATAGATCCAATTTGGCTTGTGAGTGTAGTTGCAGCCTCAGTCATCCACCAAACTGATGCAAGACTTGCATTCCATGATCTAAATCCAATGCCTCTTTCTAGCTCTCTTCCACTCCACTCCCCCTTTTAGCCCTCCATACCCTGTGAAAAACAGGGCCGCAAGCTTCCTCAATCCTGTAGAGCAGGTTTTGAGGATGTGCAGGGTAGAGGGGTAACTGCTCTTTGTCCCTTCCAGCTGAAGGAAGGAGTTCTGTTACTGGTGTGATAGCACTGCCCGAGAACTCCAAAAGTCTGGCCCCATGACAGCATGCATGGACCAGGCCTCTCACTGGAATTTTATGAAGCGTCTAGAAAATGGATTGGTAGCAACTTGCCCCCACTGTTCAAGGCTTACCAAACGGTTCCAGTCAATCGCGATTCTGTCTCTGTAGTTCAAGAGAAAAACGCTGAGGAAGGTGATGGATGAGAAACAGGCTGTCACCGATACAAACATCACCCAGCCCTGTAGCAGCGGCAAAGGGACTTTGGTCGCCGCGACTAAAATCCAGACAAGCGCTCCAAAAAGCTGTACGAGGAGGAGGAGAAAAAGAAGAAGAAAACATTAAAAGATATTTCAACTTCAAAGCAGAAATATAGCTATTTATATCTATGTCTAGATCTTTTCCTTGTGTGCAAGTATGGGGGGAGGGAAGAGTGCACATGCATATATAAATTGTTCTGAGAACTACAAAATCATACCACATTTATTTAAAAAGTAAAATTTCTGTGATCTAAGAACACCAGCATTTGCTTGTTATTGGAACAGCTCTGACTCACTGAAACACTCACTTTTGTAACATATGCCGAAAACCAAGGCTGGAAGTAACATGTCACTGGTGACATTGCTACCTTTTCAAGTCTTAAAAATATTGTACAGACTGGTGACATCATTACAGTTATGATACCATGGATAATGTTTATTTGTTACCTCCAGAACATTATTGTAGGGGATTTTTGTCATTTCTGTAAGAGATTTTTTTCAAGTAGAAGCAATTAAAATTGTTATGCACACATGCACTGAAAGTATGAAAGTAACTAAAACGAGAATCAAACTAAAAAGCAATGCATTACTAATGTGTGCATAAAGTAATGATTAACAGCAAATGCAGCATAGCTCTCACACACCTTTTAAAAAGTAATGAATAACGATTATGCATTAGGCTGGTTTCTTTTCTCCCAGATAAGGGTTCTTCCAGGCATACATTAAGAAGGGGTGGCGTGGACAGATGAGTGTTTATTGTGATGACTGGGAGAGAAGTCACAGAGCAATTTTTACTACACTTTTTTACTACACTTCCTAGGCAAAAAAAAAAAAAAAGTCAACTTATCTGCAGGTTACATTAATTCAAATTGGCCTACTCTAGCTGCATCTTACTTCAGTGTAGCAAGCTGCAACTAGGGTAGGCTCATTTGAATCAATGGAACTTGATTCCATTGGAATCAGGGAAGAGCTGACTCACCAATTCCCCATTGATTCAATGGGCCTAATCTAGTGCTACACTAAGCAACAGGATTTCAGTTTGCAGGACTTATTTTTGATTAGACATGTGTATGATTGTACTCTAAATCTCCCCCACAAAAATGTGAGGGGGGGGGGGAGAAAAAAATCATACTGCTTATATACTGCCCCATAGCATTTAAAGCAGTGTCTGGGCAGTTTGCAATTTAATTGTCCAGGCTACACGTCCCTCCCCCCCGCCCCGCCCCAGTGAAGTGGGTACTCATTCTACCAACCTTGGAAGGATGGAAGGCTGAGACAATCTCAAGCTGGCTACCTGGGATTGAACCCAGATCATGAGCAGAATTTTGGCTGCAGTACTGCAGTTTAACCATGAGGCTCTTAGGTGCCTTTTAATAACATCTCAGCAACTGCAGAGGTGGAAGGGACCCTATGGATCACTGAATCCAGCTCTTGTCAAGGAGGCAGAGTAGGGGAATCAATTTCACAACCTCTGGCTCCTTAGCCAGATACCTAAATCACGGAGCTACCCAGCTGTTCTTAAACCAGATATGGGAACCATGTGGCTCTCCAGCTATTACTGGACTCCAATTCTGCTCAGCTTCTCACAGCCAGCCTAGCCAATGGTTAGAGCTAAAGCCCACTAACATCTGGAGTGTGACATTCCCCACACCTATTTTAAAGCTTTTCATCTGGTTTAGAGAAATGCATCTTTTGGTTTGCACACACACACACAATCTTATTTATTTCACCATTTTGTTATATGGGGCTGATACACAAATTGAAAGAAACCATTTTGGTCAGAAAGAAATGACTTCAAAATGTCATCAGTCAGCCCTGTGACCAAATGGTCTTCCTTTGTTTTTTTTAAAACTGTAACTATTTTAACCTCATTTTGTTCCCTATAATCCTACCCGAACAGGATTTTATAGCTATCTGCATAATCATATGCCAAAAAGGTTAGTAAAAGGAAATGAAAAAAGCTGCTAAATACTAATGATAAACATAACTAAGCTAAGCATAAGCAAGTAAAATAATGAAGAAATAAATTTTTGAAAACTTATAAAGCAGCATTTTCATTTTAAAAGCCTTCCTCCTCACAGAATGAACAGTCTGCCTAAAGACAAGACAGTATCTGAAATGAAAGTGAAATTTCCAAATATTTGGCATTGCTAGCTTAAAAATTAATTATGGGAAAACAATCGTCTTGGCAAACAGTGCAGCTGTTATGTAAGTCCCACTGAGTACAACAGGCAGTTCTTTCCACTATTCATGCATTCAGGCCTGCGGTCTGCTTTTAAGTGGGGAAAAGCCAGAGTGATTATGATGGATCCGATCCCTTTTTCCTGGTCAGGGGTCTGAAGACCCTGACTCACTGCAAACTATCTCAGGCCTTTTAGCAGGATGTGGGGAACTCTTCTGGAAAGCGGAAGGGAAGAATACCTTGCTTGTGCCAGGCTAAAACAGCTAATTTTTTGCAAACATCCAATTTTGCAAGCCCCTAAAAATTAAGCACCTCTCCTACGATCTTCCTACAGAAAAGCCTTGAAAGGGTGTAAGAGTTGTCTGGGCGTGCGCAAATGTACATGTGTCCGTTGCCACAGAAACAGGACCAACAAACCCAGTCACATTGTGACAAAAAAACATCCCAACTCTGCAGAAAGCTAGGGAACATTAGCTTGGTTGACTCAGCACCGGGAACATTCAAAGAAGGCAACGTGTTGGCCCTCAGTCCTCTTGCTGAACTGCCAAATGGCTTTGGTTACAGAGAGAAGGAAAATCATCAGGTTCATCTCTGTTATCCCTGATTGGTTGGGATGAGCCAGGGATGACAAAAAGAATGGTGCTGAAGGAACAGCAAAGAAGGCGGAAAACACAGAAGCTCCACAGAGAAACTCCACACAGATACATTTGAATTAGGAGAGATATTGAGCCTTCTGAAAGCCCCCTGTCTCCACAAGTACATTTGCAGACAAAAATTAACATGCAATCCCAGCGTCATTTCTATGTCACTTTTCCCCTATGGGCTGGCTAGCTAGCTCAGTGAATTAGGTATCTGGCTGCAGAGCGAGACGTTGGGAGTGCAATTCCTCACTGTGCCTCCCAGGAAAAGTGCCAGCCTATGTAGCCTTGAGAAAGCTACACAATGCCAGGGCGCCCCTAGAGGAAGGGACTGGGAAACCACTTCTGAATACTCTCTAGCTGGTATATCCTGCAAAGGTTTGCCCTACATGAGGACTGACTTGATGGCACATCATAATAATAATACTAATACTAATACTAATACTACTACTACTACTAATAATAATAGTTATTGTTGTTGTTGTTGTTGTTTCCCCCTAGGGAATTGAGAATGATGTTTGTTTGAAGGCAGTCTCCTACTTAGGACCTGGTGAGACCTTGTCCTTAAGCCAAACCTCGATTTGTCCAGAAGGGCCAATGGCCAAAATACAAGACTGAGTGACACATTTAGGAAGGGGTCAAGTCACTACAAGCCGTAGGAGCATAGGGGTTAGGATGCT
Organism: Intellagama lesueurii; assembly: GCA_037013535.1. Classification (NCBI taxonomy): domain Eukaryota; kingdom Metazoa; phylum Chordata; class Lepidosauria; order Squamata; family Agamidae; genus Intellagama; species Intellagama lesueurii. The sequence continues at coordinate 16,764,212 of JBAJHW010000004.1, forward strand.
GGACTGCAACTTAGGAGACCCCACTGAGCCATGAAAATCACTGGATGACCTTGGGCCAGTTACACTTTCTCAGCTTGACCTATCCCGTTGGACTATTGTGGGGATAAAGAGGTGGAAAGCTGTATTTATGACTTTGAGCTCACAGGAGGAAAACTGAGTATAATAAACAAATAAAGCAGCAGAACCAAGAACCACAAGTTGCCCACTCTGCTCTGGATTGTGTTTTGAAGTGCTATCAAGTTGCTGACAATTTATGATGACCCTAATGGAGTTCTCAAGGTAAATGAGATAGTGGCGGATTGGTTTGACCACTGCCACCCCCTAGTGAGCTACCACGGTTGAGTGGGGATTCGAACCCAGATCTCCTGAGTTCCAGTCTGAATATTCTATTCATTACATCATACTGGCTCTCAACTTTTCTATACATGCCTGTTTGTGGCACATTCAAAGACTTCCACTACACCACACCATCTCTCTCCACTCTAGATTGAACTGTAGAAAACTTATCTCACTTAGCTTTTCTAGTGCTTGTCCTTAATGCAGTTAAGGTCACAAAGCAGCAGGGGCCTGGACACAGCCCGCAGCTGTGTTTGCTGAATGTGGAAATCGAATGGAATTCAGGAAGGAGCAGAGATGATACGGAAGAAGCAGTAGGCGTAATAACAGGGAAAGACGTTTCAGCAGAGTAGGTGTGTTTGAGAAAAGTGCAGGAGATGGAATCATTCACAAAGAGGAGATGAAGGAAGAAGTCTTGCTAATGCCATCCCTGGCAAGGATCTGGTGGCTTAATAAGCCGTATGTACAGTAGGCATAAATTGAGAAGATTATGATCCTCCACGAGCTACCATCTCTGACCTGGACAGAAATCAGCTCCTGCAACGTCTGTATCTTACTCATGTTACTCACTCCTTACAGGAGCCAAAAGAAAAAAGACGGCAACTCTATGGTTGTCACCCAATGTTAGGCGAGTCTTCAGGAGTGCAATGTGATTACAACCTGTACCAACAAGATAGGATGTCAACATCAGAACCCAAATACCTTTGGAGCCTTGCCTGTAAACAAAGCTGGCTAACCTCAAATGGAAGGGGTGTGTGAACTGGTAAGGGAACTACAGTGTTGAAGAGGGTGTGTGTGTGTGTGAGAGAGAGAGAGAGAGAAAGACTTCTGACTTATGGTGACCTTATGACTTAACTGACTTGCAGAAGGTCCTATCTTAATGGCCTTCGCAGACGGTAGGCTGGGCTGTGTAGTAGGGATGGATTTAAAACCAGTAAAAATAAGAGATTGTATATAATGGCTACTTTGCTGAAGAGAGGAGCACAAGCTTTGTAAACACAATGTTCTCCGTTCAAGGCATCAAGGAAGGGAAGGAGAGTGCCTCCAAATGAGATAGGTTTCCGCTATACAGTGTGGCTAGGACTGGCCAAATTACACCCTTCCAGATGTCCTCTGACTTCAACTCCCAGCATTCCTATGCTGGTGGGGCAGATGGAAGTTGCAGTCTGGAAGGCCATACATTGTCCTCTCTCCTGAGTCAGATCATCAAAGTGGGCAAGGCTAAGAAGCATAAGAATCTTTAATAATGAAATTCTCTAGCACTAATAATAATGCCATTTTCACTTTACTAGTAATGAGATTCATTATTTAACCCATCTAAGCGCGCTGTCTTAGTCTGAAAAAGAGTTCTCAAGAAGTGGAAAGCTTCCTGCATTTTGCGACTAACAGTAATCCAATAAATCAATAATAATCATGTGCTCTCAAGGCAATTCTGAGTTATGGCGACCCTTTCCAGGGTTTTCCAAGTAGAGAATACTCAGAAGTGGTTTACCATCCCCTTCCTCTGGGGGCATCCTAGGACTGTGCAGCTTGCCCAAGGCCACACAGGCTGGCTCTACTTGCAGGAGGCCCAGGGGGGAATTGAACTCCCAACATCTGGATACCTAAACCACTGAGCTATCCAGCCAGTACAACAATCCAATAAAAGTGTTACTCATTTTGTTTGTAAGCATCCAATGGTTACTTTTGCCCTGGTGTTGTTTAATAGTTATTCGTTACATTGATATTTCATGCTATTGATATTTCCAATGTGCTCAAACATGTGAACCTAGTTCACCCCCTGCCCATTTTGTCGTCAAAACAACCCTGTGAGGCGGGTCAAGCTGAAAGAGTGGCTAGCCCAAGATCACCTGGTAAGTTTCATGAGATCCAGGGTGGACTGAAATCTGGTTCTCCACAGTCCCAGCAACCTAATCACTTATTCTTACACCAGCTTTCTGTCAATATGTCTCTGGTGATACTGTATACATTTAATTCTGCAAACTCCTCTACTTACTAGGCAACAATAACCACCACAGTATGAAAAACAGCAGTACTAAACAAGGCAGGGACATAGGATAAACCTATAAAGGATCACAGGGCTGACTGTCTTTTCCCGCTTGACTGACTCCAATCAGTGACAGGCAGAAATCCAACAGGTGCATCTTTCTAAGCCGCTCCCGCTCCCCTACCCGATCACAGAACTCCAGATGGTGAATACACGAGATTCTTTGAGGAGAGGCATTTGCGTGGGACCAATATCACAAGGAAGAAATCATTAACTGGCCATTCTAGGAATAATGGGATTCTGGCGTGGGGCCCGGTGGTGGTGCTGCTGCTGCCGTAAGGACTAGGACGTCACTCGATAAATAAAGGGAACAATTCGACTTAAAAATCACCCTATATTCCCGCCTCTAAAATAATATCAGAAGGCACTGACGAGTGGGTTTAGGATAGATAAAAGAAAAACACGAACGCTCAATGGACGGGGCGTAATTGCTTACTGGACTGAATGGCCCCCAATCCGATTTCTAGCTGCAGGCAGAGGAGACCCATTGAACTAAAGGCATTTATACCGGGGTTGACTCAGCCACCAACCACCGTCTCCTCGCGAGTCTGCTCTGACTGGGGAGTTAGGCCCGAAAGCTGACTCCCGAGGAGGACTGCTCGGGGGGGGGGGGCTCTTCCCCACTTGTTGCCCCCCTCGCCCCCCTTCCGCTCACTTACGATCTCCAAGCAGATGAAGGCCCCCGAGTAGGTGCGCAGGATCTCCAAGCCGGCCGGGAGGGTGACGCGCGGCGGGGGGTAATAGGCGGTGGCGTTGGGGGGCGGCGGCATGGCGCCCCCGCCTCGAGCGGGGATCATGGCGCCTGCTGGGCCGACCGAGGCGAGGCGCTCGGGGAGCCCCGGACGTGGCTGCGACCAGGTGAGGAACGGCGAGGCAGGGGGAAGGAGGGACCGCGCGGCGGAGCCGAGCCGAGAGCCGCAGGTGGCGAGCAGGGAGAGAGAGCGCGCCTGCCTCCGGCGCCGCCCCGCCGGTTGCCCGCCCTCTTCGGCGCTCGCTTCCTCGCTCGCTCTTCGGGCGGCGGCGCGGCGGCCTTTGCGCGCCCACCTTCCTGGCCCCTCGGCAGTCCCGGCTTTCCAGTCACGCCGGTTTAAGGAGGGGACGCCTCGTTTGGTCCAAAGTACCTCTCCGCCGCTCCTCCTTTTTGGGCCAGGCGAGGTGCGCTCGGCACTGAGCCCTTGCTCCGAAGCGGATCCGGTTTAAGGCTCTTGGAGCGGAGAGGCTTCGAGCCGAAGCGGATCCGGTTTAAGGCTCTTGGAGCGGAGAGGCTTCGAGCCGAAGCCGATCCGGTTTAAGGCTCTTGGAGCGGAGAGGCCTCGAGCCGAAGCGGATCTGGCTTAAGGCTCTAGCAAGGCTTAAATTGTAACCCCCAATTTGACCTTCGGGGAAGGCTCCCTCAGTTTACTCCTCCGGAGGAGTTAGAAGGCACTCTGTGCATGCTCAGAAAGTTTTTTTTTTAAAAAAATACGTCAATGTGTCCAAGAAAAACCCTCGCACTGGGCTTTCTTTTCTAAATCTATCATTTCTTCGTTGCGTGCCGTTTGAGGTAATAAACATGACCCTCTTTCCCCATCAAGTACCTTGTCAGGTGGACCAGGCTAAAGAGAAAGTGACTGACCCGAAGTCGTCCATTGAGTGTTATGACTTGCTGGGGGCGAGAACCCGGATCAGTCTCTACTTCTAAATATATTACCCTGGCTCTCCAAACCGATAAATAAATAAATTCTAATTCTAGCCTAATTCTTCCACTTACCACATTTTTACAGTGTGGTTACATACAGTATATTCTATACATGTCTACTGTATAGACATGTGTAGAATATACCCTATGTGATACCTACACAGATGCTTGCTGCTGCCTACTTATGGCTGGCCTGCTATGTGTGCTTACTTGGAAGTAAGCCCCATTGAACTCATTGCTGACCAGATGTGTCTTGTTTCTGAGCTGGTCCTGTTTATCTGTAGCAACAAAATTAGGAGTCTTCTCACACATCACTGACTGAACAGATTTATTTTGACATCAAATGTGGACAAGTAGCTGCTGTTTTGTTAGATGTATGAAGTCTTGAATTATTTTATTTGCAGCGTTCATATACTGCCTGAAAATGCTGTCAGAGTGGGGAAATGGGAGCAGGTGGTGGGCGAGAAGACAGTCCTTAAATGCTGAATTACAGTAGGACAGGATTTGTCTGGAAAGGAAAGCAAAAAACGCTCATATGCTTAAGGTGGAATGGGTGTTATCTCCGAAGTGAGGAGAGACAATGCCAGAGTGTTATCCTTTACTGCTGTGTAAATATATGCACATGTGCATTGAGGCTTGTTGGTTTTGTTTCCTTGTTTCTGCTCTAGTTGTGTTTATAAGTAGGGTGAAGAAATAGCTAAAGATGTGGGCAGAACAGTCACCCATGATAAGTCTGAGAGTACATCTAGCTGCAAAACCTGTTAGGGTTGGGATCGACATGGATTTTAATCCCGGACTTCATTATGGGTGTTCCATACTTGAGGCAGGGGAAAAAAACTATTCTGTTTAATTTCTTTTCCCCCTTAATGGAGATTCCAACGTTACATGTTTTGGAGCTCTGATTCTTCCTAGTAGACTCATCCAGACACAGCATTTGTTCCACCATATGTACTGGATTGTAGGCTGGTGATGTACTGGTATTTTTCTTGCAGTCCAGGTAGTGTAAGCCTCACATTGCTACCCATAATGAGAAAAAATAACCTGGCCTTCTGTTTTGTTTTGTTTTTTTAATCCTCTAGGATTATTATTTTTTTAATTTGCTTTATGTCAGAGCAGAATTCAGCTATCAAGAGACCTTGGGTTGGAAAGTTTCAGTGCTAACACTAATTAATTAACAGATAAAAGAGGGGGAAATAAACCTCACTGAAATCTAGGATGGAGGGTGCCTTTTAAAAGAGTTTCAGCGTTTCCCAAAGAGATTTAAGAAAAGACAATGGGTTTCCAAAAGAAAATTGAGACGGGGTGAACCTCCATTGAAATGAGCTCAAAGGGGAAGCTTTCAATATTAAACTCCTATACTAAAAACGGAAATAAATCACAAAACAAAATTCAGCAGACAGAATCATTTTGAAAGGTTTTTTTTTTTCAGGTTTTTTGATTCTTTTTTTAATCCACTCCTTTAAAATATGTTGATCAGCTAAGGAGAGGAGAAGTAGAGTTTTAGGAATTAGTGTGGACAGAAACTCAGGTTAAACCTACACTAACTTGGCTAGATGGTTGGCTTGTTCAGTAAGTGTGGCATCTGACTGCGGATTCAGAGGTTGGGAGTTTGATTCCCCACTGTGTATCCCAGAAGAGCCAGTCTGTGTGGCCTTGGGCAACCTGCACATTCCCCCGTAGGAAGGGGATGGTAAATCTCTTCTGAGTACTCTCTCCTTGGAAAACTTTGGGTTGCCCTAAGGTGGAATTGACTTGATGGCACACAGTTATTAACTTGGCATGAGGCAGCACCAAGTGGCAGGGTGGTGGTTAGGGACAAATGCTCTATCTTGACAAAGTCTAGCTTAGCTCCGCATGGGTATTGTCGCTACATATTTTGGACTGTGCACATCTCAGCAGATGCCACACAAGACATTTTCCTGCGTGAAGTGAAAGACGGTGCTTTCCGTCTGTTCCATGCCCAGAAGCTGCCCACACTGGCAACCTCACTGCAAGAGTGGCCAAAATACCAGTAACCAGCCTACAATCCAGTACATATGGTGGAACAAATGCTGTGCTCCAAAGGGAAGGATAAGTGCTATGTGACGGAATAGCACTTCCATCACAAACCACCCCTGGTGACTGAAGTCACAGGCAGGACTACTAAGAGATGAGCTGTTGTTGGTTTTCCTTCTTATGGTATTTTCCACCAATGTCTTGTGAATGTAATAGTTGAGCTTGAACAGGTGGTGCAATATTGAGGAAGGGCATTATTTTAATTTCTGGTCACAGTGAAGAGGGAGGATAATCAAAGTGTCTAAATATTGTGCTAGAAATATTTTTTTAGGGGTACATCAACACCATGATGCCACTCAGATCAGTTATCTTTAATATTCTCCAAGTGTGTCCCAGTGTCAACTCAATCGCTTTCCCTCTTGCCTTGTAAAATGTTTTTCCCCTCAAAGATGCTCTCGCAGCAGTTCATTGCAGCAGAAACTCATGGCATCTCTAAGATTAGCAAAGTTTTTTTGGCAAAGCTTTTGTGGCTATTGCTGGCTGGATAGTCCTATGAATTAGGCATCTGGCTGCAGAGCTGGAGGTTGGGAGTTCAATTCCCCACTGTGCATCCTGGAAGAGCCAGCCTATATGGCCTTGGGCAAGCTGCACAGTCCCAGGATGTTCACAGAAGAAGGAAAAAGTAAACCACTTCTGAGTATTCTTTACCTGTAGGACTCTGAAAAGGCTCACCATAAGTCAGAATTTGACTTGATGGTACACAGTTATTAGTAGCATTTGTGGCTCTGGCCCTCAGGTGCACAGAGAACACTTTGGAAATAAACCCAAAGATCACTGGGCTGCATTTTCCCCACTGCCTGAAAAGGTCACTAGCCTTTGTCTCTATGCTGGCTCCATTGGCACACCCAAAACCTTCTGAGAGGCGCACCCCCTGCTACTGCCAAATTTGCTAACCCCTTTCCCATTTTTCATTTAGAACAAGGGATGAGCTGCCAGTGCACTGTGTTTACAAATGAAAGCCTGCTTCCTGGAATGTTGCTTTAAATGAGATGTGGACGGAATGCATATTTTGTTTCCAAGGGAAAATGGCAGTTTTTTAAAAAAAAAGACATGCAGGGAATGCATGTCTTGTTTTAAAGGGTGAGCAGCAGATTTAGATGTGTGCCTTTTTTGTGTGTGTGTTGTTGTTTTTTGGTCTTTTGGCTATTCCCAGAGCAGAGGCAAATGCAGCATGGATATGTGTAGTAGAGATGCTAGGGTTAAAAAAAAAAACAACCCCAAAAACATTGGGAAGCACAAAGCTGTCCATAAGCTACAGGCTGCCCCCCCCCCCCCCCAATTGTTGAGTAAGGAAAGCTGTCTCCTTCTTTGGTGTTCAAGTACGGAAACACAGGATACTACTGTACCCTGTTAGCAAAGTGGCTCCTCCTTTCTTTGAAAAGGACTTCTGACTGGTAGAGGAGGCAGAGAACAGAAAGACAGCTTTCTCTTCTTCTGAAACCACTTTCAAACCTATACACAGACTGATCTAGACCCGAGGAAAGTTACTTTTTTGGGCCATAATTCCCAGAACCCCCTAGGCTAGTTGTTTATAGCAAGGCTGATTTATTTTAACATTCTGCGTTTGAACTTCAGGAGAGAGTGCCCCGCACAAATTTCTTTGAAAGTCCTGGAGTGGTTTACCTTTTTAAAGCAGAAATAAATATGTTACTAGTAGATCGGATGCTGGTTCTCCAATCTTATTTGGAGTTCTTTGTTAGGTTTCAACGACTTCCCACAGCATTTCTCATATTTGTACCCAGCATGCACACACCCTGGTAGGTGTGTCTATAATGAGCATTTGGGACTGTGTGTCAAGTTTCATGATTCTTATTTTAAAAAATTATTCATCCCATTCCTGCTTATCCCATCTCTGCTGTGGCAAACCAGTGCAGTACATTCTGGTTCGACCACATAGCTGTGTCAGCCGAGTAAGGCAAGCAAGACTAATGTTGCAATATATAAGCATGAAAGGAAGCACCTTGTTGGTATGGATGATACAACCCAGGTCTGATTCTGAGCTGGGATACGAAGGACTCAGAAATAAACGTTCTGGTTTCTAGTGTAGGAGGAAGATGTTGCACTATTAGCAATGAAATAACATCAACGTTTGCTAACTGGCTTAAAGAAGCTTGCTTTAGCACAAAGGGCCTTTAGTAGAGTAGCCTAGAGTAAATATTTTGCTTTGGCCTTCAGTGGCAGGAAAAGATATGAGGTGATATCGTGTTTATTGGAACAGTACGATTCGAATTTCTCAACTGAAAAGCTTTAGTGTGTATGGATGGGGGAGACATAATTTAATCTGCATTTTAAAGCAGAACAACTTCTTTCACAGTGATCTGGCTTTGAATCATGTGCAGTTTTCTGTGACATGCTAGTTGGCTTACAAATGTATATATATAAATACATATACGAAGGGAAAATGCATACATTAGGGCGCATAATGTACAAAAACGAATGCACATTTTGCTGTGTATTTTTTCTAAATGCCAAGAGAGGTAGAAATTTGGATGGAACAGACTCATGATTGAATGCATGCAGAAGCTGATATGGACCAGAAACAGACAGTCGGTCCTCTTTTGTTTTGCCTGATGAGCTTTGATGGATCAACATGAGTAGCAGCATGAGATGGCAGAGTTCTGAAATAATAGAATAGGGCTGTACAACTTCAGGCTACTCTGTCTGTAAGTGTGAAACAGATATGAAATGGTTCCTACACAGACAGAGCTCTCTGTAAAGAGGGAAGTGGGAGCATACCAAACAAATGAGCTAAGCTTGAACTTCTGTAATAGACAATAATAGAATGACAGAATCATGAAGTTGGAGGAGGTCTATAAGACCATCGAGTCCAACACCCTGCTCAGTGCAGATATACAAATCAAAGGATATCTGCCAGGTGGCTATCTAAATTCCTCTCGAACGCCTACAGTGTTGGAGCACTCTCCACTGTTATACTGCTCTAACAGTCAGGACATTTTTCCTGATATTCAACTGAAATCTGGCTTCCTGTAACTTGAGCCCATTGTTGTGTGCCCTACACTATGATGATTGAGAACAGATCCTGCCCCTTCTCTGTATGACAGCTTTTCAGGTATTTGAAAAGTGCTATCCTATCTCCCCTTAGTCTTCTTTTCTCAAGGCTAAACATGCCCAGTTCTTCCAATCTTTCCTCGTAGGGCTTGGTTTCCAGCCCCCAATCATCCTTGTTGCCCTCCTCTGAACTTGTTCCAGTTTGTTGTCATCCTTCTTGGTGCGGTGTCCAGAACTGGACACAGTATTCAAGATGGGGCCTAACCACTGCCGAATAAATGGGAGGTAGTACTTCATGGGATTTGGAGACTATACTTCTGTTAATGCAGCCTAAAATAGCATTAGCCCTTTTTTTATAGCCACATCACACTGTTGGCTCATATATTCAGCTTTCAAGAAAATAATGGACAGTGGTTTTGAGAGTTCTTCAGCCAGTTCCTTCAATACTCTTGGATGCAGTTCATCCAGCTCTGGAGATCTGAACTCGTTCAAGGTGGTAAAGTATTCCTTGACTATTTGTTTATCAACCTCCAGCTGCAATCCTGTCCCCTCCACCTGCACTTCGCATTTGTCTGGAGGTTCATAGTCCGTCCTTTGGGCAAAGACTGAGCTAAAATAGGAATTGAGTGCTTTTTCCTTTTCTTTGTCTTCTGTTATCATTTTTCCATCTCCACTGAGTAGCTGAGCCACTGTTTCTTTTCTTTGTCTTTTGCCGCACACATACCTGAAGAATGTATTTTTGTTGCTTTTAGTGTCTCTAGCTTGCCTCAGCTCATTCTCAGCTTTCGCCCTCCTAATGCCATCCTTGCAATTCATTGCTACTTGTCTGTACTCTTCCTTTGTGGCCTGGCCTTCCTTCCACTTCCTATATGTGCCCTTTTTGTTTTCAGGTCTTCTCTGAGCTTTTTGTGAAGCCACACTGGCCTTTTTTTTCTGCCTCTCCCCTTTTTTTCTTGTTGGAATTGTTTGCAGTTGTTCCTTTAGAATTCTAAATATTCCAAACTTCAGCCTCTCCCTGTAGTCTGAGATAGTGGGATCTATAACACCAGCCAGAATACTTATGTTACTTCTTGCATAACCTAGGTGGTGTGTACAGATGGCAAGAGAAGGGGCTGGTGCACCTGCAATCATCATGTCATGTACACTTCATATCTTGGAATCCTTTCTGTTCAACTATTAAATGTGCAAGAGAGCTGTTCTCATTTTGTGTCTGGCCGCCCTGCAACCTGGGCCTTATTCAGTGATTCTACTGGTAGTTCTTTCCCGCGTTACAGGGCTCACTAGTTGTTCCTTGGTTGGGTGGCCTCTTTTGCAACCAGACACTCTACATCATCAGGAAACTACAGTGGTGCCTCGACTTACGAACTTAATTGGTTCCAGAACTCCAGTTGTAACTCGATATGGTTGTAAATCGAAGCACCATTTCCCATAGGAATGCATTGAAATGCAATTAATCCGTTCCGTCCGAAGAAAAAAATCACCAAAAAACCCACAAACAAACAAACAAACAAACAAACAAAACACTGCAAGACCCATCGGAAACGCGATTGATCTGTTCCGGCCGAAGGGGGGGGGGGGGGAAGAAAAGCAAACAAACCGTGCAAGACCCATCGGAAATGCAAAAAAAAAAAAAAAGCAAAGCAGAAAGCAAACAAACTGTGCAAGACCCATCGGAAATGCAAAAAAAGCAAAGCAGAAAGCAAACAAACCATCCAAGACCCATCGGAAATGCAAAAAAAGCAAAGCAGAAAGCAAACAAACCGTGCAAGACCCTTCGGAAATGGGGGGAAAAAACCAAAAATCAAACATACCCCCCAAGACCCATCGGAAATGGGGGGGAAAACCCTAAAAAGCAAAGAAACCTCGCAAGACCCATCGGAAATGGGGGGGGGAACCCAAAAAGCAAACAAACCCCCCAAGACCCATCGGAAATGGGAAAAAAACACCAACAAACAAACCCTGCAAGACCCATCACAGCATAGAAACATAATCCCACCACCCAGCCCAAAACCACGCTGCAAAACCCACCCAGAACAGTTTTTAAAAAGTACAAAGCAGCACCTTACCTTACCAGGCAGTCCGAAGCCTCCTCCGATTGCACACTCTCTAACCGTTGGGGCGAAAGAGCTACAAAGAAGCAGGCTCTTCACCACCAAAGGTTAGCAGTTTGAATTCCCCGCCTTTTTTCCCTGCCTTTTTCTGTTTGTAACTGGAAGCTCCGGTCGCAAGTCGAAGCAAAATTTTAGCTGGTCATAACTCGAAATGGTCGTATGTCGGGACGTTCGTAAGTCGAGACACCACTGTATGCCTATTTGTCTGTTTTGCCTTGTGGAACAGTGGTTAAAAACTGTAGTATTGCAGCCAAAACACTGCTCGTGGTCAGCGTTTGATACCCATGGATCTGACAATTGGCTCGAAGTTGACTTAGCCTTCCGCCCTTCCGAGGTCGATAAAATGAGTACCCAGCTGGCTGTGGGTGCCAATGTGCAGCCTGTATAATTTTTTAAAGAATGTAAATCACCCAGAGAGTGCTTAAGCAGTACGGGGTGGGATATAACCAGCACACTTGACTTTTTTGTTTTTGTTTTTTTGGTCTTTTAACTCTCAGGAGGCCCAGCCAGCAGAGCTAACAGAGTACAACTGTGGCATATGCAGTCTAGAACATCTGGAAGTCCAAAGGTTTTTCAGCTCTGTTGTGCATGCTTGGCTATTATAAATAGAACCATGCAGGTTTATAACAGCCATGATGCCAAGTGAGTTCTTGTATTTGTAGTCCAAAATGTTGGAAATATGGCAACCTACGTATGAGGCCTTTAGGAGGTTTTGACTGGTAAGGACCTTTCTGGACTGGGGTGAATGTCAATCGATTCAATGGCTGCCAATTGTTCCCTCTTTGTCTCAGATGTTGAAAAGAGCGATGTCTCTCTACTCAAGTCTTCTTTTCTCGCTTTTTTTAGTCCATGGAAAGTTAGAGCTATGTAGTCAGTTAGCAAGTCATTTACTTAGTCATGAAGCTAGTTAATCACTTAAGCTCTGTTCATATGATAGTTAATATTTTTCTACAGAATGCTGTTTGTTTTGATCTATGAAGAATTGTGAGTAAAATTGAACTTTTTATTCGTTTCTCTTATCAGTGTCTCTGAGTGAGTTACTGAAACAGTAAGTGCCAGTTGAGAAGAATTAAGCAAAAAGGTGTGGTTTACTGAAGGGAGACTTGAAGCTAATTCTGCTCTGTAAGTTTCTGACCTTTTTCCTTTGCTTAATTAGAGGTTTTTAAGCCAATCGTTTCCACACTCTGCCAATACAAAAACACACAAACCTGCCCAGCTTTAGCTGGAAACAGATTTTATTTTATTTTTTTGGTGCAAGCTTTCCTTTTTTAGTCCAACTTATCACCTGTCTCACAGACAACATGAATATTGCACTTTGATCTAATACATTGTGTTTATCATACATTTTATTGTTATAAATTAATTTGAAGTCCTCTGATCTCTGAATGCTGTTAATTAATTTTGCTACATTTGTTAAAATTCTTTCTTTTCTTCACAAGTCCTAAAGGTGGAGAAACCTTGTCCTTTTTTTTTTTGCATCTAGCTACCCAATGCCCTGAGATGTTCTCCTGCAGAAGCTCTAGTCAAACAGATACAGACCTCTTAATGTCCCTTTCTTTATGTTGGTTTCATTGCTTAGTTTCAGTTGGTTGGGGAAAAGGGCAGTCCAATGATATTTAGATTCATCTTCACTAATCATCAGTAATAATGGTTGCCTCATCAGGTTCAAAGCCCATGTCAAAGAAATATAAGTAAGGAATGTCATCAGACAGGTCCCCATTGTAGGTCATACACAGATGTTCTGTGGTATGCTAAGTAGCACACAGCAGCTGCAAATCTATTCAACTGGGCAATTAATTGAGGAGCACACCTGGTTTGAGCATACCATACAGCTGGTATGCCCCAGAGAACCTGGTCGTTTGGTGCTTATGTCCTTAGATTTACTGCTGTTTAATTTCAGTTTCATGTCACTGGAATTCAGCAGACTTTGAGCCATGTAACTGTTAAGTCATGGCAATGAGTTACCCCATGCCAGCTTTTTCTTCTCCCATCTAATTAATTAGGCAGCAGAATTTAATGATATCCCAATGTCAGTGCTGAGCTTTTGTACATCTGAAAATAATGATTACCTTGCTATGGTTGTAACTTCCCCTGTATACACATGGAGGATCTGGTTTGATCCCACATCAAGGTACATCTGGAGTAAATCATGTTTGCTCATCTTTGCCCGGGCAGAAATTAATCTCTTCCTGCTTTAACCAACCAAGCAAGCAACTAACCAGGAAAAAAAGCAAAGGGATTGTCTTATTTTTTGTCCAGGTTGGAGTGGCAGTCCGTAATACAACATCACACAGAAGACACCTGAATTAGGAGAAAAAGGTAAAGGTTCCCCTTGGCATTTAGTCCAGTAGTGTCCGACTCTAGGGCGTGGTGCTCATCCCCGTCTCCAAGCCGTAGAGCCAGTGTTTGTCTGTAGAGAGTTTCCGTGGTCACGTGGCCAGCACAACTAGACACAACGCCGTTACCTTCCCACCATGGTGGTACCTATTTATCTACTTGCATTTACATGCTTTCGAACTGCTAGGTTGGCAGGAGCTGGGACAAGCGACGGGAGCTCAGTCCGTCGCGTGGATTCGATCTTACGACTGCTGGTCTTCTGACCTTGCAGCACAGAGGCTTCTGCGGTTTAACCCGCAGCGCCACCACGTCCCGAATTAGGAGACAGTGTGATCCTAATTATTATTAGTAATTATTAAGCTCAGCCTGAGAGATTCTTTACATGACCTTCTAGGCACATCAGCTCATGAACACTGTCTTCAGTACCTGATTCACTACTACATGCAGAGACACTGAGGCAGAAAGGGGCCATGGCAATGTTACCAGCCCCATCTCATGCAGAACGCTAAGGAACACCTGTTTCTCCTATTTGTTATACAGGTCAAAGACCAACATAAATATAATAACTAGAATGCTAGTGTACTAGGGATGTATGCCAAAAGTACAAATTCCATAGCTTTGAAGAAGAAGAAAAAGGAAGCACAGTAGTGGTCTTTGAGCTACCTCAGTAAAGTCACCATAGCAATTATCAGGTGTAAAACAAATAGTCTCACCACGACAAAGACATGATTTATTAACATGTAATTCAGAATCTATCCAAGATTGGACCTTGAAAATACTAGGGCTTATTTTCAAGGGGTGTTTTATTTTTTTTCATGTACAACAATCTACATTTATTCAAATACGTACAGTCCTGTCATCTTCTTCTGGTTGCTGCACAAGGGTGGAGGGCGGGGTTTCACTTAAGTGGGGCTTATTTTGGGGGGTAGGGCTTATATTACGAGCATCCTGAAAAATCATACTAGGGCTTATTTTCAGGGAAACAGGGTATCTCTGGAGGCAAAAATGTTGAAATTGAGACTGTCATACTTTGGGCACATCTTGAGAAGGCGGGATTATCCGGAAAAGGCAATAATGCTGGGAAAGGTTGAAGGCAGCAGGAAAAGAGGAAGACCAAATATGAGATGGATCAATTCCCTAGAGAAACCCACAGGCTTGAGTTTGGAAGACCTGAGCAGGTTTGTTGAGGACAGGACCTTTTGGAGATCACTCATTCATAGGGTCACCATAAATCAAGGGTGATTTGATGGCACATCAAAACAACAAAGTTCTGTTGCTGTGGTAATGAACATGATCAATCTCTCACCTGGATATGCCTCTTACCACCTGCTGTATTTCATTCAGCAGGAATGCATTTTGTGTAAGGGACACGATACAGCTAATTTAAACATTCCTATTGATTCTAGCTTTAGAAGAGGTAGCCGTGTTAGACTGTGCAAACATATCAGGCAAAGTCCAAAGAAACAAAATAATGTTTTGCCATTGATTCTAATGTATGAATTGCAGGCTCTACTTCATAATGCTGTCCCAAAAAATTCTTTCCTGAGATTTTGCCCATTCTCATTCAATCTGATAGGAAATACATTCCCCTTGAAAAAAAATTCAAACAAAGAGGCATTTTGGAAAAATTCTTATGGCTGAGGCTCGGGATCCTTGTGCTTCCCTTAATTATGAAGAGGTGTGTGTGTGTGTTGTCTTTCGCAGTACAATCATCAGATCAAATCAGATCAATTTTAATACGGTCATAGTGTGGGAGTCTGCTGGACTCCGGCATCATAGACCAATATCCAAATGTACAAGTAAATGTACAAAAACAGTAAAACACATATATAAAACCATGTACTAAGTTAAAAGCATCCTAACAAAGTAATACATTATACTACCTTGGTCTCCCTTTCAGGTTCCCACTAATAACTAAAATCAAGCAATTTTTAAAACCTTCCTTTCACGGATTTTAACAGCAGCTGCAAGAAATTTCGCCACATTGTACCAGATATCTATATTGCATCCAGACAGCGATAAAAGCGTGTAAAAAGCCTCAGAGCACCCAGGGAGTAATTTTAGACGAGGTTCAATAAAATTCCTCCGAATATCAAAATAATAAGGACAGGACAGGAGAACATGCGTAACTGTTTCTATTGCACCCGAATTATAAGAACATTTATGTTGAGAGTATGGAATTTTCTTATACTTCCCTTCTTGTACTGCCGATGGTAATGCATTTAGTCGGGCAAGGGTAAAGGCTTTACGATGTTTGGGTATTAACAGTGAGTAAAGGTAGTTAGCTGGTTTAAAACGCAGTAGCAATCATCTTTATGGCAGCCGGCAGCCCTCCCCCTCCAAAGCCTCCCACACTTCAGTTAAATCCCACGGGAAGATGTCAGGAGATTACTTTTTCCACAGGGCCTTTTCAGATCGGGAAGTGTGGGCAGCCATGGAAGCTGCAATGTGATGGAGAGCCAATAACAGGAAAAGAGAGAGAAAAAATAAAAAAAATGCTTTACCCTCAACCACCTTGTAGTGTTACAATAAACTTTTTTTTAAAAAAAAAACCCAACAAAACTGAACATAGCTCTGAGAATGAGGCAGAAGAATAATCTTTTCTGGCACAGCACGTGTCACCTTTTTTCCTGGATCTGTCAACAGTACTGCTCTCCCTCACACCTGCTATAGGGTTTACAGGGAAGGAGATATACTATATGGACCTAGCAAAATGCATCTACAAATCTAACATCTGCAAGGCCTGGAGAAAATGCCGAACTCTGAAAAATGGCAGCAAATGTTGGCACGAAATTTCTTAGAAGAATTTTTTTCTTGTGGTGCAGCCGAAACTCTGCTCATGACACAGGTTCAATCCAAGGTAGCTGACTCGAGGTTCGCTCAGCCTTCCATCCTTCCGAGGCTGGTAAATTGAGTACTCAGCTCATGGAGGGGGGGGGCAATGTGTAGCCTTCATAATTAATTCTAAATTGTAAAGTGTTCAGAGAGTGCTTTAAGCGCTAAGAGGTGGTATATAAGTAGCACATTTTGCTTTGCTTTATCTGAGAATAAATTTTCCCCAGGAAAATAAAGTCCACTTTGCAGAGTACTCCCTAATTTTTCCATCTGTCTTTTGGGAGTAGTGTCCCTAATGTAAGCACAGCAGTGCTGCAGAACAACATTGTGAAGGATGAAAAATGATTCTCAGGTTGCTGTTCTCACCACATGGCAGTGATGGGGCAAAACCCAGAATGTTTTTTCAGGAAAAAGAACAAAGCTGCGCTACAGCCACAATGAATGGTGAGCCCCACCTCTGAGACACTGTTGGGAATTGCCCATTTTCCTAGTAAAATGGCCTCCATAATGTCTCTGCCTGTAAACAGAGTGGAGAATCCTGACAGACCGCCTGTACACAGTTAGTATTACCTAACTCTTCTGTCAGAATCAACAAGGCTTTAAAGAACTTGCTGGTCCACAGAGAATTGTTTATTGCGACACCAAATGTATAGTTAAAGTTAAATACAGTCCTGAGTGCTAAATCATTGCCTAAGAACCAACATGCTTTTCCACATGCCAGTATGCTTTCTATTGTAATATTTATTAAGGATTTCTCTCTAGTTCTATTTAACATTTTTTTTCCTGGTGCATTTATTCTCTGCCAGACATGACTGTACAGGTTATTATGAACTCCACCCTTTGAATGAAATTCAGAGAGTGAAATGTTGGCACATGGGGAAGTATTTGGAGGATGGCTAAGGGCGGGGCAGGAACAGTATGTGGTAGAAAATATCAGGAAAGAAATCTGGGAGAAACCCAAAAACACACCTTCATCCCAGCCAACCATTCTCACATCCCACAGTCTATATCACTGTTAGCTCTTGCTGTGGACTGGGTCTTGGTCAACCACCCTTACTACTTTTAACAATAAGAAGTGGGACTGGATATGGAACAAGGAACAAGACTACAAGTTACACTTTACTGTAGAAGATGAGAAGGGCATAATGAATTTCCTGTTTGTTTGGGTGTTTTTTTTAAAAGTAACAATAGCTAATGTTGTTACCTTTCTGTATTACTTGTTATTGGGAAAGGGCTTTAAATGCTTGTCTTTTGCATGCTTTTTAAAGATTGCCATTTGGTTACTGTGACGATCGCCCACGTCACTCATGCCATTCATATTCATGAGCTGATTTGCATGCGCCTATGAGAGGACTGGAGAGGCGGAGTCAGCAGCTACATGAGGTTTGGCGGGAGAAGGAGGAGTCAGATAGGGCTGGTTAGTCAGAGAGAGAGGGAACAGATACTGAGAGATAGAGCTAGTTAGGAAATTAGGTAGAGAAGGTGGTAATGATATAGCAAGAGAAAAGAAGTATGTACTGAGAGAACTGTTGATGATTTGCTTGTGTATAATGTTTATCTGAGAAACTTCTGTTATTCAATCTGCTTCACTTCAATAAATAAGTTCTGTTTCTGTTCACAAGTCAAGTGTTCAGACAAACGTCATTTATATTGTGGATTGAGGTAATCCACTGGTGGCAGCGAGAGGAAAACGCGACGTGAGCCTTTGTGAGGGAAAGACAAGTAGGGGCCACAAGGGCGAACGCCACAGTTACCTTTTTCAATGAATTTTTTCCCCAAGAAAAGGAACTGAAAAAGAGTAAGAAAGCAATGAGTGTCACAAGAAGTAATGTAATTGAAGATTTAAAATAAAAATGTGGACAATAAAGATTTTTGCAGTTTGACTGAATTAACTGAGGTAGCATAACAGTGCAGTGAAACACAGAGTAGAAACAGCCAAGAGTTGTTCCTTAAGATGAAGAATGTAATAAGCAGCAGAAACATAACACTGGCTTTGACTATGCACATTGTGTGCTGCTATATGTTCTTAAAATGTGAATTTACTGCAAGTTGTTTAGGTCTCTGGCTGTGGAGCCAGAGGTTGGGAGTTCAATTCTCCACTGTGCCTCCTTGACAGGGGCTGGACTCGATGATCCATAGGGTCCCTTCCAGCTCTGCAGTTCTATGATGATGTTGTTGTTGATAATGTTGATGTTGTTGTTGTTGATTATTTCTTTAGGTTGAGAGGGTGACCAGTAAAGAAGTACTAAGAGGAATTACTCAAGACCGCAAAATCATAAAACTCACAAACTGCAGAAAGCTAGAATACTTTGGTCATGCAATGAGAAATGAAAAGTACAGATTATTACAGATGATCATTCTGAGTAATATAAATATGAAAAGGATTTAAGGAAGGAGAACATCATATTGGTTGAAGAACTTTGGAGACTGCTTTGGATGCAGAACAACACCTTGGCCTCACCTTGAGTCTTGTGTCCAGTTCT
The DNA here is from genome assembly GCA_037013535.1 of Intellagama lesueurii. NCBI lineage: Eukaryota > Metazoa > Chordata > Lepidosauria > Squamata > Agamidae > Intellagama > Intellagama lesueurii. The sequence continues at coordinate 16,783,103 of JBAJHW010000004.1, forward strand.
GGACACCACACTTCAAGAAGGATGCTAACAAATTGGAACAAGTTCAGAGGAGGGGGACAAGGATGATCAGGGGGCTGGAAACCAAGCCTTATGAGGAAAGGCTGAAAGAACTGGGCATGTTTAACCTTGAGAAAAGAAGGATGAGGGGTGATATTATAGTACTTTTCAAATATTTGAAAGGCTGTCATACAGAGGAGGGACAAGATCTGTTCTCGATCATCCCAGAGTGCAAGACACGAAACAATGGGCTCAAGTTAAAGGAAGCCAGATTTCGGTTGAATATCAGGAAAAACATCCTAACTGTTAGAGCAGTACGACAGTGGAACCAGTTACCTCAGGAGTTGGTGAGTGCTCCAACACTGGAGGCATTCAAGAAAAACTTGGATAATCACCTTGCAGATATGCTTTGATTGTATTCCTGCGTTGAGCAGGGGGTTGAACTTGATGGCCTTGTAGGCCCCTTCCAACTTCACTCTTCTATGATTCTATGATTCTAACACTATTTTTAGCACTACCCCTCCAAAGTTAAAATGGCCACGATGACAGGCCACAATGGAAGTGTACAGACAGGTAGCAAAGAATTGCAGGGATGTCATTAGGGAGGCAAAAGCTGAGAATGAGCTGAGGTCAGCAAGAGATGCTAAAAGCAACAAAAAGGCATTCTTCATGTATGTGCATAGCAAAAAGACAGAGAAAAGAAACACTGGCTCAGCTACTCAATGGGGATTAGAAAATGATAACAGATGACAAAGAAAAAGCAGAAGTGTTAAATTCCTACTTCAGCTTGGTCTTTTCCCAAAAGACAGTGTATGACCCTCCAGGCAAATGTGAAGTGCAAAGCGAGGGGATAGGATTAAAGCTTGAGGTTGATAAACAAATAAGTTCAAATCCTTGGGGCCAAATGAACTGCATTCAATAATATTGAAGGAACTGACTGAAGCGAAGTTGTTGTTGTTGTTGTTTAGTTGTTAAGTCGTGTCCGACTCTTCATGACCCCATGGACCACAGCACGCCAGGCCCTCCTGTCTTCCACTGCCTCCCGGAGTTGGGTCAAATTCATGTTGGTAGCTTCGGTGACACTGTCCAACCATCTCGTCCTCTGTCGTCCCCTTCTCCTCTTGCCTTCACATTTTCCCAACATCAGGGTCTTTTCCAAAGAGTCTTCTCTTCTCATGAGATGGCCAAAGTATTGGAGCCTCAGCTTCAGGATCTGTCCTTCCAGTGAGCACTAGTGTCTATTATTTTCTTCAAATATGGAGGATGAGTGAAGTGCCAGATGAATAGAGGAGGGCTTACTTTGTCCCTGTCTTCAAAAGGGGCAAAAGGGAGGAACGAGGGAACTAAAGACCAGTCAGCCTGACATCAGTTCCAGGGAAAATTCTGGACCAGATTATAAAACATAACACCAGTAGCTGCAGAAGTGAGTGGCAGTGAGAGGCAGCCAGCATAAGAACAGGCAAATGTGTGTAGGGCAAAGCCTCAAATGCAATGATTTTAAAAGCCTGTATAGCCCCCTCAACCTATATGTAACACAGATTAAAAACAGATTAAAAGTTGTTCCAAGAGGATGCACACATTGATCTAAAAACCATGTGATTTTAAACCAACTTCAAAAACTCTGATACATCATCTACTTTATCTCAATAGTGTAACCATGCCCTAATCTAGTATATATATTAGACAAGGTGCCCATTTCCTCATTCCTGTACCTGCTTCTGGGTGTTAACAAATGAGTCTTTTTTTGGACAATGTTTGACTTTAACTGTTGTTCTTGTTGATATAGTTGCATTAAGCCATGGAGCCATTTCTGGCCTCTTTCTTTCAACACCCTCTCCAGTGCTGCTAATTTGGTTGAATGATGCTAGCTATAGAACACTCATCCAGGATGCTGGTGACTCAAGTGGTATCTCCCAAATTAACTTGTGATTCCAGTTTGTCAGCTTATTTTACTCTCCATTGTGACCAAATAAATTGTTCTTTGTAAAAGGTACTAAGGGCAATAGCATAAAAACAACTCCGGATTGGGTGGGTGAGAATTTGGCTGTTGCTTTGAAAAACTGGCTGGATAGCTCAGTGGTTTAAGTATCTAGCTGTGGAGCCAGAGGTTCAGAGTTTGATTCCACATTTTGCCTCTTGTGAATCAAGCCAGCCTGTGTGGCCCTGGACAAGCTGTATAATCCTAGGGCGCCCCCAGAAGAAGGGAATGGGAAACCACTTCTGAGTATTCTATACCCGGAAAACCCTGAAAAGGGTTGCTGTAAGTGAAAAGTGACTTGACAGCACATGATGATGATGATGATTGGAAATCAAGTTACTAAACAGAAGACCAAACATAATTTAAGATAGCTTACTGTTTATATTACAACAAGAGTATTAACACAGTTTACTGGTTATATTTATATTATATTACGTTCCATACTGTGGTGTGCTTTCTAGACTGCATGGTGCTGTATCCTCACAATTCTGAGGTTAGATAGTTTATTTATGTATTTATTTATTTATTGGTAAAGTATATGGCACATTTGTCTATTAGTTATATCTTCACTGAGCTTCAGGTGATGCCTCTCCTCCCAACATTATGCGTACAATGACTCTGTGAGATAAGCCAAGTGGAAACAGTGTGACTGGCCCAAGGTCACCAGTGATTTTCACGGCTCAGTGGAAACATGAACCTGGATTTCGCAAGTTTCGATCCAACAATCTAATCTGTAAAACACCATGTACACCTATGCAGATAGGAGCCTTGGAAAGTAATGTCACTCACAATTGATCGATCAAAGCCTCTGACAAGTGCTCCAGAACAAGACTGTCACCCTAAATGTGCTTTATGCATGCAGAGGAGTGAGGTTCAATGAACTGCACCACTTCAGATGACTTGTATGAAGTAGGTCCCCATACTGCCACACCCACAGCTCATGAAGAGAAAGCTAACCCAGGCATTTGACAGCTGCTTTGATTGCCTACTTGCTGGGAGTTTTTATTTATTTATTGTAGGATGTGGGAGCACCCATAAATGTTTTCCCAACCAGTGATCTCAGGTGATACGCTCTGCTATCTTCTTCTTTCATCTCTTTCTTCTTAAGGTAAAGGCCAGACTTAAGTCCAATCAAATACAAAGGGATGTGTCAGCTTAAAAATACTACTAATAATAAAAGGTGATGCTGATTGCTGGTATTCTGGAAAATGTTTCCAGGCTCTGAAATAAGACAACTTGGTGACCAGGGAGGGGCACCCCAGGAGTTTCCATGGGCACCCCATGAGAGATTCTTCTCCTAGATTCTCAGATCTGAGGGGGACCATCAGAAAGTGAGCTTAGGATGCACTGCCCATGCCTTCCGGTGCCTACTTTCTCTTCTTTGGGAATTCGCAGACAAAATACATAGTGAGGTGGCATTCTGTGTCGTTCCATTTCCCAGTGCTGAGCATTTCCACACAGTCTTCCTCCCCTGACTCATCCTGTGGTTCTCCCTCCTTCCAGTTGCTGTAGTTCTGCAGTGGGGTACGGTCAGCATACATAAACTGTCCTTCAGTCTCCATGTCATTCAACCCAATAAAGACTCGGAAAAGGCCACTTTGAGCGATGTAGTCAGAGATCACTGCATTGGCGGCCTCGTCCTTTGGCATTGCCAGGATCCCGTCCCGAATCCGGCAGTGAGTGAGGGCTTCCTTGTAGCTCTTTTCTTCCTGTACAATGTAGTAGTATTTCTCCTCCGTTTCCCGGATTCCAGCTAACACTTGGAAAAAACAAAACAATATGTTTCGTTAAATTGCCTTTTTATGGTATTTGTGATACTCTCCTTCATTTTAAAGAAAATAGCTTGTTAGGAACATGCACTATAGAGTGGAGGTTTAGAATGCCTCACAGTCAATTTACGTGTGTCCATGATCTTGACCTCTGAATTCTTTCAGTGTGGCTAGAATATCTTCAGATCCTTGGTTAAGGTTTATTTTTATCTTTAGTGCAAAGAAAAACAGTTCCTTAAGCCACGCACATTATTTCTACTGATAAATTATTATTCTACATAGGGAGTTTGCCTAATGTTTGGGGCTGACTGAGATATTTTGCTGCCTGAATTGAGAAACAAGATGGTGCCCTGTTTCCATGTACAGAAGCTGTCTGGATGGGCATTGTCACATGTGATAGGAGAGCGCTCAGCACCGCACATGAGGCAGCAACCTAAGTGATTCTAGGCAACCTAACTGAGTGACACATGCAGCTCCAAAAGGACAGACCGGCCACACAATTGGTAGTAACAGCCCAACCTGCTATTTTCCCTTCCGCTACAAGATCTGCTTCATGAGGTGTTTGCCCACACTGTCTGATGATAGGGCTGGCCCCACAATAGTCCACCCACATTAACTTCCTTTTGGTAGCATACACTCAACCCTCTTAATTCTGTAAAGCATTCCTCTTCTGTCGGACATCATTCTGTGGCCAAATTGTGTGATTAATTTTGTACACGGGTGCAGAAATCAGATTAAGAACCACACACATGTTGTGTCAGTTGTGCCTCATGGATGTGTATTCCTCCTAATCTGCTCCTGCTTCACCCTCCCCCTCGCCTCCTGCTTCTCATTCCATTCCTACTGGGTGTTGAACATTGTCTTGCTGACTCTGGAGATGCAGGAGATATTAATAATGGTGTTGTGCTGCATTTAACCTAATGTGCATTTATCAGAATTTATAAATCCTGGTTTATTGATTCTTGCTTTCTCCTCCATGACTACTTTTATCTCCTGAAGCTTTTCCTGAATTCCCTTCTCCACCTGTATGGTGAGTGGGATAAAAAAGAGGTCATCAGACCTTTAACAATTGCTTAGATGAGGAAATCTCAGCCGGTGCAATTTTTGCTACAAGCCACATCTGCCGAAATTCTCCACACAATTGTTAAAGGTACAAAATCCTTGTCCTCTTTTGCATCTGCTCACCCTGCTTAGCACTCATTCAATGATCTTATCCATCTTCCTTCCAGATTGTTAGTTTATTATTTCTGTATTATCTGCTCTATTCTACCTTTTTCTCCAGTAAGCTGAAGCCAGCATATATATGTTTCTCCTGCTTCTTACTTTATCATCACAGCAATCTGATGAGGTGAGTCAGCTTAAGAGAGTGTGAGGGGCCGCAGGTCACATGATAAATTTCCTATCCAAATGATAAAACCTGGATCTTCTAAATCACAGTGCAGTGCTCTAATGGCTGCATCACACCGGCATTCACCTTTCCAGTGTGATTCCTCCAAAGTGAAACCATTACTCCCTCACAGATCCCACCAGAGCTCTGAGGTGACTGATGGCATGACATCCCTGATCTTAAAAATGTTTACTTTCCTGCATCGGGCCTGAAACATATTATTAGATTTGGCTTACTTGTCAGGATAGAAGATGGCATGCTGGAAGAAACAAATGACAGTTACGGATCATGGGATACGACACGTACCATTTTTTACAAATTTGATGGAACTCTTGAGTCGAGCCACGTTAATATCCAGTTGTCCCACGACTTTGCGATATTTCCCACAGTCACAGACGGAACCTGACTCGATAGAGGTATATCACTAAGAAGTGTTACCAAGGTGGGTAAGAATACAATAGCCATTGAGAATAGATCCTTATAATAAAGGCAACAAGAACCTTATTAGAGGTATGCAGCTGCCTCGGGTACTTTGAGATCTGTAGTCCAAAACCCAAATCAACACACTTATAATAATCCTATATGGTCACATGCCTAACACAGTTGATAGATATCACTTTCAGGATAATAAACTTAAAACTCATTTTGTTAAACTACCTAGACATCATCAAACCAGTTTTAAAGACGCAGTGAGACCAAGAAGTTGGCAGAATTCAATTCTTGTCTTTCTCAATATTGTTTTCTGCTTTTATAAACTATTTCCTCCAAGGAGCCCCATTTGGTGTCTATGGCTATTCCCCCTTCCCACTTTTTCTTCTCATTACCACCCTGTAAAGTAGTTTAGTCTGAGGGAGAGTGACGGCTCACCATTGTCTCCAAGTGGGGACTTGAATCTGAGTCTCTCCAATGTTAATCTGATACTCTGATCACTACATTACCTCTTTTGAACAAATATTTTGCCATCGTTCTACTTTCCTTTCACTAGTGGATCCAAGAGAATTCCCTAGTACCATAAAAGGATGCTTCCTTAGGCCCAGTGTTCTTGTGTCTAGGTACCTCAAAACATTTACATGCACAGATAGTACATCATTTATTTATTATTTTTTAAAAATCATACACTGCTTTTTCTTGATTTTTTAAAAAAATCCCAACGTATTTTTTTTTAAATGGAAATAACAAAATACAATAACACCAATCAATAAAATAATAAAACAGTAGAATATCTTATCCAAAATAACAATGAGCAGTTGGCAGAACTGGTGGATGGAAAAATATGCAGCTAAAGAAATATCATCTAATTTGCTGGCAGAGGCACTTCACAGTAGAAGCCCACCTGATCTCTGTGGAGAGATCACTCCACAGAATCGGTACCATACTGCAATAGACAAGATCACACTGCATGTGAGGACCAAGTGAACATCAGCAAACAACAGAAAGGCTTTGGCCTGTAGAGCAGGTTACGCTGAACTTCAGTAAATGGAGAATCAAACTAAGGAGAATGTGTACTTCCAGCAGTTAACACATTTTCCCTCCAGCAATGGGTTTCCTCAGAGGTGATCCCTCAACAACTTAGCTTTCAATGACCAATCGCAAAGCAAACCATGCAAAATACAGAGGAGGTAAAACATGCATTATGATAGGCATATTTCACTCCTTGAGGGAGCATTGCATCTACGTACATGCTAAGTACATAGTTTAGTTTCAGCTTGAAACAGCTGAAGACCAAAAATTGAATCACAGATCCAGCTTAGTTCCAGAGCTTGAGAAAATGAAGGTACAGCTCCAGAAATCCCCCAACCAACATGGCCGCTGCTAATTCCAGAAGCTGTAGTTCAAAAAAGTACCAGTAACTGTTCCCAGCTCTGTTCAGTTCTCAATGTCACCACAACTTGGTGTCTTCGTCATTTCAGCCTGCCAGTCAGGGCTCACATCCCTGGACGTTTTCTCATTTAAAAAGTAAATCCCTTCTTAAAGAAAATTAGACATCAGAAAGAAGGCGTCTAACCTGATTAGCCTCTCAAATAGCGTAATGTTTGGATGTAAATTGCCTTAAGTTAAGAAATCTCCTCAGACATTCTCTGTTGTATAGGGAGTCCCGTGACTTGATAAGGAGATTTCTGAACTTGCAGCAATTAATGTCTAAAAGTTACACAATCTGTTTATGTGCAACAGGATTCCAGCCAATGAGTAATGATTTTTCCTTATTTCAAAGAGTAAGTTTTTAAAGGGCATTAAGACATTTTTAGAGGGATGTAGGGAGGAATTTTTCAAATTTCATGCCATTCTCTTTCCAATTCTGTTTTCTCCTTTGCATTTTTGTTATATATTTTCAAGCAAAAACATCAGAATTGGCCACTAGAAGGATTCAGATTATAGCAGCATTTTGCTATATTTTTTCAGGACACTCAACAACACTTCAAATGTGCTAATGTCACAAAACACAACACATTGCTTTGTGGGGGCCAGCAATAACAATAAAAATAATCTGGCTATTGCAAAGTAATGAGTAATTCAGTTAGCGGCTTTTACAAAAAGTTTCAGATTCTGATTTAAACAAATCCCAGTTCTCCTTTATATTTGCATATGGAGAGCTATGGTTTGTTTAAATTGGTTAGTAAATCAGAATCAGATGAAAGCCTTGTATTGATCATGGTTTGTTCTCACTAGTTTAAATTAACCATGTTTTCCTTCATTTGGAAAAGTCAGGGAACTGTGGTTTGTTTCAAATAGGAAGCAGAAACTTAGAAATTTTTATATTCTTCTAATACACGAAACAGAAAGTACAAGCCCAGGGCAAATTTATAGAGCAGGAAACCATAGTCTTCCCATTTGAAACACAGCAGAATTGTAAGGATTCCAAAACAGATATGACTCCCATAGCAGTCAGCAGGATTACAGAGTGCTCTCTGTTTGGGGCAAAAGCATATTTATAACTGCTGCAACCTTTGTATTGCACTGCTCAGTGTTGTTTTATAGTTTCAACCTCATTATTTTACAGTGATGCTTTGAATTCAAGCTACCTCAAGCTGTTGTGGGAGTAGGACGGATAAAAATAACCTTTTTGTAGGCTGGGGAAATTGGCAAACTGTTATGGAGGAAAATTCAGAAAGCTTTTTTGCTTATAGCAAATTGCAATTCCATGCAATTTCATCGAACTGTTGTTTGCAAGGTACTGCAGGGGGACAAATCTCTTCCTAAAGGAAGAGAAAGTTTGTCCTATGTTTGTGACCTATCTTTAAACATTGGGTCACCGTCATCTCCACCCAATCCCAGCTGGCACCAGAGCTCACTGCTAGCTCAGTGTGAAGGTGAAGGCATCTGTACATGTGTTGAGTTTTCTTTTCTCCCAACTCTTCCTTTTATGACATCATACAGTCTTCCCCTGTGACAGCAAATGACCCACCTCCTGGTCTCAGGTTGTAATCTTGAAATGTCATGATGCTACTGACCTTGCAATCCTAGGAGCGCGCAAGCTTAAGGGGAGAGAATATTTGTCCATTGCTTCTCTCTCAACTCTATGATTTTAGGTGCAAGGTTATTTTATCTACTAGACCTCTCCTCTGTTGCAGTTTGGGTGTATTTATATACTGTAATTGTAAATGCATGCATGTCATCATGGCCTTTGAGTAGGAATTTATGTTTGTAATCCAGTTCCTGCTTCTAATGAATTTAAATAATTCTGTATGGTCATAGAAACAATAGAATCATAGAAAAGTGAAGTTGGAAGGGGCCTACAAGGCCATCAAATCCAACTCCCCGCTCAAGGCAGGAACACAATCAAAGCATAATACTGGTTCTTAGCCCTACTAGTGACATCTTGGACAGTGTGCTGATCTTCTGATCTCTGCAATAGGACTTGTTCCATTACTGTTACTATATCTCTGCAACTACTTATTACTTTAATTGTTATTGTGATATTAACTAGTTACAGGTAACCACATTACTTGTAACTAGTTATTTCCAAGCTCTGCTTTGGCCCAGTCCCAACCTTTGCACATACATCTCACAGCTATACAAAGGAGCACCTCACTGTGTGAGGGATGGTCAGGGTACAAAGCCAGAAGAACATGCATTGGTAGGAGCATGGCAGCCACACCGTCCCATTCATTCATAGAGGACACATATGGGAAATGAAGGAAGTGAGAGTGAAAGCTGTGGCACTATGTGCCTGGAACATATTTGTAAGCAACACTACACCTTAGTCGCTGATGCAGCATAGAGAATGTGTCTATTTTCCACTACTCCAGTGGTTCCCAACTGTGGGTCCCCAGATGTTCATGGACTATGACTCCCAAAAATCCTGGCCAGCACAATTAGTGATGAAGGCTTCTGGGAGTTTTAGTCCAAAAACATCTGGGGACCCAAGGTTGGGAACCACTGCCCTACACAGTAATCACATAATGCCACTTTGCTGTCATGGCGTCATCTTATGGAATGCCGTGACTTGTAATCTGGTGAGAAATTTAGAATTCTGTGCTACCAAACTCCAGTACTGAAGTTCAGGGGAGTACAGTAAGATTTTCTAGCAGAGAATTTAAAAATAAGTTCACCATGATTCATATCTCAAGATTCTGTAAGAAGAGGTCATGACACTGGAAGTGGTATAAAGCGATTGTAATGGTGTATTGTAGACATACTCTGCAAGACAGCACCAGATATCAGAAAGCTGTTGATTCAGCTATTGCTTTCAGCGTAATTTGAACAAGTGGCCTTAGGGTTTCTCCTCCCTCCCTCTGCCTCGTCTGCCCTTCCTGCCCCAGTCTGCAATCAAAAAGTAACAAAACAAAATGACCTCACCCCGCTGTGTAAGGTTTATAAGACGGTGCTTCGCAGTGTAAGGCAGTATAAACATTTGAAAGCATTCATAAATACTAAATATTATTATGCACTCAGTCGCTTGGAGACCTTGGCAACAGGGAGGGGAAAACCTTTTCATACAAAGCTCTGCATTGCTTCGGTCAAAACCTGTTGGGCTCCACATTCTGGCTGGATCCAGAACCAAAAACAGGTGGAGCCAGGATTGCAACTCTTGTCTGGGTTCAATGAACAACAGGAAGAAAAGCTGTTTGCATCCAGGCATTGTCCTTCCCCCATGTCTGCAGAATTCCCTGTGTCATTGCTTCAGCTGGGGAACCAGAGAGGATAGACTAAATAAGGACCAAGATTGAGGGTGGGGCCTGAGAGGGGGTGTGACCTGGGGTGAACCTAGATGGAAAAGGCTGAAGGTCCATGTTTTTCCCAAGGGCTGAAGGTTCCTCACAGCTTCCTTCCAGCTAGATCAGTGGTTGCCAACCTTGGGTAACCCAGGTGTTCTTGGACTACAATTCCCAGAAGACTTCACCACCAGCTGTGCTGGTTGGGGTTTCTGGGCTAGATGAAGCCAGTGTACTATACAAGCTTTTTTTTTTTTACAAGAGAAGGTCAACTGGAATGATAAAATGCAAGTCAGCAGTATCCCATTTCTTGATATTTCAGGGCTAAAGCCTGAGATCTATGGTTGGACCCTTTGCACCCATTCCAAAAATGATGTATGAGTGCATGCATGTGTGTGTGTGTGAGAGAGAGACAATATAGGATCTCTAATGGGTATATATGCCAATATATGAATACCACCAGCAGTAGCAGCTCGTTAAAAAAAGAAAAGAAAAGGGACTCAAAAACCTGAGTCTTCAGGCCAAAGACTTGGCCATTTCTCTCCTCCCCACCTGCTGGTACCACCATCCGGAGGGGACTTTGGTTATCCCTGATACAAAGGACAGAAATCATGAAGTTATGATGGGAAACAAACTACATTACCTGCTTTCCCCTTTCCTCCAGATCCACCTGGTAAACCTTTAAATCCTTTCTCACCTGAACAAAGGAGAAAACAGATGTTCTTACTCCTAGAGATACACACACAAGCCCAACTGAGTAACATTCATTGAGTGGATTTTGCGGAACAGGCAAGATTGCCCAAGTGGCTGGGCCAAATTAAACACTTCATCCAACCTTGGAAATGCTCACATGGGAGGACATTCCACTGAATGTCCACAGTGCAACTGATTTCCGAGTAAATGTACACAGAGCTGCTTGGGAAGCTTTTGTTTTGGTCTGAGTTTTTCTGTCTAGAGACATAGTGGCTGGACGGTTCCTGCAGGGAAGAAAAGCAAATCCTGGAGAAAGATCATGGTTTGTAAGAGAGTTGATGGCAGTAGCAAGGGACTGAGAAGCATATGCGCTTGCTTTAGTTTCTGCCCAAATAGCTATTGCAGATTTTGAAAACAAAAGAGGCCAAATGTCATAAGAAGCCATATCTGCATTTCTTTTAATGAACAGGTGGTACATATTATGTATGCTGTCCAACGCATATGCCCTTCAGCATGTACTGTCTATCTATAGTGGATAAATCATTCAGTCACTATGCCATGGGTGGAGAGCCAAACCTGTTCCATTCGCTACCATTCTAGATTCCAGGGGGCTGCACCTGCCTATTTTTCTGAAATCAAGTCCCCCCCCCCCCCATAAAGAAGGGTGTGAGATGGGGCTTGAAGGGCACACCGCCTCACATTCTGGTTGCATTCAACCTGTCTAAGGCTGCACAATCACCATCTGTGCTCTGTACTGCAGACACAAACTGATATCAAAATGATAGCATTCAGAAACTGGTTGGAGAACATTCTAGTCTCCCACAAGATAGAACATTGAAGGTTACTATTCTCCAAAGGAGACTCCAACATGAATTTCTTGAAGTAGAATCATTGGCGAGTTTGCTTCAGATCCTGGGAAAGTGACTTTTTTAGACAAGACCACTTGGACAACTAGTGACTTCGTAAGTATTTGTTACATCAGTTTTATTGCATCTTTGTCATTATTGTTATAGTGTTCACTACTCTAAAAAAGTAACTTCTCGCTTCTAAGAAATGACTTATACAAAACATGTTCTCCACTACTAAGCTAAGGAGCTTTTGTGATGGAGGCTACAGATAGGGTGAAAAATTTGTCTCAATTTATTTTGCTTCCCCCTGCCCCCCGAATTCACATATTGCTTCATATTTGGTATGGATGCAACCTGAAATTTACAAAATTAAAATATGGGAGAAAGCAAAATGGAGTGATTTTTCCCATGTAGGCCTAGGGTGTTGCTTTACTTTTGAAGAAGTTGGCAGCGAATTCCAGGGTCCCCACCTGTTTGTTTAAATCTTCTTTTTTTCTCAAGAGACTGGTCTTTAACAACCATATAACAGACATGTGCCGTATGACTCTACCCATGAATAGTTCCACCAACTGGATTCTTCCAGTGCATTTCAGTTCGTTTTCGGGGTATGGACCAAAATTAGCAAACTTCTCATGCATGAAACATGCATGACTAAGGAAGGGGCTGTTGGAACTCTCCTTATATGACATCAATTTTTGGTCCCATCCCCCCCCCCCCCCAAAATCAGGCTAAGATTGTCCAGACATGAAAAAATTGGCTGCAGTTCACCAAGGTTTATGCCATCTTTTCATTTCTAAAGTTTTTTTAAAAAGTCTTAGACTTTAGGGTTGTGATTATGCTTTTGAAAACTTGTAGGCAACATCTTGTCAGTCACAGGGCTTCACCTCAGCTTGCCATGGATAGGAGGTATATGATCCCATCTAATCTCAATATTTTTATTTTGTTTTTAATTTTTGCTCTGGAAATAAAAGCCATCTGCTTAATTTGGAAGCACAAATAGCAGCTGTTTCATGTTGGGTACTGTGCCTTACAACACATCCAAAAAGCTTGATGATAGATGAAAAGAAAACTTACCCTTTCTGCCAATTGGTCCAATTTTACCCATCATTCCCTGATCACCCATATGGCCAACTGTTCCTTTGTCTCCTGGAAAGAAACCACACAGTGTCCTTTTTAATCTGGCTCAGAGCACTTGGGTTATGTAGATTACATGCAGGCTCTCAAAACACCTGATGTTTTTCTTTCTTATTTCAAGCATGGAAGGGAAAGGGGGGAGCCTGAATACAATCCATTATGGGAGAGTTAGTCATTCTCATAATTATTTTTTATATAGCTCCAAGAGTAAGGGAGTGCATGGATATTGTTATGGTTGTAGGAAGAAACAATATTGGCTGTTTAATTATCCACTGCAAAACCGGCTGGGACTAAGATGTACCTGCTGAGGAATAAGGTTACAAGTATTATTATTAAGGCGAAGATTTCTATGACCTGGACATGTCAGAAATATGTAAGCATTTATGACCTTAAAATGTTTAAATATGACCAATTAAACCAAAAAATATGACTTCACTTTTTTAAAAAAATTAGCACACAATTTTTAAAAATCTGTGGTTATACACACACACACAAATTAAAGTTTATTCTTCTTCACATCCAGTGCAGAACTGCTAGTACTGAAGGAATCGAACATTTTGAGAATAAAATGGTCATGTCTGGATTAGTTTTTAGCAGCAGCAGAATTGCATTGGATGATCACATGCATCTTGAGGTTATCAACCTCAAAACTCCTTCTGTTGACCATCAGTATGTTCTTGTATCTGGAGAAACAGTTCAACATCACAAGAGGTTATACGAACAAATTTGAAAACAGCCAACACATTTGGAGAAAATTCTGGCTTGAACTTATCAAAATTTTCCTCAAGTCCATTTAGAACGTTACTTATTTTACAAAGTTTTGAATCACTCAGATTACATTGCAGCACTCTTTGCAGTTTATCATTTCTATCTCCGTGGAACTTTTTGCATATAGTTATTGTTGCTGTTTTTGTTATTATTTTGAAAGGGCTACTGTTCTTTTAAGAGCTGCAAGGCAGACAGAAATTCAGCAGGCCCATGCTTCCCTGAGACACTAATGGGAATGGCTAGAGTTTGGAAAAGTTTCTTTTTTAGAAGGAATCCAAAATGTTACAATTTTGAAAAACAACCTGTTACCATTATTCAGTTTACACATTGCTCGCTCCATTGCTGATCTCAAGAAATCCTATCAAGTCATATTTATTTCTCAAAAAGTAATGAGAAAAAGTAATGCATAAAGATGGCTTTGTTTTGCAAAGGGAACTTTTGCTAAGTGCTCGGTACCCCTCACAGTGTTGCAGAAAATGCTATTGCTTGGAATTCATTATTTCCAAACCTGGTAAAGGCTTCCTCTGCTACATTTCTGATTGTCAGACAAACCACAGGAACATTGCTTCCCCCTGTTCTCAACTATGGGCAACCGAAAACTGCCACCATGAAGATATGACCATCTGCATGATTGAAGCTGTTAACAGTGTGCACTTCTTTCCCTCTCTTCCTTGCATAACAGAAGGTTTCACATGTACTTCAGCAGTCCAGCCCAACAGACTGGGTTCACGTTGTGGAGAGGAACCATCTTTGATTTGCTGCCACCGGAGGTACTATGTTGACTGGTGGCAGATGGCTGCACACACACACACACCAGTGCTGCAGAAGAAACTAACATTCAATTTCAAAGCTTATTTGCCTAATGAAAAGTTCCCAGTGGAGGTGCCTGGAGGCGTTGTACTTTTCGTTTCAAAAACCACTCTTTGAGGATGATTCAGAAATGGGAATGTGATTGAATTAATTCCCAATTTACTTTATGCTCGTCTCTGTTCCTGCTGATCACTATCACAATGACTGTCAAAATCAGGAGAAGGGTGGAAAAGACTTTTTCTATGTGTAAATATATGTAGTGGAGGTGCAATGTGCCTTTGAATGTTCACCACACAGAGGCTTAGTGTGCAGTTTGATAGCTGCGAAGGCATGTGGCTGATTGCATTGGAAAGTGTTGCTTTAACTGGAGTGATCTCCCTTAAAATGACCCTTCTGTCTTTCAGGGGACCCCCAAAAGCAGAAGCTCCACAGATGGACCAAAAAGGGCCAGCTTGGGCATGGATCAGGGTTGGGCTGGAGCACATGTCCCTATGTGTCATGGGATTTCTGGGAACTAGATTGCCCTGGACTGCTGCACAAATTGCCATCTATTTCCCCATGGGATCACAGTGCACTCAGCACCGGAATCCTTGGCCGCAAGAGCAAAGCCATTTCAGTGAGGGGTGGAAAGCCCATTATGCCTTCACTGAAACAGGAAGGGCATTTGATTCCCCCCCCCCCCCCGGGATGGGGACTCAAGTTGCGGGACTTGCTGTCAAGTCCAGCTTAAGTTGCACCCGTGACTCGACGTGGAGTTGACTCGGTTTTTTTTTCAATGACTTGGACTTGACTCGCAACCTATCCCTCCCCTTTTCTTGGGTAAAATGCTTGCTTTTAATAGGGACTAGGACTTGGGGCTTGGGAGTCGGAACTTGGTACCAAAGACTCAGACCCAGACTTGGGATATGGTACCAAAGACTTGGACGTGGACCCAAAGTCTTGCCAACATCAAGCAGATGAAATGTTCAATCCAAATGTTGTTGGACTGCAGCTCCCAGCATTCTTGCACATTAATCATCATCGTCATCATCTTAGAACTGCTGAGCTGGAAGGGACCCTATAGATCATCAAGTCCAGCCCCTGTCAAGGAGGCACAGTGGGAATCGAACTGCCAACCTTTGGCTCCACAGCCAGAGACCTAAATTACTGAACTGGCTATGCTGGCTAAGGTTGATGGGTCCTGAAGGCCAAGAAATAGCAACACTGCAGGCTAAAGTGTGCAGCAGTTCTAATTTTGCAGAGGTTTCCATTTATGTCCTCTTAAGAGCCAATAAACATATACATGGCAGCCCATCTATCTTCTCTTTCATTTGAGTCCAACCCTGTTTTTCTAATATGAAGCAACCTCACATCAGAGAATTTTTTATTACAGCTATGTATTAAATGCACTTCAGTCATAAAAATCTTATTGATTGAAAGCATAAAGTGTTTAGGCCATTATAAATGTGTGGACAGAGTTTATACAGCCATTTTTTGTGTGCTACTTCTGTCTAAATAATGAAGCCTTTTGCTGTGAAATTTTGCTGTGAAATCTACAGCCAGCCAGTGCTGCTGTCTTTCAGGCCATCGGTATGATGTACAAAATGTTTAAGGAATATTTTAACCTCTCCTGTCTCTTTATTCCATCTTGCTCTGATGAAAAGCAGACTGTTTAATTGTTAGAAGGACTCTTCTTCCTTCCCATCTCTTGAGGTGGATGTTCACATCTGGAACTTGGAAAAGTTACTTTTTGGATTACAGCTCTATGAATCTGCCAACCAGCATAGTTGCTGACTCAAGGATTCAGAGAGTCATAAGAAAAGAACAGAACAGAATAGAAAAAAGAAAAATGTTTCTTAGCTTTGGAGAAGATCCATCCACCATCAGTTAACCCAGGAAAAAGATGAAGGATAGATGAGAATATTGGTAGAAATCCAATTGTTAGTGTCCACTAAAGTAGAGCTTTTCAATCAGTGGAACTTGTCATCCACACTTATACAATTTCCACTGCTTCAACAGGTCTGCTGTTGTTGGGACTTAAGAGTTTGATTTATGCCTATGGATATTTCAATAAGATATTTTGCTGAGGTAAAAGGACAAGTTGGCACCAATCCTATTTCCTGTGTGGAATCTGGCTGGATTAGCTATTGAAACTTTTTTTTTAATTTACCAGCAATCAGACAGTGTCCTCTACCACACCTGAGGACAGCAGATGAACTTAGGGAGTGTGGGACCCATTGTTGGAAGATATACGGTATACAGTTCTGTCCTCCAACAAGGGAATAGACAAGAAGTCAAAGAAGAACAGCTGTGGACAGGGGAAGAGGTGCAGTAGCATCAGTTTCACTCTGCCTAATGGTAGGGCTGGCTCTAGGTTGATATATGAACATACAATTGAATCTGGAACTTTATGAATGTCTGTTACCAGTAAACTATGATTGTAACGGAAGCTAAGTAAATATTCAGTGATAAATAGCAATCTTTGATGCTTCCATCTTTACTACAAAGCAAATGATAGAGCAGCTTGCATCTTCTTTTACTGAAATTGTTCATTAAGCCAGAAGTGATACAAATAAACAACAACTGACACTTGTAGAGTATTGCAGGACCAAGAAGTTCCCAGGTTGATTTATAGAGCACAGTGGATAACTACATATTCTTTTACCTTTGGCGCCCATGGGGCCAGCTTTTCCTTGTTTCCCCATTTCTCCGAGGTCACCCTTTTCACCTTCATCTCCTTCACAAAGAAATACAAAGAAAGAAAGAGAACAGAAAGAAAGTTAAACAAACATTTGCCAAGAAGAGGCAACAAACATTTTTGTAAAGCCCAGTTCTAAAGACCAATAGCCTGTCTGAAGCACCATCATTTGGGCTGTCTGCCAGAAGTGTAGAAGAGCGATGACTGACTCTCCATGGGAAGGACTTCCATAAGCAAAGTTCTACTACAGAGGAAGCCCTGGGTTGTGGCTTCACCAACCTCACCAGCCAGACCTATGGGACATGGGACTGGGCCTCTGTTGAAGATCTCAGATGCTAGGCAGATTTGTATGGAAGGAGACAGTCTTTCTTTTATCCTTGCCCCAAACCATGTAGAGCTTGGTAGGTGAAAATCAGCACTTTGGGTGGAACTTGGAAACCAACTGGACGGCAGTGCAATTTATTCAAGACATGATGTTTGACTTCTAAAGCACAATCCACACCATGTTCTGGATGGCATATTTTGTGCTAGGTGTTGATTTGAAAATTTTTCTCTCTCAAGGATGGCTCCACATAGAGTATATTATTGTAATTGGGAGGTAATTAAGGCATGGATAACTATGCCTTAATAGAAAACCTTCCAACATTTTACAGCAGACAACCTGGACACACTTCAGTAGCTGGCACACCCCTATTTCTACACCAAGGATTGTTACAAATTCCCCAAACATCCCATGGCATTAGGACAAGTTAACGAAAGACAGAATAAGGAGTCGAAGAAGTTGATGACAACAGCAGTGAGGTGGGGGCCTCTAAAGGACGTTGCTAGTTTTCAGGTTGCTGCAAGAATGTGTGTGCATGAAGGGGAGGCTGTATGCCCTGGCAGAGTTGAGAAGTAATGAGTTACAGTTGTCTATAATGGGTTAACTGGTGGCAAGAAAATGTGACCACCAAGATATGTTTTAGAAGAGGGAGTTGTGTGAGTTTGTGTTAGCATATCAGGCAAAACCAAAATAAAAATAAAATAAAGAAGACAAAAACATTGTGGCACCTTAAAGACTAACTGCTATATTTTAACGTGAGCTTTCCTGGACAAGTTCACTTCCTCAGACATAAGAGTGGGACTACATGGCAAATATTTACGCATTTATTGTTGTTGTTGTTGTTTAGTCGTTTAGTCGTGTCCGACTCTTCATGACCCCATGGACCAGAGCATGCCAGGCCCTCCTGTCTTCCACTGCCTCCCGGAGTTGGGTCAAATTCATGTTGGTAGCTTCGGTGACACTGTCCAACCATCTCATCCTCTGTCGTCCCCTTCTCCTCTTTCCTTCACACTTTCCTAACATCAGGGTCTTTTCCAGGGAGTCATTTATACATGGCCCCAAATCAGAAGTTGTATTTGGGCACAAGGTATTGTCCTGGAAATGACCTTTAAAACCCTTGTTCACCAATATAAGGTAGCCTTTCCCTGTGGAAAAGCATAATCTCAGAAGAAAATTATTATGCCCGACATTTCATCGGAAGATTTGTCAAGATCTGAATCTTATTTTCCCCATGAGATGTCTTTTTGCATTGCCAAAAGGGGCCACATTCGGCTGTTTATAAACCTGCCACTTTCCCTTGATTGCTGGAATTCTCTGTTCGTCTTCCATTGGAAAGTACTAACTATACCCAACCTTGGTTAGCTTCTGATGAGATGGGGCATGTCAGGATGGTAAATGAACTGAAAAGCTGTTCCTTCTTTTGCCTCTAGGAGTATGCAGATTAGCTTGCATTTTGGTGACTGGTCTTTTGGACTTAAGCACGAGATTCCTCTGATTTTGCAGGCCTGAAAACTGCCTCAGTCACCTCTCTCCAACACTATAACATGCTTGCAACTCCAGTTATGGGCTAACTGTAGAATCTGTTTCTGACCTTAGAATATGGCATTTTCTCTTTCCAGATGGTGATTTGTGCAAGCATGCAAACTCATTTATTAGGTCTGGAACGTTGGTAACAGCACAGCAGTGATGACCACAAGAAGCTCTGAGGTAATGGCTGTTGACAATTCTCAGAATAATGAAAGGGGACCTTTCTAAGGATACCACACAGGGTAAGCTTCCATTATGCTCCTTGAATCTGCCTTCCAGTCCAGTTACTCAACGCTCAGGCCCCAACTCAAAGCCCTTTGAAGTTCCTTTCCACATTTGTCTAGCTTGTCTATTCTCTGCCCCCCTCCATCCTGCCAGATTGTGGTTTGGTTTTGGCATGGTAAACTGATCTTGCAATTCCTCTAATGCGTCAACAAAGCTGCACTTCCTGGAGGAGGTTTAATGAGGGCATGCTGATATGTGATTTGAATCACAGATAGGAAAACTTCCTTTTTTTGCACTTAAAACTCCCAAAAGGATTGGACTACAACTCCAGGAACCATGTTAGCCGGGGTAATCTGGGTATTGTAGTCCAGAGATAATGGTTTATCATCTCTGATTTGGCTGCTGTTGACACAATAACACTTTCCAGAGGGGTACATGTGCCGAGGTGTTTCAGCAAAACCAGCAAGGGATGTGGTTTTGTGTGGGTCTGGTTATCTTTACTTAAGAAGGACCCAAGGCAGCTTACATCATTAAAAGACAATATTTAAAGCTAATAACAGTAAGTATATCAATACTAAAAAGGATCAAACAAATGCCACACTAAAAAACAGTGGGCAGAAACACCAAAAACACATTAAAAGCAGTAAGGCAGCCAGTCACTAAAGAGAACCTTTCCTGAAAAGAAAGGTGTTTGTCTGCTCGTGGAAGGACAGCAAAGATGGGGCCGGGCCAGCCTCTTGTGGGAGGGAGTTCCAAAGTCAGGAAGCAGCAACAGAGAAGGCTCTCTCCCCACCAAATACACCTGTGAGGGTGGTGGGATGAGAGAAAGGCCTCGCTAATGATCTTAACACTCAAGCAGGCTCATAAAGGGAGATACAGTCTTTTAGTTGGCTTGGACCTAAGCTGCTTAGGGCTTTATAGGTTAGAACCAGCACTTTGAATTGTGTGTGGAAACAGATTGGCAGGCAGTGGAGTGGCTGTAACAGAGGGGTTATGTGATCCCTGTGATGAACTCCAGTTAGCAATCTGGCTGCCACATTTTGGACCTGCTGAAGTTTCCAAATACTTTAGATATAGTTTCAGAACTAGATACAGTTAGATAAAGTTTCAGAACTATATCTAGCCCTCTTTTGTGCAACAACCAACCTGATGCCTTTTTTTAATTTTTAATTTATTTTTTTATTTTTGGAACCTCACAAGCACAATGTGGACAATAACCTTTGCAGAGATTGTGAAAGTTAGTTTTGTTTTGTTTTGTTTGTTTGTTTTTTGGACTACACCTCCCAGCTGGCCCTACTAGCTGGGGAGATTTTGGGAGCGGCAGCCCAAATCATACATTTTCTGAACTCTGATGTGTTTTCCTGTTGTTGATCTGATCCACAGGAACAAAAGAATTGCCTTTTAGAGGTTGTCCTGGGCCAGTATCCTGTCGTGTAGCTCCGCTGGCTCAGGAGGAGTGACATCACCAGCATTGGCAAATTGCCACTGATTAAGGAATGTGACAGCCAACCATCAGGAGTGGGAAATGTTATGAGCACTTGAGACTGTAAAAATTGCCTTCCTACAGGTAGAAGCCGATCTCATCCGCTACTCTTTTTTTTTTTAACAGAGGGCAATTAAATTTTAACTCAAACATGAGAATTTTTCTCTCTCCCTCTCTTTCTAGCAGTCTGTGTGGTGTAATGCATAGAATGGGAGACGTAGAAAACAGCTGTAAAGGCATTGGGCCCACTGTTTGGGGACAGGCTGTTTTTCTCCTTTTCCTGGCAACCAAACAACATATGTGCCATCCTGAACCAACCCATCCTTGATACATGCCGACCCACACCTTTTGAGGTTCCTGTGAAGGGCTACCGTTTTGTGTTGTGTTGTTTTGCTGTGGGTAGGATTGCTCCTTTTGGGTTCAGTTCCAGCATGTGTGATTGCTGGGCTCAAACCAAAGTAGATATTGGGAAATTGAAAGCTTCTTCCTTCTCCATGGAGGAGGAAAGAGAGGAAGCAAAGTTTAAAAAAAGGAAAGGAAAGTCCTGTAAGGCTGATGCAGTATGCCTTTTGATTTTTTTTAAATTGAAAGCTTCCTTCTGGAAGAAGGAGGAGACAGGATAGGACAAGGGTAGGGATCTGTTTTTGTTTTGTTACCATTTTTCTTTTCTTTTTTTCCTCTTTCCCTTTAAAGGGAAGAAGGGCCAAACAGAGTTGATTAAGGTGTGGTGTAGCTTCCTGACCCGAAACCACCTGATCCTTGAATCACACCATGGTGTGTGAGCCACACCTTGGATCACACTAAATGGCATACCTCCTCTGTATATGACCTTAAGTGACCCTATTTAGCCCATTCCAGCCTGCTCCAATTTGGCTGTCTCGTTGCACCCTAAGGCTTAGGAAACCTAGCTTGAGTTCTCCTTGGAAACTCACCGGGGGGCATGGCAGTGGTAAACCACTCCTATGAACATCTCACGTACCTTGAAAAATGAATTAGAGTTGCCATAAGTAGAAAGAAACTTGACAGCACATAACAAGAGCATCTACCTATGTATATAGCTGAGGTCTGGTAAGATTTTCTGAAGCCAGTCATTTCAGAAGGGGGGATATGAATGACTTTCTGAACACTGAGGTGCTCCAAGTTCAAGTCTTCCTCTCAAAGAAAATGTGTGTGTGTGTGTGAGAGAGAGAGAGAGAGAGAGGGAACAATTCCCATGCTCTGAAATATTTTTCTGCTGTTGTTTCCCATGAACTGCTAATTCAGAATGGTCTCTGAACCTGGAAAGGTACACAGCTGTCACGACTGGAGGCATCTGACAATCCTTGCCTCTGTGCATTTGTCTCATTTCAAAGGCATGTAAGCTGTTAGCTGCCATCACATCTTGGGACAAGGAATTCCACAGGCCTCTCCACAGCTTTTGTTCAACTTGCATTGGTTTTACCACATCAAAGAAACTTTGTGGGAAAACCAGATGACTTGTGGGAGATCTGTGATATTCTATTTGTTTAAACAGAGTATCAATACTAGGGAAAGAATAATTATAATTGAGTGGTAGAATGAAACTGGCCACATTTACACATGGCACAAAAATGCATCACGCACAAAAAAAGGACAAAAGAAGACACCATTTTGCAAAAAAAAAATATTGCATGCTCTAATTTTTATGTAGAGATGCAAAATTAGAATTTCTTTTTCATAATGTGAAGGAGTTACAATAAAGGTCACCCCAATTGAGGAAGAAAGTCACCAGATGACCTGTGTGCCTGTTGAGTCTGGTGCACAGGTGCTGTTAAATGTGGATGGGCAACTTCAAGACCCCGATCTCTCTCTTTTCACCTTTACATCAGACTGGACAACCCTTCAAACAGAGGATACCTTGTAAAAGAGGACTGTCCTCTGGCAGGCCTTCAGATAGAGGATTGTCTGCTACTTTTGTGGCTGGGAAAGAGATTGCTGAAGAGCACCAGACATTCCATATTCATGCTATGCAGCTCCATCCTATTCAAGGAAGGGTTTACTCCTAGCCTCCATTCCCAGCAAATCTCTCCTGTGCAAAGCAGCATTGTGGTTGGTGGGAACTCCCCTTCAAGTACAGACACATCTGGTGTGGGGGAGGAGGGGACTGAGGGGATCCAGGCCAGCACTCTTTCAGAAGCACATGACACTGGAATCACCCCTGCCCCTTCAGCTGCATTTGCCCCACCCGTTGTCAGAATGAGTAATGATGACAAGTTAGCAATCCCTGTTGAGAACGTGTCGTCAAAAACTGGAGCTCCCCTCAATAATCTGGATACATTTTCAACAGTGTGCAACAGATGTTCACATGGCTAAGTGCATGCACTGTAAGAAGATGCACAAGCATGTGTAGGACTTGGGCCACCTCTCCAATAACAGCATGCTCAGCCACCTGAGGACTCAGCACAGGGCATTGCTGCTGGCAAATGAAGTGGATACTGTGGGGGGCAAGTGACTTCCTTATTGTGAAGGGTTAAGAGTCATCAGAGGGCA
Source organism: Intellagama lesueurii (assembly GCA_037013535.1). Taxonomy (NCBI): domain Eukaryota; kingdom Metazoa; phylum Chordata; class Lepidosauria; order Squamata; family Agamidae; genus Intellagama; species Intellagama lesueurii. The sequence continues at coordinate 16,806,382 of JBAJHW010000004.1, forward strand.
GAGGTTGAGCTACCAGCCCAAGGAAGCAGGGGGTAGGTGGGTGTCAGCAAATGCCAGACCCACTTCTCAAAAATAAATTCCAGGCTGCCCTGGAAGAGCTTGGATGGATGTACAAAGAGGCTTTCTGCAAACATAAAAAATGCTGGGGTTACCCATCACCTAGGGGAGATGATAGCCTTGGAGACTAGTCATTCTCTCTGGTGGAGGACGCTGGTTTTTGTAGGTTTGTGGCAGAACTGACATCCCATTACCAATTGCCATCCCGACAACCCTTAGCTACAGAGTAGTGCCAGATTTCTGTTGGGGTGTCAGGCAGCTGGTACAGCAGCAGTTGGCCAGGCACAGGTGGTGCCTTTTACAGGTGACATTTGGAGCAACCATGGTGCAAAACAGGCCCATCTCTCCCTGACAAGACACTGGTGGGAGGTAGAGGCATCAGGCATAGGGCAACACACAAGGGCAGGATACAGGAGGGCCCTGTGATGGGGAGGGGGGCAGCCACACAGCTCACAACATTCAAGAGGCTGTGGGGGAACATGCTATAGCAATGAAGTCTAGCTACAGAAAGGAAAGGTCTGTTTGTCATAGACCATGGGGGCAAATAGGGCAGCAGCACTGCAGGCTGGGAAGATGAAAGGGGTGTGGTGTGTGCCCCACACTCTTAACCTAGTAGTTCAGAGTGCTTTGCAGGCTATGGAAGACACAGGCTTACTTAATATAATTCAGTGGGCAAGAAAAGTGGCTGGGCATTTTCACCACAGTGTCTGCGGCTGGAGATGTTGCAGTAGAAGAAGAAAAATTGAGATTGCCACGGCACCACTTAATCCAGGATGAGGCAACTCAATGGAACTTCATGGTCTCCCTGCTTGAAAGAGTGCCGGAGCAGCCAAGGGCACTCCATGATTTGTCACTGGTGGCTTCCATCAGTGTGGCTGCTCCTTTGGGCAGAGAAGAGTTTGGGTCAAGTGGCCTAGGTCCTCTGAAGCTTTGAGAATACAACACAAATTCTCAGTGGAGAGGCTGCCCTCCATAGCAAGGTGATCCCAATTTTTTCAGGGCACAGTTGGCATGATAGAGGCCCTAATGAGGGGGCAGTCTAGGTGGATGGGGGATTCCGTAGAGGTGGCCCTGGCCAGCAAGCTAAGGACCTGCTCCGCTACAGGTTTGCCTCCTTGTGGAAGAAGGAGCAGTACTTTCTAGCAACCCTCTTGGACCCCCAAATTAAACAGCAGACTAATTAAACAGATATTAAGAATCAGCAAGCAGGGGAGCAATGCCAGCCAACTTCCCATCACATGCAGCAGCAGCTCGTGAAGAAGGTCTGGCTAGCACTGAGGGGTCGCAGGAAGAAACCACCAATGTTCACAGCACCCCAAAGGGCAGGACCTGCAGTTGTATTGTAGGGGGCATTGTCAGTTCATACTGCTCAAACCTGAAACCAGGACGTGTACAAAAACGTATTTTCCTTAAGGTCAACCTACCATGGCTGGGCTTCCCTGAAGTTCAATTTAAGTAAGGGAACGGCACACTCCACTCACAGTCCTAGCTATGCCATGCTTTGGTCTCTGCCCTCTCCTTCTGCCTCTTTCATTCTTCCAACAGCTACTCCAAGATTGTGCTCCCTCACTCAGCTGTGTTGTGGCCCATGCTGTTGGCACAGTTCCCACCCACCACAGGCTCTCTCCTGTTCCAGTCCGCCTGCCCAGGTTATTTGCCCACTTCCCAGTGTGACTTGTCCTCTGCTTCCTCAGTGCTGGCCTTTCCTGCTCGTATTCCCCCTGTTCAAGGTTTAATCCATGTGCCCATTACAGTCATTCCCTGATACCTAGGCACTGCTGGTTGTTGGTGAGCATTCACCGGGAAGGTGCCATAAGACACAGAGGAATCCTTTTAAAATGTTTTGCCTGATGGTGGTTTTTTAAAGGGGAAAATAATGATCATATCATATTCATCTTGACTGTAACAGTTCCAGATATCTGGAAATTCTGGATTTTCTGAATTCTGAATATAAAGGTTGTTCGTTCCAAATTCCGAATCCGAATTTGGGTGTTAGTGCACATCCCTCTTTGATACAGAATCCTAGAATCATGGAGTTGGAAGGGGCCTATAAGGCCATCGAGTCCAACCCCCTGCTCAAGGCAGGAATCCAAGTCAAAGCAGATCTGACAGAAAATGTATATTTTTTAGACATTTCAATTCTGATAGAAAAAATATAGTTTTATCTTAGCATGAAAAAAGTTGCAGAAGAGAAGGCAGTTTTTGCATGTGAAAAGTGAGCATGCCACATTGCAGAATTTCTCAGATCCCCCATGTCCTCTGGAGATTCTGGGCATGTGGTACAAAAAGCAACTTTTACAACCATTGATATATTTTTACACTGGAATCTCTCTCTCTACATTATGCTCTGAAGAACAGACCTCAGGTAGGCCAGCAGGGGGCAGTCTTGCACATCTATTAAGCAAACGATCCCTTCAATATTTTTTTATTGAACTCTAATTCATCCACTATCAAGAACAGACTTTTATCGCCAGTGTGAGCCACAGAGATGAGCAGTGCTGACCTGTTTAATCCTTGCCAATATGATCTCAACCACTGCTTTTCTTTTTAAAATGACAACTCTATCTTTGAACACATGGAACTTAGGGCTTGTTTGAGTTAGAACTATAAATGCTCGTTTCTGATGTGTATGTTTCACAAGCACGGTGTGCCACTTAACAACATCAAGAAACTGATGTTGCCATGCCCACAAGGACTCATAATCTGAAACTGAGAATGCACTGCAACCCTAAGTATCCCATTTAGTGAGTGCTCCTATAGTTAATCTCCAGTGGAGGAGAGTGGTGATGGTCAGGGAAGAGGTGTTACTGCAGATCTCAGACATTCTGGACCAGCTGGGGAGTAACTACAGCTTAGGGCATGCACAAGATCTCCATTCTAGTCCCTGACATCAAATCAGGGTAGAGAACCTACAGAGGTATGCTCCAGAGAAGAACTGTGAATAATTAAAAATTTTGGATGATGACATCCAGAATCTCACTGGCTAAGGGTTATTGGAAACTGCAGTCCACAGAAGTAACTTCTTCAAGATCAGATCCCATTGTGATTCGTTTTGGTGTTTGTTTGTTTTTGCCTACTTTAGCCACCTTCAGCGATGACTGCCTGCATAACTATCCAGCAACATCAGCAGGTCCCACACCATAGCCAAGAAGATCTTGAAGGCTTTTGTAGTGCTTAATTATGCAAAGCAAGGCAATACTTTTTGACACATATTTCCTCTTCACCAGAACTTGGGCAAGGTGTTTTCCTGAACTACAACTCCCAGAGGCTATGCTGGTGGGGTGGCGGCTCTGTGTAAACTGTGGTCCAAAACAGAGTACAGTATTTCCAAGCTATACGTGAGAGTTGGGAGAGGTGGCACCAGGAGGAAGGGGGGCAGTGAGCTGATTAAGAGTGTGATCAGACAGAGAAATAACATATGTTCTGGACTGCTTGTTGGCCCAGCAGCAAGACTAATATTTTTGAAGCTGGGCTGGAGAAATTCTTGTACACATGGAAGAGTCACTTTAAGGGAGATTGCTTCCAGGGAAACAGGCCTTTCCCATGTGATAAGACGCAACAGCACCCTAAGTAAAAAGCAGTCTCATATCACTGCCTCTCTTGGGGAAGAGAATCACTCTTTGGAAAGCTGTATGTGCTTTTCCTTTGCGGACAGCAGTAACTTCCAAATTTTACTAGCCAGTCCTGCACAACTCCAAACACGTTTCCTTCACCAGCCTCCAAAGAAGGTAAACAATTCAGTTCAAATTCAGTCCAAGGTCAGGGGCAGGCAATTCAACTGATCTCTCTTTTTGTACTTGTCCGATTAGTAGACTCTAGAGGTTATTGGGACAACTCGTGAATAACAATTGTGAGGTCGGCAGGCGTAGCGAAGCAACAGGGAAAACCGATCCAGTCTAGGCTGAAACTAAGCTGGAAACAGCAACAGAGCTGAACAGTTGTTGCGGCAACCCAAGAGGGAGAGAATTATTTAAATTATTTAAAAAGCTAAAAACACTATTTAAAAAAGTAAAAGATTAGAACCCATTTCTTCACTAGGGTAGGTGGGAAAGATTTTATCTCTCTGGTGGTTGCCCAAGGGACCCAATCTCATCTGCCAACACAACTCTGTGATTTCATGTTCTTTGTCTTTGAACTATGTATTCTTCAGTTCATGCATGTGTACACATGAACACACTGCACAAACAGGTGGTACTTTTTGTGATGGGATCGTGGCCATGCCAACAAACAAACTCACAAACATGCAACCAGAGAATTAGGCTTGCTCGTGAGGGGATTCGATAAAATGGCAGGAGAACCATGATACTGTCTGCTGTTTCTTCTTCTAAGGAGGAGTAGCTCCAGGTGGTTTTGGACTGCAACGTCCGTAACCCTCCATCATTTGCTGTGGCTGATGGGAGTGGGAAGAAAAATACACCTGGACAGCAGCCATGGCCCACTCAGTTTTAAGGAGCAAATGCAATTACCAGGAAATGAACAAACATTAAGATGGCAGTACCAGACACACTTCCTTGGGAGTGAGTCCAACTGAACTCAGTGGCATTGACTTCTGAGCAGGTATATTAAAGAATGTGCTGTTGGATTGAGGCCATGGCATTGCAAGAGGAAAGGTTTGATCATTTCCCCAGAGAACATACCACCAGCTCTAGTGCAGGGGTTGCTCTACCTGGCTCCAGTCTGAATTCCCACCCATAGATGCATTAATCATTGTGAGAGCTACTCATCAGTCTGTGTTATCTGGTGGCATCCTTACTCATAGCTTGGAAGTGACCAGTTACAAGTTCCATAATTGGTAACCACTTACTCTTGTGAGCAACAAGGGTGTAATGGATACTTTTCAAAACTAATTAACAAGCAAGAACAAAGATACTTTATTTGTGAAATGAGTAACGTTGTCTAATTATTTCCAAATGTTCCTTTCAAAGGACTTTTAAAAGCATTTTAAAGAGGCAATTTGACAAAAACGATCAGGTTTTATGCCATTCTTTTATCACTCCTAAGGTTTTCTTTAAAGTAATAGACAGTAAGGTAATTAATGATTGAACAAGTTACTTTTTTAATAGTACAAGTAACAATTTCAGGCTACTTTTCAAACACTGCCACACAGAAGACAGATGAGTTGTCTCACAGACTTCATCAGACTCTCTGCTGCTGGTTTGTCTTCATCAGAGTTAAAACATATCCAGATGAATTTTCTTTGCCAAATCCTAAGCTCATTAACCTAATCAAATACTGTAACTTTCTGTCATTGTGTTTTCTTTTCTTTTCCTGTGATCACTGCAGCCGCATAAAATGGTCAGATCACATAATGTATTGATTAAGAATAGTAATTTATACGGTATAAATGTTATTTGAATTCATACTAATGGGATGCCGTTTTTTAATCTTACACGGTAAATCTCTCTTTCCTTAAGACTGCCAACTGTCAAGACAAAGCAAAGCAAAGCAAAAAGCTAAGCCAAGCCGAGCCTGGGATAACCTATTCTTGTGCCTCTAACAGCAGTTGGATGTGCAACTTTAGTGTGGCTTTATGCTGTGTTTTATGGAGGAGAGTCCTCCATTCGAAAGGCTGCCGGGGGACAATCCTCAAGGAATTCCCTGTTCTAAGTATCATTTGAAAATAAAGAAGCCTAAGGAGCCTTTAAATTGCCCATCCACGTGGAGCACCTGGATTGGAGATTCAACACACACACGTCACTTGGCCCCTGTCTTTCCCACTTTACTGGGATGCACTGAATTTCTATATAAATAATGAAATAATAAACCACAGTACTGCAGTCAAGCCTCTGTCACAACCTGAGTTCGATCCCAATAGGTTCTCATAGCTGGCTCAAGGTAGCCTCAGCCTTCCATCCTTCTGTGGTTAGTAAAATGAGTACCCGGCTTGCGGGGGGTGGGGGCAAGTTGTTGTTTGCATATTTATGTTGTAAACCACCCAGAGAGTGCTCTAGCACTATGGGGTGGTATCTAAATCAAAACAACAAACAAACATGCATTTATTCTCCTCTTTCTTGGGAACACATGTCCTCTTTGATGTATCAATGGCCACCTCTTCTGAAATTCCCCACACCCACCTCAGGTTAAGCTTTCCTCTATATGAGCAAGCTTAGATTAGCTGCTGAAGCATAAACAATTGCTGTTGTTAAAGGCACCGCTACAGGAGCCAAATAAAAACTTATGATCCCCTCCTCTTCTATGAGATTGCATCTCTTGTTGAAGAGGGGTGTGGATTAAAAAAATCACATGTAAATTTACTGCTGAGCCACATAAACTGCCTTTAGCTATTGCAAAATATATTTTTAAAAATTACCTTGGATATCCTATTAAAGTCTCACCTTTTGGTCCAGGTAAAATGGTGTGTGTTGAGCAGACTTCGGTTGCCGGTTGGCTGTCATCATTTAAACCAAAAACGTGACCAAGGAGGACAAGAAACAGTAACAAGGAGGTTTCGTGTTTCCAGAGTTGTTGCTCCTTCATGCTCTCGCTGTTCAAGCTCCACAGGAAATGCCCTTCGTTGTTTCCAGCATTAATAATCGCTAAAATAAGATTTTCCCATATAACTCTGGGCAAGAAGCTAAACTGAAGACGCCACTTGATTAGAACTAAATAAAGAATGGCAGCATTGAAGAGACCCTAATGGGTGTGGGTGTGTGTTTTGTGTTTATATGTTTTAAGATGTTAGCACAGCACAGATCATACATTGTGCAGTATGTTTATACAGCCGTCACAGTTGTTTATTAAAGTTTATCTGCTGGCTGTGAATTAATTATGTGTGCAGGCCAGAGGAGATGTCTTGAATGCATAAATCTTCTGCTTTGTGTTCTGCCTGCCAGCCTTCAAGGCAATGGAAGGGCCCAATTCCTACATGCTTTATATTTATATGGGAAATGTAATAGAAAAGTCAGTAAGCTTGTATATCTGAACACATAATATGTAAGCCCCTTTGAAGACAGTGGATCTTATGTCTCAGGATTAGAGATGGGGATGAATATAAAAACGGACTGGCTTTTTCGACGAAAATATCCGATTTGTTAAATATTCGTTGATCTGTATTTGTCAAATTTTAAGTCCCGACGAATACAGATCAACGAATATTTTCCCGTTTTTATTCGTCCTTCATAAATTTGTGAGTCATCCCCATCTCTACTCAGGATGCATATGCATCAACTTGTAAGGCTACAGGGCTGTGCACTTTTAAGGAGAAGCCAGTCCTATCATTAGGCAGAGTGAGGGAGCTGCCTTAGATGGTAGATGCTGGAAGCCAAGAAACTGCAATGAGATTGGCAGAGATCAGAGCCATCTGGGCCTGGCATCCCACCCTGCACTCCTTAAGCTAGACTAATGCCTGTAGGCGAGATGGAAGATACTGTACTGTCACTGGTGCTGAAATATAATTCATTTGCTCCTGTACATGGGTAGAGGGTAGATTGGCCAGGTTTCAGGGAATCAGCTGACAGCTCAGACAGTTATTCTCTAGATCCACAGATAAATCTTAGGATGCATGTTGCCGAAGGAGGAAATTTCTGTCTCTGAGTTGGCTTTAAAGCTGGGGCCTTAAGCCTCACTGATTCCCAGAGGGCACTGGGCTCAGTGCAAAAGTGTTTGTGTAAGGATTGCATTTATGCAAGAGAAGGGAGTGGACTGGGGAGAGAACTGTTGGGCACTTGCATCTGGACTCCCACTATGCCATTTGGAGCAAGGTGGAGAGTGTTGCACTCATGAGCCTTACAGTTGCACAAAACTGGCACTAGCAGTGCAGTGCCTGCAAATCGTCTCCCCATGGGCTGCTGGTCAGCTTCCCAGAAGACCTAGCCCTAGCATAGGGGCTGGAAAACCACCTCACATGTCATATAGTATAGGTGTGTTCTAGCAGGAATGTTGGCCAACCAACCACCGCAGCTGCTTGCTGCACTTCATTTCTTGCCTGGCTACCAAAAATGGGTCTCCTCTCCTCACAGCTCTCTGTTGCCCTATTATTCAGCTAACCAGGTTTTATTTAGATTTTTGGGCTCATTTATCTGAATTTCCCTGCTGGCTCAGGTGCAGTTTTTTTGGGGGGAAACTCCACACACATCTTGTCTGCCTCTTTTCTGTGACATCACAAATGGCTAATTCCCGCTGTCAGGTTTGGGTCTTGAAATCTCATGGAACTGGATGCTGTAGACTTGTCAACAATGGGTATGTTTTCACGTCAACAAGGAGTGTGTGCTCTATCTGTGGCAGCAAAAGGTCTTCTTGGGTCATCCCCATCATTGGGTAGAGTGAGATAAGACCTCTTGGGCACTGCTGGCACACCCACTACCACCACCCACACCATCATCACCATCACATATAGCCAGCCTTGGACAACAGCTCAGCAAAACAGCCCTGGCCTTCTTGGAGTGGAGGCAGCAGTAGCGGGGAACAGCACATTTGCCACCCTCAGCATTCCAGCACCTGAGGCAACTGTCTCTTTGACCTACATGGTGATGCCAGCTATGGCTGCCAGATAGGGGAAGAGGTATTTGTGGGATTTTCTGAATCAAATGCTAAAAAAATCTGGTGGTCTTTGGTTGATATGTGCCTTGACTTGGATGAGGGAAAGGACATCATTTGTTACTCCCAACATCAGGCACCATGAATGTAAACTAAAGCTTTGATTCACCCCTCCTCCCAGTTTAAGTTACAGAAGAAGGATGGACAAACGGCAGCCCCTCAAGCTGGTTTTTGAGGTCCCATCCCTCTCATGTCCCCTCCTGTTTCCAGCAGAAAATGTGAACTGTAGGAGCCTCCAGGTGCAATTATGTACTTTTAAATAGCTCACACAGCTCTCCTGTACTGCTTCACACCCTTAAGTGCCAATTTTTAAAAAATGGATATGTACCTCTAGTCATTTATACTTTCAATTTTTTTTGTTGTATTCTTCACTTTTTCTGTGGTCTGTGCACCTCCTGGTTCGTCCCTATGGCAGAAAAGAGGCCTCCAGGCCCACCAAAGGTATCTACCCCTGTTCGAGAGACTCTGGGGAAGGTGCTGAGGTCTTGAGTACTCAGGAGCATAAAGGAACCCACAGCTTAGATCAAGTGCTCTGAATGCAAAAGATATCACACTCACTGCCCCAGATTTCACACAATCTGGCCTGAATAAGAAATAAACTATATTAAATGAAATCGATAAGATGGGTATCCAGCACAGTTCTGGGTTCCTTTTGTATCAAAACAAACAGAAAGGAGAGCAAACAGTACTACTGAGGAAGGATATGGCCTTCCATCTTTTAAGGTAAAATGCAGTATATGCTCCTGGTGTGTTTCTGGCTTCTTCTTTTAAGTCAGGCAGTTCCTGTGTCAGCGATCTAGAAATAAGAGGAGAGTTAGTTTAAAATAGCTGCTAACTTTTGTGACCCAATAAAGCTCTGAGCAGAAAAGCTACCCTGGGAAAATATTTCCTGCTTCATTTCGTAAATATTTATGCAATTCCTTCTGGAGTACATGCAGCCTTGAGAAAAGTGAACACAGATCTTCCTGTTAACTGTTAAGGATTTGAAATGGTTTACTTGGACTAGGAAAGATTTAGAGTAGAGTAGCCTGGGGCTTTCCAGATGTTTGTTTGTTGATTTGTTTGTTTGTTTAATCCCTTCCCAACACCATTGATGCTGTTAAAACTGCAACTGCTGTCATGACTCACCATTGGCAATGACCAATTTATAGTAGGGGTTGAAAGAGCTCTAGTTAACAAGGTTTGGAGGACCATGGGTTCTCCAGTAATGACTTAGGGCCTGTCCCAAGGTATTTTGCTACCTGAGGTTGGATCTAACTTTTTTCCTTGTCCCACTCTTGAGCCTAAGAACGAGAAACCACAACGTTTTCTTCTCCTTGCCCTGCACGAAAGTAAGACATGTATTGTTTTTTGGCACTAGTTTTACTCTGTTGTTTTTGACAAGGGTTTTCCCTTTTGTGAGAATCGTATTTTTTTTGTGCAAACTGCACGGACTGCCACATTGTGTGCCTTTTTCTGCTCTGGCTCTCTGGCTCTCTATCTTCTAGGAAAAGGGTCTATTCAAGTCTTGCTCAGTGTTTCAAATATTTCCCGTTATCTTCTACCACCATATATTCTCACTGCTCACACTGTTGAGGGGGGAAAAGCCGATTAGCTGAGGTGATCTGGCACAGGCCAATTCTTATCGGACAGATCAAAGAGATAGGATGCAGAAAAATTTTGAGTAAAAACTAAATTCTGATGGAGCATCACATGGAAAACACTCATACGGCAGATGCAACTCCAAAATGCTTCAAAATGTAAACAACACACACAAACACACACACACACACATCATAGGAGAAACTTAGAGCCAAATGTGTTTCTCCACTATGCATCTTATGACAGAAGCCCTTCTTTAGATAGAACCTAAGTGAAAAAATTAAATAAATAAAACATTTGGAAAAAATTAAAAATTTTAAGAAACCTGTTTAATGTATATTGCTTCACTCTCCAATCCCTTTCACTTATCTTCTGAGCTCTTAAAGACAGTAGTTTTCAGCTTCTGTTCATCCAAATATGTTGAACTTCGTATCTGTGAGTCCTATGCTGCCTGGGAGCTGAAGTCAAAATCATGTTGGAGGACCACAGGTTGAGAACCAACTCTTTGTCATTTGTCCTTAAGCAATGCCCACATCTGGCCCTGGATCTGCTCATGCCAAGGCTAGTGGGGAACATGGTATGAAGCTTTCCAGCAAGTGTGGTCAACCAGTTCCTGTTGGGTGCTGATAACCACCACCAGAGGTGGATTTGGCTTGGCAACCTGTAACAACGGCAACCAAATGTCATGCAAGAACCAAGCTCTTCTTTGGCCTGCAGCCTTCTTTACAAGTGAGCGCAGCCTAAGCATGTTTGTCAACGCCAGAAAGAATTTCCCTAAATGTGTGTGTGTGTTCTCTTCTCTAAGGAGCATCCACTGCATGAGTCAGTAACCCGCACAGTCATTCTCTGCCATGTGTGGGCGACGGGATACCCACCACAGCCCAGAACTTGGCTGCCTCTACATTTCGGCGTCATTAATGTGGACTTCTTTCATATGGACTGGGCACTCTGACAAAGCATATCTTTATCCTCTGTGTGCCCGTCCGAAGGCGATGCAGCGGCAAAACATGGGATTTGAGACTTATAAGGCCAAGAATGAGAATCTTTGAACTTTTCTTAATGTTGGCATGAGCTGGTGGCATGCCAGGATTTTACTGCAGGGGAGAAGGAATTTTTGACCTCTCACAGTTTTGGGCCCAAATTTCTTATTGGTCCTGCTTAGCATGGCAAGTAGTAAGGGACTGTTGGAATTGGTAGTCTAAGATATCTGGAGAGTCAAATGTTCCTCAACTCCTGTAACACCAAAAGGCATCTTCTATCCTCCACCCACACTCTGGCATGTCAATTTTTCTGTCTCTAATCATTCAAAAGCATACCACAAGCCTAATGGAGTGTTTAAGAACTTGGATGCCATTCTTAAAAATTTAATACTGTACAATCTTTGGCCAAGTGGAGCTGAGAAGAGTTCTTTGTCTTTCAGTACAACTCGCAGTTTCTCCCAGGCAACAGGGCCAGTGATTCGTTCTTAAGACCATCTGTATCTCTAGTCTAAAAGAATCATCTGTCACACTAGTCTGAGGAGAGAAATAGAGAGTTTGGTGTTGGAGAAATCAGACTGGAGAGGAATCCTTAGCTTAGGTGCTGAAAAGCAATAACGAGACACAGCAAGCAAAGGTAAGAGAAACTCCCATTGTGACCACACACAAAAATACAGACACAGCTCTTAAGGATTTCAACAAGGAACACAACAAAACAAAAGCAAAAAGAAAATAAAATAAATGTTGTGGTACCCTAAAGACTAACTGCTATATTTTAATTAATTAATTGAACTTTTAATCCAGTTCCATCTGGTTTTGCTCTGAGTTGGATTATATGGGGGGTGTTGTTTTATTTTTATTTTTAAAAATTTGTTTGCTGAGGTGATTTTTTTAAAAAATATATTTTATCTGAAGGAGAAGCATACCAGTAATATCATGTTGCAGAAGATTTGGGTATAGATTTTTTTAAAAAATTGGCTACTCTTTGTTTTGTTTATGCAAAGGATTGTTTTAAATTGTTTACTGTACACCACTTTGGAACAGAGGGTGAGTGAAGCTACTGCCTCATGGCACATGTGCAGGGAACTGTGCTGAAGTGATGAGTGGCTGGAGTTGTGTGTGTAACCACCAGACTGATTTGTAAGCCTGCTGTCTTTGGGACTGGTGGAGGACCAGGTTGGCCACGTGAAAAATAAGAAGAGGACTTGTATGCCTTGATAACTGTGAAGAAAGAATTTTAGTAGGTGATATCTGTGTGACACCTGCGGAAACTACCCCTTCCAAACAAGTCGTAAAAGTACAGAACACCTGCCCTCTTTTCCATACCGCCATCCAACCAAGTGCTACCCTCACTGCGGAAGAGAAATTCATCTAAGTAATTCCCTATCTTGGGTAACCCACGTGTTCTTGCACTGCAACTTCCAGAAACCCTGGGAAGCACAGCTGGTGGTGTAAGCCGCCTAGAGTGGTCACAATTGACCAGATAGGCGGGGTATAAATGAAATAAATAAATAAATAAATAAATAAACCAAGGTTGGGAACCACTGACCTAGTAGACTGACAGGGCACTTACTTAGGTATTGCCACAAAAAAGGGCAAAAAGTGATACAAATTTGTATAATGCCAATTTACATATGTAGATGTAAACTCAAAAATAACTGTTATAATTTAAATAGAAACACACTACCTCCCACCATACAGAGAGACCTGTGATCTGTATTTCTGCTCACTTTCTTGCTGATAGGCAACTTTAAGGCCCCTAGGCTTAGAGGATACCTTCAGTAGAGGATAATTTCAAGCAGAGGACTGTCAATCTACACCTTTGGCCTGTTTATAGGCTGGTTAGATGTACCTCACATGGGAAGTACATGTCTACTTCCTTAAGCAGCAGAAAAAAGAGAGACTACACTTTGTCAATAGTGGATAAACGATCCACATAACTATGTCCACACATGGTTCTGTACAGATCTACTCAAGAGTCAATCCTCCTGTGAGGGTGTGGCTACAGTCATTGGGTCATGGTGCAGGAAAGGATGCCTGAAGGAAGCCACATGCTTGAGTTTACAAGAGCTGAGCAGAGCTGTTGAGGACAGGACATTATGGGGGTTCTCTCATTCATGGAGTCACCATAAGTTCGAAGTGGCTTGATGGCACACAACAAGAAGAGCTAAAACAACTATAGACCTGACATCTTAAATGTTGCTTCTTCTAACCTTCAGTACCAACAGCAAGAACACCAAGGGCGAATTCTTGACCTGTACAGATATTGGAGTTAGTCAGCTGCATGAATCATCACCTAAGGAACTCAAGCAGCCGGATGGCATGGTCTTTTTAGGCATGACCAGTAGCTGCATGGAGTTTGGGTAAACTTTCACTGCCGCATCAAAACAAATCGTCAGGCGGAAAGGTAACCACTAAAATGGCTACCACTAGGCGAAATTATAGTGTTTTTAATTGGAGCACAACAGAAAGCAGTATGAGTCAGCCTACCATAACTTTTCAGCAAATACCATGTGTTCTCGGCAACAATTTCCGTGTTTCCAAATGGCACAGTCTCCTTTAGCAGAGAAACAAACACTGATCCAAATACAGGTCCCCATACTTCAATAAACCTTTTTTTTTACTGCTACTGATTATTCCTAGTGGTTTACACTTCACCCAAACCTGAGGTCTGAAGCACACAATGCATGGGTTATGTAGCTAGATTTATATATATGAAAAAGAGGAACTGAAAATCATACAGAAAAAAAAGCTGCTCTCTAAAGGAACATGGAAAAACATTACAAATAGAACAAGCCAATTAGCTAGGTCTCAATATAAAATCAAGGCTACAAAATTGACATGAACTTTGTCTATATGTTTTTCCTTAGCACTCTTTGAAAAAATTACAGTGGCATACACATTGTTTGGTAAATAAAACCAAACCTCCTTCTGAAACTGAAGAAATGGACTACCGTCCACAAAAGCTTATGCCAAATAAAACTTTTTAGTCTTAAAGTGCCACAAGACTCCCTGTCAGTCTTGTTGTAACAGATTAACATTGCTATCCACCTCCTGGAAATTTCTTGGTCTATGTGTATCTATCTAATAATAAGACTGAAAAGGGCTGTAGATTAAAGAGCAAACACAGTCTTATTGTGTGGAAAACAGTGGCCAAAATCCTGTCGCTTAGTGTAAATTGCACGAAACACTGGATCAGTGGGAATTTGGTGAGCCAACTCTTCTGTAAGTTCCATTCATTCAAATGAGTCTACTCTAACTGCACCTTACTTTAGCACAGTCATCACTGGAGTAGGCCAACTGAATCGTTGGAACTTACAGAGGAATAAGGTAAAGGTAAAGGTTCCCCTTGACATTTAGTCCAGTCGTATCCGACTCTAGGGGGCGGTGCTCATCCCCATTTCCAAGCCATAGAGCCAGCGTTTGTCTGAAGACAGTTTCTGTGGTCACGTGGCCAGTGCGACTAGACATGGAACGCCGTTACCTTCCCACCGAGGTGGTACCTATTTATCTACTTGCATTTGCATGCTTTCGAACTGCTAGGTTGGCAGGAGCTGGGACAAGCGACGGGAGCTCACTCCATCGCGTGGATTCGATCTTACGACTGCTGGTCTACTGACCCTGCAGCACAGAGGCTTCTGCGGTTAGACTCACTAAATCCCCATTGATTCAATGGGCCTACTCTAGTGAGATTTACCATGCTAAGCAACAGAATTTTGAGTGCAATCTTCAGCATCTTCAAGGAGGATTGTGAAACACTCCTTTCTGGAAACTTGGTCAGCTGCTGCCAGTCAGTGTTGGCAATACAGAGCTTAATGGACCATTGGTCTGACTGAGTAGTATAAGATCATTTCCTACTGGGTGATTTCCTCTTTCTATCTGGATTAGTTGTTTCCTAGCACTTTCCCCATTCTTGCACTCATTCTTGTTCTTCATAAGAAATTCCCCATCAGAACTTAATTTTATACACATAAAGCTATCTGTATACCTTCTAATAATATTACTTGTGATATATGGGTGAATTGACCTATAATAAAGAGGTTTTTAAAAGTCCTTTGTAAGATCCTGTTGGAGTCCTGTTATTGACTGAAGAATCAATGAAGTATCAATACAACAAAGCTATTGAGAAATTATTTTCCAACTTTTCCTCAGAATCTTGAATAAGTTTACAGCGCCACCAGATATGGCATGCTACATTTTATGTTGCTGAGACTTTTCTTAAAATAGAGAAGCAGTGAATAGCATATTCTCTGGCAAAAATAAGTCCTAATTTTCTACCAAAAAGACTAGAAAAACAAAATATATACAGCATGTGTCTACATCTGTTTAGTTTTTAAAAAAATATTCAAAAGAAAGCAAAATGGACCAAAATGTAGATAAGGATCCTACAGTAGTATGGTCAGTAGACATGCGGAAGAATTTCCAATTGATCCACAGTTTTAAGCAGATGTACTTTATTCATGCACCTAGTGACAGCATGTTTAGGTATCCAGTCCTTATGTTTCTTGGGTTTTGGCTAAATCAACATACTTTACTTATGGAAGGATGAATATGAAGGTCCAAACCTCACTGTCTTTTAAATAAAACAAGTTTATTGATTACAGATGTTTGATAATTAATCATAAGTAACTTCTACAGGTTTATTTATCATCAATCTCAACCTTCTATTTGTTATAACAGTATTTATTCACTCTTCTCACTAATCACACCTCAGATCTCCCAAATACCACACTCTCCACTCTCATCTCCCTCCTGACTCTCTCACTCTGACTCACTGCCCTCCCACTCTCTGACTCCGCCTCCTTATTACATATCTCTCGGCTCCGCCTCTCAGCAACATTAGCCTGCAACATGAATATGCATGACTACTTAACATAATAAGGGTGAACGCTACACCTGTCCTGAAAACTGTTGATATAGAGCAGGTTATGAATACTTTAATAACAAGCCAAATAAATAGATGACACTTCTTAGACTAATACATGGATGAGAAAAAGGGTTTCTGTCACGATTTGCACTTTTTGAATTGTTGTGGCAAAATTCTTGGCTCAAAACCAGTGTAGGAAAAAGAGGTATATTTATTTATTTATATTTATTTATTATATTTATATCCCGCCCGTCTAGTCGTTTGACTACTCTGGGCGGCGTACAGTATACAAAAGAAACAATTAAATTAGCATCATTATCAAGATTAAAAAGTCATTCAAGATGGGAAAAAATATATATAAAGAAAATAAATCAAATAGTGCCCGGAGGGAAGGCCTGCCTGAATAGCCAAGTTTTTAATTGGCTTTTAAAAATACCCAGCGACTGGGCCATACGGATCTCTGGAGGTAGATTATTCCATAACCGAGGTATCTTTAGGAAAGTTCTGTGCAAAAATGTGCATCCTAGTGAAAGACAGGTCCATCTATGGAAAGAGTTGTGCAAAATCTGCATATTGAGAAAACTTGTCTACAAAAATGAATGCAAATGTTCACGGTTTAAAAAAATAGTGTATACAGTAGAACAAATTTATGTGAAACTTGAACAGAGGTGAAATTGAAATGGACCAGATACAGAGTGATTTGTACATTCCTTGTTGTGGGTGGATGGATTGTAATGCCTTACCTCCCCTTGCTGGTGAGGTCCTGATCCCAAGGCACCCGTGCTTTCAATTTTTGCACATAAAAAAGCTGAAAATATTGGTGATGTTTTTGTATGCACATGATACAAATAGAATCTCTGATCTGGATAAGGTCAACAATGAGAGAAAGGATTAAACCCTCCTCCTACTTGAAAATCCTGATCTGGATAAGACTTTTGCACTTGCTTTTGAACAAATAATGGATGCAGCTGCAGACTGTGTAGGAAAACCAGCAGCCAGATCTCCATGTATTAAACATTGAGCCCCTTTTGAAACACCAGAAGTTATGAAGTTCCCCCCTTGAGGTCTCTTTCCAAGTTAAATATTGATGTAAAAAGTTATATTTTATGGTTTGCATTTTACCTGAGAAAAGAGACATGCAAATTGGCTTTGAGGTATAAGGTTAAAATTCACCATACTAAATTTAAGATTTATCCATACCCTCAAACACATTTAGCTGTTTGCTCTTGCATCATAAAGCTGAGGAGCTAAATGTCATCTACTGCTGTTGTTTCAATGGTGTTTCAGATTTCTGTTAGCTTCAATGACACCACTTGAAATCATTCATTTCCACCACAACAAGAAAGCAGTGCTTTCTCTCTTAAGACCAAATGGTCTACATAGAGTAGATGGCCCTTGGATGAAACATCTTGAGACAGTTAACAGTTGTTAATGATCCATGACAATGGGTGGAGAAGGACTGCAGAAATGGGATTTTCAGTCCCTCTCCCCCCAGTCTTTTGTCCTTCTAACAAGTCTATTCAGACCAGGGGGAAGTGAAACCAACAGTGGAGAATATATCAGGGGGCTCCTACCAACTCTCCTCAGACTGAAGAAGCTGCTTGGATGACTAGCGAAATGTTTCACCCTAATAAGAAAGAAGTCCAGTTGCCATGACTCAACTTCCAGATAACCTCACCTGGATGACTGAGAATCTTCACAGATATCTTGAGACAATAATGGCTTGCCACAAGCCTCCTTGTGAGTTTATGGCTGAAGTAACACCTAGATGAGGAATGTCCCAAATTGCACTTTAACTGCTTTACAAGCTCACCATTGTATGAGTCCTGTTTTAAGTCACTGTAATTAGGGCTATCTTGCAGGTTGCCTTAAGGAAATACCTGGACAAAAGAGTGTAAAGAGCCTATGATATGTTTCCATGGTAACTAATTGTTAGACCATTTCTTCAAATAGGTGTAGGTCAAACAAAGCAAGACATGCAGACTGCATGCAGAAGCTATTAGCGTACTAGTCTTCAGTGGCAAGGATGGAAAGAATACTTAATAAATTCCTTGTTCTCATCAATTTGGGATGTCTTGACACAATGAGGACAACTCAGTGAGGAATTCTAAAGTCTCACATTCAGCAGAGAGTGAGATAGACACCTAATTTTCTTGTTCAAGGTGCCTGTAACTAATACACAATTAGCATTCTTTCTGTTTGAGAATCAAAGCACACACAGATAGAACAAACATGGAGAGAATGGATGATGGCTTTGGAAGCTGCAAACAATCCATCCAATGCTTCACACTTTTAAATAAACCACCAATCATTCTAATGCTAGGAACTTTACACAATTCATGTATTTTTTTTTAACCAATTGACTTTTCCTGTGCAAAACATAGTTCTTACCACTGCAAGAATTCTATCAAAAGCACCAGCAAAATCATCACATGATGGTGTGGAGAAAACTGTTGCATTCCTGTGTCTTTGCCTGGGAGGATGAGATAATTAAGGACTTCTATCCTTACTCCATTGATGCACTTCCCTTAGAGCTGCATGTCTGTGCAATCAGACTTGCAAAGTATAGCTGTGCTTACCTCCTTATGACAAAAGAAAACAAGGAAATTGCAACAAATGGGAGGTGAGAAAAGTCCATGCTTTGGGGTGGGGAGAAACCCTCTTTTAGCAATTAAGAAGATCCATTTCTGATTGCATGTTAACTGTATCATCGAAGTTGACCTTAGAAAATATGCAAAGGGAGCAAAAAACAAAGTTTATTTCCTGCCTACTATGGATGCTGTTATCTAGGCATCTCTGTATGAAGACAGCTTGCAGTTTCAGTAATATTGAGAAGGACAGAGAAACAGAGAGTTGAGGCTTGAACCCCACGTTACTTCTTTTGACCCAGCTATGAGCACAGGAGACAGAGTTACCCAAATATAGACACAGGAGATAGATGTAGATTGGCATCTGGTATAGAAGGAAAGAGGGTTTTAAGCCTTTGAGCTCCAATGTCATCCCAATCTGAATAATAATAATCTTATAATAATAATCTTAGAACTGCAGAACTGGAAGGGACCCTATGGATCATGGCGTCCAGCCTCTGTTAAGGAGGCACCGAAGGGGAATCAAACTCCCAATCTCTGGCTATACAGCCAGACACCTAAACCACTGCGCCTGGAATGTATACTGTCCCAAACATATATCAAGGCAGGTAATTAGGGTGGAAGCATGGAAGGAGAAAGCAGTACACTGGCATTTTAGTGTCAGTGTGCATGTGTTTCTGTGTATGTGTGGTGAGATGGAGATAGATCAATAGCATTTTTTTAAAAGGACATCTTCTAACATCTTCCAACATGTAGAGTAAGAACACTGAGCCCAGTAGAAGAGAACAGCTGGGGCCCATGTGAATCCCATCTGCTGTTCAGCAGCCCAGTTTAAAGCTCCTTTCTGCCTGCTTGTGATTTGTCTATGGCCCATGCCAATTGAAAGAGGGCTTGGTACTCTGCAGAGTCCAGCAATAACATTACCGTCATTACGTTAAACTGTGTTGTGGAAACCACTAAAACACATTATGATACCGAAAGACGTGCTCTTTACGGTCTGCCATCCTGGTCTGTTTTTTTGCTTTATTGTTGGGTTAGGAGGCTTGAGCTCTAACCATTTCTGCTTACTCTAGCAACTTATCCCTTTCGAGTGGTTCCAAAGGTATTTGCATTGGTGGCTTTCCGTTTTCCACTGAGCCTCTCATGTGGTAGGACTACCAAGAGGTTGCCTGTCCTCAATAAACTTCAGGATTCTTACACCATGCATTTTTGCGGACTTAAAAAAAAATTACAGTGAAACAAAAGGTGGTGTCCACCAGGGAATTCTGCTTTGCAAACCTGCTTAGAACATAGGGCCAATTCTGCTACTTGGCAGAGGGAAGCAGCCACTTCAAGCAGTAGCTGTTGAGAGGTTGGGAGTGGTGGTGAGGTGATGGTCGGTCACAGTTGTAAAGGCCACGTGCATTACCAAAGTTGCACTGCCTCAGCTGGCACTGCCTCGGGTGCAACTGAGGTGGCTGCTCTTTTACCAGTATTGACATAAGATTTCGTTTTCAGTCCTGTGACTTCTAGATTCACTCGAGGGATGCCATGAATGCTCACACAGTTTATCATCCTGAACCAAAAAAGAGAGGATAATACAGTATATCTGTCAAATAGATATCAATGGCTGCAAGATTCCCCCCCCCCCCCGCATGAGAAAGAAAGGAACAGAAGTTTCCTTCATTAGTTACAGTGTTAGTGTACAAAAGCCTTGTATTGGGTGGGTAAACGTATTGTTTTGGCAGAGCCTTGGCCACATTCCTAGCTGCTTATACAAACATGTAAGAGAAATAATGCAAGTGCTTCTCTTCTCAGTCGCTTCTCCTTCACATGACAGTAGCGTGGTGGTTGTGAAACGGGGTGTGCAACTAGTTCGTGAGTACACAAGCCCACCACAAGAAGAAAACTGTTGTGTGGTTGCCTGTACATGCACATTTTTTTCCTCAGCTGGATTTGGGACCCTTTATTTTGTGCAAACAAAAAATGTATTAGAAGAAGCAGGGTGAGTTAAGAGGGAGATGGGGGACAGTTGCACCCAGCAGGGGAATCCACTGCATGGGCCAAGGCTAGAGAGGAATGGAGAAAAGCCCTGAGCACAGAGGAGGTGTGGGGCTCTGAAGAGGACTGAGACTACATCTGCCACGAGGGGTCTTCATCCAGCTCAGAGTTCCCAAAACAGAAGTCACCCAGCCTGAGGAAATTGCACTTCTCACTGCTTTCCGCCTCGAAGCTTTGACAGCCACTGACAGCCTGTGAAGGCCAAGCCAGCCCCACTTCCATCCAAGGTCAACGCTGGAAGTGGAAAAGACAAAAGAGAGGCAGTTGGGCTTCCAGCAGCCATTACCCATGAGCTTCAGGCTTTGCCCATGCTGGGGGCTTATAAACCCTCTCTCCTGTGAGCCCCCACCTCTGAATCACCGTGGAGGCCTCCTCTGAAGGAGACCAAGGACTCTCCAGCACCAGTGGAGCTAAGTAGGGGCCTGAACAAGACTGAAAGGAAGACATCCTCCAACTGCAAGTGCTTCTAACTTCACTCCTAGCAAGGACTGTAGGAGTGGAGCAAACTCCTGAGAGTATTGTTCCCCTTTTACAGTTTCAATAAACCCTGTCATTCCTGATCTGGACCAAGTGGGGTCAATGGATATGGGAATGGAGGAAGGCTTACGCCAACCAGGCACACAGCTGTTGCTGTCATCATCCTCGCCTCTGATGAATTCTGAAACTAGAAAGTATTGCAGCTAAAATTAAAACGGCCTTGGAAAATTTTGGGAGACAAGCTGCTAGTACTTGAAAATTAAGCACACCCACTTACCATTTCTCCTCCACAAATGCTATTTTTTCGTGCCTGTTTGTTATATTAGGTGGAAAACACAACACTGAGTTTGCTGCATGATGTCTGGGACTTGCCTGAAGTGGGATTCTTATTTATTCACTTGCTTTCCAGTAATAAAGCATGGGTTTGACACAGAGCTAACAGGACATTAAACCCCTTGAGAACTGTCTGGGTAAAACACAGTTAGCAGAAACTGTTGAACAACAAAATTCTTGTGTGTGTATTCACAAGCTTCTTATTGACACTAGTCATGCATCGTGAGTTATGTTTAGGCCAGAAACTCTGGGGGGGGGGGGGGGAATGCAGAAGCATAGGCCAAGAAGTCAAGATGTCAAGAAGGTCAGCTGCTATGAAAATACTTGCTATCCCAGAGGAGAAAGTGGGTAAGCAAGGCTGTGTTTTTGACCTGAGAGGGAGATGGTTAATGTTGTGCACAAGACTGTGCATTCAAGAAGGAACAGCAAATGCAAATCACCTAGTGAAACTGTTGCAGAGTTTTGGATTTCTGGTTAAGATTCTGCATTTGATACACAGCAGAAGTACAGAGACTCACAGAAGAGAATAACTACAAGTTCCCTAGATAATCCACCCCTTTCTCATTCACTGGCCCAGTCTCGATAACTCACTCCGAGATATTAGTAGTAGAAAGAATAAAAATGTTTAATTACTTGAAGTTGGGAATGGCAAAACTAAACAAACAACTGACAAACGGACTTCAAGAGATGAGAGGGGAAAAGAATACTCAGCAGAGAAGTGAGTCTCTCTCTGAATTCTGAGGTGGGAAGGAAGAGTTGGTTAAGGCTGAATAGGCTGACAGTCACCAGAGCCCAGAAAGGTCCCTCCCACTCACATAAACTAAGGCACCATGCAAGGTTGTAAAAAACTTCAATAGAAACTTCCCCCCTCCAACCAGGGATGAACGACTTTTCATCCCTTAGAGCTACATTTAGTGTCGTCTAGAGTCTGCACTCACATCTCATTGTGCTGGAATGAAGAGCTTTAAATGCCCCTTTTTGCCTGTTGAGATACTTGGAATCCTGCTCAGTGCTTGTACACATGTTTCTACTTGTGCAAACAGTTAGAAGCCTCTCTCATCTCCAAGTAATCGCCACTGACAGCCAAATGAGACAATATGCTAGCTTTGCACTTAGAAGGTGATAAAACCTTTCCCCTTCTTGCCATGTCTGTGCAATCAACTTGCAAAGGGAGCTCATGGTTATCTCCCAATGACCAGCCACCAAACAAAAGTTAAGATCTGAGAAACTGAGGTAGAATAAACAAGCTAATTTTAATCTCTTAAATTAGCCTCACTTCTAATGATAGGCTCAGTCTAGTGTCTATTTTGAATCTGAGATTGCTACAGCAACCCAGAGAAGCCAGGAAATATTTCTGTGAACCATAGGCAAGAGTGTGTTGGAAAGCTACCCTTTCCAACCTCAGTTTTCCACTTCATCCTCAAAACAAGATTCTCACTGTTAAAAAGGGAATGGAGACTACCCTGAGGTGAGGGTGAAGATGTGTCATCAGTGTAAACACAAGAGCTGTAAGGAGCCTTTCAAGGAATGGAGTGCTGTGTTGCAAAACAAGAACAGTAAATAGAATTTCCGGGCTGCAGAACAGGTATTTTGGTTGGTTAAAATATTCGGTCTCATGAGAATCAGGGACAAATCTGATGTGTGGGTAGCCGCCATGTTTGTTATTGGTGGGTTTTCTCCATTCACACATAAGGTGGGAATAGGAGTGTTTGGCTTTTTTTCACATCGGAAGAAAAAAGCAGGTGAGGGGGCAGAATAAAACTTTTTCACCTTGCTGTTGTTATATGCTATTACTGTGCATAAGAACATAAGAAGAGCCCTGCTGGATCAGGCCAAGGGCCCATCTAGTTCAACTTCCTGTATCTCACAGTGGCCCCACCAGATGCCTCTGGGAGCACATGAGACAACTAGAGACCTGTCTCCTGATACCCCTCCCCTGCATCTGGCCTTTTGAGGTACCTTCCTTTTACTCCTGGAGATTTTACATCTCCATCATGCGATGGACTTTTCCTCCAGAAATCTGTCCAATCCCCTTTTAAAGGCATCTAGGCCTGATGCCGTCACCACATCCTGTGGCAAGGAGTTCCACAGATTAACAACACGCTGGGTAAAGAAATATTTTTTTTGGTCTGTTCTCACTCTCCCAACACTCAATTGGAGTGGATGTCCCCTGGTTCTAGTATTGTGTGAGAGGGAAAAGAGCTTCCCTCTTTCCACTTTATCCTTCGCCTGCATAATTTTATACATCTCAATCATGTCCCCGCTCAGCCACCTTTTCTCTAGACTAAGTTCCTTTCAACTTATGTTGACCCTAATAGGGTTTTCAGTGTACGTGAAATGTATCCTTGATACCCCTTATGTGAGTTTTCAAAGCTGAGTGGGAATTTGAACTCAAGTCTACTGAGACTTCGTCTTTCCCTTACAATGCACTGGTTCCCTTTCCTGCCTCACCTGCCTATAATTTTCTACTCTTTCCCCTCTGTCTAATTTCAGTACTGGAAATGAACTAGGTACAGAAGACATTTTCTTGAAGCAGTGAGTTGTGTGGCAGAAGGTCTGAGGTGTTGGATGTAATCAAAGAGGCTTCATCTCCCTTAACCCAGATATGAAAAGTATTCCATTGCTTCTTTAGATGCAAATGGGGCAAATACATTAAAATAAACAACCGCGAGTGTTCCAGTTTCATCCAAAACTGTAGCCTCGTTTGGGAATTTTGAATCTGACTGAAATAAACATGCAATGAGGAGTTTGGAAAAGGTTTTAGGGAGGTTTTTTTTTTTTTTTTTTTTTTTTTTTTTGGACTGCAACTGTCACTCTTCCATTATCAGAAACCCCACTGGGACTTCTGGGTGTTCTATTCTTTTTAAAAATGCAGTGGGTCCAAGCTTCACAGTTTCTAAATCACACGGACTCTCCCTTACTGAAAATCATCCCCGTGAATAGAAAGCTTAGAAACATTGTCCTGGTGGGGCTAACATGTCTGTCTCTATGTTCCCTCTCTTTGTACATTTGCCAGGGCTGGCCCTACCATGAGTAGATCTAGGCAATGACCTCAGGTGGTATATGATTGGAGTCAGTAACAGGAATGCCTCAGAAGTTTTACTTATTTGAAGGAGAAGCTTCTCTGTGCCATGTGACCAGTCCAGCACATTCTAAAATAGTGCCCTGTTATTCTGAAGAAGAAAATGTAGTCGTTGATGCAAACGCCCCCAAATAATTAACCATGGACTGCCGTTGCGCTGTCATTCTCTAAAGCTGTTCAGCACATTATTTGACAACTTAACCCTTCCAAGAAAGAAGCACTACTTGACTTGCCCTGATCGGGTTCCCTCCAGTTATGCCAGCGTGAGTACTGCTGCCTGCATCACATGTAGGGGCAGTGAGCAAGATCTCCTTTGGCACAGTCTCCATGAATTCAAGGCTGTTGGAACTGTCCAAAGTGGACTTTATTGAATCCCAGGAACAAGATGGAGAAAAGGAAGGAGAGATAACAGCCCCATCCCAACGCATCCATCCATTGGAGGGAGGGCTGACTTCCTGGCACTACGCCCCCGATGGTTCAGTCAACTCCCGTCCCTGAATTATTGCTACTGGGACCAGTATGGTGCAGTGGCCACTCTTTTTGCTTCTTGCTTCTCCAGTGCCTCTGAGTGAGGATAAGGCCTCCAGACACCAATTTCTCCAGTGGGCAGCAGGGCATAGGGGTGGCTGGCAAAGTATCAGTTTAAAGACACCCTTGCCATGGGCCCTTTCTCTGAATCACCTCAGGTCCCTTTCTCCTCAGACTTGGTAACCCCTGAGTTGACAGCCTTGGTGTCCTCCTCAATGTTTTCTTCTCTCCAACGGTGTCCCCCTGTATCTCCATCCCTCCCTGCTGCTGCTCAGGTCCACCTCCACCTCCTTGTGCAGGTGGATCCTACCCATTGCCGCCTCTTTCTCATCATACTCTGGCTGATGTCCTTCTGCACCCACTTGAGGCCCAGTAGTTGCTAGCTACAGCTGGGAGGAAAGCGATGACAAACCTAGACAGCATCTTAAAAAGCAGAGACATCACCTTGCCGACAAAGGTCTGCATAGTCAAAGCTATGGTTTTTCCAGTAGCAATGTATGGAAGTGAGAGCTGGATCAGAAAGAAGGCTGACCGCCAAAGAATTGATGCTTTTGAATTGTGGTGCTGGAGGAGACTCTTGAGAGTCCCCTGGACTGCAAGGAGATCAAACCTATCCATTTTGAAGGAAATCAACCCGGAGTGCTCACTGGAAGGACAGATCCTGAAGCTGAGGCTCCAGTACTTTGGCCATCTCATGAGAAGAGAAGACTCCCTGGAAAAGACCCTGATGTTGGGAAAGTGTGAAGGCAAGAGGAGAAGGGGACGACAGAGGACGAGATGGATGGACGGTGTCATCGAAGCTACCAACATGAATTTGACCAAACTCCGGGAGGCAGTGGAAGACAGGAGGGCCTGGCATGCTCTGGTCCATGGGGTCACGAAGAGTCGGACACGACTTAATGACTAAACAACAACAAGTTGCTAGCTCTAGAGGCAAGGGCAGAGCCCACCAAGGGAAGCAACCCCCCTCACAGTCAGACACAACTTTTGCCAACTAGTCATGTTAGCTGGGGAGGCTAGGCTTTGCCACCAAGCCCATCTGGCCAAAGCAGGTGATTAATAGCATACTTCCCTGCTATCAGATTCTGAGCAGGGATGCGGGAGGATCCTTCATGAAATCTACAAGCCTAATGATCCCCACCCCCCTTTCTTTACTTCATGCCTCCCCTTTTAGTCTTCTAAAAGCTTTGGCTATAAGGGCATTATCATAAACCATAAAGCGGGGAATAGAAACCTTTGGTGCTCCAGCCTTGGCTTCCCTTTGGCCATAATGGCTGAGGTTTCTAGGAATTGGTCCTAACTACAGCTGGAAGAGTGC
Organism: Intellagama lesueurii; assembly: GCA_037013535.1. Lineage (NCBI taxonomy): Eukaryota > Metazoa > Chordata > Lepidosauria > Squamata > Agamidae > Intellagama > Intellagama lesueurii. The sequence continues at coordinate 16,832,765 of JBAJHW010000004.1, forward strand.
CGTTTCCCTGTCCCTGCAGTCAAGGGATGGGACTTCCTTGCCCCCTATAGTTTGAGCATCACCACAGATGTGCCTAGCAGTGTGACCACATGAAATGCGATTCTCATGCTAATCCTCTTACCCAAAAGGCAGCTTTCCCAGCAAGAACTGAATGTTCCCGGCCAGGATGATAGACATAATCTTTCTTCTGCTCCGCTATTATTTGAGCATTACCAACTAACTGGAAAAAAAGAACGTGTAATTGCAATTTTCATTTTGGAAAATCCAAATCATCCGTGAAACAGACATAGGAAAGATCCCTTTTTTCTTTTGCCCAAATTTGGTATTCATCTGTGGAACGGCTCTGGGGAAATAATAAAAGCATGTGTCCGGCAAGAAGAACTGGTGTTCAGAGAAATGTCTACCTGCACATCTGAACTCCTTTTCAACAATTTCGACTTCATGTTCACTTCTGGGTTTTAACCCCAGAAATTATATAGTACAACATTTGCTTTCTTCATGGTGAATTTTGACCAAAGATATATCCTAGTCCTGAAAGATTGGTGTTTGGTTCACTTTAAGGAATGTCGGCTGCTATCATAACAACTCCCCATGTATTGTGATGTCCCCAAAAAGCACTGCATAGGGTTCAGTGTCCAATATCTTTGGCAGGGTTGCCAGGTCAGAACATCCAATTCCCTAAGATCACAAGAGGCACTACAGACAAGGGGATGTTTTTGGTGATGAACTTCTTTTATGCCAGCTGATTGTGGGAACAGGGATGAGGGGAAATCCAGGTAGATGAGCCCAGAATCCAGGTAAAATGTGGCTAATCAGATAATACTGGGCCTGCAGAAGGCTGACCACCAACTCACTGGGATTTTCTTTTATAGGCCCTGCACTGAGGTGGCCATGAAGGCTCACAAATGACAGCACTGGTTCTATACTCTCTTTCTTGCTCCAAATGGCACCCTGGGTCGAAGTGCAGGTACCCATTGGCTCTCTACTCATTCCTCTCTCATGTCTCCTTCCTTTTTGACATGCCAATGTTTTCAGGCACAACACATAGACAACCACCTTTGCACTGAACCATGAAGCCCTGGCACCAGCTGAGAATGGGTGGAGGTGGAAGCCCAGTCTTTATGGCCAGTTTTCACACACAAATCATACTCTCTCCTCCATAGTGTTTTTATCCTATGCTCTGAAGGATCTTTTAATTTAATCAATTTTACATGAATAGCATCTGTCTGTAAACTATCATGCAAATATAACTGAAGAGTAGTATACTTGAGTTTTCCGCATGTAAACATTTCACCACTATTACTTGTCCTTGCCACTTTTCTGGAGCTGTATCTGGAAGGTGACAGAAATGTTGGATCTGGGAATAACATTTCCATGTGGAGGAGTTAATATGTTGGATTAAGTTGTCTTGTGGCTGAACAGCAAGGGTTTTTTGAAGCTCCCGGGCTCATCCCCTTCCCAGTGCAAATCAGGACTGTCCTCGTTTCAAGTAGTTTGCTGGGCATGGGGAAAAAAACAGTGGAATCCCATACATTGCTTCACCAGCTACTAAATCATAGTCACCTACCCTTGGGCTTAAGCACTGGCAGGGTGTTCTAGAAACACAGCAGCTATTATAACGGTGCCAAGAGTACGACACAAATGGATGAGAAAGAAATAAAGACGAGTGAGTTTTGGCCAGTCAGACTATAACAGTCAGAAAAATGAGGTGATTCTTTTCCATAGAATAATACAGCCAAAATGCCACGGTAGACACTCCTATTTATTTTTGCAAGTGGCATTGTCTAATCCCTTGTAAAGAGGGTTTGAAGTCATCCTGAGGTGGTGCTACGGCAAAACTCCATATAAAAACACGCCATTCTACTTTGAAACAAGGCACAGCAGCAGTGTGGACCTTGTTTTGAAGCCAATTAGAATTCCCAGAAGCCTCTTGAGACTAGGAGTGCTAATCAAATCAATGCACTACAATAACTACTCCCCAAAGGATATTCCTCCACCGGACTCACTCACTGCATTGCACTACTGACTCATGTGATTAACATCTGAATCAGACTCAGTTTTGTTTCCTGTAGCATCATTTTTGAACCCTTAGAGCATTCCTATACACACCAAGAGGAAGAGAAGGACCATAATTTAATGGTAGTGCACATGCTTTGCATTCAAAATCGTCCCATGTGTGTCTCCTGTAAAGATGTGAAATTTTATATATATGGAGTGCTAAAACAACACAATGAAAGTACAAGATGGATTTTCCTCCATAGATTCAAACAGGCTGGGTTGGGTGAGAGCTTTTGGTAATTTTTAATATGCTTAAAGTTTAAGAAAGTCATTTTCCTTAACATATTTTTATTCTTCAGAACTTTGGCATTTTCGAGTTGTATTCTCTGCTTTTTCAATGTGCCTTTTTAGGCTCTAAGCTCCTGCATTTTTAGAACGTAACTAAAACAGTTTTTTTATATATTCCTCTTGTATTTTGGATTGAATTCTGACTTCAGTATCTGTCTGCAACTTAAGTTTAGTCTGTCTGTCTATTTATTTATTTATTTGCCACCTTTCTCCCCATGTTCTAGGGAATCTAACAACTAAAAGTATAAAAGAATCAATATTTTTTTTAAAACACTATTTAAATATTATATTAAAAACAATTAAACATATAATCAAGATTAAAGTGAAGATTTAAAACAATTTAAAAGTATTTTTTAAAAAGGCTTGAAGGGCTACAACCTAGTAAAAGTTGAGCCCTGAACTTATTTAACCAAATAAAGAAAATTCTGCAGAAAAAGTTAAGCTATGAGCTTGCCACCTTATGGATGTTTAATACCTCTCCTAATGGCATGGAAGGAACTTATTAAGCCCCCTAAAAGAAAGAGGAACACATATATACACTTCAACCCAAGAGAGGAGATGCTACTGCTATAAACACTTGAAAAAGGTTCAAAAGTAAGAACTTCTCATCCCAACTTTGTCTAAAGCATAAACTAAAATAACCCAACTTCAACGATTTGGCGAATAATCTGAGAAAGAGCAATCACATTTCATCAGAAGCTCACAGACTGATATATATTCTTTGCCAGTGGTTGTTAAGGGTAAGATGTGTGGCTTATGCAGCCATGGGGTTGCATTGCCATTCTCTGAATGTACCCGAGCCACATCCATTGCCACCAAAAAATTGGATGGCAGAGTAGTAGAAAAATCTTTGAAACACAGAGCTCCCCTATAAAACAAGGTGTGCAGAGCACACACGTCTTGTTTTGAAGCTGATCAGCATGGCTAGGAGCCTTCTTCAAACACAAATCAGCTTCAAAACAAGGTCCACATTCTTTCCTTGTCTTTTTTTTTTCCAAGCTGGAACTGGGTTAAAATGTCAATGCACTGCCACATTTTGGGGGAGCAGCAACAAAACTGATGGAGCAGCTGTCTATTTTTGCTGCCATGCTCTCACCCCATTTTGGCAGCATAAACATAATGGCAATGACCTTGAGGTTGGGGGGGGGGGGAATCACAGTTATTGTTGTGGCACATGTGACTGAGTTTATGTGCAACCAGTAGGAAGAATGCTATCTCAAAAGCAAGTATTAGTTGTTGATATTGTTATATGGATCGGCCCAGATTTCTTTCTTTGCCTCATGAGTCATGACCAATTAGAAAACAAAGCAGGCTAGTTTGCATTCCCAAAAGAAGATTAGAAGCTCCTTTGATAAAGACATGAGATTTGCCGCTTCTAGCAAAAGGTTCCCTGTGGCATTTACTGTAGCTTGACCCTTATATTCAAGCCAGCTCTACGTTACCTGTTGAATTCTTAAACCAAAGAATTCCCTGATTTATGGCTCCTTCAATCAGTATTCTCTGACCTCTTTGCCTCTGGAAGCACAGGAGAGAAGCCAGCTTCTCCTTCTGTCCACACTGGCTTGGCAGGTTTTTCCTCACCTATTTATATCTCTCTTCCCCAGACACCTACCGTTGGCAAGTACAGCTTCTTATAATCAACAGCTCTGTGGAAGTTGTTCTGATCCGTATCCAGTCTTTATCAGGCCTTCTTGTTTTTTTCTCCTCTAGTTGCACATCAGAAAATCATTTTAACTCTGCTGCGACCTAATTTTATCCAGCAGACCCTTAGCTCATGCAGATGACTGTCGCAGAGTGGCACAGATCCGACCTCTCTGTGGGGCTTTGCATCAGGGTAGAACCCGTCCTCTGCCTTCCCACTGAAAGCACAACTAAGGATATACCTTAAAACATTCACTGTATTAGTGCTATGATTGCTCAGTAGTATCTTTATCTACAGAACTCTCTCTGACCACAATTGGGAGGTATGGAGACACTGAAAATTAACTGATTCAGGAAAATTTTTTAGATGTAAAGCTCAAAGAGAATCAAGAGAGCATCGTTGTTGCAAATGTCACACTAAGAGAAATAGTCGCAGCTATGCTTCCAACATTAGCATAAATCATTTCTGCAGAAGCAGCTCCCTGTTCGGCCTCAGCTAGTTTCTGAGAGGCTGAAGCTACTTAAAAGGGGTGGGGGGGGGGGGAGAGAGGAAATGAGATTGCTTCATTTCACTGAAGGTCACACTTTCAAGTGTCACCTTGAAAGCTCATTACTGGGTGTTAATATGCAATTCTCATTCCACTTGGTCCCATCCCTATCCCATCTAGAAAGTATGTAAATCTGAGGTCCAGATGCTGTCCTTCGGAAGTGACAGCATCCATGAAAACTCACACTGAAATGAAGTTGTTACTCTTAAAGAAGTTATAATACATTTTTGTTTCGTTTTTGTTGTTAAAACAGACTAACACAGCTACCCCTCTAAAAGCTAATAATTGTTTAATGCAATGAGTTAATACATACTAATATGACTTTAAATTAAATTAGTTCTGCGAGTCATCGAATTGACATCTAAACCAATCAGTGTGTACAACTCGGACATCTGAAACCCAATCTTTACCAAACTTGTAGCAGAGAGTCAAAGGAAGCTTCCCTCCAACTTTGGTGTCTCTAGGTTCCTGGGGGACCATTTTATAGCCAAGCAAATCAATGAATCAAAAATTGCTAAAAATTCATTGATTCCTATTCATCAGGGGTATTGATACATACAAATATGAATCAATGAATTAGTGATATTTGAATGAATTTGGTGATTCATTTTTTAATTTTGCTAACAGAGCAGAATAGTTTCAAGTTCCCCAGAGTAGGCCACCCCTTTTTCTCATCAACTGGAAGTTACAGTCTCAATAATTCACTCTGAGACAGTAGTAATTGAATGAGTAAAAACCATTTTTGTTACTTACAGTTGAATAGATCAAACAGCAAACTGATAAACATGACTGCTTTCGGTCAACCTACTTCAACAGACTCACCTGCTTCCAACAGACAACGGGAGGGGGGACAGACACAGAGCAGAGATATGGGGAACTCTTTGAACTCAGAGGCAGGAAAGGAATGATTGGTTAATGCTGGATAGATTGACAGTCACCTCAGAAAGGTCCCTCCCAGCCAAACCTACTGAAGGCAGCATGCAAAGTTGCAGAAACTCCAACACATTAGCTTGCCTCATAGTGAGATGAGCTTTACAAGATTGCCTAGATTTATATCTGAAGACATTCCCCCATAACATTCAAGAAGCAAATATGTATTTAAACTATTTCTGTTCAGAATAAAGAGCACCATTCTGGTTCATTCAGATTAATCTGTGGAGATTTTTGTCCACAGGAACTATGTACATTTTCTGTTTTTCATGCTCAGTCAGAGCCAAAATAGGTTTGCTTGAAAGCAGACTGAGGAGTAGAAAACCTTAACATACAGAAATACATGACTGGATGGAGTGGTAATATAGAGATCTGGCATGGGAACCAGTAAACTGAAAGGATTTGGAATATATTTGCCAATATTTCTTTCTCATAGATCTGTATATGCAAACACTGCAAGTCTGCAGAGAATACACTAACAGTTTAATGACTAATATTATATAATACTGTTAAGTGCTTCCCACTGTCCAAACAGTGAGAAGTCCAAGGACAACACTCCAGGGTTTTGTTCCTTTGGATGAGAACTGGAAAAACAGTCTTTCTGTGATGGTGGTGTCTGCCATCAAGTGACTTCTGGCTTACGGCAACCCTTTTCAGGCCTTTCTAGGTAAAGAGTATTTGAAGTGGTTTACCATTCCTTTCTTCTGGGGGTAGGTGCGGCTTGCCCAAGTCTCCACAGGCTGGCTGTACTGGGGTGCACAGTGGGGAACTGAACTCTCAACGGCTGACCGATACCTAACTCACGGAGCTATCCAGCCAGCTAGTATCTTTCTACTATCAGCTTTATTGACAAATATAAACCAGCAGAACTTATTGAGAGCTAAGTGGGAAACAAGCTACTGATTATGCAACAGATCCCCCTAAATACCTGTGTGGAGTCCTGCATGGAGTCTTTTTGACCACTTCCAGGCCAGATCAGCTTGCGCCAATTAAAATGTCAGAGCCTTTCCAAATTCAGACAGTAACTCCTTGTGGTTGGCTTTCCCACAAAACTCTAATGGGTTTTGCATTTCAAAGCTGGAGAAAAAATTCCATTAAGACAAATTAAAAGATTTTTATAATGGGCTTAAGTTCCTAGGAATCAGGCTCAAGACAGAGTTCCTTGTAACCACAATCCTGTGTCTTACTTTTTGTTCCACTAACACTAGGACTGTGTAAACCACAACCCTTTCACATGGAGCTCTGCCTGTTAATACAGAGCACCAACACATGGAGCAGACATATCTGAATCTGGGCCAGGGAGGCAATAGGCAGATAGATAGCAAAGTCTACATTTCCTCTTCCTGGCTTTTCTAATTCTACATGTGGATTGGTACTCTTAGTCTTCCTTCCTTCTTTCTCTGATATGACTTCTTGTTTCTTCTTGCTGTGCCATCTTAGATGGAGAAGCAAACCCACAAGTGAAAATGACGTCCTTTATTTGCCCCAGTGGGCAAAAGGTGTAACCAGAGATGATCTGAGGCTATCCACAGGTGCAATTAATTTGAAGATTTTTTTAAAATCACAGCAAATAAACAGGGGGAAAGATCCATGAAATTAAGGCACAATATGAAAGAAATCAAAGGATAATAATTAAAAAAATAATCTAAGAGATTCAGTGCCTCAGCGATGATCTAGCACAGGGAAAAATAATAACTTCACTCCCTCTGCCCTTCTGCAGAGGATCTAGGGAAGTGTTCAACTGACATCAGAAGAAGCCAGAGGGTTGCATGAGGTCGATATGCTATTTGGACATGAGGATCATTCCAAATAGCATATTGCTTCTCCCCACTCCTCAAGCAAGCCTATTTAGACCTCACCAGCCCATACCAAAAGGGCCACTGTGGTCACACCCTTACTTTACTATGACTGCAATATTATTCTTAGAAAATAATAGTGTCAGTGAAATATTGGTGTAATATGCTGCTGTTATTTAACTGATACTGTTATTTTCTAAGAATAATATTGCAATGATAGTAAAGCAAGAGTGCAACCACACTGGCCCTTTTGGTGTGAGCTGCTGCAGTATAAATAGGGTCACCTGAGGTTGGAGGAGGCATGATATGCTATTTGGCATGATTCTTGTGTCCTATTATTACTACTACTGCAAAGGACATGGAGAAGCACTTTTGGGAAATGCTGTCTCAGGCAAAATAAGACTGCCATCCTTGGATACAAAGCACGTTGATTTAAATGGACCAATGACAGTGTTATTTGTCTGAGGCAGAAAAATTTCTTGGGCTGGCCCTGACTTTGTCTGTGTTTCATGAGACAGCCAGACATATAACAATCCTGTATCCTAGAAATTAAAGGGAAATTTTGAGGACAAACTAACATTTGTTAACTTGTAAAGCACCCAGCATGTGCAACAAGTAAGCATCTTGCTAGACAAAGCCGTATTTCATAGAGGTTTCTGTATGTTAGCACTTCCCTTTCTAAACACAGACTGCTTTAGCATTCTAATGTAAAACCCCCTACTGATTAGCTACTGTCTCAAATATTTTATCTGCATCCTGGAATTACCCCCTTGGACAGCTTTTCCTGGTTTTTTCTTCTTTTTTTTTCTTTTCACAATGGATAGAATAGAGAGCTCAGCAGGTCAGGAAACAGTAGCTGAGATAAGGTGATGGATATATAATAATCATTTTATTTGGTAACTGAGATAGAGCAGCTAGTCAGCTCATAAAAATACGAAGCCTCAGCCCTTCCAGTTTCTAGATATATGACCAGTTTTCTCTTGATTGCTCACAAGAAACTTCATGTACCCTTTTAATCTGGTTAAATCACCTTTTTCCCTTTCTTGTTGAAAAATCTGCAGAGAACCAATGCTGCAAGATAGGCATTCTACCACTTTTATCACCTGAAGAGCTACAGTCATGGCCAAAAATATTGGCACCCTTGCAATTCTGTCAGAAAATGCAACCCTTCTCTCAGAAAATTGTTGCAGTTGCAAATGTTTTGGTACTCACATATTCATTTCTTTGGTTTGCGTTGGAACACAAAAATACAGAGAAGAAAAGTCAAATCTGATACAATCCCACATAGAAACCCAAAAATGCACTGGCCAAAATTATTGGCACCCTGTCTAAATTGTAAGAAATAATTGCTTTTCAAGCATGTGATGTACCTTTAATTTGTATTAAGCACACCTGTCGCAAGTAAGAGTTGTGGGCAATATAGTAATCACACTTGCAACCAGTTAAGATGGAGAAAAGACACAGGGTACAACAGTGTCAGCTCGCACTACGTATCCTCGTATCCCTCGCCATCTGAATGAAAAAGGACGCTATGGTAGGAGACCCAGGAGGACACCACTGCTGACACAAAGGCATAAAAAAGCAAGACGGGAGTATGCCAAAACTTATGTGACAAAACCACAATCCTTCTGGGAGAACATACTGTGGACAGATGAGACAAAAGTAGAGCTTTTTGGTCAAGGACATCATGGCACTGTTTACAGAAAAAGAAATGAGGCATTCAAAGAAAAGAACACAGTCCCTACAGTCAAACATGGTGGAGGTTCAAAGATGTTTTATTTATTTATTTATTTATTTATTTATTTATTTATTTATTTATTTATTTATTTATTTATTTATTTATTTCTTACATTTTTATCCCGCCCATCTAGTCGTTTTGACTACTCTGGGCGGCGTACATCAGTGTACCAATAAACAATTAAAAATATCAGCAATATTCAAAAATGAAAATAATCATTCAAGATGGAACTAAATCAAATTAAATCAACAAATCAAATCAAATAATGCCCGGGGGGAAGGCTTGCCTGAACAGCCATGTTTTTAATTGGCTTTTGAAAACGCCCAACGAGGGGGCCATACGGATCTCTGGAGGTAGGTTGTTCCATAGCCGAGGAGCCACCGCCGAAAAGGCCCGGTTTCTTGTCCTTTCCCTCCGGGCCTCTCTCGTCAGGCTCCCCAGTCTCACCTCCAGACTAGATCGAGTGAAACGGGTAGACTTTGGTGGGAGAAGGCGTTCCGCCAGATATCGAGGTCCTAAGCCGTTTAAGGCTTTATATGTTATCATCAAAACTTTGAAATCGACGCAGAAGCGAACGGGCAGCCAATGCAATGCGGCCAGAGTGGGAGAGATATGATGGTATTTCCTCACACCACTAATAAGTCTGGCCGCCGCATTCTGCACCATTTGGAGTTTCCGCGTCAGTCTCAAAGGTAGCCCCACGTAGAGTGCATTACAATGGTCTAATCTCGAGATTACGAGCGCATGCACTAATGTGGTGAGCGCCCCGACATCAAGATAGGGACGCAGCTGGGCGACCCGCCTAAGGTGAAAATAGGCAGATCGGAACACTGACGCCACCTGGGTTTCCATGGTGAGCGCCGGGTCCAGATGTATCCCCAAGCTACGAACCTCACTCTTCGCGGTAAGAGTCACCCCCCCAAATGAGAGGGAGTTTCCCAGACTGCTGATGGCAGGGCTTGGGGAGCTTGGGGATACATACACCCTCAGTACCTCCGTCTTGTCCGGGTTCAGCCTCAACCCATTCTCCTGCATCCACTGCAGTACAGTCTCCAGGCAGCGCTGAAGGGGCAGAACGGCATCCACTGTAGTTGGAAAAAAGGAGATGTAGAGCTGTGTGTCATCAGCGTACTGATGGCACAATGCTCCACATCCCCTGATGACACCACCCAGCGGCCTCATATAGATATTAAACAGCATTGGGGAGATTATCGAACCCTGTGGAACCCCACAATTGAGGCTCCACGGGGACGAAACCCTCTCCCCAAGCTGAACTCTCTGAGGACGGTCCTCCAAGAAGGACTGGAGCCAAGCAAACGCCAGGCCACCAATTCCCAGCTCGGAGAGCCTCCTCAGGAGGATACCGTGGTCGACGGTATCAAAGGCGGCTGAGATATCGAGGAGGACCAGCAGGGACGTTTTTCCCCTGTCGGCCTCCCTCAATAGGTCATCATACAGGGCGACCAATGCCGTTTCTGTACCATGGCGCGGCCTGAAACCCGACTGGAATGGATCCAGGGCATTTGTTTCATCCAAGTGAGCCTGAAGCTGGTCGGCCACCACCCTCTCCACCACTTTGCTCATGAAAGAAACATTGGCGACGGGCCTGTAATTGCCAATATCGTCCGCCGCCAAATTTAGTTTCTTTCTTATGGGCCTAATGAGTGTCTCCTTGAGGGCAAGAGGAACCTTGCCCTCAAGGAAAGACCCATTAATTATTTCTGTTGCCCATTCTGTTGTTACAGGCCTGGCTGCTTTGATTAGCCAGGCTGGGCAAGGGTCAAGGGATGAGGTGGTGGCACGACAACGATCAAGCACCTTGTCCACAGTCTCTGGTGTCACCGGCTGAAAATGATCAAGACCCACCGGGCAAGACGGAGCGCTGGACATCTCTGCTCGACTCACTGTATCCAAAAAAGGAGAGAGTTCCCGGCGGATGGCCTCCACTTTAGATTTAAAAAATGCTGCAAATTGGTCTGGTGAAATACTAGGGGGAGGCCCATCACCTAGACCAATTCCGGATAGGTCGCGAACTATACGGAATAACTCCGCCTGCTGATTTGAAGCTTCACTTATCTGGTCAGCGATGTGTGTTCGCCTAGCAGCCTTTATCTTAGCTAGATAAAGGTTAGTCGCGACCCTGACAGCTACTCGATTCTGTTCCGTCGGGTCTACTCTCCATTTGCACTCTAGCCTTCTCCTATTTTGCTTCATCGCTCTCAGGTCCTGATTAAACCAGGACGCAGGCCGAGCTCTGCAGAGGAGAGGGCGTTTAGGAGCGATCGTGTCTATAGCCCTGGTGGCTGCCGTAAGCCAACCTTTAACCAGAGCCTCGACAGGAGCGCCGGTCAGATCAGCGGTAATCCCTCTCATGGCATCCTGGAATCCTATAGGATCCAGTAGCCTTCGAGGGCGGACCATTAAAATAGGTCCATGCTCCCTGCGAGGAGGGAGTGCCACTGAGAGGTTACATTTTATTAGGTGGTGATCTGACCATGACAATGGTACCGACACAAGGTTGGTCACCATCAGACCACGCTCGTTCCAATTGGCGGAAAAAAACAGATCTAGCATATGACCACCCACGTGGGTGGGGCCGTTGACATGCTGGGACATGTTCAAGGAAGCCATGGTTTCCAAGAACTCAAGAGCTGGACCGGAGATCTCCATCTCCGCATGAATGTTGAAGTCCCCTAAGACCAAAAGCCTCGGGGACTCCAACAGTGTCGCGGAGACAAAGTCCGCCAGCTCTGGTAAGGAAATGGCTGGGTCGCGGGGAGCGCGGTAACCCAGCAAGATCCCAATACCTTCCCTGGCCCCAACCGACACGTGGAGGGCCTCCAGACCCGGCTTTACCACCGTGGAGCGCCTAGTAACCTCTAGAGTGTTCTTATATACAATGGCTACTCCCCCCCCCCGCCCCTCCAGTCTGCCCTGGTGCTGGACAGCATAACCAGGTGGACAGGCTAATGTCAGGGGTGGGCCCCCCCTCCCCGCCTATCCACGTCTCTGTTATGCACGCCAGGTCTGCATCCTCCTCCAGAACAAGATCATATATAAGCTGGCATTTATTAGACACAGACCTGGCGTTCAACAGCACCAGTTTCAGAGTGGAAGGTAAACTGAACTGACCACCTCGATATTGTCGTTTGGCCACAGACCCAGAACAGTGAACAGCCTTCAAACATCTGTTCACTGTTCTTCTGACACGAGTAGGGGCTGGACCAGCGCAATATCTTGTTTTGGGGTTGCTTTGCTGCTTCTGGCACTGGATGCCTTGACTGTGTGAACGGGATCATGAAATCTGATAATTACCAAAGAATTATGGGGCGCAACCTAGTGGCCAGTGTCAGAAGGCTGCATCTCCACCAGAGGTCATGGGTCTTCCAGCAGGACAATGACCCAAAACACACTTCAAAAAGCACTCAGAAAAGGTTACAAACAAAACGCTGGAGAGTTCTGAAATGGCCAGCAATAAGTCCAGATCTGAATCCCATAGAACACCTGTGGAGAGATCTCAAAACAGCAGTTGGGAGAAGGCATCCTTCAAATCTGAAGGCCCTGGAGCAGTTTGCAAAAGAAGAGTGGTCCAAAATTCCAGTAGAGAGGTGTAAGAAACTCATTCATGGTTACAGGAAGCGATTGATTTCAGTTATTTTTTCCAAAGGGGATACTACCAAATATTAAGTTAAGGGTGCCAATAATTTTGGCCAGTGCATTTTTGGGTTTCTGTGTGGGATTGTATCAGATCTGACTTTTCTTCTCTGTTTTTTTGTGTTGTTCCAACGCAAACCAAATAAATGAACATGTGACTACCAAAACATTTGCAATTGCAACAATTTTCTGAGAGAAGGGTTGCATTTTCTGACAGAATTGCAAGGGTGCCAATATTTTTGGCCATGACTGTATAAGCAATGGACATAATCCAATAAAACTGTTGGGCAATTATGCCATGCTCCCACCATAATCACTGACAGATTGTCCTTTACACACCTGATTGTGCACTGGTTGCAAAATTGTGTGTGTGATTGGGTGCGCAAAGGACAGCCCATGAGAGGTGGGAAACTACTGCATGATTGTCCCTTATAGGCATGAAGCTGGATCCCAGCTAGTGTCTCCAAGATTCAGCATTGATCATGCACAAGTCTGAGTTTGTTTGTGTTTGTTTATTTTTGACAAAAAAGAGGGAGAGCTGGAACAAAACAAAGCAAAAATAAATTTGTTGCTTTTTGCAATTGCCTTTTTTTTTGGGAGGGAGGGTGGTCTAACCCATTGTAATGTAAACATCTTATCCAAGATGCCAAGGAGTAAGAGTGTGTCAGTAACCTGGCCCCATTCAAGAGAGGCACACTGGAAGTGGGCTCAGGAAATACAAGTCATGTTCATCAAATCAAACCCTTATACCTAACTGCAGTGCTAACTCTGTTGCTAACTTTGTATACTGGAATTCCAATGGGCCAAAAAATATCCTGGAACTAGGCAAATTGATTTTTTTAAAAACCTGGTCCATAAGGTTTAAAGCAGCAACAACATACATAACAATTTTTGTCTCCCCAAGGACAATATCCTATGGCTACTCCAAACCAGAAAGGGCCCATTGACTCAGTGGGAATCACCTAAGTCCTGACTTGTGTGTGTTCTGTGCTGTCAAGTTGGAACTGACTTCTAGTGACCCAAATAAGGCTTTCAAGGTAAGTGGGATATTTAAGGAGTGGTTTTACCAGTTCCACAGCCCCAGTGAGCATCCATGGCTGAGCGGGTATTTGAACCCTGTTCTCCAGAATCCTAATCTGTCACTCTACCACTACACTACACTGGGAACCACACTGACTTACCATTAAGTAATTGGTTTTATGGTCTGCTCCAGCAATAGGATACTGGCCAAGATATTTTGGACTTCCATTCCCAGAATCCCTGAGTAGAAACTACTAGCCATAATGGAAGATACTTCTAGGTGCTGAAGTATAAAACATCTAAAAAGCTAGAAGTTATGAATCACAGCTTTACATGCTCCCTTGTGAGGAAAGAACAAGCTCATCATGGGTTCATGGTATAGGCCAAATTCTTTCCAGGACAGGGGACCTCTCTGCCATACTTGAACTTCCATGATAAGCTCCTGATTGCTTTTGACAGTATATGAAATGACCCAACTGTATGGGCAAGGACTGGACACACAGCTACTTTTTATAGCTTCAGTAACCTTCCAGAGACTTCATCCAGAAAATCATATTGGTAGAAGTTGCTTATGGAGAAACAGGGCCCCCTTAAGTCAAGACATCATCTATAAGGTGCTTATATTAACACAGGGAGATTTGAGCTCAAAGTAGCTTAGGCTGTTTTTTTGCCCCAAAGAGCTGGTAGGCTGGTACCTTTTAACTAAAAACAGGTTTCAGCTATTATTATTATTTTGTTTTTGCAAAATTTGGTATTCCAATTTGGAGAGGAGTAAGGAAAATGTAACACTAGTAGATTTTCTTTGAATATGAAACTACCACCACCTCCTTTGCAGCATGCAAAATCCTCCAAGCTAAGATTATTGGGACATCAGGTTCTCATCAAATAATTTGCACGGTCAATTAAGGCAACAAACCCACACAAGAATAAGCATGTTCCACATCTAGGCTACATTATTTCAATGTGAATAATACAGAACTTCCTTGAAAGACTCTTCATCTTTTAAAATTCATATGGAAACTTCAGCTGGTATCGAATGTGGCCACCCAAGTGCTAACTGATCCAAGGTGGTCAGATCTTGTGATACATATATTGAATTAGCTGCACTAATTGTCATTGTGTTTCCAGGCCTGTCTTAAATCGCCCTGGTGGAGAAATCCTCCAGAAAGGATGAGATGAAAACCACCAAACTTAAGAAGAGGAGAATCTGCTGCATCCTGCAAACCAAAGACTTTTGGCACAAAGGAGGCAGAACTCCTGTGAGAAGGTGGTTCTGTGCACAAGGAGGAGGTTGGTGTTCCAGAGTTCTAAATTTCTGGTAAAATTCTCTTTTTGCTACACAGTAGAAGTATGGAGATCCACAAAGGAGAATAGCTATAACTTCCTCAGAGTCCACTCCTTTCTCATTAACCAGCATTTTAAATCTCAATAACTCAATCTGAGACATTTGTAGGAGAAAGAATAAAAAAAAAACTTTACTCATAGCCATTTGAAATTACAGACATGTGTATACTGCTTTCTTTACTGCACACATACTAGCAAACAACCAAACAGATCAATAGAAACAAACAATTGCCACAAACCGATGAAAGAGAGGAATAGAACACTCAGCAGAGATATGGGTCTCTCTCTGAATTCCAAAAGCTGGAAGAAATGATTGGTTAGTGCTGGATACACAGACAATCACCCCAGCCCAGAAAAGGTCCCTCTCAGTCACACAAACTACAGACAGCATGCAAGGTTGCAAAGAAAACGCCAATAGAATTCACAGAGATACGTATACATAAGTAATGCAGCCTTAATTTTTGTATTCATAAGTTTTTTGAATAATAACAATAACATGCTGCCAAATCAATTCCTGACTTACAGTGATCATCCCCGGGGTTTTGTAGATATGCAGTACTTGAATGTCATTTACCAGTCCCCTTCTTCTGGTGGAGCTCTGGGAGCAAAGAATCTAACTCCAACCCATTAAGCCATCCACCCAAGTACTTTAAAAATAAATTATCTGTGAACTTCAAGCATCATTTGGAGACCACTCTGTTTTTTAAAACGACAGATTCAGATACAAATATTTCAATATTTCAGTTAATTGTTGTTTTAAACACAGCATGCCAGTCCTGTGTTCTATGAATCAAGCTTGTTTCAGAGAGGTAGCTGTGCTGGTCTGTTTCAGCAACAACCGCAACAAAAACAAAAGCATCGTGGTATCTTTAAAAGTTAGCAAACTAATTTCCATGTGGATTTTCAAGGATGGGGATCTACTCCTTCAGACACATGGACCTCAGCAGCCAAATTACAAATTTGCTGCTCACATACTGCACTCTTTTTTTTCTGTAGAAGTGGGCCGAAATCCATGAAAACTCACAATGATTTTGCGTGTGACTTGACAGTGAAGTTATCCCGGGCTGGATCAGGCTAAACAGGGTTGCTTGAAAGTGAGATTCAGAACAATCTTTGTATCCACACACAAGGATGGGATGGTTTTTGGACACAAAAACCACACTGTACCTCAAAGCAACTCTATTTAGCCTGTTCCCTCCCACTCGGCCTCCGTGCTCCCACATTCTTTCCTGTCTACCCCCTACAGGGAGCAGGGGTAAGCTGAATTTTTAAAAAACATGGTAAGTGATAGATCACTGCATTGGATTGCTGCTGAAGTGAAACGGCATTGAGTTGTAAAGAAAAAGTCAACATGAAAAAAAGAGAAATCCCTTTCTCTTCTTCTTTATCCCCCTCCACCCATTCTTCTGTCTTACCCTCTGTGGGGAGAGGTAGAAAGCTGGATTTTACTATTATTTTTTTTAATTGGTAAGTGATATATCACTTCCTTTGTGGAGAGCAGGAGAAGGAGGATTTTTCTTTTCATGTATTGGTAAGTGGTATATCACTTCGTTGTTTTGTCACCCAAGGGACGTAGCACCAAACTGCTGAAGGAAAACACATACTGGTGCTTACTTTGGTTCAATAGTGGCAATCACACATGCTAGAAACCAAACTAAAATGGAGCGATCCTATCTGCACTTAAAAAAAGTACAGTGGTGCCTTGACTTACGAACTTAATCCGTCCCAGAAGATGTTCGTAAGTCAAAACGTTCGTAAGTCAAATCAGCATTTCCCATAGGAATGCATT
This sequence comes from Intellagama lesueurii, assembly GCA_037013535.1. Taxonomy (NCBI): domain Eukaryota; kingdom Metazoa; phylum Chordata; class Lepidosauria; order Squamata; family Agamidae; genus Intellagama; species Intellagama lesueurii. The sequence continues at coordinate 16,849,571 of JBAJHW010000004.1, forward strand.
GAAAACCGATTAATCCGTTCCGGCTGTTTTTTGTTCTTATGTCGAGGCGCCGTTTGTAAGTCAAAGCATTAGTTCCCATAGGAACTAATGCAAAACTGGTTAATCCGTCCTCTACCACTAGGGGGAGAATTTTTTTTTAACCTAAGACGACTTAGGTTAAAAAAAAAAAGGCAGGAAAGGAGGGAGGGAAGGAACACCTTTTAAACAGAACACCTTTAAAACCAAGCAGCTTTAAACCAAACCAAGCACCTTTTAAACCAATTTTTACATTTTAAAATTATAGTACCAGGCAGTACCAGGCAGTACCAGGCAGTCCAAAGTCCATTTCCCGCTTCCCCCGCGTTTTTTTCTCTCGTAAGTCAAAGCTCCATTTGCAAGTCAAAGCAAGATTTTGCAAACGGAGCTGTTCGTAAGTCAAAATGTTCGTACGTCGGGGCGTTCGTAAGTCAAGACACCACTGTAGCGCCTGCCGGGGACCAAAAAAGCTGTGGGTAGGTATGGATAAGGGTTGGACTGGTTTATAATTGCCTATATGTAGCATGGTCATCAGAAAATGGAGCAAACCAATCCATTCCCAAAGTGGTCCAAATCGCAAGATAAAGCACTGTCTGACGGTACCCTTTGTTACTGTAAAGGTACAATAGTACTTCCATATTTCTGTTTTTATTTTGATGTTTATTCATGAAGCTGTGCTCTGTCTTCTCAAGTAAAACCCAGCTCCCAACATCTGTCCTCGTTTTCCTTTCCTTAATTAGAAGAAACCTGCTGTAATCTGGTATTAGTGCCTGCCAGGGACCTGTATAACCTTGTTAAATAAACACATTAAGTTAGCAGTATTGAGAGTTGCCAGGTCTCAGGGAACTGGCAGACTTCTTAGTGAATGTCAGCGCGTCATTGCGTTTGGTGGAGAGACAAATAGAGTGTAGCAGCACTGGGGAAGTACATAGTGTTATTTGTGTGTGTGTGAGAGAGATGGCTTTAAAACCTGAGCACCCATTTCCATCCATTCACTGGTGGCATCAGGACTGACTTGCTCTCTGTGGAATTACTTACGAGTATATGCTGCTCCAAATGGTATAATATGGCCAAGTGTGTGAGTCTACCTACCATATTCCCATCTCCTCCCCCCCCCCCCCAGTTTTTTGGTCCACTGACATTGGACCCATCTTGTCATTTGGACCAAGGCAGGGAGTGGAGCACCAACATCACAGGAAGTAAAGCACCAACCTCTCAACTCATGAGCCTTCCTGTTGCACAAAGTTCTGACAGTCGTGAGGGAAAAAATCCTGGGGAAAACTCCCCTCTCCTGCCCTGCCTTTGTGGCATCGCAAAGGCCCATCTCCCATTCTGAGGATCAGACCCTGAAATCTCAGCGAATGGGATGCTGCTGATCTGGTGGTTATAGCAACTTCTGTAGCCTGGATTCAACAGACAAAACAAACCCTGTTCTTAGAGATGGACTGAGATATAAACAAGCATTTGAAGTTCCAAATCAGATGAACTTCTAAATGGGATTTAAGTTTGTGTTATAAATGGGTGGTTCCAAATCTGGCCGTTTTTGCGTCATCTGTCTGACGTGGAATTGCCACAGTTTCATGCAAGAGTCAGATGTCAACTACTTTCATTTATTTTTTAATTTTTAATTTTATTTTATAGGTTAGGTGAAGGGATGGGGGACAGGGGGCATGGGATAAACAGGGGGTGCAAATCAACATAAACATTTTATAATACTCATTCTTATCTATTATCTTCTCTTGAGAGATACATCCATTCATACTGGCAACATAGGAAGGAATGTTAACAAAGCCATTTGTGAAAAGGCAGAAATGAGGGGACAAGGAGGAAAAGGGCAGGAATCACTGTATGAAGAAGTTAAGTTTACTTTTCTCCACTTTAACAACCAGTAGTAAGAGTCACAGTGAGTCTTCCAGTATTCCACACCCCCTTACTCAGGGTTTACAGCCTACATTTCTGGGAACCAAGCAAAGACACTATTTGAATTCAGGCTAAAACTGGAGAACAGAAGCTGGGATTTAGTCACTTCATTCCATGCTATTTACAGTGTCTATTTGTGGAAAATACAGGTGGATGCTTTGACTCACTGCACACAATAACTAAATATAGCTGGACATATCTTGGAAAATCCCATAGCGATGTCTGCCTGCTATACCTCATGCCAGCTAAGGAACCGACAAACGAAAGTAAATTGTAAGATGCTAAGGCAGAACCTTCCACAGGCGGAAAATGTAAAACAGCAGCATGACAACCAGCATTTGTGGTGTCATGTTCCTCCAACCTCTCTTCCCCTCTTCTGAGAATGCACCTGTATTTTGGCTTTAATTGTAGCCGGTCATGCACATCATACTTGCCCGGAAAGGGAATTTTTTTGGGCTACCCTGTTGATATAAAGAAGTGAGAATGTCTGGATGGTGCTTGCTAAGTGGCTTGCTGGTGTACAATATCTAATCCTTGCAACTCATATTGCAGAAGGACGTCAGGAGGATACTTTACATTCCCTCCTCTCTCTACATAATAAAAAGGGGTTTTGTATGGTGTTTTACAGCAAAACACCCCTCCAAAAGAATCTTGGTGAGATCTTGAACATGGTTATATCAAGATGGCATTTTTGAAGTGCTTTAGCAATGTGCACAGAAAAGATGTAAGCAAACTGAAGGGACTGAAAACCACATCAAAGCATGCATGTTCCAATGCCAAGTGTAATTTTAGCAATTTTCCTTGTTATAGCATAACTCAGAGGAGCTGGAGACAGGGCAGAGCCAACCCACACAAAACAGTCAAGGAAAAGAACAGGGGAAATCCACACATAGCTATATAATATATAGTCTTCTTCACAGGATGGCTGTGTTTAGTATGTCTGAAGTGAAGGAAACAGACGTTAACTGGCAGATGGAATAAGTCAAGAAACCAGACTTTTTTCTTTTCTTTTTTTTTAAGCAGGGAATATTAAAGTGTTTTTGGTAGAATATAAGAAAGCATGTCTTTTCCTAAAATAGATTTCTAGTAGTGAAATATGTTTAGGCCGTTTCCAAGCCAAGAAAACACACTAGCAAAAATACTTGTCAAGTCATAATAAGATTGAATTATACAACTCTTGTAAGTGTCACACTTGCACAAATATTTAGAAAGCCACATACAGGGAGAATCTGTGGCCAAACAACATATTTTATTCAAATGCGTGTAACTGTAGCCTGACCATGTTGTTATGTTCTATCATGTTGCTTCCAACTTATGGCGACCTTAGGAATGAATGATCTTGAAAAGCTCCTATCCTTAACAGCATAGCTGAGGTCTTGCAGACGGAGTGCCGTGGCTTCCTTGATTGAGTCAATTCATCTCATGTTAGATCATCTTCTTTCTGCTGTCAACATGTCCTAAAATTGTCACCATTGTCTTTTCTCACAAGTCTTGGCTTCTCATGCTAGACCCAAAATACAGTAGCCTGAACTAACATTTTTTTAAAATTGAGAAAATATTTGGAGGAGGTAATTGAAGGTGAATGAAAATATATTACTTTGCCCCCTCCTTATCAGCTGTTTTCTTGCCCCAAATTGCACCCCTCACATTACCCTTTCTGAACATTTCTAAATGGTTAAACATGCATTTTGAAATCTATAGTAGGAAAAGGAACCATGGGTGGAGATGGTGTATTGATATGTTTGTTTGTGTCGAAGATTTATTAGTTAGCTTATCAAAAAGGTGGAGAAACCTTGCATCTAGAGGAAATTGATTTTCATCTGTTTACTAGAATTTTTAGTGGTACCCCCAAGATTCACAATCAACACACACTTGGTACAACAGAAAAATTCTTAGACTCATGGAAGACGAGCAAGAAGCAACTGCAGTGGTCACCAGCTTCCTGATGGAGCAGGAAATCCCTGGCAGGTAATAATTCAACCTCTGTTTCAACACCTCAGTGTTGGAAGATCCGCCTTTCTCTGAAACAATCCATTCCATTTTTGAACTCACTGTCAGCAAGTTCGTTCTCATGCTGAGTCAAAATCTCACTTCCTTTCATTTAAATCCATTACTTTGAGCCCTACCCTACGGAGCAGCAGAAAACCAGCTTGCTCCATCTTTGGTCCAAGTATTTGAAAACGGTTATCATATCACCTCTCAGTGTTCTCGTCTGCAGATTTAAACGTGTCCAACTCTGTCAACTGTTCTTCATAGGATTTGGTTTCTGAAACATTTATCATCCTGGTCACTCTCCTCTAGACACATTCCAACTTCTCCATGTCTTCCTTAAACCGCAGTGCCCAGAACCAGATGTAATATTCCATATGAGGTCTGATCAATGCAAAATAGAATAGTGCTATTGCTTTCCTTGATTTGGAAGTTATACTTCGGATGATACAGCTAGGTAACACATGAGCTTTGTCATACTGTTAATTCATGTTTATCTTGTGTCTACTAAAACCCCTAAATCCTTTTCACAAGCCAGTTATCCCCCATCCTAGATCTGATTTTTCCTATCTAAATGTAGAACTTCACATTTTTCTGTGTTGAAACTCATTTTTGTTTTATATGAACCAGTTCTCTAGCTTGTTAAGGTCTTCCTGAATCATGAGTCTATCTTCTGAAGTATCAGCCACCTCTCCCAGTTTGGTGTCATCTGTGAATTTAATTACCATCCGTTTTAGACCCTCATCCAAGTCATTTATGAAAAGTTGAACAGAACCCCATGGTTCCCCACTAGTCACTTCTCTCCAAGATAATGAGGAACCATTGAAAAGTGTTGTTTGGGTATGGGCTGTTAGCCCAGCTACAAATTCACTTAATGGTAGTATAACCTAGCCACATTTTACCGGCTTGGCTGCAAAAATATCAAGATAGACCTTCCTGAAAGTCTTTCCGAAATCAAGATATATTACATCAATAGCATTCCAGTCATCAACTAAGCTTGTGACTCTGTTATAAAAAGAGGGATAAGACTAGTCTGCCACAACTTATTTTTCACCTGTGCTGGGTCTTAGAAATCACGGTATTCTTTTCTAAGTGCTCACAGACTAACTATTTAATTATCTGTTCTAGGGCCTTTCCAGGTATCAATGTCAAATGGACTGATAGTTTTCTTTTTCTTTCCCTTTTGGAAGATTGGGACAACATTTGCTCTCCTCTAGTCTAAATAGCTCAGTGTGAGAGGCTGAGAGTTCAATTCCCACTGTGTGTACCAAGAAAAAAGCCAGCCTGTGTAGACCTGGGTAACCTGTGTATTCCCAGAGTGCCAAAACAAGGGAACATTAAAACATTACAGACTATTTTATACCTATGAAACACTAGAAAGGGTCGCCACATGTCAAAACTGACCTGACGGCACATAATTATAATAATTATTATTTGTTTTTGGAAACTTCACCAATTCTCCAAGACTTCTTGAACCCATTTAGGGCAGTTAGGTGTCCTCACACCACCTCTATACCTATTGTAGGCAGCAGCTTCCTTCTTTATTCCATGTGCCCTATCATCTTCTTTTCAGGAGAAGACAGAGGCAAAATGGGGGGCTCAGTAGTTCTGTCTTCTCTATAAGTACTTCCCCACACTTTTTCTGCTGCAAACCTACTGTTTCCTTGTTTCTCCTCTTGATCTGAGCACCTAAAAAAAACCCCTTTTTCTTATTTTTAATTTCGATCACAATTGTGAGCTCAGAGCTTTGTTTTTCAAACCAAAAATGATGTGAGATACCCATCATTCTGTGCAAAATCCACTCCTGGTTACCACAAACTTTAGAAGTTTAACTGAGGGGAGTCATCATGTAATTGTTATTATAGAACAGCTGGGAGTCTTAGTGGGACAAAATCTTGTTTCAGTTCATTTTTGAAGAGTGTAGTGAAATGAAAAGTGAAATTTTCAGATTTCTTCATATGAGGTGAAAAGAATCTGAAGTTCAGAAAGTCTGAATGTGGAAGAAACTGAAACTTTGTCAAAGTTGATGGGGACATGGGAGAGGGCCTTCTCTGTTGCTGCTCCCAGACTTGGGAACTCCCTCCCACAGGAGGCCAGACTGGCCCCGTCTTTGCTATTCTTCCGCAAGCAGGCAAAGACCTTTCTCTTCAGGCAAGCCTTCCCTCAGTAACCAGCTACCTGTGTGTGGTTTTTAGTTAGATTGTTATGCATTAATGCTTTGACTGGACTTTTAGTACTACTTGTTTTCCATTTCTCAGTGACTTTTAAAAAAAAATTGTATACTTCTTGATCTTTGCCCGTTAAGATGTAAGATGCCTCCTTATTCCTTGTTTTGTAGTTTTAAATATTGTCTTTTAATGATGTTAACCACTGTTGTATACTCATTGTTTTCAACTTTAAATATTGTATTTCATTGTTGTAAGCCGCCTTGGGTCTTTTTCAAGGAAAAAGGCAGGATAAAAATATCTCAGACGGACGGACGGACGGACGGACGGACGGACGGACGGACGGACGGACGGACGGACGGACGGACGGACGGACAGACAGACAGACAGACAGACAGACAGATAGATAGATAGATAGATAGATAGATAGATAGATAGATAGATAGATAGATAGATAGATAGATAGATAGATAGATAGATAGATTGATTTCTTTGTCCTTTCTGAGGAGGGCTTTTTAGGTCAATACAGGCTCTTTGGATTGAACCTGAAGCTGAAATGGGGTTGGTGAAAATGATATAAGGGAAATAATTTGAAATAGACAAGCATCTGGAAACAGGCCCAGTATCAATTTGAGACCTTGTGCCCCGACTAACAGCTGTGTTAAGAGGCATCCTGGACACTTCGCATCAGATAGCTGGGAACCACTATTTTAAGTCTTCCAGATTTTCCTGATGTACCGTTGCCCTAGAGCACTGTGGGAAATTTTAATAGATGGCCCTAAACTACCAGATGAGTGCTCACTGGAAGGACAGATCCTGAAGCTGAGGCTTCAATACTTTGGCCATCTCATGAGAAGAGAAATCTCCCTGGAAAAGACCCTGACGTTGGGAAAGTGTGAAGGCAAGAGGAGAAGGGGATGACAGAGGACGAGATGGTTGGACAGTGTCACCGAAGCGACCAACATGAATTTGACCCAACTCCGGGAGGCAGTGGAAGACAGGAGGGCCTGGCGTGCTCTGGTCCATGGGGTCACGAAGAGTCAGACACAACTTAACAACTAAACAACAAAAAACTACCAGATTCTGATTATAGTACCCCTGCTCCTGCCTCACTTCTGTCACCTTACATCGCAACCCACTGACATAAAAAGGGCCCACCAGAGGAATAGAACCTACAAAAACTAAATTTTGAGGTTACCATTCTATGGTGATTGAGGGAGTCTCAGCTTCTTTTGCATCCCTCTTTCTAAGGGGTCCTAATAATAACTTTGCTATGGACCTTCTAAAACCCAGAGCCAGGACTGTTTAACCCCCCCCCCCCTCCATACACAAATAACTCCCCCAGTTTTCTGTAGTCGATTGTCTGAACCTGAAGTTGCTTTTAAACCAAATTAAAAAGGGCTGTCACCCATCTGGCTACAGTTACAGGCATTTGCGTGAAATGTATAATTTGGCCACAGACTCTGGCAGTGCAATTCTGGTGAAGAGTAAGTATGAGGATGTTCCAAAACTGGGTGTTTGGTTTCAGTGACATTTCTGCACCAGACGAGACCCAGTAATTCCACAAGCCTGACTTCCCCTATTCCCAAAACTGCTTTTCATTTCAGGCTAGGCCAGCAACGCTGGATAATGAAGCACTGTGGTGCTTTGAAATGAAGAAAAACATAATGGACATCCTTAGAGGCACTCAGATGCAATACGTGCTTCTTGTTTGCAGTACATTTTTTTGCTCCCTCTTTCTGCAGCAGATGTATTTTGAAGTTAGAACGCCTTTCAGTGTCAAATCGTAAAAATTAAGAAGGCTTCGGGGCGAAAAATAGTTGGCTGCTAAGATGTTTAACCAAAGATAAGAGGATCTACTTTTTTGGACTACAACTCCCAGAATACCCCAGACTAGAGATGGCAGAAACCTGATAAATGCTGGTTCGTGATGGTTTGTGGGGGTGGGCAGTTGATTCAAAGTAGGCAAATGTATTTCTTAGTGTGTAAGCTATAGCCATGTTAGATTTTCAAAAGAGAAACAGCAGGGTATTTCACATCATTATTTCTGTCCTAAATATACGTTCTTCGAAATAAGCCCTCTTGATCACGTTGAGATTTATTTATAAAATAAATTATAAAATTTAATTATAATTTTTTTTTATAGCATGTATTTACCAAGTTGAAATTGCTATAGGAAAATAATTTATTTTATGATTTATTTATTTATTTATTTGATTTCTATACTGCCCACCTGGCAGCCAAGGCCACTCTGGGCGGTTTAGAACAACAAAACAATAACAATAACATAATCACAAAAAACTCAACAACCTCCATAAAATATAAAGGTGCAAAATAAAATACCATAAAACAAGGGAAACAAACTTTCAAACACACACACACACACAGACAGACAAAATAAACTAGAGTCTCTTCCTAAGTGTTTCCTTGATGCAGTAATTAGGCAGGAAAAAAACATTGTGTGTGTGTGTTTGTCTATAATTCTCCCATGCTGTGGTGCATTCTTTGTGGATTGAGTTTCTCTTATGCAATTTTAGTCCTGAATCATTATTGCAGCCTTTTTCCAGTTGTGTAGTCTTTATGAATAAATGTGTTTTCATTGCAACTGGCATCTTTTCCATTGACATGGTGACAAGTAAAGCAAAACACATTTTCCATTACATTATATCCCAACCAAGAGTAGAGTCCCTGTACCATGCAGGATTGAAATGTCACTGTGATTTGACATGAGTTGATGGAAAACTTTTCAACGCTGGCTGCATCAGACATCCTTCCTTTCACTGTATACCATCACTTGGGCCCAGTTAACTTGTTTACGTAATTAGACATCAACCCCTCCAAGAAACTTCCCACTGGCACTGCTGAAATATTTTCCTCTTCAGAATAATCAGCTTTACCAACTTCAGATCCACTGGTTTAGGATAATATCCCCTTCCAAATGAAGTTTGATACATTTGGTCTTTCTTAAGAACCCTATACTTGAGGGACATTTGGACATTTTTAAAACAAAACACTCATGGAGGGTTTGTGAAGTAATGGTCTAAAACATACCTTGAAAATCAGAAATATTACATATTGGATGACATCTCCTCAAATCTCCACCCAGCGTACTTGGGAGTTGTAGTCTGAGGATGGAACTTTTTCAAGTTGTGATCAAAAGGTCTTAAAGAGGAAGCTTGTAGTGACAAAGATGAGCAAAAACATTTGTTAGAAAATGCTGTAGGACAGGAATGTATCAGGTGTATGTAAGATTTACCTATCCCACCTCACCACACACTTTGCTTAATTGTTGTTGTTGTTGTTTAGTTGTTAAGTCGTGTCTGACTCTTCGTGACCCCATGGACCAGAGCACGCCAGGTCCTCCTGTCTTCCACTGCCTCCCGGAGTTTGGTCAAAGTCACGTTGGTAGCTTCGGTGACACTGTCCAACCATCTTGTCCTCTGTCGTCCCCTTCTCCTCTTGCCTTCACACTTTCCCAACATCAGGCGTCTTTTAATTTAATTGCTGAGTTTTCCAAACTCGCTGGCATATTGAGTGTAGCACCTTAACAGCGTCATCTTTTAAGATTTTAAATAGTTCAACTGGAATGCCATCACCTCCACTGGCCTTGCTGTTAGCCATGCTTTCTAAGGCCCACTTGACTTCGCTCTCCAGGATGTCTGGCTCAAGGTCAGCAACCACACTATCTGGGTTGTCCGGGACATCCAGATCTTTCTGGTATAATTCCTCTGTGTATTCTTGCCACCTCTTCTTGATGTCTTCTGCTTCTGTTAGGTCCCTACCATTTTTGTCCTTTATCATGTCCATCTTTTCACAAAAGGTTCCTTTAATATCTCCAATTTTCTTGAACAGATCTCTGGTTTTTCCCTTTCTATTATTTTCCTCTATATCTTTGCACTGTTCATTTAAGAAGGCCCTCTTGTCTCTCCTTGCTATTCTTTGGAAGTCTGCATTCCATTTTCTGTAACTTTCCCTATTTCCCTTGCATTTTGTTTCCCTTCTCTTCTCTGCTATTTGTAAGGCCTCGTTGGACAGCCACTTTGCTTTCTTGCATTTCCTTTTCATTGGGATGGTTTTTGTTGCTGCTTCCTGTACAATGTTACGAGCCTCCATCCATAGTTCTTCAGGCACTCTGTCCACCAAATCTAGTTCCTTAAATCTGTTCTTCACTTCCACTGTGTATTCATAAGGGATTTGGTTTAGATTATACCTGACTAGCCCAGTGGTTTTTCCTACTTTCTTCAGTTTAAGCTTGAATTTTGCTATAAGAAGCTGATGATCAGAGCCACAATCAGCTCCAGGTCTTGTTTTTGCTGACTGTATAGAGCTTCTCCATCTTTGGCTGCAGAGAATATAATCAATTTGATTTCGGTATTGCCCATCTGGTGATGTCCATGTGTAGAGTTGCCTCTTGTATTGTTGGAAAAGAGTGTTTGCGATGACCAGCTTGTTCTCTTGAAAAAAGAGAATTTGCTTAATTACTCTAATTATTAAGCTTGACAAGGAGAAACATTGACCCTCCGGACAATTTGGACTTCATCTTCCATCATCCCTGAACTGCAGGGCCAATGCTGAGGCATTAATAATAATCATTTGCCATCAAGTCAATTCTGACTTATGGTGACCTTTTTCAGAGTTTTCCAGGTAGAGAATACTCAGAAATTGTTTACCATTCCCTTCTTCTGGGGATGCCTGTGGGAGTGTGGAGGTTTCCCAAGGCCACACAGAATGACTCTACTCACAGGAGGCACAGTGGGAAATCAAACTCCCAACCTCTGGCTCTGCAGCCAGATACCAGATACAGCCGAGATGTAATTAAGGCATGTGTCACTCTGGCTGGGTCAGACCTCTCAGGGAACAGGAGTTTTAACTGTACAAAGGCACTCCTGGCCACTGTTGAGATACTTTAAATAAATAAGTAAAATAAATAAATCCTGCCTGGAAAACACCAGAGTAAAAAAATTGAAAAGTCATTCTGCAAAATTCTGCAGAAGATAGTAATTTTCTGTCATGTACCTGATAATAGAGATCATCCTGAGAAAGCAGGGCTTGAATGGAAAATGAGAAGCAAGTTACTTTTTTGGCCACAAATTCCTAAAATCCCCTAGTCAACATGACAGTCTAGCTGGGAGATTCTAAGAGTTGTTGGCCAAGAAACATAATTTTTGCCAACTCTGAAATGAGGACATTAGTATTGTGTTGTACGCAATGTGACTATGAAAAATGTAGGTTCCTGGTTCATATGGGAATAAGAACATAATGTTGTCAGATTTCTTATTGCTAAACCCATAGAGGAAAAGCAGAAATTACAATATTTATTCTCTGCATTACAAACTCTTTCTGTTGATGCTTAAAACAAATCCTAGAGAAACTGGTGGATCTGCTGCAGAACGATGTTTCCAGACTACTCAGCTTTGGGGAAACTTGCTAAGGCACAACAGTACACAAGCACACAGTAAAATGTGTCTCTTTGGGGGCAGAATGCATAATAAAATTATGTAAAGACATGAATGTGGCTTTTGGGATCCAGCCACCACATACTTGTTGCTGGTGTAGAACCCACAGGAACAAACAGAGCCCATTCTATCATTAGGCAGAATGAGGTAACTGCCTCAGGGAGCAAATGCCAGGAATATTATAAAGAAACTTCTTCATGGTCTGCAATATTTGGGAGACCAAAGGTTTCCCATTCCTGATCTAGATACGGTTTCAGCCAGATTTTGGCATACAAACTGCCTTGATCATCCTAGTGCAGAGGTGGGGAATGTGTGGCAGAGACACACATTCAGTGAATGCTTGGGCATTCAGCCAACAGTGGTGCAACCATGGCATCCTTCCACACTACCTTATAGGAGTGGGCACAGGGGCCTTTGGGTTGAGTTGATTCCACTTACTGCCAGAGAATCTCAATCATTTTAAACTGGTGGGGTAGGTATCTTTCAAAGACAAAGTTTTTTGGTGGTTTGTCACTGACCAGATACAAGCACTCTAGGATGTGAACTTTTCTGCACCCATTTCAATTTGGGTTCAAGCTTGGATAGCTCAATGACTTAGGTACCTGGCTGCAGAGCGAGAGGTTGGGAGTTCAATTCCCCACTTGACAGGGGCTGGACTTGATAAGCCATAGGGTCCCTTCCAGCTCTGCAGTTCTAAGTTGATGATGGTGATAAATACCTAAATCACCTTGTTGGCTCTGGTAATGACCTGTATCAGGACTTCGGAGAGAAACAAAGGAATTCACAACAAAACAAAAAACTATTAGAAGCAGCAGTGATTTATTTCTGTATATTTTCTTCTCTCATATACTCTTCTCTGCCTTTTTCTAGCAAGAGGAGAAAATAAGAGTTTTCATGAAGATTTATGTTCGTTGCACATTTTGCTTAAACATTGCCTTAGGAGTTTCTCTTACTGTTAAGCCAACTGAGTCAGGATCTAGCTTCTCCAAATATCTTTTAAAATGCTATTTCCTGCATCATATTAAAAGAGAGTGCGACAAAGACTGAAAACACCCTCTCTCTGTTTTCCCAATGGAAATACAAAGAATCCCTGCCATTCTAGTGCAAAACAAGGAATACCACAAGACACCAAAATCTGCAGCAGGAGGGACCCACATACATGCCCACCAACAAGGAACTGAAACCAAGCATAATTAGGTTTAAAGCAAACATTGTTCTACGGTTTATAGAAGTAAAGGACTGCACTCCTTCCCCCACTTCTAAACTTCCTTACACATTCCAAACTCTCATGAGCAATCTTTCCCTCTGTTTCGGATGTACAGTTTGTGAGTGCTGTTACGTATACATCCAAATTAGAGCGGCCAAAATGGAGGCATTGAGGGAACCACAGGTTTGCAGAAGCACAAGTAAATGGATGGAGGCACTAAGTGTTTAGAGTGTTCTAAATACTGAGTGGCTGTTGCAGGGGGAGGAAAACCAGGGAGACAGTTAACGGAACTGAGCAGTTAGAACCCCAAAGAGCAACATTCCACACATTCTGTTGCAGAGGAAATGCACAATTTGTAAAGTAATGAGCAATTATATGCTTTTGTAACAGAAAAAAGGGGGAGAACATTGTTTCCAAGGAAAAAGTAATTTTTATACCGAATCTAAATCCTTGCTTTGGGGTTTTGTACCAGGATTACACTGCTTTTTTTTTTAACCTTTCCCCGCCAAGAACCTAGAAATGAATGAATGAAAAATAATAATAATTGTGTGCCTTCAAGTCAATTCCAACTTATAGCAACCCTTTTCATGGTTTTCTAGGCAGAAGGTGCTCTGAAGTGGTTTGCCATTCCCTTCTTCCGTGGGTGCCGTGGGACTGTGCAACGTGCATGACAACACAAGCTGGCTCTACTTGCAGGAGGCACAGTGGGGAATCGAACCCAACCTCTGGCTCCACAGCCAGATATCGAAACCAAATGCATGAAGAAAATGGCAAATAAGGTTGATTTTACATTAAATGAGAAAAACAATACCTTCCCATCTCCCATGCATCTGAGGAAGTGTGGGGCAGTCTGCAAAAGCTTATGCTATATAAGAAATCTGTCAGTGAAGGGTGTCATATGATTCTTGGCAACCCCTCTGGAAACCTTCTCATTTTCCATTCAAACCAATCCATTCCCTCCACCATTTCCCTCCCAAAAAGTAAGAGACATGAGATGCTGCTTTCAGGCAAATAGCCCCTCACATCCCCTGCGTTCATTTTTGTGAAGGAGGAGGGACAACGGAAGCTGAAAGCAGTGTGGTTGTTATGTTGAGTCTCTCTAGGGTGTTTTATCGACCTTCACTTGCCATAGTTTTGCTAAAGGATTCTCAAGACATTTACAGAGTAAACATAGTCAAGGCATTTTTGCCTTGTAAATTCAAACAAAGCCTAGCTAATCAGATTCTTACAGAACCCTCAAAATTACTGAAAAGCAGGCATCTGTTTTATCTTGTATTTTGCAAGTTAAAAAGCATTGATTGCAATATTTAGAGAGATATTGGTAAGCTTTACCTTTCAAGAGAGACTTTCAGGACAAAACTGGCCTTTTCTTCATCTTTTCTTCCCTTAGCTTTCTGCTTTTGCTCCAAAGCCACACAAATGTATTTTGTATTTTTAGTTGTTAACATATTTCCTTTGTATAACCCACTTGTATGTATTCATATTCAGTGGTAAGTCTCAGTGAGTTTGGTGATAGTTAATCTTAAATACAGGAACTGCAGCCTTAGATTGCAATCCGAAAAACATCTACTTGGGAGTAAGTCTCATTGAACACAATGGGATGTGCAGCCTAGTAAGCATACATAGGATTCTGCTGTGCATTTGGCTGACTTGGTTTTCCTATGCTTTTTTTTTAAAAAAATGCTAACTCTTATTGAGCAGTAGTGCCACTGGTGGTAAAGGATGTTCTTTTTAAAACTCATACGCTCCGTTTCCCCTCCCCCATTCTTGGCCCAAAACTCTCAAAATCTGAAATAGCTTGGGACTACCTTATCTCAGAAATTGTGTAGTCTTGTGTGAATATGTCTGCAGTGATCCGAGACAAGATTTGTGACTTGTAAGTCTCATCAACTGTGTCACAACTAGCAATCTAGGGAGAATCATTTTCACTCCCTGTCTATCTTCCAATACTGTACAGGTTGTTGGAGGTTGAGCACCTGTGCTTGCGCCAAGTAACCTGAACCAACAGTATGTAACAGAAAGATAGCCACATGATTCCTTTCTGTATTTCTAAGTAACTACTTGTTGATGTGTGGATTGCTTTTCTTGGGCTCCTCTTCCTTCCTGCTTCTCACCAAAGAGTCTGCCATTTTAAAATTATCCTATAAAATGTTAGTCACATGACTGTAATGGCTGCAAGCATCCCTAGCGCCAGAGAGGCAAGGGCTATGGAAGTTTCCATGACAGCTGGGTCAGAATTTGTGAAATCTAGGCTCAGACCTCTCTGTCCATTGTCAGAAGGGAAGATCTGAAACATCCCTGGAATCCTGGATAGGAGGGCACCCTCAGTGTAGCAGTGACTATCTGAATGCTAACATCATGCAAGAATTGGAACTGCAGATGCTGAACGAACAAGGTCAAGTTGCTCATCTTTTTTGCTCCTTCCCCCCCTTGTACTAGAACTGCTTTTCATCAAAATCCATTCCTGGTGGCACATACACAGCAGCTACAGTCATGACAGAGTTAATCAGAATTCATCACAAAAATTGTTTTGGGTCACTGCAGGTGAGTTGAGGAAGTGCCAAGGGTCAGCTGGGGCCCCATGAGTATTACTTTTTAATTAGCAGCTTCTGCTGTGGTGATGAGAGAAGGCTTAATGCCCATAAATAGGAAGATTATGGACAGATTATGATTGTTCTTGAAATAACAAAACTCTCCCACAGTTGGTTAACCAAATGATAGTGTCTTAAAGCAGAACTTATCCAGAAATGAAAAGAGACAGAAAGAGAAAATCTCTCTCAGTTAGGAAAAGAGTACTGATCAAAGCTTCTCTTGTATCAGTCCCATGCTCATAGCTTGTGATAGATTTTAGAAAAAGATAACATGTTGCTGCTTCTTTTGGATCAATGGCCTGTAACTAGAGGAGATGTTGATACTGGCTTCAGCCAACTGTGGCTTATCAGGTTCATGAATACTTTTTTTCCCCTGTCAAATTGGATATTTGCACAAGTGATTAAAGCTGTCTGGATGGATGGAGTCTCTTTGAATCACACTGCAAAGGGACTTTTGCCCACTTCAATAGCATTCATTATGCGATGCAAACCAAGGCCAAGAAGATCAAGAGGGCACTGAGCAAACATGAAAGTATTTTTTTTATGGGATTTGGTTTCTTGGATACTAGTGCCATGTAACCATGACCAAGGCACTCTTTTATTTTTGAGATCTATAGATTGGAAGAGAATGTTCTGGAAGAAGCTCCTTTTCCCCAAAGGGACCTGTGCAGAAATCCAACCTCTGGCTGTCCAGCCACATCAGCCACATCAATTGAATCCTTCGGTGAGGAGAACCTGAGTAGCTATTTGATTCTAAAGAGTCGGGGTTTTCCTGGAATCAGTCGTGGACAATTCTATTAAACCTAGAAGGTCAAAAATTAAACCTGTACCAAAAATTAATTATACATGACCCCAGTATCTGGGCTGACATATTTAAAATATTTTTATTTTTACCCTGCCTTTATCCTTAAAAGGACCAAAGGCAGCTTACATCATTAAAAGACAGTATTTAAAACTAACACAATGAGTATACAAATACAAAAAGGATCAAATGAATACCATACTGAAAAACATAAGTGACACCAAAACACATTCCAAGCAGTAAGGTACAGCAATCTATTTTAAAAACCCAGTCAGGCAGCCAGTTATTGGGGGAAAGCTTGCCTGAAGAGAAAGGTCTTTGCCTGCTTGCAGAAGGACAGCAAAGATGGGGCCAGCCCAGCTTCCTGTGATAGGGAGTTCCAAAGTCTGGGAGCAGCAACAGTGAAGACCCTCTCCCATGTACCCACCAAATGCACAACTCTTGAAATGTTGAAATAGAGCATCAATGCATGTAGCAAATGATCTGAACCAGTGTGGTCTGATACAATAAGCTGATACATAGTCCAGGTATATTTTCCCCTCCTTTTTTAGATCTCTGTGCATATAGCTGTTTTTTTATTCCCTACCTCCACCCCCAATTCTTCTCTTGCTTCTTTTTCCCTGTTAGAGAGAGGCAGAGCATACCTGAGCTGTTCATGAAGGATTGTTCACAGACCTGCATACATCAAAAACAGCTGTAGCTGCTTCTGTAACTACATCTAGACATCTTTCCTCATGTGTTACCTCTAAATTGATTTCTCTAAACAATAAACAATATGTTTCTCCACTTCCCCACACACTTGCTATCAGTCTTCAGAGTCATGATCTGAATAAGCACAAGCTACCAACATGAATTTCACCCAATTCCGGGAGGCAGTGGAAGATAGGAAGGCCTGGCATGCTCTGGTCCATGGGGTCACGAAGAGTCGGACACGACTTAACGACTAAACAACAACAACAGAACTTATCAGAATTATACTTTGCAAATCTAAAGACCAAACAATCTTAATCAGTGGAGAGTTTCCTGCTCCCTCTGAGCTTTCACATGCAATACATTTTTTTCCTGAACTTTGATGACTCCCTGTATCCTCTATGTCTGCTTTGGTAGATGTATTGCTTACCAATTTATCTTGTAGTCCTGAATTGACATCCAGCCCTCTCCTCTTTATCATTGATTTTGATCTCTCAGCATGGGTGGCTTGTATCAGAATTTGCAGAGCACTCTGAAATGGTGAAATGAAGTACCCCCTCTGCCCTTGCTTAGACTACAAGCCACTACCTGTTCATTTCAGACCAGTGTCTACACCTCAGGTCATTGACACTTGTGTCAATGTAGGTTCAGTAGAGGAATGTGAAGAAATCTCACCAACATCTTGCTTTCCAGCAGAGAGAGACTGTCCTGACATAGGAAAACAGCCTTAGGAAAATTCTCCAGCCTCCAAAAGAATTCTAAACCAAGAGTGAAACACCAAACACATTTCTGCCTTTGGTCTTTGCATGCTGTATGTAAAAGGACTGTGGAGTCTTTTCTTCTTCTTCTTTCTGAAGCATTCTGAAGAGGAGCCTTGTGACACAGTGGAGTTAAACTGCAGTACTGCAGCCAAAACTCTGCTCATGATCTGGCTTCGATCCCAGGTAGCTGACTTGAGGTTCACTCAGCCTTCCATCCAGTACCCAGCTTGGTGGGGAGCGAGGGCAATGTGTAGCCTGCATAATTAAATTGTAAACCACCCAGAGAGTGTTTTAGGCGCTAAGGGGAGGTATATAAGCAGCACACTTTGCTTTTGCTTTGAAGCTGATCACATACAGGCACACATTGTTCATCCAATGCTTCTACCTTTTAATAAACCTTGCAAGAAGCTAGTAGTTCAGTTTTGCACAATAACAGTAATTCACACATGCAAATTGTCTCCCAGACTAAACAAAAGCAAGCAAACAAACATTAGCCCAAATGGAAGACAGGAATCACTGAAATGGCTTTTTCCTGGTGGAAGCTGTTTGCAAAGGTGAGGAGGGGAGAGGGAAGGTAAATTGGCATTGAAGCCTGTGATGGCATTCCTCCAAGGAAACACTAAAGAATGAGCACTTTTAACTTTGCAAAAACAAAACAAACAAAACCCCAAACAGAGTATGGATGAAAGATGGGAACAGAATTATAGCAGTCATACAATTATATAATTATGTACAATGTAGAAAAATAGACAAAGGAGGCATGTTTCTCCTTCTACGACACAAGAGTTAAAGATATAATTAATTGGAAGCGAACGAAATTGGTTTGGACTAGATTCAAGATTGTAAGGATGAAGTCTTTCACCAAGACTATTTATGTATTTATTTATTTAAAACATTTCTAATCCACCATTCTCCTTTAAGCTGGCTGGATAGTTCAGTGGTTTAGGTGTCTGGCTACGGAGACAGAAGTTGGGATTTCAATTCCCCTCTGTGCATCCCAGAAGAGCCAACCTGTGTGGCCTTGAGCAAACTGCACAGTCCCAGGACACCCTCCAGAAGAAATAAAGAATAAACCACTGCTGTGCATTCTCTACCTGGAAAACTCTGAAAAGAGTCGCCATCAGTCAGAATTGACTTGATGGCACCTGATTATGATTATTAGTTCTCCTTAAGGGGATCCAATGCAGCTTACAATGCTAAAAGCAAACAATATAAAAATGGGAAGAGGAAGAGCGGGAACAGCAGCTAAACACTTAGGTAGCCAGTCACCTGCTTGAAGAGAACCGTCTTTGCCTGCCTGTGAACAGACAGCAAAAAGGGAAGGCAACCTGACCTCCCATGTGAGGAAGTTCTACAGCTTGGGACCAGTGACAGAGAAGACTCTCCATGGTGTCTAGTACAAGGCCTTTGCCTGCTGAGGCAAAGTGCCACCAAGTGCCCATTTATATTAAATATTAAATACATACTTAGTAATAGTGTACAATTCGCTGTCCCTTTTCTTCCTCCTCCTCCTCCTCCTCTTCTTCTTGGCAATATATATATTGCAACCTTATGTCTACCATATCACCTGAAACTAAAATCATTCAAGGTTGCTTTGAGGGTCACCATGATTCTCAGCTAAGAAACCACTAAAAAAATGTCAATTACAAAAGAAGTCAGGAGTCTCAACAAATCTAAAGTTTCTAGAGTCCTTCAAGAGAAAGCCATAAGCATTAAGAACAGCTTCAAAGCAATTTAATTTTTGTGTGTAGGTTTATTTCAAAACATTTTTATCCTGCCTTTGCAAAACTTGATTTAGGGTGGGTTTTTTTAAAGTGGCAACAGATTCAAAACAGCACAAGAAAAGAAAAGCATTTGTTAAAAAGAGCAAAAGCTGCAACTCTGCCACTGCAACTCTGACAGCAGAACAGACCTTTGCGACCAAAGTGTTCTCATTTGTATCATCTCTAAAATGCCACGAGGGATAAGGAGTTCCAAATTCCTCCAGAAAGGCTAGTCCCATGGGTCATAGAGATAGCTCCTCATGAGGTATTATCCTGCTTTACAAATCAGTGGTCCTGAATGAAGGACTCTGTCTGCAGAGCGCAAGCAGTGTGAGGTGAGGACTCACACACGTGTTGTGACTGAAGTATGAGAGTATTGGGGCATATAGGGTCTTAAAAGGATAAACACTGGGGCTTTGGTATGGACCTGAACTTGGCCATCACAGTAATCGTGGGATTGCCTGAAGGTGATAGTAGAGCAACGTACATGGTGAGTGGAAGGAACAGGTTGTGGAGAGGTTGTGGAGAGAAGAGAAAGAGATGGGAGCTGCTTGCCAGGAAGAACAGCTGCTGGCCTTTTCCTGCCCCCTTCCATCCACCTAATAAGAGGGTTACTTGGTGGTTTAATGTGGTGTGGCATAAAAAACACACACATCTGAAATCTGTATCATCAGGAAATGAGCAGTTGCGTTAACTCTATTGTTTCCCTGCAAAAAACAGCATCAGCATACCCTGTAAGAGGGGATTTTTGTGTCTTATAATTTTTGGCACCCTGGCTCAAAGCCCTTGTTGAACCACACTGATTACAAGTCTGGCATGTGCTCTGGCCTTCCAGTATTAGAAGAACAGGCAGTGTCATGCTGTACCAGCCACGGATTTTGAACAGACTTCAAGGGGAATCTCATGTAAGCCTCATTAGATGAGAACTAAGTAGTTCCTGTAGACTCTTGAGAGTCCCCTGGACTGCAAAGAGAACAAACCTATCCATTGTGAAGGAAATCAACCCTGAGTGCTCACTGGAAGGACGGATCCTGAAGCTGAGGCACCAATACTTTGGCCATCTCATGAG
Organism: Intellagama lesueurii; assembly: GCA_037013535.1. Classification (NCBI taxonomy): domain Eukaryota; kingdom Metazoa; phylum Chordata; class Lepidosauria; order Squamata; family Agamidae; genus Intellagama; species Intellagama lesueurii. Next base: position 16,869,999 of record JBAJHW010000004.1, read on the forward strand.
AAGAGAAGACTCCCTGGAAAAGACCCTGATGTTGGGAAAGTGTGAAGGCAAGAGGAGAAGGAGACGACAGAGGACGAGATGGTTGGACAGTGTCACCGAAGCTACCAACATGAATTTGACCCAACTCCGGGAGGCAGTGGAAGACAGGAGGGCCTGGCATGCTCTGGTCCATGGGGTCACGAAGAGTCGGACACAACTTAACGACTAAACAACAACAAAGTAGTTCCAAAGATACTCGGTGTGGTGTAGAGGATAAAGTGATGAACTAGGATTGAGGAGACCTGAGTTTGAATTCCCATCTGGCCATGGATACACACAGGGGTGGGGGTGGGGATAATGGCACTAGCAAAACCACTCCTTAAATGTCTCACTTACTATGAAAGCTCCATTAGGGCTGCTATAAGTCTGTTGCAACTTGACAGCACATAACACAGGACAAATAGTTCCAAACAGATAAGGGTGATTGTCTTCCGCCTTGAGCCAACACAACAGCTAATCTGAGGAACATGTGGCTGACATTGCTGCCTCTTTCTTCAAAATCACAGTGCCATCATCAAAGAGCATTCACCACTAGAAACTGAACTTGATTCACATGACAAAATACTGGCTATATTCCATGTGTTGTTATCTCCTCAAATTATTTAGGATTTCGGACCGGTATCACATCTATCTCATCTGGATTCATTTTTGTCCTGTTTCAACCTTCCTGAACGGTGTCGTCTTATAGATTAGTTGGACCACATCCCTAACCATTGGCAATGCTTAGCTAGTGCTGAGGGGAACTATAGTCCAAAAGGTATGGCACGCATAGCTGACCTATTCTACAAATTGCACAAGGGATTTAGAGAACAGAACTATATACTACATCAGACCATTGGTTTGTTCGCCTTAGTAGTATCAGTATCAGAGTTGAAGACTCAGTGGCTTTCCTGAAATTGTTAAACTCTGTTCCCTGTCAGCACTGGCCAATAATGAAGCATGATGGGAACAGTAGTTTTGTGTTTTTTTAATTCTGGAGGGCCAAAAGACTGGTAGTCTATATTGGCTAAGTTCAGTAGTAAGTCACCACTAGAGTAGGCCCATTGAATCATGGGAATTTACAATAGGTGTTGTCTCATCAAATCTGCATTGATTCAATGGGTCTCCTCTAGTGGTGACTTACAAATGGATTTCAACCACTAAGTAACAGTAGGCCTCTGGGCAAAATTGTTTGCTAGAGATGGCCAGGATTAAACCAAGATTATTTATTTATTTATTTATTTATTTATTTACAGGCCAATCATGTGTTGTCGCTGAGCTTCTTCGCAAAGGAAGAAAACACAGGGCAATATGTTTTTTCTTTCCTAATACGATCTTCCCATGTTGGGTTCCAAACCATTTGAGATCGTGTTGGCTCGCTGAGTTATTTTTAAGGATGATGCAACTGAAGTCAGGAAATCCACTGTTTTGCCGCCGTTTGTGGATAGAACTCCGCAAAGAGTATTTTTTTTAAAAAAAAACTGAATTGCTCGATTATACAAGAATTACCTGCTGCGCACTGACTCTCTGTTCTCAAATTTGGGTGTTTTTCCCTTTTAGACTGAAGGAGGATTAAAGCACAGATCCATTTATAGATTCAGTTATTATAATGACAGGCTGGAAGGAAAATAGATTTGTAATGATCATAACAGGCAAGACAGGAATGGAAATATTGAAAATTAGAAAATGAGAGAAGAAACAAACGACTGCAAATATGGATAGCACTGAATCAATAAATAGATTTTCTAGCATACTTCACTAGAACAGCAACATATATTAGGAAATGTGAATTTCCACTATTGCTTTTACTGAAAGAATCATAATAAGGAAAATATAATTAAACTACAATTTGTTTGCTTGTTTGCTATTTTCACTTCTCTACCACCTCATTAGTGTTATCACTCTCTGGTTGGTTCATGATATACAATAAAATCATACCATAAAAAATATGTAATAAATACAATAAATACAGTAAACATATCCTAAAACTACCTGTGAATTGAAATATACAAATTAAAACCCATTTAAGCATCTCAGGACAATATTCACACTAGTAAAAGGCAGCTTTATATAATTCTGTCTTAGTTAGCTTCCAAAAACAGAGAAGTTAGGCACCTGGAAAACATCTGTAGGAAGCTTATTCCAGAGGGGAACGACCATGACCGAGAAAGCTTGGTTCCTAGTACTGGCTTTTTTGGTCTTCTTGGGTGTTACAATTCTAAACATCAAGAACTGCAAGGACCATGTGGGATAAGTAGCTATTTTGTGGGAGAGACGTTCCACCAATATCATAGTCCTAAATCATTAAGGGCTTTATAGGTTATGACCAGCACCTTAAATTGAGCATGGAAACTAACAGGGAGGCAATGAAAGCATGCCAAGACTGGAGATATGTGTTCCTATCTGCTGGCACCTGTAATCAGTCTGGTTGCCACACTTTGGGCCTGCTGTAGTTTCCGTGATGACTTCAAGGGCAGCCCAACACAGAGAGCACTGCAGCAATCTATTTTAGAGCTTACCAATGCATGAACCACTGTTGTTAGGTGATTCTTATCTCGGTAGGGACACAGCTAAGCTATTAACTGAAGATGATAAAAGGCACTCTTGGCCTCAGCTGATGTTTGCAACTCTCAAACAGCCACTCACCGGGCCCAGCTTGCTTGTGTTTCCACCTCCTCAGCTGATCCCCCAGTCAGGAGTGAGAGCCCAGACTTCTCTGCCCTGCCTTTTTGTCTAAGTGGGAGATCAGTCAAGAGGGTGGGGCAGAGAAGCCTGAGCCCTTGCCAGGACTGGAAGATCAGTTGAGGAGGTGGAAAAAAACAAGCAAGCTGGGCCTGGTGAGTGGCTGTTTGAGCCAGAGGAGGCAGGGGAGGGGAGCAGCACCACCTGTGCAGCCACCTTTATGAACTGGGACAAACCAGGATGAACCAGTTCATGCCCATCTCTAGTCATGATAATATATTGGGTGAAATGTGCTGCTGTTGGATGACTGTTTGGGCAATTAGGATTTGATTAGTGCTAATGAGTTCAAGGGTTGAATGGGAGAGGTGGTGTTCAAGTGCTTACTCCTCTGTCTGTTCGTTGGTATGTTTAAGTCATGAGCCAAGGATCAGTGCATTTCCTAGCACAAATCTGACATCAGAAATGGAAGAATGCTCTGAATACTCTGAAAAGATGAAGTGGCCATTCTTGAATAAAGCAACTTCAGAGGGACCACTTGCTTGCAATCAAGGGAGCTGAGAACACACTGAATTTTCCTGGCTGTACCCGGAGATGCCAGGGACTGAACCTTTTCACGGAGAAGATATGTTGTGACCTTAAGTGTCTTCCTATGGTTTTTGTTTATGCTATAGGCCTGCTGAATTAAAAAAAAAAAAAAAGCACTGTTATTTGAGGCTCATCTATAGCACACTGGAATCGTATTCTGGTGAAGGGTTATTTATACAAAAAGCTAATAAATAAATGAGGGAGAAAATGTTTGTTATTCTTTACTCTGTATCAAATTCTGTATTTGCATTTGCTTGGTTTCTGCAGCAGCATTAGTCCCTTTACTGCTTTCTTCCCGGGTCCTTTTCATGACATTTGCACCTACAAACTGCAGCAGTTTTGCTGTCATTCATTAGTATTTTTGAATTTTCCCTTTCAAAACTCACCCCACACCACAGCTGTTCAGAGGACAACTGAGTTCCCAGGCCTGGGTTCCTTTGTCATGTGGTTCTACCACAGTGAGGGGAAACAAGATAGCTGGAGGCTATAGTGTTGTTTCACTACTGAACTGGTGTTTCAGTACGTGGTGGTGAATGAGGTTGCGGTCACACTGGCAATAAGAATTACATTTAAGCCACATTTAAATCGATTTAGATTTTATCATTCACACAATGCAATGGTGAAATAGATGCCGAGTGATTTTATTTGTCCCAAGTGACCAGCAGGAGCTTTTTAAAATACTTCGCTTCTAAAATCGATTCAATTCAATGTAGTTTTGTGGAAATGAGTTGATTTCAGCAGTGTAGACACCAAAACCAGTTTAAATCACCAGAACTAAATCAATTTTCATTAACCGCAGTGGTGTAAATACCACGTGACTTGAATCTGATTTTTTAAGACATGGACTGCTCTTTGTCAAATCTTGTGCAAAATAGTCATTAAAGAGTCACAAGACTCATTGTCTTATTCTGATCAAGATCGTTTCACACATGAGGCAGAAAAATACCCATGTGCCTCTTCGCCCTCCTGGTGGTAAAGTGACAGTCATAACAAAGCAGGGGTTGTGTGCTATCAAGTCAACCCTAATAAGGCTTTCAAGGTGAGTGAAACATTTAAGGAGTAATTTTACCAATGGCACATGCTCTAGTGAGTTTCCACGGCTGAGTAGGAATTTGAACACAGGTCCCTTGGGTTGTATGATCATCATCATAAAGGAAATTACTAACAAATTGATACAGTTTTGTGACATCTCAAATTAGCTGTCTATAGGGGGCACCATACAGTACTTTGTCTAACAGTTTAGATTAGGCATCCTTCAGTCTCGAGAGACTATGGTAACGTGCTCTGTATGGAGGACTTGGAACAGCTTCTAGTGTGGCTGAGAAGGCCAATTCGAGAGTGAACAGTCTAACAGTAGGGCTGACTCTTCTTATCCCCTGCACTGAGCCACTTGTTTCATACAGTGATTGGGAAGGGTTGCAGAACAAGGGTGATTGACCCAGGATTCTGCCATGCACCACTCATGAACCTCTCCACTTACTAGAACTAAGGTGTACTGCCCCATCTGTTGGTACGGTGTGACTCAGACTTCTCCTGCTGGTTGCTTTCATGCCACAAACTCTGTGGTAGGGATGAAATCCTTGCTTGTCTCATTCTTACATGGGAGGACAAGGAAATGCAACATTATTCACTGGTGAGACTGGTGAGGAATTTCCTGGTGTGCTCTTGGTGGGATTTTCACATTGGCCTCCCCAGTTTTCCATAAAATTGCCCATTTTGCTCAACACTGCTCAATTATTATTATTTTTGCACGAAATATGCAATTGCATGAATTGCGTGAGTTACTGCAAATGGATGTGACTTTTTAAAGCATTGTAAAGCACTGAATGGGTTGCTTGCATTGTTCTTAAATGTCAGCCAGCTCTGCTGTGCTTGCTGTATGTGTGTGCTTCATTTCTCAAAGAAAGAGGACACTAGGAACAGTTTGTACAAATTACACAGACACTATTGAAGGGTGGAGTGGGGGATCTCTGTCTTTATCTCATCTGGAGGTGAAGAATTTGGTGGGACTTTAGAATTCCTTGTTCATATGATTTGTATCTAGGCAGTTTAAATAAGTGAGAGTGAGGAATATACTGAATATTCTTTCCATACCTACCATGTTTCCCCGAAAATAAGACAGGGTCTTATATTAATTTTTGTTCCAAAAAATGCATTAGGGCTTATTTTCAGGGGATGTTTTATTTTTTTCATGTACAACAATCTACATTTATTCAAAGACAGTCATGTCATCTTCTTCTGGTTGCTGCACAATGGTGGAGGGCGGGGTTTCACTTAACTGGGGCTTATTTTTGGGGTAGGGCTTATATTACAAGCATCCTGAAAAATCATACTAGGGCTTATTTTCAGGTTAGGTCTTATTTTCGGGGAAACAGGGTACTCCATGTGGCTAGATGGTGGAATGCCTCTGGTGGTTGCTACCAGGGCACTCTGTCAGTCTCTCCACCCTCACAGACATGATTGGTGATGACACAAGAGAGGATCTTTTCAGTGGCTGCTCCCAGGCTGTGGAACTCCCACAGGGGGTGAGCTGGCCCCCTCCTTGCTATCATTCCACCGGCAGGCAAAAGCCTTCCTTTTCAGGCAGACTGAGAAAGGAGTTGTCACAAGGGATGCTACACATCTTCCCATTCCCTGTTTTAAATTAGCAGCCTTTTCACATTATTAATATGTTTCGTTGTTTTTTAATACAGCTCCCTCTGTTGTTAGTGGTTTGTGCCTTTTATTTATTTTTAAATACGCTTTGTGTCCCTGCATTGGGAGAAAGGCAGTACAGAAATGAAATGAAATACAATATAATGTTTTTAATGACCTGGGTCTTGAAATGCCATAGATATAACCCCAGGCTGTTGACTGAAGTTTATCCTAGGAATGACATAATGGCTGCCAGCTTGAACAGCAGACTAGAGACATTCAAATTTAGAGGAGGACTAGAAACATTAATACAGGAGGAGATTATCAGTAGATATTAGTAGTATTCCCTCTGGCACTGGTGGCTTCTTTTCTTTTGTGTGTGTCTGATACAGGTACATCAATTAATTTTTGTCTAATAACAGGCAACATCAAGAGCATTTTGGGGACCTAGCATAATATCTTTCACAGTGCATGTTGAGGGCCCATTAACATGGAACAAACACTGGAGGCAGTAAGCCTCTTTATATCAGTTACTGGGAAATAGGTGTTTATGTGCCCTCATGTGTACATGTATTCTTGTGCATGTGTCTTGGTGCACTCACATCCTGTTCGAGGGCTTCCCCTGGGATGGCCACACACGTGATCTTTTCCCTTGCCCTGCCTCCTTCCTGAAGGTTATACTTTCACAAAGTCTTACTGTACAAGAACTTGGTGTGTAGACGGAAGAGCAGTTCCTCACCTCACCTTAATTTTGCAGGCACAACTACCCTTCCTTATTTATAAAATACATAATCCCAGAGATTATGTAAGATGTTTATGGAACCTGTGGTTGGCCAGGTGTTTACCATGAGGACCACAGCAGTGTAAAGAGTGTGCTTTGATTGCTGAGGAGAGTGAATGAATCAAAGTTTAAAAGTTAAAGCAAATTCACATAATGTCTGCATTAATAAGTGAAAACACATAAACCGAAAGCTTCTGCTGGAGGTGAGTGGGAGTGATAGCCATCTGCCATGAGAAGCAACATTCAAGCTCGATACACACTCTGTTCAGGCATTTATGAACATATCAAGAGTTCCTAAAGGTAGCCTGCATACATTTGCCCTGGCCCCATTGCCACATTCTGCTCCAGGACCTTCCAAAATATGCTCACAAGTCAGGGGAAGTTCTGAACAGGGTGGTGAAGCCCACAGGACATATCAAGCTGTTGCTGTACCCAGTGACCATGCTAATGGGGGGATTCCAAGAGTTTTAGTCTGGAACAAGCTTTGTTTCAGACTTCGGCTTGAGGAGACCCTCAAGAAGGTGCCAGCATTAAGAAGGATGTTAGTGGTGATGTAAACATGTACCTCTCTGCTATCTTTATCCCCCAGAGTGATTTGTACTTCAATGGAGGGAAACACTGAACATGCCTACAATAAGGCCAACAAGCACCACCCTATAAACAGCCATGCATCATCAAGATGCTCATGGCAAATGTGAACTGCCTCTGGTCAGCCAGGTAGGACATACGTGTGCAGTGGAAAAGAGTTTATTTTCCTCTCCCTTTTGGTCACCTACCACAAATGACTAACACAGGTGTGTGAGGTCAGAGAAGCTAGCAAATATGCTTGATAGCAAATACCTTATGACTTAGGAATGAACAACATATTCCATGTACTTGGATAGGTTTCATGTTTTGGAAATGCAAGCACTGCACTTGCATTTTGAAAGCAAAGACAAACATAGAGCAGATCCGTGTTGAAGTGCTGTCAGACCCCTGTCTGAAGGCGTTTTCTATTTCAGGGACTACCAGTTCATGTCCAGATAAAGACTAATCAAAGAGTTGGGTGGGGTAGGGGGAAGAAAAGAAAGGTCTTGAAGTTTCTCATTGGTAGTTATTATCTGGACAGTAGACAAAGCAGAACACACATGTCACCCAATCAGGGTCTTCATCATGACAACTGCATTTCTTTTGAAATGGCAGCCACTGTTTCTCAAGTTGCATGTTTATACATGAATTCACACGGAAATGTTATGTCAGTACAATGGAAGGTGGTAGTCCAATTTAATGTGGGTGATAGATCTGCTCTGGATTTTAGTTTGACCTTTACAGAAACTATTCCAAAAATAGTTTCAGCACTGTGGAGAGCTCTTTTAAAATTCTGTCTCTAGAATTTGGAGAACAGTCATGGCTCCCATGAAATTGGAATCACTGGTCTACATTGCCTCAGCATTCTCTTTTGTCTTTTTCTCAAAAAAGCAATATATAATTGGCCACCCTAATGGGGAGGGTTCTTAACCTTTTCCCACAGGTTGTTGTTTTTACTTTCCTAGGTATAACGACCACTACTGCCATTGGGGAAAAGTTGCTGGTATCTATATCTTTTGTCTAGCCATAAGAGAAAGGCATGGGACTTTTTGTCTTTCTTGAACTGCAACCCCAGAATTTGCTAGGAATTCTCGCAGCCACAAATTTAGGGAGCGGCAACCAGGGAATCTAGGTCTACAGAGGAGTTGCTCATGTCCAGACACTTACCAAGGCACATATGTGTGCCTTGGTAAGTGTCTGGAGTGACCATTTGCCTGCGAGGAAGGAGGAAATGGCTGGAAGTGGCTAACTCCAGGGACAGTGCAAGGGTTCATGGGACTGATAGTCTAGGTTCTACAAAGAGTGCCCCTAAAACAACAACAACAACAACAACAACCCCTATGAGTCCCATACATAATAATTTTCAACATGGAGTAGAGATATTTCTCTCGAGAAGACTTGGGTCTATGAGTTGCACCTTTTGTGCTGCCACCTCAAATTCATCAACTGTAATTCTCCGAACGTTCTTGCATTGCTATTAATTGTGGCCAGCACAGCTAAAATGACAGGAATTACAATCCGATAGCATCTGGAGGCCACACGGTCCCATCCCGAATCAACAGCACAAACCCAACTTTACAACTTGTGTTCATAACCACACTGGTAAGAAAGAAAAGGGGAAAAAAAAACAACTCTCAATTTACAAGTTTCTTTCCATGCCAAGGAGTTGCTTCTGGTCTGCAGTAGCATTGTAAAATGGCCTCCATCATCTTTTTTTTTTTAAATCTAATTATTTTTATTCAAATAAGATATCCAGGTAAAATAAATGTTTTTAAAGCATTAAATATTTCTTCATCTTCTGTGTGGCTGGTGATAGTTCATGGTCCAATCAGTGGGGTGCTTTACCATTCTCTTTCTAGGTAGAATGTTCCTCTGCATCACAGCATATGTGCTATAGAGTGATAGAACTGTAATTGTCATGATTCCATCCTAAATAATCCTGGGATTTTTAGACTGGTGAGAAAATCCTTAGAATGCTCTCCTGTAGTTTAAGAACTTTTACTAGAGCTCTCTACTACAGAAGGTTAAGTAACTCAGCCGTAGTATAGATCTCAAGATTCCATAGAATGGAACCATCACACATCATCACATCCATGGAGTTGTGGCAGTTCAAGTGATATCAAATTGCTATAACTGTGTAGTACGATTACACTTGTAGCCTCTCCATTTATAACTTTCAATATGGTGATCCTACCTTGTAAAAATTTGGGGCAAGGGGGCAAGCACTCTTATATCTATTGTGGTTAAAAACAATAAAACATTTTCTGGCACCTTTAAAAATATGCTTTCGTAGACTATAGCTCCCTTCTCATACATGCTGAAGTTGGAAAAAGTGTCTCATGGCAAGTAAAACCTGTTAATACACAAAGTGCTAGATGCTTTTTCCCTCCTCACCTTACTGGGTTTTAGTGGGGGTGGACGCCATAGAGAAATATATTGCATGTATTCATAGATATGCAATCTGCAAACAAGGGTGGGTGGTAACTTTATTAGTTTATTATAAGCTTCTGTTTGCGAGATTTTATTAGCATCTGTTTGTGAGATTTTAGTGATGTAATAAAGGCTTTGCCCTTGTTTTCAGAGGATCACACAATTCCCCCCCCCCTTTTTTTCCTTAATGAAAATACAGGTAACTTTGAAAGTAAAAAACCAAAATAACGCCCCCCCCACACACACACAAATAAAAACTCATGCTGCATTTAATACCTCTAGATCAAGAAATCCAGTTTAATTCAAATTTGTTTACATTCAAATGAAGAGTAATTCAGATTCAAATAAAGGGAAATTCAAATATTTCACTCTTATTTCAGACCTTGCTGAAGCATCAGAGGCAAACACCAAAGTCCATAGCAGCCACCTTGAAGAAGATTCGGTTTGAGAGCAGATATTTTTAAAGCACGGTTTCTATAACAGCCCAGCCTGGGTTGATGTGAATAACTCACGCCTTTGTTGTGCTGCAGGCGAGTCTGTTCTCGTCTCCCCCTCTTTGCCCAGGAAAGGGGTAGGCAGTAAGGCAGCGGCAGCAGAGGCGGTGACTGGCAGACCGTAATTAGTTAACCCATCCCTGTGCCCAGATCGTGGCTGACACACCCTCCCCACTTCCACCCTCCCCAGCCTGTGGTTGTACTGCTGAAAGAAATCACATGAAATCATCGACAGGTTCCTTAGAACAAAAAAAAACACAAAAACCTTCCCCCCCAAAAAAAAAATCAGAAAGAAATTGATTGTGGGGAGGGAATGAGTACTCAGAGCTGAGCCAAAGTTTCCTGTTGCATGTGGCCATAGGATTCTATAAAAACGAGATTTTAATGTGCTGGTGGCAGTATATTTGTGAGCTGTTACGAGGCTGGAGCACTCCCTCAGCTGTCTGCTTGCCTGCCCAGATCCCTGAAGGGGTTTAAAGCGACCACAATGAACATGTTCCTGTACTGCACGCTTGTGGTAAGTTCTTGCCTGGCGGAGACTGATGACTGCTTTTTGGAACTGACACAACGGGAGCGTTGCTACTGATAGCAATTTTCTCCTATTTTCTTCCTGGTTTTTTCTTCCCATCTGGGCTCTTTAGTATGCATACCAGGTTTTCATCATAACAGGCTGCTGGAGCACAGTTTTGTTCTTTGTTTTTTTAAAGCATGAGTGAAACATAACTGGTTTCTTGGGGAGAAAAATTGCCACTCCACATTTCCAAAGGTGCGGGTGTCATTAAAATCTCCTCATGTTGACCTTCAGGGGATGATAGGGATGACAGTAAGGAAGGTATTATTGTTGAATGTTAGGAAAGGAAGCATGAGAATGAACAGACGGGTGAGATACGAGAAGGTTGTGGAGAGAGAGGCCTGTTTAATTTTATATTTCTGTGTATGTGAAGTTGCCTTGCAGAGCTTGGAAAATGTATTTTTTCTAGACTACATCTCTCATGTTTCTCTAGCTGTGCTAGCTGAGGATTCCTGGGAGTTACAGTTCAGAAAAATAACTTTGAAAAATTATGCTATCTTGTATAGGGTCAGACCCATCTATCCATTGCTGGGTGCACTGGGAGATACGGTCTCCAAGGGATGGGGTTTGTTTTTCAATATGAATTTTCTACTTTTGAAATCTGCAATTTTCTCCATAAATGCAACTGGAAGAACTTGCTTTTTATTTCCTTCTCCTTTTTAAACAGAGAATACGGGAAACTACAGCTGGCAGATTCACCCATCCAAGCAGAAGGCTTTGGGTGCTCACAAAAACCTAGTTTTGCATATTCACCCATCTTCGTGCTACTGAATTTGAGTTGCCACCTCATTTCTCCTGAGTTGTTTCCTCATTTTTTAATGCTTGCATGGCAGGTTAGGAAGAAGAACCTTGCAGAGCTGGCCATAGTCTCCCCTTGAATTTGTCCAGAGGGTATGGCTGAAAATTTAGTCCATTTGGTTAGTTTTTATAAAAACCTCCTAAGATTTACTAGTATCTTAATTTTAAAAAAACAACACCTGAAAGCATCCAAATTCAAATGAAGGCAAAACCTAAACTGACAAATATATACATTTGCACAGCTGGTTGGAGGAGTCTGGGATTTTGGTCCAGAAAATAAGCATTTCCAAACTCTATTCTGCAGTTGAGTTTCCCTCCCTAGCTTTGCTACCTCTGAATGATTGAATGAGAGATGCCGGGAATTTTTTCCCCCTCTTTGTTATTTGCTCCTCATTTACCTGCTGTGCATGAAAGGCAGACCTTGGTGGATCTTCTCTGCTCAAGGGTAAAAGTTCTACTTGTTTGTTCTTGTGGTAGTTTCAATAATTATGAAGGGCACGAAGCAGGTCCTACTCACATGGACTTCCATGGAATATTAGCTCTCCCATGCGCGCACCAGAGGCACTGGGCAGCTATATGTGTGATTTGCTTTGAATGCCTGTTTCTCTCCTCCTTTCTTTGCCTTCTCTCTGACTTACTTTGGGAATCCCTTTGAGCAAATCACATCCCTTCTTGGGTGCTGGGCATAGGATCAACACTGAAGTCAACCTTGGAAGCCATAGCAAGTTTGCCTTGTGACCCACATGCACAACGATATTACCTAGAATCCATTCAATATGTATCTTGGGGAAAAGAAAAGAAAAAGTTGGTAATGAAAGAAATGTGAATTCTTTCAGCTTTGCTGCATGTCCACCCCTAGTGGCTCATGTATTTGGTGAATTAATGAGAGCATTCAGGTAGAAATGTCTGGGATAACATACATTTCTTTTTTTCTCTGCGTGTTTTCTTCTTCTTAGTAGAATAGGTTATATTGTTTCTAAAATGGGAAGTTCTCCTACACAAGCCCATTTCCCAACGGGAAAAGCCATTGTCTTGGTGGATGGTTGGCTACTGAAGAATAATAACAACCTGATATGCCCAGGGGGAGGCGGGGCAGGGAATCCAGGGCACTGCCTCTCAGTGGGTGCCTGCTGGAGGAGGCGGGGCTGGGAATCACTGAACACCTGTTCGTCCAAAGGACAAACTGTCATGAACTGCTGGTTCGGCAATTCATGCCCATCTCTAGTGTGAACACTCTCTGGATGGTTAACAACATGTCACATTAAAATAAACAATACAAAAAATACAACAAACCCCTCTCTGTAGCTTAAAAACCCCCTGCATTATTTAGAACTAAACAAATTTAAAACAAATGTGGGTATCTCAGGTCAGTAGTTAAAAGCACTAATAAAAGGTAGCTTTATATAATTCTGTTTGTATTAATTCTCTAAAAACTGAGAGGGATGACACTTGACAAACCTGTGTAGGAAGTTTCTTCCAGAGGGAAAGGGCCACACCCGAAAAAGCACCATTCCTGGTGTTCTTTTGGACGCCTGGAATGTCACCGTTTTTAACATCAAGGACTGTGAAGAATGGGTGGGACTGGTAGCTGTTTTGTGGCAGAGACATTTTGATGAGTACCAAGGTCATAAACCATGAAAGGATGTGGTGAAAGGCACAATTGCACAAGCTGTCACAGCCTTTACGGGCCACACACAGATCCTTTCATGTTGAAAATTTGTAACTGTTGTCATGACAGGCATCACCTAAGAATTGTCCTTGACATGTTGTTTTGTGTATTTCTACCTCTTCTTGATTTGAGAAAGAGTCATGTTTCCTGGCTAAAGCAACAGTAATAAAAAATGTCTAGAAGGGGTTTTGAGCTGCCTGGATAGCTCAGTCAGTTGGGTATGTGGCTGCAGCAATTCAGAGGTCAGGGGTTCGATTCCCCATTATGTCTCCCCATTATGCTGCCTTGGGCAAACTGCATGGTTCCGGAGTGTGCCCAGAAGAAGGGGATGGTAAACTTCGGAGTACTCCATACCTCAAAAATCCTGGAAAGCACTGCTAAGCAGTGTCAGGCCAGCTTAGTACTTGCTGGGAGACCAAGAGGGAATACTAGGGATTTCCAGGCAGGACAGAATAAAGGATATTCCCTGAAACCTGGAAAGCTGCTGCCAGTCAGATTTGACTGTGCTGGACTAGGAGGACCAAGGGTGTGATTGAATAAAAGGCACTGGGGAAGAGGGGCTAGTGGCTGGAGCATGGCAGACAGCCTCAGAAAGGGGGAAATCCCTAACTTATATCCAAGTAACAGCATCTGAGACACTCTGTAAAGGTTTCTTTCAAAAATGATATGTAATTAGAATTTTAATTTGAAATTCCCTGAGCCAGGGTGATAACGGTGGTTACAGGGCTGGAATACATTTGGGGAGAGCCTAGTTCAAATTCCCCCACAGCCATGAATTGTCCTAGATGAACTTAAGTCTGTCACCATCCTTCAGCTTTGTCTACCTAACAAGTTTGTTGTGAGAGGGGGAAAAATGGAGGCGTGGGTCACATGTGTCATTCTCCACTCTTTGAAAGAGTGGGATTTAAATGTTGTTAATAAATAATTCCCTCTGATTTCTGATGTTCAGGCTGTGAGTGCTGCTCTTTAGCTGGCCAAAAGCAGCATAATTGCTCTCCTTTGACTCCACTCCCTAAAGTTTAGGGGAATCCCAATGTTTGCGGAAATTACAAACAAATATTTAGGGCAAAGAACAGCAAAGGTGAATCCTACACCTCTGAACATTACAAGGAGGACTGAGTGTGTGCAATGGCCATTGAATTTTGGCTGACTTGGGTGGGTGGGTGGACTAAGCAACCTGGGAGGAGGGAGGAAGAGTGGAATGGAGTGGGTGGAATGTTAGACTGATGCAAGGAAGAGTTGATGATATGCCATCCTCTTGGCTCTCACAATCTACCTCTGTCAGGACCACCCAATGATATTGGTTGCTGCTTGGTCCAGAAGTGACCAATGAAAATCCTTTCCTTCACATAATGCTTTATTTCTTGCTACAGTGAGGTGGTCGTAACAACTAGCTCACAGAAACTGAAAAAGAATTAAATGTTTTAATGATGGGAAAGTAAATTAGTAGCTATAAGGCTAGATCACTGATCTGAACCTCCAGTGTCAGAAGCAGTATATCACTGAATATCAGAGGTTAAGGACAAGAAACTGGCCGGGGGGGTGTGTGGCCTTGGTAGGATCGCCACTACCAAGCCATGCTGGTGAACTCCCAGTAACTGGCTCCTCTTCAAAACAGACCGATGGCCTAAAGGAATTTTGTCCAGCAATAACAATTATAATGTTATTATGTTGACATTGAAGTGAGCATTAGAATTTAGAGATTTGACTTTGGAGTTGATCCAGACCCTGGCAGTGGCATTCAAAGGAAAATTAGACTTCAGGATGTGTTTCAAATTCCAAACACAGGATGGTTTATCTGTCTCAGTAAATTCAAACATTCTTCTGTGGTCTGTGTGAAAACCCCAAAGCCAAAGCATATAATCATTTTTCTGAAGGCTGAAAAACTAGTTTCTTTACTTCCACAAGACTGTGATTGAAGGAAAAGATGCTTGAAGGAACTTGTCATCTAACTCACATTTATTTCACGGAGGGCGGGTGGCCTGGGAAGCAAATGACGTTTGACTTGGATTTAAAAATCAGTGGAAAAGGCGTTGTCCAGATTCTAAATGAAATCAGTGTAATCTCATTTCCCTTTCAAAATCCTTTTCTGAGGAAAAATAAAAAGGAGCTTGTAAACCACTGTCCAATCCTGGCTTATTTTAAAAACAGAAGACTGCAGAGTTATTTCTGTCTCTCCATCATTACAGCACAGTGAGCTAAAGTTCCTAAGTCCATATAATAGAGCTGAAATTTAGATGAGAGGCAGTTAACATTACATAACGGCTCTCTTATACTCATTCAGCTTGATTTCTGAGAAGTAATTGTTAAGACTTGGATCTGTGGTTCCCAACCTTGGGTAACCTGGGTGTTCTTGGACTGCAACTCTCAGAAACCCCAGCCACCAGCACAGAAGGCTTTTTGGAACTGCTGTCCAAGAACACCTGGGTTACCCAAGGTAGGTCAACCTTCCTTAAAAGCTGCTCTTTAGACACTTTGGACTACAACTTCCATCAGCTATGGACAGTTTGGCCAGTGGTCAGGGTCCAATGGGAGTTGTTGAACAAACACCTCAAGGACATCGGCTTGGGAAAAGCAGACTTAGAAATTAATAGGGCTATGTATAGAAACTTTGGGGTTTGGAATGTAACCCAGTTTGGCCTTTGTTTTGAGCCTCAGAGCCGAATCTTTTTCTAAGGCTCCCACTGACTGTAGTGGAAAACCATAACGGCTATAATTGTTTTGGGTTTGCACTGATGTACATGAAATTTTGAGACATGACAAAACCCTAAAGAGGGTGGCAAGCTTGATTTTATTATTTATTTTATTTATTTTTTAGATTTATACCTCGCCCATCTAGACCGAAGTCTACTCTGGGCGGCTAACAATAAAAAATGGAATAAAAACAATATAATAAAGTAAAAAACAACAATAGCAATGTGGCACAAGATGGGGAAAAGAAAGAAAGAAAAAATTCAAGTGATGACAGGAGGGAAAGCCTGCCTAAAGAGCCAGGTCTTAAGTTTGCTCTTAAAAACACCCAGTGAGGGAGCCAGACTATTGGGGGCAGACTATTCCAAAGTCGAGGGGCCACTGCCGAGAAGGCCCGGTTTCTTGTTCTTTCTTTCTGGGCCTCCCTCGGCGTTAGGCCCCTCAGCCGCCCATTCTGACTAGAACGAGTGGTTCGGGTAGATCTAGGTGGGAGGAGGCGTTCCGCTAGATATCAAGGTCCTAAACCGTTTAGGGCTTTATATGTCATCATTAACACTTTGAAATCAATGCGGAAATGAACGGGCAGCCAATGCAAGGCAGCCAGAGTGGGGGAGATATGCTGATATTTTCTCGTCCCACTGAGAAGTCTGACCGCTGCATTCTGCACCATTTGAAGCTTCCACATCAATTTCAAAGGAAGATAAATGTCAGACGGCAGCTTTCAGGAGAGAGATGGTATAGCTCAGTGAGTTGCAACACAGGTTGGGACTTCAAATCGTACCTGTGCCCCTGAGAGAGAAGACAGCTGAGATCATCTGGACTGGAATGTGGGTTGACAGGTTTACATGCTCTGCTACCTTTGTAGCCTTGCGCAAGCTTCAAGGTCTCAGAATACCACCCAAAGGAGGGACTGATAGGCGACTTCTAGAACTTGGTACCTTGAAAACCCTGGGAGGGTTACCATAATTAAGAACTTACTTGATGGCGAAAAGCTACTATAGTTATTAGCTCAGGCTGTGCTTGCACCAGTGAAATGTTTCCCAGTTCTTCCTCATTGATTTTGATTTGTGTGTGTGTGTGTGTGTAGTCAGACAATGCACAGCCATTATTGAATCTTTTGGACTGCCTCCGTGCTATCTCCGCATCAAATCCCACCTGGGAAGCTTCTACTTTTGCTGCTGCAGGATTCTTTGCACAACAATTACAGTGGTGTCCTATGTGCACGGCTGTACCGATACTTTTTCTGACAAGCCACCTTGTGTTGCTTCTGCCAGTGATGTTGTTTGCCTGTATGTCCCTTTAATTTTTTAAAAAAACTTTTTAGCGAGTGGAGTATTGGTGAGTTGGAAAACTTGTGTCATCGGCCTCTGTGCTTCACTTATTTGAGGATCCTTCCACCAGGTGGTGCTCCCACCCCTGAGCCCTTTCATGTTTTCCTCTTGGGAACCTCGAGGTAGGGCTGCAATGAAAACAAAGCCGAACTACAAGTTCCTCTGCTGCAAGAGGCACAAACACAGCAGAGAAACTCATGTCCATCAAAGAAATGTTGCCAAAACATTGGTGTAACAAAATTTGTTGTTTTTTTTAAAAAAGGGAAAAAAAGGGCCCCAGAGACATAAACAACCCAGAGGAAAATATTCCAGTACCGAAGTGTAGCCAGTCATATCACATCAAATTTAGGGAAATGTTGCGGTAATTCAAAAACACATCAGAACACACACCCTGGAATATATGTCACGTGACCGCAACACCAACTGCTCAGGGAGTAAAAGACACAAGAAAACAGGGACATTTCACTGGTGTGACCATGGCCTCATATGCGAGAGACCTTTGAAGTTTGTTTCTTTTTTAAAAAAGGAAATAAAGGGGCTGGTGTGATTTATGCCCCATTTGCTTTGCTTTGTGCTCTGGATACCAATAGATTGTAAATTCATTTCATTTCACCCTGGATCCAAACCTAGCTATTCTGTTTCAATTCTAACTTTATACAAATCAATCTAAATCAGGCTGCTTTGGTTCAGAATTTGAGATTTGTCTGAATCCTATATGCAGACCTAGGTATTACCAAAGGGCTCCAAACACTTTCAAGCAATTTGAAGGGAGGGCAGTAACAGATGTCCAGAGAAAGCAAAAATGGGTAGGGCTCATCCTGCTTTATACACACAGAATCTAGGCTAACATTACAATGTTTGTAATTGGTTTAAATCTACCCTGCAGGGAGATTGCCATGTGTTGCCCCAAAGAGGCACCCTTAAAAATTGTGTTGTCTTTCTCCTTTCAGCTGTTGGACATCTCTGTGAAATGGACAGTCCAAGAGACTATTTCCCCAAAGTACTTCCATTACGACCCAACTTCTTCCCGCCCACTGATGTGTGATCAATGCCCTCCTGGCACCTATGTGAAAGAGCATTGCACAGCGTCATCAAAAACAGAGTGCGCCCCCTGTATGGACGAGTCTTACGCAGACGACTGGAACAGTAACAACGAATGCCAGTACTGCAACACAGTATGTAAGGAGCTGCAGTACGAGAAAGTGGAATGCAGCAGCAGTGAGAACCGTGTCTGTGAGTGCATTGAAGGCCGATACCTTGAACTGGAATTCTGCCTGAAGCACACGGCCTGCCCTCCTGGGTTTGGTGTCATTCAACAAGGTATGTATTACCAAAGTCTGTGTTGTCTGTTTTCAGGAAATGTTTTGATTCATTTCGGATTAAAATAGCCAGTTGCTTGTTCACATACAGTGAGTAAACATCTTGCCCAGGCAAGCCATCTAGATTTTTGATTCTTTATTTTTTGTGGGAAAAGTGAATGAACTTTTCCCCCTGACAAGCAATGTGTCATCATGAATTATGAATGTCATATACGAAGCAGATCGGCTAGGGAGACCCAGTGTGAGTGCAATCAAAAGCAGTTCAGAGGTAGAACAGGAAGTAGGGTGACTTCAAAAGAAAATAGGCAAAAGAGGATGCGGCCTGGAATAAAGCTGCATGAGCTAGTAGGTACAGATACAAAATTAGAAGTGACTTTTATAATTCCAGCAAAACAACAATGCATCTCATTCCAGTGGGAAAGCTTGTGAACCTCTCGGCATGCTCACTGTGGATGGTCGTCTCCAAGGTCCTTGATCTCACTTGGAGACTTGGACTGGGCAGTCCTTCAGGTAGATGGCCCTTTCAAAAGGAAGATGGCAGCCTTTCAAATAAAGGACTGCCTTCCTCAAAAGAAGATGTGGCCACCCTGAGGAGGATTCAAATTATAAATTATGAGCTGAGACATAAAGCTCACTGGGTTGGGTACTAATTCTCAGCCCAACCTAATTTATGGGGTTTCTGTGAGATGGAAAGGAGATCTACTCTGAATTTCTGTGAGTTCACAGCCAACGGTGTGGTCAAAAGCTGCTGGATCCAAAGTGCCAGATGTGTAATCCAAAATGAATTGGTGGGGGTCACTTGGGGCCTGAAGTCAGTTTGCAGAGGTGGCAAGGCTGAAGCAAAGCAGGAAGAATGGTATTACCACGGAGGCGTGTTACCAGTGGTGGCAGAGTCAAAGCCTTGGGACTTTCTGAACAGCAGAGACTGTGACCTCATTCACCCCTTCCCAGGCTTCCCTATTTCTGCTCAGTTTAACTGAAGTCCTCACAGTAGCTGGAAAAGACGTGGATTTTCCTAAGAACAGTGTGCCATTGCAAGCTTTCCCTGTTGTAATGCAGAATATTTGAGGTAGTTTTGGTCTTCAGAACTATTGGCTTTTTTAAAAGACCTGCTCTACAATTGTTGATCAGCACCAATCCAGCTCTCTGAAAATCCTCTCCTTATGGGGTAGAGGATGGTTATGAGGAGAGCACTTGCACTTCCAGGTTTCCCACAATGCCCTGCATATTGTTCAAACTGAGTGGCCAACATCAGAAGAACATAACATATGAGCTCTCCTCATAACCATCCTCTACCCCATAAGGAGAGTCGTTCCACCCATGCCTCTTCTGGTCTTCAGGTCAAATGGCCTAACTGGTTTCATGGGACAATAATGTGACCAGTACAGGGGCGATGCTGCAGTGAAGCAGAGATCAGGTCTGTCATTCTCACTGTGGGCAGAGTCTGTGGTTTGCCACTGTGGTTTTATTACAGCTCTTTGGGGGATAATGAAAAACAAAAACCCTGGGGTTTCAGGAGCAAGGCAGGTTATTACCTTGCAAGGTTGCTATAAACTCAGTAAAACACCTCTGCACCACTTACGTGCATCCCTTTACTCTGGTAGTCACAGGTCCTACTTTTACAGAGGACAGTCCTCTATCTGAAGGCATCCTCTATTTCAAGTTCTGTCTGGTCTGTTTCCCATGCCATAAGAAGAAAAGCAGGGAGCCTTGAGGTAGCTCACCCACAACTAATTACTTATTTTATTTGTTGCATTTGTATCCTGGTTTTCAATCAGTTAGCTCAAGGCAGTGTCCATGGCTCTCCTCAACCCCACTATTTTCACACCAATCCTAGGAGGTGGTTCAAGCTTGAGTGAGTATGAGATGTCTACAGCCATGTAATGAATTTCATGGACAAGTAGGGATTTGAACCCAGCTCTCTTAAGCCTTAGCTCAAGACTTCAACCACTACATGCAGTTAGTACCTGGAGAGCAGAGAACGCAGGCATGTCACCTGGTCAGTCTTTCTGACTCTAATGAGACATGTAGTGTTTTACTGAAATTAACAGTAGCTATTTCTAAACTGGCAGCTGTATGTACAAATTAGCATATGCACTATTATGCAGATCCGTCCTCTCTTTTACCGTCTTTCTGAGTGTTCATTTCCTCATTTCGAGCAATGTATTAGTGACAGTCCTACCCCCCACCCCACCCTATGTCTGGTTTTGGCTTAGTAAACTTCCTCTTTTGGCCCCCAAGTGGAAATACCAGCCACCTAGCTTTAAGAGTTTCCGAAACAAACATGCCCTGTTGAAACGGATGGAAAGCAAATTTATCGGCCACACTTGTGAAAAACAGCTGCAGGCCTCCTCCTCCACAACATCTCCTTGGACTGATGCCAAAAGCAATGTCACTTGCCGTGGCAAAATGTTCTGCTCTTACTGTAATGAGTAATCCAATGGCAGCTGCAAATTGCATTCTAATGAGAAACATGATGGATCGACTTCTTTCCCAGGGACATTATCTGGGATACAGTATTTATAGGTTGTAACTAATAACATTTTTCATTGGGAAGAATGTGGTTTCAAGCCTTCGTGCCTCTTGACAAACAGCAGAAGTATTAACTGTGATACAGCACCCAGACAGTAATTATAACAATATTAGTGTAATAGCAAAAGGCACTGCAAATGTATGACAGCAATTAATTACTATTGTCATAAATGGATAGTCATAGAAAAGCCATTATTTATATCTATATTTAAGCAACCCATGCTTTCTTTGACAGACAAGCTGGTGATATCTTGTTTTTCTGGCAGGGATAAAGAGAATGTAGCAATGTATTTTGTTGTTTTATTTTTATTTTTTTATATTTGGAGGGTAGGGGGAGAAGAGAAAGAGAGGAAGAGAATGAAACTCTTGTGTTCTTCAGTAAAAAAGAAGAAGCTGTCATTGAAGAGCACATTTTTAAAAATCCTTCTCCGGAAATAATAAAAAAACAGCAACATACGACTAAACAACAACAACAACAAAGCCACAGTAGATTATAGACCCCTATCTGCCCTGGCATAAACTCTTTTCCACATTCAGGGCAGTAAAAGCAAAGCTTAACAGTTTTCTGGCCTTCCAAGACTCCAGGTGCTAAGTGCTGGCGACCAACTTCAAGGCCCCTTTCTCTGGCTCTGTTCCTTTAAGTTGGACTCAGTTTAGATAGTTCTTCTGTCAAGATTGTGAATTTTATGGAGAATAAATGCTGAAATGTTTAACAATGCTGAAATGCTTAAAGGGGATATAATTCTTATATTTCCCTTCATGTTATAATCCTTCATGTATTTCCAGGGTTACATTTCCTATATTCTTACACATTTAACACTTTATTTATACAAAATATCGAACTTTAACAGTCCCCCACCACCACTCCCATCAGGTGAGTGAGGGAAAGTCTTGTTTGTAGGTGTTCTCTGTTGCTTAGTAGTCCAGTCTTGGCACTTCAATAGACATTGTCTTCAAATATCCTACTATGAAACAGGAACACATGGCCAGCAAGACTTAAAGTGCTTTCTACTGCTAAAAAGCAGGTGGTGGAGATAATAAATATCTGGAGGATCAAAACATCTGGGGGCCATCCAAGTGTTAGAGGAAATATATGCTGGTGGTATCTACTCTTAGCACTGCTTTTTCCCAATCCCTTTTCTTGAGAACTTCCACTTCGTGTGTTATTTCACTTTCAGTTTAGGTAAATGGAAGATTACTGTAGCAAATGACAAAAGGAAGAGGGTTTTAAGTGGAAGAAGGTTGAAAGAGACCAGCAAAAAGAGTAATTTACATCATATATCCTTGCTCAAGTGTGAGGGGAAATGCCAAACATTTCCCTATAAAAATGGTTTCACCTGCTTCCTCAGGGTCTCTAATAAGGACATAGTCAAGTGTCTTTGGAATAGACATTGCACATACAATTGGGGCCAACTCAGAAAAGGCCCTGCTCTTACATCCTGCAGGTAACACATCTTGGTTAGGGAATATGGAGGAGGGCCTGGCTCTCATATTTCACAAGGAGGAAAGTAAACATAATAGGAGAGCTTGGTCTCAACGGAACTAGAGCTCGGAAAAGTTACTTTTGGGCTAGAATGTGGAGAATCCTGGCTGAAGGATTCTGGGAATGGTGATCTAGAGAAGTAATTTTTCAAACCTCTGAGCAGCACACACACTCTATATGATAACAGAAGTTATCCTCTCTGTGTATGAATTAAATCAAAGATATGTATTGGTGACCAAATCACTCCACTCCTAAATTTTCTATTTCCCAGCATATGCACTAGTGACGATTCTTATTTGTGCTGCTGTATCTATATATGAAGAGGCATGTAGATTAATTACTGTGACAGCATCTTGGTTCTGAGTGTAGTTCAAATTTAATTCACTATGGTAGATATTTTATTATAAAAAGAAGGAAAGAAAATAACTGTCATCCTGTCAATGTTCCTAAAAACCCATCATGTAAACACAGCATCCACAACATCACTCGATTTACAATACCAGTTTAATCAAATATGTATTCTGCAGAGTTTGTTTTTATTTTATTAAACATTAGCACTGTATCTTGGGGAATTATGCAGCAATCTAACCCAGCAAAAATAAAAGAATCAATACATAACGTTCATTGTTTCACATTACTGAGCTATTCCTTGCCTTTCAAATCTTCGAAAACTCACTTAGTGCACTGGCAGCATAACTTACCTGCCGAACTTTGATTTCACATGCTGGTCAAATCCATATTAGATAAATGAGAGATATTTTTATCTATTTATTTATTTTAAATACTTTTATCCCACCTTTCTCCTAATGAAGGACCCAAGGTGGCTTAAATCATTAAAAACACAATGTTAAAAGCTTTAAAAAAAGACAGTTACATAGAGGAGGCAGAAATATACCAAATGCCAACAGGATTGGAGGGGAGGGATGTTAATCCCTATTTGGATTCTGTTCCTGATTATGCAGAAAATGGGAAGCCATCTGTGGAATGGGAGCCATGAATTACAGACCACCAGGTGCTTGGTAAATACGTACCTCTTGCAGTCTTTTGAGATTCCAGCTTGGCTTCAGAGCCTGCGTTTCCTGAGCACCAGCAGGCTATAACACATGGCTGGTTCATTTTGGTTTGCAGAATGTGAGTGTATAGAGGCAGATTTAAGGCTGAGGAAGAATTTAACTAAGCTATCTAGATCAGCCATTCTCAGCATTTTTTGGCCATTGCCATAAACATGAAAGAAATATAGGCTGTATCAGGATTATATAAGTCGCATAACATTCCTTATAAGGGTGTGTGTGAAGAATTGTTTCCATCTGTGGCCGCCATCAAATGTGCCGTGGAGCCCTGTTGAGAATGGCTGAACTAGATAATGAATCTCAGTGACCTGACTGGTCAAGGGAGAATTTCTTAAAAGAGGGGAAGGGATACTTTGGGCCTCTAGAACTTTTGTCTGGAACCCTCAACAGCCATACCCAGAATAGCTAACTTGTGGGAGTTGTAGCCCAAAACATAAGCGAACCAACCCCTGACTTAACAAGTTGGATTGTGTTGGACATTTGCTGCACAAAATACCTTGCGTGCTACTTCATGTCACCAGGTTAGTGGGAGCCAGGAGCATAGGAAGAAGCTGCACATCACACTCTGCATTATTGTTTTATGAATAGCTCATTGTTTCAAGATGATAACGTGGTGACCTGCTCAGAGAAGAGGTTGTGCCACTGACTGCATAACAATTTTTGTTCCGGGGGAATCTATTGTTTCCCATTCTTTCCTGCTCGTTTCAACATAGAGAGGATAGAGTATAAAAACTCTTTACTTGGGTCATGGTAGCCCTTCTGTTTTAGGAGAAAGGGACAGCTGTATATACAGCATCACACCTAAGACCATGCCCAACTGAATTCAGTAGGGCTTCCCAGCATATATGGGCATTTGCATGTTTCCTTCTGCTGCATTGTATCTTGGGTCAACTATCAGTAGACTAGCTAAAGCACCAATGGCTTTCGGTCCTCATCAATGTGTAACATGAGCTCTTTGGGCTTCTGGCTTGTGCAAAGCTACCAATTAGCACACAAGTGTAGAAAATTTAATTCTGCGCCATCATTGTGTGGTAATATCAGCTCAGAGATAGTTTTTCAATAACATGTCAAACGTGGATGCTTTGTCCATTTCTGACAATGTACAGGAAAACCCTGACATACTAGATACAGTGTAATTGCCAAGTGTGCTTAAGCCTCTCCTTTCTTTTCCCCCCAGGTACCCCAGAAAGTGACACTGTTTGTGAGAGATGCCCAGAAGGCTATTTCTCAAATGAAACATCACCCAAGGCAGCCTGTCGGAAGCACACCAACTGCAGCGCACTAGATCTCAAAATGGTACGGAAAGGAGATGCGACACGTGATAATGTGTGCCAGGGAGAAAGGAGTGGCAAACTGGATCAGCAATGTGAAATTGGTATGTACCAAGTTAAAAGCAGAAAAGAATAATTTTGGCAAGGACTTTTGCAGTTACTCCAAAGTGGCAAAAGGTAGTTAACACTTGTGCTCCAGACAAACCAAGTTTGGGAACAACAGCCTCCAAACGACATTCGGTCAAATAATGCCAAATCATGGTTGTGTGAATGAACTAATTATGTAGTCTACATCAATGATGTGCTTAGGCTTCTGTTCAGTACAGCTCACTCCCTAATTGTACATAATTTGTCTCCCTTGGGAAAATAACAACCAGAATCTAAGTCAAATCGTTCATGATTGACTCAGAGATAAATCTTCTCCTCCACCCCCTTCGTTGTATGAATACGAGTATTTGCATATGCCTTTTATTACTGTTTCAGATGTAACCTTATGCGAGGAAGCGTTCTTCAGATTTGCTGTTCCTACCAAACTCAAATCCAACCGGTTCGACATGCTCAGGGATAGTCTGCCTGGTGTGAAGGTCAACGAAGACGCCATTGAGAAGATTAAAGAGAAGCACAGTCCTCAAGAGCAGACCTTCCAGTTACTGAAACTGTGGAAGCAGCAGAACAAAGACAGCAAGAACATCATTCGGGGTATGCAATACATTAAAAAAAAGCTAGGTCCAAAATATTATATAGAACGTTATATAGAACAGCAAAGCAAGGCAGTACAGACATACTTTGAACTAGCTTGTAGATTATACGTATGGTTATTATATGATGGCCAGATGGCTACCTTAATGGTAAAAGTAGGCTAAAACGGGACATTGTGGTTAATATCCTGTTGCTTAAATGTGGAGAGGAAAGGCATTGGATAGACTCCCTATTACATGTCTGTTCATGTGCTGGTTGCAAAAGCAGTCATGCGACTGGTCACACAAGAAACCTGTCCCATTGGAGGAGATACTTATATAGTTGCCCTTCCACTACATGTTTAGACAATAGGATACTGACATGTATCACTAAAATCATGGATGATCTGAAGGAAGCACGGACCATGTTGTGCACAACAATCAACTATCTATATGTTTCTTAGCCCCATTCATGTTACAGCTGTGTATAGAGGGCAACTGAGATTATGAAAACTTGGAAATCCCAGATCTAGATTTGGTAAATCAGGGTCCAGCATATCTGATCAGTGAATTGGACACTAGAATCTATATGTTGTTTAGAAAGTGTGTGTGTTGGTGATGGTGATAGTGAAGAGAAAGAGGGTAGAGATGTGGTCAACCCAGTAGTGGTCTGCCAGGACAAAGAGAAAGGGCTGCAGTTATATAGTATATGCTTCTTAGTATTAAACATTGTGGCATGCTTGTCTACAAAACAAGGCTTGACTAAGGAACCCTTAGATCCATAGTTCTGTGATGCACTTAAGTGGGTTAATATGGAATTTTTAGCATCCTAACTACTTGGTCTCAGTCACAGTATGGAAATAACATGTTAAAAGCAACAATGCTATTCATTAGTCATTGCTCTATTTTGAACCAATCTAACCTTATTACTTTTAAGCATGATAATGACAACAGTGTGAATTTCTGAGTAATAAGTGTTGCTACTTGTCATGTGAAAATATTACCTTAGAAACTTGCTTCAGGATTTTGGGGTCCCCCCCCCATTTGAAGGGACTGGCTTAAAGAAGAGCTTGAAATAACCAGCAGGGAGAAAGACAGAACCTTTAGAGTTTTGGGTTTTAACCTCAACAAATGCAAGAAACAAGCATTTCTTTTTTTTACTATGTACAGGTATTGATCTTTGTGAAAACAGCATCTTAAAGCACCTCAGCCATCTCAATATAACCTCTGAGCAGCTCAACATTCTGATGGAAAATTTACCAGGGAAAAAAGTAGGGAGAGAAGAAATTGAGCACATTCTGAGGATGTGCAAATCTACAGACCAAATTCTTAAGCTCCTCAGCTTGTGGAGAAACAAAAACAGAGACCAAGACACTACCAAGGGCCTGACATATGGGCTGAAGCACTTGAAAACATATCATTTCCCCAAGACAACAATCCAAGGCCTCCGGAAGGTGATCAAGTTCCTCCACAGCCTCACAATGTACAAATTATACCAGAAGCTTTACACAGAAATGCTAGGAAACCAGATGCAGCTGGTGAAAGCGAGGCGCGGGTAGTTTAAGCTATTTGGTTTTTTTCAATTTGCCACTTGCTGCTAGCGGTAATAATCAACTTGGGGAGGACCGTTGTTGTCCTATATTATGCTTATTTATATTTATATGTCTGACTGAGGTAGCTGAGAGCTATCTTAGACCTTTTATTGTTGTTGTTATTGTTGCTGCCATAATAACACTAAAACCCTGATATGGAATCTTTGCACATCCAAGACTCCCAATGTCTTTGACTGAATGTGCAAAGAGAAACAAGGCCAGGTTATTTATATCCACTGAAATCTAGAATGTTGTATATATTTATTGACTTTAAATGGCACCAATTTGAGATTAAAGGTAGGAACAGGGAACCACTCACCAAGCAGTCACTAGGAACACATGCCGAATAGCAAACCTGTGAGGGCAAAACGGATTTTTTAAAAGATGGGGGACAATTGGTTTAGGACCCTAACCCTCACCCATCTATATTTCAAATTCTTTCACAGAAGGACCTGGATCTCTGCTTATTACAAGATACAGGCGGAGATCCCAAACTGTGTGACTGGTCTGCTTGATGTGCGCACAAGAGCTTCTAAGCTCCCCCTTCAAATGACAGGCCCACACATACCTCTGAAAAAGCTACCTTTAGCATCAGAGGGGCTTCCTATGAATAAGGGAGATCTCTGTTGCATCAGCCCAAAAGTGTAGCTATACAAGCACCCCGTTTCTTTTTCTTTTCTTTTTCTTATTTTTTTATTTTTTTCAAAACAAAAACAAATACAAAATACTTACTATACAATCTAAACTACCGTGCACCCCATACCCACGGGACCCCTTGGAGCAATACTTTTAATACGAACTTCCTTTCAAAAATTGTATGGATTGTTGTTTAGAGGCTTTCCCCTTTCCTTTCACTAATACAAATTCAACAAATCTACCCCAAATGGCATAAAGAAATATTTGAACTTATTTCCCCTCTTTTCATCTTAAGTTCAGTAGTCAATTTATCATTTAATGCAATGCCCCATACTTCATTATACCAATCTTCTAATTTAATATCATTTTTATCTTTCCAAAATCTAGCTATTAATATTCTAGCACTTGTCATAAAATTGGAAATCCCCGTTTCTAAAGCTTGGAAAAAGTACCTTTTTAGACAGCAGCTCCCAGCATCCACCCAGCTATCATGGCCACATAACATTCCCAGGCTCTTCTTGTTTTGCATGGTGACCCACTAGAGGCCTACAAAGATGGCATGAAGGCAACAGCCCTTTCCGCTGTCCTGTCCTGAGCAGCCTGCCTCCGAGGATCCCAAAAGAGGGAGAAAAACATCTTTCCAGACAATTTATTGACTCCATGCATGATTATGTCAATGTCCTTACAATGTCATCCCCTACAAGTTAGGGGGAGAGGAAGAGTTTCCCCCTCTTTTTTGTGCCATCATTTGCAATGAGAAGGAAATTAACTATGCCAGTTTTAGGGCCGATGTAGCTCTCTCCTTCATCACCATTCCAGAGGTCTTCCCAGATAATGAAGGAGTTATGGATCCAGTGGTTCCAAAGCTCCTTTTATACTTCCTAAATGCACACTTTGAAAGCCCCTTTTTGCACTTGCCACACTAGGGTCCCTCCAGTGATGTATCCAGTATGTCATCTCTTTCCAAGAGTGGTCAAACGAAGGCCTCCATAGCAGAGCTCCCACCCTATCCGCGGACAGGGAGGTGTGCTGTGCAATGTACGATGGCCTCCAGGAACCCAACCGTGAGAACCATAGGGTTGCACCTTAAGTCACATTTTCTCCATGTTAAAAAGCGATAAGTCATGAAGGGATGCTTTGCGCTTGCCCAAATCACATCCCTATTGAAAACAAAAACAAAACAACCCCCCCCCCAAAAAGTTTTGAAAAGTGCGCATTTGGTGACTTTCCCTCTTTTGATTTGCATTTTCATCTTGAATGTCTTCAAGGAGGTCTTTGAACCATGTTATGCCTATTGCCCCTCATCTCCTCAACCCCATATCTTTGGCCCTTTATACTGACTTCTGAAATTGATGTCAGTAAAGAACTATCATGAGCTCAAGTGAGCCACAGACATTGTAATGGTCAGGTGAGTTTGTTTTGTTTTGTTTTGCCTTTGGAGTGTTATGCAATATTTCATGTTATGGAACTTCCAAATAGGATGTTTTTTAATCTGCTTATGCCCTCATTTTTTAAAGGGATGGAATGTATACTGTTTATTTTCAAGCTATGGGTTGAAGAGGTATATTTATAGTAAGCCACACATATGTGATATTTCCTGATGGATCCTTCCTTCATTCTTCTTCTGTGGATTTTTAAAGACTGTTTCATAGGTTTGTTTGTATAAGTTGTGATATTTTCTAGATGTAATTCAGCCATTTTTTAAAAAAAAATATATGGGGAAAGTCTGTCATTAACAAGCTGTATATAAGGTATTGTTTTAGAACATGAATGTAACGTATTTAAAAGATGGATTTTCAAGTTGGATTTTTATAAAGCTATTACATTTTTTTTCATTTAACCACTGTGGTTTGTGTCTTTGGTCATTGTTTCTAAAAGTAGTCAAAAGCTCTTTGCAGGCGCTGAAGAGTCTTCAAGTAAAAGATCTGCGGGGTTGCACATTCCCCCACATGTACCCATACTGTGTACACAAATAAATGAGATGGCAGCTTTGCGATTAGAAGATGATAAAATGTTATTCCTCCAAGGGACATTCCTTCAAAGTTTCCACATCTGCACAATCATTTATATATAGATCCTGTGCTTATCTCCTAATGACCATTCATCCAACGAAAGCAATCCAGTTTGTAAGTCTCAGAACTGCAAAGCCTAGTGGTATAAAAAACTAACGTTCTTTAATTCCTAAAGTTCCGTTTCTAATTGTGAAGCTGGTACCTCATCTGTTTCTTTCCTGGGTTGAAGGTTTTGAAGGAAAACTGTAACTGTGGTTGATTGAATGTACTTACAGTTCCCCCGGGATCAGGAACTCTGTGCAATCAGGGTTCCCAATCAAGTGCAGATCTATAATTACATTCAGTCAGATAGGACTAACGACTCCTTTCTGACCTTCTTGTTAAGTAGGAAGATGGGGGAGGGGAAGACAGCAGGGGTCCTTGTGTCCTTATGACCTTTCCATGCTCAGTATTTGGAATGGCTGCATAGGGTTCATACTATGACCATATGAAACTGTACATTGTTCCACCAAAGAAATTACTGGATCAGGTTCAGGCTTCCTTATGCTCATAGCCAGAGCCAGCTCTACTGTTAAGCAGGGTTAGTCAACTGCCTCTAACAGCAGATTTGAGATTCTATTAAAGGGGAGCAAATTATTAGTAATTCAGTTTGCTATTTCAGTTCCAGGAATGGAGAAATGTCCTTATCACACGTTCTTCATATACCAAAGTGACTTGGCTGGCTTTGTGTACTCCATGCCCTGACTTGGCTCTGCCTCACGATGCAAAATGTCCCTGGTTGGCTTACAGGAGACCCATAGGTTCAGTAACACTGAAGTCAGTCATGACTAATTTATTCCATTGATTTCAAAGAGTCTCCTGTAAACATGATAAGCCCAGCATCTTTTCTGACTGGTAATTGATCTCCATGGTCTCAGACAGAGAACCTGCCCACCACTTGCCACCTAATCTTGAGCTGGAGTTTGTATTTGGGATCTTGCAGGCACAGAGAGCAGTCTGTGGCACCCCTGAAATACAAAGAGTATGATTTAGATGCAGACTTTACCGCCCTTTCAGTAGACCCACTGAAATCAATGGGAGAGAATGTGCCAACAAATATGGAAAACAAAACAATGGGCCACAGACTGGAAATGTTCAATATACATTCTAATCCCCATGAAAGGAGATACCAATGAGTGCAGTAAATATAGGACCATTGCTTTAATTTCCCACGCAAGCAAAGTGATGCTCAAGGTGTTGCAACAAAGCCTTTTACATTATATGAAGCAAATGTCTGATGTTCAAGCTGGATTACAAAAAGTACAGGGCACTTGAGATTATATTGCAAATATCTGCTGGCTACTGGAAAGCACCAAAGAATTTCAGAAGATCAGTCTGTGCTTTATAGACTAGATCAAAGCCTTAGACTGTGTAGATCATGATCATGGTCTCTAGTGACACATCCATAGACTTGTTCGTCTTTTCTAGTTCTTTCATTGCTGGCCTTCCAAATCTCAGTCTTCTGATTTCTTGGCTGCAATTCCATTTGGATCGATTTGTTTTAATTCTACCTATATTTCATATAGCTCCATAATTTTAAACTGTGCAATGCTCTGATGAGAATAAAAAAGAAAGACATTCATCAGAATAGGGAGAATGTCACTCCGGGAAGCCTCCAGCAACTGTGATTCTCCTATAAAAATGAGGCACAGAACAGTCTCATTCTATGTTTTGCCTTCCTCAAAATGGGTTTTTATAAAAACAGTAGATTTCTATGTTGTAAGGAAAGAAAGGTACAGTAAC
Source organism: Intellagama lesueurii (assembly GCA_037013535.1). Classification (NCBI taxonomy): domain Eukaryota; kingdom Metazoa; phylum Chordata; class Lepidosauria; order Squamata; family Agamidae; genus Intellagama; species Intellagama lesueurii. The sequence goes on from JBAJHW010000004.1 coordinate 16,901,624, forward strand.
ACTGCAGAACTGTGTACCTATGGGAGCAGTAGTTAGACAGACAGTTACTGTTTTTACTGTAGATTGACATTCTTCCTTTCCCCTCAGTACTCTTCTGTTTTTTCAAAAGTGTTTAATAAGCATAGCATAGCAACTACTGTCCTAGATTAGATGAAATTTCTGCAATAAAACCTATTTTCTTTGTTTCTCCTAAGCACACCTTATATATTGCATAGCACCGCCTCTACTGTTTGCATTACTCTGATTTAATGTGCGGGGTGTGTGTGTGTGTGTGTGTGTGTGTGTGTGTGTGTGTGTGTGTGTGTGCGCGCGCGCGTGCGTGTGCAATACTAGATGTAGCATGTCCAGGGGAGAAAACAAATTTCTCTGGACTGTTAGGTCTTGGCCATTCCCAGACTAAAGGTTGCAAAGATTGGACACAGAGCCTTCTGCACGAAAAGCAAGGGACCTGTTGCCAACCTCTGAGTGCCAAGTTTTGAACCAACCCCTAGAGTCATACACAATGTACAACATTTTGCTCTGCACCAATTAGCAGGTGATTATGCTTCTTTCCCTCTCTTGACAAGCATTACCAGCTGTTTTCTGCATATCAAATCTCTGCTAAAGGGACAGGCGCATGCCAGGTGCTCAGCTTATCCCTGGCCAGTTGGCAATTCTAAAAGAGACTGATAAGCAACTGAGCACACATATTACTTTCATGAGCCACCGTGTACTTTGATCCAAATACAAAAGTGTCTGCCCTAATAAAATGCCCACGCAGGGCTGATGATCACAAAAATACACCAGACGCTTCAAACTCAACATTCTCCTCCAAAAATTAGTGCAGTGATTTATCAGAGCATAGAAAACAATTCTCTGTAATCAGTAGTTCTTCCTGTAATTTCAAAATAGGATTTCTGTGAAATCCAGAAATCTATAAGTATTACCAACATTTCTCTGTCTTGTTTTGATTTAAGGGTGTACAGGATTACGATAAAATGTTTTGGATTGCTTCAGATGGAACGTATAATTACTCAAATGTGGCTTCATAATCTTCAAGGAGGGCTCAGACTTCTTCTCTTCCTCTCCTTTCTTGTTCTCTGTAAGGAAAAGATAAAAAGCTTCTCCTTCTCCTTCATGACTTCCTACAGTTTCTTGTGATATTTGAATTTAGGGAACCGTGCCTTGTTTTAACTTAACAAATCAGAAGATTAAACTGTGGTTTGATCCTGCTTTGTTTGTAGTTCATAACAGAAAAATCATGTATGGAGGCTGGCAAAAAGGATACAGGAGTCTGTGTCTTCCGAAACAGCATTTCCCTAAACTGTCGTAAATGATTTCTTAATTATTTCCAAATTTCCATATATATTAGCATAGAAATATTTTTATGCAAACCAGTGATCTCTTTTTTATGATATTACTTTTTGAATTTTCTGTTCTCCTTCTATATCTGGTCTTATTCCCATGCCTGAGTCCTCATAAAAATTTGATTAGGCAGATTCACTTATGCTAGAAATTGCTGTGAGCTTCGCAATGGTCGTGGTCCCTGCACCTGGATTACAAGTGTGTCGTGTCTCCGGCATGACCCCCATGTTGTCTCAGTACAGTGAGAGCCAGCACAGACAGACTATCAGAGACCTGGGTTTGAATCTCTCCTTGACCATGGTAACTCGCTGCAGGATATCAAGAGCAAACCACTCCTCAAGCACCACACACACACGCGTCGAAAACCCTATCAGGGTCTCCGTAACTTGGAAGGGACTTGGTGGCACTTAGCATTAACACTGTTTCCGTGTCATTGGGGAAAATCTGTCAGGCCTAAGGCATTGCCACCCTAGGCCATCTCAGTACAGTCAACCCTCGACTTACGAACGGCGCTAGTTACGAACATTTTGACTTACGAACCGCTCTGATAGAAAAATATAGCCTCGACTTGCGAACTTTGCTTCGAGTTACGAACCGGAAAAAACCGCGTGGGAGGCGGGGAAAGCGCGAAGTTTGAACTTTCAGTTAACCGAAAAAATTCTGCCCCTAGTGGTAAGAATGGATTAACCGGCTTTGCATTAGTTCCTATGGGAACTAATGCTTCGACTTACAAACCGCCCCTCGACCTAAGAACCAAAAACAGCCGGAACGGATTAATTGGTTTTCAATGCATTCCTATGGGAAATGCTGATTCGACTTATGAACTTTTCGACTTAAGAACGTCCTTCCGGAACGGATTAAGTTCGTAAGTCGAGGGTTAACTGTAAATCTGTGACCCATTGACAGACTATTGTTGCACTGGGGCTTTCTGAATTTGTCCCCACCTATGCACATTTCTGTCTCCCCGCTCCCTTCCAACTGCTGATTTCAGAGTTTCTCAAGAAAGCGTTAGATCCATTCTTTCCATCTCAAATGTGCACTTAGTCCCAGGAAAAGAGCAGGAGCAAGGCATATAAAAAACCATCAGTGGATGGCTTCACCCTGAATGCATCACACATTAGAGAGGCCTCAAGATGTCTTTCTGAAAGCTTTAATAAAGTCCATATTGATTCATTGTCACAAGACATTAAACTTGCTTTCTCCCCAAACTGCCCTATATAATCTTGAGGGAATTTTTAAAACACCATGTCTAGCAGAAGGATGGATGTCTTTAGGGTGAAGTGACATTTATTGAAGATGTGTGAGAAGGAGAGTGGGGGTAGGGGGAGAGTGTTTGGCAGTGTCAGGGAAGAGTTGAAAGATGGGAGTCTGCTGTTTTCATCCTCCCTTTCATTTACTGAGGGTCTCCTGGGCATGGAGTGAGAAACAATGGCAAGCAATGAGAAGGAGAGATAAACCTGACAATTTGCTCAGGAACAAAGGGGTAGATCACATTCCCAGACTAAATGTCCTTTGTTCAGTGGTGTAAATTGGGCAATGTAAATCATGGTTCCCAGTTTAGTGGAGTGGATAGAGTGATGGACTAGGACTCTGGAGAACAAGGTTTGAATCCCTGCTCAACCATGGAAACTGACTGGGGGAGTAGAACTGGTAAAAACCACTCCTTAAATATCTCACCTTGAAAACCCAGCTAGGGTTGTCGGTTCTGATTTGACAGCACATAACAATAAAAGTTCATGGTAGTTCGCATCATGGTAATTACCCTGTCTCAATGAGTGTAAAAAAAAATGTGTTGGTCTGTATCAAGACCAAAATACTTCTAAATGCTATGTACTGTATTACAACAGGGATGACTTATAGCCATCTACTGTCATGGTGGGTTGTGGGTGGGATCCATTTCTTCCTCAGGTCCTGTGAGGATTTCAACCAAACTCTGAGTGAGTTTTGAAGGGTTTTGTGAGGGATGTCATAGATCCTGCTACCTAAAAAGTAATGGGACTTCAACCCTCTGAGCTCTGGTTGCTATAAACCACTGCTCCTATTCAGTCCTTGGTAAATTTGGGTTAAGACTACTGCAGGCTGTAACATTTCAAAATACTTTTGTGAGACTCTAGCATGCTGGTCAGAGTGGGGTAGACATAGATCTACTCAAGAGCTTAAAGAAATTCCTTTTTTGAGTACAGCTCTCAAAAACCTCCAGCTGACATGGCCACTGGCCACGCCAGCCCTGCTTTACAGAAGATAGCTGTGTCAGAAGATCATCCTTTATCTGAGTCATCCTCTTTGTAGGCTTCTTCAGTAGAAGTTTGGCCAAAGGTTTGAAAAACAAGAACTGCAAGACAGGAGAGGTCTTGTAGTTATCCATCAATATCTGCTGGGGCTCAGGAATCACCTGGGCACAATGCTCCCCATTACAGTGATAGGTCTCCTAATTCTGTATAAAGTTGGGTAACTATTTCTAAATCTGCATCCACATACACTGATCAGCCACAATATTAAAACCACCTGCTTAATATCATGTGGGTCCTGGTGGACAGGGGTCATTGTGGACACTCTGGCCGGTCTATGGCTATGCAGCCCCATATGCAGCAAACTGCATTCCATTGTGTGTTCTGACACCTTTCTATCATGGTCAGCATTAAGTTTTCCAGCACTTTGAGCTACACTAGTTCTTCTGTGTGACCGGGCTAGCCTTTGCTCCCCACTTGGCTCAATGAGCCTTGGGCATCCATGACCCTGATGCTGGTTCACTGGTTGTCTTTCTTTGCACCATTGCATACCGGGAATACCCCATAAGACATGCCATTTTGGAGATGCTCTGACCCAGTTATCTAGCCATCACTATTTGGCCCTTGTCAAAGTCACTCAGATCTTTTCACTTGCCCATAGTTCCTGCTTCCAACAAATGAAATTCAAGAACTGACTGTTCTCTTGCTGTGTAATATCTCCCACCCCTTGACAGGTGCCATTGTAACAATATAGTCAATGCTATTCACCTCACCAGTCAGTGGTTTCAATATTGTAGCTGATTGGTGTATAAAGATGAGCATAGCAGTGCAGATCGGTGTCCTCTTTTCTTGGTGATGTTTAAGTGGCCACCTTAAGCTTCAAATTGGCTACATGGACCAGTAGCTTGACGCTGAACTGAAGACTGTTTGCAAGTTTGTCTAGTAACTGTTCTTGCATACATTTTCCTAACATATACTTTACAAGCAGTTTAACTCACTCTAATGTTGCTTTGTGCCCTTTTCCCTCCTACATGCACATTTTCCCCCACAGTTTCTCTGTGTGCATTTCTATGTGTGCATTTTCCCATCCCAATATGTGCATTTGATTTATATTTGTCACTGTTTCAAGAACAACATTGAAGAGCCCTGAAAAGTGTGAAAGGTGAAAGATAACTGAATTTCCGTTCACATATAGAATCTGCAAGTGCAGACTCGGAACATTCTTACCAAAAACTAAACCGAAAACAATTCTACCTCATTGTTGCAAGTCCGTTCTGCTTCTGAGTGCACTGTGCATGCCCCCCCCCAATATTTTTCCTTTTTTGTTATTTGTGCTGTTGTGTGGTATCAAGCTTGAACCAACTCCTAGTGACCCAAATAGGGCTTTCAAGGTAAGTGAGATATTTAAGGAGTGTTTTGACCACTTCAGCATCCTTAGTGAGTTTCCATGGCTGAGTGAGGATTTGAACCCAGGCTTCCTGAGTCCTAGACCATCACTCTACCCACCACACCACACTGTGTATCCCCTGTTGTTGTTCAGAAACCCATATTACACAATCCAGAAAATCTGAAGGCTAAAGGGTAGTTGAATTGCTTTTTTCATATTGATTCAGGAAGTGCAAACTTGGTAAGTTATTACATCAAAATTAAAACTGAACAAAACTTTCCCCAACTTTAACAGCGTGGCTACTTTGATTCTCATTGCATTGAGGAACTTGAACATATTTCTGTTCTCCAGGGTGCAACTGAGTGATATTCATTGATTTTATTGCTGTTTGTACCAGAAAAGATTCGGGCTCCCAGACACATCAGTCTGTCTGCACTTGTCTTGAAATGATGTGCAGGTAATTCATCAGACTATTTTTAAGCACTACTTTTTATGTAACAAGCACACAAAAGTTCAGGTGGAGTTCAGAAGGGCATTTTCCTTTGTTGTTCGTTACTCTGCATTTTTAGCATCTGTGGGGACCAGCCTTCCGTCCATGGGGGAAAAATGGATTTCCTGTTGCACACCCACTACTACTATTATCACAGCAGTGTCTAGTCCTCATGGGCTACAAATTTCTAAATATAGCTCAGTAGACATATATAGATATAGATGCATTATTTTTAAGTCTTACATACTTTTCAGGGAGGGGGACCTAGCCAAGTTGGAATTATCACTATGTTCTGTGATCCTCCAAGGTCAAGGCAACCTTAGCCATCAGAATCAAGCTGTGTTTATTGAACATATACAGAATTATGTTTCTGTTTATTTCCTTGTTTCTTTAAATTATATCTAAATATAACCTTGCCAGGTGCACCTCCATTCCCAGAAAATGTTTTATTTACATTTTAGTATACAAATGAGCATAGAGGTTTGGGCTACATTTTCCTTTTGCCTCTGAATTCCATCTAGACAAAACAGACATAAACATGGGAAGACAGCACTTTAAAGACCTGTTCCCCAAACATGTAAACAGGACTGATCCAGGACATTTGGGTGCCTCAGAGGGAGCAGCAAAACATCCCATCCTCTCCAAATCATAGCATGTATCAGGGATGCACTGAACACCTCCCACATCTACCATTTATGTAAATAAGAAGCATAAAAATTAGGGCTAACCTCTTCTGAACCCATTAGGAGACATTCTCAGCTGGTCTGTCCCTGAATCTATGACATTATCTCTGTGTCTTCAATCCTCTATTCATAAAATCATAGAAAAGTGAAGTTGGAAGGGGCCTACAAGGCCATCAAGTCCAACACCCTGCTCAATGCAGGAATACAATCCAAGCATATCTGCCAGGTGATTATCCAAGTTTTTCTTGAATGCCTCCAGTGTTGGAGCACTCACCAACAGGCCAAACAGGTAACTGGTTCCACTGTCATACTGCTCTAACAGTTAGGATGTTTTTCCTGATATTCAACCAAAATCTGGCTTCCTTTACCTTGAGCCCATTGTTATGTGTCCTGCATTCTGGGATGATCGAAAACAGATCTTACCCCTCCTCTATGACAGCCTTTCAAATATTTGAAAAGTGCTATCATATCACCCCTCTGTCTTCTTTTCTCAAGGCTAAACAAGCCCAGTTCTTTCAGCCTTTCCTCATAAGGCTTGGTTTCTAGCCCCCTGATCATCCTTGTCACCCTCCTCTGAACTTGTTCCAATTTGTTAGCATCTTTTTGAAGTGTGCTGTCCAGAACTGTACACAAGACTCAAGGTGAGGCCTAACCAGTGCTGAATAGAGGGGAACTAGCACCTCATGGGATTTGGAAACTATACTTCTATTGATGGGGAATGGGCTCAAATGGGGGCAAATGCAAAAATTTATAACCTGGGCAGACTACACTGTGTACTCAAAGCCTGTTAAGAACCATCCTTCCACAACCACTCAGTCCTGACAGAAAATGTTAATAAACAAAGCTGAGTGTGCCTTTTTCTTTCTTTTTAAAAGCAACATTTAAAGATGCCAAATATTCAAACCCAGGGAACCTGAAATTGGGCAGGTTTAATCCCCTCTTTAGTGTATATCGTGTCTCCAAATTTCATATCAGGCAAAATCCAAAGAAAAGAAACCAAACAAGAAAAGAAAATACAAAAATATGTGGCACCTTAAGGACTAACTATTATATTTTAATGCAGGCTTTCATGAACAGGTCCACGAAAACTTACATTAAAATATAAGAATTAGTCTTTAAGGTGCCACATGCTTTTGTAATTTCTTGTTTTGTTTTGTTTCTTTGGATTTTGCCTCATATGCTTGCACAGACTAACATGGCTACCTCCTCCAAAACTCCAAATTTTACGTATTTATTTATTTATTTATTTATTTATTTATTTATTTATTTATTTATTTATTTATTTATTTATTATTGGATTTTTATCCCGCCCTTCTAGACAAGGGTCTACTCAGGGCGGCTCACAAAATATTACAAACAGATAAAAACAACAATTAAAATCTACAAAAATCTACGTACATTAGTGATTATAGCCCTTTCCCATCGTAAACCAGTGGGAAGCTTAAAAATCATTTAGGGTCTCGCTAGGGTACAGATCAAATCAGCTGGAGTACAAATCACTCTGGACTGAATAAATGGGCTCTAGATTAGACCACATACCCTGCCTGGTAAGTCACAACACCAGTGACCTGTGCTGTCAAAGAAGGTTCAGCTTTTAGACAGAATACGGTAGCTAGTGGAGGCAGCCAAGCATCCTGAGTGGCAAGCAGTCACCTCTCCATCCCAGTGAGAAGGCCCCCTCCACTACAGTACTACATCAAGAAAGCCTTGTTCTTTGGAGCTTTTCAGATCCCCAAATGCCTGGCCCTGAGTGCTCTTGGGAACCAGGCATTGTAGATGGAATGGCTTGCCAGCCTCCTTTGGCTGGCAAACTCCACATGCACTCAGCCAGAAGCCTGGTACCGAAGATCGTTTAAAGGAGTCTGCAACAGGCCAAACAGAGGAAGAAATGAGGGGGCAGTGGTGGGGAAAGGAAGGGAATTAGGAAGGAAAGGAGGGGAAGGTACACAAGCAAGGCTGTGGAAGGCAGAGCTGAACAGGAACGAAAAAGGTCGAGCAGAGGTGATAGCAATGGCAATGGGGCAATAACAGGGGCAATACTGCTGATCCAGGTGCGTGCTTTTATGACTCCATAACCCTAAGTTGCCCAAACTTTTCCTATTGCCTTAATAGTCTGTGCCCATTACCCTCATCTGCCTGTTATGTCTTCATCTTCCTCCTAGAACACCTGTCTTGGACTTCAGTTCTGTCAGATTCCTGGTCTCCACACCTCCCCACTGGTCATGGCGGTCCAGAAATTCTAACACATTTGAGAAGAATAACTACGAATCACAACGATTCAGAACCAGACCCTGAGTATATTTTTAGAATGACATAATGTCAAAGGGCCACTAAGGGGGACCGTTGGACTTTTACTGTAAGCTACATAAGAAGGTACCTTCTATGAAGCTGGGTTCTTGGTTTGTTCAGCATCGTTGTTGTTTAGTCGTTAAGTTGTGTCTGACTCTTCGTGACCCCATGGACCAGAGCACGCCAGGCCCTCCTGTCTTTCACTACCTCCCGGAGTTGGGTCAAATTCATGTTGGTAGCTTCGATGACACTGTCCAACCATCTCGTCCTCTGTCATCCCCTTCTCCTCTTGCCTTCACACTTTCCCAACATCAGGGTCTTTTCCAGGGAGTCTTCTCTTCTCATGAGATGGCCAAAGTATTGGAGCCTCAGCTTCAGGATCTGTCCTTCCAGTGAGAACTCCGGGTTGATTTCCTTCAGAATGGATAGGTTTGTTCTCCTTGCAGTCCAGGGGACTCTCAAGAGTCTCCTCCAGCACCACAGTTCAAAAGCATCAATTCTTCAGCGGTCAGCCTTCTTTATGGTCCAGCTCTCACTTCCATACATCGCTACTGGAAAAACCATAGCTTTGACTATGCGGACCTTTGTCGGCAAGGTGATGTCTCTGCTTTTTAAGATGCTGTCTAGGTTTGTCATCGCTTTCCCAAGAAGCAGGTGTCTTTTAATTTCGTGGCGGCTGTCACCATCTGCAGTGATCATGGAGCCCAAGAAAGTAAAATCTGTCACTGCCTCCATATCTTCCCCTTCTATTTGCCAGGAGGTGATGGGACCAGTGGCCATGATCTTAGTTTTTTTTTTTATGTTGAGCTTCAGACCATTTTTTGCGCTCTCCTCTTTCACCTCTCACGCTCTCCTCTTTAGCGTTAGCTAAATCAAGGGGGAAATGAAGCTTTTCCAGTTCACAGGCAAGCCTCACAAGGGCTGCATGCCAGTGGTGGCTTGGTGACCACTCCATTCTCTCTCCTAAACACACAACACATCACTACACACTTTAATACACATTCACACTCACATGCATTCTCACATGTGATGCCTATTCATCCTCTTCCCAAAAAGCAAAACACTCCAAAATACATCCATTCTCTCACACAACACACATTCAGTTCTTCACACACAACTGTATATTCTGTAAACTCCTCCTCATCCCTTAACAATTAAACTTGAGAGGGTGGAATTTGTATTGACATCAATAGGAGTTTTTTTGTTCTAATTGTTGTTCTAATTATAGGAAAAGAGGCAGACCAAATATGAGATGGATTGACTCCATGAAGGAAGCCACAGTCTTGATTTTACAAGAGCTGTGCAGGACTGTTGAGGACAGGACCTTTTGGAAAGCACTCATTCATAGAGCTGCCATAAGTCAGAGGTGACTTGATGGGATGTAACAACAACAATTACTGCATGAGGATCATTTCAAGAAAGTGCCACAGCACAGGGAGAATAGAAAGCGATACCCCCACCCAGTGTCAATGAGGCTTGGAAAAACCCTCCCTTTGATACCAGTAGAAGGTTTTTCTTCCAAATCTGGGTGCCGTGCAATGGAGCAGTGAGAAGGGCTGGACGTGGTCTAACACTGGGCTATAGATAAAGAAGGCTGCTCTCTCCTTCCCTTTAATAATTCCACTCATTTGCTTTTCGAGTGGTTTGGGCCTCAGATTAAACAGATGTGTTTGGATTTCATGTTCCTCTGCCAGTTCAGGCACAAGTCCTGTAGTAATAAAGAAAAAGAAAAGAAAAGAAAGAAAGAAAAGAGAAGAAAGGGAGAATCTGGTAACCCTGCTTTTGATATGGAGAGAGAACACAGTGAAGTTGAGTCATAAAACTGTGGACACAAGATGGCTAATTTAAGGTTTATGCTCGGCACAAAGAAAAGGTTAAGGGCTGCATAATTACAAATGACATCGCTGTGGATAAAGGCTAAAATAAAATGAAATAGAACTTTAATAGAAAGAAGTATACTTGTTAGAAATAAGTCACCCTACTATCAAGGATGTGTCTAGCCAATGAATTTTATTTAATTTTCAGACATTACACAGCATGCCAGATGGGAACAGTACCAAACCCTGGTCAGGTTCCTGTGCAGAACTCCAGAAAGTTTCTTTTTTCAGTCCAAAATCCCCAGTCAGTGTTTACTCAGGAAGCTGTTAGTCAAGAAGTAGCTTTTGCAAGCTCTGTTTTCAAGCCTCCAGAGGCAGACTGGGCAGCAGTGTACATTAGAGATGGGGGTATTCGTATACAAATATCCCCGCACAGGTGGCGTTAATGAGGGTCCAACCCCATGGGGCCGGACGGTCCACTCACCGATCCGCTGCGGACGTGGACAGCACGATTCTACGAATGGCTCCACAGCGCACGATCCGCTCACCACTCTTCGACCTTGCAGCTAGGCTTGTCCTCCCGCCTCCTGCCAGGAGTGGTGAGCAGATCGCATGCTACAGCGCCATTTGTAGAATCGTGCCATCTGAGTCTCTGGTGGATCGGTGAGTGGACCGTCCGGCCCCATGGGGCTGGACCCTCATTAATGCCACCTGTGCGGGGATATTCATATACAAATACAAATACCCCCATCTCTAGACATCATAAATGCTCTCTGGGCATATCTAGACAGGCATTGGTCCCCCTGTTAGGTGCATTGCTGGGATGGATTGATCTGCTCTTTTTTCTAGTGTCCACATGATGAGTGGACCAATTTGCCCCCAGGGCACCCCAACCTGCATCTAGGAGACTCGTGGCACAGTGGTTAAACTGCAGTACTGCAGCCAAAACTCTGCTCATGACCCAGGTTCAATCACAGGTGTCCGGCTCGAGGTTCACTCAGCCTTCCATCCCTCCAAGGTCAGTAAACTGAGCACCCAGCTCACTCGGGGTGTATAATTAAATTGTGAACTGCCCAGAGAGAGCTTCAAGTACTATGGAGAGAGATATAAGCAGCACACTTTTTGAGCTTCTGTCAGAGACTTCTACTTTTTTGCTGCAGGTTGGTGCACTCCAATTTAGCCCATTCACAGTGTGTGTGGTCACTGGGACCAGACGGAAATTGAGTCTTGCAGCTGTCAAAGTTGCCAAGGCTCCTTCTGTATGATGGCTTAATAAATGAGCCATTTCAGGATATTGGCAAACTGAACACTTAAGAAAGCAAAGACACCTTTTCTTCTATTTTTCCCTCCTCTTTTTTTCATGAGAGGTTTGTCTGTTAAGTGCAAAACAGATGCAGAAAAGGCAAAAGTGGCCAGAAGGCAAAGTGCAAATGGAGAGCCGTGCATGGATCTGAAGCATAGTGTTAAGAGTCACTTTTATGTTTACATGAACACAGAGATCCTGTTGAGGAGGTCTCTTGTTCAGATGCACCCACACACTTTCCTTTTCAATCTGCTTTATGCCCTCCAAGCAATCCCTGTCTTCTCCTCTTCCTCCTCCCCCCCTCCTCCTCCTCTTCTTCTCTCTCTCTCTCTCCCTCTCTCTGTACAATACAAGGTGCAAAATGGCTTTGCACAAACTTGCCACTTTAGGCTATCGGAAATAGGGTAGCTTGAAGTCAATATGGTCAGCTGGCTGGATAATAGCTCAGTTGCTGTGGATCCAGAGGTTGGAAGTTCGATTCCCCTCTGTGCCTCTTGTGAGTAGATCCAGCCTGTATAGTCTTGGGCAAACTGCCAGTTTGAGCATGCCTAGATCTGTCACCTTAGATGACACTTTAGGGAGGAACCTCTGACCTTCCAGATATTTTGGATTATGACTCCCACAATCTCTTATCGCTGATAATGCTCCATGGGGCTTCTGAGAGTTGAATTCCAAAACATCTGGAAGGCCAAAGTTTGGTCACATGCCTGTAGCAGCTACCTGTTGCTGAGTTGCCTTAAAATTGCTGGGTAAGCTAAGCTCAACTGTTCCGGATGCAGCTAATAGCCTACACATTCTATAGTATTTGTCTAGTGAATCCCTTTGGTCTGAGCAGAACATACCTGGTGGAGCATCCCCCTACCCTGATTATGACCTTCCAAACCCTTACTGGAGACACTGGCTGTTCGGGCCAGGTTTAAAATTAAATTGTTAGCATTTAAAACCCTAAACAACTAAGAGAGAAGTCTGTGAACTGTGCTTGCCTGTAAGTAAGGCTCCCATAGGCTCCTGAGATTTGCCTTGTGGCTGTTCAATAGCACAATAGCACCAGAGTTATGGAGTGACCCTGTGAATTCTACTTCCAACTAAAGCCTTGGCAGCTGCCAAAAGGGTCACAGCATAGCAGCAACCTTAACTCGGTTTGACAATCACTGATACCCTTCCCCACATGTCATGTTATATCATGTTGTATGAAACCCCCTCCCAAGAGATGCCAGCTTGCTCCCCTCTTGGTCTTCTTCTGCTAGCAAATAAAGACCTTTCTGTTAGAGCAGGGTTTTGGCAAATAGCTAACTGCCAAGGAAATCGGGTTTATTGGGTGTGTGTGCCATATTTCTTTTTGTTTATCTTTTTCATTGCGCTTTGAACTGTTTTAAAGGGTCTTACTCATCTTTTTCACATTTTTTCCCTTAAATTTTTATTTCTCTTGCAAAACTCTTGTAAGCTGCCTTGAGTCTCTTTTGAGAGAAAGGCAGGATACAATAAGCGCATGGACATCATGTTAAACTGATGAAGCGCAAGGGATTTGTGTAGTCTGCCACTTTTCTTGCTATTCTTTCATATTCTTGCAGAAACTTTGGGGAATCTGCCCCAAAATGTGTAGCAATATATCCGTGAAGAATCATGCCATGACTCAACTTCCAGATAACCTCACCTGGATGACTGAGAATCTTCACAGATATAATGTTAAACTGACTTTATTTACATGCCATTTGGTCAAAAAGCCTCAAATATATATTTTATTTACTGAAGGAAACAGTGTGGTTAACTGAAGCCCAATGAAAACATTAATCTAAAGACCAATAGAAAATAAAATACACGGTTGCATGCATTTTAGAAACACACATTTTAGAAACTTTGCACATCTTATTGTTGCTCTCCAGAATGAACTTCAAGCCAAGAATTATGCCACAAATTGTGTCTCCGTCTATATTCCATTCCAAGAGGGATGGATTGAGTTAATTTGAAAATTATCATCATCATCATCTTGGGAAGCAAATTCCTCACACGTCCTTAGTATCCACCCATGAACCACTGCAAAAACATTACCGTCTACATCAACCATTATGCAAGAAACATAAGGCAAAATTCTGATGTTCAGATTAGTGGTTTTTAACCATGAGTAGCCCAGGTGTTCTTGGCCTGCAATTCTTAGAAGCCTTCACCATCAGCTGCACTGGGTGGGGTTTCTGGTAGTTGCAGGCCAAGAACACCTGGTTTTCCAACATTGGAAACTATTGGCTTAGCAGAGATGAGCACAAACTGCCAGTTCTGTCGGTTCGTTTATCTTCTGAAGAGGTGTTCAACGCTTCAAAGCCCTGCCTCCTCTGGTGGGTGCCCACTTGGAGGCAGCAGCCTGGCTTCCCTGCCCCACCTCCTTCAGGCACTGCCTCTGAGGAGGTGCCTGCTGGAGGAGGTGGAGCTTTGAAGTGCCAACACCTGTTCGTCCGATAAATGAATTTATTTATTTATTTATTTAATTTATATCCCGCCCATCTAGACCAAAGTCTACTCTGGGCGGCTAACAACACAAGGGGGAGATTGTTCCAGAGGTGAGGGGCCACTGCCGAGAAGGCCTGCTTTCTTGTTCTTTCTCTTCGGGCCTCCCTCGGTGTTAGGCCCCTCAGCCGCCCATCTTGACTAAAGCGAGTGATTCAGGTAGATCTAGGTGGAAGGAGGCTTTGTGCCCATCTCTGGACCATTGGGAAAACTGTGGAAGGAGTTTTGTCAGCCACCTGTCATGTGCCCGATTGTCCTCTGGTATCACAATCAATCGTGTTACTGGGCTCAGGACCAGGTATGTGACTAACAGTGGGCAAAGCACGAAAACCCAACAGCATGATCAGCTTTACGTGTCCAGCTTTTCTCAATGGTAAAATGTGCCCATTGTGCTTATTCATCCTACATCAAATGTGGTTGGCACATTTCTCCAGTACCACTGTGTGTGCACTCTCCAACATGGTGGACCTCTGTTTCTTTGAGAGAACTTTCACTTTTTGGACGGTTTTTCCTCTCGCCTTGCAATGCCTTGAATTGCATTTTGTTCTGAGGCCTTCTGATGAGGGGGAATGTCTGCTACTCTGCCCCCATAGCCCAGAATAAGAGCATCTGAACACTCTGGAAATATAAAATGGTGGATGCCATTGATGTGCCTGCTGAAGATGGCTCCACTGATACAATTGGAGAAAGGAAGGAAGGAAGGAAGGAAGGAAGGAAGGAAGGAAGGAAGGAAGGAAGGAAGGAAGGTAGGTTAAAATATATATGAATAATGAACTGTATATAAGTTGAATCAATGAATAACCAAACCATACAAGCCTTTCGTAGTGCTAAAATAAATTACCATTATTAAATGGAAATTATTTTCTCTGCACATCTGTCCCTTTCACTCTTTTTTTCTGTTCCTTGCCATAATTTTTGTCTACACCAAAAAGGGAGGCAGTATAGTTGAGTAATCTGCTTTTAAAATCTCACTTATTTCATAAGCATATAATTTTGTTTACTAAAACAAGAGGGTAAAGCTATCATCAAGTCATCGTTGCTTGGCTGAAGTCAAAATTGTATTCCTACCAATGGATCAACATGGTGTCCTTGAAAAGTTCGTTTTGTTCCAGCTGCTACAGTAATGTTTATCTAGAGCACCTAATTATATAGTGAAACCTGCATCTGGAGAACTGGTTTGATGTTATTATAGCTTTGCACAGACAAAACAAAAATATGGGTTTAAACTTCTGTATTGAATAAAAAATGTGTGCCTTTTACATTTGCAATTGATGAAATGAAAATTTTAAACTAAAACCATTTCTCTCCCCCTTCCCAACGTGCCATAGCATTTAAAAGTTCATTATCTGTTCTTTAATCTCCATCGTGATGAGAGGAACTCAGATCTTCTTACTGCTTTGAGTAACAAGAAGTCACCTTCTTACTTATATATAGGTATGAGAAAATCTGTCTGTTTTGCTTTCACCCACATTTGCTTTTTTTAAACCTCAATTTTATTTCTATCACAAATGTGAGGAAATGGGCAGATTTTGGTAAATAGTTCTTCTCGGTATGTACCAGCCATATTAAAGGTGTACAGTTACTCAAGTAGTACACGTACTACTTACAAAACAGGTGTTTAAAATGCAAAGCCTCTTTTTTTAAAAAAAGAAGAAGATGCAGCAGGCATAGTTGGGTCCTAATGGTGTCTAACCCATAGTTTTCATTAGCTTGAGCACTGCCTGGCTATGGTACTGGAGTGGATGGGGCCAACAGATTGAGGCTGAAACTGGACAAGATGGAGGTCCTTCAGATGGGTGCTCCAGCATTCTGTGGATTCAGTGCCTCCCTTTCCTTTGGAGCTGCTACTTTCTCTGTAAAGGATGAGGTTCGTAGTTTGGGTGTCCTATAGGATCCAACACTGTCACTCAAATAGTATCTGTTGTCCGGTCCACCGATTTTCACGCCAGGTGGATTGCCTAGCTGCATCCCTACCTTGATACCAGGTCTCTCACCACACTGGTCCACATATCGATAATCTCAAGATTAGACTACTAATGAGTAGTCTAATCTACATGAGGCTGCCCATGAGGCTGTCATTGAAACTTCACAGGTACAGAACATGGTGGTCAGACTATTGAGTGAATAAATATCATAATATCACCCCAATTCTGGTCGCCTTACACTGGTTACATATCCATTTCCATGCCAGCTTCAAGGTGATGGTTTTAACCTTCTCAGCGGTTGCTCCTTGACTGTGGAAGGAACTCCCTCCTGCAGTTTGTTTGTCCCCTTTGCTGGTGATTCGTAAAAAGTCACTAAAACCTTGTTAGTTAGACTAATTTGATCAAGTTTGCTATTTAAAATGTTTAAAATGTTTCTTTTTACAGAAATGTATTTTAATGCTTCTCATTGTATTGTTTATTTGTATTTTATTATTGTTATTCTCTGTTCTGTTAATTGTATTTTAACTATGTTGTTTGTGTTTGTTGTAAACAGCCCAGACTGGCCCTCAGCCAGATGGGAGGTATAACACATTTCTCCCACATTCAAATTGTTTTAATCGTCATTTCTTCTCATCCTGCTTATGAAGATATTCATCAGTTTTGGTGGTTTCTATAAGCAATGAACAAAAGTGACATCTGGATGCATCCCTGCTTACATATTATAATTTTTAAATATAATTATTACAAATTTTAAAATAAGAGAGATATTTGAGGAGTGGTTTTACCAATTCGACTCCCCCAGTGGGGATCTGAACCCTGCTCTCCAGAGTCCTAGCCTGACACTCTATCCACTACACCACACTGGGAAGCAGAAGTTAAAGAATACTGCCCTCTTAAGGTCTGTGCACCACATTGAGACAACACAGATTTCGCAAGAGCTGGTTTGTGTTCCCAACTCTGTAGCAGCAGAATTCTGGCCTTTGAAGAACTAGCCCCAGCCTCACCCGTCCATGGAAAGATTTTATACTTTTCCCTCCATGAATTCTGGCATTCTGAAACTACCTGGGAGGATATCTAGTTAGAGGCCATTGTCAGAAGAGGCATTAATTTATTCCGTTTTCAGAGTTACACTCCCAGCTGCTACTGCTGACCACCTTAGGGCAGAGGTGACCCATGATACAAGCAGGATGGAGCATCTTCCCAAAAAGCTGAGGCTGAGGCACCTCCTCAATCAGACTATGAGGTCCCATAAACCAGTGTTAAGCAGGGTTCATGCCTTCACTTGCTCTGAATGGTTTCATTTATTTCATCAGGATGTTCAAAGCAGAGTTTGGAAAAGTTACTTTTTGGAATACAGCTCCCAGAATTCCCAGCTAGTGGTTATGCAGTACAAGAGGATGAGTTTGGTTGTCCCATCGAGAGCATTTGGAGTAATGTAACTGGGGTGAAAAACAGAAGGAATGTGGTAGTTGGAGTCTACCACTGACTGCCCAATCAAGGAGAAGATACAGATGAAACTTTAAAAAAGCAAATTGCAAGAATTTCAAAGAGCCACGATGGATGTAGCATTAATAGGGGATTTCAGTTCTCCGGATATCTGTTGGGAGGCAAATTTTGCCAAATATGGCCCTTCTAAGGCATTCCTAGCTTTGTGTTGCTGATAATTTTCTCCTACAAAGTGGAGGAAAAACTAGAGGAGTATCTCTCCCTGATTTGATTCTAACCACTCACTTGATCTTAGCCAAAAGGGCCGAGAAGCGATGCCACTCTGTGTCTAGAAACAAGTCAACCCTTGATAGAGACAAGGGTGTGGTTGAGATCAATAAAATTTTGGTTAAGAATCTAGTATAATTCAGACCAAGACAGTTTTACCAACTTCTAGAGGATGTTGCCATAGGATCACCCAGTTTGGTTAAGAAAATTAGATTGATGAGCATTGCAATAGACTCCTTGGGTTCGATGTCCCAATTAGAAGCATATTGAGCGATAAATTGTAGGCTATTGGACGTACAAACACAGGAACTGCAGAGTGCTGCAAATAAGACCAGTTCACCCATGGGTCTGCAGATTCCCACTCACATTCTCACATGATTTTGTATTGTCCATTCTATATGGATCTCCTCAGAAAATATTTAGACCCATTTTTGTTAAAGAGGGGCTTTTTGGATTGTGATGCACTAAGGTGTATTCTGTCAAAAGGAGAGTCCGTTATAGTGGAGAATGTTGCAGCCTAGTGAGGAGCCGCAGACTGAGAAGTAATTAATTTGTACATCCAGTTAATTAATAGTTTGTTTGTCATCTTGTATATGTGATTTTCTTTTGTATGCCAACAAAAGCTCTGACTAGTAAATTCTAACCAATGGAGATGACTTGGTGGAAGAAGTGGCAGTAAAAGGAACTCTGGGGGGGAATGAATGTGTTCTACTTGAGTCCTTGCTTTCAAAAGAAACAAAAGGAGAATGTAGACCCAGAAGGCAGGAAGAGAAGGAGAGTGGAAAAAAGCCCTCTTGGGAGGTTTTCCACCCAAGGTAAAGTATAAAAAGGGCAGCAATATAGGAAGGAGGAGAAGGAACTTGAGACAGAGAGAAGCGAAGAAGAGGAAGACATCATATCAGAGGACTGGGCTGATGCCCCAGAGTGGAGAGAGGGTGCAGGCAGCTGCCCCATGTATGCAGGGTTCACTGGGACTTCTGAAGACCTAGATCAACCCTTCTCAGGATCAGGTACTTCACAAAGAAGCAGGGGGCAAGAGTTTTGATACATATCAGAGGAGTTTGAGCCAACTGTGGGAGGCAGAAGGTCTGGCCCATTGAGCGTGGTGAGACCTCATCTACCAACATCACACCAACTCCAACACAGCTGTGGAGGTGTCAACGAGACTGCACCACAGGGCAAAAGATCTAAAGGAAGGAAGTCTGAGTAAAAGTGGACTGACTCCTGCTAGGCGTTGAGGTGGAGGTTAGCTACACACCTCTATAAGACAAGAGAGACAAGCGATTCCCCTATAGTACTGTGCCTATAAAAGCCCAGGTATGACATGGGATCTCCTGTGACAGACTAAGGCTGAGGGAGAAGAAGTGTAGAATGATTGGCCCAAAGACAAAATGAGAACCTGCTCTTTTGTAAATAGTTCCTTAATAAAAGTTATGTGGATTTGAAAGCATATGTGAACCTCCATTAGAGTAAGGAGTAATCCTGGTGAGTCCTTTGGTGTCTCCCTATCAATGGGGGGTGGGGGAGCCTGGGGACCCCCACACATGGACTTTGGACTTAATAATACTATTGACTATTACAGCTTTGCACCTTATGGGAGGTTTAAAATAGAGGAACAGAAGAAACCTCCTTTGTAAAACAGTGCAGCCATCCTATCAACCACCCAACTCCAGGGGAACTTATGGAGACCCCAGCACACACCAGCCTCTTACGCAAAGCCACAAAAATTCCAGAATTAACAACTTTGGCTGCCTTCCACTCACTTCCTGTGTGACCACTGCCTTGTTTAAAAATCTTGTGGGTCTGCGGTTGCGAAGGATTTCCCATGAGCTGCTCTCCTCAGTGGGTTGCATGGTCTTTCTCTTTGGTAGGTCTAACTCTTTCTCTAATTGTGGCTCACACTTTGTAGGTATCACTTCAAGCCCCCCTTGGTCTTTCTCCATGGGATACCTGATGTAGGAAGAGAGACTTACTGGCTGAGAAATCTCTTAGAAAGGTCAAATTTTGTTAAATGCGAACATCAGTCATTACCTCTAGGGAATCATCCCTCTTACTACTACTACTATTACTACAAAGAAGGTGGGGGCAGGGGTGATTTCTTTATTTTGGCAACTGTAAAAGGAAAGTGGGTAGATAAAACAAACTCTTTAATTCACAGGCCCTTACTCATAGGCTTCCCATCAAGCATGGTTTCCTCTTTATTTAGAATCAATACTAAGTAAGGAAAGTATAAATATATAAATCGAAAAGCTCTCTTTCTGTGGGTGTATTGGTGGCCAAAGTAAATGGTCTGAGGTTTGGAAAGACCGTGTGTGTTTGTTTTGTGTTTGCTCTAAATTTCAGGAGTGTTAGAGGGTGAAAAAAATAAAACCGTTATTATTCCTTGAAGGAGATATCAGGATTGTTTAAAGCAGGGCTGAGGACTGTGTGGCCTACCAAATGAGGTTGGGCTACAGCTCCCATCAGCCTAGCTATCATAGCTAAGGGTGAGAAATGATGGAAGATGTAGTCTTCAAGTAGAGGCATTTTTAAAAAAAATCAACTGCTACACCAGAAGGACAGTAATAAATATGTTGGATGCAGAAGTCTCTCTCTCTCTCTCTCTCTCTCTCTCTCTCACTCACTCATTCACTCACTCACTCACACACACACACACACTCAATTCATTTTCTGGTGGAATTCATTGTCTCCACCTGTTGCTGCTCATCATGCTGTGATGGTGAGGAATGTGAATGTTCAGAATGTAATGATATAAGATGTGATGTGATGATTTTCAGTTGATGTTCTAAGGCAGTAGTTCCCAACCTTGCATTGCCAGAGTAGTAAGAATACCTAGTCCTCATAAAAATCAATTTTGACAGGTGCACTGCCCCTGCGAGGTGGGACAAAGGGTCAAGAATTGACCCAGGGCCCTCCTCCTGGGTGGGCGGGGCCAAACCCCTCCAACCTCTCCCCATTGGCCTACAGGGCCGTAGGGGCAACACATCACTTCGGGAGCCAATCCTGAGGAATATACAGTCTGTAAATCTATCCTGTATTTCATGTGTTTCTACTAACCCTGAGGATTAGATTATTGTTTTACAGCACCCTTGTAATATACTGTGTTTTAATAAATAGCATTTATTGCCTGTAAATCTATCCTGTATTTCATGTGTTTCTACAACCCCTGAGGTTTAGATGTATGTTTTACAACGCCCTTGTAATATACTGTCTTTTAATAAAGAGCATTTATTGTACCATACCTTGTTCATATTTGTGTTGGCCGCTGAGATGGGTGCACAGGGGAAAATATTACACGATATCCATTATACACCCTCATCAGTGGGGAGTTTTGGCAATCTGAACCCTCTCTTTAGGGAAGCCAAAAAGCATATCAAAACATTGAAGGTAGGGGATGTTTCTCAATGGCTTTCTGATTAGGATGCCTATACATTGCATAGACCTGCTAGAGTTCATTTTAAAAGAAATAAGACCATTTTCTCCAAAGTAGATGCTCAATGGCAGGCAGATTTGGTCGATACGCAACAATTTGCTCAGTACAACAAGGGCTACAAGTATATCCTGGTATGCATCGACATCCTTTCTAAGTACAGCTGGGCAAAAGTACTGTGATTGGGTTCGATTGAAGGTGGCGGCAGTTCCTCCCTTTGGGCGGGAAATAACCAAAAGGAGTCATTTGAAGGATTAACAAATGTATTTAACTTAACAAGAATTCAACGATTACTTCAACAGGATCAAAACAACTTAAATTCAGCAACTGTTCATACGAAGAGGGTAATATTTCAAAGGGAGAGCTTGGAGAGTCTATTACGGGGCAGGTCCGAACCGTTCTCTGTCTGTGGGCTTCCTCAGAGGATCACTCCTCATGGCACAGATTGTGCCGCAGCAGGGATGTCGAGCCCAATCCCCCTTGCACAGCGGTTGATTGAAGGTTGCATCGGGACGGATCACCCTGCTCCAATGACCTTGCCCCCTTGGCAAAACCACCACTGTCCATTCTTGTGTTTCTGTAATCGTCACTTTCTTATCTTTAGAGTCCAGGTCTGGTAATAGTCCTCCCACCTTTAAGTTGGGGAAATCTTCCAACAATTCCCGCACTCTTTTATAATCAACCTCTCCCTCTTTCTTCATTTCTTCCCGTGGCACTCTTACCCTCACTTTCTCATCCTCCCTTTTATCTTCCTCCCACACAGGTAAAGTTAACTCCTCCCTTTCCTTTCCCTTTCCTTCTTCCACTAAACAAACTTCCACCTTTACTTCTTTCTCCTCTTTTTCCTTTATAATCAATACTTCCGTTTCTGTGCCATCTTCTCCTCCAAGGTTCCTTCCCACGCACCCTGTCAGGAAAAATAGTCTGCATTAGCATGTGTGCTACCCTTTTTGTATTGAACATTGAATGCAAACGG
The DNA here is from genome assembly GCA_037013535.1 of Intellagama lesueurii. NCBI lineage: Eukaryota > Metazoa > Chordata > Lepidosauria > Squamata > Agamidae > Intellagama > Intellagama lesueurii. The sequence continues at coordinate 16,923,708 of JBAJHW010000004.1, forward strand.
CTGTAAACCCAGATACCATCTCGTTAATCTGGGATTAGTGTCTTTCATTCTATTCAACCATTGTAAGGGGGCGTTGGCAGTAACTAAGGTAAATGGTGCTCCTAATAGATAATATTTCAAAGATTGTATAGCCCATTTTGCTGCCAACTCTTCTTTTTCAATGGTTGCATATCTTTGTTCCCGTGGAGATAACTTCTTACTTAAATACATTATTGGATACTCCATACCTCCTCGGATTTGAGTTAATACAGCTCCGATGCCCCTGTCCGATGCATCAGTTTGTACCACAAAAGGTATGTTAAAGTCAGGGGCATATCTACTGGTTAAACTATTTAATATCTCCTTCAATTGGTCAAAAGCTTTTTGTTCTATGAATCCCCACCTTATCTTGTTAGCTACCCTCTTCTTAGTCAGATCCGTAAGGGGTGCGGCAATCTCAGCAAATTTGGGAACAAATTGTCAATAATATCCAGCCAACCCCAGAAATTGTTGAACTTCCTTCTTACTCTTAGGGGGTGTCCACTCTGATATCTTTTCTACTTTATCTTGAATGGGTTGAATTTTCCCTTGTTCTACTCGGAATCCTAGAAATTTCACTCCCCTTTTTGCAATTTTACATTTTGAAGGATTTACCTTGAGCCCTGCTTTCCTCAACTCTACCAACACCTTTTCCAAATGTTCTATGTGCTCTTTCCAACTACTACTATAGATCAAAATATCGTCGATGTAAGCTCCCGCGAATGTTTGTACAGGCTCCAAGATCCTTTCCATCAATCTTTGGAATGTGGCCACGGCTCCATGCAACCCAAATGGCATTCGGGCAAATTGAAATAATACTCTAGGGGTGACGAAAGTGGTCTTTTCCTTATCCTCAGATCTTAATGGAATTTGCCAATATCCTTTTGTTAAATCTAAAAATGACAAATATTTTGCTCTTCTTAACCTCTCTAATAAATCTTCTACCTTGGGCATCGGGTAGGCATCAAATTTGGATATTTCATTCAACTTTCTGAAATCGATACACAACCTTACACTTCCATCTGGTTTGGGGACTACTAATAATAATCTTTAATTGCAGCAAAATCTGTTATGAAACATCCTTAAGGGACTACACAGACCTTATATAAATATGGACCAGGCCTTTGGTTAATAGCAGGGCTTGAATTGTCAGCCTGAGTTGGCCTTTCTTGTCTCTGAGCAGTGGTCTTGCTCCCTGCCTGAAAGGCTATCAGATTCAACATATTGATAAGCTTTTGAAACAGCCTTTAAAAAGAGCTCATTTGCCTTTCTTAAAGTGTTCTTTTTTATTCAAACGTACAGTCTTGTAGCACAGAGACAGTGGAAATCCCTTATTTGATTTCATTAAGAAATTGTGATATACAGACTCATGATTTATTGTGGAGCATAGTTTCTTTGGTTAATTGGGTCTTGATATATAGAATTAAACTGATTGCTGTCCTTTTTATGAACTGCTTAGAGGGTTTTTCACTGTGAAATGTTAAGAATGCCAAAGGCATTTCCAGACCACCACCCCCTTTACCCATTTAGCTGTGGTGGTCAGGCTTTCAAAAAAGGCTACATGCGCAGCTTTAACTGTAAGGGTTTGTGTTAATAATCTTTAATTGCAGCAAAATGGGAGGCCTTTTATTAATTTCAGGGCATATACTATTTCACAATGACTTTGGCAATAAATATTTGACTCATAAACTGGCAGCCCTTCAAAAGTATTTTTATTCAATCTTACAATCTTGAAACAGAGAAAATATTTATAATTCAGAGCTTTAATACTTGCTAACACATCCTTTAGAAAGCTATTATCTGATTTTCTTAATAGCTTTTTTAAATAAGCATAGGCCTTTTCAGATGATCCTAAAAAATTAATAAGATTGGTTATGTAGTCCAAAGTTCTGTTTGTGGGACAGAGCACTATTTCTGTAAGCAACCAAAGTAATAATATAAAGTGATTTTTTAAAACAGATTTTTCCACATAACATTTGCAGCATTCTTGAAAGGCTGTGTTCGCCCCAGGACAAACATGGGTGGCCCTCTTTACCTGGGATTTGTAGGTGGCACCCCTCACACTCTTCTTTCAGATAGCCAGTCAGTGTTTCAGAATTCCATAAAGGCATGCTCTCACAATGGATCTCGTGGCTTTGCCTTTTCTCAGAGGAGTTCCTCTCACTTGCAGATGGGGTGGCTCCTGAAAAATCAAGGTGATGATTTAACAAACACACAGAGAGAGAGAGAGAGAGAGTTATCATATATAATAGTCCTCTGGCACCACCCTTTCACAAATGGTTACATACAGTGGAACCTCTACTTACGAACTTAATCCGTATTGGAATGCTGTTCTTAAGTTGAAACGTTCGTAAGTAGAGGCAAAATTTCCCATAGGAATGCATTGAAAACCATTTAATCCGTTCCGGCTGTTTTTCGTTCTTATCTAGAGGCGCCGTTCGCAAGTAGAGGCATTAGTTCCCATAGGAACTAATGCAAAGCCGGTTAATCCGTACTCTACCACTAGGGGGAAGAATTTTTTTAAAAAAACCTAAGATGACATAAGGTTAAAAAAAGGGCAGGAAAGTTTTTTTTTCCGGTTTGTAAGTTTGAGCTCCGTTCGCAAGTAGAGGCAAAATTTAGTGAACGGAGCTGTTCGTAAGTTGGATCGTTCGTAGCTAGGGATGTTCGTAAGTAGAGGTTCCACTGTACCTGTGTTTCAGAGGGCTTCTCTGTATAAAAGGAAGCTTCCATATTATGCCAACTTTCAGAGCTTTCAGGGTCTTCCAGACGTAATGCTAATGGTGGCATATTCTCATTGTCAGAATCTGTACTCATGTAATGCTTTCTGGGGTTGGCATTGGTTTTGGAGTCCAGGTCCTTTTGGCCTTCTGCCTTTGGGGGCGCCTGGGTGCAGGGGATCTGGTTTTCCTTGTCCTCCATCTTCTCAAAGCCTCGCCGGTCTCTGCAAAGAGCTTCAGGCACGCGCAGAAGTCCCCCAAAACCACCGCTGTGGCATTCCAGCAACCACTGTGGAGTTTCAGCCCCAGGTGGCCTAAGGGCATGCCAAGGCATGCCCTACGGCCACCCCTTTTCTAGCCAAGCCCCTCCAACCTCTCCCCATTGGCCTACAGGGCCGTGGGGGTGACACGTCACTTTGGGGGCCAATCTTGAGGCCGCGTTCTGGTCACGGGGGACCCCTGTGTCTATCAATCTCTCCTATAGGCCCACGGTGGCCTCACCAACCCCCTACATCATCCTAAAGCCCCGCCCACCCAGGAGGAGGGCCCTGGGTCGATTTTTGGCCCTTTGTCCCACCTCGCAGGGGCAGCGCACCTGTCAAAATTGATTTTGATGAGGGCTAGGTATTCTTACTCCCCTTCACGGATTGCTGCCTTGTCATGGCAAAGGGGCTTGAGTAATTCAGAGAAGCTATGGGCTATGCCGTGCAGGGACACCCAAGACGGACAGGTCATAGTGGAGAGTTCTGACTAAACACGATCCACTTGGAGCAGGAACTGGCAAGCCACTCCAGTATCTTTGCCAAGAAAACTTTATGGACAGAAACAAAAGGCTAAAAGATATGACGCTGGAAGATGGGCCCCTCAGGTCGGAAGGCACCCAACATGCTACTGAGGAAGAGTGGAGGACAAGTACAAGTAGCTCCAGAGCTAATGAAGTGGTTGGGCCAAAGCCGAAAGGACGCTCAGCTGAGGACACACCTGGAAGTGAAAGGAAAGTCCGATGCTGCAAAGAAAAATACTGCATAGGAACCTGGAATGTAAGATCTATGAACCTTGGTAAGCTGGATGTGGTCAAACAGGAGGTGGCAAGAATCAACATTGACATCCTGGGCGTCAGTGAACTGAAATGGACGGGAATGGGCGAATTCAATTCAGACGATTATCATATCTACTATTGTGGGCACGAATCCCGTAGAAGAAATGGAGTAGCCCTCATAGTCAACAAAAGAGTGGGAAAAGCTGTACTGGGATACAGTCTCAAAAATGATAGAATGATTTCAATACGAATCCAAGGCAGACCTTTCAACATCACAGTCATCCAGGTTTATGCACCAACCACCGATGCTGAAGAGGCTGAAATTGACCAATTCTATGAAGACTTACAACACCTTCTAGAACTGACACCAAAGAAAGATGTTCTTCTCATTATAGGGCACTGGAATGCTAAAGTAGGGAGTCAAGAGATAAAAGGAACAGGTAAGTTTGGCCTTGGAGTTCAAAACGAAGCAGGGCAAAGGCTAGTAGAGTTTTGTCAAGAGAACAAGCTGGTCATCACAAACACTCTTTTCCAACAACACAAGAGGCGACTCTACACATGGACATCACCAGATGGGCAATACCGAAATCAGATTGATTATGTTCTCTGCAGCCAAAGATGGAGAAGCTCTATACAGTCAGCAAAAACAAGACCTGGCGCTGATTGTGGCTCTGATCATCAGCTTCTTATAGCAAAACTCAAGCTTAAACTGAAGAAAATAGGAAAAACCACTGGGCTAGTCAGGTATAATCTAAACCAAATCCCTTATGAATACACAGTGGAAGTGAAGAACAGATTTAAGGAACTCGATTTGGTGGACAGAGTGCCTGAAGAACTATGGATGGAGGCTCGTAACATTGTACAGGAGGCAGCAACAAAAACCATCCCAAAGAAAAGGAATTGCAAGAAAGCAAAGTGGCTGTCCAACGAGGCCTTACAAATAGCAGAGAAGAGAAGGGAAACAAAATGCAAGGGAGATAGGGAACGTTACAGAAAATGGAATGCAGACTTCCAAAGAATAGCAAGGAGAGACAAGAGGGCCTTCTTAAATGAACAGTGCAAAGATATAGAGGAAAATAATAGAAAGGGAAAAACCAGAGATCTGTTCAAGAAAATTGGAGATGTTAAAGGAACATTTTGTACAAAGATGGACATGATAAAGGAAAAAAATGGTAGGGGCCTCACAGAAGCAGAAGACATCAAGAAGACGTGGCAAGAATACACAGAAGAATTATACCAGAAAGATCTGGATGTCCCGGACAACCCAGATAGTGTGGTTGCTGACCTTGAGCCAGACATCCTGGAGAGTGAAGTCAAGTGGGCCTTAGAAAGCATGGCTAACAACAAGGCCAGTGGAGGAGATGGCATTCCAGTGGAACTATTTAAAATCTTAAAAGATGATGCTGTTAAGGTGCTACACTCAATATGCCAGCAAGTTTGGAAAACTCAGCAGTGGCCAGAGGACTGGAAAAGATCAGTCTACATCCCAATCCCAAAGAAGGGCAGTGCCAAAGAATGCTCCAACTACCGTACAATTGCACTCATTTCACACGCTAGCAAGGTTATGCTCAAAATCCTACAAGGTAGGCTTCAGCAGTATGTGGACCGAGAACTCCCAGAAGTACAAGCTGGATTTCGAAGGGGCAGAGGAACTAGAGACCAAATTGCTAACATGTGCTGGATTATGGAGAAAGCCAGAAAGTTCCAGAAAAACATCTACTTCTGCTTCATTGACTATGCAAAAGCCTTTGACTGTGTGGACCACAACAAACTATGGCAAGTTCTTAAAGAAATGGGAGTGCCTGATCACCTTATCTATCTCCTGAGAAATCTATATGTGGGACAGGAAGCAACAGTTAGAACTGGATATGGAACAACTGATTGGTTCAAAATTGGGAAAGGAGTATGACAAGGCTGTATATTGTCTCCCTGCTTACTTATCTTATATGCAGAATAGATAATGCAAAAGGCTGGACTGGAGGAATCCCAAGACGGAATTAAGATTGCTGGAAGAAATATCGATAACCTCAGATATGCAGATGATACCACTCTGATGGCAGAAAGTGAGGAGGAATTAAAGAACCTCGTAACGAGGGTGAAAGAGGAGAGCTCAAAAAATGGTCTGAAGCTCAACATCAAAAAAACTAAGATCATGGCCACTGGCCCCATCACCTCCTGGCAAATAGAAGGGGAAAATATGGAGGTAGTGACAGATTTTACTTTTCTGGGCTCCATGATCACTGCAGATGGTGACAGCAGCCACGAAATTAAAAGACGCCTGCTTCTTGGGAGGAAAGCGATGACAAACCTAGACAGCATCTTAAAAAGCAGAGACATCACCTTGCCGACAAAGGTCCGCATAGTCAAAGCTATGGTTTTTCCAGTAGCAATGTATGGAAGTGAGAGCTGGACCATAAAGAAGGCTGACCGCCGAAGAATTGATGCTTTTGAATTGTGGTGCTGGAGGAGACTCTTGAGAATCCCCTGGACTGCAAGGAGATCAACCCTATCCATTTTGAAGGAAATCAACCCTGAGTGCTCACTGGAAGGACAGATCCTGAAGCTGAGGCTCCAATACTTTGGCCATCTCATGAGAAGAGAAGACTCCCTGGAAATGACCCTGATGTTGGGAAAGTGTGAAGGCAAGAGGAGAAGGGGACGACAGAGGATGAGATGGTTGGACAGTGTGACCGAAGTGACCAACATGAATTAGACCAAACTCCGGGAGGCAGTGGAAGACAGGAGGGAGGGCCTGGCGTGCTCTGGTCCATGGGGTCACAAAGAGTCGGACACAACTTAACGACTAAATAACAACAACAGGTATTCTTACTACTCGCCAGATGTTCTTGGACTAAAACTTCCAAAAGCCATCTCCACTAGTTGTGCTGGCCTAGATTTCTGGGAGTTATAGTCTAAGAACATCTGGAGACCCAAGATTGGGAACCATTGTTTTAAGGAATAAGGAAAGAACAAGACATCCATATGTGGCAGCTTTGTATCTGTCCTGACAGCCAGCTTCTCTGTTTCTTACTCAGACACTTGCTTTGGTTAGTTAACCATACCAAGAAGTCATCCTGAAGACCAGCCCCACAACTACATTTCACATGATGATATTAACCAGAGTTGACATTTCCCCCATCCATTATATGTGTGCAATGCTCAGGAGAATATCCCGCCTATGCATGCTTGGTTGCAGCAAAGGGAGAGAAGGGAAGCTCAGTCTGACCTCTAGTGGACACTGTTGATGGGCAACTCCAAGGACCAAAGACCAGTTCAGTTTGGGTCCTCTTTCCATTAACTGTCTCCTGGCAGCAGCTATCAAACTGCAACAAAGAGGAGTACTTGGGCTGTCCATTCGTCCATTAGTTTTTTCCTCTATCCAGATTGTTTCCATGTGGTCATTAAGCCATGGAGGTTTTAGCTTTCTTTGCCACCCAAACCTATAGCATTCTCTGCCAGTGCAATACATGAAGTAGTCCATTTCCTTGTGAACAGGCAAAGGCACCTTTTGGATTACAATGCCCAGAATCCCCCAGCCAGCATACCTAGTGGCTATTAGCATGGCCATTGAGAGGGCAACAGAGAAATCCTCATAAGGACCATTGATGGAAACAATAGAGTTGTTCAACAACCTTTCATCATTTCAATAATTGCATTTGTTGATAACATTTGTATTTTTCCTTTTGCCTAAGGGTAATTCTCTCCTGCATATAAAATGCTAGAATAAAAGAAATATTAAGCAGCAAATTCAGAACAGCAAACAAAATATTCAAGGTAATGTCAGGGTCAGGTGGTTCCTGAAGGGCACAGATTGCGTCATTTTCTATGGGATATCCTGTGCTTTCTCTTTCTTTTCCAGAGATGAGGACTTGAGTTGCAGGACTCGCTATAAAGTCAGACTTAAGTCGCATTAAGACTCGGCTTTTTTCAATGACTCAGACTCAGCTTGTGACTCGGAACCCACCCCTCCTTTTTTTTCCTGTGGAAAAAAAGCTTGATTTAATAGGGACTCAGATTTGGGGCTTCGGACTCAGGATTTGGTACCGAAGACTGGGACTTGGGACTTGGACCCAGAGACTTGCCAACATCCCTGTTCTCTTCTGAAGAGACTTCAGGCTTCAAAGCCAAATCCTGACAGATATGTGCTACCCTGTTTCCCCGAAAATAAGACCTAACCTGAAAATAAGCCCTAGTATGATTTTTCGGGATGCTTGTAATATTTATTTTATTTATTTATTTCTTATATTTTTATCCCGCCCATCTAGTCGTTTTGACTACTCTGGGCGGCGTACATCAGTGTACCAATAAACAATAAAAAATATCAGCAATATTCAAAAATGAAAATAATTAATCATTCAAGATGGAACTAAATCAAATTAAATCAACAAATCAAATCAAATAATGCCCGGGGGGAAGGCTTGAACAGCCATGTTTTTAATTGGCTTTTGAAAACGCCCAGCGAGGGGGCCATACGGATCTCTGGAGGTAGGTTGTTCCATAGCCAAGGAGCCACCGCCGAAAAGGCCCAGTTTCTTGTCCTTTCCCTCCGGGCCTCTCTCGTCAGGCTCCCCAGTCTCACCTCCAGACTAGATCGAGTGAAACGGGTAGACTTTGGTGGGAGAAGGCGTTCCGCCAGATATCGAGGTCCTAAGCCGTTTAAGGCTTTATATGTTATCATCAAAACTTTGAAATCGATGCGGAAGCGAACGGGCAGCCAATGCAATGCGGCCAGAGTGGGAGAGATATGATGGTATTTCCTCACACCACTAATAAGTCTGGCCGCCGCATTCTGCACCATTTGGAGCTTCCGCGTCAGTCTCAAAGGTAGCCCCACGTAGAGTGCATTACAATGGTCTAATCTCGAGATTACGAGCGCATGCACTAATGTGGTGAGCGCCCCGACATCAAGATAGGGACGCAGCTGGGCAACCCGCCTAAGGTGAAAATAGGCAGATCGGAACACTGACGCCACCTGGGTTTCCATGGTGAGCGCCGGGTCCAGATGTATCCCCAAGCTACGAACCTCACTCTTCGCGGTAAGAGTCACCCCCCCCAAATGAGAGGGAGTTTCCCAGACCGCTGATGGCAGGGCTACCCACCCTCAGTACCTCCGTCTCTTGTCCGGGTTCAGCCTCAACCCATTCTCCTGCATCCACTGCAGTACAGTCTCCAGGCAGCGCTGAAGGGGCAGAACGGCATCCACTGTAGTTGGAGAAAAGAAGATGTAGAGCTGTGTGTCATCAGCGTACTGATGGCACGATGCTCCACATCCCCTGATGACACCACCCAGCGGCCTCATATAGATATTAAACAGCATTGGGGAGATTATCGAACCCTGCGGAACCCCACAATTGAGGCTCCACGGGGACGAAACCCTCTCCCCAAGCTGAACTCTCTGAGGACGGTCCTCCAAGAAGGACTGGAGCCAAGCAAACGCCAGGCCACCAATTCCCAGCTCGGAGAGCCTCCTCAGGAGGATACCGTGGTCGACGGTATCAAAGGCGGCTGAGATATCGAGGAGGACCAGCAGGGACGTTTTTCCCCTGTCGGCCTCCCTCAATAGGTCATCATACAGGGTGACCAATGCCGTTTCTGTACCATGGCGCGGCCTGAAACCCGACTGGAATGGATCCAGGGCATTTGTTTCATCCAAGTGAGCCTGAAGCTGGTCGGCCACCACCCTCTCCACCACTTTGCTCATGAAAGAAACATTGGCGACGGGCCTGTAATTGCCAATATCGTCCGCCGCCAAATTTAGTTTCTTTCTTATGGGCCTAATGAGTGTCTCCTTGAGGGCAAGAGGAACCTTGCCCTCAAGGAAAGACCCATTAATTATTTCTGTTGCCCATTCTGTTGTTATAGGCCTGGCTGCTTTGATTAGCCAGGCCGGGCAAGGGTCAAGGGATGAGGTGGTGGCACGACAACGATCAAGCACCTTGTCCACAGTCTCTGGTGTCACCGGCTGAAAATGATCAAGACCCACCGGGCAAGACGGAGCGCTGGACATCTCTGCTCGACTCACTGTATCCAAAAAAGGAGAGAGTTCCCGGCGGATGGCCTCCACTTTAGATTTTAAAAATGCTGCAAATTGGTCTGGTGAAATACTAGGGGGAGGCCCATCACCTAGACCAATTCCGGATAGGTCGCGAACTATACGGAATAACTCCGCCTGCTGATTTGAAGCTTCACTTATCCGGTCAGCGATGTGTGTTCGCCTAGCAGCCTTTATCTTAGCTAGATAAAGGTTAGTCACGACCCTGACAGCTACTCGATTCTGTTCCGTCGGGTCTACTCTCCATTTGCACTCTAGCCTTCTCCTATTTTGCTTCATCACTCTCAGGTCCTGATTAAACCAGGACGCAGGCCGAGCTCTGCAGAGGAGAGGGCGTTTAGGAGCGATCGTGTCTATAGCCCTGGTGGCTGCAGTAAGCCAACCATTAACCAGAGCCTCGACAGGAGCGCCGGTCAGATCAGCGGTAATCCCTCTCATGGCATCCTGGAATCCTATAGGATCCAGTAGCCTTCGAGGGCAGACCATTAAAATAGGTCCATGCTCCCTGCGAGGAGGGAGTGCCACTGAGAGGTTACATTTTATTAGGTGGTGATCTGACCATGACAATGGTACCGACACAAGGTCGGTCACCATCAGACCACGCTCGTTCCAATTGGCGGAAAAAAACAGATCTAGCATATGACCACCCACGTGGGTGGGGCCGTTGACATGCTGGGACATGTTCAAGGAAGCCATGGTTTCCAAGAACTCAAGAGCTGGAGCGGAGGTCTCCATCTCCGCATGAATGTTGAAGTCCCCTAAGACCAAAAGCCTCGGGGACTCCAACAGTGTCGCGGAGACAAAGTCCGCCAGCTCTGGTAAGGAAATGGCTGGGTCGCGGGGAGCGCGGTAACCCAGCAAGATCCCAATACCTTCCCTAGCCCCAACCAACACGTGGAGGGCCTCCAGACCCGGCTTTACCACCGTGGAGCACCTAGTAACCTCTAGAGCGTTCTTATATACAATGGCTACTCCCCCCCCCGCCCCTCCAGTCTGCCCTGGTGCTGGACAGCATAACCAGGTGGACAGGCTAATGTCAGGGGTGGGCCCCCCTCCCCGCCTATCCACGTCTCTGTTATGCACGCCAGGTCTGCATCCTCCTCCAGAACAAGATCATATATAAGCTGGCATTTATTAGACACAGACCTGGCGTTCAACAGCACCAGTTTCAGAGTGGAAGGTAAACTGATCTGACCACCTCGATATTGTCGTTTGGCCACAGACCCAGAACAGTGAACAGCCTTCAAACATCTGTTCACTGTTCTTCTGACATGAGAAGGGGCTGGACCAGCGCGATATCTCCCTCTACCCGTAATCACCGAGATGTTCAATGGCCCCTCGCTGGGGGGGCAAGCCCTCCACTCCATATCCAGACAGAAAAAAAAAGAAAAGAAAAGAAAAAAAAACTCAAAAGAAACTCAAAAACCCTAAATTAATACAAAAATATTGTAAACATAACAAGGTAATTAACATAAAATTAATACAAATCATACATAAGGTAAAAAAAGCAAAACCAAAAACACCAAAATTAAATAAAATAAATAAAATAAATACAAGTTAAACCCCCATTATTACCCCCCTCATATAGACCTGCTCTGCCTCACTTCGCTCAGGACTCCTGTCCTTCCAATTGTTATTAAAATAGATGTCATCAGAGTCGTAGAAGTGCAGTTCTTATAGACGAGGCAAGCTTTTAGAGTTTCATCAGTAGACAGAAGGAGCAACAGTAGCACAAAGGATGAAGCTGACAATAGTGCTACTGTTGCCCTTTTCTTCCCTCGGAGAACAGTTCTTATAGTTCCCAGCATGGCGGCTCGCATGAACAACCGGCAGAGACCCACGGCGGGCGGTTTTTCCAGCTCCCACGTGGCGGACCCTCGGCTCTCTCCCAGACGGAACCCCAAAGCACCGACCTGTTCCTTGAGACCTCCGGGTGACCCTGATGTTTCCCAGTCAGCTCTTAAAGTTACAGCGAACTCGGCGGTTTTCTGAGGATTTCCAGGCTCTCCCTGGTTAATCTCTCCCTCCTCGCCGGACTCCTGCTGACTCAAATCTCCAACGGAGGTCCCCACTGGTCGTACGATGACTCTCCGAGTTCCGCTGGTCGACCAGTTCCAGCCCCGCGTTCTGAGCTCAGCGTCTTCGTTCTCGCCCGCTCTCGCCCCGCCGGTTTCTCCCACGGCTCAGCCAGCAACATCAGCCTCCAAGCAGCCCTTTCGCCGCTCAGCACAGCACGACAGCGTCAGGTAAGAACCCGACAAAGCAAAATAAGATAAGCCCTACCCGATAAGCCCTACCCCAAAAATAAGCCCCAGTTAAGGGAAACCCCACCCTCCACCCTTGTGCAGCAACCAGAAGAAGATGACATGGCTGCATTTGAATAAATGTAGATTGTTGTACATAAAAAAAATAAAACATTCCCTGAAAATAAGCCCTAATGCGTTTTTGTTTTTTTGGAGCAAAAATGAATATAAGACCCTGTCTTATTTTTGGGGAAACATATATATATATATATTTAAGCTAATGTTCTTGCTATCTCTGAGATGAAGAAATTATGAACTTTGGTCCATTTGTATCACAATGAGCTGAACTAGGTATCCCTAGTTGACAGTAATTATTTCACTCATCATAACAACCCTCCTCATATTCCCGTTTTACTGAGGAGTTGAATGTAAGACCAATTTGCTCAAGACACAGATCAACCATTCTTAATGACTGACCTACAAAAATCTCTTTCTCTATTTCTACATCACTACAGCTAGCTACAACTGTAGATGCCGCACACACACACATACACATACATACACAGAGAGAGAGAGAGAGAGCTTTGTCCAAATAATGTGCAAAACAATACAGAAGCCCAATAGATGTGGGGGCTCTAGCAGCCCCTTCATCCTTTTATGAGTCACTTATAATGTTCTCAGGAAAGATTAAGATCCTACCAGAGCTTTTCTATTTTTCCACAATTGCTTTTCTGGGAGACAAAGGGAACTGACACAGTCATGCTAACCAAAAAGGATACCAACATAGCAATGTTCTTAGGCTCTTCTGAGCACTAATAGCCACTTGAAAGCATTTTGTCGGTATTTCGGTTCAAGGGCTGGACTAGGGCGGGCCCAGAAGAAACAGGAAGAAAAGGAGTGAACACACCAGATAAAAGACCTTTTCCAGGGAGCTGTGCTTGATGTCTGAGTCAAACTGAAATAATAATAATAATGATGATGATAATGCATTTATGGAGGACGTCACAAAATTGTTTCAAGCCACCTATTTCCTCCTTAAAGTAGAGCTTTTCTATTGTGAGGCCACTACATTTCATTTAATCCGAGCTGGGTTCATGAGAAGCAAACACACCTACTTGTTAAAGCTGGTGCCTTATTCCAGCTGTACATCTTAGCATGTCAGTTACTTATGACCCATCTAGAGGTCCAAGTCCTCTGCTCCTGGGTCCCAGTCTGGCCTCTGAGCTTTCCCAGATGATTATGCCCCCTTATTTATTTATTTATTTACAAGACTTTTTTAGCCGCGCCCTTACCAATGGTCTCTGAGCGGCATACAACAATATTAAAACTTTAGAAAAACATTAAAACCATTAAAAATACCCAATATTATAATAAAACCCTATATTAAAACAGTCAATTTATCATTAATAAATCCTGCTGCTCATAGGGACAGCTAAAGGATACTATTTAATTAAAATGCTGGCTAAACAGAAAGGTCTTTGCCTGGCGCCAAAAAGCCAAAAGTGTCGGAGCCAGGCGGATCTCTATAGGGAGGGCATTCCAAAGTTGGGGGACAACAGCCGAGAAGGCCATATTTCAGCATGCCATCCCTCTCACCTCTTTCAGGGATGGCACCTTCAGAAGGGCCTCCTGGCCTGATCTTAGAGTATGGGCAGGCTCATATGGAAGAAGGCGGTCCTTTAGGTAACCAGGTCCTAAGCCGTTTATGGCTTTATATGTCAAAGTAAGCACTTTTGAATTGGGCCTGAGCAGCAACCGGCAGCCAGTGTAAATTTTTCAGAACTGGCGTGATATGAGTCCATGCGGCGGCACCACTTACCAGCCGTGCAGCCCAGTTCTGTGCCAGTTGCAGCCGCCGGACCGTCTTCAATGGCTGCCCCACGTATAGTGCATTGCAATAGTCCAGTCTGTTTGTTACCAATGCATGTGTGACTGTTGCCAGGCTCTGCTCATCCAGGTAAGGGCGAAGTTGATATATTCTCTGCAGCTGTAAGAAGGCACCCCTGGACACCAAGTCCACCTGGGCTTCCAAGGTCAGACCCGGGTCAAGGAGCACCCCCAAGCTGTGGACCCTGTCCTTTAAGGGGAGTGTAACCCCATCTAGGGCAGGGAAATGGCCCTTTAACCTATCTGGCGGAGCACCTACCAGCAGCACTTCCGACTTGTCTGGATTGAGCCTCAGTTTATTGACCCTCATCCAGGCCATTATTGAGTCCAGGCATGAGTTCAGAACAGTGACTGCCACACCTGGATTGGTGGAGAATGAGAGGTAGAGCTGGGTGTCGTCAGCATATTGCTGCCTCCTCAGCCCAAACCTCCTAATGACCTTCCCCAGCTGTTTCATGTATATATTGAATAGCATGGGGGACAGTATAGAGCCCTGAGGAACCCCATGATGCAACCACCATGGATCAGAGCTACTGTCCCCCAGCACCACCTTCTGGACCCGATCAGCCAGGTAGGAGCGGAACCACCGTAAAACGGTGCCTCCCATTCCCATCCCAGCCAATCTCTCCAGAAGAACACCATGGTTGATGGTGTCGAAAGCCACTGAGAGGTCCAGGAGAATCAACAGGGACGCATTCCCCCTGTCTCTCTCCCAGCAAAGGTCGTCAAACAGGGTGACCAAGGCAGTCTCCGTCCCATAACCTGGCCTGAAACCCAATTGAAATGGATCTAGATAATCCGTTTCATCCAGGAGAACCTGGAGCTGCTCAGCCACCACACGTTCCAACACCTTGCCCAGAAAATGGAGGTTCGCCACTGGCCGATAGTTGATCGCTAGACCTGGGTCCAGATTAGGCTTTTTTAGGAGTGGGCTAATCACTGCCTCCTTTAACAGGGCGGGGACCACTCCCTCTCTTAACGAGGAGTTGATGACCTCCAGGATCCAGGTGTGAATGCCCCCGGCAGATTCCTTTATTAGCCATGATGGGCAAGGGTCGAGTTGCGTAGTGGTGGTACGAACCAATCTAAGCACCCTGTCCACATCCTTGGGTCATAACAACTGAAACTCATCCAATAAATTATGACATAAGTCCGGAGCACTGGACACAACCATAGGCTCTGCATCAACAGTGGAGTCCAACTCTTTGCGAATCTGAGCAATTTTTCACTCAAAGTGTGTAACAAATTCGTTACAGTCAGCCACTGAGCGGTCTGGGACCTCCACCGAACCATTAGGCTGAAGAAGGTCCCAGACCACTCGAAATAGCTCTGCTGGACGACACTCCCCAACCACTTCATAGCCAGAAGCTCCTCTGTGTACCATGGAGCCATATAGGCTCTGTGGACAGGGAGAGAGCGCCTAGTGCTATCGTGTCAACCACCCAGGCCATCTCCTTGTACCACAAAGCGACCTGGGCTTTGACAGGAGCGCCGACCATATCAGCTGGAAACTCCCCTAGAGCATTCAGGAATGCTTCAGAATCCATAAGTCTCCAGGGGTTGATCATTTTAATTGATCCCCCTCTCCTGCAGAGGGTAGTAGCGGCAGAGAGTCTAAACTTTACCAGGAAATGGTCCGACCATGACAACGGGGTCAAAGATAAACCCACCACATCCAGACCACCATCCCCCCGTCCCGTTGAGAATACTAGGTCATATTGTTTGATGGTTTGCCAGGATTTGCATGATGCAAGGTTGAAACCCCTCTTCTTACGGTCAGTAGGAGCTCTCAGTTACAACACGCCTATATTTTTGGTCCCTTCCTTTGGTTCTACCCCACTACATGAAGGCAATGCCCAACAACCTCTGTCAGAAATCAGGCCACTGGTTGGGATTCTGGGCTGAAAGAAGCACCACAGTTTTGACCTAAAAATAGTTCCCTACTTGTCTTTTCCCACTCAAGAATAATGTGAGGAAGCTGGCAAATGCAAAGATGCCAGAGCTCAGGTCTGTGAGAATTTGGTTTGTTTTTTACCAAACCCCCCAAACCTACCCACCAGCAACTGGTGCAAAAGAAATGCACTAAGAATTAAGAATTCTGCATCTAAGAATTTATTTTTCTTACTCTGTATGGAGGCCCGTGTAAAGCATCACCAAGAAAAAACTGTCTTCAATCAAAAGAAGGAGAGTTATTCCAGAATTATGTTCCAGAGCAGTGGTTCCCAACTGGAAGGGAAGCCAGACTGCTATATCTGAAGATGGCAGTGGAGGAGGAGGAGGAGGAGGAGGAGCAGGACCGGACTGGGAGGTGATGGGGCAGTGAGAAGGGGCGGAAGGTGTTAGGTTCCCCTCCCCCCCCAGGCACAAACCAGAAAAACAAACCGTGAACTGGTAACCATGAACCACAAACCATCTTTTTTCTGGTTCTTGCCCATCTCTATTCAGGAACATCTAAGTAGAGATACTGGGGATGTGGATTTCTCAACTTTTGCACCTGACACGTATATTTTCTTATTCATAACAGATAAAGGATTCATAGGGAAGAAATGCCTTCCCATCAAATGAATAAATTATGACCAATTTTCATGAAACATTGGATGAAACCCTGTTGCACAGTTACACACACAGTGTGGCTTTTGCAATTGAATAGCAGTAAGTTAAGAAATCTTTGCAAAACCAAAAATAAAAACAAAAAAGTATAGCCATTTTGCTTTTCCAGTGCAAGTCGATCAGATGCTTACAATTTGGTTCTGGTCTGGGCACTAATTGAATCAGATGGAGGTCCAGATCATTCTGGACCAAATCAGAATACATTCCAAAGTTGTGAGCTGGCCTTCAAATTGGATGTGTGTTGGGGGAGGGGGGTTTACACGCACAGTCCTACTGCAAAGCATTACTCACACTGTAGCATTGTTGATGATGTTTTAAGTGTGATTTACTAAACATGCCACTGTCCCATTCATTTCCTTCCTTAGAGTTTGGATGACACTTCTGTTAAATACTGAAAACAATGCATTCTTGGGCTATGCCATCTGATCTCCTTTCAGGCTTACATAATCAAGGACCATTCCAAACCCATGTAAAAGCAGCCAAACCCAGACCACTTCCTCGATCAAATGGGCCCTTTGCATAAGACTATGATGGGCTCGGCCCTCATGCACATGCTGCTCTTTTCCATCGTGCAACCATCTGGGCTTTGATTTGAACTGTATAATCATGGCCCACGTGCCATTTATAACTTAACCAGGATGTGGTGTTTCCTGTGATATCTATTTTCTGGCTTGTTGCACCAACCTGATGAGATGGTCACAGATTTGAAAGTGGTCAGAGCTGTAGATGTTTACAAGATCTGCTGTGCCTCCCCCACCCAGGGCAATATGTTTCTGTCTTTGAAATGTTATGATTGGATTTGAGAATTCCCTTGCCAATACTGTGTTCTGTACTGGAACTAAGAACAGTTACTTTTGGGGCCTACCACTCCTGGTTGTCATGCTGGTTGGGATTTCTGGAAGTTGTAATACAGAAAATTACCTTTTCTGAGCCCTAGTATCAACAATAATTGAACAAAGATATAGCTTGATGGGTCATGCTATTGTTGTTACATGCCATTAACATGCCTCCAATCTATGGTGACCCTATGAATGGGCAATCTCCAGAATATCTTGGTCTCAACAGCCCTGCTCAAAACCTGTAAACTCAGGATTGTGGCTTCCTTTATGGAGTCAATTCATCTCATGTTTGGTCTTCCTCTTCTCTTGCTGCCTTCTATTTTTCCCAGTACGATTGTCTTTTCCAGAGAATATTGTATAAGGCACATCATCATCATCATCGTTATTCTCCTCCTCCTCCTCATTATTATTATTCAAAAACACTAGGCACAGTCAAAATTATAAAAACATTGACTGGTATTATATAACAGATACAAGTTTTAAACAAAACCCTAAGTATCTGTTAAATATCAGTGCAGTATGTTACTAATATTGCCATTTTTTGTAGCTCTGATTGTGTTATTTCTAAGATGGTGATGATGACTGCCATAAGTTAAGAAATCTCAGTGATTCGTCACATTCTGAGTTATGTGACACAGTGTGCAACAGATAGAATCTATGGAGATTTCTTAACTTACAGCAATTTGCCTCTAAAAGTTACTCTATTTGCATAGCTGCACAACAGGTTTTTAGCCAATCTGTCAAGTCAACAGCTCAGCATGACAATGAACATTGATGTTGCCCTGGTGAAAGGTCCTTATTAGTTGCTGATACTCCATGTCAATGAGTTTCTCTGACTGCTTTTGCCATGGATGTAGATATTCTCTTTTTGTCGCACAGGAACTTTTCTTTTCACTTACTAGATCAGTGGTTCTCAAACTGGGGTCCCCAGAGGTTCTTGGACTGCAATTCCCAGAAGCCTCCACCACTTGCTGTGCTGGCCAAGATTTCTGGAAGCTAGTCCAAGAACATCTGGGGACCCAAGTTTGAAAACCACTGTACTAGAAATACTCCTTACAGTGCAGCTGTGCCAGTAAAACCTATGAGTTTTGAAAATAGCTAAAAGAATCATCCACACTCTTGTATTTCCAATCACCATGTATAGGCATGAAGGTTGGACAGTTAGGAAAGCTGACAGGGGAAAAAATTGATTTGTTTGAAATGTGGTGCTGGAGGAAAGCTTTGCCGATACCCTGGATTGCCAGAAAGACAAGCAAGTGGGTCTGAGATCAAATCAAGTCTGGAGGCAAAACTGTTGGCACTGAGGCTGTCCTACTTTGAGCACATCATGAAAAGACAGAGTTCTCTAGAAAAGACAATAATACTGGGAAAGGTGGAAGGCAGCAGGAAAAGTGGAAGACCATATGTGAGATGGACCGATTCCATAAAGGAACCACAAACTTGCATTTGCAAAAGCTGAGCAGGGCTATTGAGGACAGAATATTTTGGAGATCGCTCACTCATAGGGTCGCCATGAGTCAGAGACAACTAGACAGTACATGACAACAACAACAGCAGCATCAGCTGCAAGAACAACAAGGATCACACTCATTGTCGGTCATTTGATGATCAGAAGAAAAAAATTCCATTATCATCCATCATTCAATGATCAGAAGTGCTTGCTGTTTAGTTACACACAGATGTCTACTCAACTAATAGATAGATAAACTTTATTATTGTCAGTGACCAATATCCACAATACAAACAAGCCATAAATACATAAAATATATTGTTCCAAGGAGCTGTATTGCTATATACCTAAAACTATAATAATAAATTAATTAAAATATGCTAGCAACATAATTAGTATTATTGCTGTTTAGTTATACAGTGGTGCCTCGCTAGACGATTGCCTCGCAGGACGAGGAAATCGCTAGACGATGCCTTTTTGCGAGCGCTACTGCGCTTCGCAAAACGATGTTTCCCTATGGGGAATTTCGCTAGACGATGAGGTTTCCCCATAGGAGTGCGCCGACTAGTGGTCAAAAGCTGTCAGTGCAGCTGTCAGTGCATTCCTATGGGGACCCTCACTCGCTAGACGAGGTTTCGCTATGGGAAATTTCGCAAGACGACTGTGTTTTCCCTTGGAACGCATTGAAGCGATTTCAATGCATTCCAATGGGAAAACGTGCTTCGCTAGACGATGTTTTTGCTAGACAGCGATCCTCGTGGAACGGATTAACATCGTCTAGCGAGGCACCACTGTACTTAGATACAGTCATGTGAAAAAGAAAATACAGCGTCTTTGAATTCTATGGTTTTACATATCAGGACATAATAAAAATCATCTGGTCCTTAGCAGGTCTGAAAATTAGATAAATACAACCTCAAATGAATATCAACACATGACATATTACATCATGTCACAATTTATTTTACAAAAATATAGCCAACATGGAGAAGCCATGTGTGAAAAACATAAGTGCACCTTGTGATTGTATGCTACATTTTTAGCTACAAGCTGCCTGGAGTATTCTGGGATTTGCAGTTTTAAATAAGAGTAACAATTCCTATCTTTGTTCTTACCTGAATCTTGACTCACTCATGCGCACGTTTCTGATGGCATGGAATCACCTACCAGTCCACAGCACAAGTACACATGTGCTTATGGAACTGAGATCCTCTTACGCAGAGCCTGAAAATAATGCCTCAGATTTATCACAGCATTCAATCTTCACTTTTGCACAAACAGGGCAAGAAGCCAAGTGATGGCATCTAAAAAAATTATTCTTGAAAGTGACATCTTTAATGTTATACTTTTAAAAAAATTAGATGCATCCTTCCTTCCTCTCTAGTGCCTTTGTGCACCAGCAGCATACAGATGACTGCATAAGGCAAAATTTCCTGTGTAGAATAATAATGAAACCATGGCAGCATAGTAGTGGCACCAGGACTCCTTGGGTGAAAGTTTTGGGACTTCTTGTACAGAAGGGGTGATGATGCTTCACTTCAGGCAAATCTTAAAAAAGACAGAAGCATTTGAAACATGGATTTATCTTAGGAGGCTAAGAATATATTGGATTGTGTGTTATAACAAGACATACAAAATGCAGGAATCTAGACTATTTTGGCCATGTAGTACTGATTGTTACAGCTGATCATTCATGGTGGTACAATAAACTGGAAAAGTCCGCAAAGAGGAAGAATGTTTTGGGTGAAGAACCAGGCTGTCTGTTCTGGATTCAGCACAAGATCATTGTTTAGCGTTGTCACATCCTAAGTCATTGTAGCCATTATGACATCCAACTTCCAGTGGGAGAGGAGGAGGAAGAGCAAGAAGAAGAAAGTGGAGGAAGAGGAGGTGGTCATCTGTTGCCACTACCATTATGGTTCCCTGTGAGCAGTTCTGCTAGAAAATATGGCAAAGGGGGGAGTGCCGGACACACATTCAAGGACAATTGCAAAGGATGTGGCCTTTTGGGGGGCCCCAAGAGTGAGTCGGTGCAGCACCGAACCCCAGGATGCTACCCATTCCGATTTTAAAAAATGGTTCCATCCCTGTCATCACATCTTCTGTGAATGGCTGATCATTTTCCTAGGATTGCTTGGACCTGATGTTACAGAAAACCATAATAGAAGAGTGCAGTTTGACTGCCATCTGTTGGCCAATGTTCACTGTTGCTAGCCTATATGCTAACAATTATAAACTCATTCTGTCCACCCTAATAAGGCCAAAATAGCATCATCAACACATAAGAGAGAGAGAAAGAGTAATTAAGCATTGGGGGGGGGGGGGAAACACCCACATTTCTACATAGGGAAGAAAGACATGGGGAAAACACTGGAGGGGGGGGAGGGATGTCTGAAAGCAGTCTAATGAGGACTAAGCATACTTAAAGGTAAAGGAAAAGGTAAAGGTTCCCCTTGACAATTTGTCCAGTCGTGTTCGACTCTAGGGGGCGGTGCTCATCCCCGTTTCCAAGCCATAGAGCCAGCGTTTGTCCGAAGACAATCTTCCGTGGTCACATGGCCAGTGCGACTTAGACACGGAACGCTGTTACCTTCCCACCGAGGTGGTCCCTATTTATCTACTCGCATTTGCATGCTTTCGAACCGCTAGGTTGGCGGGGAGCTGGGACAAGCGACGGGCGCTCACTCCGTCGCGTGGATTCGATCTTACGACTGCAGGTCTTCTGACCTTGCAGCACAGAGGCTTCTGCGGTTTAACCCGCAGCGCCACCACGTCCCTAAGCATACTTAGCAGACACATTTAAAATATCAGACAAGAGGGGAAAGGTGGAGTACATCTGGCTGGCGAGATCCTTGAAGAGGAACACTTCGTACTGCAAAATTTTGTTAGAGGTCCTGTTTGCAACCAGTGGACTTTTTCAATCTAAAAATGAGGTTGAGGGAAGAGTGTCATGAAATTCATTTCCCGTCTGTCGTTGCTGCCGCCGCCATCTGTTTGCAATGCTGGTGGTGGTAGAAGTCACCTGCTCTGTGCACCTAAGTGCCATGTTTGGTTTTATCCACAAGTCAGTCTGATCTGGCTATGTGACAATATTGATTTTGCTATGTGAGGATCTCTGGAGCCAAATCAGAGCAAGTTCAGTATTTCTTACTTTCTATCAATCTTGTTTCCTCTAGGTCAGTGGTTCCCAACCTTGAATCCCTAGATGTTCTTGGACTAAAACTCCCAGAAGCATTCACCACTAGCTGTGTTGGCCAGGATTTCTGGGAGTTGTAGTCCAAGAACATCTGGGGAACCATTGCTTTACGTAAAAGCAATTGCCAGTGAGCATAATTGCCAATGTTATCAGAACCAGTGGTAAGTAAAGCGAACTGTCTAGGGATCTTGAAGGGTGACACAGAGCAGAGAAATGGCAGAATGAGAATGGATTGTGCAGTGATTTTTTTTTTTTAATCCTGATCCTTTCCTTCTAATTTTCGTCCACTCATGGCTGCTTTTCATTAGAAGGATAAGAACAGCCAAAAGTGTCTAAAGCATGCCGGTTGGCCTTGGCGACCGATTTTAGTTGTGTCTACTTAAATTTGCTTCCTTCTTGAACAGTTTGCCTTGATGTGTCATTCCGATAGAAAACAGGCAAATCAAAATAACTTTGGGTGAGTTGCACTTCTCTGCAGCCACAGGTTAGAAGAATATTGACACTTAGACAAATTTAGACTAGGAAATCAATGTCATGTGCTACAATTTCCAGGGTTGGGGTGAAAAACTTTGTAAAAATAGATAGTATCGAATGACTGCCATAGGGCGAAAAAAATATCAGTCATCTTCCTTCTGCTGTCCAGAATGGCCTTGCTGAGTCCGATTCCTTTTGCTGGGGCATGGCTGACCTTCAAGCAAGTTATTAGTTCTGCGTGGGGTATGTCATAGGTTGCAATAAGTATGTGTACAAGTCACAAAATCAGATAAGGAGAGAGCTTATTGATTGGAAAACTCAGCGGCCTCGGAGACATAAGCCCGGGCAAGCTACTAATAGCAGAGTTTCCACTGTGTTCCAGAACTCTGAAACAGGAGAGTCGACTCAATGCTTTGTAGGAATACTCTACAGGAACCTGGTTACAACGTACGCACAACAGTGCTGAAAAGAACGGCATCCTCAGCATGTGGTAACAAAGTGCTTTTTCTTTTAAAAAAAGTCACGTGTTAACAAGATTACACGTCCATTCTTTGAAGCTGGGCATTTTGGCCCAGTCATAAAAATTTGCTGTTTTTTTATTCCCTGAGGGACAAAACATGGGGCCAAAAGGCAAGTCTTTCTGATGTCCTAGGAGGTGGGCCCTCAGGTATCGGATGTAGCTGCATCATTCCATGTGTGCATTTGTGTGTGAATGCATGAGAAAACGAGACAGATAATACAAATTTCCTGTATTGTCTCTCAAAAGTACAAATACCTGAGCCACTAAACCCTGGAACAAGTGGGGAGGAGGGGAAAGTGTCGTTAGGCATTAAAGCCAACATCAAGCTTTCTTCTCCTCTAGCATAGCTCACCTCAATAAACTCTGGTTCCAGCAGCACCAGTATTCTTGAGTTTATGGAGACATGGCTGAGAAGACTTTGGACGCGGCCTCCACAAGTAGACAGAATCGGTAGTGATCACACTCGCACCTGTGCAAAGACAAGAATGAGGAAAGAGGGAGAAGTTGACAGCCAATGAGTACGAATGAGATACCAGTATCATGATTTAAGAGCTTCCGTGTTGCAAAAATCATAGTGGCAGCAGCAAAGAGACCTCCATGTGGCTTTGTGGTGGGACTTCCATAAGCTCCAGCAGAAATGGTAGAGCTTGGCAAAGCCCCTCTTGGATTCTGTGCAAGACCATGTTAGATGTAAGTGGAACATTCTCCAGGTTCTGTGGGGCTGTATTCTTTACATGAACATCTCAAACACAGTGTACCTGTAAGAAAAATTAAATATCCAAATGTCTTTTTGAACCAAGATGAGTCTGGAACAAAGTCCGAGCTACCTTTATCATTCAAGGTGAGAGATCCACAGCGCAAAGAAAACAGCTTCAGATGTACAATCTTTAAAGCCCTAAAATAAAATACAAATTCAGATACAAATATATAATATCACAATATGGATTTACCCTTCCAGTGCTCCCCCTGCACAACATGTTGAATTTCTGTTACCTAAACCAAGGTGATAAGGGCCTGTATCATCCCCCAGGAAGATAGCAGCTCCTGCCACCTCCAGCTTTCTCTCTTTTACTTTCTTTTTAAACAGAAATTTTTAATCTTCCTGAGACACTCCCCACCCCTCACTGGGTTGAACCAAACAGTCCATAGGGGTTACATAAATGCTAATGAGAATGGTAGTATCAGATGACTGTCAATCTTTTTTGTTTGTTTGTTTGTTTGTTTGTTTAAAGGATCTCATTACATGCTCCAGCTCTGGAGTAACATTGTCATGTTGCTCAGTTAGCTGGGTGTTTTCCACTCTCAGAGTCATTTACCCAGCTTTCCCTTCTGACCATTTCCACAGTCAGCTGTCCCAGAAGCATTTCCACACCCCCTTCAATCCTCGTCTGATCTCCCTCTGTGACATCACAAGGTCCCACTCACCTGGTACTATGGCAAGGATCTACCCCATGATGTCATAAGTCTCCACTCTGTAGTCTGATGTTTTGGCCCCCAATCTCAGGGAATGAGTTGCAGCTGAACATAACTATTTTTTTTCCATTTCTTACAAAGAAACAAACTCTTATAACTTCCTATAATGAAAGTATTCTGATCCTGTTTCAGCAGAGAAAACTGAGCAGGAGCACACAGCCTTTCCATACCATGATCTCATCCTGTTTACTACAAGCTTTCACCACTTCCATAATATGGCACAGGACACCAGCAGGTTCACTTTATTGTTACTGCTGTTCAACATTTTGTGTAGGGTCACAAATCACTGTGATCTACTGCAAATCACCACCAAATCAACCAGTAGTTCCAGATCTACCTTTTATCCACCTGTGCCTTACATCTTCTACTAGGGGCATTATCTAGTTTGACCTCATGTTGTAATAGGAAAGGTTGAAGGCAAAGCTTTGCTTTGCTTGGAAAAGAGGCAAGACTGAGTTCAGACAGACTTCCACTGCCTCTTTTCTTAAAATTAAGCTGTGCTTGGTGTTAACAGTATTGTTGCGTGCTCAAAGCTCACAGAATTGGGCAAGATAAAAATCTAGATGGCAATAAATTTGAAGTGGAGGTAGAGTTCTGAGGCATGGACCAAAGGTGCTAATTAGTGCCAACTGTGATGATAATCATCTTCATGACACACAGGATAACCTCATCTATCTAAACAGCTCATGGGTCATCTAAATCATTAGATGCCATTTATTTTTAAAGTGCTTTTCCCCCCAGACAGCTAAATGAGAGACACATGGTGAATTCAGATAATGAGAATGATCAGAGAATTCAGAAAACAATATTCTCCACCTGTTGGAGACAGAAGACCAATATTACTCAAAGGATAGTCACTTGGATAGCAAATGTCTGTGGAGTGAGAGTGGGGAGCAGGACAATGGTAATGGTGCTTCCAAATGTACAGCAATAGACTAGCAGTTGCTATATGTATAGAAACTGAACATGCATACGGAGCATCTAGGCACATGGTTTTTGCAAGAATCACAGAGTTGGAAAGCAGCCAAAACAGCAGTGCAAGAAATCTGATATTTTAGAGCTCCTGACAGGGGGTAATCCAACCTTCCCTTACAAACCATCAATAAAGCAGATACCTCTCTGAACAGGCCTCTCCCTGTTCAGAGACATAAGCAGGGAGTGGCCACCAGGGCTTTGACTCAGGGCTGTGAAATTTAGAGGACACAAAAAGGCTTGTTGCTACTGGAAAGGTGTGAATCTATCCACCAAGAACATGTATTTGATGCCCAGCTACTCCTCCCCAGGCAGAAGGAACAGGATGTCTCAGTGTAGAACTTATATAGCTGTTGTATGCTCAGATCCATGTGTTCTTCCCCATTCATCTATTTCCTCTCTGTGTATGCTTATCTCACATGACCCAAGCTGAATCATATTAGGACAACAAAGTTTTTGGTGCCAAAATTGCTACTTGTGGCTTGAAGCCTGTTCTGCTGTCAGAAAGTTCCTTCTAACCTGGGTTAAAATTCCCTTTCTTGCAATGTGAACCCATTGGTTCAGCCCCTACCCACTGGAGCAACAGAGAAACTGCTCTATTAACTATGTGACACTCCTTCAAGTATTTGAAGATGGCTTTCATACTGCCTCTTAACACTCTCCTTTCCAGGCAAAGCCCACCTATTCCTCCTACCTTTCCTTGTAGAACTTTGGATAAAACGAAATGATACAGTTATCACATCATTACAACTGATGTTTTTAGGTGGCAAAATATGTACAGTATATTGGTCACAGTGTGGACTTCCCTTCACCTTTGTATCTTGCATTCCAGCAAGCTTTGTTTCATGACAGGACATTAGAAGGTTTGGAACTAATGGTTTGGGTATGGTTTCCTAAGATTTTCTTTGGTGGAGAGATCTCAGTTTTGGCTAGGGTATGAATAGTTGGGGAAGATTCATGACTTTCCAGCAAGGAGTATCTG
Source organism: Intellagama lesueurii (assembly GCA_037013535.1). Lineage (NCBI taxonomy): Eukaryota > Metazoa > Chordata > Lepidosauria > Squamata > Agamidae > Intellagama > Intellagama lesueurii. Next base: position 16,950,183 of record JBAJHW010000004.1, read on the forward strand.
CAAAGCAGTTGTTGAGGATTGGGAATGAAGCCAAAAAAGGAGAGAATTGTAAGTGTCTGTTTGGAAGTAGCTCAAAGTTGGGTTGAGCTATGGTGGCCATATGTCTTATTTTTACAGTGGATTTTTAAAGGTATTCCTCTGTTTGATGGTGTCCTCTGTCTAATGTGTGGTTTGCCCTCTCAGCCTGAAGTGGGAGGAGAAGGACCGCCATTGCACACATGTAGCACTCCACAACACTTATCAAGAGGTGAAGGAGGAGGTGGTGATGGTGGGCCGTTCACCCCTCCCTTGGCTGCCACCTGCCTCCATCCCCTAACCTATTTTCAGTCCAAGCTGCCCAGATCAGGCAGCAGACAGTTGGATGGTGATGATGGTGGCCCTTGCTTCCATCCCAGCACTCAACGGCCTGAGATGGCTACCTGTGTCTGGCTTATGGCAAGGCTGGGCCCTGCCTTTCAGAGTTTTTGTGAGAACAGAATGGGAAGGAGATACGTACTATGCCACTGAAGGAAAGGTGAGATATAAATATAAACTGAATGTGAAGAGAAGAGGGAGTGGGAAGACTTAAAGATTAAAAAGATTTTAAAAAACACTTAAAGAAGGTAGAACAGGGGCCTTGAAACTGCCTGTCTGCAGCGAGCCTCACAAGAGTAGGCTGAGAAAGCACACAAGTCACCTCATGACAGTCATAATTTATGAATGTGCATCCACCCTATTAAGAAGTATTTTACGAATTTTATGGGGAGTTTTTTTTCCCCAAGAAGAGAGTTCAAAGAGGAAGAGGAACTTACTATTTTATTGTTCCTCCTCCTCCTTCTCCGCAAAACCATCTATTTGGACCTTCACGATTATGAGCACCCCATTTGTTTGCTCACCTCTTGCTGTCTTGCTGTTGGCTTCCTATGATAAGGACATCGTATCATAGTTCCTTATTCAAATCTCACATCTTCCAGATCACACTGGCATCCATGGGAAGCCAAATCAGTCCCGGTACTGATTTTACACCACTTGTGTTGAGATTCGTTTTGTCTTAAGAATACAACAAAGATTTTACATAATAAAGTGTTTCAGTCTCAGCTGACAAAGACTAAATTAACAATCCCAAACCTCAAAATGCTTGGAAAATTCAAACATGTAGAAAATGGAAGAACCTTGGAAGAGACCTCAAGGACAGGAGTAAAAAAGAGAAACTATTCTGGATTGAACATTTTATTCTAGGGAAATGCAGCAGATTCAGTTGTGGTCCAACGTGTGAGTGAAATCAAACCCTTTCAGCTTGGCTGAGGCGTTTCAGAAGGTGGCACAACCAAAGTTGAAGGCCAGCTTCTTAACAGAGTTTTCCAAAAGAAAAGAACCAAATGCTTATCAAATGCTGAACGAGCACCCTATGAACAGACTAACCCACACATTTTCATGCCTCCATTTCTGCCGTCAGGGAATCCTATTCAACGTGGTGGGCCAGAGCAAATGTGTCAAAACTTAGCTAAACCTCTCAAGACTTGCTTGCCCTCCAATGCCACACTGCCTTTATATAAAATGAAGGAGGAAAGTTGCAGAGGGAACCAATTTGATTTTATGATCAGGAAAAAGAGGTAATCCTTCCCGAGTGATGATTTTCCAGCAGGGAGTTGAGTACTACCATAAGCGGAAAATTCGTTCCTATCTTTCCTTCTGCTCGGTAACAGGGTTTCAATTGCCTTCCCCTCCCCTTCAGGTCCGCTGAAGCACATCACCATGACACAATCTTTCTGATGCCACTTCAGCTCACTCCTAAGAGCCCAGATTCTGATGGGCAAGGAGTGGAGAAAAAAGAAAAAGAGCAAGATTCTGAATTTATTCTCTCAAAATGTGTCTCCTGGGGAAGTCCAGATGGCCAGTCTAAAAATGTAATCAGGAAAGGCCCCCAGCTCTGAGGGCTTGCAGGCAAATTTTAATAAAAAATTATTCAAGCATTCTCCCCTCTCTTCCTTGTTGGCAGATTATTTCATTTTAGCTTTGAATAGCAATCTGTCACACAATTTCAATTTATTTCTGTCACGGACCATGTGGGTGCTTCCGCGACATGTAACAAACTCAGATGATTTTTTAATTCATCCTCTGCTCTTTCCTGCTTCAAATGCCCATACACTTTTCAATTTTTAAAAACTCTACTTCGATGCCTGCTAATCGTGCAATCGGGAGCACCGGATATACATAATTCTACCTTTACCTGTCATCTTAAGTACACACTTACTCAGAACTGGCCCCACTGTGAGGCAAGGTGAAATAGAGCTGATTATGGGCAGAAACATTTGGGAAGAGGGTGATAGGGGAGGATAGTGATACTACATTTTAACAGAATTATTAGTATCAACTGTGCCCATAAAGCTTGGGAATCTCTCTATGTACTAACATTTTGTACACAATGTAACAAGACCAATATTGTATCTCCACTGTATTTATACCACAAATGCTCTTGATGTACTGTACCAGCTATACCCTTATGCATCTTATCTTAAGTGTATTCTAGAATCATATTTGTATGTCTACAACTCTGACCCTGCCTCAACCCAGACCGGGAACAACAAAGACCATTCACACCTAGAGAGATAGCAATACCTGATAGTATTTATGGCCCATCCATGGCCCATCTAAGAAAACAAAAGACCCCTCTATCCTGCCCAAAGTTGCCATCTAGAAGTAACAGATGGCCAGGCATTGGAATGCAGAAGGGAGGAAGACAGCGATAATTTGTTGTAACATCCACCAGTGAATCACCATATTGAAGGCCCCTTGAAGGCCATACATCCAAGCCCAGACTTTCAGGTGTCCTGGGTACAGGTCAAGGAAACATCAGGGCATAAAATGTATATTTTCTACTGACCAATAGATTAGCTGAGTTGGTACCTCTGGCCCAATGAGAGACTGGATCCAAAATTGTTGGCATCTCTGGCCCAATCAGGGATTAGATCCAAAAGTTGGGGTACAGTAGGCCAATAGAAATGTACTATTTTATGGCTCTTTGTCTGTAACCATTATAAAATATTGGTTCACCCTTTGTTCTGGGTCTCTCTCTGCTTTTAGGAGAAGGCCCAGCTGAACTTTTGTACTTTTGTACTTCAATAAAAATTGGCTTATTCAGCTGTTGCGTCTCAGCCTGTTGTCCTCGCCGGAAATCTTGAACCCAGAATTGCCAGGTAACAAGGGGAGCCTTTCCCCAGCAGTCTCACCCATATTAAATTTCCCAACGATTTCTTGTTTGAAGACCACAGTCTTGGAATCTCATCACCAGGATCTGAAATTCTGAGGATTCTAGTCTAAAATACAAACATTTTCCAACTCTGTTTGGGAACAGCACTCACCATGAGCTGTGACAGTGACCCTCACAGGCTGAGGACATTCTGCAGTTTAAATAAATTTTAAAAATAAGACACACAGCTCATTTCAGATAAAGAATTCAAGGAGAATGGCCATAAAATCTTATTCTGCCACTGGCAATAAGCACCACTTCCTCTCTGTAGCTGAGAGCACAAAGGGGGTTCAAAGGGAAGGGGAACCACTGAGAGCTTGTCCCCACTATTTGTCACTAGCGGCACTGAAAACTCCACCCCAAAGATTAGTGGTGACTGGTGAGCTGCTGCTACTATAAGTTGTAGCAACAACTGTGCAAGCTGTTTGATCACCTTTTTTCATCCTTACAATGACCCAGACTTACGGTGTGTCTGCATTACACAGTTACAGTGGATTGATGCCATTTGCACTGTGATGGCCACATCCTACAGGACTTGAGATATAGAATTCAAGAGAGTGCTCTGGAGCTCTCTAGCAGAGAATTTTCAGTATCTCATCAAAAAGGAAACATGACACACACATACACAATTCTGAAGAAAATTGTGTACAGTAGCTGTCTTTTTTTCTATGGGGATGAGAAAAAGAAAACAACCAGAATCTTTGTTATGAGTGGCTACTGAGATATATCAACTGCAGGGCAAATGAAAGCAACAAGGATTAGGTACCTGGCTGTGGAGCCAGAGATCGGGAGTTCGATTCCCTGCTGTGCCTCCTTGGCAGGGGCAGGACTCGATGATCCATAGGGTCCCTTCCAGCTCTGCTGTTCTAAGTTCTAATGCTGGGAACAGTTATACCTGGTGAATCTGGCTGCTGTTATTTGGTGATAATTTTATTTCATTAGGGTTTTTTTCATGACTTTACCAACATTTGCAAATTTCTTCATATTCAGGACCTCAAGAATTTGAGGGTTTTAAAAATATAAATGTGGGAGAAAGCAGATCCTCCCACTCATAATTAACATATTTAAATTGCAAGCTACTTCATAGCCATGGGCTATTTTTTAAGTTTGTTTTTCAAACTTGGTACAGCATTTCATTGCACATTTCTATCAGAACTCAGAAACATTTTTGGTTTTGGACTACAAGTCCCAGAATCCACTGGGCATACTGGATTTGTGGATTCTGGGAGCCAAACCCCTCAACTTTTCCCAACTCTACACCATGTATATAAATAATAACATTGCTAAAATAAAGGCCACTTTCTTGTTGAACACTTTGTGTGTGTGGCACTTTAGTTGTGACAGCAGCTGCAGCAAACTAACATGGTGCTAGTTGTGCATGGTTGTATGTCTGGTCCAGTAACCAGGTCATTGACCAGGCTTGCGACTGCACATGACTGGCACCTTGTCAGTTCACATAACAGCTACTGCTGCAGCCAAAGCTCAAGACACACAAACAGTGAACAGGCTATTAGGCAAAGTCCCACCACACATCCATAACTGACAGCTATAGGTGGGCTGAGTCTACCTGAAATGAGTGTGATGCACATCTTAAGATTAGTTCACATGGTGAATTATGAGTAGAAATGGGGATATTCGTATTTGTAAACGAATACGAATATCCCCGTCCCAGCTGGACCTAATGAGGGTCCAGCCCCTGGGACCAGACCATCCACTCACATGTCCTGGCACCACGGAGGTCCTGCTCTTCCCACCAATGGTGCTTGGAGCTCCGCTGTCTTCCTGCCTGGCTGGCCACTCCAGGCAGGGGGTGGGAAGACGAGTTTCCCCACATGGCTGCTGAGTGGCCAACCAACCAGGAAAAACAGTGGAGCTCTGGGCGCCATTGGTGGGAAGAGTGGGACCTTCGTGGTGCCAGGACACGTGAGTGGATGGTCTGCTCCCGGGGGCTGGACCCTCATTAGGTCCAGCTGGAATGGGGATATTTGTATTGGTTTACGAATATGACTATCCCCATCTCTAGCTATGAGTATAAACTTGATTTTATGATATGCTCTGGAAAGACATATAAAATAGCTTTGCAAGGCACCTCTGAATCTGCAGGTCAATCACCTCCAGCACCGACTTTGAGCAATGGTTTCCTCCTTAGAATATTTCAGAAATTAATGCCACTTAGTGCTAGAGGGAAATGAATTATTAACCTGAAAAAAAATTATTGTCTCCCAAAGACTGAAGTTAACATTTGAGCATCATTAAGAACAGATGATCCACCAAAGTGGAAGGTGATAGACATGAAATCCTCTTTGCCACACATAGCATTAGAAAATGAGCATTGCACCTGCTTAAGGTCACCCCAAGAAACTTTGCTGTTGGAGGTGAGGGACAAGATGCTCCTCCATCCTCTATCCCACGTACAGAAGATGAACAGATCAGCAAGTGAATCTTATTCAACAATGGTAACAGCAGCTCAACAATAACACACCCAGTCCACATGTCAAATGCTTCAGGTTCAGTCTCCAGCCTCTCCAGCTTGGGCAAACAAGGACTGTGCCTGAAACCCCGGAGAGCTGCTGTTATGGAAATAGAAGTACATCTCTTTAATTGCCAGGAAAGGATTACTAATGTCAGATACATAGCCAGTGATGCTGATGTTAGTGAGTCACAGGTATTAGCCAATCAAGCTTATGTGGAAATCTTTAAAATATCAGCATATCCTCTGCTTTTGTGTGGCCAAGAGCCAGGAAAGACTCGAGGCTGATAGTAGGGTCCTTACTTTGGTAATGGAACAATGGAACTTTATGGTTGTGAGCAAGTTTTTTGTTTATTGCTATGATGGTTACTCAAAAATATTTGATTTTTATGTTTTGTTTAGTTAAGTTGTGCCCAGGGAAGGAGTCCTGGGATGTGATACTGCTTTTACATTTTTGAAAGAATGTGCTATAATCTTCTTTTTTAATATGTAATAAAACTTAACTCCTTCTTAGATAAAAGCAACCCTGCCTATCTTATTATACATGCCATAAACTTCTTCCATTAAGACAGAGGGAGACAAAGCCTTAAAGCTCAGTTTTTAAAATGGAGTCTTCCCACGCCAGGGAGAAAAGAGATACCCACAAAATACATCCTCCTGTCTCTTGGATGAAAAAGAGTTTCCTCTATCTCTGTTGATTGAGGTCAGAGAAGTAGTGGCAGCTTCACAACTGAGTCAGTCAGTCAGTAAGGCCCTCTGTCTGCTTCCAAAGAGCAGGTTCAGGTCAAAACCTTTGTAGATGCTCCATTCAAAGTTGACAGTGCTGGGATAACTGGATGAATGGTCTTACTTAGTAGAAGAGAGCTTCTTGTGTTCCTGTGTTGCTGAGCTACTGATATGCCGGCCAGCCATATGTTTGGCACACTTTGTTTGGGCCTTGTTTTGCAGCTATATAGCAGAAGTTGATGATGGTTATGTGATGTGCAACCTGCATAGGTAAGCTTTGTGGCCCAGAAAGATGTTTGGAGGTCAAAGAAAGGTCACTGAAACAGTCAAAAGATGGGTCTTCTTTGAAGAGTCAAGGGACTGGCAGTGCTCCAGAAATGGACATTTTGCCATGCATTTCCAGGGAATAGTATACAATTTTGTAAGGCATATTCAAAATATTTCTGCATTAGATATGGAAGGAATCCAGGCTGCAGGGACTGAAATATTGATCCTCAAAAAAGGCCTTTCAAAACAAGCACTTTGTTTTAAGACTGCACATGTGTGGAACAAGCTTACCAGCAAGAGTCCTGCAAAGTAGATACAAAGCTGGGAGTTCATGTTGCTTAGGAAAGTGGAGAATATGCCATCAAACACATTCTAGAAGAAATGAGGTTTGGAAATGGAACAATATGACATCCTTATCATAGGAAGCTAGCAGCAAGACCACAAGAGGTGAGCAAACAAACTAGGTGCTCATAATTATGAAAATTCAAATAGATGGCCTGCTCCACATATGCTCATTGCTTTATTTAGAGCAAGCCTGTTTTTTGACACTTCAGAGAAAATCTGTCTTTCAACTGTTTCTGTGACATTTCATTGCCTTCCAAATATCTCTCTATCCGAGCCACAAAGCTGCAACAATATATCTACTTTGCAATGCTCTTGCTGGTAAGCCTGTTCCAGGCATGTTCAGTTTATAACAAAGTCACTGTTTAACCCTTTTGAAAGGCCTTTTTAGAAGCTCAATATTTCAGCACCTGCAGCCTGGATTCCTTCCAAATTAAAAAAATTGAGTGGAGCTAGCCGTTCTCATTCAAGGTAAGCAAGATTGGTCTTTTCAATTTATTTGATCTGTTTTAATTCTGGGGACATTTAAGGTCACTTGTTTCTACATGGGGTAGTGGGGAGGAAAGAGATTTGCTTTTAAAAAATCATAACTCAAACCTTTTTGCCCAATCTTCCCCAAATCTGGCACAGAACAAGAGAAGACTGTCTGCTACATCTGTGCCAAATTTGGTGTTGATCCAAAGTCCAGTTTCAAAGTTAGCATTTTTTGTTTGGCTTGCCCTCATTTTGAGAATTGCCTTGTAGGACGTAGGATGTTGATTTCGTTCTGCTGCACAATAACATTATTGCCCTTTTGTGTAGTGATACTGTAATGTTACCAAGGTTAGACTAATAAAATATTACTTCTGAAGCTGAAGGATCCATCTGCCTGGTTATCTTATACTTTAATGCAAATTACTATCACTACACAAGCTTTCAATGCTAGGGTACAAGTATCTGAGACAGGGCAGCTGTAATAAAGTGTGGATTAAAAATACAATTCCAATTAAAGTATAAACAACAAATCAAGGACTTAAAAAAAATAAAAGTAGAAGACAACAATATTAGATAAATGGCATCTAGCCAGCTGAAATCCTCTTTGGCAGCAAACCAGCTCAAATTCCAAAGGGCTATCTGAACAACAAAAAGATTTTGCATACCAATGGAAAGATATCAAAGATAGACCCAAACAATCCTCTCATGGCAGGGAATGCCGGAACCTGTGACTGGACTCCGTAAAGGCCCTGTCTTACATCCCCTCCAAATAGTTCTCAGATGATGTTGATGGGACCCAGAGGAGGCCTTCCCCTGAAGAACAAGGCAGACCCATCAGGTTGAATGTAGTCTTTCAAACAGCCTGATATAAAACCATACAGGGTTTTATAGGTTATGACCAGCACTTTGAGCTGAGCCTCAGAACAGATCAGCAGCCACGAAAGCTGTTGTTAGGATCCTCATGGCACAGTGGCTAAACTGCAGTACTGCAGTCAAAACGCTATTCACAACCCAGGTTCAGACCCAGGTAGCCAGCTGGAGGTTCACTCAGCCTTCTTTCTTTCAGAGGTGGGTACCCAGCTTGCTGGGGGAGGGGCAATGTGGAGCCTGCATAATTAAATTGTAAACTGGCCAGAGAGTGCTTTAAGCATTATGGGGTGGTATATAAGTAGCACATTTGGCTTGGCTTTGCTTTAAGGGGCAGTGATGGTAATATAGTCCCTATTACCAGCCTCAGTCAGTATCACACTATTCTGGACAAGCTGAAGCTTTTGAACACTGTTTAAAGGCAGCCCCATAGAGAGTGTATTACAGTAGTCCACACGAGATGTACTTCTGTGGCAGTTCAAAGAATAAAGCAAGAGACACACCTCATTTTACCATGTCAAAGTGTACTATCCTCCAGTTATCATTGTGGTCTGGTCACCATCTGCCTATGATGTAACTAAAGTCAAACTGGATGCCTCTGGTAAGAGGCACAGTTAGCACTCTAGATTTAATTCTGCACTCTGAAGCAGGGTCAGTGATAAATCTGGACATCCCCCAAACCTGTGAGCATGAGTCTTGAAGGGAATGTGACTCCACTCAGTATAAAGTAAATCCTGCTTCCTTAGTTATCTTTGACCTACCAACAGCATCTTAGTCTTGGATGGATTAAGTTTCTGTATGTTTGCCTCCGTCTCATCCAATACAGATCAGACATTAGGTTTAGATGTCGAACAATGTTCTTGCATTTAGAGGAGGGGGAAAAGATAAAGAGATTACAGTCAGAATCCTACTGAGATTTACACCAGTGTTAAGTATAATTGTATAAACGGTGCTGGCAAGTTACTGTTAATTACTAATTTGCCACACATATTCCTGGTCATGCTCCAGTCATGGGATAGGGTGCCTTGTTTTTGTTTTTGTTTTTATTTTTGCTTTTGTAGAATGGATGTGGCCGTATTGGTTTTTAGTGTCTGTTTTTAACTGAACTGTTTTAATTGATGTTGGAAGCCGCCCGGAGACTCTTGCAGAGTGCGGGCGGCATACAAGTCAAATAAATAAATAAAATAATTAATAAATAAATGTCCAGGAATGCAACAGGCAACTCATTAGTTACAATAGGACCCCCTTATTTATGGGATCAGTATCCACTGATTCCCTTATCCACGGTCTGAAAATATTAAAAATATTAAAAGAAAAAATCCAGGGAAAAAAGCCTATTTTCACATGTATTACCAGAACTGGCTACTAGAGGGAGCCAGAGATCATGCTATGAATACTTGTTAGTGAAGAATACATAGCATGGTCTCTGGCCCCCTCTAGTGGCCAATTCTGATAATGCATGTGAAAATATTCTGGTTTTTTCCCTTTACCATGCTATCTATCTATCTATCTATCTATCTATCTATCTATCTATCTATCTATCTATCTATCTATCTATCTATCATGTTTGCTATTATCCACGGTTATCAGATCTTTGTGGGCCTGGAACCAATCTCCAGTGGATATGGGGTTCCTACTGTGTTAGCAATTTGCCACATAAATTTATGCAATTACACTTATGCTGGTATAAATCCAAGAATATTCCAGCCTATAGGATCATTTTAGAATATTGTTTTCTCTACCGTTCTGATATCTTTGGATATTGTGTGGCTTTAAAAGATTCTGCTTCTAGAGTTTATCATGCCTGACAAACCCAGAGGCTATAATGCTTGAATAATCCGAGTTTCACTTGTAACTTCAAGGGGCAGTGCCTTTCTATCCCTTTCTGTTCTGGCTTTTACCTAGTCCCTATGACTGGGGTGACACATTCAGGGTAAAATTGTGATAGCATATGCAATATGGTGGCGCAGTTCTTCCTATTTCCTTTTATAGGCATTAGAAAGAGCTTTTTTTGTTTAAAGCAGCTTGTTGGACTGGTTTAACATGTAAACTACCGTATTTGCCGGCGTATAAGACGACTGGGCGTATAAGACGACCCCCCAACATTTCCACTCAAAATATAGAGTTTGTTATATACTCGCCCTATAAGACGAGCAATTCAACTTTCTAACTATAGGTGGCGCCGAGGCTGCTTCTTGGTGCTTTAGGTCTGTCGGCCATTACTGTATAGGGTGTGTGGCAGTTGAGAGAGTTCCGGCTTTCCGAGTGAGCCTGTGTGTGTGTGTCTGCAAGGAGGTAAGCTGCTGTTTTCTCCTTTTAAAAAACTTCTGGGTGGGTTTTGGCTGGGGCGGATATGTTTCTGTGCTGTTTTGTTGGTGGCTTTTTTTCCCTTAATGCCTCAGCAAGGGAGCTGAGTTTACTGTGTGTTGTTGGAAGTTTTAAGTGCCTTCGGTTTCTTCGGCCTGAACGGATTAATTGGTTTTCAATTCATTCCTATGGGAAATGGTGCTTCGACCTACGAACATTGAAAAAGAGGACGAAATGGCTGAAAAGCCTCCAGGCAGCCATGTGGCTGCGGCCATTTTGTCTTCTCCTCCACTCCTCCCCCTCCCCTCTCCCCTCTCCCGACGATCAGCTGATGGGCGGGCTATTAGGAGGCTTGCTGAGGCTTTCTCTGCACTGGAAATTCAGGGGAAAAAAGGTGGAAGCTACCGGTATGTCTATTCCAACTGAAGTGCACCCGGCGTACAAGACGACCCCCCCACTTTGAGGCATGTATTTCAGGGTAAAAAAGTAGTCTTATACGCTGGCAAATACGGTAATAGTTCTATGTCGAGGATTTGCAAGTTGCAATTGCTAAGTTGAATAACAATCTGTCTGTCTATAATCTAAAATAATAACAATAACAACAGCAGAAGCTGCAACAATAATAAAGTTTTGTGGTGGTGATGGAGGTATTCATTTCAGTTAAATCCCATTGTCATGATGATGGGATATGTAGTCAAAGAAATGTAAAATGGAGTCAGACGGGTTCTGTGTGAAGATGATTTGAGAGACATTGGAATGTGTTTTTCTAAGTGCCATGAGAGTGTTTTCCTGAAGACTGTTACAGCCTGGTTCAAGATAGCATGAAGGCCAAATTGAGAAGCCCGTGGAAGACGCAACATTCCAAGCTAGTTGGAGAAGAGATAAACAACACCTGGACTCTCATGGGAATAAGGAAAGGAGAGAGGTGGTACAGCCTCTTGAAGCTAATTGGTTAACAGCCAGAAAGGCCAAGAAGAAGGGAGGAGTTTGGGAAGGTAGAAAATGGACAATGGGTTATGTGAACTGTGGTTCAATGGTTCGTGTGATGTTCTGTTATGGACTTCGTTTCCATGATGTTGGTACGAGCATGTAGCTTGAAGGAGAGAGAATGTAAGTAAAGGAGAAAGAAGGAGGTGGGGCTAGCCCACTATACCCCACCTTAATTTAGCTTATTAGTGTTTATTATTTTAATGGGAAATAGTTATTTTATTTAACTGTAATGATCTTTGAATATGTTCTTGATGCTAATGCTTGTGCAATATAAACTAATTTCTAATGAAACTCTATTTTTCTAATAAAAATTAATTATAAAAATTCTACAAAAGGACTTGTCTCTTGAACAGCAGGGTCTGGCTAAATCCAGGAGGTGGAGAGGGCCACAAACTAGCTATATTTTAAGAGTCCTACCTAACTGAGCTTTAGTGAGTTCTAAGGAATCACAAAGCCCATGTGCCTGTACTTACAAAGTACTGAGTAACGTAAAGTGTTCTTTTAAGGTCAGACTTGTTCAAAGGGCTTATGCTACGCACTGCTGAGGTCTAAGGACTCGCTCCAGTGCAAAGGTGGTAGATAAGTGGCCTGTCGAACTCTCTGGCCAAATGCCAGCGGCCCTTTAGGGGGTCCGGTGTATCACACCCATGACCTCCAAGAAGGGAATCAAATTAGTGATAACATTTAGTTCCCTATGTGTGTGTGTGTGTTTGTGTGTTTGTAGTTGCATTCAAGGTTAACTTCTTGCATGGTTAGATATGAGCAAAGAGTAGCAAAAAGCAAATTTGAAGCCATGGAAATAAAATATGTTAGGATGTTCATTCAGAAATGATAAAGATGTAGTGATTAATAGAAATTTAACAACTTTTAAAAAAATCCTGGTAGTAGCACAACACTAAATCAAAGCATCATTTTCCTTTACTTGAAATGCCCTTGACAAAATATTTGTTACCAATAGCTAACACGCCAGCAGTTTGCTAGTAATGTTAAGACCTGGTGATCCATCAAACAGAACACTGTTCTCAAGATATATCATAAACAAGAGTCAAACAAGACATGATAGTTGTAAACCCTTTGTTTAAACCTAGATCTGCCCCAGTCATTTATATCTAGTGAGAGTGTTTCCTTCATTATTTCTAAGAGCAAAGAGAAACAGCATCCGCTGGTCTCTGCTGTTTCCTTCCTTCCTTCCTTTTATTTATAAGTCCTGTTCTTCCAATAAAGGAACTCAAGGCAGCTTACAAAATATGTTTAAACATGGTTTAAAAATGTAACAGATCACAATATTAAATAATGTAATATATTATATATTAAGATAAGAACTACATGAAGCTTGCCGGAAGAAATATCAACAAGATTGCCGGAAGAAATATCAACAACCTCAGATATGCAGATGATACCACTCTGATGGTAGAAAGTGAGGAGGAATTAAAGAACCTCTTAATGAGGGTGAAAGAGGAGAGCGCAAAAAATGGTCTGAAGCTCAACATCAAAAAAACTAAGATCATGGCCACTGGTCCCATCACCTCCTGGCAAACAGAAGGGGAAGATATGGAGGCAGTGACAGATTTTACTTTCTTGGGCTCCATGATCACTGCAGATGGTGACAGCAGCCACGAAATTAAAAGACACCTGCTTCTTGGGAGGAAAGCAATGACAAACCTAGACAGCATCTTAAAAAGCAGAGACCTCACCTTGCCGACAAAGGTCCGCATAGTCAAAGCTATGGTTTTTCCAGTAGTGATGTATGGAAGCGAGAGCTGGACCATAAAGAAAGCTGACCGCCGAAGAATTGATGCTTTTGAACTGTGGTGCTGGAGGAGACTCTTGAGAGTCCCCTGGACTGCAAGGAGAACAAACCTATCCATTCTAAAGGAAATCAACCCGGAGTGCTCACTGGAAGGACAGATCCTGAAGCTGAGGCTCCAATACTTTGGCCATCTCATGAGAAGAGAAGACTCCCTGGAAAAGACCCTGATGTTGGGAAAGTGTGAGGGCAAGAGGAGAAGGGGACGACAGAGGACGAGATGGTTGGACAGTGTCATCGAAGCTACCAAACTCCGGGAGGCAGTGGAAGACAGGAGGGCCTGGCGTGCTCTGGTCCATGGGGTCACGAAGAGTCGGACACGACTAAACGACTAAACAACAACAACATGAAGCTATTTAACACAAAGTCAAAGCACATCAATGAGGTAAAAATTACAGCATATCTCATTTTTTAAAAAAAAACCACCTTTCCTTGACAGTCAGTCGCTTCCTTGAGCTGAGATGTCTTTGCCTTCTACAAAAGGCACAATAAGGAGGAACCCAGACTGGTTTCCATTGGGAAGGAGTTCCCTTCTTGAGGAGAAGCCACCAAAAAGGCCCTCCCCATTACAGCTTTCTCACACAAGCACCCTTCTTTCGGATTAATTCATTTTCCATATCAGAGTGTGTCTGAAGAGAACAACAGTGGAGATCAAGAAGAGGTGGTGGGTTGTTCAGCTCTAAGTGGATGAAGGGTTTATACCATTTCAGAGTCATGGGTCTCTCTCTGGCACTACTGTTTTAACTGTAAAGTAGTAACACAGGAAATGTGTACTTCTTTCCTAAGGCTCTGGTGCTGGTCTGCAAAAGGCCAGCAGGAAATTTGGAAGGCTAGGAGCTGGAGAGAAAGGATACCACTTAGGGTGGGGGGAAACTGTATTGAACTACAAGTCCCAGAATTCCTGGCGCTTGGACTACAAATCTGAGGAATCCAGGAAGTTGTCATCTCAACAAGTAACTTTTCCAAGCCCTGAAAACTGAGATAAAGGTTATATTTATCAGCATCCATAAAATGCACAACAGGACAAATCACCATTCTCTAGCTATGGACAGCTCTATAAGGCATAAACATTCTCTAGCTACTAGACAGTTCTATAAGGTGTAAACCTTGGGATAAAGGATAAAGACAAGTGTCACCTATCAGTCAGCATGAGAGCCTAACCATACAAGAACTACAGCTTGAACAAGCACAGTGTTTACATCGCCTGCTTGCCCTGTGCTATTCAGTGTGAGAAGCCTATTGATTTCCTTGCCTCCAGCTTGAAGGGAGATGAGCTCAATTTGAAATCAAAGCAGACACCTTCGAAGTAACCTTGGTGGAACAAGTGACTGTTATACATCAGCCTAGAGAGCATGCTTGACAGGAGAATGTACACTGGCTTTGTTTGAGGCTCTTTAACGGGGCAGGCTTGAGTGAATTGCCTGGAAATGCTCAGGCATAGATCACTTGAAAAATGATGTCTTCAGACTCACTCAGTATCCTTGGTGTGTGTGTGTGTGTGTGTGTGTGTGTGTGTGTGTGTGTGTGTGTGTGTGTGAGAGAGAGAGAGAGAGAGAGAGAGAGAGAGAGAGAGAGAGAGACTGTGGTGTGCATACACGCACACACATGTCCTTTAAGACATCAGTCACAGTGTCTTGCTACATCATTTGGTCAGATCCATATGTTGGAGTAGGGGATAGGAGAGAATTTTGTCTGTTTTTTTATTGATTTGTAAAGCAAAGCCAAGTGTGCTGCTTATATACTGCCCCATAACCCTTAAAGCACTCTCTAGGCAGGTTACAATTTAATTATGTATCCTGCCCCCATCCCCTAATGAGCTGGGTACTCAAATTACTGACCTCAAAAGGAAAGAAGGCTGAGTCAACCTTGAGCTGGCTACCTCAGCCTGTTGGAACTGAACACAGGTCATGAGTAGAATCTTGACTGCAGTACTGCCATTTAACCACAATGCCCCAAGGCTCCTTGTGTATTCAACCTATCTCTCAGAACTGGGACTCAAAGTGTTTTCCCCCAAACCCCGCTTCATTTTCAATTGAAGTTTACCAAAATCCCCACATTACAGTACTTTATATTTCAGATGGAAGTAATTTGTCATATTTATTTATTAATTTATTAGATTTATATACCACCCATCTAGAATGTGTCTACTGGATGTGGGAGATACCATCATAGACAGATCCATTGATCCAGGTCCAGGGCTTTAAGTGCTTACTTTTTAAAACTATATCCAACTAGAGTAAAATGACTAAATCAATAGAAAGTTGGTAAGTCTATGGTTGTGTCAGTTTTTTCAGTTCAGTAGATCTATTCTAGCCGTGGCTGACAGATGAATTCAGGCCTTAAAATCTGGGTTTGAATGTCTGATTATAGTGTTGGATTAGAGTTATAATGGTTGTTCCCCCCCCCCCCCCCCGGCTCCATTTATCACATATCAGGGCAGTGGTTGGAACCTCAGGGAATTGTTATAGTCCTGCTGTTATCCACAAGGGGAGACAAACCTCACAATGAGCAGACTGGAAGAGGAGAATGGTTGATTTTCACATATAAGGTGACTTTAAAAGTCTAGGTACCCATCTTCACACATTCCCAGCTGACATTAGGGCTCAATGGTTCAACACAAAGGTGTTCCTGTACACTGTGGTTTCTTCCCTCCCAACTTTTGCCTGTTTCACCTCTATGATGTTATAAAAATTAACCACTGTGATGTCACAAGGGCCCCACACCTATGACATCACAAGGAACCAGCCCAGGTTTCATGTTTTAGCCTTGAAATCTCAGGGATTGGAATGATGCTGACCTGGCAACCTTATTTCTGACAAGCTCCTCATCGCTACAGTATAGTTCATTAAAAGAATTTAATGAATTAATTGAATGAATACAAATGAATTTGCAAACGTCTTCCTATATGGGGTGGAAAGAACAAAGGCACTGCTTCTTAGTCTTAGGTAGGTGCTAATCTGTACCTGGGAAGGCAGAAGCCGTATAGCAGGGGGGGTGGGAACAGAGGTTGGGCACCGATGTATGACAAGGTCAACTCTTCTAAAGGTTGGGGAGGGCACAAACATACCCTCATGACTCGAAAAGTTCATCTTCTCATTGCGCTTTGATGTTGGCATGCAAACCACGCACCAATAAAAAGCTCCTGTTGTGATAAGTATCATTGAACTGCTATTGAAAAACATAATAGGCACTTTTCAATCCGTGGAGGTATTGCTGTGTGCTGCTGTGAATTGTTGTCAGTACCTAAGTAGGTGCTATCCTTTGCTATAAAAGGCTGCAAAGGAAAGTGGGATCGCTAATTTTTATGACTTGAACAGCTAAGAAAGAGAAAGCCACCAGCAAGAATAAGTGATTCTTTTTAAAAAAAAAAAAATTTTTTTTTACAAGAATTATTTGAACTAAAAATTGACCCGCTGGGTTCTTCAAAAGCTACCTGTAAAACATGACATTAAAATCCTTCTCTTTGCACAAATGATGAAATATATATCACACAAATAAAATGAAGTTTGGTATTAATGCTATCAGTCTTTTGGAATAATAGTTGCAGCCAATTACAGTATCATTTCATAATATTAAGCCCTCAGGAACCAGAGCAGAAGCTCATGTCATGAACCCCCAACTTAGGTATACAATGGGTTGTTTAAGCAGCCATAGTGAGGGTATCTGGTCATGCACAGAATTTGTAAACATCCCCTTTTTTTAGATTACAACACCCGGATTCTTCTATCCAGCATAATAATCTGGGAGGCATGACCCAAAAAGTAACTTCTTTAAACTGTGGTGTGAAGTAGAAATTTATTCGTATGTAGCCTTATGTGCACTGGGAACAGTCTCTCTGATTATTATGGTGCTTTCTTTGTCTTACATTTGTTGTTATGTTGTTATCTACTATTGTTTTATTGTGTTATATTGTTAGGGTTCATCATATTGTTATTATGATGGATTGATTTTCCTTATCAACCACCCAGAGTGGTGAGTTTCACTAAGGTGGTATAAAATTCAAACAAACAAATGCAAGACCCCTTTTAGCTCTCAAGGTAATGGGTGTTCTAAAGATATGCTACCTGTGTTGTCTAGTTTGACCCTAAATTGCACTCCAAGAACCTTCATCCAGAAGCCTTCTGTACCCTTGCTGCCTGACATTCTTCTAACAGGAATAAACCTGGACCACAATGCGTGCAAACTATGTGCTGTCTACTGCTAAGTTATGCCCCATAACTAAATCCTTCTTAACGGAAAGGCTACAGACCTCTGCAAGAATGATGTATTTTCCCTCTCAGATTTAAGCTTTTCCAGACTCAGCCTGGGTTTGCCATTGAATCTCAGCAGCTTCATCAAAAACAGGGGTACATGTGCCTACACCCAACTGTGGTTAGATTACAACTCCCATGGATTCCTGCCAACTGAGGTAATGCTGAGAGATGATGGGAGCTGCAGGCCGAAGACATCAGGAGGGTCACATGTCCCTCATCCCTGATCTGGAAGGTGTATTCTGCTGTTTACATGCATTATTGGGGGAACAGGCTAAACAGAAGTCAAAATTGAGTTTCAAAGCAACGGTGTCCTGCAGTTCAGCCAACCAAATCCAGACTGGCACTGTGCTAAATATCCCCCCCCCCCCCCTGAGTCTATCAGGAATGTCAATCTCTCTGGCTTTTTTGGAGCTTGTCAACTATTTTCATAATGTTCCATCAGAGGAACTGCTGCCTTCTCCGTAAGCAGCATCTTGTCTCTTGTAGCCTGTGGGGTTTGGCAGATGGAAATTCTACCCCAGTGCACATGTGCCTATTTCTGACAAGGACAGTACATTAACTTTTCTTTTTCTTCCTTTTGCTGCCAGAAGCTAGTATTTCCCAATATATTGGGAGCTCTAAGGATTTTATATACAGTATATATTTAAAAACCTTACCTTTTCAAAGCTGGAACTGAAAATTACAACAAATATTCCTCTACTTGAATGGCTAAGGACAGAAAAAAAAAACACTTTCAGTGAGGTAGGTGTTCTTGTTTTAACAAGTGAGATTGAGCTAAC
Organism: Intellagama lesueurii; assembly: GCA_037013535.1. NCBI lineage: Eukaryota > Metazoa > Chordata > Lepidosauria > Squamata > Agamidae > Intellagama > Intellagama lesueurii. Next base: position 16,968,694 of record JBAJHW010000004.1, read on the forward strand.
ATTCACCTTTTTAAAATGTTGTTGAGTGCTATTTTCCCCCCTCAAATTGTTACTTATTCCTCGCTGGAATAGTTACATACAGTATATCACAGAAGTGAGTACACCCCCTCACATTTCATAAATATTTTAGTATATCTTTTCATGTGACAACACTGAAGAAATGACACTTGGCTACAATGTAAAGCAGTGAGTATACAGCTTGTATAACAGTGTAAATGTGCTGTCCCCTCAAAATAACGCAACACACAGCCATTAATGTCTAAACCGCTAGCAACAAAAGTCAGAATTGTCTTGGTGGCACATTATTATTATTATTATTATTATTATTATTATTATTATTATTATTATTATTATTATTATTATTATTATTAAAGTATCACACAGTAATTTTCAAAAGTTACTTTTTAAAGGCATTTAATGGCATTTTATAGGCATTTGGTCAGATTTTGGGTTATTTTTTTAAATAATCCTAAGGGCAAGAGAAAAAGCTCTGCAATTCATCTTTGGGATTTGCTTCTCTGTAAACTCACTGTGGGATCAAGTTGCAGGGATGATGGCATGACCGGCAATGGATGGTACCTTTTGTGGCATGATCAGGTGAAAGGATATTTCACCCACCATAAAAGTTGGTATTCATGCACACAACATATATAGACTGGCACATTCTCTCACACTGGCACAAAGGCAAGGATTGGCATAGACACACATATGGAGGCCTTCTGCCTCTGAAAGTGGAAGGTAGGTATGGGATAGCCGGGGCCAGCCTGATCATGAGGTGGGAGAGTGACCCCCACGTGCCCTAACAAGTCACTATTGACTGTTGCTCAGTTTTGTCTAAACTGGGATTGCCCTCTAAATGTTAAGAGATAGCTCTCATCATCCTTTAAATCAGCCATGCTGACTAGAGCTAGAAGGAGTTGCATTTCATCTTATGGGTTCACTACCCATGATGTATTCAACCAACAAATGACTGGAACAAATTCTTCAGGTCTTCAACCATGGATCATTCCCTGTCCTTCAGGAGATGTTGGAGAATGGACCTGTGGTCTTTGCAATCAAACCTTGTAACCCATGTAGTCTCAGTGCCTACTTAAGAGATGGTTTGAAAGCCGTGTATTTGGAAGGTTTGTTTTCTGCAAATGCACTAAGCTCATTTTTCTAAGCACCATCATAGTGATGAATTATTATTAGAACCTGCCATCTCGGTGTTGTATAAGAGGAAAAGCAGATTAAAAAAGGAAAGCAGATATAGCTGAAGAGATGGCACATGGAGGGTGGAAGGGGACAGCAATTTAAAGATGCAAACCGAAAAGGAAATGTCATGGGAAAAATGAACACAGAGAGAATTAAAAAGAGAGAATTAAAAGCGCTGCTGAAATTATATCAGAGGCTGGCAATCGTAGATGGCTTAACTCCCGAAAAGTGAATCAGTATTCTTAAAATCAACTGACCTCTCTCTAATTGTACATTAAACTCCTGACAAGGTGACCCAAGTAGAAATAGATACACAATTATTTTTCATTTTTTCTTAATTAAAGTAAAATGACAATCCATTTATATTTTGCAATTCTTTTCCCTTCCACCTCCCCATTAATGGTTATAGAGAGAAATTGCTTCAATGAATGGGCCTTTTATGTCCTTGAACAGATCTTCTGTTCACTCCAAATGTAATTTGTCCTGAGGTGCTTCAAAGGTTTGATTAATTAAGGGCCCTGGGCAAGCAGGAGCACAGAACCTCCATTAGGAGGATCAACGATGATGAGCATCACGGTGGGTTACCTGAAATAGACAATACCAAGCTAGTTCAGCATGAGCCTTAATGTCGTTATTCTGATTTAATTAGCACATGAGCATATGCAATCTTTTACACTTCTGGAATACGTAGCAATCACCTCAAGCATAATCAGTGCCAGGATACTTCTCCTGATACTTTCCTATAAGCATACTGTTGGGGTTGGGAAGCGGCCAATTCTCTTTTGGGTTTGGCATAGCTTGGCCAGTGGAATTGCCTATTTTATGGCAATTGATAGCGGCCAGTGGAATTTATGTAATACCCCCCACATCTGACTGGAATGTATAAGGGGAATAGGAAGGGAATTACAAAGGCTTTTCCCCTATACACTCAAAAGGCCAGTGCTTGGAAAACTTATTTTTGTGAGGTTGGGGGACTATGGCCCAAATTGCTTAGTGTGGTAAATTGTAGGCCCATTAAAATGGGTTTTAATGAGTCAACTCTTCCCTAAGTTCCATTGATTCAAATCCCTATGTGACTTTCCTCATTCTTCTAATGGCAACTTTCTGTGGTAAAGTAAGTCACAGTTAAGTAGGCCCATTCAAATCAATGGAATGTACAGAGGAGTTAACTTTAAAAATCCCCATTGATTCAATGGGCCTACTCTATTGCAATTTAATATGCTTAGCAAAAGGTTTCTGGCCTGTAAATCTCAGATGCTTCTGGGAGTTATGGTCCAAAGAAGCTGTGTTTTCGAATTCTGCTTTTCTGTTTATGTACATCCCAGTCTATGGGATAATTATTGCAAAGTCATGTTCCTCACAGTCTGAATGTTTAATCAGAAATACATTTTTAGCAGCTGGCTAAAGAGCACTTTCCTGGGGGGCTGCTTGGGTGGGGTGATAACTAAGTCATCCCAGATCCAATCTTCACCAACCTTGGAAGGGGTGGGGAGGAGAATCAGCTGAAGACTCACAGTGAGTTTGGCATCTCTAACCTGTGCAGGGGCCATTTTACCACTCCCAGAAGTCCCAAATTGAACAAACCACGAAGCATACGAATCAGCAAGACCGATAATAATTCAATATTTCATTTTGTTCTGGGCAGCCATGTTTCCCTGAAGTGCCCCAGAATGAACCACAAAATGGCCTGATTTGTGGGTTGTTGTTGTTGTTACTTCATGGTTCATTTCATGCCCATCTCTTGTGTAGACATATTCTGTGCAAGGGGGCTTCTGACTTGTCCAGAATTGTCCCTTAAATGGATTATCTTTGCACAAGCACACCAGTATGTTGGTAGTCCTTCATATGTATTCTCATGCAAATCGCAACTGTGAAGCTCAATTTCTCAGCACCAAACTCAACCATCTGAATTGGGCCCTACAGGCAAATGGCTATTCCAAGAATGAAATCACAAGAGCCATAAAACCAAGAAAACAACACCAAACTGAAGAGGAAAAACAGCCACCCACAAATAAAGTATTTCTGCCATACATCAAAGGGGTCACGGACCGCATGGGGAAACTTTTGAAAAAACACAACCTACAAAAAGTCCAACAGGCTGCCAGGAGATGTTCCAAGGATTATTGGCTTCAGCTCTGCTCTCAGATACAGATAGCAGTGGACACAGGTAACATCAAGGGAATGTATGATGGTATCAAGCAGGCTTTAGGTCCAATACAGAAGAAATCTGCTCCCTTGAAGTCTGCTACAGGCATGATAATCCAGGACCGAGCACAGCAGATGGAACGCTGGGTGCAGCACTACTCTGAGCTATATTCCAGAGAGAATGAAGTAACCGAAGAGGCACTAAATAACATTGAGTGCCTGCCTGTCTTGGAAGAGTTGGACAGCGAACCAACTTTAGCAGAAATAAAAGTGGCCTTGGATTCCCTTGCCTCCAGCAAGGCACCTGGGGAGGATAACATCCCTGCTGAAGTGCTGTAAAGAGATCATCACCACCGAGCTGTATGAAATCTTTTGTCTTTGCTGGAGGGAAGGTGGAGTACCACAGGACATGAAGGATGCAAACATTGTCACATTATATAAGAACAAAGAAGACAGGGGCGATAACTACCGTGGCATCTCTCTTCTCAGCGTTGTAGGGAAGCTGCTTGCCCGTGTTGTGCTGAAGAGACTCCAGGTGCCTGCAGACAGAGTCTATCCAGAATCACAGTGTGGATTTCAAGCTAATAGATCCACCACTGACATGGTATTCTCCCTCAGACAGTTGCAGGAGAAATGCAGGGAACAACAACAGCCACTCTTTGTGGCCTTCATAGATCTCACAAAGGCCTTTGATTTGGTTAGCAGGGACGGCCTTTTTAAAATACTTCCCAAGACTGGATGTCCACCTCGACTCCTTAACATCATCAGGTCCTTTCATGAGGAAATGAAGGGCACTGTAGTTTTTGATGGCTCAACATCAGATCCCTTTGACATCCGAAGCGGAGTGAAACAGGGCTGTGTCCTCGCGCTGACCCTGTTTGGGATCTTTATTGCTGTCATGCTGAAGCACGCTTTTGGACTGCAACAGAAGGTGTCTATCTCTGGACTAGATCAGATGGGAAGCTCTGTAATCTCTCTAGATTGAGAGCAAAGACCAAAGTCCAGCTGAAATGCATGCGGGACTTCCTCTTCGCCGATGATGCAGCTGTTGTTGCCCACTCTGCAGAAGACCTCCAACAACACATGAATCGCTTTAGCAAGGCCTGCCAAGACTTTGGATTAACAATCAGCCTGAAGAAAACACCAGTCATGGGCCAGGACGTGGACTCACCTCCCTCTATTACCATCTCCACACAAGAATTGGAGGTTGATCATGACTTTGTGTACCTTATTTATTTATTTACAAGATTTTTTAGCCTCGCCATTACCAGTGGTCTCTGAGTGGCATACAACAATATTAAAACTTTAAAAACATTAAAACCATTAAAAATAGCCAATATTATAATAATATCCTATATTAAAAACAATCATTAAAACATTAATATTAATAAATCCTGCTGCTCATATGGCCAGCTAAAGAATATTATTTAATTAAAATGCTGCCTAAACAGAAAAGTCTTTGCCTGGCGCCGAAAAGCCAAAAGTGTTGGAGCCAGGCAGATCTCTATAGGGATGGCATTCCAAAGTTGGGGGGCAACAGCCGAGAAGGCCCTATTTCGACATGCCATCCCCCTCACCTCTTTTTTAACCTTGGCTCAACGATCTCTGACACTCTCTCCCTAGATGTCGAGCTGGATAAACGTATTGGCAAAGCAGCTACCACGTTCTCTAGACTCACAAAGAGAGTATGGCTTAATAAGAAGCTGATGGCATATACCAAGATCCAGGTCTATAGAGCCTGTGTCCTGAGCACACTCCTGTACTGCAGTGAGTCCTGGACCCTTCGTGCACGGCAGGAGAGGAAACTGAACACGTTCCACATGCGTTGTCTCCGATGCATTTTTGGTATCACCTGGCAGGACAAAGTTCCAAATAGAGTAGTCCTAGAACGAGCTGGACTTTTTAGCATATATACATTACTGAAACAGCGATGTCTACGTTGGCTTGGGCATGTCGTGAGAATGGCTGACGGTCGGATTCCAAAAGATCTCCTGTATGGAGAATTAATGCAGGGAAAGTGCCCCAGAGGGAGACCACAGCTGCGATACAAGGATATCTGCAAGCGGGATCTGAAGGCCTTAGGAATGGACCTCAATAGATGGGAAACCTTGACATCTGAGCATTCAGCCTGGAGGCAGGCAGTCCATCATGGCCTCTCCCAATTTGAAGAGACCCTTGTCCTGCAGGCTGAGGCAAAGAGGCAGTCCCGAAAGCAGCCAAATCAGGGAGCTGGACAGGGGACAGATTGTATTTGTCTTCAGTGTGGAAGGGATTGTCACTCTCATATTGGCCTTCTCAGCCACACTAGATGCTGTTCCAAGTCCTCCATACAGAGCATGTTACCATAGTCTCTCGAGACTGAAGGATGCCTAACTAACTAACTTACAAACAGTATTCAGGCCCACCACAAAAATACAACAAATGTTACGGTCAGCAAAGGACAAAAGGGACCCCCTCACCACTGCAGGAATATACTGGATTACCTTGCAGTTGTGGCCAGGTATATATTGGAACCACAAAATGCGGCATCCACACCAGAATCAAATAACATGAGAGACACTGCAGACTAAAACAACCGGGAAAATCGGCAGTAGCTGAACATGCCCTGAAACAAGCTGGACATGAAATTCTATTTCAAAACACAGAAGTACTGGACAACACCAGCAATCATTATGTTAGACTGCACAGGGAAACCATTGAAATCCACAAACACCAGCAGAGCTTCAACAAAAAAGAAGCAAGTCTAAAACTCAACAAAGCCTGGCTCCCAGCACTGAAAAATACAGCCTGCAAAAGGTCAACGAACTCTACCCAGCCACAAGGACCGGTGATCACTACACACAAAAGACCAGCTAATGACACCCATCAATCACAGTGACAGATCATCTCTCCCCCTTATCACAACAATAACCCACAACAATAAACACACTGATCACCATAATCACCCAATCTCCTGAAAAGGACAAAAAGCTGATCCCACAGCTATAAATACTCAACTGTCCCACAAACTGCACCAGAGCACAGACAGAGTTCTGACTCCTGTCCTCTGAAGATGCCGGCCACAGAGACTGGCGAAACGTTAGGAAGAAAAACCTTCAAAACATGGCCAAACAGCCCGAAAAACCTACAACAACCAGTCCTTCATATGTTACCAGAATTTTCAGTAGCTTCATCTCATGGTCCTGCTGTAATACTGAATGACCGGGCAACATGTTTGTGAAGTCAGTTGCACAAGTCCTATCTTTTTTCACCCTCTTATCATCATCTCCGTCCAGATTCAGTGATAGATGTGCAGGGAGAACATGCACCTTGGCACATGGAACAGTACAGTATCACTGTGGGATGAAACTGTGGGAATAAAACTGAATTTCAGAGTGCAGAAGCAGTGCTTGTAAAAACAGGTTTGGGACTACAACCCCCAGCGTTCCTGCTGGCCGGGGAATTCTGGAAGTTGCTCTCCCCCACACTTTTCTAAGCTCTGAGTGTTCATCCTTCTTTTCTAATCCCTAATTACAGTTAGACGCCCAGTGTGGTGTAGTGAATAGTGTAACAGACCAGGGCTCAGGAAGCCTGGATTAAAAAACCCATTTAGCAATGGAAACTCACTGGAGGCGTGGAATTGATAAAACCACTCCTTAATTATCTCACTTACCTTGAAAACACTGTTAGGGTCCCTTCTGACTTGATGGTACAGAACAACAAACAACGATGGTTAAACAGTGTTAATACTTTGATCCACTGTTGTCTCACCTTGTTCTCTTCTTGTCTGCTCTGAACTCTGCTGCCAAAATCATTCACCTCCCTTACTGCTCTGACTACATGATTCCCTCTTTAAATCCCTGCATGACCTTCCTGATTCCTCCTTGAACCCTGTACCAGCTTCTTATTCCTACTTTCAATGTCCACCATAGCATTGGCTTCATCTCCAAATCTCCACTTACATCCCAATACATCCCTACTTGAAGTCTTCACTTGTCCAGCTCAATCATCCTTAACAACTCGAAGGATTCCATATTCTTCCCCCATTTATCTCTGTCCACATTACCTTCTACTTCTTCTGTTTCTATTATGTTTGTTTTTAGATTGTCAGCACTTGGGGTACAGACCTCTTCAGTCTTTTTCTGTTTTGTTTTTGCAGAATGCCCTATTAATAAGACAGTACCAGAGATGAGTAGGACAGAATGTGGCCCATGAAGGTACTTTGTCCAGTCTGTTGTTATTTCTGTTCACTGCTGTTTTCACCAATCACTGCCTGGAGGTAAGAGAGAAGAGGCTGTTGCAGCCACTGTTATCTCCAATCACTGCTGTTATCTCCAGTTATTGACTGGAGATGAGAAATGACTATAAAAACTCACAGCTATGTTTAATAACTGCTGTTTTCTCTAGTCACCGACTGGAGGTGACAGAGAAGTGCCTATTTAAAGCCTGGAATGTGTCATACAGAACGGCATTTTGGTTTGCAGTTTGTATGATAAACAAACAAGTAGAGTCTTGTGAGTACAGCTCGGAAGAAATGCTTTTAAGCAACACAGTCACCTGAAACTAGTTATAGGTTACAGGTCATGTAGTTACAAAGTCATATTTTGGCTCAACGAGTACTATCTTATAGTTCCTCTAAAAGTTTGAAAGGCATTTTAGAGACCTTGCCACAGGTAAAGTTTTACACTGTTCCTTTATCCATCCTAAGTGGTAAGGGAAGTATTGTTTTGCATTACATTTTGTATTTTCTAGGCATTATAACTGGTCAACAGAGGACACTGCAGCTTATTTCCTTTACATTTGTTGGTAAGCTAGTAACGGCAAGGCAACACGCCGCAGAAGAAACTACTTTTGCAAATGGAGCAGCAGTAATAGTCATCACAACACTGCTTCTGACATCTTAAAGATTAACACATTTAGCACTATCCAGATTTCCATAAAATTGAATTTTGTTTTGTTGTGTTCATGAAGTAATCTCCTAAATTTGGGGTTTTATACACACACACACACACACACACACGTATAGAAACATTTTCTGCAGCACTGTATAATGTCATAATCTGTGTGCAATGTTGGGTTTACTTGGTATTAGAAGAAAAATAATTTGGTGTTTAACAAGCTATCTTCCAAACTGCAAGTTACTAAATAAATAGGGTTATTAAAAAACTAATAACAGGACAATGTGATTCTCTGGAGAAAAGGGCATTCGTAATTAAAATTATTTCTACTCCAAAAATTCTGTTCTCATTATGAGGGTTGAAACTGTGTATTCCCAATGCAATATGTACTCTAAACTGGGAGGAAGAGACCTACAAGCCCAGTAAACGAATTTGGTTGTGGGATCGGAAATGTATTACTCTCCTTGTTGGAGAAAGTGTAAATTAGATGCATAGCTGCAATTGTATCAGCCAATGTCCAATCTTCCTTCTGCGTTACATACAGTGGGAAATGAACCGTGATGTTTTAAACACATATGACATTGGAGACTAATTACCAAATCTTAAATACAGCGTTTGAGCCCTGATGGGAAAAATGCATAATAGCTTTGGGATCCCAGGAACTGTTGAGACAGTAGGGTAACAGATGCTCTAGAAAGTCATCAGAATACAAATGTTAAGCAGAATTAATTCACTTTATTTAGTGTGTTTTTAAACTGCCACACATGAATAAAAACAGAATTGCAAGATACAAGCAGAGCATGACTTTAGAAGACTTGAATATAAAAATATAAAATGATTGACATGTAGAAACAAGTATTAAATATATTCCAAGTTACCAGTAACTTTTTGAGGAAAGCAGATGCTGCGTCTCAAAATGGAAGGATGTGTGGATGAGAAAAGTAGTATCAGAAAAGGCATCTGATGGGAGAAAGTTGAAAGAACAGGAAGTGGTGCCCTTGCAAGACACTGGCTAAGTTCCTGTGGCATCATGGGATGCACTGGGAGAGAAACATCACCCTTGGGACAAGGGTGTGTTAGAAGGATGTTGGTACAAGCACTGGTCAGCTCCTAGATTGACTACTGCAGTGCTCTCTCCATGGGGCTTCCCTTGAGGCTGACGACAGTGGGTTCAGAATGCAGAGGCCAGACCAGTGGCTGGTGTGAGCAAATCGGATCATGTCACTCCAGTTCTGGCTTGTCTCCACTGGTTACCCCTTGTGTCCCAGATCAGGATCTGGGTTTTGCTGCCCATGTATAAAGCTATGCAGAATCCTAGTAGAACAGGTATTACATCTTGGCACATGTGCACTCTTAGTGAGATGGGCTGTTGATAAAGAGAAAATGGACGGCTCAATTTAGAATAGCCAGATTAGAATAAACCGTTCTGTAAATATTTACGGGCTGAATTCCATTTGAGGGCTGAAAGATTGGAAAGCCTAGAGGTTAATTGGCTCTCATGAGAGAGGAGGCTAATGCTCAAGTGGGAATCCGTTCCCACTGATTGCCCAGAAGGAGTGGGAAAGGGGGTGATTGTTTCCCTAAGAGTTTGATGGAAGAGCCTTCATCTCGTCTGTCCTACTAAAAGAGGCGTATAAGAAGATGGCAGATTTGGGATATGTCATACTTTGATATAATAGTGTCCTTCAACATAATTATGACTTGGTGACAAGATTCTTACCTTTATCCTCAATTTTGGAACATAAATGTCGCACAAAATAAACAGGTTTAACTTCCACATTAGCTAGAAAAGATAGATCTAGTATTTAGATTATCCAAGGGAGAATGGCTTTTTGGGAATTGCTTTTCTCACACGCAGTCCTCACTGTATTTGATCTTGATTGTAATCAAGAAATTGTGGCTTGCACACAGCTGCATGGGAATACCACCCACGGGCAAGCTGGTGTTGGGGATGACTGGATAGAATTCAGATTACACTGAACAAGATCAATGACTTGCCATGAGGAGGAGAGAAAGAGAGCGTGTGTGTTTCCTTGTTGTTGTTATGTGCCATCATGTCAACACCGACTTACGATGACCCCATGAATGAGTTTTCTCGAAAACGTCCTGTCCTGCTCAGCTCTTGTAAACTCAAGCCTGTGGCTTCCTTTAGGGAGTCAATCCATCTGATATTTTGTCTTCCTCTTTTCTTGTTGCCTTCCACCTGTCCCAGAATTATTGGGTTCCCCCCCCCCCCAGAGAATTCTACCTTCTCATTATGTATCCAAAGTAGGACAGTCTCAGTTTCAACATTTTTGCCTCCAGAGATAGTTTAGGCTTGATTTGATGTAGAACCCACTTGTTCGTCTTTCTGACAGTCCAAGGAATCCACAAAGCTTTCCTCCTGCCTCATATTTTAAATGAATCATTTTTTTTTCTTGTCTCCTTTCTTAACTGTTCAGCCTTCCCATCCATATATGGTGATGGGAAATACAAGACTGTAGATTGTCTCGGTCTTGGCCTCCAGTGACACATTTAATAATGTTTTCTAATTTTTTCATTGCTCTCCTTTCTAGTCTCCGTCTTCTTCTGATTTCTTGGCCGCAGTCTCTGTTTGGAGTGATGATTAAACAAAGGTAGACAAAAATCTCTAATTATTTCAATTTCTTCATTGTCAAAGCTAAAGTTGTGCAGTTCTTCACTAGTCATGTATATTGTCTTCTTAATGTTCAATCTCAGTCCTGCTTTTATTTGCTCTGACCTAGGCTGACCTTCCTTCAATCTACACCGATGCTTTTACGATTGCTGATCGCATTTCTTTCTTTCTTACATTTCTCCTTGACCCTTTCTGGAAGAGGATAGAAGAGACACCTTGGATTTATTCTTGAGAGGAGAGACGGCAGCCATCACTCACTGTATCTCCATTTTATTTAGCTAGAACTTGGATTACTATGTGACAGCAGATAGAGTGATGGATGAGAACTCAAGAGACCTGCGTTCAAATCAGTGCTTGGCCACAAAGCACACAGGGGGAGGGAGGAGCACAAATAAAACCACTTGTTAAATATTTCATATACCCCGAAAACCTTGTTAGGGTTGCCATAGGACAGTTGCAATTTGATGGCATGTAACAACAAGAATCCTATTATCTTTACCATATTAGTGCATTTGTTTTATAAACTTTATAAAGTTAGAGCAGTACATTAGACCAGTACGACAGTGGAACCAATTACGTCGAGATGTGGTGAGTGCTCCAATAATGGAGGCATTCAAGAGAAACTTAGACAACCACCTGGAAGATATCCTTTGATTTGTATTCCTGAATCAAGCAGGGGGCTGGACTCGATGGCCTTATAGGCCCTTTCCAACTTCACTATTCTATGTTTCTATGATTTTTCACATTTTCTTAGAACAGGAATGGTGGGTGTGATTTCTTTCCTAGGGGCAAGTGTCTTTTGCTAACCATTCTAGTTTTCTGGGGCTGAATCAACAAGTTAACTTAGCTGATACTTCATGCCGCTTACTTTGCTTGTTGTTGTTTAGTCGTTAAGTCGTGTCCGACTCTTCGTGACCCCATGGACCAGAGCACGCCAGGCCCTTCTGTCTTCCACTGCCTCCTGGAGTTGGGTCAAATTCATGTTGGTAGCTTCGATGACACTGTCCAACCATCTCGTCCTCTGTCGTCCCCTTCTCCTCTTGCCTTCACACTTTCCCAACATCAGGGTCTTTTCCAGGGAGTCTTCTCTTCTCATGAGATGGCCAAAGTATTGGAGCCTCAGCTTCAGGATCTGTCCTTCCAGTGAGCACTCAGGGTTGATTTCCTTCAAAATGGATAGGTTTGATCTCCTTGCAGTCCAGGGGACTCTCAAGAGTCTCCTCCAGCACCACAATTCAAAAGCATCAATTCTTCGGCAGTCAGCCTTCTTTATGGTCCACCTCTCACTTCCATACATCGCTACTGGAAAAACCATAGCTTTGACTATGCGGACCTTTGTCGGCAAGGTGATGTCTCTGCTTTTTAAGATGCTGTCTAGGTTTGTCATCGCTTTCCTCCCAAGAAGCAGGCGTCTTTTAATTTCGTGGCTGCTGTCACCATCTGCAGTGATCATGGAGCCCAAGAGGGTAAACTCTGTCACTGCCTCCATATCTTCCCCTTCTATTTGCCAGGAGGTGATGGGGCCAGTGGCCATGATCTTAGTTTTTTTGATGTTGCGCTTCAGACCATTTTTTGCACTCTCCTCTTTTACCCTCATTAAGAGGTTCTTTAATTCCTCCTCACTTTCTGCCATCTGAGTGGTATCATCTGCATATCTGAGGTTGTTGATATTTCTTCCAGCAATCTTAATTCCGGCTTAAAATTCTTAGATACTGGATGTTTGTCCATCTCTCGTATAAAATGTGTGATGTGAACAATACCTCTCAGTGCAATTACTGTAATCACCTACAACACTGACAGTTGCTAAACCTAAAGGGTATAAATGGCTACTAGCCATGATAACTGTTTATTACCTCCATTTAGCAAAATGCTTACAAATGCCAGTTGCTGGGGAATAGGAGCAGGAAGCTAGTGATATACTCAAGTGCCATCGTGGACTTTAGATTTGTCACAGTAACAGCTGAACACCCCCTGAGACTTCAAAATTTGAGAGATGGGGGGGGGGGGCTTCTGACAAGAGCCTTGTGGCACAGTAGTTAAACTGCAGTACTGCAGCCAAGACTCTGATCACACTGAGTTTGATCCTGACAGGTTCAGGTAGCTGGCTCAAGCTTGACTCAGCCTCCTGCGGTTGGTAAATTGAGTACCCAGTTTGTGGGTGGGGGGAGCAATATGTAGCCTGCATAATTAAACTATAAACCACCCAGGTAATACTTTAATCGGTAGGGGGTGATATATAAGCAGCACACTTTGATTTGTGATGTCTCATATGTGGGGCAGGCAAGGATTGGGACTTGGATGTGTGTGAAACTACTTCTTGGCCGATTAATTGTGAAAAGAGGTACAAGGAGAAAACAGGCAAATGGGCACAGGTTCAAGTGCATGAATGCACACCCAGCTCTTTTTCCAATCCTCTCCTCTCGTCCCTGAAATTTGTGGTGTGCATGACACACTTACAAACACCTTTGCATTGAACCAGCTAGACTTAGCAACAATTGGAACGGGTGGACCTGGGCACCCAAAATTTAAAGGCATCCAACACACAAAAATGTAACTTTCTCCTGCTCCACTTAATCCCGAGGTTTGCCTCCTGCCATGGAGACCACTGAAGCATGGCAGTTCTCACAGATTTCAGCCAGTAACCTGAAACCTAGTGAGATACAATTAGGACATCTGATTGGCCATTGTGATCAGAATGCAGGACTGGATGGGCCTTTGCTGTGATCTCGCATGGCTCTTCTCGTGTTGTTGCATTTTAAGATGTCATGTTAAGTACAAATCATAGAATCACAGAATAATAGAGTTGGAAGGGGCCGATAAGGCCATCGAATCAAACCCCTTGCTCAATGCAGGAATCCAAAGCAAAGGAGATCTGACAGATGGTGGTCCCATTTTCTCTTGAATGCCTCCAGCATTGGAGCATTCACCATCTCCCAAGGTAGTTGATGCCATTGTCATACTGCTCTAACGGTTAAGAGGTTTTTCCTGATATTCAGCCTATGTCTGGCTTCCTGTAAATTCAGCCCACTATTATGCGTCCTGCACTCTGGGATGATCGAGAACAGATCCTGCCCCTCCTCTTATGACAGCCTTTCAAGTATTTGAAAAGTGCTATCCTATTTCCCCTCAGTCTTCTTTTCTCAAGGCTGAAAAAAGCTTTCTCCTGAAGCTGAGGCTCCAATACTTTGGCCATCTCATGAGAAGAGAAGACTCCCTGGAAAAGACCCTGATGTTGGGAAAGTGTGAAGGCAAGAGGAGAAGGGGACGACAGAGGACGAGATGGTTGGACAGTGTCATCGAAGCCACCAACATGAATTTGACCCAACTTCGGGAGGCAGTGGAAGACAGGAGGGCCTGGCGTGCTCTGGTCCATGGGGTCACGAAGAGTCGGACACGACTTAACGACTAAACAACAACAAGCATGCCCAGTTCTTTCAGTCTTTCCTCATAGGGCTTGGATTCCAGTCCCCTGATCATCCTTGTTGCCCTCTTCTGAACTTGCTCCAGCTTGTTGGCATCCTTCTTAAAGGATGTTTGGACATAAGGCTTTCTTTTATTTTGTTTTCATTTCACAGTCAAAACTCAAGATAGAATTAGCTTTTCTAAAGTCATGGCTGCAATGCAGGGAAAACCAAACCAGACGTGGAAGAGAATTTTGGTGATGTTTCTTCACATATTTCTAGAGTGGGCACCCTGTCACTCAATGAGCTAATGAGTTCATGTAGCACTGGGCCTGAATTCAGTGTGTCTCTTTTTGGCCCTTCCAAATGGTCGTGGTGGGGAGAGGAGGAGAGGAGGGAAAAGAGAAAGAGAACGGGGCAGTGACGTTTGTTGATTCTACTGTTGCAGGGCATTGAATTTCCTCTGGGTTTTAGACTGAACTTTACAGCAGCTTCTGGAATGGTGATAACCTTAACCCAAAAATACTTATCACCTGTGAGAAAATGGAGTAACCTGCCTTCTTTGGAATGAAGTGCAGAAAGAAAAAAGACAAAGAAGGAGAAGGAGAGACAAGAGAGAACAATAAATTCAACAAGTATATACTTGGCATAAATTTTGTCCCAAGAACATGAATTTTACATGTGCATATACATTTCCCATACCAGCATTTGAATTTTATATTTCACACACACACCCCAACACACACCTTTGTGGGCTGCAGTGCCTAATAGCTTGAATTATCTAAAAGCAGAAGAAATTATTTTGGAACTTTTTGTACTTAGGCATAAGGAGACAGCTCTAAGGGCACAATTACAGATGATCTGAAGTTGCAATTAAAGTTAAAAATACATCCCCAGCTGATAATATGTAAGGACAAGAGAGTCTTATCTTTAAATAATAATAATACTTTTTTTAAAAAAATCTATCTTAGGTTTTAAAATTAGACCAATGGGCTTAGACAGATGATAAAACCGGCAGTCTGCCTGCATATTATACATTTTCACTATTATCTTCTTGTTTGTATGACTCACCTCTCATCAAGATTGCCATCTCTAAATTCCACAAAAATCATTCCCATGGAAGAACATTTTTCTAAAAGCTGATCCAAATAAACCATGCTGCCCAGAAAGGGAGTATAATTATTATATGGCAGTCAAGTCATCCCCTAGGGTTTTGTGTCAGCATTTTCCCTGTGACCCACAGATCTAGGCTCGAAAGCTGAAGAGGGTATGTACAAGTCCATGGTGTGGTCAGGAATGTACTTCTAAACCAGAGGTGGGCAGTTTCAAGGGGACGAGGGTGGGGTTGCACATGCCCATTCCTTCAGCTTGGAGGACCACACTTCCTCTTAGGATCCCCACTACCTCAATTTTTCTTACTAAAATTGTTTAGTTTTATTTTTTAACTGAGGCCCTCTTGTGCCCTCTAGTGATAGTTTTTAAAAATATATACAGTAGGACCCCCATATCCAAGGGTGATTGTTTCCAAGTGCCCCGCAGATGTTCAAAACCAAGGATAATAGCGAATGCTATACACAGCATGATAAAAGAAAAAATCCAGAAAAAAAGCATTTCCAGCATGTATTACTAGTATTGACCACTAGAGGGAGCCCGAGACAACAGTATATATTCTTCAACAAGAAGAATATACTGTATAGCATGGTCTCTGGCTCCCTCTGATAGCTAGTTCTGGTAAATACACCATGAAAATTCATATTTCTATTTTTTTTCTTTTAATATTTTCAACATTCTTCGGATCACAGATAAATGAAACTGCAGGTACCAATCCCCTACTGTATTAAAAATTGGAGTGTTGGAGGGGCAGGTGTGTTGAAGTCCCTCAAAAGATGACAAAATTCCCCCCATCCCCTAGAAGACCTAACCAATAATTCTAAGTACATCACCAAACTCATGTAACTATGGAATTCAGATACACTTAGATAGAGTAGATGTTTCTTTAGGACTGCTGGCTACTTTCATTTGCTAACATGAGGCTTTGCCAGGTCTGTACAACAACGGTGTTGTTGTTTTTAATCTAAAAAGGTAGCCAGAACTTTAGGACATATAGCTTAAATAATTACCGTATTTTTCCGTGTATAAGACGCTACTTTCCCCTAAAATCATTACACTAAAAATTGAGGGGGCGTCTTTTACATGGAAGCTGAGATAGCTGAGGAGAGAAGAAAACGGTACATACCTTGCCTCTGTAAACAGGCTTCCTTCAGTCACAAGGCTTAGCTTCCTACAGTCAGGAGACTTAGCGTCCTCCAATCACAAGCCTTACGGAACTGATGTCAGCTGATGCTGTACAAACCTGGAACACACCTCATTGGAGGTGGAGCCTGTAGGCTCAGATTCAACAGGTTCTTCTAATGTCCGAGTGTTCAGAGCCCAGAGGCTGAATCCTCAAAGCTAAGTTTTCTTAATTTTTGGGTTAGAAAAGTGGGGGGCGTCTTATAAACGGGGGCGTGTTATAAACAGAAAAATACAGTACATTCTGCCATTTGCAAGCAACAAAATGAGCCACAAGTTCAAACCTTTGGAAACATGTTGTTATTGTTTTGAGTTATATGCCGCCCCATAGTGCAAGAGCAGTCTTTGGATGGTTTACAACATAATTATGCAAGGAAAATTTTGCCCCCCCCGGGCTGTTATGTGTCATCAAGCTGTATCTGACTTATTCAGATGCAACCTAATATGGTTTTGAAAGTAAGTGAGATATGTAAAAAATGGTTTATAACCCCTAGTGAGTTTCCATAAGAGAGCAGGCATTTGAATTCAGGTTGCCTAAATCCTAGTTTGTCAGTCTTTATCCACTACACCCCACCAGTTCTGTTGAGAAACACATACTGGAAGATTTCTACATTTCCCTGCCAGAATTGCGGGTAGGTAAGTACTTAATGAGATTTTAAAAAGTGCTTGAATCAAGTTGCTATGTTGTTATGTGCCATCAACTATATGAATTAGTGACTTCCAAAAGGTCCTGTCATTAACGCCCTGCTCAGGTCTTAGAAACTAAAGGCCATAGCTTCCTTTGTTGAGTTAATACATCTCATGTGATATCTTCCTCTTTTCCTGCTGCCTTGAACTTACCCAAAATTATTATCTTTTCCGGTAAGCCTTACTGTCTCATGTTATGCACAAGGTACAAAGCCTGGTTTAGTCATTTTAAATTCTAGTGAGAATTCAGGCTTCACCCAGACATTTGTCTTTTTTTGGGGGGGGGGGCAGTCAATAGTATCCATAAAGCTTTCTTCCAACATCACATTTAGAATGAGTCAATTTTTAATTCTTGTCAGCTTTCTTCACTGTCCAGCTTTCACAGTCATACGTAGAAGTCAACAATACCATAATCTGGATAATCTTCATCTTAATCTCCAGTGACATATACTTCCTCTTAAGAAACTTTTCCACTTCCTTCACAGAATGAATCAAGGCATTATTGCTTTTTCATAAAGTTCTACCAAAATATATTTAATCCCCCTCAAAGTCTAACTTAATCTCAACATAGTGTGATATTGATAGATACCTGAAGGATTTCAGAGAACATATTGGAAAGATAGAGCGGAAGAACCCACAACAATGCATCATTTAATAAAACTAGCCCAAATCCTATAGGATGCTTTGGTATCCAGCACCAGTGGAAATGGAACCTTCTTCCTCTTTCCCAGCAGCTGTCTGTGGTGCCAAAAATCCTGCTCTAGAAGATTTCTCAGCCCCCAAATCGGTTTTTTGGGGTGTACTGGGGGAGTGCAGCAGGAGGATGGGAGGATTCTGGAATAATCAGTTTTGTTGTTGTTTAGTCGTTAAGTCGTGTCCGACTCTTCGTGACCCCATGGACCAGAGCACGCCAGGCCCTTCTGTCTTCCACTGCCTCCTGGAGTTGGGTCAAATTCATGTTCGTAGCTTCAATGACACTGTCTATCCATCTCGTCCTCTGTCGTCCCCTTCTCCTCTTGCCTTCACACTTTCCCAACATCAGGGTCTTTTCCAGGGAGTCTTCTCTTCTCATGAGATGGCCAAAGGATTGGAGCCTCAGCTTCAGGATCTGTCCTTCCAGTGAGCACTCAAGGTTGATTTTCTTCAGAATGGATACGTTTGATCTCCTTGCAGTCCAGGGGACTCTCAAGAGTTTCCTCCAGCACCACAATTCAAAAGCATCAATTCTTCGGCGGTCAGCCTTCTTTATGGTCCAGCTCTCACTTCCATACATCGCTACTGGACAAACCATAGCTTTGACTCTGCGGACCTTTGTCGGCAAGGTGATGTCTCTGCTTTTTAAGATGCTGTCTAGGTTTGTCATCGCTTTCCTCCCAAGAAGCAGGTGTCTTTTAATTTCGTGGCTGCTGTCACCATCTGCAGTGATCATGGAGCCCAAGAAAGCAAAATCTGTCACTGCCTCCATATCTTCCCCTTCTATTTGCCAGGAGGTGATGGGGCCAGTGGCCATAATCTTAGTTTTTTTGATGTTGAGCTTCAGACCATTTTTTTTGAAGAATCAGTAGAACCCAGCAGAAATACACTATAGCATTCTAGTCATTATATTATTAATAAAAGGTAATAATTCCCTTTCCAAAATAATATGTGGAACATCTACTAGCATCTACTAAAATTAATATTACTCTCGTATTCGTTACAATGGCTTTGCATGTCAGCAACTGCAAACGAAGCCACTTTGGAAGCAGATGTTTGGTTATCTTGGCAAAATAGATATATCTGTGGTGTCGTTTTTCCAGTTCCAGTCAGCTGCGCTGATTTCTCTTGCCCTGCCCCCGTTGCCTCTACCTGCCTCCTCCCGTAATTTCGCAACCAAGTCTTCAATCAAACAGCTCCACTTCAGCTCGCCGCCAAACCTTGCCACATTGCATGTCGGGACTTGTAGTTTTTATGGCTCGGCGGGCTTAGCGTACCAAAGGCATGGCAAGGGGCAATTGGCAATTCCTCCTGGCTGGGTTCGTGGTTCTTACGCGGAGCCCTGGGTGTGTCTGTGGAGGGAACTCCCCCCAAGAACCAACTCTTTTGGGGAGGGCACTGAGGCAGAACATGATCTGGGCGCAAAGACTACATTTCCCAGCCTGCAGCGGGAAACGGGGCTCCCACTTTCTGGCTGCAGGTTCTCGGTTGCAGATGAGCAAAAGAGAAAGCAGTGGAGGGAGAAAGAGAAGGAGGGAAAGAGGGAGAGTAAAGGAAGGAAGGAAAAAAAGGGGTTGGGAGGAAGGAGGAGGAGGAGAAATAGAAGCAGCATCTCTCGGCAGGAGAATTATGCATGCACTAAGCAAGCTCTGAGAGAATGGCTGTGGAAGGTAAGGAACTGCGGTTCTCCTGCCTTTTCCTTTGGCAAAGCCAGGGTTCCACCTTCCTCCTGTACCCACCTCCATTTCTTTTCCTCTGCACTCACCTGAGGGAACAGGCAAGCAAGCACAGAGCAGCAGCTGGCTAGCTGGAAAGCGAGAGGAAAGCCTCCATCCGTTGGCGAGGGGGAGGCGGAGGCGGGCGAAAAGAACAGGAAAACGGCCAGCTTTCCTTGCTGCGTTTTTTGCAGAAGGAAGAGGGGGTTCGGCGTGGGCTTGGCAGAGGTTGGTGCATGCATGAGCATGGAGGCGATGGGCAAAGTAGGATCTGCCCAAATGCAGGGTCTCCGCCATCGTCTCCCAACCCTCGCTTCCCCCCCCCCCCCTCACGACTGCATGCAAGGAAAGGGTGCCACTGCAGTTAGACCATCCCACTTGATTTAGGTTACAATATGCCTATCCTCCATTTCCCATTGTTTGGCCCCACTCTTCCCCCCCCCCGCCTCTTTTTCATGGAAGGCCGCTCTTTTGGTCAGGGTAGCTTCATCTTTCCTGCTGCATGTTTCTTCTTCCATCTGTACATCAGGTGAAGCCCCATTTCTCTTTGTCCCTCGCCCTCTTCTCAGATTGTTAGCATTTAGCTCCTCCCATGAGATGCTGATTTTGTTTATTATGTCTGCAGTGTTTTTCTCGATCTAAAAGCATTCATACATTCATTCTCCAGCTTCACTTGGTTTGTGCTCCTTCAACTGCCTTTTTATAATGTGCCACTTCCAATTCAGTTTTTAAAACTAACCTTACACTTGGTGACAGTGCGTCTGAACATGTGCAGAGTGCCGTCTCAGTTTTAACAGAGGGAGTTCCAAACAGGCCTTGTTCTCAGCCCTGAGGGAGGGTTGTTTGTACTGGATCCGTTATGGAGGCCTGTTGTCACCCGTGCAGTGTTGGCAGTGGTAAATGTGGACATCGTTTTCAGTTACTCTGGAAAGAAAGTTTGAAATCTGTAAGGAAGGCTAGAACAATGTATTTTTTCTAAACTGTTCTCAACAACTTTCTCGGTGTGGTTGTCTAGCCAGAAGTTCAGGAACTATAAATTTCTTTCAGGAGAGCTGGAATGATATCGTGACTGTTTTAATGACGGTCACTTCAAAAATATACACATGGAGGGAATGCTGAGTGTCCGGTGAGTTACAGATTCAGTTCATATGAAGGGTCTTGTGTGGCTTAACAGACCTGGGTTGAGGCCTAATATAAGTGGCCTAGTATGGTGGCTCTCAACTTTGCTTCTCTATATGTTTGGGGCCAGCTCCCAGAATCCCTCACCACTAGCCATGCCTTATAGGCATCTGGAAGTTGAAGTCCAAAACATCTGGGGGACCAAAGCTTAAGAACCCCTTTTACAGTCTATTTAATTTTACTGTTTTTATATTATATTATTTTATTAATGTATACCCTACTTTTTTCAAAAACTGGAATGCATGGCAGGTCATAGTGGGTCAAAATAAATACAAAGAAATGGCCCAGAGTGCTTTGGGTGGTAGTTGCTCAATAGCCAGGTCAACATGGCAAACATGCCTTCTGGGGATAGGTTTGGAAACTATTGGGTTTATAATGTTGTGCTTCAAACAATATAAACAGTATAGAATCATACAATGAGTTTAAAATAATATGGCTGTTGTGCCATTTTCCCCCCTCACATGATGAATATGGCCCCTTGAGCTGTATGAGAAGCTCCTTTTGAAACGTTCAAAAGCAGCTTGCGTGTGACTACAACTTCTTGCCCCATGGACATATGTACAATATCCATTATTGCCCCTTGAGCATACGTACATTACCATATAGGTAACGCGTTGTATTCCTGCCTATAAAAATGATCAGTAGAAGAGTTAACATTGCAGCTAGACAAAAATATGATGAAAAGACCAATGTTCAATGAAAGTCAGCATGGAAACAGAAATATGTACAGAAACAGCCTCCCCCACTTTCCAATTACTGTAAATGCTTATTTTGCTTCTCTTAAACAACATCATTTCTGTCCAGCTGTCAGGAATGGGCACCTGTCCTCCAGATGTTGAGTTCTAACTCATAGAATTTATCACCATTAGCCATTTTGGCTATAGCCAGATGAACATAGTGTATGGCCTTTCTTTGAAAACAGGGCAAATTTGTAGTATACTAGTTGATGTGTTGGTCTAGGATCCAGGAGACCTGGGCTCAAATCATTCAGCCACAAAACTCATTGAGTGATGGGTAAGCTAGTCACTCTCTCTCAGCATGGCCAATCTCACAGGGCTACTGTGAGGATAAAGTCAAGAAAGTGGACAGCTGTGAGGATAAACTTGAAAGGTAGAGAACATTATATGATGTTTCGCACTTATTGGGACAAGGAAAGAGGTGGAGCACCATTATTGTGACTCATGAAGCTTCTTGTTGGGTATGTCATAGCAGCAGCCACATGGGTTTGCAGGGTGGAGATCCTTTGGGCTGGCTCTGAACCTCATATAAGCCCCAGCAGTAGCAAAGAATGAATCATTCCATCATCTTAGTTAGGCAACTGGGTTTTATCTGAATGCTACGCCCATTTAACTGGGTTCTTCTCATACCTGGCATTCAAGTAAACAGAAATTGTTTTGGCGCTTCCTCTCAGCCTTTGCCTGCCTCACCTCTGTGACATCACACTCAGGCATGTCCCTTGCTTTTAGGGAATGGAATGCCCTTTGGACATGGGATGCCCCTTCTCTGCTTCCCTTTTATCATCCTTTTTGCCATCCTTTCATCATCCTTTCTACCATCTTTATAGCCATCTGTTTTAATTTATCCTACTAGTTATTGTATCTGTTTAATGTTTGTATTATTTTATTCTTATTGTGTTTTAATATTGTGTTGTTTGTCTTGTTGTTGTTAGCCGCCCAGAGTGGCCTGGCTGCCAGATGGTGCGGGGTACAAATCTAATAAATAAATAAATAAATAAATAAATAAATAAATAAATAAATAAATATTCCTAAGATTGGTGATTGATTTGCCTAAGTAACCAACTGATGTTACTGTCAATTCAGGTGACAAATATTCATATGCACTGGTAGCATGGTTTGAGTGGCGGTGGGAGAGCTATTTTTGTGTACGACACCCTTCTCTCTGTTCAGACTATATAAACGTGCCCTTGTTGCCAACTCAGTGAGTGCATGATTGTGAGGTATTATTTGCACTTGAAGTCTTCTCTTTCCCTTTCTTTGACTAAGCATTAACTTCTTCCCCAACTCATCTCTTTAAGGAAGAGTTTGGTCTAAAATTAAACACACCTTAATTTTATATCCTGGTTGCTAGAATCGTTGTGGTGACAACTTTCTTTATCAAAGACCAAGAGGAAAGTATTTCAGGCATCAACAAAGGGAGGAATGAACTTTCTTGGCATTCAAATAGAGCCTTACAAACAGGAAGCAAACTGTTTTCAGAAAAATTTGAAAGAGATAAAAATCCACAGTTGGGCAATACTTTTACTGGAACAAAACCAAGTGACACGAAAAAAATTCGCATGCTCTTTGAGTTGTCTGGGATTCTCCATCAGGGAAATTAGGAAGAACAGGAGCATCTCCTAAATGGTCTTTCCTTAAAAACATCCACCTGCACCACCCGGTCCTCTCAGTTATGCTCTTCCAGGTTGCCATGCCGAGGAGGCCAGGAAGTCTTCAACTAGAAACAGGGCCTTCTCAGTTGAGGCCCCATCCCTGTGGAATGGGCTTCCGGTGGAGCTACATCTGCCCCCCTCCCTCACAGCATTCAAAAGGTGCTCAAAACAAGGATGTTTACTGAAGCCTTTGAGAGCATCCTCTCTTCATGTAGTAGTGACCAACTAATTTTATATTGTTTGTCATGATTCAATTTTCTCTTGATTTTTTTGATGACTGCTCTATTGATTATATGTGGTGTTTGTTTCTTATTATATTTAGATTTATTTTATATTATGTTTCTCTCTGGATGTAGATCACCCAGAGTAGTGTTTACCACAATTGGAGTAGTATACTGGATGGATTGGTGGGCAGGCGGACCTGATGTTGTAACCAGGAGGTCTGTATGTTAGGCCCAGTCTCATGATGGAGATTGAATAAATTAATTACTGTAAAAGGCTGCTGTACTTTCCAAGCTGGGTGGTGGTGAAACTATGTTTTGAAAATGATGTTATATGGATTCATTGCTCTGTACAGGGGTTGGTTTTAATCAGTCCAGCTGTTTTTGCTCCAAAAGTGGCTTTTTTTCTCTGTCACTGGGAGGACTTCTACCTTTTTCAAGTTGGAATAATTTACGGTAAATGGATTTCCCCCCATGTGGCTAGTTGTGATATGTTCATGTAAAGACGTGTATTTGTTTGGTATTTCAGTGACATAGGCGGTTGAGGCATGTTCAGGTACAGGGAAGCATGACCCTACATTTTTTCTTCTTCTACAATCATCCTCCAATTTTTAAATTTTTTTAAAAAAATCTTATATATATGAGATTATGGTAGATCATCCTATCATCTTATTACTGAGTCATCGTTATTATTATTTCCCGATATTTATACTCCTGTTTATTCCCAGTCAGATCAGCAGAGGTGGGACAAGAGAAGGAAGGAAGGATTGGCAGAGGCAGGACCAGAGGAAGGAGGGAAAGAAGGGGAGCTGTGGGCTGGAATGCAGCTTGCATCACATCAAGTATGAATGGTGATCTTCAGAATCAAACTGCAGCCCCACTGATTGCGATTTCAAATGTAATACAGGCTGTAAATCAAACTGCAGCAAAGTGTAGCCACATCCTAGGTGAGGAAGCACCAAGATTCCCTTTTCTTGCCCATTTTGCAGCAGACGTTAATTGGGGCATGGGTGGTGGTGGTCAGATACCAGAAGCACCCATTACTGAGAACATGCTGGGTAAAAGAGAGGGTGTGAATTGCTGGAAGCAGTTGTGAAGATTGTGCCTGTGCATGTTTGTGTGATATAAAGTGTGCTTCTAATTTGAATGCTGCAAAACAGCTATACTCCTGATACAGATATTTTGGGAACCACTGGGTTGAATAAATATGGATTTGATCAGTTACATTAAACACTGCCAGCGCAGTAAGAAATCTGTGTTTTGTTTTGTTTTAAAATAATGATATCAGTATTGGCCTGATTTGGTTTGTTTTAAAGCATTCCAATAGGATCAGCATTGGCTTGGTTTGGTTTGTTTTAAAGCAGCCATTCTCAACCTTTTTTTGGCAATGGCCATAACATAGTATGTAAAAAATATAGACTGAATCAGGGTTGTATAAGTCTCATAATGAACCATATAAGGTGATATGTGAAGAATTGTTTCCAGTCTGTGCCCACTTCAAATCTGCCAGGACCCCCCAGGGGGGCCATATGGCCCCTATTGAGAATGGCTGTTTTAAAGTGTTCCATTTTCTTATTTTTTACATTTGCAAAGGGACATTGGGGAAGGCAGCTATGAGGAAGCATACAGGCTGATTTTAAATATAAGTCCATTGAGAGAACTGGCTAGGTAGATCTATTTTTAGGCCTTAAGATATTTCCACAGTGTTCCTTTAAGTGCTTGTTTCCTTTTAGTCAAAGTGAAAGAAATAGGTCACAGCTAGTAGGGAAGAGCTTTTTGATCTTTGTCAGAATGTTTGCAATTATTTTCTCTCTGATGCATGTATAGAGGAAAAGAATGGAAGGGGGGAATAGATTAAATTTGGACAATTTTTTTTTTTTTTTACTGAACACTGCGATGGGCTAAGAGGCTGTCAGCTGGCTATTTGGTACAAGTGCCACCGTGGAAGTTGTGTCCATGTGTATCAAGTGCTGGATTGTGGCTGGGTAGAAGGTCAGGGTGTTGGAGGCATGAGGCTCACAGGATAGGACTTGATTTCAGAAGGCATGGCACTGGCAAAGCTGGAAAGAGTATTGCGCCAAACTGGAACATAGAGGATTTGGGCAGTTGGTAGGAAGCCTGCTCTATGCTAAAAATTGTGCTCTTTCCCAGAGAAAAATGTGTGTAATTACATATGTGAAAGCCAGACTTGTAGTAAAACATTAGAGAGTAAATTATTCCTGTTTAGGGTTCCAGCCAGTCAACAATGACCTATTTTAAGATCAGTCTGTTCCTTTTCTCTTCCAACTGGCCCCCAATCTCTGTTTTTTTTTTTTCTATTCCACCTTCAAAACAGGCATTCCGTGGCCACTGCGCATACATAACCCTCATTGAATGGTTGGGGTGGTGGAGGCAGAGTTTGGAAGTAACTAGTTAACTATAACAAGTTTGTTTGTTTGTTTAGCTTGTATGCCACACTGATTAGTGGTAAACACTACTCTGGGCAGTTTACATCCTAACATATCATAACATAACATAAAACCAGTCTTTAATAATACAGTGGTGCCTCGCTAGACGATGTTAATCCGTTCCGCGAAGATCGCTGTCTAGCGAAAACATCGTCTAGCGAAGCACGTTTTCCCATTGGAATGCATTGAAATCTCTTCAATGCGTTCCAAGGGAAAATGCAGTCGTCTAGCGAAAATCTCCCATAGGGAAACATCGTCTAGCGAGTGCGGGTCCCCATCGGAATGCACTGACAGCTGCACTGACAGCTTTTCACCACTAGTCGGCGCACTCCTATGGGGAAACCTCATCGTCTAGCGAAAATCGCCATAGGGAAACATCGTTTTGCGAAGCGCAGTAGCGCTCGCAAAAAGGCATCGTCTAGCGATTTCCTCGTCCTGCGAGGCAATCGTCTAGCGAGGCACCACTGTATACTAAATACTCACACCACAATTGAACACATAAAGCTACCCACAACAAATGAATAAAAAAAAATCCAATCTATGCCAGATTGGTAACTTAATAATGGCTGTTCTGTGCTTTATTAAGAGAAGATGCTCTCAAAGGTTTCAGTCAACAGCCTTGTTTTGAGCATCCTTTTAAAAATTGTGAGGGAGGCGGCCAGGCACAGCTCCACCCATTCCAAAGAGATGGGGACATGTCTGAGAAGGCCCTGTTTCTCGTTGATGGCTTCCTGGCTTCCCTTGAAGGGACAACCTCAAGGAGCATGGCTTGGGAAGATCAACTAGTGCGGGTGGAAGTTCTTAGGGAAAGATGCTCTGACAGTTGTTTTTGGGGAGTGAGGAGAGATGGCCACAAAACGCTTCGTACCTGGTCATCTGAAGTCATTGGCGCAGCAACACAGGTGCCGTGTGTTCCCTTCCCCCATCCCCCTGGCCGATTCCCCCATTCACCTGCCATTGCGCATTACTTGGTCCCTCCTTGTTGCACGATATTCCAGTTCCGGCAGGAGCACGGACTTCCCTTCTCTGATTCCTCCAGCAGCTGCCCACTCAGACGAGGAGGCGGGGCAGGGATTCCTGCAGCACTGCCTGTAGGCATGTTCACAGTCCGGGCGTTTACGATGCCTGAATAGGGCTACTGTGTGACCCTTAAACATTTATAATCAGGCCCAGGGTGGATTTGATTTAAATCATAATTTAAATCAAAAAGTCAGGTGTTTTTGACAATTTAAATTAAAAAGAAATTAAATACTTAAATCATGATTTAAATCAATTTGATTTTTGTCCACCCTGCTCAGGCTGGTGTTAAGCTTAGAGGTGCTATTCTGAAGCGTGAGTGGACAGCTGTATCATACAGTTGTTTCAGCTTTTATTTGGAAGCCCCAAGAGGTTTATTCCAAGGTCAAAAGATTATTTGCCATGGTCATAGCTGGTCCTTATCCCTGCTGTTTCCAGCATTATCTCTCGGGCTTAGATTTGTTCTTCAGTAAAGCCTTTTCTAACAGTCAGAATCCTCTTGCTGATTTATGTTTTCATAAAAGGAGTTGTAGAATCTTGGTGGCAAATTGCTGCTCATTAATGAGGTGTAGGGTGCATGTCTGGATATGTCCTTGATTGCGGACATGGCCAGAAGCATTACCAGTGCCTTGTTAATGAGTGGCAATTTGTTGCTGAGACTTCCACAATTTCTGTTGTGTAACAGCAAACTGGCAATAGGATTCTGGCCACTATAGTTTCTAAACAGTTATTAGTGTAATAGCTTGCCTTGTTCGTAACAAAAAGAGGTTGATAGTGAATTTGTATACACATCTTGGTGACAGATTTCCTAACAATTGACTGAGATCAGTTACCTAATATTATGTCGCCCTAAAGCCAATTGAAATATTTCTGCAATATAAATATGGTTTTGAAGGCAACAAGCAGTCTGTGATGTGCTGTGAACACTCATTCATTAAAGGAGCTTCCTGGCGGATAAAAATAATGTGTGGTTGGTCTTTGGGAGCCCAGTTACCAGCAGCATATGCAAAGAACATGGAGGGATGCTTTCTAAAAATAATTCTCTGGTATACAGAATGCACACACAGTGGGTGGCAAATTGTATGGAGTCTTGGCCTGTGTCTACTGCACATGATAATTCTAATTTAATTGCTGTTCTCTTTCTAGGTAACCTACTTGGGCTAGGGAATATCACTAAACTACAGTTCCGAATACATCTACAGTATGGTGATGTCACAACATTGTTAGTAGCAGTGTTTCCCAATTTGTGGGTGGTGAACCCCAAGAGGGCCGCAAAGTGTTTTCTTTTTGTGTGTGTGTGTGTGTGTGTGTGTGTGTGTGTGTGTGTGTGAGTGTGACAAACAGGCCCTTTGGGGGAGAAAGAAGTCTCTACTTTCTGTGAGGGGATGACTTTACCCCCATTTAAAATGCCTTTTTATGCAAACTTGGTGTGTTGGGGGGGTTCACAAGTTATTTGGCTATTAGAAAAGGAGGTTGCGACTTGAAAAAGTTTGGGAACCACTGGTATAGAGATTGTTCCAGTCAGCATAAGGCCGTGGTTGAGTTTATTTCCTTCTATTGCGTTTCTCTGCTTATGTGTGTACATGTGTGTGTCAGAACCTTTGCAGAAGGTTTTGGAGATAAATTAGGGCCATAGCTCAGTGGTAGAGCACCTGTTTTAGCCTCCAAGGTCAGTCCCAAGCCATCACTGCCAGTCAAAGCGGACAATACTGGGCAAGATAGATCAAGAGTTTGACTCAGTATAAGGCAGGTTCCTATATTTCGAAAGTATGGGCCCAAGGAATGTACTAACTCAAGGCATTCCTTTAAGTAAGCACCAGGGATTGAACCTCCAAATAAATCGGGCTGAGAACAGTGAATCTGATCCTTCTACCTTCTGGGATGCTTGCTTATTCAAGTAGTAACATTTGCCTGGCTTAACACCATCCTGTGTTCTGTGATTTAACAATGTTAAATGAAAAACTCCATTCTTCATTCAGTTTGTTCTCTTGAATATGTTTTGAAGGAGAACAGCCAGTGACTAATCACTCATCACTAAGCATACCACGATAAGCCACTAAAACAGATCCTGATTAAAAGCTATGTAGCGAAAAAAGCAACAATTAGATTTTAAAATTTGGTTTACATTTGTGTTCTGAAAAGGCCTATTGCGATTCTGTATAAATGTGATTTGTTCTTTTTCAGAGAGTTACAGATTTGCTACCACCGATAGGGTGTGCCGTCAGTAATTATGAACCAGAGCAGCATGGAGAGAAGGGTTCAGTGCTCAGCTGTGGGAGGCAAACAGATATGCCTTTGGGAGGAATTTTCAGTGTCTAACAAGCACATCGACTAGTTCAAGGCACAAGAGGGAGAATCAGCAGCTTAATATGAAATGCAGAAAAGTTCAGAATTAAAATAAATTGGGAGGTTGCAGGTTCAGTTTTAGAAAATGAACCTTACTATTTTAAAGATACTGTTCCAATTTCAAATTAGAACTGTCATTGCAGGTCAGATATAAATGGAAAGAAAGTTAAACTTGCAGAAGACTGTCAGTCTAAGCTTTTGGCGCTGATGGATCCTCCTAAAAGCTTGTACTTAGGTTCAGCTGCAAAAGGTATTGGCAAAATTTTGAGTGTGGGGGACATTGAACTCTGCTCTCCAGTGTTATATATTTAGCTATATGTATGGAGCTATGAATCAAGAAGTGCCCAATTAGAATCTCATTGGCCAGAATCCTATTGGTGTATTCAATTCTTTCTTCCTTTCTGGCAACAAGATGCTTCTGGGAAATCTGTAAGCAATAGCCCTAATCATTTGTTGCTTCCCAGCTACTAACACTGGAGTTGTAAGGCGTATTACCCCTGAAATGTAGAGGTAGTAGTCTCTTAGTCATCATGATAGCTTAACTCATTACCTTGATCTCTAATTTTCTTTTTAATTGTGTACAAGTTAGGTTAGGATCCCACAGATAGGAGGTGGTTTGCTTTTCACAATCTAAATCATAAAGGTAAAGGTAAAGGTTCCCCTTGACAATTTGTCCAGTCGTGTCCGACTCTAGGGTGCGGTGCTCATCCCCGTTTCCAAGCTGTAGAGCCAGCGTTTGTCCGAAGACAATCTTCCGTGGTCACGTGGCCAGCGCGACTAGACACGGAACGCCGTTACCTTCCCACCGAGGTGGTACCTATTTATCTACTTGCATTTGCATGCTTTCGAACTGCTAGGTTGGCAGGAGCTGGGACAAGCGACGGGAGCTCACTCCGTTGCGTGGATTCGATCTTACGACTGCAGGTCTTCTGACCTTGCAGCACAGAGGCTTCTGCGGTTTAACCCGCAGCACCACCACGTCCCTCGATCTAAATCATAGTGGAATCCTAAAAAGCCAGAGAGCAGATTTAACACCCAAGTACAGTTGTGTCCCTTAGTGCAATGGTTCTCAAAATGTGGGCCTTCAGCTCCCAGAAACTGTAGCCAGTACAGCCAAGGCTCAGGGATTCTGGGAGTTGAAGTCCAGAACATCTGGAGGGCCAAGGACAGAGAATCATTGCCTTTGTTCCCACTTTTCCTGTCCTTCATATAAAGCAGGAGTGGGCAGGTATGGTCTTTGGACTGCAGTCCCACAATCCTCCATCAATGGCCATGCATATTCCAAGACTGATGAGAGTTTTTGGGCCAATAAACATATGGAGGGCCAGAGTTATCTACTTTGACATAAATATTACTTTCTTTGAGAGATTTCTGCTGTGGTGAGAACAAAATCTGTCTTACATCCCCATGTAAATGTTTACAGGGGCATCACAGATAGGGTGCAGTATTTCCCAACTTTTCTTTCCATAGATCTCCTATTGGAATTATGGGTGTTTTCAAGTGCCTTGATAAAAAGAGTGTGTCCGAGTCTCTCTTTGATTCATTTTGTATATAATATAGCTTTCTATTGATCTTCACCGTAGTGGAGAATATCAAGCCATTTAATATAATAGTTATTCATTTAGGACATTGAAAGGCAGCTGTTATTGTGGTTTGATTTTTAAATGTCTAGAAGAAATATGCTCGCTGTGGCCAAAAAAAGAGAAAATCACTAATCTGGAAAAGCAGATTTCCATGGTGAGATTTGTCTCCTGCTGTGAGATAACACAATGCAGAACATTTGTTAATCCTCCCTTCACTAATCTAGGTGCACTTTCCTTTAAAAATAAAAATCAGAAAAGCCACTGCTCTAGTGTAATTTTGAACTGACCAAGACCAAAAGTATTTCATTATATTTTAGAAGTGAGAACTAATATTATGTAGGTTTTCACTTGTCCTAGAAGACATACAGCTTCTAATTCATAATCATTTTCAAATGGTTTGCTGCAATAATTAAATAACCTGTTTCCCTGAAAATAAGACCTAACCTGAAAATAAGTCCTAGTATGATTTTTCAGGATGCTCATAATATAAGCCCTACCCCAAAAATAAGCCCCAGTTAAGTGAAACCCCGCCCTCCACCATTGCGCAGCAACCTGAAGAAGATGACATGACTGCATTTGAATAAATGTAGATTGTTGTAGATGAAAAAAATAAAACATCCCCTGAAAATAAGCCCTAATGCATTTTTGGAGCAAAAATTAATATAAGACCCTGTCTTATTTTCGGGGAAACACGGTAGTGACACAGACATCTCTTAAAGCTGAAAAATACATTCAGTGGATCTGTCATATGAAGGTCTTTACTCAAAGGTCAAGATATGGGATGGCGAGAAACCTGGGTGCTCATGTGAGGGATATAAGAAGGGATGATCAGCCAGCGGTTAGCTCTTCAAACTAACATCTTATTGCAAAAGAGAATAAAGATATTCAGGTGGCACTTGTGATTATTTGATTAAATTGAGGTAGAAAACAAAGAGTTTGGGGGAAGGTGGAGCTTGTTGACTTTTTACTATAATAAATAATATATCACCTCTAACTAGCAGAGTCTGCACACAGCACCTTGAAGCATATCGATAAAAAGCCACTTAGTAGAGTCAAATTTGATGTTCTCCTTTATGTGGGTTTGTGCCAGCAATTGATAATAGACAATCACTTGTGTCTTTGTTAAAACATTAAATGAAGTTTACTACTTAGAAACATATTTAAAATATAGCATAACTCATAATGCTTAGACATTTGATATTTGTCGTACATGTTCTTGACTTATCGACAGACATACTTTTCTCTAGTAAATAACTAACTCTCACATCGTTATACTATTACATTTGTAAGCCCTATTAAATTCTGTCAGTTACATCTTTATTCCTGTCAGCCCTATCAGACACTATTACATATTTTAGTCCCTGTCACATGTTGTTCTGTCACATAATAGTTCCTGTCTGTGTCACATACAGTATTAGGCCCTGACTTATCTATTACAACTTTGTCCCATGTCTGACAAGACTTCTCACACCTGACTTATATAGCTGCCTGGCTGACTCCAGACACATTCTGATTGGTGAAAATGCAAGTACAACATTCTGGTATTTCCTAGCAAACACATTTAAACATACATATATATATATATATATACATACATACTGTGTTGTATAAATATATATAGTAACAGAGCTGCCCACATGTAGTGCCAAAGGTGGACCTAATGAGTCAAGAGTGGGGCAGTTTGTGTTCTCTCGCCCTGTCACTGCTATAGGTGTGGGTGCCAAAATCCCAGCAGTTCTGGGATTGTGCAGGGAAATGTGTGCTCACCAGAGTCATGTTTCAGGTAGACTGTCAGGAGTGCAAATTCTGCCAGGACGCAATGTTTTTAAACAAGATTGCAGCAAGGTTTTTGATGTTAAACGTGATATGAGTGGTAGGTTTGGGACAATGGGAGAATGCCGTTCTTATTAAATTCCAAGCCAAGTGCCTCACCCGCCCTGTTTTGCCAACCAAATAAATGTCCCATCCTTGTAATGAGGAAATATTATGGTGATGGAGGAGCCAGGTGGACAGGTAAGAGGCTTAACTGGGTTGTATACAGAGAGTAGATGTATGTAGATAACTTGACCTGCGAGGAGATGGGTTGTCATTTGAGGCTTATCAGGGTACCAGCATTAGAGAAGAAGGGTGAAGTGCTTTTATTATCTACTATAAGAAGAACAGGTAGAATGGGGCATTTTAATTGTTTGACTCAATCCTTTAATTAGCGCTTGAATGCTTTTTAAAGGTACATTAAAATTAAAAATTCACACAAATGAAAGTGTTACAGCACTAACTTTAACATTGGTGAAATCCTGTTGTTTATCCTGTTGATTACAAACCACCCACCTTGAACACACTACATTTTTATCACTTCTATTTTAGGGTAATGGTTTGGTAAGTTTTTTGTTTTGTTTTGCAGATCTGAAGATCCCAGGAAACTGTTTTTCAACAATATTGTGTTTCCCAAATGCAGTGGCACTTAAGTGCAGTTAATCAAATAGCACAAATTCAAATAACAGGTGGTGGTTTGTTTTTTTTTTAAAAAAATACAACCCTTAAAAAAAATGAAAAACAAAATTATGTGGTTGGCAAATTGTCCCAGCCCAAATTGTAACAAATCAAGTGCAGTTCTACTTGCAGCTTGGAATGAAAGGGTTAGATAGCGCTAAGAACTGCCTTTCTATAAGCACTCTTATGCTTCTGTCTGAAAGATAATACTTGTCTGAATTTGTCTGAAAGAAAAGCCCTCTTACTACAGTGGTGCCTCGATTTACGAAATTAATCCGTTCCAGAAGATGGTCGTAACTCGAAATGGTCGTAAGTTGAAGCACCATTTCCCATAGGAATGCATTGAAACGTGATTAATCCGTTCCGGCAGAAAAAAAAGTCACAAAACAAACAAACAAACAAACACCACTGCAAGACCCATTGGAAATGCAAAAAAAGAAAACCAAAAAGCAAACACCCTGCAAGACCCATCGGAAATGCAAAACAAACAAACAAACAAAAACCCACACACAAACAAACAAACAAACAAACCCCAAAAAGCAAACAAACCCTGCAAGACCCATCGGGAATGGGAAAAAAAACCCCAAAAAGCAAACAAACCCTGCAAGACCCATCGGAAATGGGGGGAAAAACCAAAAAGCAAACAAACCCTGCAAGACCCATCGGAAATGGGGAAAAAACCCCCCAAAAGCAAACAAACCCTACAAGACCCAAAAAGCAAACAAACCCCCCAAGACCCATCGGAAATGGGAAAAAAAACCCCCAAAAACCAAAAAGCAAACAAACCCTGCAAGACCCATCGAAATGGGGAAAAAAACCCAAAAAGCAAACAAACCCTGCAAGACCCATGGGAAATGGGGGAAAAAACCCCAAAAGCAAACAAACCCTGCAAGACCCATTGGAAATGGGGAAAAAAACCCAAAAAGCAAACAAACCCTGCAAGACCCATCGGAAACGCGAAAAAACCCCCAAAAACAAAGACTGCAAGACCCATCACAGCACAGAAACATAACCCCCCCCAGCCCAAAACCACGCTGCAAAACCCACCCAGAACAAGCAGTTTTTAAAAAGAAGAAAGCAGCACCTTACCAGGCAGTCCGAAGCCTCCTCCGAACGCACACACTCTAACCGCTAGGGCAAAAGAGCTACAAAGAAGCAGTCTCTTCGCCACCAATGGTTAGCAGTTTGAATTCCCCGCCTTTTCCCCTGCCTTTTTTCCGATCGTAACTCGAAGCTCCGGTCACAAGTCGAAGCAAATTTTGCGGCCAGAGCTGGTCGTAACTCGAATTGGTTGTAATTCGGGATGTTCGTAAGTCGAGGCACCACTGTATGTTTCTTTGAGTGGAAGGGCTGCAACTCAAGATTAAACCAGCTCTGTTGCACAGA
The DNA here is from genome assembly GCA_037013535.1 of Intellagama lesueurii. Lineage (NCBI taxonomy): Eukaryota > Metazoa > Chordata > Lepidosauria > Squamata > Agamidae > Intellagama > Intellagama lesueurii. Next base: position 17,003,391 of record JBAJHW010000004.1, read on the forward strand.
CGCACAAAAGCCTTCAGTCCATAAGACAGGACATTTTCTGTGTATAGGAATGCATCTTCCTTCTCCTGCTTCTCCTCTCTCCCTACCCACAAAAAGTCAGATTAAGGTGGTCCAAGTTGTCTTTATTCTCCTCTACTGGAGATTGAGGAACTTTGACATTCCTGGTGTTTTAAACTTCAACTCCCAGAAGACCTGGCCAGCATAAAGGGTTGAGAGAGTCATACTGTCCAACATTTGGACGTGTAAAGGTTCTCCCATCCCTATCCTGCACCCTACAACAGGGGTCCCCAACCCCCCAGTCTGCGGCCCGGTGCCGATCCGTGGGCTTCCTGGAACTGGGCCGCGGAGACGTGCATGACCTCATTATGACAGTCACCATAGTCACCTCAACCCCATAAGGAGAGTGCAAAATAGCAGGCAGGCAGATTAGTCCATATCAATTTGTGAAGATAGGTCTTTTATAAAAAGAACGGCTCTTAATTGCTCAAATATTTGCATTACAACAGGGACAGTTTGAAATATTATACTGCTCTTGGGAAATTCATTTATCTCTTGGGTACTATGGGCATTAAAACCAAACTCAGGGCAAATCGAGAAGCTGGGGTGGTGTTGGCAGTGGGTAATTAAAGACTCCAGAGATTCAATTGTGCAAACCACTTCACCATTTTTGTCAGCCAATATGTTCCTCTCCTTCCTGCACTTCTTTCCTCATTTATTTTGCTCTGAGTGTTCATCTTTAAGAATCTGTATTTTTCATTTCTCATCATGTGACTTTTGTATTCTAGATTTTATGACTTCTTGCATTCATTTGACTCAGTACTTCTTCATTGTTTACACTCTTAATCCAAAAAAATTCTTTGCATCCCACAGTAAAACCACATTTCATGTTTCTGTCTTTTTTTTTTCCATGTCCACGATTCTCTGTCACACAGCAGAAGTGAGAATACGTAACACTATGCCAGTGCATATTAACAAAGCCAATTCTGAATGCATGATACTCAGCTCTACCTCTCGTTCTCCACCAATCCAGGTGAGGCGGTTTCTGTGCTGAACTCGTGTCTGGACCTGATAATGGACTGGATGAGGGTTAATAAATTGAAACGGAAGTGCTGTTAGTGGGTGCTTTGCCAGACAGGCTGGAGGGCCATTTCCCTGCCCTGAATGGGGTTACACTCCCCCTAAGGGACAGGTTCCGCAGCTTGGGGGTGCTCCTGGACCCCAGTCTAACACTGGAAGCCCAGGTGGACTCGGTGGCCAGAGGCGCCTTCCTTCTGCTGTGGAAATTATACCAGCTATGGCCCTACCTGGACGAGCGGAGTCTCATGACAGTTACACATGCACTGGTAACATCTCGCATAGATTACTGCAATGCGCTCTACGTGGGGCTGCCTTTGAAGACGGTCCGGTGACTGCAACTGGTCCAGAATCGAGCTGTGCGGCTGGTGAGTGGTGGGGCCGCTAGGGAACACATCAAGCCGATTCTGTTTAAATTACATTGGCTACCAGTTGCTGCCCGGGCCCAATTCAAAGTGCTTGTTTTGACATATAAAGCCCTAAACGGCTTGGGCCCTGGATACCTGAAGGACCGCCTCCTTCCATATGAACCTACCCGGCAGTTAAGATCTAGCCAGGGGGCCCTTTTGAAAGAGCCGTCCCTCAAGGAGGTAAGAGGGATGGCTTGTAGAGAAAGGGCCTTTTCGGCAGCTGCCCCCAGACTATGGAATGCCCTCCCGACTGAGATTCGTCTGGCGCCGACGCTGATGACATTTCGGCGCCAGGTCAAAACCTTCCTGTTCCAGAAGGCTTTTAATTGAAATAATATCAACTGTGGGTCCTGATGGCAATTTTTAGAGTCTATATTTTAATTGCATTTTAATTGTTTTGTCTTTTTATTGTATTTTAACTGTTGTAAGCCACCCAGAGACCTTTGGGTAGTGTGGGCGGCATATAAGTTAAATAAATAAAATAAAATAAATAAATGTTTATTTATTGTATTCTTCATCTTAAGAAATCTGCTTTGGGACATATCCATGCAGACTTTTATTGCATGGTTTTGACCCCACCGTTCCTTCAACCTGAGAAACGAAATGACTGTATAATAGCTGTTGATTTTAAGCATGGTCTCTGATATAAGTGTTAAGCCTCCTATTTTAAATCTACAGTTCCGGTCAGGATTGAGGTGTACTTGAACATGGCTTTGAAAAGTTGGGCCAGGATGTCGAGCCTGCAAGCATGTAATACTTTCTCCTTATCTCTGAGTTAACAAATGGCAGTGGGCAGATTTGGTCCCTGGGTTTCTGGTTGCTGGCCTGTTCTCTGGGGGGAATGCTATCTTCTTCAACTCAGGTTGACTAAGCAAAACAGGAATTGCCTCTGTCCCATGCTTGTAGCTGGAGAATTGCCAATATAAGAGATTCCAAGCCAAACTAATTCATTAATCAAGCATACGGCTGGTGGATTCTGCTCTGTCTTTCTTTCTGCTATCAACAAAGAGTGGGAAATGATTGTTCAAACTCTTGGACGTAACACAGTTTATTCAACAACAGGTTTAAATTGAATTATTTGGATTAGAGTTGATTTAGTCCTATTGATTCCAGTAATCAGCTTTAATGCAAGTATTTCAGCTTTACTTTGGATCAGACTGTCCCAAATCTGGCTCACATTGATTTAAAACCTGAGTAGTTTTCCATTGAATAGTCTCCCACAAACCCTCCCAGAGTTTCAATTAGATATATAAGATATAACTGGAAGGATCATTTGTATCAATTCTTCTTTTATTAGGGATGTGACAAACACTCTGGCTCAATTTAAATTACTGTAGAACGTTTGCCTCTCTAAGGAAATTGTGAATTGCTTGGCTAGTGACTTTTGGAAATGTAAGAATTTAAAGTCACCTGGAGCCTTTGCAGTTCCATTTGCCCCAGTCTTTTTGGAATCTGTTTCTCGAGAGAGAGCTAAGCAAGTACTCTGGATTGCTGTCATGAATAGCTGTGTACGATCTCCCAGGCAGAGGAGTTCCTCTGGAGAATGATGTGTGTGGCTTGGATTTTGGCATCTGCTACAAAGCAGTAATAATCTTGGCATTAGTGTCTGCTATAACGGCATGATCGTCATCATTATCAAAAATCATGTATTTGGAGGCTTTGTCTGTGGTTAAGTTCAGAAAGGCCATTCTGGCCCACATCACAGATTTATCTAGTTCAATACTCTATTGCTGTGGTAACTAACTCACCAGTTAGCCCCCAGGCAAGACAAGAGTGCAAGAGCATCCTCTTGCTTACATACCACAACAACTGTTGTACAGAGATGTACTGTCTCTGAGACTGGAGGTAATATATACCCATTGTGACTGACAGCCATGGTTGTCTGTAGCCTTCCTATATTTTTCCTCCATTTTCCCATTTTGTCGACATGGGTGGCCATTTCTACATATTTTGGTAGCAAGTCCAACATTTTAACTATGTGCTGTGCGGAAAATAATACTTAATCTGTCTTAAATGTCCTAGATCCTCTCCCATTTCAGCTTTAGTGCATGATCTGTGTTCTATAACGGCTAGAAATAAGGGAAAGCTTTTTCTCATCCACTTTCTCTACACCATGTGTCCATCTAACATGTCATCTCTTATCTGCCTTTTATTTTTAAGCTAAACAGCCTGAAATGTTGTGATCTTTCCTTGTAAGGGACTTGCTTCAGCCCCCTTGATTGTTTGGGTCTTTTCTGCTACAACCCCCTTTTTAAAATGCAACGTCTAGAACTATATATAGTATTCCAAGTGTAGTTATAAGGGCATTATGATTTTAAGTACGTAGAAGTGTACAGCTTTGTGTTTTTGGACTGCAACTCCCAGAATTCCCCAGGCAGCACAATGTAGTTCTCCACCCCAAAAGACACTGGAAACCTATAACATTAAGTATTTTATTAGCAGTTTCTTTCTGTTATTCCCTTTCTGCCTTTTTTAGAACTGGTGAATCAACATTTTCTTTTAACTATCTACCACAATTCCATGATCTCTTTCTTGGCGATTTGCTACCTGATCAGATCCCACCAACATATATATGGAGTTGAGATGTTTGCCCCACTATGTGTACATCTGCTTGCATTCAACCTCCTTTGATATTTGAATGGCCAGTTCGGAGAAATATTTTTGCAGCACTTTTTAAGCCATCTTTGTTCTAAACCTCCTAAATAATTGGGTATCATCTGCTAATGTGCCTGCCTGATGGGTTTCTCCTAACTCCAAGTCATTACAGATCTTTATTTATACTCTCCCATTCAAAGAAGTATTTATTCTTACTATCTGCTTTTTGTTCTTTAGTCAGTTACCAACCAATATGTCTCCTTTCCTCTTTGTCCCCCTTTTGCACATTAGGGAGATGTTGGGGATTTTTTTTTACAACTTTGGGGAACATGCATACACTGACAATTTGTACAGTGTATTTATATAGCTGCCCAGAAGCACATATTCTCTGGGGAGCTCACAAAACACACAACTTTAGAATGGAGTGTAAAAAAACACACCATGTTTAAAAACTGAAGCACAGATTTGAAAACTGAGATGGCTAGATTGTGAGATATGAATTATCAGAAAGACTTGGATGAACAAAAAGTTCTTTGTCGGAAGCTGAAATCAACACAAAGTTAGCATTAGGTGAGCTTCTTTGAAAAATCTGCTCCGTAATTGGAATATCATGCAACAGAAATGGATTGAAAGAATTGGTTGCACATGACATGTATTGACTCAGTAAAGGAAGTTTTGTCCTTTAGTTTTCAAGAAGAGCTGGTCTCCTTGTGATAGGACCTTTAGGAGGGCATTAATTGGTAGGGCTGCCATGAGTTGGAAATGAAGGCACGTAACAACAACATACACAGAGAAGCATTCTACAATGTGTAGCCTTCCAGGCATGTTGAGATAGAATACCCATTGCCCCCAGCTAGGGGTGATGGCTGTTCAAATCCAACACATCTAGAAAGCACTGAATTAGAAAAAGCTACACCTGAGTTTTTTAGTTGCATTTATGGATGTCTGAAAGACATGATGCTTCCTATGGCCATCTATCTAATAGTAAATTATTCTAAATGTGTTTGAATGTTCAGTTGCTTTATAATAGGTGGAATGAGAGAATGTTTTTTTATTAAGGGTATGGACCATAGCTCAGTACTATTGCACATGTTCTGCATTCAGAGTTCTAAATCTAGCTGCTTATCTCAGGTACAGCAGATGTTTTGAACAAACTTTGAGATCAACATTCATAAAAGTCTTTTGAAAGTCCCCTTGACTGACTGAGTTCCATTGATTCAATGGGATCCATTCTAATTGGTTCTGAAAGTTGGATTTATCCAGTTTCAGCCCTTAGCATGTTCAGATATTATAGAATCTGGTGGTCTGAACATGCTTAGAAAAGACTGACTAGCTTCCACCATTTTATCACCTTCTTCATGTGGTTGTCACCTTGTCCAATGAGGTTGTTCTTGCTTACGTATAGGAGGTCCTTGGTAGTCATATGATCCTTTGCTCAATGCTGGATCTCCAGTGCAGGATGCAACAGCATCCCTTGATGGATGGGCCACCTCTACCCAAAGTAGTTTTCCACTCTGAAAAACTTCCCTGCATGATCCTCCATTTTTAAAAAAGGTTGAATAAAAGGTAAGGAGAAGAACCTATTTTGAGTCCCTGAAGACTCAAGTCACAGTAAGTGAACTTGATCATGCATGGGGGAACTTGTGAGTGTCAGGATGGTGTTGGGCTGTAGTTCCCATTGTCCTAACCAGTGTAGCCAGCAGTGGGGAAGAATGGGAGTTGTAGTAATAATCTGATTTGGGCAAGAAACTGAAGGAAGAGATAGCCTTTGAAAACATGTTCATGTTACAAAGAGGTGACTGGAGCAGTCTTTTCTGGTTTGTGCAGTCGGACTTCAAAGAAATCATAAATCCTAAAGACTGATCACACAACAAAGCAAACTTATTTGCATAATCTGGGAGGTGAGAAAAACTCCTGCTGTGACACTCAGGGGCTTCTATTTGTTCAGGATTTTCCTTTTCTAGTCACAGAATATCTTTAATGTCTCTTTCTGGCTTTTGGGTAAAGCAGGTCCATAGGCACTTCATCAGACATTCTTAATTTTTATTTGTGAGGAACTAATACAGTTAGTTAAATAACAAAACTTATTTAGAAGTGAGACTGTGCAAAGTACAGAAATATACAGAATGTGGCCAAGAGCTTTCAGCAGTAGTGTAATAGCAGGAGATGGATTTGTTAGAGGTAGAGATGGGCACAAACCACTGGTTCATTGGTTCATACTGGTTTGTCCTTTGGATGAACAGGTGTTTGGTGCTTCCCAGCCCCACCATCTCTTGTGGGCAGTGCCTGGAAGAGGCAAGATAGAGAAGCTGGGGTTGTGCCTCTGAATGGGCACCCATTGGAGGGGCTGGGGCTGGGAACTGCTGACCACCTGTTTGTCTGAAGGACGAACTGGCATGAACCAACGAACCAGTGGTTTGTGCCCATCTCTACCACTAACAAATCCAGTGGTTCATGCCCACCTCTAGTTAGGGGAAAAAGCAGAGGTAGTGCAAGGACACAAGGTGTTCTAGGAAAACTTTTCTTTCATATGTGTTTGTGTGTGTGTGTGAGAGAGAGTTGTGACATAATGTTTAAACTGAAGTACTGCAGTCAGTACTCTGCTCATGATCTCAGTTTGTTTCCAGTGGGCTCAGATAGTCAGCTCAAGGTTGATTCAATCTTCCATCCTTCCAGGATTGGTAAATTGAATACAGTACTTTTAAGTGTTATGGGGTGGTATATGAGCTTTGCTCTTCCGTCCACGTCCAGGGAGGTTAGCTACAGTGCCATGGGCTATAAACCTCTTGATGATATTGCGCACAGTGGACACAGGAACATTAAGTAGTAGACATGTGTCTTGATGGGCGGGGTATAAATTTAATAAATAAAATAAAATAATAAATATAAGATCTCTGGAGATGGACTTGTAGTCTTGAGATTGTCGATGTTTTTCCACAATTTTTTATCTCAAATCCACAGACAACTCTTTACATTTATTTCATTCTTTTCTCCATGCTCAGTGTCACACACAATACAAAGGTTGAGTCAACTTTTCTTCATCTTAACTGGTTGCAAGTGTGATTACTCTATTGCCCACACCTCTTACTTGCGACAGGTGTGTCTAAATACAAATTAAAGGAGCATCACATGCTTGAAAAGCAATTATTTCTTACAATTTAGACAGGGTGCCAATAATTTTGGCCAGTGCATTTTGGGGTTTCTGTGTGGGATTGTATTAGATTTGACTTTTCTTTTCTGTTTTTTTGTGTTGTTCCAACGCAAACCAAAGAAATGAACATGTGAGTACCAAAACATTTGCAACTGCAACAATTTTCTGAGAGAAGGGTTGCATTTTCTGACAGAATTGCAAGGGTGCCAATATTTTTGGCCATGACTGTATGCATATGTATATATAAAGAAAGTATTATTACTCCATCCTGGCTTTTATCCTTTAGTCCTATACAGGATTTATGGTATCTATTATGAATGAATGTATTACTCTCAAGTCGCGCGTGAGAGAAGCACAGCCCCACCCAGCAGGGCTGAAAATTAGAAAGTATGTTGATCCAGACATTTATTTGTTCTATTACTACTGTGTCTGGTGTGTTATGTTCAAGGTGTCTATCAGTTTGGATCTGGATACCCCACAAGATCTTGACGTCATCATTTTCTGACACCTTCTCTACCTGGTGTTTCCATGGGTTTTTGGAAGCTGGCAAGTTATATTTTTTGCATAATGACCAGTGCACTAATTTTGCCAGTCTGTTATGTCTAATTTTGTAATCTGTTTGTGCAATGAACGTTTGGACATTGTGCAGTCTTGATGATGATGGTTATAGTTTTACTGATACTGTTCTTAATGGTTCACTGTTTATTGTTGTACAACAGCTAACTACAATGATTTGATTGGATTCCATTTTAACTCTTTTTTTTGTTACTGTTTTTTGTTTATCACTGATTACTTTGCCTTTCTTTTTAATTTTTATTTTCTTCCATGATATTTTGCTTGCTGCTTTGAGAAATATATTGACTATATATTTCCTAAATATCTAAAGAAATAGTAAATAAATACATCAACAGGACTGGAATCAACAGGAGGCCTTTGAGAAACAAGAGGGAGGTACCCATATATTTGGGTGATTTCATGGTATGCAAAGATGGAAATTTTTAAAAAGCCTATTCTCTCCCATTCCAAACCCAACCTGATGAAGCTTTTCTTTTCCTGGATCCGTGGGCTATTGGGAGTTGGAAAAGAAAGCTAGAAAATCAGGAAAGTGTAGATTTTATTTATTTAAAATATTTGATCCCACTCTATCATCAGATCTTAGAAAAAGCAAAAAAGCAATTTTAAGGCATGTAAAAGAATGAACACAATTTAAAACAATTTAAAAGCTGTAAACTTGTAACAAGACTCCAAAGCCCAGGATGGATAATAATCAATGATTTTTTTAAAAAAAATTGATTTAAATCACAATTTAAATTAAAGAAAAACAATAACAAAAATCTGATTTTTAAAATTTAAATTATCATTTAAATTGTGATTTAAATTAATTTGATTTAAATCAAATCTACCCAGCTACAGTCTTCTCTGGCTAGAGTCTCTAAATCCCAAAGGCTTTGGCAAACAGACAAATTTTATCCTGGGGCTGGAATGAATCAACAGGGCAGCCATTCAGACCTCCAAGGGAGGGCAGTTGTGCTACCAGAATTGACCTTGTGGAGTCTATTATAGGTGAAGGAAGATGTGGTTGACTAGCAAATTGAGCAGGACTGCGCCTTTTAGTAGGAGAAGAATACATTGCAACATTTCATTACCACTCCCATTTAGATGATCAAGTAGTAGTCATATTCCTATACAAGATATGACTACATTCACTCCCATCCTCTGCCAGCAGTGATTCTACTGAAATTCTGGCTTGCAGTATTTACTCTAGGTCTACTTGTGTGTTTTGTTTTACATCTGTGTAGAAGGAGCAAGGGTTGTAAACTTCAGCCAAGCTCTATTTCTCATGCCCTATGTTGATGAGGACGCTGTACAGCAGAGATGTGCCATAGTTCATGTGAAGAAGATAACAATCTATTTTGTCATTCAGTTTGCTGCTGAATTCCAATGGCAATCCCATTTTAAGTATGCATGCAAGCAAGCAGGTATTTGCTTCAAATGGGGATTCTCCCATGTCTTCCATTGCAGTGGTACAATTTGCTGCCAGGCTTGTGGGAGGCTGGATTGTGCACGTGCCACTTGATTCTCACATTGCCCAATTTTTGAAGGACCTGCCATGCCCTGGTTCTGTTTCTTTGTGCAGTGCTGCAGTGTGGGGTGAATACTGAGGACAGTGTTTCTAAAAATGACCACATTGTGGCTCTTGTATTTGGACAAGACTTGCTGGAAAACACAATAATAATTGGAAAAGTTGAAGGTAGGTAAAGAAGACCTAACATGAGACGGATTGACTCAATAAAGGAAGCCATAGCCCTTATTCTGCAAGAGTTGAGCAGTGTTATTAATGATATGACCTTTTGAAACTCATTAATTCATTGGGTCGCCGTAATTAGAAACTCACTTCAGTGAACATCACACACATATGACTAGCATTTTTGCCAAGATCCTATGATCCAAACCTATCACACTTCTTTTCCCTAGCTATCCATTGTAATCTAAATCCAAATGGTATCGAACTCTCTGTCCGCACGGAAGGAATTAACCTGCAACTTGAAGGGGACAGACTGGACTCATCCTCACTCAAGAAAGAAAACTCTAAGTTGCCTGAGTCAAAAGGAACACCCAAGAAGCAGCAGGCGGAACCAGAAGCATCTAAGGTAAGGCACAACAAGATGGTCCTTTGCCCTTAGGTGGACGGGTGAGAGCTTCTGTACATTCGTACACTGGGGGTGATCCATTCAACCCCTAGTATCCCCAATGAAAAATATTGTATAGGACATGATGCATAGAACTGCAAAGTGAGTAAGGAATCATCACTGAGTCAAAACTTGGGAAAAGGACCCTTCTGGACAAAAGCATCCAGAATCTGTGGAAGTCATAGACAAAAAAAGTACCTTTCCCAAGCTTTGGGCAGAATATACGCTGTGCATGTAAGAGATTCCTGGTGCAGTCCCTGTCATGTTGAACTAAAAGGTACAATTACCTCTCCCTAAAATTCTGGAGAGTCCTTATGAGTTCAAACAGCTAATTCTGGGCTAGACGTACAAATAGTTTGACCTGATATGTTTTCTTTTTGACACAATCCCAAGCTTTTGATAGCAAAGTTTCTTTTCTGTCCTTTGTAGAAGTTTGGTCTTGAACATCCAAAGAATTTATGTCCATGGAAAACAGCATACACTGTGGAGTGTTTTCCTTCTCATAGGAATGACTGTCTTTGATTTGGAAAGTCATTAGTCCTACTAATTGCAAAATATATCTGGTTTTGGCCAGTTAATAAAAGAGAAATCAATAAGCTAATTCAATTTTTTTTTCTTTTGCATCTAGGGTGTGTTTCTAGACTGGTTGTCTTTTCACATGATTTGCTACTAAAGGAAATAGATTGTGCTTCCGGTTTCCCATTTTACAAATCTGCTTTCTTTCAGATGAAATGAAAATAATGTTTTTTTTCTTTCTTTCAAAGAATGTAAGAGTCTTTATGACATAATGAGATGCCCACTTGTGATTTTTTTCCATTAATTAAACCTCTTTCAGCTTTTGTACTAGTCTTTATTACACCTGGGTACCATCAAAATGTTCTACTAGACAAAAATGTGTCAGGAAAATACTACTTGTATTCTTGAAGGCTTTCACGGCCGGGATCCGATGGTTGTTGTGGGTTTTCCGGGCTGTTAAGAACACGGCCAAACAGCCCGGAAAACCCGCAACAACCATCAAAATACTACTTTTTTTTTCCTTCCTATAATTGGCCTGAATTTGAGGACGGTTAAAAAAAAAGCTTAGAGTCCTAAACATTCTCCTATTTTGAAATGAATGAATGACACTTTGATCAATTCCAGTGTTAATTTCCTTGTAGCTAAATGAACAAATGCTATTGATTTTGATTAACTTGGTTTCTGCCATTCTCTTTCCACCATTTTCCACTTAAAAGTTGGCTGGACTTGTTGCATATCCTACCCTTTCCTTGTGTAAACAAGGAGCAATTGGGAAGCTGTGTAGGTTCTTTGTGAAGTTTATGCTATAACACAGGGGTCCCCAACCCCCAGTCCGTGGCCCAGTGCCGGTCCGTGGGATTCCTGGACCTGGGCCGCAGAGATGGATCTCTGGCCCCCCCGCCCGCCCGCACGGTGGGCATGTCGTGCTTGCGGAGGGGTGTGTCGCGCTCGCAGAGGGGCGTGTCACACACGCGGGTGGGCGTGTTGCGCTAGCGGAGGGGCGTGTCACGCTCGCAGGTGGTGGTGTCGCGCTTGCACGCATGTGCTTGAGCGTGACATGCCCACCCGCGAGCGTGGCATGCCCATCCACAAGCGCGGGGGTGCCCCCGCCCCCCGCGCACGGAGCCCGCACCCCCCAACCGGTCAGCGGTCCCAAAAAGGTTGGGGACCGCTGCTATAACACACTTGAGCATAGTTCTTCCTTATGATATTCCTTCTTCTAAGGTTTGCATTCCACATATTCCCATGCCCAGAGGTGCAGCGGCAGGAAGCCTGCTCACTATATCCAGGCTTACTCCATCCCTATTACCCTCCATTTTTTTGACCTGAAAAGATCCCTTACACCCTCTGGAGTAGTTGTCTGGGGGCCAGAAATGGCTGTTCCTGCATTTTGGAGAGCCACTCCTGAAACCCCATTCTAGTCTTTTTCCTTACCAAAATGGATGTTGGTGTGTTTTTTTTAAATCAAAGAAGCCCCTTGAGATTTCTAGTGGCCAAATATTTGGGGAGAAAAATGGACGTGTGGGCGATCCTGGTGGGCCTCAAAATATGCCATGCCCCCTAGTGCAGCAGTCCCCAACCTTTTTGGAACCGCGGACCTGTTGGGGGAGCGGGCTCCGTGCGTGGGGGGCGGGGGCACCCCGTGCCCGCAGGTGGGCATGTCACGCTCACATATATGCGTGAGCGCGACACCACCCCGCAGGTGCGACACACCCACTGTGCGGGGGGGGGGGCGGAGATCCGTCTCCGCGGCCCAGTCCTGGGAAGCCCACGGACCGGCACCAGGCCGCAGACCAGGGGTTGGGGACTCCTGCCCTAGTGGGCAAAAGAGGACTTTTTGGATCAATCATTCTTTCAAAAACATTTTAAACACTTTCGGAGTGCAAAGGCCCCCAGGGTTTGGTGGGGAGATGTCTCTGGGGGCTGCATGAGACCCACAGCCCTCATGTTGCCCAGAGGTCCATTTGCTCCATTTTCTCCCCCCTGATTTATTTTAGGCTTTTCTCAAAACTGGGAAGAACATCTAGTTTTGAATCAAGGCCCCCTCAGGCCTTGTACAATTGAAGAAACATGGCACAACTGCCCCCATATAATTGCCACTTCTCCTCTATGACTTGAGTTTGAGATTGGATTAATAAGACACTAAGTGGCAGAAAGTGAGGAGGAATTAAAGAACCTCTTAATGAGGGCGAAAGAGGAGAGCGCAAAAAATGGTCTGAAGCTCAACATCAAAAAAACTAAGATCATGGCCACTGGCCCCATCACCTCCTGGCAAATAGAAGGGGAAGATATGGAGGCAGTGGCAGATTTTACTTTCTTGGGCTCCATGATCACTGCAGATGGTGACAGTAGCTACGAAATTAAAAGACACCTGCTTCTTGGGAGGAAAGAGATGACAAACCTAGACAGCATCTTAAAAAGCAGAGACATCACCTTGCCGACAAAGGTCCGCAGAGTCAAAGCTATGGTTTTTCCTGTAGCGATGTATGGAAGTGAGAGCTGGACCATAAAGAAGACTGACCGCCAAAGAATTGATGCTTTTGAATTGTGGTGCTGGAGGAGACTCTTGAGAGTCCCCTGGACTGCAAAGAGAACAAACCTATCCATTCTGAAGGAAACCAACCCTGAGTGCTCACTGGAAGGACAGATCCTGAAGCTGAGGCTGCAATACTTTGGCCATCTCATGAGAAGAGAAGACTCCCTGGAAAAGACCCTGATGTTGGGAAAGTGTGAAGGCAAGAGGAGAAGGGGACGACAGAGGACGAGATGGATGGACAGTGTCATTGAAGCTACCAACATGAATTTGACCCAACTCCGGGAGGCAGTGGAAGACAGGAGGGAGGGCCTGGCGTGCTCTGGTCCATGGGGTCACGAAGAGTCGGACACGACTTAACGACTAAACAACAACAAAGTGTAAAGTAGGGGACCTCGTGGTTTCTGTCCCAACAGAATTGTGGAATTAATCCTGAGAGTGAAACCCTAGGAAGGGCTTTTACCTACAGCCTCTGTTGCTCCCTCCATACCTCCTCCAGATATATTGGAACAATCTGGGGCAGGTTTTTGGCTGCCATCAAGGGCTGCAGGTAGAAGAAAGGAGAATAAAACCCTGTTGTGCTAGCAGATGTTTGCTGTGGATTTATGCCAATGCTTTGTGTAATGTCTATTTGTAAATAACACTTCAACAATGGCCTCAATTAAAATAACTCTTCCCAACTCTTTCACTGAAAAACAAGACAAAGAAGGCTGGTTCAGATGTCTGGAGAGACAAGATTACTCATACAGTAAATTTAACTATATTATGCAAACAGTGTGCGTCATATAGTATGTATTTGCCTGTCTTATGAGGTAAATGTTGTATCTTGGATTTGACCGTTACGTCTTGAAATATCTAGTCACAAAAGCCTTCCGTAAGATTCGAGGGCCTTTGCCATATGTTTTGCCAGTTTAATATTTGTTCTGGTTATGGAAATATATTTAAAGTTTTGGATACATGTTCCCCATTTTGAGAGAATAATACGCAGATTCCCACCCCACCCCAATTTTTGAGTAGTCAGGTTGTATTCCACCTATGTGTGCCGTGTGTCAAGTTTCAAACTCGTGAGGAAGAACCCTAATAATTTGTAGGACTCATTCCAAGAGAGGGAATGAGTCCTACAAATCTTCATATGAAGAATTACTCTTTTTATAGTTGCAGAGGGCTACAATACTGATTTTTTTTTTACCATACTCGGGGAGGCAGTGGAAGACAGGAGGGCCTGGCGTGCTCTGGTCCATGGGGTCACGAAGAGTCGGGCACGACTTAACGACTGAACAACAACAACATTACTGATTTGGCTTTTTAAGTATTATATTCTATGCAGAAGTTGGTTTCATCTTCTTAGTGCCAAATATATTTTGTCCTCGTTGTAGAAGGAATCTTGGCATAATTGGATTTCTTTCATATTGACCATTAGAGCTAGAATTACACTTCCCCCTCTAAAAAATAATTGCATTATTATTATTATTATTATTATTATTATTATTATTATTATTATTATTATTATTATTATTATTATTATTATTATTATTTCTGAACCAGAGGAAACTAGCAGATCTCAAGGGTGGGGGGAAGTAGGAAAAAAACTTTTAAAAGAATTATTAGATGAAGTGATCTGAGATCCTCTTTGTCGACAAGCTGCTTTTAGAAGCTGACATACTGTACTTTCTAGGAGAAGAAAGAAAACTGTCTGTAATGTAGCTCATTAATGTTTTGGGTCCTGTTTAATGTTTCATTCCATATATAATTAGCTACAAGAAATGACATCAAACAACATTAAGGGAGTGACTAAAGGAGCAAAGACAGAGGATGGGAACTGTAAGTAAACTATTTGGGGGCCAAATGAACCACTGGGACAACTGCTAATGCCCATGGACTGGTTTAGATCTTCTGTCTTTCTTCTGCGCCAGATAGCGTAGGATAGTTAAGTGCAGGATAAAGTTAAATTAAGATATGGCAGTGAAATAAATACACACAGAGCTAGGCATGAAGCTCCTGTATTTCTTGGACTTCAGCCCCCAGGATTCTGGCAGTGGGAATTCCTCGTGAAGTCCAAGAAATCTGAAAGTCCAAAGCCTGCACAAAGCTGCCTTGCGTTGAGTCAGATCATTGGTTTGTCCAACATAGTACTGTTAATTCCGACTGGCAGCAGCCATCTAGGTTTCAGGGAGGATTTTTTTGAAGCCCTATTGTAAGATTCCTGATGTTCTGTGGTGATCTTCCATCCACGTTCTGACCAGCCTGACCATGTTTAGTTTCTGTCATAAATATTACCATTACTATCATCATTATCAACAACAATTTGCACTTATCTCTTATCTTTTCCTAGTGAGCTTGGAGGAACATACATGGCTCTCTTGTCCCTACTTTATCCTCACAACAACCTTATGAGGTAGATCATGCTGAGAGACTGTGTCTGACCCAAGACCACACAGTAAATGTCATGGCTGATTATTCCAAACATCAGATGTGTTGAGAGTGGTATAGTAATGTTGACTTGAGGACCTGGTAATCTTGTGGCTGACTTGGTGTTCTCAGGCTTACAGGCCAAATTTAGCCCATTTTCTGTGTGGCCCTTTGTAACATCCTATTGGTCCATATTAATCTGGTGACACTTGGTTTTTGAGCTGGTACCATTCCTGAACATTGTGAGTTGCCCTGGCAGCCCCCTCCATGATGACTTGGTGCGTTGCTTTGAAACTTGAAACCAACTGAAACAGGCTTGGCCAACAGGTCCAGGATGCCAAACAGAGGCTAATTGTTCATGTCCAGACTCTGACCACCTCAGTAAGCTTCTGGCGAGTGGCTCTGGGGTGTGGAAAGAAACCCCTTTTCCTCCACCAGCTCAAGCACTCCACGAAGGTGAGCAAGACAGGGAATGCTGGATGGTTGCAGTCACCTACCCCGGCAGTGCTGATATGGGTGTGGTTGTGGGATCCTCAGCCTGGCATGCCTCCCAATCAGTGGCAGCTGCCCACAGGTCCTCCTCCTCCATCATTAACCCCTCCTTAAATAGCATCCCTGCCATTGCCAAACCTGCCCCCTCCTCACTCCTCTGGCAGTGAGGTCCCCATCCTGTCTATTGGGGAACTGTGTGTTGGAAGCACCACCGCCAGATTCTCTGAGATGGGATGCCCACTGGCTTGGTAGGCAGGGCTATATGTTAAAAAACTAACCATCTGCATTCACCTTTGTAGCCAAAAATTCTGTGATCTGTATAAATTGGTTCTGTTTCTCTTAGCTGTTTGATCTCTAGCTAAGGTAAAGGTAAAGGTTCCCCTTGACATTTAGTCCAGTCGTGTCCAACTCTAGGGCGCGGTGCTCATCCCCGTTTCCAAGCCATAGAGCCAGTGTTTGTCCGAAGACAGTTTCCGTGGTCACGTGGCCAGCGCGACTAGACACGGAAAGCCGTTACCTTCCCACCGAAGTGGTACCTATTTATCTACTCGCATTTACATGCTTTCGAACTGCTAGGTTGGCAGGAGCTGGGACAAGCGACGGGAGCCAAATTTCTGCTTTTGATGATGTTTTGCTCTGTTTCCTTTGTTCCTAAATTTCATCAGATGGTGCCTGAATATTAGAGCTTGGAAAAAGCAAACTTTAAAATTACAGCTCACAGACTGGTGGTGAGGATTGAGGACAATATCATGACTTTTCTGTGTTCTACTGCTCTCCCCAATCATCAGGGCTGGAAGCCTGCTTTTTAAATGAAATAAAGGTGGAACAGCTGAGCTGACTAATGCATCCCCTTTGGCCCAGGAAGTAGCCATCTGTGCCCTGAAACAGGTATATAGGCAGTGTGGTTGCTGATCCAAATCTCCATAGTAATGCTCACCTGGGCTTCATTTAGGGGACCGAATGCATCTTTTGATGCAGGAAGGAAGAAACACCCCAACCAGGAGGACATCGTTGCTTGTATCTAATTGTGTATGGTAAGGGATAAATCTGAACTAGAGGTTCTAACTTCTCAGTGGATAGGGTGATCTGCTTTTCTCCCTCTTGTTACAAGTGGGGTTTCCAACTGAAAGTGACAATTATTGTTTTAATTGTATAATGTTTTCTTCTGAAATTAATTTGTATGAGAAGAAGTCTGAGGAGGGCTGTGATAGTACTTGTGTGCTGTCTGAAGGGCCGTTAGATAGACAAAAGCAAGCACTAATCAGTTTACGTTACAGAAAGGTGGTAAGCTTTCGGTTTGGTTGAATGTTTGGAGACATCTCCTGACTGCAGTGAGCTACTCTTGATGGCAAGAGCAGGTGTAGCCAGTTTACTGAGTGGCTGGCGATCAGGCTGATTGAAAGATGCTGTCAATGGTAGTCCCAGACCTTAGCTTTTCCTGGCTCTGGGTTCTTCCTCACAGGAGGTCTTCAGGAAAAAGCTAGGCAGCTACTTCTGGGGATGGTATAATTTTGTATTCCTGAATTGACCGTAGGGTTGGACTAAAAAGTCTTTAAGGAGCCAGAAGCCCTAACTATTGTGATTCTGTGGACTGTAGTTTGTGAGCAAAATAATTATTAAAACACAAGAATAATCTAGCCTTGGGAGGTCCTCAAGCACTGGAAACTTGACCTTGTGAAAACAAAATCCAGGCTCCTCAAATTGCTGGGTATTGCTTAGGTGGATGTGGAATACCTCTTGTTCTGATTAAGCTATTTCAGCAGCTGCTTCTGCTCGAAGTGTTTAGTAGGAAATAAAAATGATAGGAACCGAGTCTCTGTGTACAGCTGCCACTTCAAAGCCCTCCAAAGGTTCCAGCTACTTTTCAGCTTGACGTGGTACGGAATGCTGATGCTGCCACGAACATCAGTCACTTTGCCTCTTGTGCCTCGTTTTTTGGGTTTTGTTTGTTTGTTCTGTTCTATTTCTTTTTCCAATCTGTAGCAATCAGCTCTTCATATTAGCAACCTCATTTGGAACACTCTACTTTGTCTTTTATGTATTGCGTGTAATTGTCAGCTTTTAATAGCAGTTTGTTGTTGTGCTTCCAGTTTGTCTATATTAGAGTGCCAGAGTTGCTTGATAGGAGCGTGCTTCAGAGAGAGCATCGTTGGAAAACGGTGGCGAAGGTATTCATGCACAGGACAGTCAAGGCAGTGGTTTTAGCTGCTGGCCTCTAGTGTTCTTGGACTGCAATTCACAGAAGCCTTCACCACCAGCTATGTTGGCCAGGATTTCTGGGTGTTGCAGTTCAAGAACACCTGGATTATCCAAGGTTTGGAACTAGTGTCAGAGATGATCATGCAACATGTATACATATTCTGGCTATCTGGAATGGCATGTCATGGGGTATATGTGTGCTAGGAAGGCTATTTGTTGCAGCTTTCCCATCCAGAGGGCATCAAATTTAAAATATACTACAATTTTTGTAACCAAAGTGGGGAAGGCTATATGGTCTTTCTACATCAGTGCTTCCCAACTTTGGGTCTCCAAATGTTCTTCAAGTACAACTCCCAGAAATCCTGGCCAGCACAGATAGTGGCGAAGGCTTCTGGGAATTTTAGTCCAGGGATATCTGGGGACCCAAGGTTGGGAACCACTGTTCCACATAATCCAAATGCAATAAGTGGGGTGATACCTCTATTAGCCCAGCCAATTAAAAATTAGCTTTCTGCCTATTTGGGTCTTCATCAGACTACGTACAACTTATCTGTGGATCGTGCAGTAAAAATTCAAGAGCTCCAAAAATAATGACTAGATGGGTATGCCCTATTCAAAATCAGAGTTGGAAAGTCAAGTGAGGAGTGTTGGTTTTAAATTCTACATTTGGCAACATTGATTGAATTGTCCCAAACAAGCCAGAAAAAAAGGCTGTCAGCCCGCTAGCATTCATTCCATCTTCCAGTTGTCTTACATTGAAAAGAAAGTTCCTTTTCTTTGGCTAGTGACTGGTGTGACACAGAAATTCAGCAACTCTCCCATTAGAGAAGCTGTGATAAAATTTAATTTACCCACTAGATGCACCAATTAAAATGAAATTGATAGTATTATCTAGTTAGGGGAAAGTGTTGTCAGTTTGTGGTTTTGCTCAGCCAATAGTCAGCTGCCCATTTTTGGTTGCAGATGGTGCGCTGTGCAGCTATTCAGGGTATCTTTATATTTCAGGAAAAAGACTGTGGTTTTATCCAAAGGCAAGAAGAAGGTGATATCTCAATTAAACTGTTAAGTCATAAACAAATGCTATCTCCTGACTCATACACATATTTGTCAGGCTAGGCAGCACTTACCTGTAGATGGTGCAGTAAAAATTCAAGAGTTCCAAAAATCATGGCTAGATGGTGTGAGGGGGTTGCTACCAGCACCCGGGGTGGGCTGTTTGCCCTAGCCCACCCTCCCAAGAGTTTAAGTGGAGCCACTGCTCTGCATTCCCAAAGAGATGGGGAAAAAGAAGCGCAGCTTTAAAAGGGGATTGGACAGATTCCTGGAGGAAAAGTCCATCGCAAGTTACAAACCATGATGGGGACGTAAAATCTCCAGGCTTAAAAGGAAGGTATCTCCAAATGCCAGATGCAGGGGAGGGGTATCAGGAGACAAGTATCTAGTGGTCTTGTGTGCTTCCAGAGGCATCTGGTGGGGCCACTGTGAGATACAGGAAGCTGGACTAGATGGGCCCTTGGCCTGAGCCAGCAGGGCTCTTCTTATGTTCTTAGGTGTGTCCAGGGAGAGTGGGAGATGAGTGGCATTTGGGAGTGCAAGAGGTGTGCACAGAAGGCAGATTAAAGGAAGGCAAGGAGAAAGGTTCAGGGTGGTCTTCAGGATTAGGGATACCTGCTAAAGCATCTATGGAGGAGGAGGAAATCTGGGGCTCAGGTGTGCCATGGCTGAACTGACCTTTGGGCTGGATGATGAGCCCTGGCCAGAGTCCTCGGGTCGTTTCTTGGCATGGAGAGACAGAGGCTGGGGAAGAGGGATTGCATCCACTCTAGACCCAGGGTCAAGGGGCAGAGGCTACAGGAGAGGGATGGTACCCACTCATGCATCTGAGCCAACTCCAACACCTGCAGCTCTGTGGCACCTGAGATGCCTGACAGGTCCTGCGGTGCTCACCCCTATGAAGTTGAGGCAATGGCAGTGCAAATGCCAGTGGGAGAGGAGGAGGAGGCTATACAATGAGTGAAAGGACACCCATCACCGGCCACCAGCTGCATCTGCCAACCACTGTTAAAAGGTTCCAAGCCTGGTCCCAGATAAAACGTCACTGGCCTCAGTGACGGGAATTGAGGCCAGTATTGAACTGACTATTGCCAGGGGAAAAGTGATGGGAATTCAGTCCCCTGGGGTGCAGGGTGGTGGTGACAAGGAACTGCTATTAAACTCCCCTGAATCAATAAAAAGCACTGTAACCAGCAACCTGGAGCCAATGGACTTATTGGCAGGAGACCCCTAAGCTGCTGGTAGCTCTCACAGATGGTTACGCCAGGTTCAGAACGAGGACTGCAAAGTCAATCCAAGAGAGTTGGTGTTAAATTCCACCTCTGGGAATCTTGACTGAATATTTGTAACTCTGTTCTGGCACTTGTTCGTATACTGGAAGTTTTAAAAAACGGAAGTAGCCCCAGCTTATTGAATGCGGACTTCCAAAGAATAGCAAGGAGAGACAAAAGGGCCTTCCTAAATGAACAGTGCAAAGATTTAGAGGAAAATAATAGAAAGGGAAAAACCAGAGATCTGTTCAAGAAAATTGGAGATATTAAAGGAACATTTCGTGCAAAGATGGACATGATAAAGGACAAAAATGGTAGGGACCTTACAGAAGCAGAAGACATCAAGAAGAGGTGGCAAGAATACACAGAGGAATTCTACCAGAAAGATCTGGATGCCCCGGACAACCCAGATAGTGTGGTTGCTGACCTTGAGCCAGACATCCTGGAGAGCGAAGTCAAGTGGGCCTTAGAAAGCATGGCTAACAACAAGGCCAGTGGAGATGATGGCATTCCAGTTGAACTATTTAAAATCTTAAAAGATGACGCTGTTAAGGTGCTACACTCAATATGCCAGCAAGTTTGGAAAACTCAGCAGTGGCCAGAGGATTGGAAAAGATCAGTCTACATCCCAATACCAAAGAAGGGAAGTGCTAAAGAATGCTCCAACTACCGTACAATTGCACTCATTTCACACGCTAGCAAGGTTATGCTCAAAATCCTCCAAGGCAGGCTTCAGCAGTATGTGTACCGAGAACTCCCAGAAGTACAAGCTGGATTTCGAAGGGGCAGAGGAACTAGAGACCAAATTGCTAACATGCGCTGGATCATGGAGAAAGCCAGAGAGTTCCAGAAAAACATCTACTTCTGCTTCATTGACTACGCAAAAGCCTTTGACTGTGTGGACCACAGCAAACTATGGCAAGTTCTTAAAGAAATGGGAGTGCCTGACCACCTTATCCATCTCCTGAGAAATCTATATGTGGGACAGGAAGCAACAGTTAGAACTGGATATGGAACAACTGATTGGTTCAAAATTGGGAAAGGAGTACGACAAGGCTGTATATTGTCTCCCTGCTTATTTAACTTATGTGCAGAATACATCATGCGAAAGGCTGGACTGGATGAATCCCAAACCGGAATTAAGATTGCCGGAAGAAATATCAACAACCTCAGATATGCTGATGATACCACTCTGATGGCAGAAAGTGAGGAGGAATTAAAGAACCTCTTAATGAGAGTGAAAGAGGAGAGCGCAAAAAATGGTCTGAAGCTCAACATCAAAAAAACTAAGATCATGGCCACTGGTCCCATCACCTCCTGGCAAACAGAAGGGGAAGATATGGAGGCAGTGACAGAGTTTACCTTCCTGGGCTCCACGATCACTGCAGATGGTGACAGCAGCCACGAAATTAAAAGACGCCTGCTTCTGGGGAGGAAAGCGATGACAAACCTAGACAGCATCTTAAAAAGCAGAGACATCACCTTGCCGACAAAGGTCCGCATAGTCAAAGTTATGGTTTTTCCAGTAGCGATGTATGGAAGTGAGAGCTGGACCATAAAGAAGGCTGACCGCCAAAGAATTGATGCTTTTGAATTGTGGTGCTGGAGGAGACTCTTGAGAGTCCCCTGGACTGCAAGGAGAACAAACCTATCCATTTTGAAGGAAATCAACCCGGAGTGCTCACTGGAAGGACAGATCCTGAAGCTGAGGCTCCAATACTTTGGCCATCTCATGAGAAGAGAAGACTCCCTGGAAAAGACCCTGATGTTGGGAAAGTGTGAAGGCAAGAGGAGAAGGGGACGACAGAGGACGAGATGGTTGGACAGTGTCATCGAAGCGACCAACATGAATTTGACCCAACTCCGGGAGGCAGTGGAAGACAGGAGGGCCTGGCGTGCTCTGGTCCATGGGGTCACGAAGAGTCAGACACGACTTAACGACTAAACAACAACAGCCCCAGCTTGTCTTTGACATCTGAGAGACCCTGATGTCAAGGAATAGGTTGTGGTAGACTGTTATGTAGGTTCTGTGATACAAATACAAATAAATTTATTGTCATTGTAAGTCTATACATAGTATACACATACAACGAAATTCACAATATTTGTGCTTTTAATTGGTCAGGTGTACCCATCATTGTTCTTTCACTGTAAGAGACAAGTGAAAACAGATTATAATTACAGTAGAAAACTCTTTCGGATGACTTACTGTTCAGTGGGACAGGAGTGGGGAGGGAGAATTGTGGGGAAGATCACATCCTCGCTGTTTCCTTCCACTTCTGCTCAGTTATTTCCCATCACTCCTGCTCCATTGAATAGTAAGTCATCTGAAAAGGTTCGCAGCTATAATTATAACATCTTTCATTTATCCCTTGCCTAATGACAATAGAATTTGTTATTCTTTTGATTTGATTTCTGATAGTTATGATTTCTGTTGCTTGCTCAAGAACGGCCTCGCCACCATTTGCTCAAAACTAATGGGAACCACACAGTCCCTCGAAGAAACATTTCTCTCTCTTTGGGGGCCAGACCACCAGCACAGTCCTTTTATTAGCCAGCAGAGTCAAAGGCTTAGACAAACTGTTAGTTCTCAAGTCAGCTGTCTCCCAACACCGAGCACAAACACTTTGCGCCCCAACATTATGCAAAACATGGGACCAAATGTTAATTTTAGGGGGGAAAGGAGAGCACCCAAACAACTCAAGATTCCTCTCTCATGTCTCTGCAAAAATTCTTCGTAGATGTTTATTGTCAGGAGATCTTCCCTAGCTGTCCAGGAAGGCTAGATCGACCTGTTGTGCAGTAGCAAGCTTAACTGAGCATTTTCAACTTGAAATTTCCCCATAGAGAAAATAGGGGTGAAAAGGAGAAAAATAAACAAGACAGATATTTTGTTAGACCTGGATGTCATTGTTATGTGAAGAGGAGGCAAGATCTGAGATGTGGATTGCATTTGAGATAAAACTAAAAAATTATATTAAAATTGTAAGGGAAAGTGGGGTATAATTATTGCAAATTAGTTGCTGTTTTATTAAAACTTCCAGGATTGTTTCTATCCTTTAAAAAAATTGTTTTTCAACACATTAGTTAATTGCTATTGCCTGAGGTTATAAGGTAATTGACTTGTATGCAATTACATTTTGTATATCAATTTATTTAATTGATGTTTTGATGCGCCTAATTTGTACAAACCATTTTTAATCCTATCAGATTTTGCTTTCTTAGAATAAAAAGAAAAGAAATGCATAGTTCTCAATATGGGGTGGGGGTGAGGAGGGAGTTGTCAGAGCTGCTCAAGTTCTGATATTTTTTGCATTATTGCAAAGCTAGTCAAGTAACTCTTTTTCTTTTGACACAAAGCTATCAGTGGCTTTGCAAGAGTTTGGCAGGCAAGCCTGCAAGTGTTTAATGGTACAGTTGCTTTAATCATGAGAATGATAGAAATGTTTTCCGAAAAAAAGGAGGAGACGCCTGATGTTCTGATGAAAAGAAATTGCACTTTAAAAAAATTAAAATGTATCAGAGAAAGTAATCTAGTGCTTAAAACCAGTAAAATGTTTAACGCCTCGCTGCTCATGCTGCAATGCCTTCGCAAAGGTTGTCCAATCTGTGTTTATAACAATAACTTCATTAATCTTCCCAGTTTGGTATGAAAGATTAGAAGTTATAATAGCTCATACGAGGATTGCAAAAATAGGATGCAGAAGGACGCGTCTTGGCTCTGCATATTGAAATTGTGTGCTGAGCTTTTGCCACATGCTCTGGAAATTCGAGGATTTCCATGTTAATCGTGTCAAATTTGTAAAGGATTTGTTGCAACTTTTGCTTTGCTTTGTTGATGTTTAGTTTCAGAGCTTGATCTTTTTGCATTTCATTTAGATTCTGCTATTCCTGGCCAGTAGGAGTGGACAAATTATTTACCACTGAAAACCTTGAAGTGCTGGTCATATTTATTGTTAGTGCCAGTTAGCAGCCTTCTTGCTAGGGATGTAAATCTTCATTAATTTCAAAGGTTTTCTCCTTGCCAGATGAGATTATAAGAGTTTTTCTGCATTGTTCATATTTCAGTACTTTCTGGTGGAGAAAAATCAAGTGTGTTTTGTGTGCAAAGAACCCTACTTTGAGCAAAGTGCCTGGTGTTTTGTGCTGAAAAGCTTTTTTTGCAAAACACAAGATTTGTAATGCAAAATACCCATTTTTCATGCAAAGAGGCAGGGAAACTGATGAAAAAATGGTACTGGTCTTTTCATTGTAGGAGTAAAAAATTGTGCTGCAGTTCCTCACATTTTCAGAAAGGATTTTTTTAAAATTAAGGATAAGAAAATTGGCAAGCATTCATTACATCTTTACTTCCTGCTATATTCTGAAATCTGGATATTATTAGAATAAAAATAACTGGTAGCTAAATCCTATGTCTCCTGGAAAACTCTGGGTAGTTAACTTTATGGCTTAGTTTGCCAATGTATGTATGCTCAGCAAGGAACTGAAGACATATGAGACTATAAGGAGTGTACTGCTGTGATCTTTACAACTCCCTTTATGCTGTGTTCACACTATACCTTTTTGGGAGCATGTTTAATAAAGTGGATCCAGACTAAAATCCTGTTCAGTTGTTCTGAAGTCCAGATGCATCAATAGAGATTATATTTTGGATTTTTTAGACTACAAATCTCACAATTCTTTTCTGAGAATCCCATCTGTCAGACCAGACCTTACAGACACCTAAATTGTACTTATTTGAAGAGAAGATCCAGCTGGCAGGCTTCATGCCTTGGATAGGCCTAACTTCCTGTTTGAAATGGAACCTGCCTCAGTGGTTGCTCAGAAGCTTCCTTTCCAAACAGGAAGTTAGGGCTGTCCAAGGCATGACGCCTGCTAGCTAGGCCTTCTCTCCAAGTGAGTACAAAGGGGACGACAGAGGACGCGATGGTTGGACAGTGTCACTGAAGCTACCAACATGAATTTGACCAAACTCCGGGAGGCAGTGGAAGACAGGAGGGCCTGGCGTGCTCTGGTCCATGGGGTCACGAAGAGTCGGACACGACTTAATGACTAAACAACAACAAAGCATGAGCATGGTTATGGGAGAGGCTAGCCTTTCCCCCTACCTTGTGGTTTTTCCAGCACTGCATACAACATATCTAAAGAGAAGAAGGGGCCTGCTCCCATGTAGGTTCTACTTGTGAGAAAGAGTCAAGAGTTTCCTGAGTTCTTGTTTATGTGTAGAGCCTACTGATGTGAGCAGGGACCTTGCTTCTTGAGACTTGTAGCTGCTCACATGAGCAGAGCCACCAGGAAGGGGGCAGTGGTAGCCTCTCCCTTGTAACCTTGCTGATGCTTCCACATTCCAGAATGATTGAATAGGGCTTAGGCTGGCTGTACGTACGTGCCACTAAAATTGGTGGGACAAGATTGTCATGATCTAGCTTAGTTTTGAATGGGAATCTGCGCGGTTAATCACAAATTGGAAGTCTGGAAGTTGACTCATGGCAACTGGACTTCTTATTAGGTTGAAACGTTTTGCTACTCATCTAAGTAGCTTCTTCAAACTGAAGAAGCTACTTAGATGAGTAGCAAAACGTTTCAACCTGATAAGAAAGAAGTCCAGTTGCCATGACTCAACTTTCAGATAACCTCACCTGGATGACTATCTTCACAGACATGGATCACAACTCCCAGAAACCCTTTCCTATGTTGACAAAGAAAAGGCTTTTGTCATTTTAATGCTGCAGTCATGATATTTGTCAGTAGAATGTCTGATGCCCCTTGTCTCAATGGTGCTTGAATACTGAAAAATGCAAAAACAATTTTTGGCTAACTGTATTCTGTATTCATTATGCACAAGAGTGGAGTGGGGACAGTTTTAATTATGTGAACAACAGATGGCTGCTTTAAGAATGAAATTACGTTGTGGATTAATATTTCACCTCAGAATTTTGAAAATAGTGACAATTTATTCTGGCAACAGAAATTAGTATTAATGAACATGAATTGCAAGATGATGGTACGAATGCCTCATTCCCCCCCCCCTTGTAACGTATATTTTATTCCTGAATGACAGGAATGTTGATAGAATCCTGTTGCTGTTAGGATCCATATGCCGGCTTGTGCTGGACACCTTCTTGCCAGTAGTGTAGTGTAAATTTGGAAGTGCAGGCATTCTTATGATAGTCTCCATAACTAGTGCCCCACAAAGAGAGAGCAAAAATGCAGGCACCTGGATTGGTCTACATTAAAAATTATAGGGCATGTATTTTGTATAGTTAATAGCTCTTAATTGTTCAGTATCAAAACTCCTTAAAATACTTGCTTTACGGAAGGTTAGCTTGCAACAATATACTATTACTGGGAAAAACTACTTCTCCAGCCATGGTGAGGCTTGCAGGCATGCTCAGGAGAAATAGGGTGATAGATGATGATGTCATAGTTCCTGCAACTGAGAAAGTCCTGGGGCTTTGACCTTGTGAGCCCTAGGTCCATTACACCACAGTTCTTGGTACAAGCTCTAAAAACAACAACCCCAATCCTCCTTCCCAGAGCATTGTGCCACTGGAGCAGGTAAAAGGGATTTCAACCTATGTGTTTTGAATAGAATGAGAAATAGATTGGATAATTTTTGCGATGTAGCTGAGAGCTAACCACGGTACTGATACTCCCAGCTTGCAGTTGAATATTGTTGCTCCAGAAGGCTTTTACACTTGTTTTGACTCAAACCATGGCAATGATTTCTAAACAAACAGCATGCTGTACTTTAAACGTTGTCAGCTGTAATTTGAAGCCACTGATTAACACACTAGTAAGTAAAAAATTTTACTTTCTAACTGGCTGACGTTTGTCTAAATATTCGCTTGAGTAATCCCTTCATTAAGGTCATGTCAACAAATCTAACTGCCACCACGTTTCTTTATTGAGAATAATGGTTCTGTCTGGATAAAAGATGCATAAGGTCCCTTTGTTCAGGGGCGCCATGTGCTTCAGAGGTTCAGAGGGCCACCCACACTCCAAACACCTTGCTCTTTTCTTCTGATCTAAATTCTGCCTTGTAAAGCTCTGTATATATTCTGGTTAGGAAGGAAGTAAAGACCCCTTCCCTGGGCCAGACCAAAGATCCCTCTGTGGCCAATCAGCTGCCTTCAGGCCAGCCATGATGGCAGTAGCTTTCTTCCATGGCTTCATACAAGAGCTATCATTTGGTCCATATAGCCAGAAACATAATTATGTGCTATCAAAAAAGCAAAACAAACAAACAAACAAAAGACTCATGGCAACCATTCCTAGGGTTTTCTGGGAGACGCCTTCACCACGGACTGGACTGGGAGCCTCCGATACATAGAATCATGAAGTTGGAAGGGGCCTATAAGGCCATCAAGTCCAACACCCTGCTCATTGCAGGAATCCAAATCAAAGGATATCTGCTATGTGGTTGTCTAAATTTCTCTTGAATGCCTCCAGTGTTGGAGCACTTATTGCCTCTCGAGGTAATTGGTTCCATTGCTGTACTGCTCTAACAGTCAGGACATTTTTCCTGATATTCAACCGAAATCTGGCTTCCTGTAACTTGAGTTCATTATTGCATGTCCTGCACTCAGGGATGATTGAGAACAGATCCTGCTCTCCTCTGAATTACAGTCTTTCAAGTATTTGAAAAGTGCTATCATATCTCCCTTCAGTCTTCTTTTCTCAAGGCTAAACATGCCCAGTTCTTTCAGTCTTTCTTCACAGGGGTTGGTTTCCAGCCGCCTGATCATCCTTGTTGCCCCCCTCTGAACTTGTTCCAATTTGGTGGCATCCTTCTTGAAGTGCGGTGTCCAGAAGTGGACACAGTACTCAAGGTGAGGCCTAACCAGTACCAAATAGAGGGGAACTAGTACCTCACGGGATTTGGAGACTATACTTCTGTTAATGCAGCCTAAAATAGCATTTGCCTTTTTTTGTAGCCACATCACGCTGTCGGCTCATATTCACATGTTCCCTCCCTTTCTGCTGATCCCATGAACAATTGCGAAGATCCTCCATGACCACTCCAATGTGATACTCATCACCCCGTGGTGGCCACGTCAACAGTGGTTTACCACTTTCCTCCTTACAGTGACCGACAGGTTGAGGCTGCCCCTGCACCAAGACCTTCTCTCTCATTACCAGGGCACAGTCCTTCACCCAGACATCACTCACCTGAAACTCGCTGATTAGAAGATATCCCTTTCCTCGCAAACATCTGGAAACAGGCTAGGCTTCTCTACGCTATACACCTATAAGTGGAAATGTTTCCAGTTTTACGCATCATCACAGAATCTGCCAGATTCTCCAACCTCTCTCTCCACTCTTCTGGCCTTCCTGTTGCACCCCAAGCAATAGAAACTCTCTCTGTCAAAGCCTACCTCGCAGCTATAGTAGAACACCAGCCAACTGACCACTCCTCTTTGCATGTCTTCAAACTCCAAACCATTAAAAAATTCCTGAAGGATCTTCAGAATGCCTGCCCAGATGTGAAACCTCCACATGATTCATGGTCTCTCTCGTGGGTTCTGTCACAGCTCACCAAACACCGCTGGCCATGACGGATCTCCACCTGTTAACCCTCAAGGTGGCACTTCTGGTGGCTCTCACGTCGGTTCGCCAGGCTACAGAACTCACAGCTCTTAGGTGTGATTCATAATACATCATTTTCTCCCACAATAAAGTCACTCTCCATACCGACATCACCTTCCTACCCAAGGTGGCATCCTGCTTCCACATGTCTCGATCTCTCATCTTACCTACCTTCCACTCTTATCTGCAGAATGACCTGGAACGGTCACATCACTCTTTGGATGTCAGGCAGACCTTGGCCTTCTACCTGAACAGGACAAGAGACTTTAGACAAACAACCAAACTTTTTGTCTCTTACCAAGGTCCTAGGAAAGGACGCCCAGTCTCCTCTCAATGTTTTTCCCAGACTATCAACCTGACTTATGAACTGGCCAACAAACCACTGCCTTGGGCTTTCTGCAGTCATTCCACCAGGGGAATGCCTTCCGCTGCCGCTGCCTTCCTACGTTGTGTAGACATCCAAGAGATCTGCCAAGCAGCTGCATGGTCCAGACCATTGACATTTGCCAAAGGTCTAGACGTTATAGTCTAGATCTTTGGAAAGTTTTTTCTGTCTTCTGTTCTGGCGTAACTCCCACGTCCAAAGTATAGCTCGCTAATCACCCCTTTTGTGTACATACATGAACAGCACAAAGAAGAAGACTTGGTTACTTACCGTAACTATGGTTCTTCGAGTGGTGATCCATGCATTCACCCATCCCGTCCACCTTGCCTCTTGTTTTGCCCTTCTTTTTTTTCTTGTGGTGACAACTGGGACTGAGGAGAGTGGGGCTGTGCTTGCACAGTATAGGCAGAGAGGCGCTTCTGTTTTTGAGGCTCTGGAACTTTTTGAAACAGTGTTCATGCAGGCACAAACCCCTTTTGTGTGGATATATGGATCACCACTTGAAGAACCATAGTTACGGTAAGTAACCAAGTCTTATATGGAAGCAGGTTTGCCTTTCATTCCTTCCTGTTCCCATTTTGTATTAACAGAATAGCATATTGCAGTGATGCATATGTATGTATGTGTGAAAAATAGCACATTGTTTTATTACAGTAAGATTCAGCAATCTTTGACTCCAGTTAATTTTGTAACTAACTAGCAAAATAGCTTGTGTTTTTCAGTAAAGGACCCTTTTGTGTTTCAGGAACAAGATTAATTTTATTCTCGTTGTTCTTTCTCTCTGAGATGTTCACATTCATTCATAGATTGTTCTTCTAACGTGCATTTTCTAAACCGCTTACAATATTTAGCCATTAATCAGTGCTCTATCTTGTATGTCACTACACATGGTTCAAGTGTTTCTTGAACCCTCTGTGCATTTTTGAAGTGTGTCAAGAAAGCAGCCACCTAGTTGAGGCTCAAGTTGTTATGGCAGGTTGTTGTTGTTCTGCCAGCAATTCTTGCATTTTGGCCATTGATTTGCAGCATTGAGTCTGAAGTAATCCAATTAAGTGAGCAAAGAATTACATGACAGCCATTGCCATCTATATTTGCTCATCTCAAAAGAGTCTGAGGACTCCCAGCGATCAGCAAAAGCAAGCACAAAGTGGTTGATTAATTTCCTTTAGCTCTTATTGTCAATATACTGAAGTAGAAAATCAAATTTTGTGTCCTTCAGAATCTAGCACGTCAATTCTTCTCCTTCCCCCTCGCTCCCTTGTGCAGACTTCCTCTCTTTCTTCTTCTCATTTTCTTCTAACAGCACAGCATTGCCTGAGACCCAAGAAATTGCTGTTAACAATCTGCTCTAAACAGGGTTGTGGATGTATTCAATAATTCTGTGGAAGCACAGAGAGAGCAGACAGTTTGGCATTGAATGCCATATCTCCATTAAAGTATAGTAGTTGGTCTTTAAGGTGCCACAACATTCTTGTCTTCTTTAACTTTTATTTTTCTTTTGTTTATGGCCTGAAAAATTCAGTTCCTCTGTGTCCTGAGCCGGACTTGAGTAGCAACCACAATTTGTATATAGGTGAGCAGGAGGTAACACGATGGGTTGAGGCTAGCGATATAAAATTTCTAAAAAGGTATTTAAAAAGTCAAAAAGCAGATTAAAACAATTTTAAAGGAAAAACCAGAGGTCACGCTGGTAAATAAACATTGCTGTTTAATATCTATATGAGGCCTCTGGGGAGGTCATCAGGAGTTTTGGAGCTTTGTGTCATCAATATGCAGATGACACCCAGCTCACTCTGTCCTTTCTTCCTTCTTCAGTGGATGCCATCCTGTCCCTTGAGTCCTGCCGGGATGCAGCACTAGGATGGATGAGGGATAATAGACTGAGGCTGCACCCGGACAAGACAGAGATCCTGCGAGTGGGCACCCCTAGTGTTTGTGGGTTGGGGGGACCTCCCTTTCGTTTGGTGGGGCTACTCTCTCCATGAAAGATGAGGTTTGCAGTTTGGGTGTACATTTGGACCCAGTGCTGTCAATGAAGTCCCAGATAGTGTCTGCGGTCCGTGTGGCCTTTCTCTACCTAAGGCGGATCACCCAGCTGCGTCCCTACCTTGACAATAGGTCCTTCACTATGCTGGTCCACACACTGGTAATCTCAAGATTAGACTACCGTAATCCTCTTTATGTGGGGCTACCCATAAGACTGCTACGGAAACTCCAACAGGTCCATAACACGGTGGCCAGATTGTTGAGTGGAGTGAAGAAATATCAACATATCTCCCCTACACAGGTCACCTTGCATTGTCTATCTGTTTGTTTCTGTGCCTGCTTCAAGGTGATGACTTGGACATACAAACCCCTAAACGGTCTGGGACCTTGATACCTGACAGAATGCTTCCTTCTGATGAGATCTGCCTGACCTATTTGATCTTCCCAGGCAGGGTGGTTGAGATTATTGACCCTGAGAGAGACCTGGAAAGAGAAGACTAGAAACTGGACCTCCTCGGTGGTTGTCTCCCATCTTTGGAACAACCTCCCACCCAAAATTTGCCTGGCCTCTTCACTGGGAACCTTCAGCGATCCCTGAAGACATGGCTTTTCAGACAGGTCTTTCCAGAGATTACATCATGATAGTGCAGTGGCAGTTTTCAGCAGTTATTCCTGCTCTGCCATTCTGGCTTTTAAATTAGTGGTATTTATATTTATGTTAATGTTGTTTTGGTGTTTGTGATTGTACGCTGTAATTCCGAGTTTGATTTTTTAAAATTTTGATTTCTGTATAACCATTATGTTCTATATTTTTAAAATTGTTTAACTGTGTTGTAAACCGCCCAAAGTGGCCTTGTAGCTAGATGGGCGGTATAGAAGTTAAACAAACAAACAAACTTCCTTTATTTATTTCTCTAAGACTCATTATCAGTTTAAAGGACTACATAGCTTGAAGGCACATACAGAGTGCATCTCAACTAGAACATCATGAGAGGATAGAACATAATATCTCCTAAGAGTAAGCTAAGCCAACTCATGCAACTTCTGAGCTCTTTATATACATCAGAGTCACAGTTCCAGACTCTTCCATACTGGCAGCCAATCAGGCCCCTCTTTTTAAAAAATCTTTGGCCAAAGACATTTGTTTGTTTGTTTGTTTGTTTATTTATTTATTTATTTATTTTTGGCCTCCCCTCCCTATACCAAACTGAAACTACTTCTCTAATTAATGCTGTACCAGCCAGGCGGCCTGAACTGGCCTTGAAGGCTTTCCTCATGAGATAAGATGCAGGTGTTTCCCATCCTTGTTGCTTTGCAAAAGTTTGACTGTTACAGCAACGAACCATTTTCTGACAACTCAAGCCTGATTCTGAAATGGATCCCAAGTCCCACCTTTCCTGCTTTTCAGTTTCTTGACATTGTGTACGTATAGATGTAAATGGAGAATGAAGAAAATAGCTGGGGGGAAAGGTTGATTAATTTGAAATGTGGCATTGGAAGAGACTCTCACGGATACTGTGGGCCCCGAGAAGTACCAGCAAGTGGATTCTAGGTAAAATCAAGCTTGGACTTTCCTTAGAAGCTAAAGTGGGTTAGCGATCATATTTTGAATGTATCATGAGAACATAAGATTCACTGAAAAAGGCAATAATGCTAGGAAAAGTGGAAGGCAGTAGGAAAAGAGGAAGACATTACATGAGATGGATTGGATTAATGAAGGAAATCACAATCTTTAATTTGCAAGGATTGAACATTACTGTAACATTAGGCCCTTTTAGTGATCCATTAGTTCACTGGATCTCCATAAATTAGAAGTGATTTGATGGCATGTAACACACAGTGTTAGTAAGTGCTGTCATAGTGCAGAAGATCTAGTTTATGGGGAGGAAAGTTCAACTTTTCTCACCTTATCAACAAAATTCTTTATGTTTAACACATAGCTTAGAGGTAGGTGTGTGATAGTTATACCTCCGATATTTTGCAGCAGAGAGAATCAACATTCTATAAAGCAATTCTAAAAATTGGAGCAGGCCAAACAAAATTGTAACTTTTAAACTGGGCTTCAGATGACACCGTTGCTTTGTGTTTGGTTGAACAATGGTTAACCGATTAAAAAGGCAGTCAGGTTTGGGGATTTTCCCCTACTTGGTGTCTCTTTGTGAACAGTAGTGAGCACAAGAGGGTATCTTGTAGACCAGTGGTTCCCAACCTTGGGTAAACCATGTGTTCTTGGACTGCAACTCCCAGAAGCATCCACCACCAGGTGTGCTGGCTGGGGTTTCTGGGAGTTGCAGTCCAAGAACACCTGGGTTACCCAAGGTAGTGAACCACTGGTGTAGACCAGTGACTGCTGACATTGCCATTGTCAACATTCAGGCTGCCCTTTGTTATGTAATAGGCTATTTCTTGGTGTTTTGACTTGTGGATAGAGAAGCACAGTGTCCCACATTGATAAACTTGAGGTGTATTGTTTTTTTTTTTAAGAACTGGATTGGGCCTTAGAACACAAGTGCTGTTGGAAAAATAGTTCCCTCTCAAGTGAGCTGTCCATGGTCCTGACTCCCTGGGTGATTTAGTTTGCTGTCCAGGCACAAGGGCTTGGAATATAATCTGCCTACCAGTCTCTGTGTGAATGCCCTGTGTTAGTCTTTGGCAGTTGTTGGTATGCGCACGTTGGTGGGACATAGTAGTATAGCCTTGATGAGATGTGGAATTGTCATAAGAACTGCTGATGTAGTATTATGATTTTTTACTACGGGTGGAATTATTCTGTTTCTTTCTTTTTACTCCAAAGAATACTATGCAAATATTTTTATGTTCTTAAATTCACCAAAAGCAATAAATATAATAACGGAATGCATATGAAAGTATATATGTTCCTCTAAGAAAAAGGTTTTTTCCCCCCTTGTCCTGAAAAGACCCCGATTCTTCAACAAAGTGACTGGTGAGGCATAATATATAAAAGGCAGAGGGCCACTAGCCTATACTGTTTATTGCCTTTAATAGTCCCCCCTTCAGTGTGTTCTCTTTTATTAGCATCAACAGTTTTATAATAACAAGTTTTCAAGCCTGTAAGTGTTTATGTCAGTTTTGCAGGGGAGAAGGAGGGAGAGACAGAGAAAAGAGAGAAAGATGGCAGAGATGTGGGGAAGAACAACGATTACCAGATAAGTACAATCAGGGGTATAATTAATTTTATACTTTGTCATATACTCCATCAAACGTTTTAAATTTAAATATCATTTGTTACAGTAAATCTTTCCAAAAGTTTAGCTGCTTTTGTGGAGGACTGATTATTAAAGAGCTACTTTTGATATATACAAAAAAAGAATACCAAGCACTATGAACTTTTTTTATTTTTCTGTTCCATACCACAGCAAACCAAGCACATACCATAATGTGTGCGTTTTTCTGTTGTTGTTTTTTTGTACCTCTAATCTGATGTCTGAGACAAATGGAGAACAGGACTCCCTTGTGAAAGTGTTTCATGTTTTTCTCAATAAATACTGATAATACTAATAGCACATCAGAAAGTCCACTTTGTCACTTTGTAATGAGAGTAAGATTGTTTCTGGACTGGCTGGATAGCTCAATGAGTTACGTATCTGGCTGTATAGGCAGAGGTTGGGTAATGATTCCCTACTGTGCTAGCCTGTTTAACCTTGGACATGATGTACAATCACAGAGCACCCCCAGAAGATGGGAATGGAAAATCACTTCTGAGTACTCTATACCAAGAAAACCCTGAAAAGGGCTTCCATGTCAGAATCGACTTGATGGCATGTCATTAGTTATTATTGTCAACATCTGCACTACCAACCCATTAAGCCATGTAGGCAAGAAGAGAGTGTGTCTCTTTCTGCACAGCCTCACCCACAATAATATGTGACATTTCAGCTAATGTAACAACATTTAACCTGGATGTAAGCGCCATTGCTGTCTCACTTTTAACACATTTTTTTTAATTTGTGGGGATATTGCTTTGAATGCCAATAGAGTCTGAAGCTTATTCTGCATGGAGGTTGGTACACCATCTTGCTTATGGACCTTGACCACAGACAAAACTCTACTGACTTTGTCCTCTCTCTTAAGAACTTCAGATTGCTTGTATAACGTTCTAACTCCTTGGCTCTACATTTCCAGGACCATCCAATATAGCACATTTGTTTTCTTATTACTTTTTCTCTATCCTTCGTCCTGATAGATTGGATCAGCACACAAGGGGGATGGTTCATCCCTTCCTGTGCTCATTTTATCTATGCAGCAGATCTGTGAGTTAGGGTAGGAGGAGGACTAAGGTCCTGGCCTATGGTTATCCTGTGAGCTTCATGGTGGAATAAGAATATGAACCTGGATCTCTTAACTCATAGACATCTGCTCTATTTACTGCACTGTACTAGCTCTTATTGTAGCCTTAAGAACTGATGAATGTAATCCCCAAAGTCCGTTGGAAAATTTGTCGGCTTTTTGTGATCCTTCGTGTTCCTGCAGTGCCATGCATAGTTTCTTACCTTTCCACATGGCAGAATAAATTGTGCAGAATAAGCCACCAGATAAGTAATTGCATAATTTATTCAGGTAGCAGAATTAACACACTTTGAACTGGACGTGTACAATATGTGGTTTATTTTTGAACCACATTTTTTTATCACAGCTCTGGGTATCTATCCTGAATTTTCTACTCAGCAAGATGTCATATGTCTTTCTGAGCACACCCTACTGCCATTTTAGGTCTAAGATTGGCCACTCTAGGAAAATGTGGGTTTTCAGCAGGTTCTCAGAGTATGGTTGGTTTCGGCTGTCATGTGTTGCCATTGTGATTATCTGTGGCTACGTGGATGAGTTGATCAAGATTGGTTTCGTGGAGCCCTTGATTCCTTTTACACAAACTTGATTAGCTTTTGTTCAGTTTCTGAATTCAGCTGGAAGTGCTACTTTGTGGCTACAAAACCATTTACACTG
The DNA here is from genome assembly GCA_037013535.1 of Intellagama lesueurii. NCBI lineage: Eukaryota > Metazoa > Chordata > Lepidosauria > Squamata > Agamidae > Intellagama > Intellagama lesueurii. The sequence continues at coordinate 17,039,706 of JBAJHW010000004.1, forward strand.
TTCAAGTATGGCATAATGGTTAGAGTGCTGGACTGTGACTCGAATCCCCTATTCAGCCATGAAACTCACTGGGTTACTTTGAACTAGCCATAATCTCTCAGCCTGACTTATCCTACAGGGTTATTATGATGTTATTGTGGGTGGCAGAGGGAGACCTATGAACACCACCTTGAAACTTACTGGAGGAAAGGTAGGATACATATGCAACTAATAAATAAAGAGTCAGTGCAGTGTTGTGAATAGAGTGTTGGACTAGGACTCAGGACAATGGAGTTCAACTCTCTGCTCACTGGGTCGATGTGGCAGCAATAGTGAGCAATTCACATCTTGTTGAGCATTTCACATCTCAGAAATTGTATTAGGGACGCCATAGGTTGGAAGCAAATTGATGGCACACAACAACAATACATATTTATATTTACTATTTTCAAGTTTCCTGAGAGACGAATAGCTTCCATTTCTATTATGACCAGCTATTCTGTGCTGGTCAAACTATGGTTGACTAGCACAGATGCACAGGCTGAAAACTTGTCCTGAGTGGAGAAGAGATACCCTCCCTTGGTTGCTCACTTGCTTGCCTGCCTGAAATTCCTGGTTTCCTGCGGCTAAGTGAATTGGTATGTACAAGACTATTTTTAATGACCAAGGAGGGGGGCAGGATATGAGGGCAGTCACAACAGTGAAAGGAGTTCCTGACTCAAGTCAGTTGAGGTAGTACTTTTATACATCTAGTTGGTAGGAATGTATGTACAGTATGCTTGGCAGGAATATGTATCAGAGCTATCAGGATTGCTCTGATGAACTCATTGCTCCAAGATAGCAATCTAGTTTTCATCTTGATCTTTCACCACAATGTGGAGGATTTTGTAATTTAGAAGGCTTTTGATCTGGACAGTGCTCAGGTTTGTATTTCTTGGTTCTCTGGGTGTGTATGTACGTATTTTGGGTACCCAGCATACTGTAGTGGATAGAGTAATAGACTAGGACTCAGGAGACCTGGGTTTGCTTCCCACACTCTGCCATGGAAACTCACTGGGGATGGAATAGAGCTGATAAAACCACCCCTTAAATACCTGACTTGCCTTGAAAACCCTATTAAGATTGGTATAAGTCACTTCTGACTTGATGGCACATAACAACAATGTGTTTATTTATTGGCATTTGCTGCTGCTATTCTGGTTTTGCGTTTAGGTTGAGTGCTTTAAAGGTTCTGATTTAAGATAGTTTGGGCAGTTTCTATTGTTATTTGAAGGTGGGATTTAAATGTAAGAACAACAATAACAGCATGTGAGATCTTTAGAAAACATGCCAAAAATTTTGCTGGATCCGTAACTTGCACATCAAATGGACTACATCAAAAACTTGGGCAGCTTGCAGACTGTAGTATAGTTGACAATATTGAATCCCAAGACTTGGGGCAGCTTTCCCCATGGAATTTGCAAACTTCTAAAGCTAAATGAATGCAGTTCTCATCAGAAGCATTTAATTAAACTCTCAGGGAAAAGAATTTTAGCACCTGCTTTGAAGCAACAGATTGTATCTTACAACTGGCAAGAATATATCCAGCTGTGCATCATAGATACAGGTTTATGTAATCACTGGAGATTTATGTCTCTATGTCCCTTTGCTATTTAATATCAATGGTATGTCTTTTCTTTCTGCGAATCAGCACCTGATGTGTATATGCTAACTATGTAGTTTCCTGCCACAGTAATACCTGAAAGCCAAGGGAGCTAATTTTTGCTAGCAGATAATAAACTTTGAAAGTGTTTTAACCTCGTTTTTAATGAGATGTTGTACTTAATTAAACTTGATTTCTGACATTGAAGTTGTTGATAATGTATATGTTTGCATTGCAGTTTTACAGTGGATGTCCTACAAGTGGTTCTCGAATGAATTTGCTAGTATCCACCCTGATTGTACTTTTTTTTTTTTTGACCTATCAAGTATTGGGGGCACAGATCAGTTATCACCAACAGTTTTAATCACTACAGAACAAATTGTGGTGAACTAAGTGAGACACGATTCTAAATAAATATTTTGTAAAATTGAGCTGTAATGACTTAATGGAAGATGAGTTGCTACTTGTGTTAGATATTAAGGTTATAATTTAACATGATTTAAATTAACTGTAAGGCTGTCTTTGATAATTTTTGGATTTGCTACTTTTAAGCATGGAACCTAGAAATTATGTAAACATTGGACTTTGGTTCAGCTGCTGGCCTGTACTTGGCCAGTCAATATTGTTATGTTGTCAATGTGTATGCCAGAAAATGAAAGGAAGGGCTCTCTGTTTCCTTCTAGTGACCAATTTTGATATTGCAACTTGAAAATAGAAAACCAGGAAAAAAATACAATCATGTTTAGGATTGATAGGAGAATAATATAAAACATCCTGAAATTTTTTTTGTTAAACTGCCCTAAAAGGACCTTTAAAAGTAACACTGAAACTACATACTACACAAAAACTACTTATGACACTTCTTATTCTGTTATGGCCACCCAGGGACACTAATTCTGATGCTCTTTAATGTATTTTTAAGAAAGCTTTCGAAGCTTTTAAAGTTATATTGCTTTTTTATTTTTAAATGAAATATTATAAAGATGTATCCTCTGCCTTCATAGGCTATGAGCGCCTGTGTTTTAATATTTTTGTATTTTTGATTCAGGCATGACTAAAATTCTTGTCTGGACTTCACATAGCTATAAGCTTACAACTGAGATGTATTTTCTGACAAGTATTTGTTTAAAGCTTATGTTAAGTTTTTTTGGATTTTTCAGTATTTTAAGCCTATTATTTTTTCACATCTGTATGACTTTTGGATTTAAGCATATGTGCCTACAGTTTTTTCCTCATAACTGTAAGGCTGTCTTTGATAATTTTTGGATTTGCTACTTTTAAGCATGGAACTTAGAAAGTATGTAAACAAATAGAACTTGCATAGAATTAACAAGTTCTGGAGTAGCTTGGAATTATTGCACCAATGAAGACACTTATAATGAGATACCCAGAGGAGTTTTACAAACAGCTTGTTATGGATTATTTGGTTTCATTCTGGTATTAACCCTTTACAGGGATAATGTCAGTTATGACAAATCATAAAATCTGTTCTCTTTACGTGGGAGGTCTGTAAATCTTTGTAGGACTCCTGGGGGAGTCAGTTATCCAAATCGGGATCTGACATTACTTTTGAAATGTAATTTAGTTGCCTCATTCATACACCAAGGCCAAAATTGTATTGCTGCTGTAATTCATATGGTTTAAGTTTGGTGGCAAATTATTGCAAGTTGTACGACTCAGTACTCAACAGATAATGTCTATACTGACTTCGTAACTTGCACGAATTCACTGCCAAAACTTATGCCATTTACATTATACAAACAACAGCATTTTAACCAACATAACTATATTGCTTATAATGAGTTAACTTTCTTTGAAGGGCTGTGCACCAGTGTGATAAGCAGTAATCATTTTATGTGCTAAATTTGTTATCTTCTCAAATATCTCATCAGCAAGCTTTCTTCTCTCTCTCTCAGACTGTCTGAGTTTCTTTTTAGAATGGGCTACCCAGTGTTTTATAGATTTGCAATCTGAGCACACCTCCAAGCTCCAGATATGCATTGTTGGTTGCTCAACAGACAAACCTCTTTAGGAACCCAGACCTGCAATATGTAAAATACATCCTTGTCTGCTGTTCCTGCCTTCCACTTGAAATCTTTGCCATTTTGAAGTACAGGCATCATGGGTGAAGAGCTAAAATGACAATAAATAAAGATGTGGAAATGCCGATGAATACATTGACCTTGGAAGTGCAAGCTTTGTAAGCAGTGCTTGTAAAGCTGTTGAGATACCTTGTAAAGACACTGCTCAAACTTGCCATGGTTATTAAGGGCTTGTGTGGGACCTGCGTGCTAATGTCCCCCTCCTGAAATATACAATCAAGCAATGTACCAGCCATCGTTTAAAATTTCTGTTATTGTTATTTGTGAGAGTGTGCTATAACTACTCTCTGTTTCACACAATGGAACAAACAGAGCATGAAATTAAATGTCACATATTAAATCTGCTGATTTAACTCCTCCCCTCCTCCCCTTCCACTCTGTCCTTTGTCTTGCTTTTGGTGTGGTCAGTTTTATTGTTAGCAGAGTCTGCATGGAGTCCTTATTGGTGCAATACTGAAAACAGACTTAATACAGAGAGAAACTGATTTGGGAAGTAGTTTTGAGTAAAATAAAAATGGTTTTGAAGTGAAAGAACTGTATATGCATATAGCAGGTGAGACTCTGTTGTTATGCTTCTGTAACACAGTACTAAAGCTACATACTGTGTTTTGTAAAATGGTACTTGCTTGATAGATAAAGGTGGCATTTAATGATGTTGGCCACAGTCTTGGACCTATTCCCACAAGGAAAGTAGACTGTGCCAAAGTTTCAAAATATTAGGGTGAGAAACCTTTGGCTCTCCAAAACATTTAAGACATCAGCTCCCTGAAGTCCCAGCGGGTGTGGCAAGTGATTGTGGGATTTTGCAGTGCAAAATATCTGGAGGTCTAGGGGCTCCATATATGGTGTTGTGAGTAATCCTCTGTTGAAATGAGCTTCTCAGAAACAAAATACAGATAGTATTTCAGGTATAAAGCTACATAATTTCAGGTAGCAAACATGTAGTTTACGAGAGGATTCAGATTCTGGTTCTCCTTCTCTGTCTCTCCCTCACTGGTTGTAAGTTATTTCTTACAATTCTAAGCAGTGCTCTTCAACTTGGTACCTTCTAGATATTTTTGCACTGCAGTACCCGTTGTCTCCACTTCCATCATCTCCAGCCAGCTGGGTAGTGGTCACACTGGCTGGAAATAATGGGAGGTGCAGTCCTTCATATTTAGAATGCTGACTAGAGATGGGCACAAACCGAACTTGAAACCAAAGAAATCCATGAACTGGGCTGGTTTGTGGTTTGGTTCGTAGTTTGGTTCAGGGATCCCGTTTTGCCGAAATGAAACAAAGTGCTGAATTTTCTTCCGCTCGCTGCTTTGTTTTTGGCAAAACAGATGCCCCGCTCCTTCCTGATGCCCCTGTTGCCTCCCTGGCTGGTCCTGCCACCTCCTCCTCTTTGTCTCCTGCCACTGCCATCTTTTGAGGCAGTGTCCCGGCTTCCCTTCTGAGAGCCAGGCCAGCTGTCTCTGCCCATGTGCATTCCTGTCACCTGATGGATGTGTGCACGGGCAGAGACAGCAGCCCGGCTTTTGGGAGTCAGGCCAGCTGTCTCTAAAGTTGGCGGTGATGGAGGACAAAGAAGAGGAAGTGGCAGGACCAGGTAGGGAGGCGATGGGGGCAGTGGGAAGTGGGCGAGTGGGCGGCAGAGGGGGTTGAGGCATTAGGTTCAACTCCCCTAGACACAGACTGGAAAAAAAAACCAACCACAAATTTGTTTGGTTTTCTGGGGCTCGTGGATGGTTCATGGGTAGCCACAAACCATGATCCATCCTGATTCATCATTTTTCCAGTTCATGCCCATCTTTAATGTTGATTTAGAATGCTATGTTGAATATTGAATGGATGTACCATGACAAGGTCCCTGTGCAACCCTCCCCTTCACTATTCCTATACAGTATGGTTCTGGTTTCCCTTTTAATACACATCACCTATAACAGTGGTTACCAGACTTTGGTCACCAGATGTTGTTGGGCTACAATCTCTGGAATCCTTGACAACATATAAGAATCCAAGTCTGGGAATTACTGTCCTAACAAAAACATTTCATTCACTTTGGAATGAGCAGGCCTTGTTCACTCCCTACATAGCCTTTCAGTCAAGATAATAGATGGAGTCATTTAAAAAAAAAAACATCGAAAAAGCATCTGTCAACAGTGTGAAGGGAGCAGACATTTCACATCCCTTGTGTTCATCTAAATCAAGAAAGTACTTTAGAGCTAGCAGATGCTGCACTCTGGGATTCTAAACTGGTCATTTTGCCTGTTTCTCGGCTACTTAAAAGAGCCACATAGGTGCTTTTAAAATGGCATCTATTTTTAACTTCAGCAAACAAAATTCCCTTAAGACAGAGGGAATCGATGTTGCTTTAAAAAATATTTAAAAAGAAGACACAAGTCCTTGAGGAGGAAGATTGAGCTGAACAAACCTTTCTCTAGATAAGGGCTTAAAGAGTGCATAAGTGGCTTCTAATATGTATTCTTGATGCTTGAGTGGCAATTTAGCACTAGGAACATATTTATACTTAAGGCATGAATCCTTAGCCCTCTCTTCTTGAAAAGGTTGCTAATGAGCATGCTTTTTACAAACAATATTAATAGCCACTGTACTTGATTCCTTTCTACTTAATGTCTTCATTTTAAACCAAAAATAAAAAATAAAAGGATTAATCAATGTATACTGTTGAATGTCTGCACCTACACCAGGGACAAAAAGCCACATAGAGTGGTGATTTGGACACTCTACTCAAGGACTGATCAACTAAAAATTGTGTGATGTCAAGAGTATTTCTATTCCTATCGTTACTGGTCCACAGGAACCCAGGGTTGTGATATGAATCCTTGCAGAAGAAGACAAGGAATTGCAGAATCATTCCTCTTGCTGTGTGAGAGCATGAGGCATTTTGTTATTAAGAAAACAGAAGGTGAAAGTGTTTTTTTGGGGGGTGGGAGGATGCAAGTTAAACAAAATTGCACAAATTATTTAATGTGGGTAACGATTTAAGACAAAGACTTGTGCAAAACGGTAAGGGTTCTTGCTTTCCAGCCTGGATGTTTAAGGACTAGAAGTATCAAAGGTGTTTCTGTCTCTTGTAACAATTAAGCATTGTTCTGTGCTTGCAGTGTGTGCATACGTGCTCACATGGGCGCTTTGATTCTGAATGGAAAGGACACAGGTCTTGTGTTTATGATATGTGGATGTTAGGGAGATTTTGACAGTTAAAAATAGCACCCCTTGTTTTGCTCTTGCCTGGAAGGTGATAATGTTTTATTTAAAAACAACAACAACCCAAACCTAACCCTCAACAGATACCACTGGATACATAGAGTTTCTAAAAAATCAAGATAGATGTGATACTGAAAAGTTTGGGAACCACTTATGTAAAGTCTTGATTTTATATTGCTTGCCCACTGAAATGTGTTGTTTCAAGCTGTTCGGCAACACAGAGTATCTGCATTAGCTGGATTTGTTTAATTCCAACATTGTTTATTATTTCAGCTTCCATAATATATTAAGATATATTATGGAGTTCTTTAAATTTCAGTCTGGGGCACATATTAGTCAATATACAGGATTAAGCTGAATGATTCATTGGCTTCTGTTGCTTTCTGCCTGGAAAGTTTTTAGCCCTTACCTTGATATCTGCTGAAGGCCCCTGGTATTTAGAAATGGAGGAAGAAAAGGGACAAATGCAACTGCCTTCCCCTTTCATACTGAGATCTCTAGAAATAGTAGGGCCTAGCAGAGATTTCCCTCTTCCATCAAGCTCCAGCATTCTAGCATAGGCAGTCTTTGACCCCTACAAAATTTGTTGTATTTCGGCTGCCACCAGCTCTAGTTAAAGTGGTCATCATGATAACAGGAGCTGTAATCCAACAGTATGAGATGGATTGACTCCATAAAGGAAGCCACAGTATTGAATTTGCAAGAACTGAGCAGAGCTGTTGAGGGCAGGACATTTTTAAGGTCATCCATTCATAGGGTCCCCATAAGTTCGAGTTGACTTGACAGCCAGCAATCCAGCAGCATTTCAATAAACAGCAGTAGGTGGAAGAAATGTGAGTAGAAGTTAAATCCAGGATATACGCTTGCTCCGAGGAACAATGCAAACATTTCCAGGCTGGTATTTCAGTCTCTTGGATTTGCCTGATGGTCACCATGGCTAAAGGTCAGTGTCCCATTGTGCATAAAATTCTGTTGAGAAAAATAAGAGAAAGTAGCTGTTTTAAAACCTTGCTTTCTGAGCTGTTTAGGTTGGGGAATAACATTCTGGACTACAACCATATTTGGGTATGACCCAGACAACTTTTGTTACACTTTGCTAAGTGTCAGAGACCATAGTTCTATCTAGGAATTTGTAAAAAGGGCATGTGAGGGAGAATCTTGAAAAATCACAATACCTGACTGTGTGGAAGCTCCATGTGGCTTCAGACTGTCCTTCAAACTGAGGAGGCAGCACCATTAACTCTTTCTTAAACTCTGGAGATTCAAGAAATGCATGCTAATGTTGCAGATATTTCTTTACACAGAGAGAGAGAGACTTATAAGCACTGCAAATCTTGGCTTTTGTATCATTCAGTCTATAAACTATGGCAAACCTCAATAACATATTCCATTGCCGCCCACTTCCTATTGTACAATGTAACTATAACCATATGTTATTCATAAGAATACGTGATTCAGTTTTGTAAAGAGAAGATTTCTTGAAATGGCATGGTGAGAGACTGTGTTTCTTGGATTGTACTATTCTTGTGCTCTGTTTAAAAATGAGGAGATTGTTCCTTCAGCCACAGAATGTGCGATGTACATGCTGTACACGCAGTGGCAATTATATTACAATAGAAAACTCATTGGTCTGTGGCTTTAATCTCTAGGATACAATAATACACCCCTGCTAGGCAGGGTTGTGTTCATGAATACATTGTTAGTACTTTAACAGGGTTCTGTATCTTCTTTTTGACCCCCACATTTGATTAAAGTTCCTAAACATGTTAAAAGTTTAGGAAGAAGGTTATAACAGAGCTAGAAAAGGTGCCAAATGATCAAGAGACTGGAACAACTTCCCTGTGAAGAAGTTGTTGTTAGTAATAGATGGTGCAACAGTACATTGCATTCTGTCTTCTTAGCTTACAGCAAGTAATCATAGCAACCTAACCGTCTATGGCACGGTTCCTGTAATAAGGCCTAATTAGTTTTGTTTACCCTTAAGCTGGTTTCTTTACGTCTTAATCAGACCCACACAAAGAACCCTACACACATTCCTTTAGGTTATGGAGCCTAGACAGCAGGTCTAAGAAGACGTTAAAGCAGATTAAAGAGCATTGCTGAGAAAGAGAGGAACAGTGGCTAGAAATGCTACAATAGCTCAGTGAGTTAGGTGTCTGGCTGCAGAGTCAGAGGTTGGGAGTTCGATTCTCACTGGCCCTTCTGGGAGAAGAGCCAGCCTATGTGGCCTTGGGCAAGCTGCACAGTCCAGAATGTCCCCAGAAGAGGGGAATGGTAAACCACCTCTGAGTATTCGCTACCTAGAAAACCTTGAAAGGGGTCCTCATAAGTCAGAATGGACTTGATGGAAGTGCATTGGTCTTATTATTATTATTAACATCATGATCATCACACCATCATTATTAGCTTCAAAAAGGCAAATAAGGGGAGACAAGGTAGAGATGTATAAAAATATGCATGGAGTGGGGAAGTAGACATGGAGAAGATGTTCTCCTTCTCAAATAGTACTAGATCTCATGGACATCCACTGAAGCTAAGTAGTAGGAAATTCATGACAGATGTAAGGAAGTGGTTCTTCATATAGCACAGAGTTAATCTGGAATTCATTGGCAGAAGATTTATGAATGGCTGCCAGCATGGACAGATTTACATGTTATTAGATAAATTCATGATAATCTTTGGAAAACTTTCATGGCATTCCATCAGTGGCTAGGATGGGTAGACATCACTTCCAGTGTAAGGATGTATTTCTGTATATCATTTTCTGGAAAATGTGAGGCAGAGGGTACTCTGGCATTCAAGAAGTACAGTTAGGCATCTCAATGAACAGAATGCTGGACCAAATCGGTCTTTGGTCTGAACAAGCACATGCTCTTCATATGTTTTTATTTTCTTAAAAGTTCTTAACTCCACTGGCTACTGGTTCACTTCTGAGTTCAATTCTAAGTTTTTGTTCTGAAAACTCTGTATGATTTGGAACAAGGGTAAACATTTATGCATGACCCAATTGCATCACCAAAACAAGGTGTGTATAGATACAACTTCAGAAATAATCGCCAGATTGTATAACAGTTGTATAACATGTCCACATGCTAACTGGTGTGTATAGATACAACTTCAGAAATAACCACCAGAATTCAAACTGTGTGAAGGCAGGTGAGTTAATTTCCCATCCAAATCAATCCTCCTTGAATGCATTCGCTTCTCACTTAATTACTACATCGTCCCAAATAAATTGTTCAGGTCACCAAATAACCTGAAATTAGTCAGGTGCCCAGAATAACCAAGGTCACTTCTCATGAGATATTCTATTAATTTATCCTAATCAGTGTCCCACCCATATTTTGTTTCAGGTTAATTTGCCTTCCATTACTGGCACTAATCATCATTACCCCCAAATTACCTTTAAGTAAATTAAGTTCCTTTTTAAAAATTTTTGGCCCAAACTGATCTCATACCAAAAATCATACCCAGATCAGCCTCAAATAATTTCCCTTTCAATTCATTGTTGACCTAGATCAGTGATGGCGAACCTTTTTGAGCCCGAGTGCCCAAACGGCAACATAAAACCAAATTATTTCTTTCGAAGTGCCAACACTGCAATTAAACCTGAATACTGAGGTTTTAGTTTAGAAAAAAACAACTCATACAGTTGTCTGAACTAATCAACACCTTTTGTCTTAAAAGAAAAACACAATAACAGAACTTTCAATGATACAAACACTTTTTTATTGAAAAATAACCATTAACTCTAGTAAATGGAAAAAATATTAAAGTAATACATTGTACACATAGTCTGAAGCCATGTAATTTATACAAACTTTAAAAATAATTATATGCATGTATTTTTTGATAAGCGATACTCAACTTGGCATGCTTTTGCACAATTAATGTGATTTTTGATGTTGTATGCATGCTGATAATTGTCAAACCTTGGCTCATACGCCGTTAGTTTGAGAGCAACACATGCAGCACTTATGTCATCTGTCAGTCTGTTTCTGGTATCAGATTTGATATAATTCAAAGCTGAAAACAGCTGCTCACAAGCGTAAGATGACCCAAACAAAGTAAGAAGAGCAATCCCAATTGCTTTCATTGACTTAAAATTATTTGGCAGAGAATTCCACACTTTAAGGATTTCATTTTCAGAACTACCAACTGTGCTGTCCTTTGTCATCCCTTCGCACTCTATTTTCTCCAGTGTTGCACGCAGGTCATAGAATTTATTTTTCCAGATACTGTACAGTTTTCTTGAATTTCCAATAGCTCCATTTCCAGATTTCCAAAATCTAACCACTGTAAGCAGGAAAGATCAAGTTCTTCAAATTTGGCTTTATCTGGAGAAGTAAGAAAACACAGGGTTGTCTCCATCTTACGGAACTGTAAAAATCTGTTCCTAAAATTCTCCTTTGCAGCTGCTACAATGCTAGAAAATTCCTTGTAGATTTCCTGATGGCTTGTAGGATTGTCCGTAAATGTGTAGAATTTTCCAAATGCATTTTTAGATTTGGAAAATATTTCAGCTGCCCACTTTCAAGGTCTCTCTCAAAAACCTGCAGTTTTCTCTCAAATGTTCTGATGTCACAAAACATCCTTTCTGCTGTTTTCCCTAAACCTTGCAGTTTTTTGTTCAGTTACATTGAAGTGTGCTGTAAAATCCGTAAAAAACATGAGGTTGGTAAGCCAGGCCATATCAGTGAGCTGTGGATATTCTTGTTCCTTTTCAGTCATAAACAGCCTAATTTCATCCAAGCAGGCTACAAATCTCTCCAGGACTCGTCCTCTGCTCAGCCACCGGACATTATTGTACATAAATAATTATACTGTGCCTGAACCTCATCGAGAAGTGCTTGAAACTGCCGAAAATTAAGAGCACGAGCCATGATGTAATTCACCATTTTTGTGACATCTCTGAGAATATCGTCTAATTTTTTGCTGCTTTCCCTGGCACAAAGAGCTTCTTGATGTATAATACAATGAAACTGAATGACCGGATGTTTTGCTTCTTTAACAAAGAACTGTATGAAACCAGATGTTACCCCCACCATGCAAGGTGCCCCGTCACTAGTAACTGAGACTACTTTTTCTGATCTCACGTCTTGTGACAAAAAAGCTTCCATCACAGCATTGTAGATATCTCTCTCTTGTGTTCTTCCAGGCAAAGACAACAGTTTCACCAGCTCTTCTCTCATGATGTTACCAACAGCATAACACAAAATTACTGCTAGCCTTGCATGATTATTTATATCTGTGCTTTCATCCAAGCACATGGAGTAACAGGCTGCCTGTTGTAAGTCAGTGGTGAGCTGCTGACTAACATCACTTGCCATACGCAGGACTCGGTCTTTAACAGTATTTCTGCTCAGAGATGCGTTGCATAATTTTATCCTTGTTTGGGAAATCATGAAAAAGAGAATTACTCCCAGTCAACATGGCCGTTTTGATAAAATCCCCATCAGAGAGGGGCTTACCATGTTTTGCTATGCAGAGTGAAATTTGAAAGCTGTCAGCTGTCAGATGATTTGTTTTAGAAAGATAGTTACAAAAACTAAGATGCTGGGAGCGATATTTCCTCAATTTCCCTTCAAGAAACTCTTTCCTTTCAGCTTCACCAAGTTCAGCAACACTTTTGTGGTTGGTTTCAAAGTGACGTCTGACACTTGATGTGCGAGACACAACACTTTCACCACACAGAATACATAATGCTTTCCCACTGCGTTCAATCATTCCAAATGACTCTGTCCAGGCCTCTTGGAATGATACCCCACTATTTGTTTTCAGTTTTGCTTTTTTTACTGTACTCATTTCTTTCGTGTTCAAGATTTGGAGTCTACAAAAAAACAAAATTTATATTTTAAAAAAGATGGATGAAGCACCCAATACAAATCTATCCCTACCAAAAATATTATTGTCACATTTACACATTTTGTCTGTCTGGTTCTTTATTGATTCTTCCAACTGACAGCTCTTTTAGAAAAAAGTCAAGTGCAAAATGCTACACTGAATTAAATGCACCCTATTTATAAAGCTTATTAAGTACATTAAAATCCTGGACTTGTTTCCTCCAAAGTAAGCCAACCCTCAGAAAAGCAGCTATATACAGGAGTGCAAACTATTAAAGTGTATACCTACATTTTATACACTACATAAAGTGTACACACACATTTCACTTATTTGAAATTTAGTGTTGGAAACGGGTTTTAAAGATATCATGACTTGTCAGAGAGATACGTAAAGCAAATTAAGTGTGGACTAAAATAACCAAACAAAGGGTACTGTACTACAGTGGCATCATAAGAAGACAAGCTCACTGGAAAAGGCAGCAATGCAGGAAAAAGTGCAATGCAGTAGGAAAAGAGGAAGACTGTGCATGAGATGGATTGACTCAATAAAGAAACCCACAGTCTTGTTTGGTGTTGCAGTCAAAGTAGGACCAGGAGCAGAAAGACTGGGATTCAGATTTTGGGAATAAACTATGATACTCTTGCCTGCTTTGGGGATGAGAAATAGAGAAACACGATTGCTACACACTTCAGACTTCTGCTGTTCTCAGCAGAAACTGCAGACCTAAATGCAGTGGAGATTAACTTTGGAAGGTTCCTTTTTTCATGGTTTTATGAAAGAGTCAAGTCTCTCTCTCTGTGTGTATGTGTGTGTGTCTCTCTCACACACAAACCCTTCCTCCCTCAATTTTCAACAATTAGTTGTTTCAGTTCAGTATGTCCATTTCCTCTCATTACATTTAAACAAGCTGATGAATCCACCTGTCCCTCTCTTGCACCTTCCTTCCCGCCTTAATTGAAGCCTTCCGTCCTGCTTGCCTCAGTTCCTTTTTTCATGGTTTTGAGTCAGTCTCTCTCTCTCATACACACATACACACACACACTCCCTCCCTCAATTTTCTACATACATTTAAACAAGCTGATGAATCCACCCGTCCCTCTCTCACACCTTCCTTCCCGCCTTAATTGAAGCCTTCCGTCCTGCTTGCCTCAGTTCCTTTTTTAATGGTTTTGAGTCAGTCCCTCTCTCTCTCATACACATATATACACACACACTCCCTCCCTCAATTTTCTACATACATTTAAACAAGCTGATGAATCCACCCATCCCTCTCTCGCACCTTCCTTCCCGCCTTAAATTGGAGCTTTCCACCTCCGGGGGAAGTAGTCATTCACAAGCCGGATTGACTGCAGATGTTCTACAGCCGTAAACAATAAAGCAGCCTTATCTCTGATCTCTAAAAGAACTGATTTACAAGTGCCGCAACCAAGGAAGGTAGCAGGGAGAGGTGGCTGACGATCGTGCAGTTTGAGGTTCGGTTGCGGGGGGTGGGGGGTAGCACTCCACTTGCGTGCCGAGGGAGAGGTCTCCGTGTGCCAGCTATGGCACACGTGTCATAGGTTCGCCATCACTGACCTAGATTATGCCCCAGATTGATTTCTTTTCAACATTAAGCCTCAATCCTTGCATATCCCATCTGCCCCAGCTGGAAAAAAAATAATAATCCCAGTCTTTGTCTTATGTTCTGCACTGAAGTTCAGATGGTCAGCTCAGCAAAGTCCCTTCAGTAGCATTAAAAGTGATTTGGATGTTTCATATGCCATCGTGTTCAGTTATTCCAAACATAGAAACTGGACACTAATCCAAATGGCACTTCAAAAAATCAGTTCTCCCCTTTCAAAAGCAACACCAGGCCAATGCATGTAGGGTCTAGATGTGAGGAAGATGTTTTTGTCCCATGTAAACCTGTCCCTCTACTTAAAATAAATCTTTGGAATATCTTCATGACATGTCCTTGATTTCAAGGATACGTCCGCTGTGGATTTCCTGCATTTGCAGGGGTTAGACTAGATGCCACTTGGGACCCCTTTGAACACTGCAGGCAGAATCCTGTGGAAGAAACAAAAAACAGAGGATTTGGCAGGTATAACATTCTGCACAATCTCTGGTTTGCAGCTGCATGAGCTTGAGATTGCCTTGTTTAAAGAAACAGGGCTTTCCACTTGTGCAAGTGCGTAGTTAGATACTCCTTTAGGCAGAGACCAGGGAAAGAATGATCATGTGTACATCTGTCCATTGTAAAAATGAATTACGATTCTATGACTTTGCTGTTAGGGAGAGGGCCTTTGTAAGTATGATGTCCCCCCTTTGAAAATGTCGTTAGTGATGTTCAGCTGGTCCTTGGGTAGAAACTATTAGAGGACTTTCTTTGGTAGAATCCCACATAATCCATTGTGGAATCCAGAGGATTAGGAGGTAATCCCCTCTTTTCACTACACTTATTTGTGCATTCTCCTAAAATTCGAGCTAGAGAGTTGGTTTTAGGTGCCCTGGAAGAATACAGATAGATGGAAAGATTGGTCTCTTGTAATCACCAGACCAATGACGGATGTAGGCTCTGGTCTTGAGTGCTCCAAAGAGCAAGTGAGTTGTTTTTTTCTTCAGAACAGTTGTTTATTATGAAAGGGGCAGTATGGTGCAGTGGTTCGAGTCTCTGCTGAGCCATAAAACTCACTTGGGCAAGGAACTCTGTCTCATTCTGACCTATCTCTCAGAGTTACTTTGGAGATAAAGTGGGGGAAGAGGAGAGCACCAATGTTGTTTTGAACCCATTGGGGGAAATGCCACAAAAATACATGCAGACTTTAATTAACAAACCATGAATTAAAGCTCATGCAATGGTATCAGGTAAAGTTTCTTGAATCACAAGACAGCCCTACTGCCTGACCAGGAAAGGCAAAGAGCCGCCACCAAGCTGCCTTTTTTCCTCAGTCCCCTCACAACTTCTTCCCAGATGAAAGCCAAAGGTTCATACCTGTGTAACTCTTAACTACTAGTAGATGGACACCAGAGTCTTTGTTTTGTTTTCTTTTACTTTATTTTAATGATTCCGGCCATCTATAATGGGATCAGATTGCTCCAGCCTTCAGAAGCATCTGGGGAACAGAATTCTGCTCCAAACGTAGTAGCTGCCAAGTATTTTTGGAAAAGAGCAAAGCCATTAATGTGACTGTAATTAGATCCTGAAAGGCAGAATTTTCAGAATCTACCGTTGGGGTGAAACTTCACATTTACTTTGCAGCTTGAAGAGCATTAACTGAAATGCTGTGACATGTTGGTGATAATCAAAATGGTTGTTTGTATTCTTTTTGATGGTATATTTCCACCTGCCATGAAACTGTGAAACATTTCTGATATCTGTGTCTGTAATTGCTGATTTATTAATTGTCAGCCATATGGGAAAATGCTATAATAGTATCCCTTCATTGTTGATGTTTTTATGCGAAGTGTGAAATGCCTGCAATTGCAGAAAGCTCTGTTTAGCAGTATAGTATGAGGTGATGCTTGGAAGACCTGAGAATGTATCACTAAGCATGAGAAAATGTATTGTCTAAATTAGTGATAGAAGAAATACTCACCAAATTCCTTGTTCCTATTGATTTAGGCAATACAGTTTGATGAGTTTTAAAGCCCAAGGTTCTTCACCTCCAACTGAACGCAAGATAAAGTCTTTCCCTACCTCCCCCAGGGCAAATTCTCTGTAATTTGTGCAAAAAATATCTAGTAGTTTTTTCCTTTGAGAAGCAAATCACAAAGACACAGCAACCATTGTCTGATTGTTTAAAAGAAACAGATAACCTATTAATTGCTTCAAATTCTTAAACATAACAGGACTCATACTTGTTGTTGTTTAGTAGTTAAGTCGTGTCCGACTCTTCGTGACACCATGGACTAGAGCACACCAGGCCCTCCTGTCTTCCACTGCCTCCCGGAGTTGGGTCAAAGTCATGTTGGTAGCTTCGATGACACTGTCCAACCATCTCGTCCTTTGTCGTCCCCTTCTCCTCTTGCCTTCACACTTTCCCAACATCAGGGTCTTTTCCAGGGAGTCTTCTCTTCTCATGAGATGGCCAAAGTATTGGAGCCTCAGCTTCAGGATCTGTCCTTCCAGTGAGCACTCAGGATTGATTTCCTTCAGAATGGATAGGTTTGTTCTCCTTGCAGTCCAGGGGACTCTCAAGAGTCTCCTCCAGCGCCACAATTCAAAAGCATCAATTCTTCAGCAGTCAGCCTTCTTTATGGTCCAGCTCTCACTTCCATATATCGCTACTGGAAAAACCATAGCTTTGACTATGCGGACCTTTGTCGGCAAGGTGATGTCTCTGCTTTTTAAGATGCTGTCTAGGTTTGTCATCGCTTTCCTCCCAAGAAGCAGGTGTCTTTTAATTTCGTGGCTGCTGTCACCATCTGCAGTGGACTCATACTATTATTAGGCATCCTTCAGTCTCGAAAGACTATGGTAACGTGCTCTGTATGGAGGACTTGGAACAGCATCTAGTGTGGCTGAGAAGGCCAATTCGAGAGTGACAATCCCTTCCACACTGAAGACAAATACAGTCTGTCCCCTGTCCAGCTCCCTGATTTTGCTGCTTCCGTGACTGCCTCTTTGCCTCGGTCTGCTGGACAAGGGTCTCTTCAAATTGGGAGAGGCCGTGATGCAACGCCTGCCTCCAGGCTGAACGCTCAGATGTCAGGGTTTCCCATCTGTTGAGGTCCATTCCTAAGGCCTTCAGATCCCGCTTGCAGATGTCCTTGTATCGTAGCTGTGGTCTCCCTCTGGGGCGATTTCCCTCCACTAATTCTCCATACAGGAGATCTTTTGGAATCCGACCATCAGCCATTCTCACGACATGCCCAAGCCAACGTAGACGTCGCTGTTTCAGTAATGTATACATGCTAAAAATTCCAGCTCGTTCTAGGACTACTCTATTTGGAACTTTGTCCTGCCAGGTGATACCAAAAATGCGTCGGAGGCAACGCATATGGAAGGTGTTCATCTTCCTCTCCTGCCGTGCACAAAGGGTCCAGGACTCACTGCAGTACAGGAGTGTGCTCAGGACACAGGCTCTATAGACCTGGATCTTGGTATATGCCGTCAGCTTCTTATTGAGCCATACTCTCTTTGTGAGTCTAGAACATGGTAGCTGCTTTGCCAATGCGTTTATCCAGCTTGACATCTAGAGAGAGAGTGTCAGAGATCGTTGAGCCAAGGTACACAAAGTCATGAACAACCTCCAATTCTTGTGTGGAGATGGTAATAGAGGGAGGTGAGTCCACGCCCTGGCCCATGACTTGTGTTTTCTTCAGGCTGATTGTTAGTCCAAAGTCTTGGCAGGCCTTGCTAAAACAATTCATGAGTTGTTGGAGGTCTTCAGCAGAGTGGGCAACAATGGCTGCATCATCGGCGAAGAGGAAGTCCCGCATGCATTTCAGCTGGACTTTGGTCTTCGCTTTCAGTCTAGAGAGATTAAAGAGCTTTCCGTCTGATCTAGTCCGGAGATAGACACCTTCTGTTGCAGTTCCAAAGGTGTGCTTCAGCATGACAGCAAAAAATCCCAAAAAGGGTTGGTGCGAGGACACAGCCCTGTTTCACTCCGCTTCGGATGTCAAAGGGATCTGATGTTGAACCATCAAAAACTACAGTGCCTTTCATTCCCTCATTGAAGGACCTGATGATGTTAAGGAGTTAGTATAAAAAGTCATACTAGTTTTGAGCAATTAGTGGAATTCATGCTAGTGTGTAAATCATGTAATTTTGCACAAAAAGGATGTGTCTGTGCTAAATATTGTTCTTCCCAATAGGTCTGTCCAGTCACTATTTATCTTTTTGTTACTTACTGAGAGGAGTAACTAACCCTTCCTGTCTTTTTCACCACTTTCTCCGTGAGGAGAGCAGTGTGTCTGAAGAGGTGAAACACTTGCTTACTTATAGGCTGTACGTGAGAACGAGAATCCTAGAAGATTTCGATTCTTGCTCACACTAAGAGTTTACATGAGAACAGGAGTGTCTTCTCCTCAGGCATGTTTCTCTCCATGTGGAGGAAGTGATAGGGGGCACTAATTGCTCTTTTCCAAGCATGTTGATAAGAACCAGGGAAGTAATGACTCAGTAGGTCTAATGTGAGTCCTCCATCAAGAACACCAGGAGATTCCTTACCATCCTTGCTGGTGAGGAGAGGAATGTTCTAGCTTTTTGTTCTTCCCTGTGAGCACAAGCAATGCCAGGATTTATATATCCCTAGTTTAAATGTTGTTTCTTTGTTTTCACTTTCCAGTCAAATATTGTGAAACTCACCAAACCAGTAGCACTGTGGACCCAGCAGGATGTATGCAAATGGTTGAAGAAACACTGCCCTAATCAGTATCAAATCTACAGTGAGTCATTCAAACAGCATGACATAACTGGTAAAGTATGAAATATCAGACATATTTCACTTCAGAATTGTGGGTGTGGATGTATTTCACTTTCACTCCTGTCTTTGAGTAACTTGTGTTTACATGTGCTTAGTCAAATGCATATGAAATTATGTGTCTTCTGTTGAGCATGTGAAGTCGAGAGGGGAGGACAAACAGTGTACAACTGCATTATTTGAAGAGATGGTTAGTGGAAAATATACAGAGAGGGATTTTTACTGTGCTAAAGGACTGTGCTTCTAATTGGCTTTTTAAAAAATGATCTGTGCCTACCTTAGGGGCCTGGCTTAAGGCTGAAGGTCAGGGCACAAAGAAAAGAAACAAACAAATAGATTCTGATCTAATGAAACTTTGAAAATGCAAAGGATTGTTTTCCAGTTGGAACAATAGCTAGGGGGAAGAGCGTGTACATGCTTTGTATAAAGATGCCAGAGAAGCCTAGTGTTTCTCAAGGCTGGATATGTGTTTTAGGGGAGCGTAATACTCTCCACAGAGAAAAGGTGATTAGAAGTCTGAGTTTTCCTCTAGCTCAGATTTAAAATATGAACCGGAGGAAGATTTCTCACTTGCTCCCTTCCTAACCACCGCTGTCTATCCTGCCTGGAGCCACATCTTTCCTTCTTTTAATGCACAGTTATTTGATTGAATTGCCTAATGACAATTGCAGTTCTTTAGTTGCAGGAAAAGGAAAGAGGACTTCTTTCCTTCCCTCTGTTCTTAGGTATCTAGAGCACTGAAGACTACACTGGAATTCAAGGAACAGGTCCTTGGGAAATGTAGCTTTCCCAAGGTTACTGGCATTGCACAGCACTCACATCAGAAGCAGTATGGCTATGTGTAACAGTTGCTGGGCAGCTGATGGTGGAGCTGTGCTTGTGTTCTGGTGGTGGTCTTCCCATAGGGAATTGTTGAGCATTGGGTGAACAGAATGCTGGGCTGCTAGATCTTTGGTCAGGTCCGACATGCATCTTTTTATGTTTTCACTACATTTCCAATGTTCTACTGGAACCTTTGGCCCTAGTACATTGCTGTGCAGTGCTCTGGATACCAGATAAAGAAGGGAGGGAGGGAGAAAGAAATGCCATTGTCCTTGACCAATCCAACCTAATGAGTATGCTTTAAAAGAGGTAAGAGATGGTTGTAGGCAGAAGTGGTTAAGAGGAGACCTATCTGTTTCTTTCCTCCTTGGCCAGATTGTCAGATATCCTGGGATATTATTATTATTTATTTCATTTTTATACTGCCCATCTGGCCAAATGCACTCTTGAGTGGTTTGCAACATATATAAATAACATGCTTAAAATACAATTTAACAGAACAGAAAATAAAAATAATAAAGCGCAAATAAACACTTCCATCTAAACATAAAAATACATTTGCATAAAACATTCAGAACATTGAAAGCATTTAAAATGTTGGGCTTGATCAAGTGGGCTAACTAAGCTCATCTGAGTCCGCAGCTATAATGTTTTGGAATGCCTGCCTAAATAACCAGGGTTTTTAGCGACTTTTTAAAAATCGCCATCGAAGGGCCAAACGAAGTACAGGAGGGAGTTCGTTCCACAGCTGAGGAGCCACTGCTGAGAAGGCCCGGTTTCTTGTCTTCTCCTTCCATGCCTCTCTTGGGGTTAGCATCCTCAGCTGGCCTGCTTGAGATGTTCTTATAGGATGAGCAGATCCTGTTGGAAGTAGGTGTTCTGCCAGGTACGGAGGTCTCAAACCATTTAGGGCTTTATAGGTTAAAACCATCACCATGAAGCTGGCATGGAAATAGACAGGTAACCAGTGTAAGGCAGCCAAAATTGGAGCGATACGATGATACCGTGTTTCCAAGAAAATAAGACAGGGTCTTATATTAATTTTTGCTCCAAAAAACACACATTAGGGCTTATTTCCAGGGGATGTTTTATTGTTTTCATGTACAACGATCTACATTTATTCAAATACAGTCATGTCATCTTCTTCTGGTTGCTGCACAATGGTGGAGGACAGACTTCCACTTAACTGGGGCTTATTTTTGGGGTAGGGCTTATATTACGGGCATCCTGAAAAATCCTACTAGGGCTTATTTTCAGGTTAGGTCTTATTTTCTGGGAAACAAGGTATTTATTCACTCCATTCAATAATCTGGCCACCGTGTTCTGGACCTCTTGAAGTTTCTCTGACAATCTCATGGGCAGCCCCACGCAGAGAGTGTTGCAGTAGTCTAATCTTGAGATTATGAGTGTGTGGACCAACATGGTGAGGGACCCGATGTTAAGATAGGGACACAGCTGGGCAATCCACCTGAGATGGAAATAAGAGGACCAGACCACAGATGCTATCTGAGTGTCCATAGACAGTGTTGGGTCCAGTAGGACAACCAAATTATGAACCTCATCTTTTAGGGATAGTGCTGATGGTGATGGGATGGAAGTGATGGGATGGAAGGAGAAGAGTTGATGGTGGGTAAGATGCTTTCCAAGTTTGGTTTGGTATGTGTGTTTGGTTATGGAAGGAAACAATGTGCACACAAATCATGATTGTCTCTCAGGCCTACTTTTCAAAGATCTCCCTGTCCGTGTTCCTGCTCTTATTTGGTTATCTGTCTCCATCTTTTCCTGCTCAGTTGGTAATATTAGGCCTAATATGCCAATACAAGATTGTCCTTGGCATATTAACCAATGTATTTTTGTGTTATAGTCACATTTCAGATATATCTGCTGGTCAGTGACTGTAATAAAGCTAATTCATTCATTCATATTAACCAACCAGTTTCTTTCTGTAAATATTTGTGATGTAATAAATGTTTAAAACTGCATCTTTCTGATTGTTTTAGAAGTGTCTTTGTGTGCTTCTCTTCTGCTGAAGGTCCCTTGGTATTTTGTGTCTTTTAAGTGCAAGTTTGCATGTAGGTGTGAAAGGAAACAGACGAAAGACCCGGTAACACACTTCCAAAACCCTTGATTTGTGATGTCATTATAAATGACATTCTGTACTCTTGTCATTTTTATTTCAGGAAATAAAGAAAGATAACTGATTTTTTAGTTGGTTGATTGGAAAACATAAAGGTGTAAATATAAAGTATTTTGTCCACAATGGCAGTGAAAGCCAAATGGCTGGGTTCTGAGAAGCCCCATGTACACACTTCATGTTGTTGTTTAGTCGTTTCCGACTCTTCGTGACCCCATGGACCAGAGCACGCCAGGCCCTCCTGTCTTCCACTGCCTCCCGGAGTTGGGTCAAATTCATGTTGGTAGCTTCGATGACACTGTCCATCCATCTCGTCCTCTGTCGTCCCCTTCTCCTCTTGCCTTCACACTTTCCCAACATCAGGGTCTTTTCCGGGGAGTCTTCTCTTCTCATGAGATGGCCAAAGTATTGGAGCCTCAGCTTCAGGATCTGTCCTTCCAGTGAGCACTCCGGGTTGATTTCCTTCAGAATGGATAGGTTTGTTCTCCTTGCAGTCCAGGGGACTCTCATGCACTTCTACAAACTCAAAGGACCTTTCTGATTATTATTTCTAATTACTGGGATGGGGATTCCATGGGAATGTTGATGTATTGCAAGGTATAATAATGCCCTGGGACCACAGGACTGTTTGTGGGTGCAGAAGCAAGAGTATACTTTATTTTTTTCTAATTACATACCCTTACAGTGTCTCAGATACCATAGTGGAAGGTCCCCAGTCCTCACACTCTTTTTCTGCAGGTTGTTTAAAAACAGCCATAGGAAGTAAGAGGGGGCAGCAAAGTCATGGTGCCGTGTTTCTTGAAACACCCTTGTTTTCTGCTAGCCCTGTAGCGGTCAATATGTTCAACACCCAGCATGGCCCAAATGGCAACGTTGGTCTCTTTTCTGGATTCTGGTGAATATACGTTGTGATAGCTTTTTGTGATGAATGTAACAATACATTGGATCTTTGTATCTGTGCCTGGGTTTTAATAAATAATTTCAGTAGATTATAAAACAGATTCTTAACCTTTAGCTAATGAGAAAGTTTAAATCCTTTCCATCAGGTAAGAATTTAATATCAAAAATTTTAATTATGCAAATTAACCAATAAAAAAAGAATATCCCAGCAGGCATCCTCAGATAAATATAGTG
This sequence comes from Intellagama lesueurii, assembly GCA_037013535.1. Classification (NCBI taxonomy): domain Eukaryota; kingdom Metazoa; phylum Chordata; class Lepidosauria; order Squamata; family Agamidae; genus Intellagama; species Intellagama lesueurii. The sequence continues at coordinate 17,062,986 of JBAJHW010000004.1, forward strand.
CAATGCATTTGAATAAAGGCCTACCAGCATATTTTGCTGTGTACAAAGCATCTTGGGGCAGAGGCACCATTGAATGGCTTATTGTAGCGATCGGTAGAGTTAGGCACTTGTCAAGCCATAGAGGGTGGTACAAAGTCCACAGGACAGTGTAGCCAGTCCTCAAGTTGATGGCACTTTGAGTGATTTAAGAGAAGTTGTTCCAAGAACAATGTATTCTCAAAGGCTTTCATGGCCGAGATCCGATGGTTGTTGTAGGTTGTGGCCGGCGAAACGTTAGGAAGAAAGACCTCCAGAACACGGCCAAACAGCCCGAAAAACCTACAAATTCCAAGAACAAGTTGGCAGAGAAGGGACTTGCATATGATACAGGGTGACCCTGTACTATAGCATGTCTTTCTCCCTTTCTATGGCACCATTCTCCTCCTCCTCGCTGTATTTGTGACTTTTTACGGCTGCTCAGAGCTTGGAAAAGGTATTCATTGAGAGTATAACTCTAAGAATCCCCCAGCTAATGTGACCTTGGAGATTCTGGGAGATACAGTCCCAAAGTAGCTTTTCAAGGTTTGGCTGCGCTGGTGGTCCTCATCATTTCTGCCACCCATTCTGCTGGTGGTAGTTTTCTAGGCCTCTCTGGGGTGGCCACATGCAAATGCGAAACCTGGTTGGACCAAGTTTTACCAGCTTAGAACTACCAGATGGTTTACAAACCAAAGACCAAAAGACATTGGCACCTCCCATGGCTGTTACTTCTGTATTACCTCTTCACTGTGGAAACAGATAAGAAAGCTAGCAGAGGATGTACCGTTTAAGAAAAAACTGTTTTCAATAATCATCAGAACGCATGCTCTAGCTAAGAATGGCTCGTCACTGGAGAACATTTCCCCTCAGCAGTTTTGTTGCCAGGATAGAACATTTATTTTAAGAAATCATTAACACTAGGTTTTCTTGCAAGTAAATAAACCTTTGTTTTCCCTCAGGGTTTATGCTGATTTCCATACTATGGGGTCAGGAGCTTAAACAAGGTTTAAATATGAAATATGAAAAATACAACAGTAATAGTATTTTTAAAACACAGAACTTGTGTTGCTTGGACTTTTTGCACAACAGGAGGGCTGTCAGCTACTAGAAACAAATGTTCTGGTCAGGTGAACACACTGAGCTTTTAGATATTAAAGTATTCTCTTGCTTCTGCACCCACAAACAGTCCTGTGGACATGGGTCATTCTTATACCCTGCAATACATCAACACTTCCATGGAGCTGGAAAATAACCTAAAAGACATACAGTGTGAGATTTACTATTTTTTAATCCACTGAATAATGATTAGAAAGTTCACGGAATATATGTTTAAATAATCTGGCTGTGGAGCCAGAGGTTGGGAGTTCAGTTCCTCACTGTGCCTAAATGATGGGGCTAGACAGGTATCTAGTTGTCTCGTGTGCTCCTAGAGGCATCTGGTGCGGCCACTGTTGAGATACAGGAAGCTTGACTAGATGGGCCCTTGGCCCGGCCACCTGTGGTGGCAATATTCGTATTCTTCTCCACCGAGAGACAAATACAAATATTCCATCTCTAACCCATAGCGTCCCTTCCAGCTCTACTGGAATGATGGTGATGATTCTGAATGATGGTGATGATGATTGACTGCATGCTTAAGTGCACTTTCTGCTATGTTTGAAGTGCCAATTATTATATCATAATACTTGGAGAAATGCAAACTGTGATTCACAGCCATGTTTGAAATCAAAGCTCTGATTAGTCCAAGAGGTGTGGATCAGATCCTTTGGGAACTTTTAGAGATCAGATTCCTCAGGCATTCGTATGTGCCAGCATATTTGCATCAGTTGCAGACGTCACATAAGTATGTGCATATACTGAAGACATGTGGGAGTCTGGGTTCAATTAGTCCCTGTATAAATAAGTTACTGTCAATCAAATATTTCAGTAACATCTATTGTTTCAAGAGCTATGCTTTTCAATTTGGTGTACGTATCATACATTCAGGTTTCCAACTGTTGAGTGATATATTTCTCTATCCAAAGTAGCCCATTTCTTAATAAGACTACTAGAGTAGTCCTAGAACGAGCTGGAATTTTTAGCATGTATACATTACTGAAACAGTGACGTCTAAGTTGGCTTGGGCATGTCGTGAGAATGGCTGATGGTTGGATTCCAAAAGATCTCCTGTATGGAGAATTAGTGCAGGGAAAGCGCCCCAGAGGGAGACCACAGCTGCGATACAAGGATATCTGCAAGCGGGATCTGAAGGCCTTAGGAATGGACCTCAACAGATGGGAAACCTTGACATCTGAGCGTTGAGCCTGGAGGCAGGCATTGCATCACGGCCTCTCCCACTTTGAAGAGACACTTGTCCAGCAGGCCGAGGCAAAAAGGCAGTCCCGAAACCAGCCAAATCAGGGAACTGGACAGGGGACAGATTGTATTTGTCTTCAGTGTGGAAGGGATTGTCACTCTCGAATTGGCCTTCTCAGCCACACTAGACGCTGTTCCAAGACCTCCATTCAGAGCACGTTACCATAGTCTCTTGAGACTGAAGGATGCGTACTATGCTTGGGCGTGTGTGTGAGTAAACATAGACTACACTTTTCTATCAGTAGATTTCACATAGAGATGCTCTCAAGAGGAGTAGTATTTTCTAGTTCCTCAAGGGGGAGCTTGCACACAAATTACAATGCTGACTCCAGTTTTTGCATGTTATGTTTGGGACACTCCTTTCATGGATCTAGCTTTTGGAGATAAATCTCAGTTATTCAGAAACAGTAGCCTGTAATTTGATACAGCAGATCCTTTTTTTTAAATCCCCAAATCTATCAAAATGTGTTTTTTTTCCCATTTTTTTGTTTTGTGCTAGTAAGTTGCTTCCAACTTACAGTAACCCAAACAAACAGTGGCCTAGAAAAGATTCTGTCATTAGCAGCCCTGTTCAGGTCTTGCAAATTAATTGTATTCCAAAAGACTAGTATTATTAATGTTTCCTGTTATGCTTCTGTGCACTAGAATTAGGTCTCTCCCTCTTTCATATTTAGCTTGTAATTTATGTTTAATTGCTGACTGCATAATTGCTGGTCTAAACAGTTCTGGCAAGGAAAGAGTTAAAATTCTTTCCACAACTGGAGGCTACTCAGCCTCTCCCATCCCTTCTATTTACACAGCAAAACAAGCATGTTAATTGCATTCCTGCAATTAACATCTTGTGTAGTTGGCCCTTGTAACCAACTAGATAGTTTACATGCCTCAACAACCTCTGACAGGTTTTTTTTAATCAAATGTATATGAAAAGGAAGATTCCAAGAAAAGCACATTCTTTTGTTTTGTTATGCTAGTATCTCTTTATTTTGAAAAAAGTTGTTTACAAGCATTTCAACATACTGTTGAAGTGTAGCAAGGAAAAACGAATCAGAGATAGAAAGTTGTTCTATACTGTATATAAAAATAATTGCATATAAAAATAATTGCATGCCGTCAATTCCATTCAGATTTATGGCGACCCTTTCCAGGCAGAGGATACTGAGATGATACTCAGAAGTGGTTTACCCTTCCCTTCTTCTGGGGGTGACCTAGGACTGTGCAGCTTGCCCAAGACCACATAGCCTGGTTCTTCCCCTGGAAGGCACCGTGGGCAATTAAACTCTCATCCTCTGGCTCCACAGCCAGATAGCTAACTCACTGATAGTCTATCAAAAATGTCGTTGGATTGCATCCTTTGCCTTCGGAGTTGAAAGGCAGACTTTGCAACTGCAGCAGTTTGCCTGAAAAAGATTCTCGACAGGAACCACCAAGGGCAGCCCAGGAGAATTTTACCATGAAGTTTTCAAATCTCTCTGCTATCATGATAGCTTTAAAAAACTGTTTAGCAAAAGCAGCAGGTCTCAAGGCATCCAATTAGAGCATGCATCTATGAAGGACTAGCCATGGGCTTTGCAAAGACCAGGAATGGAAGGCTTCAGCTCCCATCAGCCTGACCAGCAGGACCTGTGATGACAACATCTGGAAAGCCAAAAGTTTCCCATCCCTCGCCCGCAGCTAAAGAGCTGCAGGACTCGTTGCACCTTTTTGTTTAAGACTTTTCCATTTTAAACATATATCTCTAAATGCGTCTTTAACTTAAGCAATCTTGTGTTTCTACGTTGGCTTGGGCATGTCGTGAGAATGGCTGATGGTCGGATTCCAAAAGATCTCCTGTATGGAGAATTAGTGGAGGGAAATCGCCCCAGAGGGAGACCACAGCTGCGATACAAGGACATCTGCAAGCGGGATCTGAAGGCCTTAGGAATGGACCTCAACAGATGGGAAACCCTGACATCTGAGCGTTCAGCCTGGAGGCAGGCGTTGCATCACGGCCTCTCCCAATTTGAAGAGACCCTTGTCCAGCAGACCGAGGCAAAGAGGCAGTCACGGAAGCAGCAAAATCAGGGAGCTGGACAGGGGACAGATTGTATTTGTCTTCAGTGTGGAAGGGATTGTCACTCTCGAATTGGCCTTCTCAGCCACACTAGACGCTGTTCCAAGTCCTCCATACAGAGCACGTTACCATAGTCTTTCGAGACTGAAGGATGCCTAATACTTGTGTTTCTGTTTATTGACCGATTTATTTAGAAAACTAGGTTAGTTGTTGTCACAGCCTTTCCTTCATATGCTGCTGTGAACACTCCTTTTGTCTTGTCAATTGGCTTTATATATTATGGTCTCTTTAAATAAAACCATGGGAATAACCACAGTATTTTCTTCAATAAACTACACTTGTATCCTCTCTTTTTCTTTTGCTGCCACCGTCTTTTGGCTGCCTCTATCTGTGTATATTTGCCCTTTCACTCGGGCGCTTATAACACTTTCCACATAGCCAGTCTTCTGGAATTGAACTCAGTTTAAATAGAACTAATAAGGTTTTACTAAAATATCAGTGTCAAAAGAATATTGTTTATTTTTAGGCTTTAAATTCATTCAGCACAATTCTTCATTCTGTCTATCAGCTTTCCTTCTCAAATTCTCAGATCCCCCAAAATGAATATTTCCCCTCGGTCTCCCCTCCAAGACATTCCCCCTCCTTATCTAGTTTCTCTCGCAGCCAATCAGAACTAGAGACGGGCATGAAGTGTGCCTGTTTGGCCTTCAACCCAACAGGTGTTCTGCAGTTCTAATGCAGTTCTGAGCCCCACCTCCTCCGGCAGGCACCCATTCAGGCGCTGCCAAGTGCTGCCTCCGCATGGGTGTCTGCCCAGAGGAGGTGGGGCTCAGAACGGCATTAGAACCGCAGTTGGGCTGACTGGCGGTTTGTGCCCATCTTTAATCAGAACCAATCCTGCCAACATTCCATGCATCTTACTCACCACTCCCATCACATACTTACCACAGTAATACATTTCAAACAATACACACTACAGTGGAACCTCTACTTACGAACTTAATCCGTATTGGAATGGTGTTCTTAAGTTGAAACGTTCGTAAGTTGAAGCAAAATTTCCCATAGGAATGCACTGAAAACCGATTAATCCGTTCCGGCTGTTTTTTGTTCTTATGTAGAGGCGCGTTCGTACGTTGAAGCATTAGTTCCCATAGGAACTAATGCAAAGCCGGTTAATCCATACTCTAGGATAATTTTTTTTTAAAAAACCTAAGATGACCTAAGGTTAAAAAAAGGGCAGGAAAGTTTTTTTTCCCGTTCGTATCTTGGAGCTCCATTCGCAAGTAGAAGCAAAATTTAGCGAATGGAGCTGTTCGTAAGTTGGATCGTTCGTTGCTAGGGACATTCGTAAGTAGAGGTTCCACTGTACCATCACAACACATTTAAATATAACCAGGCATCACAGGTGCCTTTCCCAAAAATAACATGAGGCATATATCATGTTTCTTTTTTAAAAAAAGTACAAACCCTATCTACGAAATCTATTTTAAAAAATGTACACTTGTAATAAAAGCCATAATATATAAAGCCAAGTATTGTGGCACTTGAAGAGTCCGTTTTCTTGGATTACAGTGCACCTCTTCAGTCAAGGCATGTATTTCATCTATCTTATTATAGCATAAAACAGTCTCGATCAGCAGCAGATTACAGTTGAAAAACACCTTTTTGGTTGGACTCAAGAGCGTTAGACCAGGGGCAGTGAAGTCAGTGACTGGATTCCTGTTGGTGTTTGTGTACATTTTGTCTCATTTGCCGAGGCTAATTGTAGTTAATTGACAAAGTGCTAGAGAGCATGTAAGTTGTGCAATTGGGCTCATGACCAGACACGTTGTCAATTAGCTGCAACTAGCCATGGCAAATCACATAAATCTCCACGCACCTGGCAATTTTAATTTTATGTATAGATAGTATATGAAGCCATGCTGCCCTAATGGATCTCACAGTGTGTGGAGAGATTAATAAATCAGAAAGCATTCTCACAAAAATTGCCTGGGTCCAGCATAGGTCTTTAATGCTACCTTCTGTTTAATCAGTTGCCCAGTATACTTAGGCAACCAGGAATTCCATGCAGATGAGTAACCAGCCTGATGGAGATGAAATAGATCACTCTGTTCCTCAACCAGCCAGCACTCTCAGCGAGCTAGCAGTTTTTCGTGCAGTCTGGTAACTTCTTTTAGCTTAATTATAAGTCTGATTTAAAGGTAATAATCAGCACTTTGAAATGAGCCTAATAGGCTACAGGTCCAATTAAACCAAGATGACTAACGTATGTACCCTGTGAATAGAACTACAATAGGCTAGCAGATTCGGAAAAATCTTCAAATGCAGTACAGAGAAATACTGTGTATCTCTGTGCATTTGTGTGTATGTATATAGGTGTTAAATCTATGCAAAAGGCTGGTGCATAGACAAGTGTTGCTGTTGTTTTTAACTGCTGTGGGAAAAGAACTTCTGAAGTTCTGAATCTTTTATCTGCAACCTCAAATTCTGGCATGCAGAGTTTTCTTCTTTCCCTCATCATTTTCCTTGGAAATCATAGAGTCTGACTGTCTGGAGCCCTGTGTGGGCTGCCCAAGATATATCATTGTGAACAATTGAGCTATGAGGGGCTGTGGTTTATGACTGAGCTAGACAAATTGTAAACCAGTGCAAGAATGCAGCTCCCCACCCCCTTGAATACAGACCTGTAGAATTTCAGAGAAGACAAGCAGAGAGTAGCCATGTTAATACCTTTCCTGTATGATGTGAAAGGCGTGAATTCAGACTTTCAGAATTCACTTTGCTTTTCTAGCAAACCTTCTGTGACACACCAACTGAAGTCTGGTGCAAAAGACATATGCTTAGAATTAAAGAATTCCAAATCCAGGAAGGAGTGAAGTGTATATATGTATATGTGGATTCATGGATGTACTAGACTTTTAAATGACTCGCTATGCAGAGATTTCTGAATTGTGTACACTATATTAAAATTATAAAATACAGTCCAAAAGTGAAATAGTAGCTGAAATCCAGTGGTAAGTCACAACTAGAGTAAGCCCATTGAATGAGTGGGGATTTGGTGAGTCAACTCCTATATAAATTCCATTGTTTTAAAATGGGCCTACTGTTGTTGCAACTGACTGCTGGATTTTAACCAACTAGAATCAGCTGAACAGGAGTTTAGTTCCTCCGTGCAAAATGTAAAATAAACTTTCTTCCTAGATAATCCAAATGCGTTGTCATTTCTGTAGTAAAATGTATGATAGAGAGAATGTCTGGGTTCAAATCCCCACTTAGTCATGAATGCTGAGAGGCCTTTGGCCAGTCATAGTCTCACAGTCTACTTTACCTTGGATGGTTGTTGTGATGATAAAGTAGGAGGGAGAAGAGTCATGTACAGTGCCTTGAACTCACTGGAGAAAAGTGGGATATAAATGCAACATGTAAATAATAAGTAGTTTATATACATTGATGGCTGAAATATGAGGTGGGATTTTTGCCATAAATGTTCATAGAGAAATGGTAATTGGCCAACACTTTAGCACTGGACCAGATCAACAGTCTTTCTAATTATAGTGATAAGTGTTGGTGGGGAATTATGGTCTGTCAAATGGATAGAGTCAATGTGTGATTGATGTGTGATGAAGAAATTAGTGTGAAGCAGTGGTTAGAGTGCTGTACTGGAAGTGGAGAGACCCAGGTTTGTATCCCATTTGGCTGTGAAATTCGCAGAGTAATTTTGGACTAGTTGTTACCTCTCAGATTGACTTGCATATTGGGCTATTCTGAGGATGAAAAATGGGGACATGGAACGAAGCACACGTGCCTTCCTTAAAGAAGGAAAATGAAATGTCCGAGCTTGGCAGCGGACAATATTGGCAATTATAGGCCCGTCGCCAATGTTTCCTTCCTTAGCAAGGTTGTAGAGAGGGTGGTGGCCGATCAGCTTCAGGCTCTCTTGGATGAAACCAGTGCCCTGGATCCGTTCCAGTTGGGCTTCAGGCCGCGTCACGGTACGGAAACGCCATTGGTCGCCCTGCTTGATGACCTATTGAGGGAGGCCGATAGGGGCAAAATGTCCTTGTTGGTTCTTCTTGATCTCAGCTGCCTTTGATACCATCGACCACGGTATCCTCCTGGGACAGCTTTCCGAGTTGGGGATCGGTGGCATGGCTGTTTCCTGGCTCTGGTCCTTTTTGGAGGACCGTTCCCAGAGAGTTCAGCTTGGACAGAGTGTATCGGCCCCGTGGCTCCTCAGTTGCGGGGTGCCGCAGGGCTCGATCATCTCTCCAGTGCTGTTTAATATCTATATGAGGCCGCTGGGCGCTGGGAGGGGTCATCCGGGGGTGTGGTGCTTCGTGTCATCAGTACGCTAATGACACACAGCTCTACATCTCCTTTTTTTCAACAGCAGTGGATGCCATTGCATCCCTTGAGCGCTGCCTGGGGGCTGTACTGCAATGGATGCAGGAGAATGGACTGAGGCTGAACCCGGACAAGACAGAGGTCTTGAGGGTGGGCGCCCCTCCTATCAGTGGTTTGGGAAGCTCCCTCTCTTTTGGGGGCTGACTCTCACCACAAAGAGTGTGGTCCGCAGCTTGGGGGTTCATCTTGACCCAGCGCTTACCATGGAGTCCCAGGTGGTGTCCGTGGTCCGCACCGCCCATCTACATCTTTGGCGAATTGCCCAGCTGCGCTCCTATCTTGATGCTGGGGCGCTCACCACTCTGGTCCATTCACTCGTAGTCTCGAGATTAGACTACTGTAATGCTCTCTACGTGGGGCTGCCCTTGAGATTGATGCGGAAACTACAAATGGTCCATAACATGGCCGCCAGATTATTAACTGGGGTGAAAAAATACCATCACATTTTCCCCTTACACTGGTTGCCCATTCGTTTCCGCATTGACTTCAAGGTATTAATGCTTACATATAAAGCCCTAAACGGTTTAGGACCTTGATACCTGACAGAGAGCCTGCTCCCACCTAGCTCTACTCGTATCACTCGATCTAGCCAGGCTGGGCGGTTGAGAGGCTTGACCCCGAGAGTGGCCCGGAAGGAGAGAACTAGAAACCGGGCCTTCTCGGCGGTGGCCCCTCGCCTCTGGAACATCTTGCCCCTTGAGATTCGCCTGGCACCCTCGCTGGGAGTTTTTAAGAACAAGCTGAAGACTTGGTTCTTCAGGCAGGCCTTCCCCCCTTCCATCCCTTAGTTTCCTATCTCTTACCATCTTGGACTTTGCCTATCTCTATGATGTTTGATCAGGGACGTGGTGGCGCTGCGGGTTAAACCGCAGAAGCCTCTGTGCTGCAAGGTCAGAAGACCAGCAGTCGTAAGATCGAATCCACGTGACGGAGTGAGCTCCCGTCGCTTGTCCCAGGTCCTGCCAACCTAGCAGTTCGAAAGCATGTAAATGCGAGTAGATAAATAGGTACCACCTTGGTGGGAAGGTAACGGCGTTCCGTGTCTAGTCGCGCTGGCCATGTGACCACGGAAACTGTCTACGGACAAACGCTGGCTCTACGGCTTGGAGACGGGGATGAGCACCGCCCCCTAGAGTCGGACACGACTGGACTAAATGTCAAGGGGAACCTTTACCTATGATGTTTGATATTGTTTGTTTGTTTTAATTTTGTTTTATATTCAGACTGTAAGCCGCCCAGAGTAGATTCGTTGAATCTAGATGAGCGGGGTAAAAGCCGGAAAATAAATAAATAAAATAAATAAACAATGAAATAAATGCATAAAATAATTGCAACAAGAGGTGAATGGGTTTTCAGTGGGAAAAGGGGAGCCACACAAGAGAATGAATAGACACTCCATTATTTTGATGCAGAACTTCAAAGTGCCCCCCCTCATTTTACATTATAACTCCCCACATCTCCCACCAAGTCCATGACATTGTAGTCCAAAAAGTAATATTAGCAGGCTCTGTTTTAATCCAGTGGGATTTTGCAATGAAAACCTTGTCATCTGCTTTTCACATAGATTGATGCGGGTTAGGGGTTTTAACATGGCAACACTCTTTCCCCATTGTTTTGGAAGCTGTTGAAGACTTGATTTTCTTTGCTATGGAAAGAGAGGTAAAGAGTACTGCCTTAATTGTCTTGGCATTTCAGAATTTTTTCCTCTTTGTTTTGTTTATTGAATTTCCCTTCTCAGTTAAGTCGTCAGCACCGTACCTGTTTACAGCTCCTGGGCAATTTCTAGTGGTAGCATTTCAAGTGTCAAGAGAGGTAAAGTCTGATCGTAAGTAGCAGAAACAGAATATTTTCATGCTTGGAATAATCATGGAGGAGTTTAAAAAACTTCCCCCACCCCAGGGTGAAGCTTTTGGGGTTGCCAGCTTTTGCCTCAAAAGATTCCACTGAACAAGGTAGAACATTTGGTTGAAAATGTAGACAGCCACTGCTGGAAAGCAAAGCAAAAAAACAAAGCGTGCTGCTTATATACTGCCCCATAGTGCTTAAAGCACTCTCTGGGTGGTTTACAGTTAAATTGTGCAAGCTACATCTTGCAACCTGGGTATTCAATTTACCGCCCTCTGAAGGCTGGAAGGCTGAGTGAACCTTGAACCAGCTATTTGGGATTGAACATGGGTCGTGATAGGAGTTTTGGCTGCAGTACTGCAGTTTAACCACTGCACCACAAGGCTCCTTGTGGAAAGCCACAACAACCTTCATTTTTCTCTTGTACATGCTGTGGGGAGGAGGTGTTCTGCCTAGGAATAGTATGTATACATGTATGCATGCATGCATGTATGTATTTAAATTTTTAACCCCCCCATGTAGTGACCAGGACACTACTCTGGGTAGCTTAGTATCATTCCTAGGAAAGGCCTAAAGTAGAGTTTGGCAACTTTTGCCCTCCCGATGTTTTGGGCACAGACTTTCCATGAGCCTTAACCAGTATTGCATGCAATGGTGGCGTCAGTTATACAAGTCGTAGTCCAGAAAACTATGGGAGGGTCACAGTTGTCTAACTACCCTTATTCTAAAGCATAATTCCACTGTGATCCATGACTATATTTTTGCTCCCAAGCCAGTCAGTACATGTTTAGGGGGAAAAGAGTGGAGGATTTGGGAAACACAGTTTGACAAGGGCAAAAATAGTCCCAGCCCTACAGAAATTGCTTATCTCTGTTCTGAAGGATATAGGCTCTATGGCTAGCAAAAGGGAGCCTTCCGACAAAATCTGCCTTGTGTCTGGTGAGTTTTGGACAAGTCTGTCACCATTGCTAGAGGTGGAATTTATAACCAACCCCCCTGGCTTGTTTTTACAGCCCTCACTTTGAAACTCTCATTTTATAAGGAGGCCTGGCATAGACATCTAGACATGATTTTTGGAACTCTTGCGGTTTTTTATTGCACCATCCACAGAGGTATTACCTACCTTTGCCTTTGGATTGTGTGCAAGGACCATACAGCTCTCTCATACACAGTGTTTTCCCCTTTTTGTTGCGCATCTGTGATCCAACCTCTGAGCTAATTTCAAAGAGTCCTTGTTGAGGAAGCTCCTGAGCCTTGAGGCGAGAAATGTGTGCAGTCATTGAGGATCGAGTTCATGGTAGTCCCTGCCCTGCAAAAACCTGACCCATAGGACTGTCAGCTCCAGGAACCCACCCATTGGACTCTTGTGCCTTCCATGGGTTGTTAGACTGGAACACTCATGAGCCTTAGCCAGCAATACCACTGGTGAGGGGATGATGGGAGTTGCAGTTTGGCAACATCAAGAGAGCCACATGTTCCCCACCCGAGGTTCTTCAGATGCCATCCCTCTCGATTTTTAGGAAATTAGTAAAAACAGAATTATTTAAAGCTTTCTTTTATTAGTGCTTTTAACCATGAACCTGAGATGTTCAAATTTGTTTTAAAATCTGTTTAAATGCAGTTGGGGTGGGTTTTAGCTAGCAACAGCGTTTTATTTATTTTATTGTATTTGTTGTATGTTGTAATTTTGTATTGTTGATTTGCATGTGATTTGACATGTTGCAAACTGTCCAAAGTATTCATAATAATGGGGCGGTATACAGTGGTGCCTCGATTTACGAACTTAATCCATCCCAGAAGATGTTCGTAAGTCGAAGCACCATTTCCCATTGAAATGCATGGGAATGGGATTAATCCGTTCTAGCATTTCAAAAAAAAAAAAACCCACCCCAAAATAAATAAATAAATACTGTAAATAGATAGATAAACAAACAGAGCAAGTCCCATGCTGGGACTGCAAAAAAAAAAAAATCACCAAAAAAACAAAACAACACAGAAATATAACCCCCCCAGCCCAAACCCACCCTCCAAAACCCACCCAGAACAGTTTTTTAAAAAGGAAAAAGCAGCACCTTACCAGTCCGAAGCCTCCGAAGCCTCCCGGGCTTCCACTGCCGCTGTCACCGCCGCGGCCGGGAGGCGAGCGGCCGGACCATCCCGGCCATGCTCAGCCTCCCGGGCTTCCGCTGCCGCCATGACCACTGCTGCCGGGAGGCGAGCGGCCGGACCATCCCGGCCATTCTCAGCCTCCCGGGCTTCCACCACCTCCGCTGCCGCTGCTGCCGGGAGGCGAGCGGCCGGACCATCCCGGCCATGCTCAGCCTCCCGGGCTTCCGCCGCCGCCATGACCACTACTGCCGGGAGGCGAGTGGCCGGACCATCCCGGCCATTCTCAGCCTCCCGGGCTTCCGCTGCCGCCATGACCACTGCTGCCGGGAGGCGAGCGGCCGGACCATCCCGGCCATGCTCAGCCTCCCGGGCTTCCGCTGCCGCCATGACCACTGCTGCCGGGAGGCGAGCGGCCGGACCATCCCGGCCATGCTCAGCCTCCCGGGCTTCCGCTGCCGCCATGACCACTACTGCCGGGAGGCGAGCGGCCGGACCATCCCGGCCATGCTCAGCCTCCCGGGCTTCCGCCGCCGCCATGACCACTACTGCCGGGAGGCGAGTGGCCGGACCATCCCGGCCATTCTCAGCCTCCCGGGCTTCCACCGCCTCCGCTGCCGCTGCCGCTGCTGCCGGGAGGCGAGCGGCCAGACCATCCCGGCCATGCTCAGCCTCCCGGGCTACCGCCGCCGCCGGGAGGCGAGCAGCCGGAGCACCCAGCCATGCTCAGCCTCCCGGCTCTGGGCCACCCTCGCTGCCGCCGCCGGGAGGCGAGCAGCCGGAGCACCCGGCCATGCTGAGCCTCCCAGCTCTGGGCCACCATTTGAATTTCCCGCCCCTTTTCCCTGCCTATTTTTGTTCGTAAGTGGAAGCTCCGTCCGCAAGTCGAAACAAAATTTTGCGGCCGGAGCTGTTCGTAAGTCGAAATGTTCGTAAGTAGGGGCGTTCGTAAGTCGAGGCACCACTGTACAAGCTGAATGAATGAGTGAGTGAGTGAATGAATGAATGAGTGCGTGAGTGAATGAATGATTGAAATGATGAAAAGATATGTCAGGGATGTCTGGTTAGGCTCTGGCTCACTTGAGCATACCCCTTTAAGTATGAGTTTTAGGGGACACCTTTTCCTTTTTAAAATGTGGACATCTATAGGAGCTAGGGACCATACTCTAGTGCTGAGCTGAACTTGGATATTTTCTTTATTAACAGATTTTGTTCCAACAAAATATGCTTCCTCTTTTTGAAGATGTTTTCTGCACCCATTTAAACAAAGGTCTGAAACTTTGTGCAAGGGGTCAGGAGGTCAGTAGGAAGATAGACTGTGTCCCTGTTGGTGGAGGAGCCATCCATGCACTCTCTTGCCCCCAGATCAGTTGTGCTTACTTGGCTGGATGGGTAGACTGGAGATGGGACAGATGCTTCTACCTGACTAGCCATGTATGCTAGCTAGTCAGGTAGAAGGTGTCAGGTGTGCTTTATGTACAGTACATTAGTCTTGGCTAAGCAATTTCTGTTACTTTGCAGTTTTCCTGCTGCTGACTTGCAGAATTTTTTAGGCAGTGTATTTATTGTGCGATCATCCATTTAGCAAGAAGCAGAATTCAGTACACTACAATTAAACTGCCCATCTCTGTGCGAAACAAAAACAAATAGAGCTCTCTACAGAATAAAAACAAACATCCTCCAGTGCACCAGTGGGATTTTATATCTTTTGAAATTTCTCTAAATGGTTATGTAAAACTTTCCAAACAGATGAGTTATTGGTTGAAGTCTATTGTTAAAGCCACTTACATGGCACAGAACAGGAAGCTGTAGCTTTGCTAGCATCACTTGAAAATGCTTTAAATAGGAACTGAAGGACTTGCTTCAAGGCAGTAAAAAGCTGTTAATTTTCCAGCAATTGCTAGATACTAGGGTGGTGTGGGAGGTGCTGCCAAGGTTGGTTTCATTGCTGGATCTTATCCAGAGCTGGGGTAGTGGGAAGGCTGAGCCAAGACATAGGCAGATGCTAGCAAGGTGGTTTACCAGACCAGTCTGTTCAGGTTGAGATGCTGATGAACAAGAAGGAGCAGATTCCAGAGGGAACCTGAAGTCAAGAATCCGGGAGCCAGTCCAAGGAAATAAGGAAATAAGAGAAAAAAAACAGAAAAGAAAAGGATGAAGGGATGAAGAGATAAGGGCATAATTTCACCTACATGCATTCTGAGTAGGGGGGAAGCACCATGTGAGAATGCAAATCAGAGTGGAGGTGGTGTAAGCCAAGGAGACAGCAAAGAACAGTGGTCAAGAGACAGTGAGGCAAGAAGATGGAAACAGCATCAAGTAAGACAGGTAGCTAAGGGGAACAAAGGATCAAATCCTGGGGGAAGGAAGGGTCCATGGATGTTTGTAAATAGCTGGTATATTTTGGAGTTAGCGAATCCTCATCATCTTGAGTTTAAAAACAAAGACCCCAATCTCCAAACTTTTAAGGCTGTTCCTGTTACCTTGCGAAGCAATTCTCAAACAAGGCTCCTGGAAAAAAACTGCTTTTTGAATATAGAGGAATTCTGTAGTGTGGGAAGGGAATATGGTTTAAGAAAGTTGTCAGGGGGCATGATTTCAATAAAATGGTGGAGATGCCACAGAGTTCTGAGAATGGATTTAATTTAGGGCAGCTACTTTTGAATTGCCAATGAAAGAGGAAATTTCTCATCAAAAAGGACCGATTTTGAGTAGTTTTGACGATGTACATTTGCATGCGTCCAGAAATTTTTAGAAATAATTTTACTAATTTAAGTAGAACTACAACAGACCTTCAATCATGGGAAGACTGTGACTGTGTGCTGGCTCAGGGGCTAAGTGCTGATAGTCATCTGCTTCTTTATTTTTAGACCTTAAAACTGGACTTTGACTGAAGAAGCCTTTGAACAGAAGCTGCCATTACAAAAGGGACTCGTTTTTGTAATGTAGGACACAGGGTCACCCAGATTCCATTATATGATACTCTTATATGATACTTTCCCTTTCCTCCTAGCAGATTCCTATTCCCTGAGATTTTAGGCCCAACATTTGAGATGGGCTGTGTAGTGGATGCTAGTGATGTCAAGCAGATTCCTGTGTAGTAATTGCAAATATGTCCGTGCATGTTAGAGAATGAGACAATGTGGATTTCCTGCACTGCCTCCTAAACAAATATTACATGAGCAACACACAGATATGCTTTTGCACTGAGCCAGTCCAATGAGCATCAGATGGGAGGCTGGAGGAATTAAGTGTCCAGGCATTAAAGCCACTGCGCACAATGAAGCCAGCCTTTCTTCTCCTCTGGCACTGATTTTCTTGGTATTTGTCTTTCTCTTTGAAGACCTGAGGAAGATAGGAAGTCCTTGAGTGTTTAGCTGGTGTGCTGAGATCTAGCAACTCTTGTTTCCCCTGGGCAGGAGACAGGCAAACTGACCAACTGGAGTCCCAAAGAGATACAGGCTCAAGAAGGGAGAGTAAAAGCAAACCCCCCCACCCCCCCCATGAACAATTTTATTAATTTATTGTCCCACTCAGTCAGTAATCTTGCATTCCTTTCTTTTATAAAAGTTGCTGGGAAGCAAGAGCTGTAGAGAAAACTAGGAAGGTGAAGTGGCTCCATTGAGCCTTTGCAAGTGGGGCAGAATTGAGAAGGAATGATTTTAGGCAGACACACAGATGAAGTCGTAACTCCCCGAAGCTGAAATTTCTGCCGTTCTTTGGATGAATCTGTTTGGCTTCCTCTCTGCTTTGCTCTGCCATGTAACTGTCAATTGTATGACAGTGCTTTCGTTGTTGTGTGAAGCCCATTTGAATTCAAGCAATGAAAACTTAATCAGCATTAGTTGGTGCAAACGTTCATAGCCTGTAGCAATCTTCTTCAGATGCAACATACATTTAAACTAGGGCTACTAGGAAAAAGAGGACAGGACTTACGTACCTTGAATACTTGGGTGGAGGAGGACATTTCAACCGGTGTAGCTTGCATCCTATTGAAATGTCCTCTTCTAAGCAACTGTTAGAGGCACAGGGACTCTGCCCTCTTTTTCTACTGGTCACCCTGGTTAAAAGAAGTGGAAGCAGTCCATGAAAACTAGGGGCAAATAACATACTGGTCTTCAAGGTGCCACAAGACTTATTGTTATTATTGTTGCAACAGACTAATAAGACTACCTCCTTGGAATGTCATTCAGTTCAAGAACACATCTGTGGCTGCAGATGTGGATCTCGGATAGATCAAATTACTAAAGTTTGAGTAATGGTAAACTGAAGTTTTGTTGCAGATAAACTAGATTCAACCTATACAGTTTTTCTGCCTGTCAGGTTTTTTTTTTTATAAAGGCATTTGCAGTAATCAACGTGAGAGGTTGCTGTGCTATCAAACTGATCAAGCAATTTGTTTTCCTAAATAAAATCAAAGCGAATGACAAATTACTTTATGTTTGTCATATTCTCACTGTTCACATAGTGAATCTGGTAGAACTAAACCTTTGCAGGAAAAATTATTATTACTTTTTCTGCCTAGGAAGGCTTGAATTTATCCACTGCCTGGTTGACTTTTTTAAAAATAGCTTCGAATTCAATCTTTTGAAATGAAAGAAGAAAATGAACATATGAAGAGCCATGGTAGATGTAGCTTATCTAGTTCAGCATTCTGTTCATATAAGAGCCATCCAGATGCCTATGAGAAGCCCATAAGCTGGAATTAAGTGTAATAGCTTCATTGTATTCACACTCCCCTTCACAGGGCATTTAATGGCATGGTGCCTTTGATCCTAGAGATGGGGATGACTTGTAGCCATTGACAGCATTATCTTCCATGAGTTTATCTAATATCCTTTGAAAGCTTTCTAGGATAGAGTTGTGCATCATCACCACATCTTGTTATATTGAATTCTGTTGTTGAAGTATGCCTTGTATAAAGAAGCACTTCTGTCCCGAATCTTCTGCTCTTCATCTTCAGCAGGTACACCTGGTTTCTGGTGTTATGGGAAAAAGAGAAACCTCTCCTAATCCTTCTACGCCACATCATGCATAATTTTATGCATCACTGTCATGTCTCCTTTTTCTCACCTTGCTTAGAGATCAGCAGCTGATAGGCAGATGAGACTGATTAACGTGTATTAAGATGCAGTGACTGTCAGCCTGTGTTTGGTACAAAGTGTGGAAGCAGCCCTTAAAAATAGCTTCATTAAAATCTTAAAATGTTTTTAAGAGGTGTTAATGGAGTGAAAGTGAAATGTTAACAGAATCCCAGGATCACACCTTGGATGTTAATCTGGCCAATATGCAGAGTTCTCTCTGCCTTTTTACTGATGCCAGTTCTTGTCACATCAACAATGATCATATCTTGGAGATGCTATTTTTCAAAAACATCTATTGATTTTTGGTTTCAGAAACCTTGAAAGAGCAATGTTTTCAAGATCATCTGCTTTCTTAAATGCAGGTTTCCCCTACTTTTCCAAAAGTGGTTTCTAAAAATCAATGTGGCATTCTTTATTTTATTTTATTTTTAATTCATTACTGGCCATTTCATGGAAAATGAACAGAAATCCTAATTTTTGCTCTCCTTGGTCTGACCTTTAAGTGTTCTCCGCTGATCGACATTCTTTTGCTTTAATGATTCTTACACTGACAAAACCCTTTTACGGATCCAAGGCTTTTCTTCTGTGTGAATTTAAAAGGAGAGCGGAAATCAGAGTCATTTTCTTTCTCCTCATCATTTTTATCCATCAAAGGCAGAACCTGGAAGCCATACTCACTTGGACATTCCAACCATGCTGGCTGTTGATTGTGGGACTTGTAGTCTAAAGGTAACTTCTCAGCTCTACGGCTATTGTAGCATCTTGCAGAAGAAAGATAGTACTTTCTTTTGTCTGCTGATCAAACTCTCCTGTAACTCCTGATTTTGGGGATTGGCTTTCAGCAGGTAAAAAAGACAAAATTAAACAAGCACTGTTCATATGACATGCCTTGGAATTTACTGCCACAAAGATACGCTAACTGGTGGAGTACCTGTTAAAAGTCGCAGCTTGGAGAAGATATTATTTCTAGATAATAACTCTTGTGAATATTACTTGTTTTTATTACGACTCCCAGAGTCCTTCAGTCATCATGGCCACTGAGCATAGTAGTCAAAAGACTGGTGGCGTTCTGACAAGTAATTTTAAATGTTTTCAGAAATGTTTTAAAATTATTTTAATCTTGGTTTTAACATTCATAATATGAATTGTTTTTTAATATAGCATAAAATTTAGAATATGTATAGAACTAGTGCAGAGAGAAGGCAAGTGCCCACCCGGTTGCCATTTATTTTCAATTTAAAAAAAAATAATTGCTGCGTGGTATAGCACTGTATCAAATAACAGGCATTAAAAAAAAATTAAAAATAAGATAGCATCAGAGGCAACTGGCTGTGAGAGTCAGCCAGCGGGAGGGTTACTTAAAATTTAATGCATACAAAGGCATTCACATAGGGGGAATAATTTCAATGAATCAATTCCACACTCACATTAAAATAAATGGACCACTGACAGAGGAGTAAAAGAACTCACTGCTGCTCAAAAATTCCCAATTCCATGTAAAATTAATCCACACTTGTGCATGTGTCGTGTATTCACTCTTTTAAAAATCCATCTAAAACATGCAAAATCTGATTTAAGTAGAGTTTTTTCAGTAATGGAATCAGGTTCTCATAAGCACCTGGTTGCCTCCTGTTCACTGGACCACAATTGTTTTTGTCTTTTGCCACAAAACACCTCTTAGTAGAATATTTATTTTATTGTTTTTTTGTTTTTTTTGTTTCCTTTCTTGCTTTGGAGACACAGCTGGAAAAGGCCACACATTGATTCATCTAAACTCATTGAAACTTTATTATTGATGTTGCCTTTCCCAATACCTCCTGTGCCTGTCAAAATACATGAATTAGATATTGCCATATAGGAATAGTGAGAGTTTTATGCAGAGTTTCAAAAAAATTACTTTTTAAAAACATATCTCCCAGAATCCTCAAAACAGCATGGCCACGTGAGCTGTGGAATTTGTAACTTGAAGAAGGTGATTTTTTTCAAGCTGTACTTAATGCATGTCCCTTGCTCTTCAACCTCCTTGGCTACAAAAGGCACTAAGCCTCCTTCGTTTTGTTTTATTATTTAAATGAAAGGGAAGTCATCCTGAACAGCAAAATCTTGTCTTCATCTTTGTTCAGAGGAATAACAATACTTCTAAGCCTCACCTTTCTAAAAGTTTCTACAATCCTGGCTATGGATGTTAAGAATTCAGCCTTGTTTTCTTCCAAAACAAGCTGTAAACGATCCTTCCCAAACTTTTGCTTGTTTACTCTTCTAGTCTGTTGCCTCTGGCAGCTGTCAACAAATTAGAAACCAGTTCTGAATCTTCTCTATGTATTAAATCTTAAAAGCTATACTGCCTGAGGGATGTCACACCTGAGGTGCATAGATATATTCATGCATTTAAATAAGATTTTCCCATGTCCTTTCCTTTCATTTGTCTCCCATCTTACAATCAAATGCACTGATAAACAGATAATGATCCTGTTGGATTATAGCTTAGTGTATTTGTCCTAAGTGTTATTTTTGAAGAGGATCTCAGACTAAGGAGGCATATATTGCCATGTGTCTAGTAAAGGGCTGGCAGTAGATGCTGAATGGACCTCAACAGATGGGAAACTTTGACATCTGAGCATTGAGCCTGGAGGCAGGTGGTGCATCACGGCCTCTCCCAATTTGAAGAGACACTTGTTCAGCAGGCCAAGGCAAAGAGGCAGTCCCGAAACCAGCCAAATCAGGGATCTGGACAGGGGACAGATTGTATTTGTCTTCAGTGTGGAAGGGATTGTCACTCTCGAATTGGCCTTCTCAGCCACACTAGACGCTGTTCCAGGACCTCTATTCAGAGCACGTTACCATAGTCTCTTGAGACTGAAGGATGCCTGCAATAGATGCTGAAAGGTGTCAGCATGGTGATGAGGGAGATTACAACCTTCAGCCTGAACTGCACTGTGTCAGCTAGCCTGCTGTCTTCAGGTAATGTAGGAGCTTCTGCCTCATTACCAGTGTTGAAGAAAATCCAGATCATTTTTATAGATAAAATAGAAGGGCAGTCATCTTTGCTTCCAGTAGCAAAGTGTTTTGGTCTGACTCTGGTGCGGAGCAATCTTTGGTCCAGTAGAAAATACACAGCTTAATTTGGTGAAGAGGTTTTTAGTGTGTCAGATAAGCTGAGACCAGTACCACTAGGATACTATATTCTGTCAAGAGTCTGGACTCTTACCAGGATAATTACAAAAAACCTTTACTCTGGAAATAACAAACTCAGGGGGGAAAAACCTAAGTGTGGTAATAGGCAGTTAGGGGCTATAATGCAAAGGTGATCAAACTATATCATTCAGACTTCATGGAAGGCCTATCAATACAACTATCACTCAAGTCCATGGTCTACCTATAGATGTTTTGGATGCGTCATGAAAATGCACGTCTCACTGGCAAATATAAAAATGATGTCTTTATTGCCAATGATAGGAAAAATGGAGAGAGGAGGAAAAGATGAAGAGCAACATGAGATGAATTAACTCAGCAAAGGAAACCAAGTGTGGGCAGGGCTATTACTGACAGGCCCTTTTGGAGGCCATTAATTCTTGGGGTCATCATATTTTGGAAGCTACTTGATAGCACATAATAACAGCAGATCATGGATGTTGGAGATGTACATGGATGAATCCTACATTGAGCATTGCCCCCTGGGTATGTTGAAGTACACACAAGAAGATTGCTGGAAGTTTCCCACTCTTGGCATACAAAATCAAATGCTATAGGTTGCAGTATTGTCAGTAGCAGAGCTATTTGATACATATTGATCATGTTAGGTGGTGAAAAAATAAAAAATGTGAACAATCAAGATATATGAAGGACCAGTAGATCAAATTGTTATACTCTTTCATTGCATCAAAATAGTTTTATTCTATATTTTCTTTATAGAATAATTTTCTATATTATTCTTTATTCTTTACAGAACAGTTCATTTATTGATTGTTATCCAGCTAGCTGTAAGCGTAGGTAGAATAAAGCCTTCAACTATTGATGGATGATTCTTAAGAGCGTGAGATGTACACATAGTTAAACTGACAAATAGAATCAGAGTAAGAGAAGGAAGACAGTAGCATGTCTATTTATTGAAGTCATTATGTGATAGAACAATAGATTTCAAGATGTGGCAGAAACAGTAGTGATTATGGGGAACATGACTTGGTGGGTCTTTTTAAAGACACACGGAAAGGGTGTCTAAAATTGCTTTATTTACTGCCTCTTTTCCTTTTAAAATGAATTGTCTGGAGGTATTGTTTCTGAAGTAAACAAAATATAGGTATTGATTGATAACATTATAGCACTAAGTACTGAGGATGTGCATTGGATTTAGATAAAACCTGACTCCTGAGTCAGATCGGGCTACTTTGGACTGATTCTGGTGGTTCCTGATGTGAAGCAGTTTTCCCTCCAAAGTTGCCAGAACTTAAGTGGGCATTAGGCAAAACTTCATACAGGATCTGAAGAACGTGAGCTAAGCCATGGCAAACCTATGCAAGACACTCACCAAGATCCCTCACCGCCATTTTTGGAAAAACAGGGAAACAACAACAGATGATGTCTTGTAGAGTTTATTTCTCTGAAAATGCCCTGGGTGCAGAGGAAAAGGTAGTGGCAGATCTGTTTTTGGGGAGTGACGTCCCTCCAAACCTGATAAAAGTGCTCCTACATACACCCACAGGGCAGAAAGTGACTTTTAAAACCAAATTATTTTTTAAAATTAAAAACTGGTGGGCAAAGAGTGCTGGCGAGTTGCATTTGTGCTCCTGGGAGCTGCACATTGTCCACTTCAGCCTACACTTTCCATGTCGTTCTAACAAAGTAAAACTAAAACTGGGCATTTCCCAAAGCCAGAGATGTGGGATCCACAGCAAATCTTGTGAGTGGCGCACACCTCTCTTAATTGTAGCATAAATGCTGCTGCAATATTTTATAAGACTATGATCATGTTTGGCTTGTCGTTGTTGGCATTCATTTATATTGACCAAAATCCTGTTGGAAGCTGGATGATACCATTATCCAGCACTTCTAATACTTAATTTAAATTAATTGGAAGCTTCCTATTTCCCCATTTCAGGTTCCAAGCATCCCTATGGATCCTTTGTGCTCTGGGGAAGCCATTGGGAGCCTCAGGGCAACGAGGTGGAAGTCTTTAATAGATTAAGATCAACACTGCAGCCTCTATCATGACTGTCAGCAGTGATCTGGTGGCAATTTTTTTTTACTATTAGACTCTCCTCCTTCAAGCCTCCCAAAGGCTCCCCCAGGGCAAAAGGGAGCTCTAGAAGGGTCTTGGAACCCAAAACAGGGGAATAGGAAACATTCGATTCATTTAAATTAAGTATTCCCTTTGCAGGATGATGATGTCATCTAGCTTCTATGGCATAACTTTATGCCAACAGGATTTTGGCCATTAAAATGTTTGCAAAGTTATATTATGCTACATTATTTATTTATTGGTACAGGATTTCCCCTCCCCTCCCATCCACAGGTAATATATTCCAAGACCTGCCACGGATACCTGAAATTGCAAATAGTCATGAACCCTGTATATATCTTTATATTTGATATATGGGGGGCTAAGCAAAGGCCTCTTTCCCAGCAGGCAAAGATCTTCATGTGTGCTTATGAAATGGCTCCTCCAGAAACACCATTCATTATTACACAATTCCTTCTCATGTTATTTTTCAGCATATGATTTTTTTTTCTTGTAATATTTTTGGACCGTGGTAAACTGTGAATAGCTGAAACTGGAAACCTAATCCGTGGATACGGGGGTTCTACTGTATATTATTTCTTACACTAAGAATTTGCCCCTTGTTGGATCAAAACATGTATTTATTATGCACAGGGTTTTTAATTAAAAGATTATATTTATTGGGATTTGATTCATTAGGATTATTGAATATGTGGTATTCATGTCTGGTTTGTTATATAATTAACTAGTTATAGAAATGTTTTAAAAATTTTATGGTAGCATATGTACCCAATAAGTTATTTTTGGCTGCACAGACTTCGAGATAGAACTAGTCTTTGCATCATAGATTTTGTCCATATTTCTCATCTGCTTTTCGTTTTTCCTTCATTCACATTTAAAAACCACTTGGCAAGGGTTGTGTTTTTAAAAAGCCCATTTAATTATTTTTCTAATTTCATTACTTTTGACAGCCTGCCTTAAATTGTTTATACATAATATGGGATTAACAATGTGCAATTAAGAATATCGCAGAATACCCCTAAGGATACCTAACTGCCTTAGGATAGATTAACACTGCATCTATGAGCGGAGAATAAAACAGGAAGCTATTTTGTTGATGCAGAGTTAAAATTTTGCAGAAGGCTTTGTAATTACAATTGTGAAAACTTAATAAGCTGTTTATATTTTTAATAAAATCACAAGCTGATTGAAGCCTATTTACCAGCTGTGGCTTGGCATCTTCCATATTTATGCAAATAAGCTATGAATATATGAGTTAGTTTCCATCCATGAAATTAGTAGGTACGGTTTTGTGTTCTTTTCCATTGACTCGTGATAGGTTTGCGGCGGCACTTGAACAATCTACTTTATGAGCTACAGCACCCATAACCCCTATGCTTCATGGTGTGTTGTGGGAGTTGTAGTCCAGACAAATAGCTTTTCTCAACTCTGATCTGCAGTGCAGCCCTTGGTGTAAAAATGGGCTACTCGTTACAGGACTTGCCCTCTTTGTGTTTCTGCAGGACCGAGAAACCATCAAGGAGTTTTATTTTTGTTGAGATAATAGTACTAAGGCATTTGACAGATTCTGCTGATGAGGAGGTTAAGGAACAATTTGATGGATGGAGAGAGCGGGATTGCTTGGGGGACTGTTCCTGATGTGCAGCAGCCTTGTGTACTGCGTAACCTATAGCAATCCTCCTTTTAATTTTCCATTTCTATTAACATCAATTATTTAACCTCATGAATATTAATGGACAACCTCAATTTAATATTCCTAATTCTATTTAGTAAATTAAAAAAGAGAGAAGAAAATGAAGGACCTGTGAAGTTGGGAAGTAAATGCTTTGTGAAGTTCTGTGGCTGCACACAGGTTTTTGCATGGGTTCAGAAGGGGGTGGGCAGAACGATGCCTTTTACGAGGGTTGCTTCCCAGCATTAACTCTTGAACCATGTTCGCTTGACTTCCTCTAGAGTAAGGCTCCACAACCCAAGGCTCTGGATATTTATGGTCCATAATTGCTCCTTGTTCATATTCCAAAGTCAGAGAGAACCCAAATGATTTTCCCTACGGTGTTGGGAAGGTTACTGTGTGGGTTCTGAAACCATTGCCCCCCACCCCACCCCCCACTCATTGCAGTGGGAAAAAGTGATCTGAGTGAAGGTGGCTGGGGAAAAGGAACATATTGAGATGTCTGTCTGGCCTAGGGGTGGGAGTGATTACATGCACATATATGACCTGAGAGGTATGTGGGAAAGGAGGGTGTAGGTGGGAATTCCTTTATTACAGCATCTCAGTGGTAAAGACACACACAAGCACACACACACAATGAGGAAGTCAGGCTGTCTCCATCCCTGTTGAGTTTCCATTGGGCAGCCAAAAAATTAATTGTTCTGAAGGACCTTTGTTCTCTACCGTTGCTTTTAAAATTGACTTTTAGACAGTGTTTTCAATCTGCTTTTATAAAATGCTTTTAATCTGTTTCTTTATATTTTTAACCCGTTTTAAATAATTTTAGCCAAAATCCTCTTGCCTTTTCCCATGTGTATAATGTTTCTTTGTTTCATGGTCTGCCAGGCATACACCCAGGCACACAATCAGTTGTGCATAGATATGAGGAGACCAGATGTGTGCAATGGGCAACAAGTCAGATTACCTTGTGAAGTTGACATGATTGTACAGGGCAATAGGATTTTGGCATTAATCTAAGTTGCTTTGGGAGCCATGGTAAGCAGAAAAACAAAGAAAGAAAGAAAGAAAGAAAGAAAGAAAGAAAGAAAGAAAGAAAGAAAGAAAGAAAGAAAGAAAGAAATGGTGCTTCTGGCAGTTGTTGAATAACTTGGAAAAGAAATTTTTATCTTCTGCCCATCCCTGATTTGTGTTCCGCATGTGGATTATTTTCTGTGCAACATAAAATTAAAATGGACAGTGTGCCCAGCTGCTGCCAAATACAATCTAATATGTTGATAGATGCACTTTTAGTCTTCTCAAGCAGAAGAAACTTTGCAGCCTGTTTGTGTGACACAGATCTCATAAATCTGCCAGGTCTGTCCAGTTGAACTGTGTAGAAGACTTCGCCTGGCATGGGGAAAGGAAGGGGAAGTAGAACTAAGCAATAGAAGCTAGTCCTCAATTGGTGCATTTCTTTAGTGATCGCATACCTGTTTATATAGCATATGTTATATGGGTATACTGTATGCTTGTTGAACGGTTAACACATCCAGGAAATAGGTCTGTAAATGAACATGGGACAAGTAATGTAGATTTATGGCTCTGTCTCTTAAAGATTTAGATTTGTGTTTAATTTGCTTTGTAGGTCTGCTTGGTCCTTCCTGAGAGCTCTAAAAATGGCTGTCTTACATTTTACAGTACATTTGCAAAGCAGCCTAATATGATTTGTGCTTGAATTTATACTTCAGTTGGGAATTCAAGCTATGATTATTTCCTCCCATTGAAATAATCAGGTCCTCCCAAATATGTTCAGCTGAAAAACAGAACTGTCTTAACAGTCTTTTATATCCAAGACTTGTAAAGGATCGATGCAGTTCCCATCAGAACAGTAAATTACCTACTGAACCGCTTCCAGTAATCATGATTTTCATATTAACTCTTTCCTTTCTCCATTCAGCAGTTTCTTGACAGTGTTGGATGACTTGTGTTTTCTTCTCATCACAAAAGTAATGGACTGAAAATTAGTTTTTAGCTTGTTACATTCAGGGGTTGGGCTTAGGGTTGTACTAAGTGGAGCCATAGCCCAATTTGACCCCTTCTTGTGATAACTGAAGGGATGCACGTGGGGGCTGCAAAGGTCAGAGGTTCTCGTTCCTGTTGAGGGTCAAATCAAGATTGTCCCCATTAAGCCAGCGCTGTCAGCACTGCTCTTTGTTCTTACAAACTTTTTGTCAAATTTCAGTCTGCAGCTGTTTCTATGTGTTTTTTCAAATTGTGTTTTAGTACTTTTTATTATTTTGTTTTCATGTTGCTTTACTGTTTTTCTGTTTAAGTTAGATAGATGGATGGACAGATAGATACTTTATTGAATATGTCCTCAGATCATTTCAAATTCAAATACAATAAACACAGAATGTTTAAGTGTGTAGACTACCATGAAGGGCAGAATTAGTTGTCCAAAGGTGGTGTGTATCAGTGAATGCATGTTTGCATGCATGTATTTTGAATATTTTTAAAATCTAAGATTCCGTCTGAGTACATCCACCATCCACCTATACAGATGACTGTTGTTTTATCCAGTTCTATGTAATCATATAACTGCTGTGGCCAGTTCATCACCTGTTGGCAGACTTTCTGGTGCAGAGCCTTTCTGTCTTCAGCTAGACTCGTCCTTGGATGGCAGACATGCAGCTTGCTATTAGTACAAGGTTCAGAGCCCTGTAGAACATGGAGAGTTTTCACAAAGTTGAGTAGCCTTCAAAGGCCCAAATTCACCTCTACATCACAATGATGCAATAGAGTATGAGTCGTTGGAGTGTGTGTATGGTTTGGTCCAGACTTAGTCATGCTCAGAACAGACCCACTGAAATAAATGAGATTAAGTTAATCATAATTTACTTTTCCAAGTGATTTCATTGAGCATCATCTGGGGATCACTTAGTTTGCCTTCAGTCTACTGTTATGAGTCTTATAATGAATCAGAGTGTTGGTCCGTCCAGTCCAGTGTTGCCTGTTTGGACAAGCACTGACTATTGAAGATCACCCTCAGACATCTCTTCCATCACCTTCTACCTCTGCCTTTTAACTTGGAGTAAGCAATTTATTTAATCTTGAGGGCCACATTCCCTAGGGTATAATCTGTCATGTCACACATGCTGGTGGTAGGCAGGCCTAAAGCCTGTGGCTGGATGAAGCCAAAACCAGTAGAATGCATGTTTGTTGGTTCTATTGTTTTTAAATTTTGTAATGCCGCCCAGAGTAGACCATTGGTCTAGATGGGCGGGGTATAAATCTAATAAAATAAAATAAATAAATAGAAACTGAGTTTTGTCTCTGCTACCCATTTTGCTCTTCTCTCTTCCTCCCACCTAAATTGCTGCTGGGGAGGGGGGGATGATAAATCACCAAACTGTTCTCTCTTTTCCTTTTTAAAAGGCTTTGATAGTAGGGCAAGGCCACCTGAAATGAGATTAAGGACAGTGTTTTCCCTCTCCTGGTTTAATTCCTGGAGAAATCAGGGGGTAGGCCTGGGGCCTTCTGTATAAAGCATGTGTTTTACTCCAGTGGCCAATTCTATGGCCAGAACTTGGAAGTAATTATAGTTACATATAATGAGCTACTTTTTGAATAATGCAGCTTCTAGTCACAAAAAACTTTTCAAGTTTGACGAGTAACCCCCAATTACATGGGTATAACACCTACATACTTTCACAGGTTACTTATAAAGTTAATTGTGATGCATTTTTAGAGCCATTTTGGCAGGATCTCCCCGTGCCCGATTTTGTAATGTTCTCTCACGAAGTGGCAAGGGAAGTATTCTTTTGTTTCGTCTTCTGTGTTCTTATAAAACATTTCCAAAGATACAATATCAAAATTGGTCACTAGGGGGAAATTGAGAGTATTTCCCTGTATTTTTCTGGCCTGTCAATAATGGTAACCCAACACATTAGTAGTGCTCAGTGCAACAAATTACTTACACAAGTAGAGGAATGCTAACAATAACAGCAAGCTGGTTGCAAGGAAGTAATAGTAACTCAACAAATTCCTTTTAAAATATAGTACTCAGAGCTCTGGTTATGGCAGTGGAGTTCCCCACAACTCCCCTTTTACCAGAACATGGAAGCTAGCATGTCTCATTTTGTACCATATTTAGGTTCAGTGGAGCCCACACAAGCTCTTTTCTCTCCCTCCCTTCTGATGACATTATTAGTTGGATTCGGAACCTTGATCTCCTGAGTGGAAGCTAATTAACTCACTGAACCGACGTATGCTTTGAGCTTCCCCCCCTCCCTCTATCCCATTGTGATTCGAATTGTTTCACAGGGGATAATATTAGTGAGGCAGGCAGGTTTTATCTGCTGGAATAAGGACATTTACAGCATGTAGAAGTTTTATTCATTAAATAGAAATCCTTGGGTAATTTCTCTCTCTCTCTTTTCTTTTTTTGGATCCAGGCCGTGCATTGTTGAGGCTCACAGACAAAAAGCTCGAGCGGATGGGGATTGCGCAGGAGAGCTTACGGCAGCACATTCTGCAGCAGGTCCTTCAGCTGAAAGTGAGGGAGGAGGTCCGAAACCTTCAGTTACTCACGCAAGGTAGGAGACCTTCTGAAAAGGAGCCACGTGGGAGGTGGGGAGAAGGTTGCATTCAAGCATACAAAAATGGCTTTGATGTTCTCTAGCATGAGCTGTTGCACAAAGAGGCCTGGTGAGGCCAGAGCACCTTCCCCAGTGGAGAAGAAAAGGAAAAATAACAAGGGGAGATCAATATGTGTATTACGAGCTGCCTGTCTGTTGTGATAAGAGCAATTTTTTAAAGTCTACTGCTTCTCAAACACATACTCACCTCTGTTATCCTTGCTAAGATGGATGACAGAAATTCAACATTGTCTTATGAACAGGTAGTGCAGTGGTTTTTATTTCACCGATCTAGTTGAGGGTGGAACCCATTGACATTTGAGAAATATAAGGCTTGTTTTGTCCTTTCTTCTGAAATTTTCAGTGGGAAGAATATGTTCTTGCTCACCCATAACCAGTTCGGGCTGCTGATACGCCAGGGTATGTGCCATTTCCTTTTTGCCACCTCATTTTATTCTAACTTTATGGGCCTGATTGGCTCCGTGGACCTGTGTCAGGCATAGGTAATGGCCAAATATGCAAGTGAAGAGAGAGGGATCCTCTTCACCAATTTCCTACTGTGCATGCTAGGACATACTTAAAACATTCTGCTGGCAAAATAGTGCTGGCAGACATGGAAAGACAGCACTAGATTGGCCAAACTTCTCTGTGTTCATTGCTATTGTCCATGGTTGTGTAGAAGAGAGTTACAGAAGAGACGAAGATAGCAGAATGATGCTCCATGTTGACCTATTGAGGAGTTACTCCAAAATCCACTACTTTGCATTGGGTCCACATAGAAATCAGAAGCAAATGCAGTTAGTGTATTATTGGTGCAATGTGGACTTAAAGCACACTCTAGAAGGCAATTTAGTTGAAGCATTTTGCATCAGCAGCACTATCTGAACACTCTTTAAAGCATCCCTGCATAGATTAAATTGCAGTACATGGAAAATCATAAGGGCATGGATCACTGAAGCCAGACCCATCCGCTCTAAGAAGATATTCAACTGGGGCACCAGTTAGAAAGAGCAGGTTAGAAAGTACTGCTGACCATAGCCCCGCCTCAAAATCCAGGAGCAATGCTCAGTCGAGAAGAGGGGTGAACAGCAATTTTGAGGACCAGTTCCCAGCCTTGTGGACCCTCCAGAGTCTGTACAAACTGTCTAAAATGCTTAAAGAATACACACACAAAGGAAACTGGAAGTGAACGGGCATTTCTGCAGGATTGCAGGAGCAGCCATCCAACTTTCGGCGAAGGACAAAAAAGGCCTATGGAAAGGCAGGAGAACCACAAAAATAGTCTTATGGGACTGCATGTGACTCCAAGACAACACTTTGCTCACCATCTTCCTTCAGAAGAGGCTACAATCCTGTCCAGAACTGAATGGGATAGGATCATTCCCAGTCCTTCATTGGTTTGTCTATGGACCATCTAAACTTTTGGTGTTTGGACTGAATCTCAGCTCGTTAGCTCACATCCAGTCATTTACTTTATCCTGGCAAGAGTTCAGGGTTTCCATAGCTTCCTTAGAATCAGTTGAAGAGAACCTGAAGTTGGGTGTCACAAGCATACTGATAAGATCCAGATAATTCCTCCCAGCAGCTTCATGTGGGTATTAAAAAACAAAGGAGATGAAAAAGACCCCCAGGGAATCCCATAGGCCAAGAGGCTAACCAGTAATCCCTGAGCACAACATTCCCTCTAATTTTCCACCAACACTGAGTGGAAACCCTGCCCGTTCATGCAAAGTTCCTGCCACGACTGGAACCAAATGAGTGGCAACACTAACTGTGGGTGTGTGGCACCGATACAGTGCTGCGTAGCAACACACCCATGCAACTTAGAGGGAGCAATCTAGAGCTACTGTATGTTGCCATCACTCACTCTTAAGAATTTATTAAAGAAAGAAAAAAAGATTGGAAACTGGTTGATAATTATCTAGAATAATGGAATCCAGTTTTTCTTCAACAATGACCTTTTTTAGAAGCACCAAAACATAACACACTGCCATCCAAGTCACCAGTCTCTGCTGGCAGCTTTTTCATCAACTAGGATGGACACAAGACTAAATAAGGAGGTGGTAACCCTCACTTGTCCAAGTAGTTTGCCCATATCCTCAATCTGAACATTGTGAAGCTCATCCAAGAATGCTAGACAATCACACATCTTGGTCATCACTGCAGAAACTGCTCTTAATGTAGAGCTCAAGTTGGAGCAATTTAATGGCTGAAGTGTTCTACAAACTCATTACAGTGGACTATATCTTAGCTGTAATAAAATATGAAGTAGTTCTTGGAAGCTTGAAGAATGCCCACTCCTGGCATTCAAGGTATCTTGATTGTTGGACTCAGCAGGAAATCACCTGAGCCCGTTACAATTCCTTCCCAATCTTCATTCATAATTTCCAGATCAAGCTACCTTGATACACTGTACGCTGTACATGCATCAGAGTAGGTTGGTACAGTTCTTTTAATTAGGAAAATTTCTCTCCACTTTAATTATCTGAATAGCTGATATTATGAAAAGATATATTTTGTCAGACAGCACAAAATCCTTATCCTATCAAGAATAAAGCAGGGAGGAAGGATTGCATTGCAGAACAAAAGCAAAATGATACTTAAATGCTTGGTTCTTGCATTAATGGAAACTCACTTACAAGACTGATAGTGGAGTCAGTAGTTCACTGTAGTCCTGCTGATACTTCTAGATATAACCCCAGATTGACCCAGGAGAATTGTGTGATGAAGAGATATTAAAGATTTGTCAAGAAGGCCTTACCAGTAGTCTTACTCTGAACTGTCTCAGTCCTCTTGATTTGTCACATTGCTTGCCTAAATCAGTAGATGAAGGATATCTCTGTGTTGAAACCAAACAATTCAGTGTGTCACTGTTCAGCATTTTGGCTCTATATTGGACCACATACAGGAAGCTTTTCAGCAAAAACTGCATATCCCCAACTGTATTAGTGTTACAGAAAGACATCTATCAGCCTTGCTACTTTCCTTTCTGTACACATGTGCAATGTGTTGTTTCTCTCTTGAAACATTTGAGAAGTAGTAGTAGTGATAGTGTCAATAGCAAAAAATAAATAACCGCTAGGGGTGCAAATCTACATTTATTTTGTCCTATCTTTCTTCCCTTCTGCATGAACTGCATTTTCTACATTTCTGTACATTCCTCTCCCCCCCCCCCCAAAAAAAAAAAAAACCAACAGAGAGAGGGAGAGAGAGACACAGAAAGAGTTGGTGAATTACAATTCATGTTTTTGTGCAAACGCCCCCCCCTAAAAAAAACCCTGGGGTTTTTGTTTGTTTGTTTGTTGTTGTTGTTGTTGTTGTTGTTTTTTTGTTTTTTGTTTTTGTGGTAGGACTGATGATGGTGATGATGATAGAAAAAGGTCAGAGCCATAACGAGCTGTTTTGGCACCTGAGTCAAGTGGCACCATTTCCCAGTCTCCTTGCCTCTGAAGCACAGGTGCAAGCTCCCCTATGAGAAAGGAGGAGGAAAATGTGGTCTTCTCCTAAAAGAAAACATTTGTCTTTTGGGATTACAGCTCCCAAAATTTCCCCAAGCTAGGGAAATTCTGGGAGTTGTAGTTTAAAAACACAAACTCGTGGAATGCACAGATGGCCACCCTGTGGACCAGGGAGAGGTAACAGGCAAAGCTTTTACAGGAGTTATGCTGCCTGTCAGTCATGAAGATTGAGGTTGTGCATGCCTCTTCCTTCTAAGCCTTAAGAGGGCTTTGAGGTCTAAATGTGGGTGGAGGGCTAGGAAAGACCTTCTTCTTCTGCTGGAAAGAGTAAATGGCTCTCTTCAAGATAGACCTGCAGGTTCTTAGGTTCGACAGCACTTTTCAGTCCTTTTTTAGCCTGGGTCTAGGTAAGATGGCTCCCTATGGCCATGCAGGGCAACTTGAAAGCCAGAATTAGCTAAGATATGCACTCACATGCATTGGTGTAGTGATGAATGCACAAGCAATTATCTTGTTACCCACATTCTCAAGGAGAGTCCAGAAATGTAGGCAGCTGTGTTTAATCACATCAGCATGCCAAGTTGTATTCGTCTCCAAAAAAGACCATGAACAGATGTTTTTTAATGCTAATGGGTCTTAACTGCTCATCCAAGACCAAACCACCCCAGAATACTTCTCATTATGAGAAAGACAGCTCACTGCAAGACAACAAACAGCGGTTCTTAGGATATATGCATGCTTATTAAGACATTTTGGTCAAACCCCCAAACCCTAAGAGTAGAGGTCCCATTCTCAAATCTGCTGTGATCAGCAGGGAACAGGCAGAATCAAGGCCTTGAGCTGTGAAACTTCAGGTTAGCTGGCTAGGTTAAATCGCACGGTCAGGCCACAAGCGTTCTTGATTCTAGTTCTAGTCTCTATTGCATTCCTAATGAGCCCTGCCCTCAGTTCAGTACCCAGGTTGGCTAGGAAGTGAGGATAATTCTTATGCTGAGAGTCTATGCAAATGACCTCACTGTTTTCAGAACACTTTAGTGAAAGTGGAAAAAAGTAATGATGTTGCATATTATTTAGAGAGAATTCATTCTATTGCAAAAACAACTTATATTGTAAAAGTGAATATTTGGAAGGTGGATATTTTTACCAGTCCACTGAATCAATATCAGGGGTAGCTGTCGTGCTGTGCTGATTGCTGTCGTTGTGAACATTCAAGCTTTCTAGTAAATATCTGTCATTTTTCTCAGTCTTGGATGTAAGCCACAATGACTCTCTGTACTGTTTAGTTACTTAAGGGAGAATTTTTAACTGTTTCTGAGCTGTCTTTGGTCTCTATACTGGAAAAAAGGCAGCAAAGAAATAAAATAAACAGAATAAATGCCACTTTTATCCCTCATCATCACATGTCCGTTGCATGAGTTGGTGCCATGAAGAATGTAAGCAGCAACTCATTAACTAGTGGCAATTTGCTGCTGAAATTTATGCCATTGCATTTACACCAGTGCATCTTTCAAACAGGGTTTTGGCCATTCTGGTCACAAAGCTACCTTGCACCCACAAAGGAGTGTGGGTGGTAATGTCATCATGCTTTAGTACACCAGCAGGTTTGGATCCCTCGGCATCTCAAATTTTTTTGTTAACGTTTTTTCAAATTGGCCTGTGGAAGGAGGGAAGGGGCTTTTTCAATTTTTTAAAAAAGCCTTTGTAAAAGCCATTGTAAAAAGAAAATGTGTGGGGATAGGTGGGTGTGGGATAAGGGATGGACCTCCGAGGTCCAGGGGTGGCTATGTGCTACCCACAGACCCTTGAAAATCATCCACCTTACTGTGTGGCCTCCCATTCAAGGAGAGACCAGCCTCAGACTTGCTTAGCTGCAGTCTTGTGCTGCACCCCATACAGACCATGTCTTGGTCTCTCTCAGCCCCATTTGTTATAGGACAACACAGTAGACATCCTTCAGTCTCGAGAAACTATGGTAACATGCTCTGGAACAGCATCTAGTGTGGCTGAGAAGGCCAATACGAGAGTGACAATCCTTTCCACACTGAAGACAAATACAATCTGTCCCCTGTCCAGCTCCCTGATTTGGCTGGTTTCGGGACTGCCTCTGTCATGAGTGCAGCTGAAGACCTGGAACCGGAAGGGTTAACTGTGGCTGAGGAGAATGCTGAGCAATTAGAAACGCAAACACCTGAATCACCCCCAGATTCTCCTCCCCCAGTAGACAGGCTGAGGGCCAGGCTTCGGGGAAGACTTATGACAAAAAGGTCAGAAGATCGCTCGAAGGCTGCCCACAGAAACATCCGATCAACTAGCCCTGAGTACTGACAGGATGGAAAAGCTTCCAGCAGCTCAAGGGGCTGTTTTACTATATAAACAGCTCTTAGTCGGCTAGAAATCCGTGGAAGCAACAAGTCAAATCTCTGGCTTGCATCCACGCTCCTGACTACCTTGAACCTTGTTCCCTGGACCTTTGGCTTTGGACTCTGACCCCGGACTGTGTGATTTGGCTTTGGACCCTGACCTTGGATTACGGTTTGTGATTTGGCTTTGGCATTTTGGTATCGGCTCTGAACTTGGACTGGCTTATCGGACTCTGCTGTTGAAACCCCCGGGAACGTGACAGATTGCTTCCACCACCACACTTCCCCCACAAAATGGAGGGAGAAGCAAGTGAAGGCTTAGGTACGCTGAATGCTGTGCTTGCTCAAGTGCAAATTCTCACCCAAACAGTGGCACAGCTGCAGCAGCATCAGCTGCAATCTCAAGCCAACGCTGCTTCTCAGGTCAAGTGTCCTGTGCTTCCTCCCGAAAAGTTTGAAGGAAAAGTGGAGGAGTTTCCAGCATTCCTGGCACAGTGTAAGCTGTATATTGAGCTGCGCGCCAGAGACTTTCCCACAGACAAAACCAAGGTATGCTTTATAATCAGTCTACTCAAGGGACAGGCAGCTAAATGGGCTACTCCTCTACTCCTTGCTCCTTCGCCCCTGTTAACCAATTACCAGGGTTTTCTGGAACATATCTCAGCCGCTTTTGCTGACCCCTTGCAAGCTGCTACTGCTAATAGAAAGATTCGGGCCCTGAAACAGGGTAAGGCTTCAGTCTCCCAGTATTCCACTGAGTTCAGACTCTTGGCTCAAGATTTGCTCTGGAATGAAGCAGCTCTTATGGACCAATATATGGAAGGGTTGGCTGATGGGATCCTGGATGAGCTGGCACGTGTAGATCGACCCAATACGCTGCAAGAACTAATCACTCTATGCTTACGCATTGATGGCCGCCTGGAGAGCCGACGCCTAGCACAGGGCGGTTCCTGTCTCTTACAGGCACCCCTGACAACCCCCAATACTAGATCAGAGGATTCTGAACCTATGCAGTTGGGAGCGGCTCGGCCACGCCTCAGCCCTGAGGAAAAAACACGATGCCGCTCCCAGAATCTCTGCCTGTACTGTGGGGGAGCAGGACACTTCGCTTCTGGCTGTTTGGTTAAGCGGCGTAACCTCGGCTCCGTGAAATCACCGTCAGTAAAAGATTTGCCCCATGCCTGAATGGACCCTCAGATGTGGGGCACTTAGCTGGGTCTCCTGAACCATACCTTAACATCCCGGGTCCATTCCTTGTACCAGTAAAACTCTGCCTGCCGGATGGACGTTGCTTGTTTGTTCATGCCATGGTCGACTCTGGAGCCGATCGCTGTTTCATCGACACGGCTTTCGTGAAACAGCACCAGATCCCTGTACAGGATAAAGAGATCCCGACCCTAGTCGAATCCATAGACGGGCGTCTCCTCCGCTCCGGTCCTGTGACCCAGGAAACCCAACCGGTCATCCTCCAGGTTCAACGCCATCAGGAGCAACTACAGTTCAACGTTGCACGCATGCCCCGTTTTCCAGTTATTCTGGGACTTTCCTGGCTCCGAACACACAACCCCCTAATGGACTGGACGCAAGGAGAGTTACGTTTCAGGGACCCGTGTCCGCATCTGGGTCCACCGGCTACCTTGGCTGCAGCAGGGTCAACAGACAGCTCCGTGATACCCTTGGATTATGAGGACTTTGCTGATGTCTTCGAGGAGAAGGGGGCTGACCAACTACCTCCGCATCGACCCTTTGACTGTGCTATCAATTTGGTGCCTGGGGCACCCCTTCCTGTGGCGCGGATTTACCCCATGTCGGAACCCGAACTCGCAGCCTTGAGGGCCTTTCTTGATAAAAATCTGAAACGGGGATTCATCTGGCCATCCACGTCGCCCCTGTCTGCACCTGTCCTCTTTGTCAAAAAGAAGGGTGGGGAGCTCCGCCCTTGCAATGATTACAGAGCCTTGAATAAGATAACCATTAGAGACCGCTACCCTCTACCATTGAGCGGCGAACTTTTGGATCGCCTTAAGGGGGCACGAATTTACACCAAGTTGGATCTCCGTGGCGCCTATAATTTGGTGCGAATTCGTGCTGGCGACGAGTGGAAGACGGCTTTCGGAACTCGTTATGGCCAGCATGAATACCTGGTCATGCCTTTCGGTTTAACTAACCCTCCAGCGGTGTTCCAGCGGTTCATGAATGTCATCTTTCGGGACTTGCTTGATCGCTTTGTAATCATCTACCTGGATGACATTCTGATTTATTCCCGAGACCCCGTTCGGCACACGGAACATGTTCGCCAGGTTTTACAACGGTTATGAGAACACCGACTCTACGCCAAGCTGGAGAAATGTGAATTCAACCTGCGAGAAGTCGAGTTCTTGGGTCACATTGTATCTCCCCAAGGGATCCAGATGGACCCAAAGAAGATAGAGTCGGTTCTGACCTGGCAGAAACCCCGGAACCGTAAGGACGTACAACGGTTTCTTGGCTTTGCGAATTATTACCGTCAGTTCATACCATCTTACGCGGACGTAACCACGCCACTGACCCGCCTCCTCCGGCCCAAAGAGCCATTTCTTTGGACTCCGGAGGCAGACCATGCCTTCATAACACTAAAAACCCACTTTACCACTAAGCCCATTCTACGCTATCCGGATCCCCGACTACCGTTTACCGTAGAAACAGATGCCTCCAGTGTCGCCCTGGGTGCAATACTGTCCCAGCGGGAGGACCCCTCACAGCCACTGCAGCCCTGCGCGTTCTACTCCCGGCAGTTCACACCCTCAGAACGCAATTACACCATCTGGGAGCGGGAACTTTTGGCCATCAAAACTGCTTTCGAGGTTTGGAGGCATTACCTCGAAGGGGCCCATCACCCAGTCCAAGTCTTGACGGACCATCGAAACCTGGAACACTTACAAACGGCCCGACGCCTTAACCAACGCCAAATCCGATGGAGTCTCTTTTTCTCCCGGTTTGACTTCCGTATCACCTATGTCCCGCATACTCAGAATCGGAAAGCTGATGCCTTGTCCCGCAAACCGGAATACGCCGTTCCAACCTCTGAAGAACCGCCGATCACACCTATTCTATCCCCTTCAGTCTTTGCAGCCATAACCACTCGCTCATCTCTGGCTGAAGAGATTCGAGCCAGCCAAGCTCAAGATCCCTGGGCCAAGCAACGTCTGCAGGAACTCCAAGAGGGCTCTGCCAGCGACTTTACTAACCACCAGGGTCTCCTATTACACCGTGGACACTTGTATGTTCCTCCAGGGCCCCTCCGAACCAACGTCCTCTATCTGACCCATGATTCCCCTCCTGCAGGACACTTCGGTCGGTACAAAACTCTGCACTTGCTCACACGGGAGTTTTGGTGGCCCCGGGTTCGAGCTGATGTCGCCCGTTATGTTAGTTCCTGTGAGGTTTGTCGTCGAGCCAAGGACGTACCAGCCAAACCTCCAGGTCTGTTACAACCATTACCTGTACCGGCCGGCCCTTGGGACACAGTATCTTTGGACTTTATCACGGATCTCCCACGATCACAAGGGTATACCTGTGTCTTAGTAATAGTGGACCTATTTACTAAGATGGCTCATTTTGTCCCATGTTCCAAACATCCCACAGCTCCTGAAACTGCCCAACTCTACCTTCATCATGTTTTCCGTCCACACGGGCTCCCGACACACCTAATTTCCGATCGTGGTTCCCAATTCACTTCCCGGTTCTGGCAAGCCTTACACACCAGTTTGGGTACCCAGGTGCACTTGTCGTCAGCATATCATCCCCAAACAGATGGACAGACCGAGCGTACCAATGCCACCCTGGAGCAATATCTCCGTTGCTACACCTGTTATCAACAAGATAATTGGGCTACCCTGTTACCCCTGGCTGAATTCGCTTACAATAACGCCGTACACACATCTACAGAACAGACCCCATTTGAAGCCAACTATGGGTACCATCCTCGCTTTTTCCCGGCTGCCCTGCCATCAACCGTGGTTCCTGCTGCTGATGCCCATATACGCGAGTTGCAGGCTCTCCAAGACTTACTCCGAGAGCAGCTTCAGCAGGCTAAGGAGGCTTATAAGACAGCGGCCGACAGAAAACGGCAAGAAGGGCCACCTCTGAAACCAGGGGACCAGGTCTGGCTTTCCACCCGTTATCTCCGCCGACCTGGCCGGTCCCGTAAGTTAGACCCTCGGTTTATAGGACCCTATGTAATCCTGGACCAAATCAACCCTGTTGCTTTCCGGCTACAACTTCCAGATACTCTCCGTATCCACCCGGTTTTCCATCGATCTCTCCTTGTTCCTGTTGCAGCGCCGGACCCTGCCCGACCTTCACCCCTGGCTCCACCTCCGCCCATTCTGGTCGATGGCGAGGAAGAATACGAGGTCCGTCAAATCCTGGACTCCCGAATCCACCGAGGAGGTCTCCAGTATTTCGTAGATTGGGAAGGTTATGGTCCTGAGGATCGATCATGGGAACCCGCCAGCAATCTACACACCCCCGATTTGGTACGGCAGTTCCATGCTACCTATCCTGATCGACCCGGGCCATCTGAAGGGGGGAGCCCTGGGGAGGGGGATAGTGTCATGAGTGCAGCTGAAGACCTGGAACCGGAAGGGTTAACTGTGGCTGAGGAGAATGCTGAGCAATTAGAAACGCAAACACCTGAATCACCCCCAGATTCTCCTCCCCCAGTAGACAGGCTGAGGGCCAGGCTTCGGGGAAGACTTATGACAAAAAGGTCAGAAGATCGCTCGAAGGCTGCCCACAGAAACATCCGATCAACTAGCCCTGAGTACTGACAGGATGGAAAAGCTTCCAGCAGCTCAAGGAGCTGTTTTACTATATAAACAGCTCTTAGTCGGCTAGAAATCTGTGGAAGCAACAAGTCAAATCTCTGGCTTGCATCCACGCTCCTGACTACCTTGAACCTTGTTCCCTGGACCTTTGGCTTTGGACTCTGACCCCGGACTGTGTGATTTGGCTTTGGACCCTGACCTTGAATTACGGTTTGTGATTTGGCTTTGGCATTTTGGTATCGGCTCTGAACTTGGACTGGCTTATCGGACTCTGCTGTTGAAACCCCCGGGAACGTGACAGCCTCTTTGCCTTGGCCTGCTGAACAAGTGCCTCTTCAAATTGGGAGAGGCCATGCTGCACCGCCTGCCTCCAGGCTGAATGCTCAGATGTCAAAGTTTCCCATCTGTTGAGGTCCATTCCTAAGGCCTTCAGATCCCGCTTGCAGATATCCTTGTATCGCAACTGTGGTCTCCCTCTGGGGCACTTTCCCTGCACTAATTCTCCATACAGGAGATCTTTTGGAATCCAACTATCAGCCATTCTCACGACATGCCCAAGCCAACGTAGACGTCGCTGTTTCAGTAATGTATACATGCTAAAAATTCCAGCTCGTTCTAGGACTACTCTATTTGGAACTTTGTCCTGCCAGGTGATGCCAAAAACGCGTCGGAGACAACACATATGGAACGTGTTCAACTTTCTCTCCTGCCGTGCACAAGGGGTCCAGGACTCACTGCAGTACAGGAGTGTACTCAGGACACAGGCTCTATGGACCTTGACAACAATAGCCTTTTTAATGTGGAAAGAATGGAACCCATTAAGACCAAAGTCCAGTTTCTAGCCCCAGCTAGAGTAGACCCATTGAATAAGTGAGATTGACTTAAATGTTGACTCACCATTCAATAATTGATACAATAGCTCTAGTCCCATTGGGACTACCAATTAGATTTAGGTCTAAGCATTTTCCTTTCTGCTTGGTGACTAGCTCCTTAATGTTTACGTGACTATACGTAAAGACTGGACCTCTTATTTCTGGCAACTAGATCCAAAGATATTTTTAACTTCCATGCACCCATTCCTTTTTTTTTCTCTGACCCTATTCTTCCTTAGACCTTCTTGCCCATGCTTCAGTTTACCTACTACGAGCTATAAGTAGTGGAAATACCCACATTTTAAGTGCTGCCAAAGTTGAAATTCTCAACTAGGAGGTGGGGAGGACCTGGAGCAGAGGGTGCAGCCGACGAGAATGCTGTACAGAAACAGCCTGGAGGCCCAAATACCGTGTTTCCCCGAAAATAAGACAGGGTTTTATATTATGTTTTGCTCCAAAAAACGCATTAGGGCTTATTTTCAGGGGATGTTTTATTTTACAGTCGTGTCATCTTCTTCTGGTTGCTGCACAAGGGTGGAGGGCGGGCTTTCCCTTAACTAGGGCTTATTTTTGGGGTAGGGCTTATATTACGAGCATCCTGAAAAATCCTACTAGGCCTTATTTTCAGGTTAGGTCTTATTTTCGGGGAAACAGGGTAGTTCCTGCTTTTCCTGTGATTAGCAATTGCTGGTAGGAACAGGGATATGTGCAATTTTCAGAAGAATTATGTATAATACTGTCCACCTCCCTGTTTCACTTGGTGGCTGTGTGCTGTGAGGGAGCATGTGGGAATCTGTTTGTAGGCCTATGGCTTAACGTGGTATGAATGGCTGAGACTTATCTATTTACTTAAATATTTATATATTTAAGCATTAATTGTCTTTCATATATCATAGGATCTCAGGACATCTTATGTGCATTTTCACATTTGTTCTCACCCTTACTGGTTGCAACATTGTGCAGTTCCATTTTTCTGTTCATAAAAGCACATAAAAGCATGTCTAGGTTTTTCTCTTCCTTCAGCCTCCACAGAATTAGAAATCTGGCCTGTGCAGGATCCCAGGTTTCTTCTCTCTCTCTCAAGCTCCTCCCCCAGAAAAAGCTGTTATCCCCAGACAGTAACCAGGGATAACATGAAAGGATTTCCTTGCATGCGGATCTCCTTTCATCCCCTCTCATGATTCAGCCCACGGAAAGCTGCTTTTGGGGTATAATTTGCCCTCCTCTGCCACACCAGAAAATGGCTGTCCACCCCTGTTGTAAGCAAAAAAATCAGTGGGTCCATTTTCTGTAGAAAAGTTCTGCTCATCTTCTTTAGGAGTATTTTTTTCCCCTTCTGCCTTGCTTGAAGGGCGCAGTCGTGACCTCCTCACCCCTGTGAGCTTGTCTGCAGGAAATTCAACGAGGTCACTGAACTTATTTGACAAAAATATCTGCAGATTGTCTCTCTGGGAGAGCTTTGCAAAGAGAGGAGGGGAAATTCATGATCATACTTCATTTCTTCCCTAATCCTGATTCATAAGAAGAAGCAGCCAGCATCATGATGATGGTGTGAAACTATTTTGGGATATTCATTGCTTGCTGAGCTCTGGGCTAGGTCAGCTGATGTGTCCCTTAGCTGAGACCCAGCTGCTTCATGTGTGGGCTGGTGTGCTTTGCCTAAACAAAGCACACTTTCTTGGGGATTTGCTGCTGCTGTTGCTCAGAGCTGAAATGTATTTCAGCTGTATATTCTTCGATGCGCCTTTTCCAGGGTGGCTCTGGGATGACATCTCCTGCTTGACTTACATACTTGATAATCCAGTTGCTAAAACAACAATGACAACAGAAAGGGCAGTATTAAACTGCATTAGTAAAACTGTTGGTGTGGTTTAGCAAGGTTTGTTCTTGTGTGTTGTCATATCATTTCCAAGTTATGGCCATTGTGTGGTCTGTAGAAGGTCCTATCAATAACAGCCTTGCTCATGTCTTGCAAACTCAAAGGGGTGGATTCCTTTATTGAGTCGGTCTATCTCATGTTTGGTTTCCCTCTATTCCTCCTGCCTTCAACTTTTCCCAGCATTACTGTCTTTTCAGGCAAGTCTTTTCAGGCAAATGACTCTGATTTGTCATTTTTGCTTTGACTGAGAATGTAGGCTTGATTCTGTCTGTCTGTCTTGTCTGTCTCTCTCTCCCTGTGCCGTCTCATTGAATCTAACTTATGGCAACCCATTTCAGGGTTTTCTAAGTAGAGAATACGCAGACGTGGTTTACCATTCCCTTCTTCTGGGAGCACCCTGGGACTGTGTAGCTTGCCCATGACTACACAGGCTGGCTCTTCTCACCGGAGGCACAGTGGGGAATCAAACTCTGAACCTCGGGCTCCTCAGCCAGATATCTAAACTACTGAGCAATCTAGAACCCACTTATGTGTCTTTCTGGCTACCTGTGGTATCTGTAAAGGTCTCTAACACAAAATCTCCAATCAATCCTCTCCGCTTTCTTTATGGTTGGGCCTTAACATCTATACATAACAATAGTGGGCCAGGTAGAAGGTGATTTAAATCTCACTGGTTTTGATGGGAGAGAATCTTTACTGTAATTCTTTATCCTCTATTATGGCTGATATCAGAGGTAGAGTGAGACTCATGCCCTCACAGGAGGATAATTCTTGGCCCTGCTTCTCTTCCTTGCCGTCACTGCCCATTCATCTGCCCTCTCAGATCATGCCAGTAGTGTTGAGAGTTAGGAAATGGATTGTCTTCCTTCATTTGCCCTGTGCTCTCCTTCTGGCCAGTGATGTAGATAATACAGCTTGGATCTGAAAGGTAAAGGTAAGTGAAAAGTTAATGAGGATGCAAATAAAGTGGAGAGAAAGCTACATTGACAGAACAGGAAATACAACAACAGGTGGCC
Source organism: Intellagama lesueurii (assembly GCA_037013535.1). Lineage (NCBI taxonomy): Eukaryota > Metazoa > Chordata > Lepidosauria > Squamata > Agamidae > Intellagama > Intellagama lesueurii. The sequence goes on from JBAJHW010000004.1 coordinate 17,106,765, forward strand.
TTTGTGCAGAATCCCCAAAAAAGGATGGGCAACATATTGGTTAGATATTTAAAATACCTAAAACAGATGAGTTTTTGAGTCTTGCAGGACTTTTCCCCAGGCTCACCATTGCAGAGCTTGTGGTGTGTGTGGTGTGTGCCATTGAGTCGCATCCGATTTATGGCAACCCTAGTAAGGTTTTCGAGGTATGTCAGATGTTCAAGGAGCAGTTTACTATTGCTGCTCTCCAAGTGGGGGGGGCGGGATTTGAACACAAGTCTTCCGAGTCTGAATCTGACACTACACCACGCTGACTCTCAAATATTATTGTGCGGGGTCTGTGTACAAAAGTGGTTGCTCACAAAAGCCATCTGGCTTAAGTACTCTGGCAATAAATAATCCTAAAACACGCATACCTAAAATAAATGAAAAATCTTCCCAGATTTGTCCCCTGTGTCCATTCCCCTTCTCTTCTTTATCTCTGTTCCCCAAGCATCTTATTTTAACATGGAAATGCTAAAATTTTGGTTTTGGTTTTGGTTTTTGTGCTACCAAATATAGGGAGAGGACTCGGAGGTGTGTGTCAAAAATGGAAAGTTGGCCACCTGTGGATTTCATGTGTTGCCCACCCTTAATATACTGTAAGACTTTGACTCCAAATCCATGGGGTTGTTGTTGTTTAGTCGTTAAGTCGTGTCCAACTCTTCGTGACCCCATGGACCAGAGCACGCCAGGCCCTCCTGTCTTCCACTGCCTCCCGGAGTTGGGTCAAAGTCATGTTGGTAGCTTCGATGACACTGTCCAACCATCTCGTCCTCTGTCGTCCCCTTCTCCTCTTGCCTTCACACTTTCCCAACATCAGGGTCTTTTCCAGGGAGTCTTCTCTTCTCATGAGATGGCCAAAGTATTGGAGCCTCAGCTTCAGGATCTGTCCTTCCAGTGAGCACTCAGGGTTGATTTCCTTCAGAACGGATAGGTTTGATCTCCTTGCAGTCCAGGGGACTCTCAAGAGTCCATGGGGTAGTTCCAGCTAAACTTGATCTGTTGAATCAGTAGGATTCACCTAAGGATTAGCTCACTATTCAGTGATGAATTCAATGAGTTTACTCTAGTGAGAACTATCAGCTTGATTTAGGCCTATGGATCTGTCAAAAGCAGGCTGTTTCTTCCTTCCACAGGAAAGAAGACTTTTGAACACAGGTTGTTAAGCATTTGCAGCTGGAAGCCAGGTTATAAATTAAGCAGTTGATTAATTGCTTAATAGCTGGCTGGGAGGTGGGGGAAAAACCTCTTTCATTAGTGAGCAGTTCTACTTCTCCTGCCTATTTTTTGCCATACCTGTTTCTGCAGCTTCAAGATAGCTCAGTTTCTTTATGGATGCCTCGCTTTCATTCTTCCTCCACCCTCTGCTTTCAGTATCCTGCCCTGACCTTAATCCTTCCCCAAACCGAGCAATTTTCAGTATAGTCAAGAAGTGTCTTGCCTCTGTTGCTTCTAGCGAGAATTACTCTGCAGATGCTTCCCTGTCTATACAGTTGCCAAAAAACAAAACCTGGTGCTTTTTCTCCCCCATAGATGCATGCAGGAACTTTGACATATTCCAGTTTCTAAAAATTCCCAATAGGTTTACTTTGCCCTGGGCCACCTCCCTTTGTCAGATGTCTTTGCACCCTCTTGCCAAAAAAGAAACATTGAAAGGTTGCAGTAAATGGGCATATGCTTAGTTCACACGATCCTCCTTTGTGGGTGATGGGGCAGCAGAGGGAGCCTGTGGGCCAGCCTTGGGGCCAGTTATCGTCCTGCCCCAGGGTCTTATCCAGCAGTTGCAGCTAAAACTGTGCTTGCTGTATGATGTCCTGAAAGAGTTCATGTCCTACTTACATTTTGCCTTGTAGAGCTAACTTGTTTGTTGAAAATTTTGAAGTTCAGATTCCTTTGTACTGCCGTCAACATGCTGATTTTGCCAGATGTTGGTTGCTAAGCAGGGTCAGCCCTAGTTAGTTTTTGGATGGGAGACCTCCAGCAGATGACCGGGTAGGGCTAGGAAAGTCTGTGACTCTGGAGAGCCACTGCTGCCAGTGGGCAGGTTGGACCAAGAGTCTGACTCATTCATTATAGAGTACTTTTCTATGTAACAACTAGTAACTTGTAATTTTTAATTTGCAAACTGCCGAGAGTAGTACATACACTAATGGGGCAGTGTATAAATCAAATCAAATCAAATCAATCAATCAATCAGTCAGTCAGTCAATAATGTCCCCTTTGCCACTTCGCTCATGTGCTTACACAACCCATGCTGCTGCCTATTGGTTGATATCTAGAACTAGGCAAAGTTACTTTTTCGACTACAGTTCCCATAATCCCTCAGCCTGCTTGGTCTGTGGGATATTCTGGAAGTTACAGTCCAAAAACGTTAAAACGAAACAAAAAAAACCCCAACCTCTGCTGACTTTCGTGCTTAAATTCTAGTCTTGCCAGATCCTGAACATACTTGTTTTTAAATCTGATCCTATGCCAACATATTTTTAGTTGTAGCTTATTACTCATTTTGTTCATTCCGATATTCCATTCTTTTGATTCCATTCTAAAATAAATGCCTTAGCTCCCATTCGTCCAGTAGATAGGCTGGCCCTAGTCTCCTGTATCTTGCTCTGATCATACGTAGAATGTTTGATCCCAGGACAGTGCAGTTTATTTTATTTTATTTTATTCATTACATTTATATCCCGCCCATCTAGTGCAGGGATACAAAAGTATCTCATGAACCATCATAGTAAAGCCTTCCAGAGAGAACAACAGGATTGCACCCTGTTTTCAGTTTAATGTATTACAACTGCTTTCAGTACAATTCTGGATGGACATAACAGAAAGTGGATATAATGCATTCATCTGCATTGAATTATTTGGAGCTATCTATCTAGTTCTAAACAAAAAGATAGCCACACCTTGAAAGAACAATCATACCTGCATTGTTGCTGGCAAACAGAAAGATCATCATCAGTGGTCAAACCGCTAAAAGAGACTGAGGTGACCATCTAAAAACAGCAAGTGTGGGATTGGGGGAAAGGATGCAAATAACTTTATAATTATGGGGGGGGGGGAACAGAAAATCACGCTGGGTTTTAGGAGCTATTCAGGGTGCTGAAACTATAGAGTTGAACAGCAGGGATGGTTACTGTGAAGTTCAGACTAATTCATGGAGCAGATCACCACCCTTTGACATCGGAGTCACCAGCCTGCATAGCGGGGAGCAATGGTATCACTCTTCCTGTTCTTTTTGAGCACCACAATGGTTGTCCTCTGTTGGAAAGCAGAGCTGTGTTTGCAGTGTGTCCTGCACTGTTGTCCCTCTCCTAGTTTTCTGTTCTGAGGAATGGTAGAGGATGCTGCCTTGTCCCCAGTATTAAACTAAGATTCAGCTATCAGCCTAATTGGCTTCTGTTTGCAGATTGGGAGAGTGCTGTTTTGTCCTTCACTCATGCAGCTGATTATCATGAGGTGATTCTGGGCTAAGGAAATTCCTCACTTCTCCAGAATCAAAATATTGTTTTTCTCCCCCAGAAAGAGGACAAAGTATTTTGTTTTTTGTTGACAACAGAACTATAATGATTTTTGTGGAAATTAATGTGCTAAAATAATATGACAAAAATCATGATGTAACTTAAATAACATATTATGCAAAATGATGATGGATGCATGGAAATGTGTGCAATAGAAATATTGAGGGATTATTTATATCTTCTTTTTAAACAATTGGGCAGTTGTTTGGTCCTTGTTGCTGTGTGTGCATGCTTTGCTTTGCCTTTCAAATGGAAAGGACACTAGTTTTGCACAGAGACAGTGTGTGTAGGTTATGGAGAGACTGATGGCTGTGCTCCATAAATGTCATAACTTTCACTCACCTGGAGACCAGGTACCTTCACCATTTCTTGTCAAGGTGTCTTACTGAATCCTGACAGCCTGATCAAAGAAAGTGAAGAATTTAACAAATATTCCTCACTATTCTATCTTAGACACACTGAATATGTGTGGTCAAATGAAGTGTTAATTTAATTATGTGCTGTTAAGTCAATTCTGGCTTACAGTGACCCTTTCCAAGGTTGTCTAGGTAGCGAGTACTCGGAACTAGATTACCAGTCTCTCCTTCTGGGGCAACCTGGGAATATGCCGCTTACCAAAGGGTACACAGGCTGGTTTTTCTTCCAAGAGGCACAGTGGGGAATCAAACTCCGCACCTCTGGCTCTGCAGCCAGGTACCTAACTCACTGAGCTATTCAGGCAGCTCAAAATAAGTGTACAGGTGGGTGTTTTTCAAACTCTCTGTTTTGAAGAAGCCATTTCCCACTGACTGCACAGCTAAGGAGTCCATTGCGTGTTTGTCACATGGCTTCTCCACTTTGGCTGTATTTTTGTTAAAATAAATCATGATATGGTGTAGTATGGATGAAGAAAGAAAATGCTGAACTTATAACCTGTTAAAATGAAGTGTCTTTGAAAAGATTTTAAGCCATGAATGTGAATTTCAAATCCATTTCAGCTCCTTGGTATAAATTTAAGTATTGGCAGGCATTTTGTTAAACAGTGAACTTCAGAGGGGTAGAAGCCCTTTTCTTTGAGAACTGTTTTCTGTATAAATGAAAGCTGTTTTTCACTTCAAAGCTTGCAACAATATATTATTATCCTGAAGGTCATAGTTAAAATGTTTCAATATATTTATTCATAGTAAATCAGTTTCAGTTATGTCAATGCTAACTGTAATGTGGGGGGAAATTCTTGGTATTGATTGGAACGAGGAATCTACATTGTTGAAATTATTAATTCTTGTTGGAGCCATCATTTAAAAAAGCTGGTCTGGAGCCCATGGTTTATGATCTCAATTTTTTGTAAATGAACAACAAAACTGTTCCTTCTTCTGTGAGATTCTCTAGTTCTTCACACATCTTGGCAATAAAAGGTGTTTCATAGCACTGTTGACTGCTGGTGTATAAATGGACAAATGAAGGGTGTTCTGTCAGATGAAGCATAAAAGCCATTAGCAATACACTTTTATTTGAATAGAACAACATTAATTTTTAAAAGTGCATTAGCCAGGGATTTCTGCATAATGTAAATGGAGAAAAAATGAAAATACAAACAGATCTTTTTGAAGAACATTTTTGGCAACTATCTCACATCTGAACGTATATTTAAATATATATAGAACTGTGCAAAAGTCTTAGGCCACCACTAGCTTTGTTGTTTTAACAAAGTTTTAATGACCATCCATATCTATTTTTCGGTCTCTTTATTAAGATACAAACAGAAAATACAGGAAATATGTACACAATTTAAAAAAAAACCCACAATGTTCAGAGCAAAATGGCCTCTTCAGATAAAAGTCAGCATTTAGTGTGACCTCCCTTGGCCCTAAGCACATCTTGAACTCTTTTGGGGAGATTGTCCTGAAGTTTTCTGAAGTAGTCTTCTGGTATATTATACCAGACTACTTTCAACACTTTCCAGATTTCTTCTTTAGATTTAGGTAGTCTGTTATTTCTTTCTCTGTCCAGGTGATCCCATGTTGCCTCTATAATATTTAGGTCTGGACTCTATGGAGGTCAGTCCACGACTGTCAATATTTTATCAGCTGTTTTTCTCACCAAACATGATTTCATTGCATTAGCAGTGTGCTTGGGATCGTTATCATGCTAAAAAATAAAACCATTCCCAATCATGTGCTTTCCAAAAGGAATGGCATGATGAATTAAAACCTGTCTGTACGTTTCAACATTCACAATTCCATCAATATGGACAATATTGCCAACACCACTGGCAGAAATGCAGCCCCAAACCGGAATAGACCCTCCACCATGTTTCACTGAAGGCTGCAAGAACTCATTCTTCCATCTCTCTCCAACTCTGCTTCTCACATATTGTCAACAATTGGACCCAAAAATTTCAAAATTGGATTCATCACTCAATAATACTATTTTCCACTGATCTTCATTCCAATCTTTGTGAGCTTTAGCATATCTTAGCCTTTTCACCCTGTTCCACTTCCAAAAAAAGTGGTTTCTTGGCTGCTACCCTCCACAAAAACCATTCCTGATCAAGCTTCTTTGGACTGTATAAACTTGGCATCCCAATGAAGCTACCAGATGCTGAGCCAGGTCCTTGCTGGACTTCCTCTGGTCTCTCAAAGAATAAACTCTGAGAAACTTCTCATCAGATTTTCGAAGTTTTCTTGGCCTTCCAATCCTTTTTTTCCCCTTGACCTCTCCTGATTCTTCAAATTTCTTTATAACAGCTTGAATACCACATCTTGAGTATCCAGTTTGTTTGTTGATTTCCCTTTGAGAGTGGCCTTGCTGATGCAAAAGAATGATTTTATGTCTGTCAAATTCTGTGATCTTGGGCATTTTGATTGGAATGATGTGATTGAAAGTTGGTCTTATTAGCAAGTTTCCAATTACAACATGTTTATGTAATGCTCAAGCACGTCTTGCACAAACCTTGGTGTAATAGACCTTTTTCACAGCAGTCGTTTTGATATGAAATAGTATGACAAATACAGGTGTTAGCAATGACAGTAATTAGGGTTCCATTCCATTTAGGTTTACGAGAACCAGGTACCTGCTATTGCTCAAGTATAAGGGGAGGTCACACTAAATACTTGCCACTTTAGCCTATTGAAGCTGTTTTTTCTGATTTCTGTTTTTGAATACCGCATACATTTTTTCTGTATTTTCTGGTTCTCTTTTAATAAAGAGACAGAGAAATAATTATATATGATCATTATACCATTGCTAAAACAACAAATCTAATGGTGGCCTAATATATGCACACGCACACACACACAATTCAGACTGCAGGTTTTTAAAAAGAAAACTTCTGGCATTGCCACTTAAGGGAACTCCGCAACAAAGGCAGAATGGTAAACCTACTATCATGGGACAGTGAGTGTGCTCCAGATTTTACTCTGAACTTTGCAAGAACTGTCCAAGGTGCTGGACTTTGCTCTGACAAATGGGTTCATCGTAAAATCGTTTGTGCAGTGTTTGGAGTAAAATCTGGACCAGAGTCACTGTCCCAGAGACAATGGAGTCACTGTTGACTAGTGAGACTTATCTGTATCTTGAAAGTGTTTATCACAGCAAAACAAAGCAACTGCTATATCTGCATTGGCTTCTGTACTATAGTATGGTGGTAAATTTTGACATATTCCATTTTCCATAGACTTACCTTACCTAAACAGTCCAAAAGTTCAAGCAGTAGGTTGACCCCAACAAACTGGCAAAAATCCATTCATCTCCTCCCTACCAGCTACTGGGCACAGATATACATACCGTATTTTTCCGTGTATAAAACGACACTTTTTCCTAAAATAATTAGAGAAAAAATTGAGGGTCGTTTTATACACGGAAAGAAGCAGTCGCGTTTGCGCGCTCGGGCACCTCTTGCTGCCGCCACTGTCGCCCAGTTGCCTCTTCCAGAGCTCACGGCTTGTCCCCTCCGGTGGCCGAGGCAGCAGCAGCAGCAGGAGGCAGAGACGGAGGCAAAGGAGCATTCACACACGCTGGGGCGCCTCTTGCTGCTGCCTCCCCCCGCCCGCCCGATCACCACCTCCAGCGGGACTGACGGGCTCAGCTCAGTCGCTGCCTTGTCCCCTCCCGTGGTGGAGGCAGCAGGAGGCAGAGGCGAAGGAGCATTCACACGCGCTCCGGCGCCTCTTGCTGCTGCCTCCCCCCCCCGACCGATCACCGCTGCCTTGTCCCCTCCCGTGGTGGAGGCAGCAGGAGGCAGAGGCGAAGGCAAACAAGCACTCGCGCACGCTCGGGCGCCTCTTCCTGCCTCGTTAGCAAAAAGGAAAGGGAGCAACGGCTCCCCTTCCTTTTTTGCTAAAGCCCCGCGCCCTCGCCTTTTGAGAAGGCACAGAGGTTAGCAAAAAGGAAAGGGAGCAATGGTTCTCCTTCCTTTTTTGCTAAACTCCGTGCCTTCTCAAAAGGCGAGGAAAAGCAGCAGTCACTTTGACAACCGCTTTCCTTGCCTTTTGCCAAGGTACGGGGCTTAGCAAAAAGGGAGCCCTTTGATCCCTGCTTTTTTTAATTTGGGGTTAGAAAAAGGGGGGTATCGTCTTATACTTTGGGTCATCTTATACACGGAAAAATACGGTATCTGCCAAAATCAGAGAATAAATCAGTTCAGGCTACCTCCAAGTCAACTAGGTGTGGGTAGGCTCCAGTTTCTACCGCAAATACTTGAATACAGATTGGCATGGATGTTATTTGCACACCCCTATTTTGTTGGCTTGGGTGCCAACTCCAAAAACAGATGTGGCATTAGCCTCTCCAGAAGCTTGGAGTCAGCGTTTGGATATTGAAACTCCAAGAGCACTCTGTTGATGAAAACAAACCTTGGGCCCAAGATAACAGGTTAAACAGAGTCCCTTATCAGGCAGCTTCAAATCCTCCCTTCTAATAAGCAGAGTAAAGACACGGAGGGTTTAGGAAAAACACCGAGAGAGTTTGATAAAAACTTATGACATAATATATTCAGACTTCATATATTATTTGTCAGCATAGATCAGACATACCTTGTTTCCCCTAAAATAAGACCTAACCTGAAAATAAGCCCTAGTATGATTTTTCAGGATGCTCGTAATATAAGCCCTACCCCAAAAATAAGCCCCAGATAAGTGAAAACCCACCCTCTACCACTGTGCAGCAACCAGAATAAGATGACATGACTGTATTTGAATAAACGTAGGTTGTTGTACATGAAAAAAAATAAAACATACCCTGAAAATAAGCCCTAATGCGTTTTTTGGAGCAAAAATTAATATAAGACCCTGTCTTATTTTCGGGAAAACAGGGTTTATACATGGCATTATATACATAGCTTGTGCATAAATCTCTTAGAGCAACATGGACATTTAAAGAAGTAAAGGCCACCAGACTCACTACTGTGTGGCAATGTGCTGTTCTTACTCTTCTGCTTATATAGTAAGAGCAGCCTATCACTATACACAAAGCAGCTGAACGTAGTTAACCAGCACTACCTAAGCTTCTTTGTAGTGGACTCTGTGAATGCACACAAATGGGTTTATCCTGCGCCTGCGCAGGACGTTCGGAACTTTCTAGAGCTTAGAAAAAAGCCAGACAATTAGTCTCCCCCCCCGAGGGTATATAGGCTCCGCCTCCTCCACCTTCCTTAGTTCCTCTTTTTCCGCCGTTAGGGTAGGACGTAGGAACACTAGAGCGTGCTAAGGAAAGTATTCCTTCTATTTACCTTGCAGTTTTCTTCTTTTCTTCTTTTAAGACGCCAGAACTGCCTTCTCATTTAAGTTTTTTCCTCGTTCTGCGTCTTCCCTCTCCCCTTCCCCCCTGGATTCCCCCCTTTTTTTTTTTTATTATTTATTTTTTATGGCCTCTCGGGGCTTCAAACAGTGCTCCGTTTGTTTTCGGAAAATTCCGCTAACGGATCAGCACGATAAGTGCTTATTTTGTTTGGGGGAATCCCACCTTATTCAGGCGTGTGCCGCTTGTAAAAGCTTTTCCAAACAAGCTCTTAAACTGCGGTCTCAACGCCTTCGGGCCTTTCTCTACGAAAGAACCCTCAAGCCTGCTATGGAGGTTCCTCTTACCACCTCCCCGAACCCTCCTCGTGTGGAGACACCTAAAGCAGGCGCCACTGCCTTTGATTCTCCGCAGCCTACCTTGAGTTCTGCGTCTTCTAAGCAGAAGGACTCCTCTAGACCGCCTAAGCCAGCGTCCACCAAGGCTTCCAGGTCGGCTGTACCTTCAAAGAAAAAGAATGACAAAGCGAAATCTCAGAAAGTGGCAAAACCACCCAAATCGTCAACTTTGTCTCTTCCTGCGCCTCCTATATTACTCGAGGAGTCTTCTAGAGACGACATTGGGCAATCGGATATGGAGGAGCGGATCATTCCTCCGGCCCAGGCTGCTCACGATATCATGAGCATGTCTCCGTCGTCAGGCCATTTTGCGGCTGAGGTTTTTCCCAGCGCGGCCATTGCCCATACTAGCCCGAGATCTTCCGGGCGGGCTGATACTGACTCGCATTCAGAACAGGAGCTGCCGTCTCGCACTCCTAGAAAGCGGAAGGAGAAGCGTAAGCATACCTCTCCATACCAACCTCAACATCCTGCGGACCAATACCGTCCTCAAATGCCGGCACAGTATGGTCCTCCTTTTTTCGGTCCATACCAGCCCTACCCATATCAAGGATACGGTTATCCGCCTGACTTCAGGGGACAGGCTTACCCCTCCTCAGCTTGGTACCCTTCTTCGGTCCCAACTCCTGAGAATCTACAGCAGCAACAGGGGCATGTTCCTACACCCCAAATTGCTACTTCCCGCAAGAGGAAGACACCGATGGCACCTTCTGCGCCTCTAAAACGGTCTAAACGTCCCGCAGGGCGATCTACGGTACAGACTGCGACGATGTACTCTGGCCCAGAGGGCCATGATACAGACCCTTTCTCTCCTTCGGTACACTCTGATGCCGAACCAATACCGAGAGACACGGTACCAATATCGCACCGTCCCTCCTCATTGGTGTCTGAATCGTCCCATGACAATTCTTCAGCTTCTTCGGAATCTGATGTACCTGATGGTGGTGCTCCGAGTACTTCTTCTCAATACCCATTGGAAGACTACTCGTCTTATGCTCAACTTATATTGCGCATGGCTAAGATTTTACACCTAGATGCGCAACTTCCTGAGCAACAAACAGACCTTGTCTTCCACAATATGGAACAGGACAAGTCATCTCCTCCCAGTCTTAGCCTCATTCCAGCACTTCTTGACTTGGTAAAGGCTTCGTGGGATAAGTCGCCTGCGACTCTCCAAATCCCTAGAAAAATCGACCACCATTACAAGACCCACGGTTCCGACTCGGATTTCCTGACTAAGCATCCTATGCCTAATTCTATTGTGGTCGAGGCTACCCAGTATAGATCCCGCAGTAGGTCCTCTGTTACACCTGTCAACAAAGACGGCAGAAAAAATGACGCCCTGGGCAAAAAACTTTATTCCCTTGCGGCTCTACTGATTAAGATTTCGAACTACCAAGCCGCGATGGGTGCTTATCAAAAGCACCTATGGGATAAAATTATCCCCGTTTTACAAAACCTTCCTGAGCCATCCAAGACCGAACTCCTCAACGTCTACGAGGAGGCTAACACCCTTACAAGACAGCAGCGAGTAGCAGCAAAGCATACAGCTGAAATTGCGTCCAAATCCATGCTTACAGCAGTAGCAGTCCGTCGCCATGCCTGGCTCGGAGCGGCTAACATACTGGACGATACAAAGACCAAAATCGAGGATCTTCCCTTTGATGCGGATGGCCTCTTTAATTCCAAAACTGATGATATTATGGAAAACATCCATAAAATGCGGAAGACCGCGAAGTCCTACATACCATACCAACCGTATCGGTATCAGAGACCTACTTACAAAAAACCTGCTTACCAAGCATCTTCCCAGTACCAACCATTTCGGTATGGTAGACAGCAGCAACATGATAGGACCTTCCAGTCATCTCAGTCCAACCCTTCGACTTTCAAGCAGCAACAATACCAAGGACACAAGCAGTCCTTTCGTAAACCTCAGCGCAGGGGTAAGCAATACAACTAACTACTCCTCTTACCGGACTAGACTCTTTCCATTTCTCTCTGAATGGAAACATATTACGACTGACAAATGGGTCCTATCCATTATTGAGAAGGGTTATTCTATAGAATTCTTCCAACTTCCTCCATCGAATATTCCTAAGACCACCCCCTTCTCGGTGGCTCTACAGGAGGAAATTTCATCCCTCCTAAACAAGGGGGCGATTGTCAAGACCCCACATGCTGATCTACATGGGGGTTTCTTCTCACGGTACTTTGCTGTCCCTAAAAAGGATGGAGGTATCAGGCCCATCATGGACCTCAGAGAACTCAATCAGTTTATCATTTACAGGAAGTTTCGAATGTTAACACTCGACTCCATTCTTCCTCTTCTCTCACAGGGAAGTTGGTTCGTCACCATCGACCTCAAAGACGCTTATTTTCACGTCTCCATTCACCCTTCTCATCAACGGTATCTACGGTTCCGGTTCCACCGCACAACCTACCAGTTTGCTGCCCTTCCATTTGGGCTCTCCACGGCCCCTCGGACATTTACCAAGTGCATGGCCCCTGTAGTGGCTCACCTTCGCACCAAGGGAATAAAACTCTTCCCTTATATCGACGATTGGCTCCTGGTAGCATCATCCTACCACGAAGCCGTCGCTGCTACAACTACCACTCTCGCGACCTTAAACAAGCTAGGTCTAGTGATCAATCAGGAAAAATCTCTTTTGGTACCATCCCAGCTGGTCAATTACATAGGAGCAACGCTAGACGCGACCCGGGCACGGGCATTCCTGCCCTATCAAAGAATCCAAAAGATTCGAGACGCAATACGACGGTTTCCACCTCTGGCTACTGTCACCGCTTTCGACGTTCAGCATCTACTGGGCCTCATGTCATCCACGACGGCAGTCGTCCTTCATGCCAAGCTCGAAATGCGTCTGCTCCAGTCCTGGTTCCTGGGCGAGTTCGATCCTTTAACGGACTCCCCACGGAAAAAGTTGCAGGTCCCGTCACATGTAGCGAAACGTCTCATCTGGTGGACGATTCCGCGCAACTTGTCCGAAGGGAAACCCTTCCAACCTCCTTTCCTGTCCATACAGGTCACGACCGACGCAAGCCCTTCTGGCTGGGGCGCCCACTGCCAAGAGCTCAGGATTCACGGCTTATGGACACCGAGAGAAAGGTCTCTCCATATAAACCAGCTCGAATTGCTCGCCATCATGAAGGCTTTTCGAGCCTTTCTTCCGCGTATAAAGGGACAATCTGTGCAGCTTGTCACCGACAATACCACAGCTATGCACTATGTCAACCGACAAGGTGGGACTCGATCCCTACCGCTTCTCCATCTTACCATGCGATTTTGGGACTGGTGCCGTACCCATCGCATTTTTCCACAAGCGATTCATATTGCTTCAGAGGACAACTATCTAGCGGACCACCTCAGCCGGCTCCGTACCAGGACGCACGAATGGTCCCTAGACGAGACGATTTTTCAAGACCTATGCCGACGATGGGGTCAACCCACCATAGACCTCTTTGCATCTCACCGCAACGCCAAATGCCGCAAGTTCTGCTCACGAGCGGGCAGGGACACCGCGTCACTCGGAGACGCTTTCCTCATCCCGTGGTCCGGAGAACTCACTTATCTGTTTCCTCCCATACCAATGCTCCTCAGGACAATAGTCCGGATCATTCAATACCGAGCGGACGCAATTCTCATCGCTCCGTGGTGGCCGCGGCAACCCTGGTTTGCCCACCTTCAAGGAATAACGGAGGAAATATTCCACTTACCTCTAATACCGTCCTTGCTATCCCAGAACGACGGGGCCCTTCTCCATCCAGATGTCCGATCTCTTCACCTGACGGCGTGGAGGATAACCCCGAATTCCGTGCGATCCTAGACCGCTCTCGAAAGCCGTCGACCTTTCGCCTATACCGTAACAAATGGAAATCTTTTACGAAATTCGTTCAGTCCAAGGGACTCCAATCAGTCCCAGTTACACTCTCAACCTTACTTACCTTCATACTGCATCTGTTCAATCTCGGACTCGCGCACTCCACCATTAAAGTATATATCTCCGCGATCGTTGCTCATCAGCCATCTCACTCTAGCTCCGCCAGACTGTTCTCCCACCTCACGGTTAAAAGATTCCTTAAGGGCCTGCAGAACATCAGGCCGCCCTCTTCACCCATTGTACCTCAATGGTCGCTTCCACTTGTCCTGGATGCGCTTACCAAGCCTCCATTTGAACCCATGGCAACCTGTAATGAGAAATTGCTTTCTCTCAAGACTTCCTTTTTAGTGGCCATAACCTCTGCCAAAAGGGCTAGTGAACTGTCAGCTCTTAGGTCTGACCCTCCATACCTACAAATGCATCCCGATAAGGTTACTCTGTACTTGGATGTCTCATTTCTTCCCAAGGTTGTATCAGACTTCCACTTGAATCAACCGCTGATACTTCCTACATTTTTTCCATCGCCGTCCACTCCAATCGAGCGCAAGCTCCATACTCTGGACGTCAGGCGGGCTATTGCCTTCTACTTGGATAGAACCAAGCACTTCAGACGCTCTTTTCGTCTCTTTGTGTGCTACCATGGACATAACAAGGGTGCTCCTGCATCCTCTCAGACAATATCGAGATGGATCGTGCAATCCATACAAATGGCTTACCAGCTTGCAAACAAACCGGTGCCGGACCAGCTTAAGGCTCACTCCACCAGAGCCATATCTACGTCCACCGCTCTTCATCGCGGTGTTCATATTCAAAACATCTGTAAAGCGGCTACTTGGTCCAATCCTCTGACGTTCGCGAAGCACTACCGCCTCGATGTCAGAGCGAAAAATGATGCTGCCTTTGGAAGGGCGATACTGTCATCCCTGATACCGTGACGGCCCTCCATCCGGTGAGTCAGCTTGCTAATCACCCATTTGTGTGCATTCACAGAGTCCACTACAAAGAAAGTTAGGTTACCTACCTGTAACCATGGTTCTTGTAGTGGTTCTCTGTGAATTCACACATCCCTCCCTTCCTCCCCGCTGTCCGTCACGATAACAGGTCACTATACCTACTCTCTAGTAACGGCGGACATAGGGGAACTAAGGAAGGTGGAGGAGGCGGAGCCTATATACCCTCGGGGGGGGAGACTAATTGTCTGGCTTTTTTCTAAGCTCTAGAAAGTTCCGAACGTCCTGCGCAGGCGCAGGATAAACCCATTTGTGTGAATTCACAGAGAACCACTACAAGAACCATGGTTACAGGTAGGTAACCTAACTTTGTTCCAGCTGCATGTCATCAGTCATCCATTTTACATTGACTCTTACAGGCATGACTTTGCATTTGTCATCCATTTTACATTCACCCAACAATATTAAATTTAACCCATTGTTCACTTGTTAGGAACAAATCCTGACATATTTCTGAATAACGAGGTAAACACATGACCATTTCTGTCATGAGATGGACCTCTGTCTTCTTCCATCTGTTTTCACTTTTCTCCTGGTGTGTTTAATTAGAGATGGGGGTATTCGTATATGAATACGAATATCCCCACACAGCTGGAGTTAACAAGATTCGGCCCCCTGGGGCCGGACAGTCCACTCGTGTCCGGTGGCGGCGGCGGCCTCGCTCATCCTTCTAATCACTCCCGGAGCCCCACTCTCTTCCTGCTCGGCTAGCCAGTCCAGGCAAGGGGAGGGAGGACGAGTCTCCCTGCACGGCTGCTGAGTCACTAGCTGAGCAGGAAGAGAGCGGGACTCTGGGAGTGATTGGAAGGATGAGCAAGGCCGCCGGACCATCTGCTGGATGCATGAGTGGATGGTCCGGCCCCAGGGGGTGGATCCTTGTTAACTCCAGCTTCCCGGGGATATTCGTATTCATATACGAATACCCCCATCTCTAATTGGAACCAATGTCCTGACTTAGGAAGGTCCTTCTGCCCCTTCTTCTTCTCATTCTGGCATATATTTACAAAGTGTTCTTTATTCAAACGAAATAAAGATGTTTCTCATATGGAATATTGCCAAAACTACTATATGGAGATAATACATGTGAGAGAAAAAAAATTAAAAATTAGCTTGCATGGAGTTGAATGCCTATATTAATGGAAGTTTGGTTGCAAATGAGACCTGGATAAGCTTTCACAATCTTCCTGGCACATTATCCATGAAAAGCCAGAGATTTCTACCTCAGTTCTCTATATTTTGGAAAGAAAATCCATTGTGAAACACCTACAAGTGTAAGTTGACAGGGCATATTTCCTAATTAAATGTGCACATTTCTTTCTTAAGGGCTTGAGGAGCCAAAGGAATCTTCTTAAAGAGAACATGGACTACCTGAATCATTATCCCCCCGCTGTTATGGAGGACTCAGCACCGTCAACATTTCGTATTACTGTTTCCTTTGAAGAGATCATGGGACATAACTCATTAGATTTTCTGTGCACCTGTTCCGTTGATACTGTTACACAGCCTCCAAAATCATTCTACAAAAGAGTTATGAGAGCGGTTTGCTGCCTCATCCTCAGGAACGAGGCTCCAGAAGAATAATTTGACATGCAGGGATGGCTCAAGAAATTGTACATGAAGCACAAAGGAAAAGAAGATAGTTGTCTCATTTCGCTTGTAGAACCCTGCTACCATAGGGGTTGCAGAGCAAGCCATGAGGAAGAGGCAGGGCTCCGTCTTCCAGAAGAGGAGAAGATCCAGCAGAGTATCATTGCTGCTTTCTCCATAGCTCCGTCATCTATTGCTTGAGGTGGCTTTCTCATTCTGTCCAAAGCTGTGGCAGACCTTGATGGCACATCAAGGTCTGCCGCATCACACATCACACAGAATGAGGTGATAGAACTGTTGATTGTATCACTAAAGAGTGTTACTTTTGTAAAACACTATCAGTTAATAGTAATGCATCACATCATGAAGAGGAATATGCTAACCCCTTTCTCCCTTAAGAACTTGTTTACTACAAGCAGGAGGGTATTAATGTTTGAGTGACTGGAGGACCATTTAGAAACATTGCAACTTTTTCAAATGTAGTTTACATGTGCCACCAATGCCTCCTACCTTTACTTCTGTAGTAGATATGAGAAAATGTGGAAGTAACTAGTTATGATAAACATAGTTACAACTAACAGTGTTGGGGATAATGAGTAATGTAACTAGTAGTCACAAAGTGACTTTTATAAATGTGATATGTAACATTAAGTTACTTATACGTAATGAGCAACATCTAATAGTTACTTTTAAATAGGATTTTGAGATTGACAAGAATTTTTAAGGTATATATTTTAAAGAGATGTTTCCAGGCTGCAATATCAGAATCTGCCACTAGAGGGAACTAGAGAGTATTACTGTGAATTTTTCGGGCAGGTGGCATATGGTAACAATAACACACTGTTAATTATCAGGCCAAAACAATACAAAACTAAAAAATAAGGAAGACAAAAATGTTAATTACACGAAAGACAAGGAATTGCTTGCACAGTCAGAACAACAACAAAACTAATGTCAACCTGGTCATCTGGAAGTAACAAGTAAGACAATAAGTTCCATGTAATATGTAACATTCCAAACTTTGGACGCAAGGAACATTTAATTAGGAAATATGCCCTGTCAACATTTCCTTTCCCCTCAAGTCAACATGTAATATACCAACAATATATTATTTATTTGATTTATAGCCTGCCTTTTCCTCAGAACTGGAGTTCTACGCAGTTTCCATGATGAAAACAGGCACAGATTTTTTTAAAGTACAGCTGAAAATTTGCACAGCTTAATAATTGCTTGAATGCAATGATTTTTTGTTGTTTAGTCATTAAGTCGTGTCCGACTCTTCGTGACCCCATGGACCAGAGCACACCAGGCCCTCCTGTCTTCCACTGCCTCCCGGAGTTGGGTCAAATTCATGTTGGTAGCTTCGATGACACTGTCCAACCATCTCGTCCTCTGTCGTCCCCTTCTCCTCTTGCCTTCACACTTTCCCAACATCAGGGTCTTTTCCAGGGAGTCTTCTCTTCTCATGAGATGGCCAAAGTATTGGAGCCTCAGCTTCAGGATCTGTCCTTCCAGTGAGCACTCAGGGTTAATTTCCTTCAGAATGGATAGGTTTGTTCTCCTTGCAGTCCAGGGGACTCTCAAGAGTTTCCTCCAGCACCACAATTCAAAAGCATCACTTCTTCGGCGGTCAGCCTTCTTTAAGGTCCAGCTCTCACTTCCATACATCGCTACTGGAAAAACCATAGCTTTGACTATGCAGACCTTTGTCGGCAAGGTGATGTCTCTGCTTTTTAAGATGCTGTCTAGGTTTGTCATCGCTTTCCTCCCAAGAAGCAGGCGTCTTTTAATTTCCTGGCTGCTGTCCCCATCTGCAGTGATCATGGAGCCCAAGAAAGTAAAATCTGTCACTGCCTCCATATCTTCCCCTTCTATTTGCCAGGAGGTGATGGGACCAGTGGCCATGATCTTAGTTTTTTTGATGTTGAGCTTCAGACCATTTTTTTTGCGCTCTCCTCTTTCGCCCTCATTAAGAGGTTCTTTAATTCCTCCTCACTTTATGCCATCAGAGTGGTATCATCTGCATATCGGAGGTTGTTGATATTTCTTCCGGCAATCTTAATTCCAGTTTGGGATTCCTCCAGTCCAACCTTTCGCGTGATGTATTCTGCATATAAGTTAAATAAGCAGGGAGACAATATACAGCCTTGTCGTACCCCTTTCCCAATTTTGAACCAATCAGTTGTTCCAGATCCAGTTCTAACTGTTGCTTCCTGTCCCACATATAGATTTCTCAGGAGATATATAAGGTGGTCAGGCATTCCCATTTCTTTAAGAACTTGCCATAGTTTTCTGTGGTCCACACAGTCAAAGGCTTTTGCGTAGTCAATGAAGCAGAAGTAGATGTTTTTCTGGAACTCTCTGGCTTTCTCCATAATCCAGCGCATGTTAGCAATTTGGTCTCTAGTTCCTCTGCCCCTTCAAAATCCAGCTTGTACTTCTGGGAGTTCTCAGTCCACATACTGCTGAAGCCTACCTTGTAGGATTTTGAGCATAACCTTGCTAGCGTGTGAAATTAGTGCAATTGTACGGTAGTTGGAGCATTCTTTGGCACTGCCCTTTGGGATTGGGATGTAGACTGATCTTTTCCAATCCTCTGGCCACTGTTGAGTTTTCCAAACTTGCTGGCATATTGAGTGTAGCACCTTAACAGCATCATCTTTTAAGATTTTAAATAGTTCGACTGGAGTGCCATCACCTCCACTGGCCTTGTTGTTAGCCATGCTTTCTAAGGCCCACTTGACTTCACTCTCCAGGATGTCTGGCTCAAGGTCAGCAACCACACTATCTGGGTTGTCCGGGACATCCAGATCTTTCTGGTATAATTCCTCTGTGTATTCTTGCCACCTCTTCTTGATGTCTTCTGCTTCTGTGAGGTCCCTACCATTTTTGTCCTTTATCATGTCCATCTTTGCACAAAAGGTTCCTTTAATATCTCCAATTTTCTTGAACAGATCTCTGGTTTTTCCCTTTCTATTATTTTCCTCTATTTCTTTGCACTGTTCATTTAAGAAGGCCCTCTTGTCTCTCCTTGCTATTCTTTGGAAGTCTGCATTCAATTTTCTGTAACTTTCCCTATCTCCCTTGCATTTTGTTTCCCTTCTCTTCTCTGCTATTTGTAAGGCCTCGTTGGACAGCCACTTTGCTTTCTTGCATTTCCTTTTCTTTGGGATGGTTTTTGTTGCTGCCTCCTGTACAATGTTACGAGCCTCCATCTATAGTTCTTCGGGCACTCTGTCCACCAAATCTAGTTCCTTAAATCTGTTCTTCACTTCCACTGTGTATTCATAAGGGATTTGGTTTAGATCAGGGGTCTCAAACTCAATTTACCTGGCGGCCGCTGGAGGCAGAGTCTGGGTGAGGCTGGGCCGCATCAGATTTTCCGCCAAGCGGAGCAAGAGCCCGAGGAAGCCGCCCAGGAGTTTCCTTAGCCCAGCTGGGGCTCTGAGGAGGAGGAGGAGGAGGGGCGCGCGAGCCCTCGTCGCCGGCCACAACCCCCTCCGGCTCCTTCTTCACTACCACCACCAGCAGCAGCAGCAGCAGCAGGACGAAGAAGCGGAGAAGGGAGGGAGCGCCGGCGACCACGTAGCCGGGGGGGAGGAGGGCATGACAAAAATTTTAAAAAAAAACCCTCACAGAATTCACCTTGTCAAAGGAGAAAAGCCCCCACCGGTACCCGCGAAATTAAACAGAACGGGGCGGGGGACCCCACAGGTGTGTGTTTGCACACACACACACACACACGGAGGTCCGGAAACTTCCTCTGAGGGCCCCCCTCAAAAAAAGGCGCACTCAGCAGCAGCAGCTACCCCCACCATGACAGAGGAACAAACTTTGCGAGGCGAGCCCAGGCAGCCTCCAGAGCCGAGGCGGCTGAAGCAGGACGAAGAGGAGGAGGAGGAGGAGGAAGCACCGCCGGGTGCTGAGGCGGCCGCTGGCCGGGCTGGTGCTGGGGGTGCCGAGAGAGAAAGAGAGCCAGAGAGCCGCTTCCCTGGAAGAGGCGGCGGTGGCAGCAGCTGCTGTTGGCGGCTTGGAGGCGCTCTTCGAGGACGGGCCGGGAGCGAGCTCCGCTCTCAGGCATCACTCGGCAGCGACTCGGGGAAAAGGGCCGGCGGCGCGCCTCGCTCGCCGGCTCTCCCCCAAGACAGTGCCTCTTGCACCCTCCATCCGGAACTGCAGCCTGCCAGCCGGCAGACAGGCGGGCTGGCAGGCAGGCTGCAGTTCCGGATGGAGGGTGCAAGAGGCGCTGTCTTGGGAGAGAGCCGGCAAGCGAGGCAAGGCTTTTTTTGACTCTTGACAGCAGAGGACGCGTGGGCGCTTCGGGGGGGGGGCAGGCAAGGTGGGGGCCACAAACTATCATCCGGTGGGCCGCAAATGGCCCACGGGCCGCGTGCCGCGTGTTTGAGACCCCTGGTTTAGATTATACCTGACTAGCCCAGTGGTTTTTCCTACTTTCATCAGTTTAAGCTTGAGTTTTGCTATAAGAAGCTGATGATCAGAGTCACAATCAGCTCCAGGTCTTGTTTTTGCTGACTGTATAGAGCTTCTCCATCTTTGGCTGCAGAGAATATAATCAATCTGATTTCGGTATTGCCCATCTGGTGATTTCCATGTGTAGAGTCGCCTCTTGTGTTGTTGGAAAAGAGTGTTTGTGATGACCAGCTTGTTCTCTTGACAAAACTCTATTAGCCTTTGCCCTGCTTCATTTTGAACTCCAAGGCCAAACATCCCTGTTGTTCCTTTTATCTCTTGACTCCCTACTTTAGCATTCCAATCCTCTATAATGACAAGAACATCTTTCTTTGGTGTCAGTTCTAGCAGGTGTTGTAAGTCTTCATAGAATTGGTCAATTTCAGCCTCTTCAGCATCGGTGGTTGGTGCATAAACTTGGATGACTGTGATGTTGAAAGGTCTGCCTTGGATTCGTATTGAAATCATTCTATCATTTTTGAGATTGTATCCCAGTACAGCTTTTCCCACTCTTTTGTTGACTATGAGGGCTACTCCATTTCTTCTATGGGATTCTTGCCCACAATAGTAGATATGATAATTGTCTGAATTGAATTCGCCCATTTCCGTCCATTTTAGTTCACTGACGCCCAGGATGTCAATGTTTATTCTTGCCATCTCCTGTTTGACCACATCCAGCTTACCAAGGTTCATATATCTTACATTCCAAGTTCCTATGCAGTATTTTTCTTTGCAGCACCAGACTTTCCTTTCACTTCCAGGCGCATCCGCAGCTGAGCGTCCTTTCGGCTTTGGCCAAACCACTTCATTAGCTCTGGAGCTACTTGTACTTGTCCTCCGCTCTTCCTCAGTAGCATGTTGGACGCCTTCCGACCTGAGGGGCTCATCTTCCAGCATCATATCTTTTAGCCTTTTGTTTCTGTTCATGGGGTTTTCTTGGCAAAGATACTGGAGTGGCTTGCCAGTTCCTGCTCCAGGTGGATCGCGTTTAGTCAGAACTCTCCACTATGGGTGTCCCTGCACAGCATACCCCATAGCTTCTCTGAATTACTCAAGCCCCTTCGCCACGACAAGGCAGCAATCCGTGAAGGGAATGCAATGATTACTAAAATGCAATTAAATCATAATGTTTAAACACTAATGTGTTAACAAGAATATAAAACACACCCATGTTAAAAAATTGGAATCTGTCTGAATGTATCCAGTATTTTTCTAAACATAGTTATTATATTGTCCATTCCAGGTTTCTGTAAAATATGCTTCACATGTTAGTTTATGAGTGGGAAATTCATTTTTCTCCTCTCCCCAGATTTTTATTATTATTATTACTATTAAAGAAATATTTTCATTTTGTTGATTTTCATTGTCGCCTGGATCTTGTGGCATGAGAGAGATTAAATGACGGTTCTTTATGTGCTGTCTCCCTGCCATATGGGATTGTACATACAGTGCTAGATGCTTAAATTGGATTCATCTGTGTTCTTGGCACACATCCACTATTATATGGCTGTGGGATAAATCCTGTAAAGCTGGGGAGAGGGGGCATTCATGATTTTTTTTTAAATGATGGGGGAAAGATCTGGCAGTCATTCTCCTCCCATCATCAAAATGGAGGGGAGAAAAGCACACAGTTTAACATTACCTCACAAAAGGCAACCATAAAATCCCTTCACCAGTATAAAATAGACGTTTGCATGTTGGCTGGCTGTTTATTATATGTATTGTATCTATGTATCTCACTTTTCAGCTGAGATGGGCTCCTCGAGCCACTTACAATTAAAATCCACAAGGAGGTACATTATAATCCAAATTCCATTAATGGGTTCACATTGAAACAGTTACTCTTGCATTAGACAGGAGGAATACGTACATCTAGTCTTATAAAAATGTTTTAAAAAATATGTTAAAAAGTTGCTGTGGCAGTGTTATTCTTTCAATGCATGATTTGGCTTTTCTTCCTGTGATTGATTGCAAAACTAATAATTTTAACATTAACACATTAAATCAAATGTGTTTTTTTCCAGGGTTTGCAGATAGCATGTCATTAGTAGCTGAAAAAACTATATTTTCCCCCGAGATGTGACTTCTATTAGATCTTGGTGTCTGAGCAGTCATACTTGCAAACAAAGTCTGACTCACCTTACAGAGCAAGTTAACTTGTAATTATGGAAAATATGAAAAGCTCTTGCTGTAATTATCACTTTTCAGCACTTCTGAAATCCTTCTTCTGTCTGACAGATTGTCTGGGCTAATTCTTGTGTAAACTAGATAATCTTATCCATCTTATCAATGTTCAGCTGGGTATCAAGGTAAAAGTTGCCTCATTCTTGGAATGATTTCAGGCAACATCAGCTTGCCTAATTATACAAGCTGTATTCATCTATATTGCTTCTGTGAACAAAAATCCAATAGTTATTGAAAACATGTAACTTCTTGAGAAGTTACAAGCACATTGGTTAGACTTACAGCACTGAAAGATGTAGGTACAAATACTTAAACATTCTTGCAACTTGTGAAAAGATGAAGGCATGACTCTCATCGCAAATCTTACAAATGTGGAAAGTTGTCAACAGAAGTACATTCAAAATGTATAAAGTAAAACTTACGTTGT
This sequence comes from Intellagama lesueurii, assembly GCA_037013535.1. NCBI lineage: Eukaryota > Metazoa > Chordata > Lepidosauria > Squamata > Agamidae > Intellagama > Intellagama lesueurii. Next base: position 17,129,994 of record JBAJHW010000004.1, read on the forward strand.
GCTTAAATCATGTTTTAAGATTTCAGGAACATACATTCTAAAAATGCAGGAGCTTATAGCCTTAAAAACGTAGTAAAAAAGGAGAGTGTTTGGAGTCCTTAAAAGTAAAAGTAAATGAAAGTAAAACGTATTTCTTAGCTTTTAAGCATATTCAGACACACAAGAAAAATGCTCTAAATGCTCACCCAGTCATCTGCCAGTTTGAATCTATGGAGGGAAATCCATGTTGGTCCTTATCTGTGTTTAGGCACTGTGATTCATAGAATCATTGAGTTGGAAGGGGCCTATAAGGCTATCGAGTCCAGTCCCCTGTTCAATGTAAGAATCCAAGTCAAAGTGGAACTGGCAAATGGTTGTCCAATTTTATCTTGAATGCTTTCAGCATTGGAGCACTCACTACCTGCCAAGGCAATTTGTTCCATTGTTGTATTGCTCTAACAGTTAAGAAGTTTTTCCTCATATTCAGCCTAAATCTGGTTTCCTGTAACTTGAGCCCATTATTATGTGTCCTGCACCCTGGGATGATGGAGAACAGATTGTGCCCCTCCTCTGTAGGACTACCTTTCAAATATTTGAAAAGTGCTATCATATCACCCCTCATCCTTCTTTTCTCAAGGTTAAACATGCCGAGTTCTTTCAATCTTTCCTCATAGGGCTTTGTTTCCAGTCCCCTGTTCGTCCTTGTTAGCATTCTTCAAATGTGGTGTCCAGAACTGTGCTGCTACATATTGCCTTATGGTTTCTGGGCTACCAGTGCTCCTGTTGTTGGTTGTGGTGTGTCTGATGTGTGTGATGGATGTCTGTGAACTGTCAACATTTGATGCTGCTGGTATAGCAAACTGCCACTCCATGTACTATATCTTGTAAAATTTCTATGAGAATTTACATTCCTTTTGCCCATCCAGCAAATTGCTGGGAGCATGGGCTGCCATGGGAATTTCATGGTCTAGGGCCCTTTTTCTTTGTTTTCTTTCATTTGCTTTATCATTGTTTATGTGTCCACACTCAAGTGTTAGCTTGCTAGGAAAGAGATTTCTTTGCAAATCAGTGTTATTTTACATTGGTCTAACTTTCCTTGTGATGGCTTGAATGGAGGAGACTTAGCTGATTGTATTGCAGTGACTTTTAGTACACAGCTGCTCAAACCTCATTTTGTTAAGTACATTGTATCTGTTCAGGGTTACCTTTTCTACACTCCTCTTAATTATATTAGCACTCTCTATATACAGAATTTCAAACCTTGACATGTAAGCCCATGGGGATCCACATGTTTAGCCACCTCCTAAGGCGGGGTGAACAATTTCCAGAGTTATGGATATCCCAACACCCATGGACCATAGAGACCTGTACTAATTCTTCTGCTTTGCTGATCCCCAAAATCTTCTTTAAAAGAGGCACATGTGTTCTTTTAAAAAGCCTCTTCATTCTCTCTAGTGGCCAATTCTTTTAAGAAAATGGGGTGCAAAGAAGAGAACTATAGGACTTATTGAGCAATATATATATATATTTTTAAAACACTCGTATAAAATTAGGGGGTGGATTTGACACCATGCACCTTACTTTGCCCACTCTGTCCTGGGGCTAGCTAGGAATAAGATTTTGCAGGCCTGTGTGAAGGTAGAGGTGGTAGAGCAGAGAGACCTTCCTCTCAAGCAGAGACAAGGGTCCTGTTTCAGTCTTTTATTTGGTTTTCTGTACAGCTGACAAATTAAACTTATCCTACGTGGAAATACTTTTTCTCCAATAATTCATTTCCTTTGCCTTGTGCCTTAACGAACAACAGTAGAAATTTACTGATTGGATCTTTACCTGCCCTGGACCTGTGCCATCAAAGCTTGTATGCAATTATTTGTACCTGCTTCTTTGCCTCAGGCACAAATGAATCCTGATATGCATCTCTACATAAAATTCCATAGTGATGCCGTTTTGTTTCTGTGGATGTGTCTTAATGAATTTTTTCCCTTACCTTCCTTATATCTGTCTTTAACTAATTTTACAGCACCTGAATCCTCAGTCATAAATGTCATTAAACATCATTCAGATCACTTTTACAATTAATGCGGTATAGACAACAAATACATAAAATTAACGGACTGCATGATTCAGTGTATATTTGCACAGAAGCAAGTCACATTGCAGGCAATGAGAAACTTCAGAGTTGCTACCTAAGGTTTCTCCTCCCACCTTCTTGCAATTAGGATAACCAACTTTCTGCTGTTGTTGAAATATTTATTCTTCCACAGTAGGAGTTTTCTGCTTTGATCTTCTTTTCTCCTTTTCTTTTCTGTTCGCTATTTTATTTTCCTCTACCATTTGTATTTAGTATTCCTGAAGTATTTCTCTTGTCTGCTTGTATTTCTGTTTTCTACTGAACTGATACAGTGGTATTTAAGTCTGTTCCTTTTTACAGCTTTTCTTGTGTTCATTGTTAATAATGATGATTAAATTTGTGTCTGTGTCTTGTCTTTGTGCGTATGCCTTCTTAGTGCACTTTCCCTCCATGTCTGGCTTAGTTTGGACTCCAAACCAACTCAAATCTATCCATTAAAGCAATCTTTTGCATTGCTTAATTTTTTTTCCTAATTTTCTTATCTTGGAGGTGTGGTTTTTCTCCTTTATTCATAAATTAATGAATGGCAGTAAAAGAAATGAGATATTTCACATAAAGCTTCAGAGAAGCTCCAAGTTTTAAATTCAAACATTAATTAAATCTTGAGGGCTTGACTACTGAAACCTAGATATTATCTCTCTGAAAAGCCCTATTGAGCAGCTACTCTGAGGTTGCCATGCCAGCATATTGTTACATGTAAATTAATAAGCACTTACTCTTGATGCTTTCTGCAGGATCTGTTTAATTCATAATCATATCTTTAATAATATATTTTATAATCGTATCACTTTAAATTTATAATTATATCTCTGTTTATATTTTTACCTAATCAGTGTGTGTGTGTGTCTGCATGCAAACACACATTCAGGAGAGTGAAAGAGAGGGCAATTGTGGGGAAAGGTTTAGGCTTCAGCTGAAAATAAACCCTGGTCAATCTGGAGAACGTTGCTGCTTAAAATGGCTTGAGGCGGGGAGCGGGCAGGGTTTCTGCCCATTGTTATCTCTGCCGTAACTGGTGAATCCTCAACACATTATATGTTTAGTAAAATGCCTTTCTCTAGATTCTTGTCATATTTTTAGAATCACTGCAGCTACGTATTTGTTTGAAGGAACTGGTTCATACATGAGCAGTCTGCTTGCATGAGCGGTGCAACATTGGATAATTCTGAGTTTTGGATCAGATAAGAGAAGGCCTCCCCGCCTCCCCAGAGTATTTCCTTTGGAATTCTGTGGGCCAAATAAACGTGGCAAGAGATGTGTACTGTTTGTATTAGTCACATATAAAGCAAAAGTGGAGGTAAGGAATCTCCACTGTTTCCTTCTGCCTTGCCTCTTTTTGTTGTTGTTTAGTCGTTAAGTCATGTCCGACTCTTCGTGACCCCATGGACCAGAGCACGCCAGGCCCTCCTGTCTTCCACTGCCTCCCGGAGTTGGGTCAAATTCATGTTGGTAGCTTCGATGACACTGTCCAACCATCTCGTCCTCTGTCGTCCCCTTCTCCTCTTGCCTTCACACTTTCCCAACTTCAGGGTCTTTTCCAGGGAGTCTTCTCTTCTCATGAGATAGCCAAAGTATTGGAGCCTCAGCTTCAGGATCTGTCCTTCCAGTGAGCACTCAGGGTTGCCTCTTAGCCAAACTATATGAAACACTCAGCTCATATTTAGAAGCTGATCACGCATTAATTTTCCAGTGGCAGTTTCCTCAAAACTGCATTCCTGAGCAATCAGATTGCAAATGAAGGCTGTAATTATCTCCCAGTGAACAATCAGAAAGCAAAGCAAGCTAATGTGCAAGATACGGAAGTGAGAAGAGCCTGTGCTGGTTTAAACTGATGTCTTTGCAGCTTAAGAGATTTCTGCTTCTAAATGTGGAGCTGAGTGTCTTGTGCACATTTCACTTTGATCCTGCCTCATGAAAACTATATTGAATATTTGGGTTCATGGCAGTGTGTCACTGAATATCAATTTAGGGACAAATTATAGATGACAGCTGATATGATTGCCATGTCCTGTGGATGGATGGATGGATGGATGGACGGACGGACGGATGGATTTACACACATTTATATGTACACATTTATATAAGAAGACCAGAGTGGTTGACTTTATAAAACATTCAATTAAAAAGGCAAAGAAAACATCAGTTAATGGTCAGCAACAAGATAAAAAGCATTGCCTTAGGGAAGGTCTGTGTGAGACTTGAAGAGTAATGGCTGAAATTCTGTTGCATAACATAAGCAAAGTCATATAAGCATCAGTTCATTCCATAATCAAGGCAGGGAACTCTTTATTTACTGGTGAGGAACAGACTGAAACTTACAACTTTCCATAGTTATGCAGCATGATTTCAGCTGATACTTGACTGTACGCAAAGACAAGCAGAATCTTATTGGTGTTTGCATAAGGTTTGTGTAAAACTTGCTGAGGCTAATTGCAGCTGGTTGGTAAGTGCTGGGGCATATCTCAGTCATACACCTGGTCACGAGTCTGATTGTGCAACCAAGATGTACTCCAACACTTTCCAGCAATCTGTTTTATGTAATAACATGATTTAGACTGATTTAAATTCAGTTATAATGATAGGATAACTTGTTTAATTGAATTTTTAGATTACGAGGTCTTGTGTTTTTCTCCAGATCTCCTGTTAACTGTCTTGTAAGTTGCGCAAAGTCCCAGTTTTCTGATATGACTCAAATGTATACAGAAAGAAAGACAGAGGAGAAGTTAGTTTTCACAGACTGGCCTGATCCATTAAGCATTGCAGGAATTAGCAACTCGGTGAAGTCACAAGGCCAAGTTGGAATATTCAGACGGTAACATCTGGTGGAGTCCAGAATGCAGTTTTGCAGCACAGGTTTGCTCTAAAACGTGTTGTTCTTGGACAAGGTACCTTTTAGATTGTAACTCCCAGGAGCTGCTACTCAGCGTGGTCACTAGCAGATTATTTCCCCCATATCAAGTGAATGAACAGTTTATTCAAAAAGACTAATGAAAATGTTATAAAAGTGAGTAAGTTAGGTCTCAAAAGTAAAGTTTCAGCAGCCTCTTTTTTTGGGGGGGGGGGGAATCTGTGAAACTATTATTTTAAAAAGCCGTAGGAACTACGTTAAAAAAGCAGGACACATGCATACAAACATGAATATAGGGACAATACATTCACAAAGTATTTCCATACATTTGTTCTGCTATACATGTTTCGGGTGGGGGGAGCCTGTATGCTCACTTGTGGCTCCTAAAGATAGGGATGATTCTGGGAGATATCACCAAGCCTGCAAAAAGAAAACCCCAAAGTAGCATCTTTTGGCAGCTGATAAAGTCATGGAGGAAGATAACCGACTTCCAAAAGCATCTGAAAAGTATTTGATTATTTTCATGTAAGGATGTTGCTTATAAAAAAAAGTCAATCCAAATAGTCACTATGGAATCTTGCTGTCCCCACATCATATGTCACTTCCAGCATGATTTGTTATCTACTGAACTCAACATTGGGCTTTTCTATGCAGCCTCATTTGGAACAGGCTAGTGTGGGTTAAATAGGGTCTCTTAAGACTAGCTAGTGTCATAGAATCATAAAATAGTGAAGTTGGAAGGCCATCAAGTCCAACCCCCTGCTTGATGCAGGAGTACAAATCAAAGGATATCTGCTAGGTGGTTGTCTGAAGTTTCTCTTGAATGCCTCCAGTGTTGGAGCACTCACCACCTCTCGAGGAAATTGGCTCCACTGTCTTACTGCTCTAACAGTTAGGACGTTTTTCCTGATATTCCATCAAAATCTGGTTTCCTATAATTTGAGCCAATTGTTGCGTGTTCTGCACTCTGGGATGATTGAGAACTGCCCCTCCTCTGCCTTTCGAGTATTTGAAAAGTGTTATCATATCACCCCTCTGTCTTATTTTCTCAAGGCTAAACATGCCCAGTTCTTTCAGTCTTTCCTCATAGGGCTTGGTTTCCAGGCCCCTGATCATCCTTGTTGCCCTCTTCTGAACTTGTTCCAGTTTGTCAGCATCCTTCTGGAAGTGTGGCATCCAGAACTGGACTAGGTAGAAGTCAGACATTCCATTTATGCAATGTGTGCTGCTTATCACCACCTCATAGTGCTTAAAGCACTCTCTGAGTAGTTTACAATTTAATTATGCAGGCTACACATTGCCCCCCACAGCAAGCTGAGTACTCAATTTACCAACCTTGGAAGGATGGAAGTTTGAGTCAACCTTGATCCAGCTACCTGGGATTGAACCCTGGTTGTGAGCAGAGTTTTGGCTGCAGTACAGCAGTTTAACCACTGTTCCACAAGGCTCCTTTAGCACTATTTAGTGCTATCCTTGCATCCAAATGGCATATGTGCCTTAGATGGCTCTATTTGGTCCAGCTCCTTCCTCTGTCATTTCCCCACATTGTGAAATAGCTTAAGAAGACAGTCACTAAAGGATATTCACAAATTAAACACTTCCTCTGCTTCATTTTAAACCACATGAGAAGTCCCTGAAAGACCCAGAAAGATATGCAGTACATCACTTAATTTAAAAACAAAACAAAACTGAATACTTCTTCATGAAAGTGGGAGGATACAGGAGAGGGCAATGACAGGGATTTTCTCTCTCTTTTCTTTGTGAACTTTCTTAAAGGTCCAGTTTAGAACCTTCCTGCAGCCAAATCCACCGGAGGTACTAGCCACTGATGGATTCAGTTGTGGACAGGTTCTCAATGGAACCTTTAAGAAAAGTTACAAAGGGAAAAAAATCCCACTTCTTGCACCCTTCTATCTCATACTTCTGGTAGGAAGGTTTTTTTAATTAATAAGTGATGCAGTACATCAGTGATGTACTATTGCAGTCTTAAAAAAGAAACTTTGTCTGCCCCTATGCAGAGCAGAGGAAATGTTTAATTTGCCAATATCCTGAAGTGGCTGTTTTCTTGACAGAAGGAGCCTTGACAGCTACAAGCTCACTTTGATTCCTTTCCAGTGATTGCACACACCGGAAACAAACCAAAACACAGTGATACTACCCTCAACAACAAAAAATAGAAGTCTCTGACATGGACCCACAAAGGTGTGGGTAGGAATGTTTTGGGGGTGGGCTAGCTCATTCAAGGAATTATGTCACGTGATTGCCAGAAAAAAGGACCAGCCTGTCTGCAGTGAAAAAGACAGCAGGACAAACACCCATCTGATCACACCCATAGTCATGCTTGTTGACCCACAGGAAGCTAGATTTAAAATACCAGTAATAAGCCATGTATTCAGCTGTAAGCAGGAACATTTTAGACCAAATGCAAAGAATACAGATAGAACAGCCCTTTACTTTTGAATTCTGAACAGATGGCCAGTGCCAAAGCCTATGCATCTTCTGGAGATGGCCACTGAGGATCAGCTTGGCAACCTTCTGCAGACTACATGTAGCCCATAGGGGCTGAGTTGTTGGCTTCCATCTCTGGGTTAACCGAAAGATAAAGAGATTCTGTAAGCTGTCTAAAATGTCTTATCTTTCAAGAATAATTTGCTAGGAATACTTGTTTGGCATATATACATTTAGAGCATAAGAAGATGTCTTTGTGAAAAGTCAGACCACCTGTCCATCTATTTAAGGCTATAAGTGGTCAACAGATTATGGACCATATGAGATCTTTCTCCCCTTTTTTGTACTTCCCACAGCATCTGCAATACCATCTACATCACCCAAAATGTGTTAGCTTTCTCCTCCCTCCTCCCTTCTTTTTCCTTCCTGTCAGTTTAGAGAGGGAAGTAGAGCACTTTGTCCTTGCACTCTTACAGAATTCTATGGTGTAGGACAATGTGCTGTTTTGTGGGTATTGATACCAACAGAATTAGATGGATAGCTGCGGCAGTTCAGAAGCGACTATGGCAGCAGCTGATCTGGCAGCCTTCAGAAGTAGGAAATCTAATGTTAGTTTAGCCCACGCTGGCTTCCAAGAAATCCAATACTTTCCACCCCCCAATGTAACCAGGAGGTTGCCTATCCCTGAACTACCTCCCCAACTTGGTTTCTTCCATATGTTTTGGACTAGAAACTCAATTTTAGCTCACATGTTCTGGGTAGCAGGGGATGATAGGAGTTGTAGTTTAACACCCCTGGAGAGCAACATGTTTGGAAAGGCTGGCTTGACTGGACATTGACTGGCAGCAGCTGTCTAGAGTGTCAAATGTTCTCTTCCCCCCCCCCCGGTCCTTCCTGGAACTCCTAGGATTTGAATGTGGGACCCTTTGCATATGTAGCTTGTCCTCTAGCCTTTCCTTGTGTTAGGTTCCTTTTAGCATCAACCTTCCCCCCCCCCCGCCCCGTCTGTCTTCAGGTTCTCTTGTTGAAAAATCATGGACCTGTTCCCTGCTATAAAGTAAAATGAGGATGAATGCTAAAAATAACATCACCATAGAAAGCAGACTGGTTTTATTTTTGAAAGCAGCCATCCTACAATGCATCCTTAGCATTTTAGACCATCATTGGCCTTCAGCAGCAGAAGAAAAGGCAGGACTCATTCCACAGACCCCGTGTTGTATCACAGCAGTAGGAATCAAACAAGATCTTTATATACTGCAACTAATAAAAGGTTAGTGGCCATGAGCTGTTGAAGACTATTTAGAATTACAAAGCCGTGAAATAGTCCATTTGTAAAAGGAGTAAAATGTTTTTCTTCACAGCTAGCTCCAGAATCCCCTATAGAGCCGAGAGGCGAACGATTCCGCAGGTTACTAGGCTGTTGATCCATTCTGACTAGGAATTTAGAGGGCAATCAAATCCAAATTTAAGTGTATTTATTTGTATTGTTTTTATTTTAATAAACAGACCTATGGGCCCTCAAGCACTGGAGTCAGAACTTGATTACAACCACACACAGAGATGGTTGGATACAGGCTTAGTTTTGCTCAGAGTATATCTCTGTAAACAACAGGGAGTCATGTTAGATGTGATTCAGTTCCCATTGACTTCAGTGATTCTAGAGTCCAGACTCAGCCCTATATATAGTGATTCCCTACTGGTTGCACATGAAATTAGAGCTTATTCTTTTAATTTTTATTCCATTCATGTAATAAATGATTAGGAAGTAACGGTCACATGTTACACACTTGTGAGTGGGCACACATTCTATAAAGGGCTTGTATTTTTCCTGCAAACAGGCAGCATGACCAGTGGAAAGGGAGGATATTGCCATGTAGGTAATATAAGTAGCTGTTCTTCTGCAGCTCAAAAGAGTGGACCTGATGTGGTCATTTCAGTGCAGCTGCATATAGAACAAATAAGCACACTGCCCCCCCCCCCCTTACTCCATTTAGGCTTCAGAACTTCACTCTAAGTGCATGTTATTAAAAATATAAAGAATCAAAGAAGACAGCTTTTAATGCTGTTCTCACACTTACGGATTATTAGACCTTATTTGTATGTGTTTTGTTTAACCTTGTCCTGTTTCATAATAGCACACCTGTGCAGTGCCAGCCTTATGGTTGGTGGGGTGGAAGGCAAAGCAGCCAACAGTGGACAGAACCAGCATGGCAGCTGCCACTTAATGCTGCTGCTTCTATCTGCCTTTCTCTCTCTCTTTTGCTTTTCAGCAAGCTTAAACCTTCTCAGGTTTTTGTTTTAAATTACAGATGATTAGTTTGGCTTTGGGGCTGGTTCTACCTTTAGGGAGACGGAGGTAGACAACCCAGGCAACAGAAACGGCAGCAGTTTGTTGCTTCCTCCATTGTACATATTTTATGTATATTGCTGAAGATGGGGAGAGGCACTTGAAAGAGTTTGTCTCCTCTGCTTGTCAAAATATTTTGGCCAGTTTTAGGTACCAGAAACTTTACCTTTTGTTTGTGAGCCATGCTGTTTTGCCTCAGGCAGTGAAATGTCTTGGGTTGACCTTGCTTGCTTGGTTTGGTTTGTTACCATTGTGCTTTCTGGGGCGTTATGTGTCCTTAAGGTAGTCCCTGGTTAAACCTTCCTGCTCTTTTGCTGTAAACATTATGGTAAAGCGTACTTCACCTCTGTAGATTTGCCTAGACACACAAGAACTTTTTTCTTTCCTTTCTTTCTCTTAAAGAAATACTTTTCTTTTTTTTGCTTTGAATGGTTTCTTCTGAAGACCAATGCTGTGTAACTTGAAAGCTTGCTTCCAGCATTTTTAACATTAATTGGTCACACAGCTTCAGCTCTGTGGGAATCACAGTGGCTACCAGTCAGCTTCTAGGCTCAGTTCAAAATGTAAAGTGAACTATGTCTAGACCATTTGCTGGGTGGAATCTCTCTCTCTCTCTCTCTCTCTCTCTCTCTCTGATCTTAGGTAGAGTTTAACGCCTGTACCCATGTCAGCTGTTATCTGCAAGTGGCAAAGTACACGAGGTAGATGTGTAGCTTGTCCCTCATTAAACAGCGCTTACCAGTTTGTACTGGTAAAATGTTGGCTCTCTGCCTCTTCTGCCTGGAACCTATAAAAGAACTGAAGTTGCAAGTGTTTCTCAAGTTTCAACATGGATCTGTGGAGCAAAGTTGTGCCAGGCTGCCCCTGGGATTTGCCGTAGTTATTGAATTGATGTAAAATATAAGATGCAAATGTGACCTTCACGTCACATCATCTTCCATATGGTGACCTTTCAGGTTTTTGAACGCTGCTTTCATGTGGCTGTTTCTTTCCATTTTTTTTTGTTTTGGTTAAACATGCCCAATTCTTCATATTTTTCTCCTTGCATTTTATGTTACGAAACCTTTTGTCATCTAATCGGCTGGCCAAGCCTTCTTCAGTTCACACTGTCCAAATATTCTAGATGATAACTCTCAATGCAAACCAGCAGAGTCATTGGTCATTCAGAGAGCTGTTTTAACCTGTAAAGCCTTAAATAGCTTGGGTCCAAGCTGTCACAAGGACCATGTCACGCTTTGTGAGCCTGCCCAAGTATGAATATCATCAAGGAGGCCCTTCTCTTGTTTCCACCACCTTCACAGGTGTGCTTGGTGGGGACACTGGAAAGGGTCTCCTCTGTCGCTGCTCCCAGACTCTTGAACCTCCTCCCATTGAAGGCCAGGCTGACCTCATCTTTGCTGTCCTTTCGCAAGCAGACAAAGACCTTTGTCTTCAGGCAAGCCTTCCCTTAGTGACTGGTTATGTTAGAGGGGTTTTTAAATGGATTGTTGTGCCTTGTTGCTTTGTATGAGTTTTGGTGTCGATATTGTATACCATTTGGTGTTATACGTATTTGTTTGATTCTTTTGTAGTATTTGTGTAGTTTACCTTTTAAACGTTATCTTATACTGATGTAAGCCACTGTGGGTCCTTTTAAAGGAGAAAGATGGGGTTAAAATATTTTAAATAAATAAATGCAGGCTGAGGAAAATGTAGTCTAAATTTGGGGAGGCTGTTCTAGTGTATGGAGCTGTAGCTGACTCTGAAATCCAGAGCAAACAAATGGACATGTTGTGTTGTGTTGTGTTTCTACTTTTGCTCAAGCTTCTTTGATCATTTTTAAGCTGCTGCTTAGACAAATTCCCAAGCCATTTTCTGCTGAATGTTACCATAGAAGAATTCATAAGAACATTACAAAGCCCGACTGTTGATACAGTCGAGCAAGAGTGATATCCCAAACCACATGGGAATTTGTTTTTATGAACCAGGAGATCACAAAGTATTGTTACATTTGTTCGTGTGACTTCATTTAGCTGTTATAGTTCAATGACGGCAACAACTGGCATGTGAAACCTGTTGAACTGGAGTCAATAAAAACTGAATAAAATATGTAAATTAGCACTTGCGTCTGCTGTAGATATGTGTGTATGTTTAGAACTACCTCTTGGAAATGAGCCACTCCAACTAATGTGCTCTATGAATTTGCTAGAACTTTTGGCAGGAGCTGAATATGGACAGGAAGGAGATGTTCTCTAGCACATATCTGGGACTTGTAGTGTCTTGGCTAGAGATGGGCTATTCATATTCGTATCCTTAGGGATACGAATATGAATACTGCAGACACAGGTGGCAGAGAAGGCCAGTCCCTCCCCCACAAACCGGCCTGTCCACTTATGGGTTGCCGTGCAACGTGTGTGGCCAGCAGCATCTGAGAATCAGGGAAGTGATTTAGCCTGTGCCATCCTTCTAGTGGTGCTGCGGGTTAAACCGCAGAAGACTCTGTGCTGCAAGGTCAGAAGACCAGCAGTCGTAAGATCGAATCCACGCGACAGAGTGAGCTCCCGTCTCTTGTCCCAGCTCCTCCCAACCTAGCAGTTCGAAAGCATGTAAAAATGCGAGTAGATAAATAGGTACCACCTCGGTGGGAAGGTAACGGCATTCTGTGTCTAGTCGCGCTGGCCACGTGACCACGGAAACTGTCTTCGGACAAACGCTGGCTCTATGGCTTGGAAACGGGGATGAGCACCGCGCCCTAGAGTCGGACACGACTGGACTAAATATCAAGGGGAACCTTTACCTTTACCTATCCTTCTAGACGATTCTGAGTTGAAGTCCAAATAAACTAATTTCTAAGCTCAAGCTGGACCCACAAGAGCCAGAATCAGGTTTATAGTTTAAGGACAGAAGACTAGGGATGTGCATTTTGGGTTTTTTAGACTACAAATTCCATAATTCTCTTTTCTGGGGACCCTGCCCTGATGGTTGCTGGGATGCTTCCTTTTCAAACAGGAAACTAGGCCTATCCAAGTCACGTATTCTGCCATCTTGGCTTCTCTCCAGATTAGCATAACTTAGGTGTCTTTAAGTTCTGGTCTGGCAGGTAGGACTCCCAGAAAAGAGAACTATGGGATATGTGGTCCAAAAAGCAGAAGACATGGGAGATCTCTATGGCAGCAGCAATTCTGTCTTACAAACTGCTAAAATTAAGGAGTTAGCCCTGAGGCAGTAAGTTAGGTATAAATCCTACCTGTCCTGTATTTGCTCCTCACATCATGCCTAATCCAGTGAGACCAATAAATGGCAGTACCTGGTTCTGGGCACTTTCTGGTGCTGTAGCACATGAGACCAGCTCCCTCTTCCTCAGTGAGAAATGTCCTGATGTTATCATGCAAAACACCTGCTCCTTGATTCCAGATACCCAACTTGGAGTCCGCTCGCTAGTCTGGAATGAAGTCAAGACTGCTGATGATTTAGAGGCTTTACGTTGCCTACTGGTCACAGTGATTGGTCAAGTGCATCCCTGTTCCCTTTTGTATTTGAAGAACGATCTAGAACCTGGTTGTAGATATCTTGCTAAGAAACCCCTTGGGTTAAGTCCCAGCTTAAACCCACAAGGTTCTTTTTTCAGCTGTGAGTCCCTGAGAGGTGGGTTATGTCCCGGTTCCATGGGGCAGTTGCTTGGCAGACAGTCAAGTATCAGACGGTCAAGTATCAGACAGTCCCAAGTGAAACCCCACAAAAAGTCCCAAAGCTGATATGCAGTAGCTAAGAACAGAATCTGGAAGGCAGAGTGAGCACCAGATTTCTCACAAAGGAAGCAGAGAAGGGATATCTGGCAGCTGAGTACAGAAAATAGAGCTGAGTCGCAACAGATCACATCTTACCTGGTCATTTGCCAAACTCACTGTGGGGAAGCAGGAGACAAAGTCTGTCATCTGTGGTCAGGTGCCAGCACAGTCAAACATAGCAGGTATATCTGGAATGTGGGACGCTGAGCATTACAACGGTCTTGTTTGTTGGACTTCAGCATTTCCCCACTCTCCACAAAACTGCAGCATATCAAAGCTGCTAACAGGAGTCACCAATATAGTCAATCCTTGGCTTACAAACTTAATCCGTTCCGGAAGGAAGTTTGTAAGTTGAAAAGTTTGTAAGTCGAATCAGCATTTCCCATAGGAATGCATTGAAAACCAATTAATCCGTTCCGGCTGTTTTTGGTTCTTAGGTCGAGGGGTGGTTTGTAAGTCGAAGCATTAGTTCCCATAGGAACTAATGCAAAGCCGGTTAATCCGTTCCTACCACTAGGGGCAGAATTTCTTTCTTTTTTTCCCTTTTAACCTAAGATGACAGGTTTAAAAAAAAGTGTTTTTTTTTCGGTTCGTAACTCGAAGCAAAGTTCGCAAGTCGAGTCAATATTTTTCGATCAGAGCGGTTCGTAAGTCGAAATGTTCGTAACTAGGGCCGTTCGTAAGTCGAGGGTTGACTGTACACATTCTTTACTCCCAAAGTGTTCTTTGCATTGCCTTGCCCTTTGCTTAGCCGGAACTAGTCTGCCCTTCTCCTTGAAGTGTCCCCACTTAAGGGTTAGAGCTTGGGGGGCAGCTCTGATCCTGATAGTGTTTCTTTCTTCCTCTGGAGGGGGAAGGTCTAAGCTCTTCCTCCTGAAAGCCCTGTTTTATGCCGGACATTGGTCTCTGGTGGATCCTGAAGGCTTTGCCTTCTGGGGCTCTGAGTCCTCATTGGTTTAAGAGTCTCCAGCAGAGGCACAGCAGATCCTGCTGTTTTAGTATTCTAAGGCTGTTTTGATGGTGTGAATAGAAAAGGATAATGCTATGGTCTCCCCTCCCTTCTCCTACTTTGTTCCTTGTTTATTTAATGCAAAGATGGTTATGTGAAATTAATTACCCTGCGGCTTCTTAAACAATGCCACCCAAGAGCTGAAACTAATGTGTTCTGTCCCCAGTTGCTTTGAAAAAAAAATTGAATCATTTGACCACAATTACCATTTTCCTTCTGTTAGATGAAGCACCTTGATGTCTGTTGCAGAAAATGATTTATTAGAACATGAGGGGTGTACCATTTGCGATACAGTGTCTGACTAACCAGTGAGACAGGGGTAATTGCACCTGATGAGACCGCCGAAACAAATTACATTTGGCATTTAATATAAGCGCAAACACCTAAGATGCAAAACACACTCCCTTTGTGAAAAACAAAATAAAACTAAACAAAAAAAACGATAGGACACATAATTTCTATGACACATTCACTCCCCTTTTGCACATTCTTCTTCCCAGGCTTGAAAAGTAACTTATTGAGTAAACCATCAGAAAGTTCCCAAAACTGACTCTTTGCTGTTAACGTTACTGTCATGTTCCCGCCGGTCCCTCGGTTGTTTCACCAAACAAAGGCACAAGCCACGTGTCGTGTCGTTGCCACCAGTTGATTTCATCAGCATTGTTTATTATTAATGATAGAGGTCCATGCAATGTGTCATTTTAAAAAGAACCAAATAGAAGTTGTTTATTATTACAGGTGATGAAGGTACAGTCGATGTTGTTAACTCTTAACAAAACATCCTACTTCATCCACCCTCAACCGCCAACCCTCACACTCTACTCCCCAAATTCCCAATTCACAAATCCTCCCATTCTCCCCCTCCTGCAGAGACTCTTATATCCTGTGACTCCGCCTCTCCAGCACTCTCATTGGTACACGCAGATAGCTCATTAATATTCATGACCTGGGTGGACGCCACAGTTACATAATTTTTATAGTACCTTGCTAAACGGTTGGGGTGTTTTTTTAAATCAAATTGCCCATTACTTTTTAGCTTTTCTTTTGGGGGAAAACATTAATCTTAAGAAATAAGACAATGGTCTATTAAAAAGATCCCTCCAGAATGCTCCCCAAAAGCATTCCTGATGACATACACTCTAAACAAGTAGTAACACCTAAATATTGTTCCTTACACGGGGCAGATATTACCAAGTGTCACATGGCTTTGCAAAACAGTGATTATCATCTTTATTACTGAAGAAAGTTATGCATTACAGGGAGCTGTCAGAGCATCTTTCCACAATGTCATCTGCCCGACCCATCAGATCTTCTCACACCAGGCTCCTCTGTGTCGCCACCATGAGAGAGGCCTGTAAGTCATAGGGCTTCTTGGTGGCAGCACTGTGGTTATGGAATCAGCTCCCAGAGAAGCTATGCCTGGCCTCCTCCCTGCGCTCATTTAGGAGGCAGTTGAAAACACTACTTTTCAGGGAGGTCTTTCACATCGACCCCAGTTGAATGCCTCACTTCCTGTTCTGCTTTATTTTGAAAATTTGTGCCATTGGTTTTCCTGTTTTGGACTACGCTATTGTTATTTGTTTTGCAATTTAGGATTTATTACTTTGTGGAGTTTGGTTTTAGCCGTTTGTAACCTGCCCAGAATAGTGCTTCTGTACTGATGGGGTAATATATGAAAGGAAGGAAGGAAGGAAGGAAGGAAGGAAGGAAGGAAGGAAGGAAGGAAGGAAGGAAGGAAGGAAGGAAGGAAGGAAGTTAGTTAGTTAGTTAGTTAGTTAGTTAGTTAGTTAGTTAGTTAGTTAGTTAGTTAGTTAGTTAGTTAGTTGTCATCAGTGCTGTGTTACTTCCAACCAGAACTGGGAACACAAGTGCTTCACTATTCAGATTTCCTGACAATCTGTTGTCATCAGAGCTAATGTTTTTGAGCAGAACTTTTTTTTCCCCAGCCATAAAAGTGGATGAATCCTAAGGTCACAGGCGGATGCTTGAAGTGGATTAAGTCCTGGAAGATTTGTTTTGTGAAGAAACATATCTTTTCTGTGTTTGACCCTGTGGTGTGTGTTTACTTCAGCCTCTGAAGCTGAAGTGTATTGAAAGAGAGCTGACAAGTGATTTAAAGACTAAGTGCTGTTGACACTGAATTCTTTCACATAAAGCTGTTGTACTCTGCTAAGACATACCATTGGTCCATTCAGCTTCAAATGGTCTACTCTGTCTAACAGCAGTTCTCTGAAATTTCAGCACTCCAGAACCCCAGGCTGATGTCTGCTGTTGATGTTACTATGGTGGATCCATTAACCAAAAGGTGTCAGTAATTGAACCTATGACTTGCTGCTTATAAAACATGAGTTCTGTCACTAAACTCTAGTCATTTTCATCCCAGAGTAGAACAAATCCTGTAACTCGGGCTGCAGTCACACCAGCGAAATGTTTTTGAGTTACGCCTCGTGAATTTCAACCCCTTTTTTGTTTTTGGTTCAGAAAATGCAAGGCCATTATCCATTCTTTTGTTCCCCCTCTGTGCTATCTCCACATCAAATCCAGCCTGCTGGGAGGCTACTACTATATTTGTTCCGCGTTTCATCAAGCAGTACAACTGACATCCCATTTAGTGTGTACTCCAAAACCAATTCATTTCCTATGCATCTGGTGTGCAGTATACGTTACTGAATACTGGTGTGCAGTATACATTACTGAAACAGCAACGTCTACGTTGGCTTGGACATGTCGTGAGAATGGCTGATGGTCGGATTCCGAAAGATCTCCTGTATGGAGAATTAGTGCAGGGAAATCACCCCAGAGGGAGACCACAGCTGTGATACAAGGATATCTGCAAGCGGGATCTGAAGGCCTTAGGAATGGACCTCAACAGATGGGAAACCTTGACATCTGAGCATTCAGCCTGGAGGCAGGCGGTGCAGCATGGCCTCTCCCAATTTGAAGACACACTTGTTCAGCAGGCCGGGGCAAAGAGACAGTCCCAAAACCAGCCAAATCAGGGAGCTGGACAGGGGACAGATTGTATTTGTCTTCAGTGTGGAAGGGATTGTCACTCTCGAATTGGCCTTCTCAGCCACACCAGACGCTGTTCCAAGACCTCTATTCAGAGCACGTTACCATAGTCTCTTGAGACTGAAGGATGCCTACTGCCTACTGGTGTGCAGTCCCACCTCCCTCACCTGTTGTCGTTCGACTCCCTTAATTTTTTAAAAAAAATAATTTTTAAATGGGAATATCAGCGCAGTGGTATACCTCTGTCAAATATGGAGCATCAGTCCCCCTACTGTCTTTTGACTGCCACTGTAGTGCGCTGTGGGTTCTCCTCCGTAGAGGGTAACGAAGCAAAAAATAGGAAGAAATGGCCGAGATCAGTACATTATCAGCAAGGGCGTTTTGCCGACAAAGCGATGTGCCCACAGTTTGTTTATTTTTAAAGGAGAGGCGGCAGAGAAAGGCACAAGAAATGGAAGGGGATATGTCCTGCTTGAGAAGTGTAGATGAATGTACTGAATCTAGTTCAGCCCCAAAAAGCAGAATGGTTAAAAAACATATGAATCTTTATCACAGGATATATGCCCCGTGACCACAGTGCACTACTTTACAGGAAGCAGAAGATGTGAGAAAGAAGAGGGACATTTCTCTAGTATCACTGCAGCTTAAGAGAAGGATTGTTATGCTTGATTCCATAAAGCTAAGGAGAGTGACTTGTCTTTTTCCACATGTTGCTGGAATACAACTATCATCACTTGACACTATATGTACTAACCAAGAGCCAATTGAAGTCTCAGTCTAACAGTATCCAGAAGGTCACAACTTATTCACTCTTGCTGTAAAATGGCCATACAGGCATTTTCGTCTTTAGGATGAAAGTCACTTTGTAATATATAGAATTCGAGAATTTCCAACAGAGGGACTGTTATATTTGATGCCATGGAGAATGTGATATCCTGTGATTGATTCAAGAGAGTTAGCAAAGGTGTGCAGCTGTGATAGCATGGAATCAAGAGACCCAGTTTGGATGTTGTGTATGTCAGTGAGGGGAGGGCAAACAAAAGAGGAAAGTACTCACAAGGAGTAATATGAAATAAGGCAGTGGTCCCCAACCTTTTTGACACCGCGGACTGGTTGGGGGGGGACGGGGTCCATGTGCGGGGGGGGGCACCCCCGTGCTCACGTGCACACGTGAAGGGGCGGTGCTCGCTTGCACAGGCGCGCGGGCACTCGCACACATGCGCAAAGGGGCTGTGCGGGGGGGAGTGTGGGAGGGGGAACGGGAGATCTGTCTCCGCGGCCCGGTCTGGCCAAGGCCAAGGACCAGCACTGGGCTGCGGACCGGGGGTTGGGGACCCCTGAAATAAGGGAGCGAACCTTCTACCCATAGTCAGTGATTGGAGAAGCATGCTTAGTGGTTACAGAATCCTTGTCAGGGACTTGACAGAAAGGGAAAGAGCCTGGAATAAAATTTGGCTGGTTTATTTATTTTATTTATTTATTTATTTCTTACATTTTTATTCCGCCCATCTAGTCGTTTTGACTACTCTGGGCGGCGAAGCTCAGAACTGAAGTGCTTTACACTGTAACATTTTGTTGTGGTTCCTGCTTGTCACATCTAGTCTAAAACACAGTATGTGTGTGTAAATATAAAGATATGAAGAGAACCCTTGGATTGTACAAAAGCATCCTGTTTAATAGTAGCTACAGTAAGACGCCCACAAGCACCCATGAACACGATATCACCCTTCCTTTCACATTCCCCAGCAACTGGTATGTTGGCTCAGTTACAGGTGGTAATAGATATTCTTGTCACTGCTTTGCTGAATAATAACTTGTCACTCTAATCAACTATTATTATACTCTTACAAAATGTTTTTCTTTCCCTTTTACCATAAACAAATTCTTATCTGTTCACTCAGGCTTTCTGATAATAAGAAACTGCTATATGTGCTACCAAAAAGTAGTAGCTCATAGATATTACAGAATATCATCTATGACAGGGGTCTCCAACCCCCGGTCCGCGGCCCAGTACCAGGCTGTGGCCTTGGCAGGACCAGGCCACAGAGACAGATCTCCCGCCCCCCGCAAAAAGGCCCTCCCACACATGGACACACACATGCCCTACCCATGCACACACAAACACATGCATGCCCCCCACACATGCATGCCCGGACAGACTCTTGCCCCACCCACCCACGAACGGATGTACACATGCACAGACGCACCCCCACACATGCACATACACATGCACGCCCCGCCCACGCATGCATGCTAAATCGGTCCACGGTGCCAAGAAGGTTGGGGACCACTGATCTATGAGATATTCTCTCTTAAAAATACTTTCAGTTTAGGGCAATTTCCCTACACCTCCATAGTTACCGTATTTTTCCGTGTATAAAATGACACTTTTTTCTTAAATAATTTGAGAAAAAAATGAGGGTCGTTTTATACATGGAAGGCAGCTCTTTACCACTGCCTTTTGCGAAGGCACGGGGCTTTAGCAAAAAGGAAGGGGAGCCATTGCTCCCTTTCCTTTTTGCTAAACTCCGTGCCTTCTCAAAAGGCGAGGGCACGCTGGGTTTAGCAAAAAGAACTAAGTTTAGCAAAAAGGAAAGGTAGCAACGGCTCCCCTTCCTTTTTGCTAAACCCAGCGTGCCCTCGCCTTTTGAGAAGGCACGGAGTTTAGCAAAAAGGAAAAGGAGCAACGGCTCCCCTTTTTGCTAAACCCAGCGCGCCCTCGCCTTTTGAGAAAGCACGGAGTTTAGCAAAAAGGAAAAGGAGCAACGGCTCCCCTTCCTTTTTGCTAAACTCCGTGCCTTCTCAAAAGGCAAGGAAAAGCGGCAGTCACTTTGACAGCCGCTTTCCTTGCCTTTTGCCAAGGCACGGGGCTTAGCAAAAAGGGAGCCCTTTGATCCCTGCTTTTTCTAATTTGGGGTTAGAAAAAGGGGGGTTCGTCTTATACTTTGGGTCGTCTTATACACGGAAAAATACGGTACTTTAACTCTCTTAACACACAAGGTTTCAAACCTTAACATAACAACATGGGAAACTGTCCTATATCCAGTCAAACCAGTTCTTGGAAAGTTACTTTTAAAAACTAATAGTTGTTTCCCAAAGTATGAAAAAAATTACTATCATAAATTTTTCCCCAAAGTTTTTGCATCTCTGTATTTCAGAAGTAACTGAAATGGTTACTTTTAGGAACTTAACCATCTGTAATAAGTAACTGAAAACTTAAATGCAACAAGCTGGTGCCCTATGGTACAAAGTACATTCTCTTCATGACTGCCTGTTACTTCAATATCCAGAACAGAACATGGGGAACAGCGCAATGCTCCTCCTCCGTCATTTAGTGACACCACACACCATAGTTATTAAAAGTTAGCTAGAAAGTTACATCCATATCAGAAGAATGGTAGAGTTATCCCTCATCCAGATACAGTTGTAATGTAATGTGGTTACAGTGTTATTAATGGGGAAATAGATTGATTGATAGTAATTAGTTATTCATAATGAGTTACTTCCAAGCCTTGGTCAGAAAATTATCTTTCTGAATTCCTGTTCTGAATCATAGGCACTCTCTAGGTTCTCGGGCTGTTTTCCTGTTGGCTATCTAATCTCTTGGTTTTTTTTAAAGCCATGCAGCCCACAGGGTTTTTTGTTTTTAAGTAGATTTTCTAACTGCAGGAGTGTTCTATCAGACCATCTCTCTCCAAAATGCCAAACAAATCTTCAGGTTGAGTGTCTGCTTTAGTGTCTGTTACACTGCAGTTAGTAAGGTCTGTGGACATCCAGTGCTGAATGAAGGTGAAGAAGAGGAGGTTCTGGCCAAAAAAGGGAGTTGTTTTAATAAGGTTTGAGGTAAAGGTAAAGGTTCCCCTTGACATTTAGTCCAGTCGTGTCCGACTCTAGGGCACGGTGCTCATCCCCGTTTCCAAGCCAGACAGCCAGCGTTTTGTCCGAAGACAGTTTCCGTGGTCACGTGGCCAGCGCAACTAGACACGGAACGCCGTTACCTTCCCACCGAGGTGGTACCTATTTATCTACTTGCATTTGCATGCTTTCGAACTGCTAGGTTGGCAGGAGCTGGGACAAGCGACGGGAGCTCACTCCGTCGCGTGGATTAGATCTTACGACTGCTGGTCTTATGACCCTGCAGCCCAGAGGCTTCTGCGGTTTAACCCACTGCGCCACCACGTCCCTTAATAAGGTTTGAAGCCTTCTCTTAAAGAAGAACCTCATGGTGCAGTGGTTAAACTGCAGTACTGCAGCCTAAACTCTGCTCATGACTTGAGTGCAGTCCCAGGTAGCCAGCCGAGCTTTCCTCAGCCTTCCATCCTTCCGAGGTTGGTAAATTGAGAACCCAGCTCACTGGCAGTGCAATGTGTAGCCCGGATAATTAAATTGTGAACCACCCCGAAGGTGCTTTATATACTGTTATGGGGCAGTATATAAGCAGCACGTTTCTATAGAAGTTGTGTCATGTGACACCGCCTGTTATTTAAGTTCTAAATAAACATGCACACAACCTTTTCTTTCCTCCGCTTCTTCTCTAATGGCACTTCTGTCAACTTCCAACTGCAGAGTTTTTCCTCAACTTCACATCTGGTATGCTGTGGGGTGAGGGAAACCCAGGGATGTCAAGAATTGAAGCTGGAGCTTTCTGCATGGAAAGCATGAGCTCCATTATTGAGCATGAGCTAAACCCTTCTTGGAAGCCAACAACCCAGAGAGTGTCACATGCAGGTCTCCACAGTGAGAGAAAACCTTCAGCCGTCATCAAGCATGTGAAGCGATGTGAGATATGCTTCAGCCTGGAATTGAAGGCCCTTTGCTTCTACATGAAACTCTTGCTTTGCGCGTGTTCAGAGTTCTTGTGAGGACAGTGAAATAGTTAATTCATTTTGCCATCATTTTTTTTATCCCCTTTGTGAAAGTGATTTGACACACTCTAGCAGGGTGCTGTTATTGAAAAATTGAAGCGCCAGGTGTGATTAAATAAGATCACACATTTCATTCCCTCTTTAATTCCACATCAGTCTTCGGCAGCTGTATTCTCATGCTTCCCTACAGTCAGAAAGCTGCGCTGCATTAATAGTAGGCATCTTATTGTACCGCATGTTCCATCAGCTCACTGTTGATCGAAATGGCCCATGAAGAAGATTATTGGTTTTGATGGACCAAGCCTGTTGCTCTGCCCATTCTTCCACCCTTTAGATTTTAAGGCAGGGTGAGGTATGTTACAGCAGGGCAGGGGCCAAATTTCTAACGCCAGTACCCACTGTGGGCTGCACATACACACCTTGCAAACTATCAACCAGCAAGAAAATCCAAACAGGAAGTGGTCAGGAGAACTGGAGATGTGCCAAACCCTCCTTTCCTGAAGACATCCAGGGTGGGAAAATGAGTTTTTGTGGCCAAATCAGTTTTCCTGCCAGGAAGGCTAAGGGGAAACTTGGCCCCTCAGCGAAATCTCAGGTGTCTCACGCACTCCATGAGCGCCACATTGCCCACCCTTGTTTTGATGAGATGAGCTGTTGTGGTGTTGCCAGCAGTGATGGATGTCAGAGCCAGCATGAGATTGTGTCTGTAGCAGGACATAAATCTAGACATGGAGGATGAGATCCTATGTTACAGTGGAATCAGATCTCTCAGGGTCAGAATGCTGTGATATGTTAATTAGCAGCGTGATTACATTACTTGGCACTGCCTGTCCCCTTTTTTATTGTCAGCGTAGCTGAATTCCTCAAAGCAGTTTGGATGGGATTGAATTTCCACAGACGTTAACTGTTAATGCATGAAATGAATGAAGCATTTTGAGATGGCTTGTCTTGAATGGGCAATTAAGAGCCACTGGCTTTACGAAAGTCCTGCCCTGATGGAAAGGAAAGCTGTTAAAATTTGTATCTTCAGAGATATCAACTGATTTGCCTTCACTTTTTCAACTTTCCTTTCATAGGGTTTGACATGAGGAGTGTCTACATTTCAAAATGTACCACTACACCACATGGTGTGGGTCTCCAGTGCAGGCTTCCAGTGATGTGAGCAGAAAGTTGAAGGCTGAAGTGTAGGTGTTGGGAGGTACTGAAAATGTCACAGTGCCACTGATATTCTCCTTCTGTAAGTTGTCCCAACTCCCTGTTTTTAGACCAGTTTAAAGCCTCCCTTATTGAAGTGAGACGATAGAGGAATGGCAGAGTTGTATGCTTTACTTGCAGAAAGCGATTAGTTCCATCTCCCCAAGCTGAAAAGATCAGATGATGGGGCTAGTGGAAGTATCTTCTGCTTGAGACTCTGGAGAGTAGTCACAGCCTTTCAGAAGGCCTAGTATTGGGCCAGAACTAGTATTGGTTAGATTACTTTTATGTAGAGGTAGCTTATCTATAACTGAAGTTGCCACCACAAAGGAATTGTGCTAGCCTTCATTGAGCAGGAGGTTGAACTCGATGGCCTTATAGGCCCCTTCCAACTCAATTGTTCTGTGATTCTAAAGTGCTTTGTAAAAAATAAATTGACAACAATTTAACATTGGTACCAACATTGCCAACATGGGTACAATGATTATTTGGTTAGGCAAATGGACTTTCAGAATTCTCAGCCCTATTTATAGGAAAACACACTGAGGTAACAGGTTGACTAAATTTCTCCAGCGCAAGAAGAAATTCTTCTAACAGTTTCTCAGACATGGAAGCTTTAGATTGGATAAACGGATGTGTGAACTCTTCCTAAGAGTCCTAGAAAACTTTTAGAGAACCCCCCCCCCCCCAGGGAAAAATCATAAGCCTGTGTTCATCACAGCTGGCATTATCCCAAAAGGAAAAAAAAAGGGTTAAATCCAGAATGAAACCAAACAAACATTGACAATCATATTCATCTGAGTATCAAAGCATAAATCTTTAATCTGTTGTAGTAATTCCATGCAACATCGGCCTGTCTCATTTGACAAGCTTGATTTCTCTACATTGCTCCTGTATTCCATAAACACAAAATACTTCAGAGTTGTTGTAAAAATATAAAAGTTTTACAGCTATGTAAAAAAAAAACACATAGGGACAAATACTTAAATATAAATCCATCCAAAATACAGGAGCATATCTTTTAAGAGTAAAAAAAAGAACAATGAGAATATTTCAGTTACACTCTTAAAAATATAGAAGATTGAAGCTTTAAAAGGCTCATTTAAAAACAAAAGATGGAAAATACATCTCTTAAAAAATTAAACAATATTAAATTTCTTAAAAGAATATATAAAATAAAAAGCATTTCTTAGCCTTTAAGCATATTACTAGACACACATGAAAAATTATTCTCAGTGCTCACACAGCTAGGTTACTTTCAATCTATGAAGGAAAATCCATGTTGATCATTTGCTGCTGTTGTTCTTTGATATCTGGTGCCCAAAGTAACGTGGAGTTGCAATGATGTGATAAATTCTGAATGCCTGTGTCTATGTGTCTTATCTCCCTATATTTATAATTCTTCAATGACGTAAACCTCCCCTCAATTTGTAAACAATCTTTTTCTCCAGGAACCTGGACAGCCACGGGTCTTGAGTGCCACGAATTTTTTTTAAATAGGAAACTTAATTATTGTTGCTCCTACTGCATCTCCAGAGTTTTGTAACTTGCTATCTGGCAAGCTGCACCTATGCTGATAACATTACTGTTTTGATTAAAAAAAATTTTTTGCAGAGCTTAGAGTGATAAGACTTTGTAGCATAAAGCCCTTGTAACAACAGGGCCTTATAATACTAAGATTCTAAATCGCCGGAATATGTTAACCCTAAAATCCTGAAATGTTAGACACTTGTGAACTCAAAATATTATAATCACCGAAAGAGTGTACTATAGGACTTACAAATGCTGTGTCATGTTTAGGTGTCATAGCATGAACAGGTTTCCCATAACATGAATTAGTTCCGCTCTTGGGAAATGTTATTGTTCAGTGACCTTGCTGAGCTGGAGAGCTAGCTAATTTTTTGGAACAACTATAGTGAACTGTTATTCAAACCTCATTTTTTTTACAGCTCTTCCATTTTCAGGGCTATTTTTACAATACCCAACTTAATTATTTTAACACTCTGTGCATACCAAATTTAAAATCTTGACAGGAGTTGCCATTAACAGTGGTTGTTGCACATTTTTTTTCTTTCTCCTTAAGAATTTTTGATTTTTGTGCTAATGGCCACCATTTATCTTTCTCCATAATACCCTTTATATGGTGCCATACTAGGGCATTGTGGCGGAGGAGGCAAGAGTCTTTCTACAGTGCACAGTTACAATAATTTTATCCTACTGTCATGATTATGCAATTGGGGTGTTTGTAGTTCAGTCACATTCTTAGAATTCTTTTACTAGAGAGCTCTGGTGCACTCTTCCAGCAGACAGTCCTAAGTACCCCACAAAACTACAGTTCCCAGGATTCTGAGGGATGGAGCCATGGCAGTTAAAATGGTACCAAACTGTTGTAATTGTGCAGAGCTGAAAACATTTTAAATGAACAGGTTTTCTCCTGAATTTAGCTTCTTCTGTCAAAATCCACTGAACACCAAGGGCAGAAGGATGAAAAATTAAAGATAAAACGTAAGCAAAGGAAGAGGCTAATAAGATGATCTGCTGACAGAAGCTGGTGTCCAGGTGATAGTCTTTGTTCTTTTCCACATCTGTCCAAGCAGTTCTGTAGCTAGGCACAAATGAATGTAGAAGAGTTGTTTACCATAATTTCACTTTGGTTACTCTACATTAAAGCAAGGAGTTTCTTGAGGTGAAGAAATTTGTTCCTAAGGTAAGATTCCAGAGAAGGAAAGCCAGCAAGAGGCATACATTATTAAATTAATGGAACAGTTTCTTTCTGGGGGGGATGAATAAAACCACTTTGACCTTTCTTTCCCTGCATGAGGCAAATTAAGCTCCACAGTTCCATCATAATGGAGTCCAGTAGCAAATGTATAATTTGGCTTGCACAATTTGTACATTTTCTTAACTTTTTTATGCCTGGGTCCTAAGTACATGCTACCATGTTCTCTGGGATTTTCCAGCAGTGAGTATCAGAGTATTCCAGATATTGTCGGACACCAGCTCCCAGCAGTACTAGCTAGCATACTCAGAGGTGAGGAATGATGAGAACTGCAGTCTAACAATGTTTGAGCAGCCACACATTACCCACTAATGGTGTAAAGCAGGAGTGGAGAACTTCACTGAGTCTAGGGGACAGCACCAGGCCCATTGCATGTGATACCTCACAGTGTGCTGCTAAATTCAGGGGGATGGAGCCAACCAAAATTGAGGAACAAATAATTTCTAATTTCTGGGATTGCATTTGTGTGCTAAAAAGAGGAGACCTGTATATCTGAGAGTAGAATTCTCAAAAACAAGACAATAAAAAATACTCTGCTACATCAAATTAAAGGCTACCAGACTAGCAGTCTCTTCTCACAGTGCCCAACCTGATAGCTGTGGGAGGCTCATAAGCAGGACAAAAAGGCAACAGTACACAGCAGCTGCCATGCTTCTTCCGATACTGGAGAGAATATAGATCCATCTAAACTGGTTGGTGTGGATAGCCTTGTCTTTCATGAATTTTTCCAGGCCCCTTTTAATGCTGCCAAAGTTGATGAACTACATCTTAGGGTAGTGAAGTCCACAGTTTAATGGCACACTGAAGAGAAGTGTTCTCATATATATATCCAGCACCTCCCTTGATCCAAGTGTATTTCCTTTGGCCTCTAGGTTCTAGTATTATGAGAGAGGGAGAAAAATATTTCCCTACTCATAGATAACAAAAATAAAACAAATAAAGTGAAACAGAAGCATTTTGGTAAGAACTGAACAGATTTATTTCAGTGCATACCCTCATGGATTGCAATTCATTTCCTCATACATGAAAACCACGAATATTTACACTGAAATAAATCTAGGTAAAGGTAAAGGTTCCCCTTGACAAATTGTCCAGTCATGTCCAACTCTAGCGGGCGGTGCTCATCCCTGTTTCCAAGCCGTAGAGCCAGCATTTGTCCATAGACAGTTTCCGTGGTCACGTGGCCACTTAGACACGGAACGCTATTACCTTCCCACCGTGGTGGTACCTATTTATTTACTTGCATTTTTACATGCTTTCGAACTGCTAGGTTGGCAGGAGCTGGGACAAGCGACGGGAGCTCACTCCGTCGCGTGGATTCAAACTGCTGATCTTTCAACCTTGCAGCCCAGAGGCTTCTGCGGTTTAACCCACAGCGCCACCACGTCCCTATAAAATCCACGTCCCTATAGATAAAATCTATTAGTATTTAAATATTTTTGCATCTGTCTGTCTGTCTCTCTATCTGCCTACTTGCCTGCCTATCTATCTGTGTTACACTAAGACAGACTGGCACAGCTAGCTCTTTGGAAATTTTTTTAGCCCCTTTCTCCACATAATGCAGAATTTTACACACTTTTGTTATATCTCCCCTTACTTGCCCCTGACATTATATTCTCCCGAAAGCTGTAACCTTTCCTAATAGGCAAGGTGCTTCAGCTCTTTGATCATTTGGATTGCTCTCTTATATACGTCTTCCACCTCTACCACTGTGTGTATTGCCAGCATCAAGGCAAGGGCAGAGATTTCTTACAACTATTCTTCTCTGAGAGGATGAGAACGAAGTTTTTAAAAGAAGAAAAAAGAAGAAGAATGTAGGCCAGTATCTAGCCACCTACACACACAGCGGAAGGGAGATCATGGAAGTCTTCTCCTTGCCTCTCCAGCAAGCTCCCTGTTGCATGTCTGTTCTCGCACTGGTCACAAGATCGGTCATACAACTGGTCGCATGGTGGGGAACTTGCTGAGGGGCAGGCCAGTTATATATTGCTCTTCTGTTCGGTGTTTAGGCAACGGAATACTGATCACTGTTATATTTGTAACAATGATTCTGACAAATTGCAGAAATTGGAACTGGTAAGCAATTTAAAACTTCTTTCCTGAAAAGATAGGTGATCTCTGTCATCACAAGGCTGTCAGGAGGGTTCACATTTCTTAACAGTGCAAGACACAGCAAACTGAAAGCCATTACATCAGTGCTGATTTGCGAGCACTAATGTTTTAAACATTGTTTTTGTCTTAGCCAGGATTTTATTGAGCCTATTGGCCAAACTTGAGGCTTATAGGTGTATATGTTACACAGATCTTTGGGAACCTTTGTTGTGAACGTGTGGTGGCTGGGTTCATTCTCCTGGGTCCTTGCCTGTTGTCTGGATGCACAAAGCATTTGGTGAGATTGCACAACAAAAGAGGCTGGCAGTAACGGGGGGGGGGGGGGGGAGGATGGTTAAATTCAATGAGACAGAACAGGGATTCTCAGACTCTTTTGCAGGCAGCTTTCCCCAAGCTGTGAAACAAATGACTTGGAGATCTGAACTTCCCTGAGTGTAGCAAAAGCAAAACAAAACTTGATGTGGTGTCAGGGGGATGAGATAGCTCTCGGCTCCTACGTGTCAGGCAGCAGACTGGCTTTTATATCCCTGAGGTGAAACGATGGCGGCGGTTGCTGTAGATGAGTCACTGGTTCTCCTTAGATTCTCTATCTAAGGAGGGGGGACGGTGGAAGATCTTTCCCACAGAAGAACAGGGCCAGGCCTACAGTTAGGCAGCTTATGTGTTAGTCTTTAAGGTGTCACAAAACTCTTAGTTTAGTTTAGTTTTAAAATACCAAATTGTTCTTCCCAAATGTCAGCTGAGAATGTGTACTTAGGTGCAAGTGGGTGGGCCATTGGCTTGTATACCATCTCACCAGACTTTTTAATGCACTGGGATGCTTTGCATTCTTATTTTGTTGTTTAATAATCCTTGCAGGTTATTGATACAATTGTTGTTGCTGTTGTTCACTCTGACCTTCCGTTGTGCTGAAATAAAACTACTGATTAGCCAGAAAAACTGAGTTATCTGGGGCAGTGGATTACAGAGGAATAAAGGATAAGCAAACCCTACCTACCTTACAAACTGTAATTAACCTGTTTCTTACTGACTGAAGAGAGTGGGGATTCCTTTCGTAGCTCAGCTGTTCTTCCTCTTTTCATCACCAGGAGGAAAACTGGCCAAAGTGATAGGTGCAAAAAAATCTGCCTAGGCAAAAGCCCCATGTGATGATACTGGGGGTGTAGCCGTATCTTGATAACCTGCAGCATGGCTAAGGCACCTGACCTACAGAAGGCTGGTGATGGAAGGGGGATCCGGCCCATCACCCAATTGTAGTTCCCCGTCCAAGTTCCAGGGAGAAAAAAATCCAGATCATAGACCTGGCAGGGGAGGGGGAGGTCTCTGGTCTTTTCCCGGATGTTGTGTTCTTTGAGTGTCATATTTAATATGAAACAGTTTACAGACATTCTGGTTTTGCATCCAAATTTAGACCTCAAATAAAACTTAACCAGTTGTTAAAATTTCCTTGGAACATGTCACTTCCTCTGCCCTCCACTTTCAGAAAACAGGTGGTTGCAGATTAAGAAGAGACTATTTTCATTGTTTCTGGAAGGAGCAGACAGATGGTAGAACAGAACCTGTTGGTAGGTTTCCAGCTGGTACTCAGTAGATCTTCAAGGGTTTCTGGTTCACAATACTTTGATGTTTCCAAGGGAGAAAAAGCTCTTCGATGGAAACATCCAAAAGCAAATTATGCTGCTCTGCCATCTTGAACACTAGGTGGTAAGGAAATGGAGGCCATATGGGCAGTGTATTTTAAGGAGGACTACAATTCACACAATTCCGTACCCATGCTGGCTTTGCAATTCTAGGAGCTATAGTCAGAGAGAGAGAGGTTTTCAATCTCTGCTGTAAAAGCACCTCTTACCACAGTTACAACAGCTGTAACATGCATCATTTTGAAACTGAGGCTTCCCAAAGCTGATGCTGTGCACAGTAGCTTCTGTACCTCTCTGCTGAGCATCAGCTTCACAGAGTTCTAGTGAAAGGAGTGTGTTCTGCCTGAGCTTCTGTTAGGGAGGTAGCTGGGTGCATGTGTGCTCCCTAACAGTCTCCTCCTCTGCCAGGAGTCAGCTAAGAAGAGCCTGCTAATGAAAAATATAGAAGTGAGGAGAGAGGAATCAGGCCTTAATATTAGCTAAGTAGCAGCAGACATAATGAAGTGTGAAGCGTGCTGTTACCAGCCAGTGTGTCATGCTGCTTTAATTTACAGAACATATAATTATTCAGCATTAAAATTTTAGGACCTTCATCTTTTACAAAAATTGGAATGAAAACAGATGAATTCATGAATCAGAAAGACAATGACTGTGAGCAGAATAGCTCAGAGTATAAGATGGTCACCACTTTCATTAGTTTGAGACTGCATCTGCCTGATCTTTGCCCCAGCAGACATTCACTTGTTTATTGCAAGCCACAGAGGGCAGCTTGCTTTGAAGTGAAAAAATATAATGAAGGGTCAGGCAGCTGGCTAATTTCTATATGGTTGTTACATGTAATAGGACAAGTTAAACATGACCAGCATGAGGACGGTGGACTGTGTGCGTGGACAACAGCAGCGAATTCTAAATATCTCACTCAATTAATCTGAGGATTCTACTCCTCAGCTTGTCTTAAGTTGCCCAGAGTGATGGAACTTTCTCATGCCCAGAACACTGAGCAGTTTCTGTTAAGGGGTGAAGAAATTATGTGCCAGTGCCCAGCACCTAGGGCTATGGGAAGGAAACGTATTATTTTTCACCCTTCTTGGAAACCTGAACTCATTCTGAGCTTTAGCCCTCATGACTATCTTCCTCCAAATGTATGCTCTATGTTTGAACTTTTGATGACTTGCCCCTCCTTCCATTTCCTGTACATGCCCTTTTTATATCTCAGCTCCTCCAAAAGCCTATGCAGCTACCCCTGCTTTCATTATACGTCTCTTGCTTTCCTTTGTTGCCGAACTTGTTTCTAATTATGGCTTCAGCATCTCATCTTTAAGAAACTCACATCCATCATGAACTCCCTTCTCTTTGAATATTCCTAACCACATGATCCCACTCAGCATTTCCTTAAGGTTACTGAAACGCTGTATGCTCTTTTATCTGCTTCTTGCTAGTAGTAAACAAGCTCTTTTTGCAGCCCTCTGCCGACAGTGTCGATGATGCTGGTGCACAAATTAGGAGCTAAACAAAAAGCCATGTTAATTTCAAGCTCCATTAGAAGCACTGGCAGAAAAAAAGAGGCACTAGTGGTGGGAAATCGATGTTTCCTGCAAGGGAAATGGTGCAAAAAGTGGCTGGGGTACAAACTTTGATTTTCAGGTGAAATACAGAGGCTGGACTAACACAATAGATACCAACGGGAAGTTTGCTGATGGGCTTAATGGAGGATTTGTGGCAGGGGTAGAGTAAGAACCATTTATTAGAAGAATAAATATACCGTAGATATCTGACAAGATAGAGCTATGGCCAGCTTGCTAGCACTTCTGTTCTTGCAAATAGGTTTTATGGGCAATCCAGCAAGGTTTATAGCTTTGGTGCTGCATACGTGAAGAACTGTTCTTTTGAAGAACAGTGTAGTCGGATTTCAGTCTGACATTTCATCGGCACAGCCTCTACATGTATAAGACTCCTATGAGCCTTTTAATCTGGTTTTAAACATCTGCCATTTGCCCAGGATGAAATCTGCAAAATGCATTGTGTCATTCGATAATTCATTCACATCAGTGGGGTATAGACTCTGGTTCTGGCAATCAATCATTTTCCGTACATTTGAGGAAAAATGTATTTATTTTATATCCAAACCTATTTTAAAAGTGTGTGTGTGTGAGTGAGTGAGTGAGTGTGTGTGTGTGTGTGTGTGCGTGTGCGCGCGTGTGTTATTGAGCTGTCTGGGTACTACAGCCAAGAAGCCTGTTATGTGCGTGTGTGTGTATGTGTGTACACACACACACACACAGAGGCTTCTTGGCTGTAGTACCCAGACAGCTCAATAATTAGTAAGATTCAGTTTCCAAAATGCCACTAATGTATGTACCATCCTTCATTTTCAGTGGTCTAAGTGAAGTATATGATATTCCTGACATGAAGTGTCATTCACATGATCAGTTGGTTCTACAGTTGAAGCTTCCTTATGGTTGCGCAGAACAGGGATATGAATCTCACAGCCCCTCACTTTCAGAGGGAAATCAAGTGGGGGGAAAACTCACTCATTTTTCCTCACAGGAAGATTGTTCATTGTGAGATTTTTTTTCCCCTGAGAAGTATTGTGGGAATTTTTTAGGAATTTCTTGGAAAGGTTGTATGTATGTATGTATGTATGTATGTATGTATGTATGTATGTATGTATGTATGTATGTATGTATTTGATCTTTGCCTGCTTGCAGAAGGACAGTAAAGATGGGGCCAGCCTGGCTTCCTGTGGGAGGGAGTTCCAAAGTCTGGGAGCAGCAACAGAGAAGGCCTTCTTCTGTGTCCCCATCTGATGTACCTGTGAAGGTGGTGGGACCAAGAGAAAGGCCTCACCTGATGATCTTACACCCGAGCTGGCTCATAAGGGTAGACAGAGTCTTTGAGATAGCTTGGACCCGAACCATTTAGGACTTTATAAGTTAGAACTGTCACTTTTTTCTGCAAGAAATGCTATGCAGAACAGGATAATTGCAATTCCTCCACTGAATTATGTCTATTCTGTGCAACAAGCACCTGTTTACTCTGCACAGGATTGTTAGAAATAGCAATTCCTGCATAGAATGCATATTTACTGCACATAGTTTCCCTAAGAACAGCAGGAAGATGCACAGGCTTGTTATGAATCCTGCACAGAGTAAACATCTTTCTTACACAGTATTCGCACAGAATTTGGCAGTTTCTTGCGGAAAAAGGGGGTGACGATAAAATAAAATGGAAAATATCATTAGGGATTTTTTTTTAATGATAGGAAGCTGGGAAATCTCATTAATGTGAAAGGAAGCATTTGTGAATTTAAACAGATTAGATCTTGGATCAACCTTTTGATATCACAGGGAGGTGGAAAGTGTGGCTTTCTGGAAACTGATGTATTGCAAAACCAGTAGAAATGGGACTTATAGTTCAATAACATACGGAGGCCCATGCTTTTCTCTCCTCTGCACAAGTAGATCTACTTGTGGTAGGTCGCTCTGCCACAGCTCATTCATAAAGGTTTCCTGATGCTTGCAAGGCTGGCCTTTTCTGAATGCTGGAGAAGCTGCCAAGGAAAGGAGAAGTCTGCTCCTGCAAGCTCGCTTGTATGTATGTAAATGTGAATCCAACAGAAACTATTATATTCCTAACAGTGAATGGCATATGTTAAACTATCTGTAAGGACCTGTGTGTTTTGGAGTTTTTAAAGTTCAGCCTACTGAGCTAGCTTTAGATGTGATGTTCAGTTAATCTGGAGCAGACCTGGGCAAAGTGCAGCCATCTAGGTTTTGTTAGACAGCAGTCTTCCTCTTAGTTTTGTCAAATCAACAGCATCGCATTCCCTGAGAGATGGGCGGTGGGATGCCACACAGATGGGGTAGGCAAGAGTTAGGAAGAAAGCAATTACAACACCTAGGAAAATGCTTTTGTGCTGAGCCACTGAGCTGCTGCTCACTGGGATTGTGTGGAAGCAGCTTTAAAGCCATCCCATCTGCTGGTGTGGTTTATGCATCAGAACAAGAAGGGACCTCAGCCCAGAATTTCAGGAGAAGTGCTCCTTTGCTTTAGTCACAAATCACCTTCATCATACACAGAAATCAGATGTTTCGTTTCTCCAGCACCGTGCATTTCAGGATTTCTCTTGCTGCCTCAGGACCCAGAGATTTATAATAACAATTCCCTGAAACTTCAGCAAGTATCTTGAGACTTGGCAACTCTGCCCACACCGATCTAGAGAGATTTTTATGTTGCAGCTTTAAGATTGAACTAGTGGGTGTTGATGAGAATTTGACCCAGAATTTAAATTTGCTGGGCCATTTGTTTTCACAAAAAAATGTGAGCCATTTGTGCTTCCTGTTTCTTCTACACTATTGAGGGGTGCTGTCTCTTCTAATAGTTCGTGTCAAAGCAGGATTATCTTTGCTTTGATAAAATGTAGTTTATACCAGATTTTGGATGAAATCTATTTCCATATAGAATTTATAACAACCTGCTTAGTGTTTTTGTTGTTTAGTAGTTAAGTCGTGTCCGACTCTTCGTGACACCATGGACTAGAGCACACCAGGCCCTCCTGTCTTCCACTGCCTCCCGGAGTTGGGTCAAAGTCATGTTGGTAGCTTCGATGACACTGTCCAACCATCTCGTCCTTTGTCGTCCCCTTCTCCTCTTGCCTTCACACTTTCCCAACATCAGGGTCTTTTCCAGGGAGTCTTCTCTTCTCATGAGATGGCCAAAGTATTGGAGCCTCAGCTTCAGGATCTGTCCTTCCAGTGAGCACTCAGGGTTGATTTCCTTTAGAATGGATAGGTTTGTTCTCCTTGCAGTCCAGGGGACTCTCAAGAGTCTCCTCCAGCACCACAATTCAAAAGCATCAATTCTTCGGCAGTCAGCTTTCTTTATGGTCCAGCTCTCACTTCCATACATCACTACAGGAAAAACCATAGCTTTGACTATGCGGACTTTTGTCGGCAAGGTGATGTCTCTGCTTTTTAAGATGCTGGTTTGTCATTGCTTTCCTCCCAAGAAGCAGGCGTCTTTTAATTTCGTGGCTGCTGTCACCATCTGCAGTGATCATGGAGCCCAAGAAAGTAAAATCTGTCACTGCCTCCATATCTTCCCCTTCTATTTGCCAGGAGGTGATGGGACCAGTGGCCATGATCTTAGTTTTTTTGATGTTGAGCTTCAGACCATTTTTTGCACTCTCCTTTCACCCTCATTAAGAGGTTCTTTAATTCCTCCTCACTTTCTGCCATCAGAGTGGTATCATCTGCATATCGGAGGTTGTTGATATTTCTTCCGGCAATCTTAATTCCGTTTTGGGATTCCTCCAGTCCGGCCTTTCGCATGATGTATTCTGCATATAAGTTAAATAAGCAGGGAGACAATATACAGCCTTGTCGTACTCCTTTCCCAATTTTGAACCAATCAGTTGTTCCATATCCAGTTCTAACTGTTGCTTCCTGTCCCACGTATAGTGTAGCTGTAGAATTTCATGCCCTAGAGATTTTCAAAAAGGCTCAGTTAGTGTTACGGACAGGACTGCCCCAAGACATTTTGCTGCCTGAGTCAAAGAACAAGATGACACTCTTCAGACCCCTTTCACATGTAGAATCCAGCTAGACTGGCACTTCAGCAGTGCTTTCTTCCAAAGACCTGGAAGTAGCAAGCTAGTTCGGGGGGGGGGAGATGGGGGGGAATGCCAGTCTGCCTCTGGAGATTACTGTCTCACTCTTCCTAATGGTTCAGCCAGTCCTAGTTAGGGACCTAGCTGCAACTAGATTATGAATTGAGTTTTTGCCTTCTACCAATTTTATGACCTCAATCCCAGCACAAGTTCATTACCCTGAATCGCTTTTAGATTCATGGAATGTAACTTAGTCATGGTTAATGACAGGAGACAGGTATCTAGTGGTCTCATGTGCTCCCAGAGGCATCTGGTGGGACCACTGTGAGATACAGGAAGCTGGACTAGATGGGCCCTTGGCCTGATCCACCAGGGCTCTTCTTATGTTCTTAATGTCAAGTCTCATTGATTTCAATGAAACTTGTAAGCATCACTACCTTTTTCAGGAATGAGGCTTCTGACTGCATGATGGCAGTGCAATTTTTTTAAAGCTCCGAAACATCATTTGCCTATAGACTCTTTCCAAATCAAACATTTAGAAATGCCAACTTTTCCTCCTCTTTTGGAGGCCACCCTTGGATCATCTCCACATGGATCAGGTGGCAGTCTGCCATTTGGATTATTTGTGAATGGCTGCTGAAGATTTCACAGTTGATGCTAAAGCCAGAAGCCATAATTAGAAATTGAGCAACGAATGGGTAAATGTTGCAAGATTCCTCACAAAAAGCAAACAAGTCTGTTGGACCTAGGATTCCTGCAGTTTCTTTACCTGTTTAAATGATTGTAGTTCATATAAATTTTACGGATTTGTCATGTCATCTTCATTATTGTTATTAAGATTGTGCACTGTCTTTCAATAAATGTGCAAAAATGGACCAAATTTTGGGGGGGGGTGTTGTTTGATATTCGAGCCCCTGCAAGGAGGAGCAAAAAGACAGTGCAGCACTCCCAATGGATCCTTCTTATTCCATTTAGCATTTCTAGGATTAGAAAGGTAGCCTACAATTTGATTTGAGGAAACTGGAAATCAGAATGGGTACGCTGAGTTCTGGTGCCAAGTGAAAAGAGGGGTGAAAGTGGAATCTCCCACTATGAAGCCAAAGAGCTTCATTTCAAAGATGTTCCAAACACACAGGTGCTAGAGCGAGCTCATATGAGATCATTGTGCATTATGTATTCTCTTGGAGCGACTATGACCAGACATTTTGTGGAACTATAGGATAAAGTGAGGAACTTCTATCACTGCTTAGGCAGCCTTTTATTTTTTTATTTTTTATTTTTGCATTCTGGAAGAGCCTTCTCTTTCTTTCCTTTCTCATTCAGTCTCGTTTATTAAACTTTACTGCAATACCGACTGAAATCTTATAACTTAGCGTAGTTAGTTGCACTCATGTAGGCCCATTGAATCGGTGGGCATTTGGTAAATCAATTATTCTATAAGTTTCCTTGATTCAAATGAGCCTATTCCAGTTGCAACTTCAGTGCAGTACGTTGCAACAAGAGTAGGCCCATTTGAATCTTAGAAATTACAGAGGAGTTGACTTACCAAATGCCCACTGGTCCAACGGGCCTGCTCAACTGTGTCTTACTATGCTAATCAACAGGTTCTTCTTCGTGGTCTCTGTGAATGCACACAAATGGGTTAGACTGCGCCTGCGCAGGACTCCTCGGAATCTTCTAGAGCTTAAAAACATGTGATTAATAGCATTTTCTAGTTATGTGGGAGAGCTGGACCATAAAGACCATAAAGACCATAAAGTGAGAGCTGGACCATAAAGAAGGCTGACCGCCAAAGAATTGATGCTTTGGAATTGTGGTGCTGGAGGAGACTCTTGAGAGTCCCCTGGACTGCAAGGAGATCAAACCTATCCGTTCTGAAGGAAATCAACCCTGAGTGCTTACTGGAAGGACAGATCCTGAAGCTGAGGCTCCAATACTTTGGCCATCTCATGAGAAGAGAAGACTCCCTGGAAAAGACCCTGATGTTGGGAAAGTGTGAAGGCAAGAGGAGAAGGGGACGACAGAGGACGAGATGGATGGACAGTGTCATCGAAGCTACCAACATGAATTTGACCCAACTCTGGGAGGCAGTGGAAGACAGGAGGGCCTGGCGTGCTCTGGTCCATGGGGTCACGAAGAGTCGGACACGACTTAACGACTAAACAACAAAAGTTATGTGGGATGTTCAGGGACTCTTTTACCATTGCTACCCCTCATTGGGTTTTCTTGGCAGAACCGGGATTTGGACCCAGGTCTCCTGAGTCGTAGTCCAACACGCTATCCACTGCAGCATGCTGGCCACCTTTCTAAACTGAGATATTATTATGCTATTAAGATTGATTGTGTGAGTTACTGTGGAAGGATGATTGCTGTAAGGTCTTTTATTGGATAAGTCTCACAATTAGGGTGTTAAGGTCAGTCCTTGCTATCACAACCATTACCCCCCTTCTCCTTCTGGTGTAGTAGTGCAAATACCAGTCACTGCTTCTTGGGATTCTAGCTGCAATGTTGTGATCTGTCACATTGCCAGAGTGTACGGCACTGTAACACCACCATGTCAGAGCAGGCTGAGGCAGTCTTCTCCCTCTCCCTCTTACAAAACCAAAACATGGAAACATTAGCATTTGGACTGTGGTTCCATGAATCCCTCAGCCAACATGGCCACTAATGATGGGGGTGGTTGGAGGATTCTAAAAGTTTTTAGTCCGAACAAATAACATTTCTACATGCTAAGAATAACACTGGCAGATTCAGGCCCATGGCTACACAATTTTACAATATAAATGTTACCAGGAGTTTTGTGGCACCTTAAAGACGGACAAGCTTTATTTGGCATAACATTTTGCGGACTGCAATTTACTTCCCATGCAAGCCAGTGACCGTCCATGAAAGTTTATGCCCATAAGGCGTCTTAGTCTTCTTGATGTACCTGCAACAAACTGACACATTTACTCTCCTCCTCAAAAACTGAATGATGATTTCAAGGGACCTGTAAACAATAGCAGAAACAAAAGGACTGTATATCCTGCTAACAGAATGGCTTCCATCATTGGAATGGAGAGAGCAGTGGTTCCCCTCTTCTTCCTCTGAAACCCTCCTCCATCTGCCCTAGAGGGCTGCAAAAGGAAGACGAGCAAACTCATTTCATGAGTGGAAGTTTCTTTGCAAGACAGTACAGTTCACCTAAGACCTTCTATCAAGCACTCGCAGCATCATTTTCTAAGGTTCTCACCATGAACAAGGAGGAAAAGAGGAGACAGAGAGAAAAGGAAAAAAATGATAGATGAACACAAGCAAAACATCCTTAAGCTTCATTTGAGCAAGAGATAAGAACTATAAGAGCTATAAGATAACTAACAGAAACTTTCCAAAGTTTTTTTTAATTAATTAGGCATGTTTTTAAGGATGCAGTCCTCATACCTGCACTAGAGCCCCAAAGTCTTCCTACCACTGAACAACTGTGAATGGAAGATTTAAACTGATACTGCCCCATGTGGTACGAAGCATACCACTAGATGGTGGTGTTTGTTTTTCAGATGCATCCTTCAGCCACACCTGGTCTTTCTCTACCATCCTGGCATGCAATTCCTCCAATACATGAAATTAACCTTTCAAATGTTCATTGACATAATACTGCTACAGAACTCCCTCTGACAGTAGCAGACACATTGTACTGAAACATGCAAAGGATTAAAGTTTTTACTAAGTTTTTTATGTTGCATCTAAATTTCCCTATTTCCCTTATCTGATCATCTGCTACTTAACTCGGTCTGAACACTTAGGTCATCTTAAGGGTCTTCCAGAAATACCACATGCGGTAAAATTGCTGCTGCTGCTTTTGTTAACTCTGCCTCACACTTGTTGGTGCTGCATGTTGTTTTTGTATCCAAAAGCATGTGGAAGACTTCTTCGTTTTATTCAGTTTCCTAAAAAAGAATAACAGCTAAACAACCAATAACGTTCTTTCTGATTCAGAAGTGGGAAACTTTTGTCCCTTCAAATGCCTTGGGCTTCAGCAGCCAACATGGCCCATGGATGAGAATTGGATTACTTTGAGAATTGTAATCCAAAACATCTGGAGGGCCAAACTTTCCTCATCACTGTTGTAACTTGTCACCGGGTCTAGCTGTTTGCACTCTGCCATAAGACTGCCCAAGTTATCCAGAGCTACCTCAGAAGATTGTTGTAGAAATGAAGCAAGTACAAATGATAAAACGACGGTCTTGTAAACCCTAACCTTCTAAGCTTTTGGAAGAGACAGGTTATAAGAGCAAAGCTAGATTGAATGTTCTTTGCAGGAAGGACAATGAAATAACATTAATGTCCCTGACTGATGATGATGACTCTAAATCTCCATGAATTTACATAAATTGACCCCTTTTAATGCCGACCATTCGGTGGCAGTAAATTCCGCAGTTTATCTATGTACTTTGTGAATAATTGTTTCCTTTCATCTCTCCTGGACTTCTGTTTTCTTCTGTCCTGATCCTCCCATCAACTTGAATGGGTTCTGATATTACGACAGAATAAGAAAAACGGCACCTTCTTTACTTTCTTCATACCATTCATAATTTTAAGCACCCCTTTTTTGCAGTTAAGCAGGTCCTGATGTTGTGACCGTTACTCACAGAGCTGTTGCTACCCTCCCCTAAATAATCTTTGTTTCTCCTTCCTGCATCTTTTCCAGCTCTACACTTTCCTTTTTTAGGCATGATGACCAGGACTCAAACTGTACACAGTATTCAGATGTCTAGTCATCCAATTTGGATGCCAGGCTTGGTGTCTTTTGTTTTCATTTAGTCTCTCAGGGGCAGGCACATCTTAGTCCAGCATTGCACCTTTGGACTCACACCGGATGAATTCCTGATTCTTATCATAATGCGGTACAACCCAGTGGAGGAAACATCTGGTCTCCTCAGGTTTAGTGTCTGATTTCCTTGGAATCTGACCACTCGAAGGGACTAATTTTAGCAAGCCCATCTGTGCAATGAGCTTGTTAACAAGCCAGTAAAGCACTTAGCCCTGTCACCTACAGAGCGCAACAAATACAACTGTGATTTTTTTTTTAATGTATCAAGACTAGGCATGGATGAAGCAGCAGCAAAGGATTCTCCTCCTACCGAGTGGTCATGTCAGGCACATAGATCTGAACTAGGACAAAGGTTTGTATCTGGGAGGTTGTCGCTGTCCCTAGGTTGGAAGTACACCCAACAGTTTGAAGAGCTGCCGGCACCATTATAGAAAGCTCCACCTTCCATTCCGAGAATCATGGCTTATTTATTAAGTCCTTCCTTTGAGCAGCAAAGGAAACACGTAGGATTTCAGGAAACATGTTGTTAACCAGCGTGGCATCGTCTACCTTTATTATGTCTGCAACACAGAGTTTTGTTTTGCTTTGTTTCGTTTCCTGGCGGTCTCCGAAGGAGGAATCTGGATAGATTTCTCAGAGTTGCAGCATCTTCTGGAAAGCTGTCGATTAGGATTGGAATCAGATACCTCTGCCAGGCAGTTTTCTGGCCCTCGGAGCCAGAGGTGGCATAGGACCTCTGTTGCCCCTGAGGTGGGAAGTAAAGCACCACTACTCACATTCCTTGAAGGCTTCCACTCCCTACTCCCCACTCTTGCTGTATTGAACGCAGCAGAGGTGGTGGTGTGGCCACATTAGTGATTGCAGACCCTGCATGTTGCCAGAAGGGAAGGAGGGGCAGCCATAGCCTCAAGAGAGCTCTTGGTACTCCTTTCTGCTTTGCATTACTTGGTAGGTTCTAAAATCAGCTGGCTTTTTCAATAACGCCTGGTAACTGATTAATTGATTAGCCACCTCTGTCACAGCTCCTTGGCTTCAAGGACACCTTGGAGCCAAGCATTACAGGAAAAGCCATTTGGCTTCTAAACATGTCCATTAAATGAAATGCAGAGAAGGAAAGGCCTTTTCGAGGTGACAGCTGTACCTCTCCCAAGTACCACCTGAGGTAACTGCCTCAGTTTGGCTAATGACAGAGCTAGTTAAGCTAATAAGTTGTTTAAAAAAAGAGAACCCAACTTTAAAAGCTTGATTTTTTTTTCATAAATTGGGAGACCTATGCCATGAGAGGCCTGTAAAACAAATTGTGCCCCTTCCCTTGTTTTAGCCAAATTCCAGATTGTTTTATTTGTTGTATAGAAAATGAAAATGGTTTTTTAAAAACAATTTGTGGTTTGTTTTTTTTTTTTCTGGAGGAGGTGTTGTGGCCCTCCGGAGGGAGCAGAGGCTGGAAAAGTGACTCCTAGCACCCCAGAGCTTAGCTTCTTTCAACTAGGCCATTTTGCAGAATTCAGGAAGGTTGTTTTTCAGACAGCAATTCTCATAATGCCCTATATTGATTGGAAAATCTTGAAGTTACAGTAAAAAAAAAAGCATTCCCCCCTTCTGGCCTCTGGTAATTTACCATGTGTTGATTAGGGCCTGTTATGTCCCTCTCCCTGTTATGTTGAAGAATATAATGAAAGAAGTGCTCTGCTTAAATCATCCGAATCAGCGAATTTGTTTTCGTACTCTTCTCCACTGGTCGCTG
Source organism: Intellagama lesueurii (assembly GCA_037013535.1). Classification (NCBI taxonomy): domain Eukaryota; kingdom Metazoa; phylum Chordata; class Lepidosauria; order Squamata; family Agamidae; genus Intellagama; species Intellagama lesueurii. The sequence goes on from JBAJHW010000004.1 coordinate 17,172,287, forward strand.
TTACTGATAAGTTTGGTATGACCAAAATCCAGTTCTTCGTGCAGCTAAGTATTTGTTGTATACCTAGGCAGCTTGAGCATCTACTTTGCTTAGGAGGAAGCATTTGATCGGCCTTGTGGTAAACACAATATTTTATTCATTTCATATAGATCTTTTGCCTCTCCTTTATTTATATCTCAGGACTTCACTGTTGCTGTTGTCAAATCTCTTCAAAGGCAGGGAAATAAAAATTGGTCTGTTCATTATCTGAACAGTATGGTTGTGTTCTTCCTGCTGTGTCTCACAGCACTGTTCAGCCGAAGCTATTCTGCAGCCTGAGGGAAAGGACAGAGTGGGATAGGTGTAAGTTGTTCCATATAGATTACTGGTTTCCAGCCTGGAGTCCCCAGATGTCTTTGGATTAGAACGCCCAGAAATCCATGTCAGCACTACTAGTAGTGAAGGCTTTGGAGAGTTTTAGTCTAAGAACATCAGGAGACCCAAAGTTGGGAACCACTGACAGAGAGAATTTAAGGAGATTGGCACTGGAATCCTCTTTTCCAGGACTGGAGTTGACCGTTTCAATTTACTTCAGCACTAGCAATGGGATAGTTTCCCAACTACACCTGATGACAGCAGGCCAGTCTGGGGGTGCTGACAGTAATGTGTTTGTAAATGTGGAAGTGCAGGTGCTCATCACAATAGTCCCTATATCCAGTGCTCCCACTCACCCAGGAGAGTCTAAAAATGTAGGCAACTAGATCACTCCTTATCGACAAATGGGGAGCTAGTTTTTTGTAAAGGCAGTGCCTCTTAATTCCTGATTCAAAACCAAATCTCCCTCGGATAGTTTGCATTATTCCAGGGATAATTTGTGCCAGTGTTCCAATCCTGGGAAAATCCCTTTCTCTCTCAGCTACTGGGAAGATTGTAGCTAGACTCAGAAGCCACATGGAAACTCAGGAGGAAGTGGCAGAGCTCACAGGGTTGATGCCCTAGTTATAAAGTCCAAGAGCATCAACTCTATGCACCCTGGCTCCATTATACCACTGAGTTTTATGGCACACACAGGTCTGTGCTCTAAGAGAAGAGTAAGGTTTGGATCTCAGCAAGAAAAAGATAAGGGCCTACCGTTGTGCCCTGCTGCCTTATCCTGCCCCTTAACAAGGCTGACCAGAGTTCTAGTACACTCTGAAGGAACTAGGAATTGCATATTTTGAACATATTTGGATGTGTCTCATGTCAGTGATTCCATCCCTCTATGGAAGAGGAAATATCATCATTGGAACCAACTGTATCAAAATGATGTCCTACAGTTATTACCCAAATGACCTAGCATTGATCTGTCAGGGGCAGGAGCCTGAAAATGGGCAGAGGGACATTTTTCTCACACACACACCGGTATATGACAGCTTTTTGAGTAGCAATTTGGAGTGTAAGTTTTGTGGGTAGTAGTGGTGGGTTACCCTCTCATGATCTACCACTTCATGTACATAATTTACAAATAATTTGCAGACTATATAAATGAGGTCTGCCAATGTTGGAGAACTGGGGTATTGCAGTCCTGTGCTATTTGTTGCTATTAGCAAAACCTGGGGGTCTCAAAGAAGGCCCAGTTTGCACACGACAAGCCTTCAATTTAGATGTGTTCCAGGATCCTTTTGCTTAATTGTGCTGGAGAAAGTGCATAGTGTAAAATTGAGACAATGAATTATTACTAGATACATATGTATCTCTTGTTACGTGCCTGTTGAGTGAATTGTGCTCAAATTGAATACTTGTTATGTGCTAAAGTTGTATCCCACTTATAGCCCCTAGTACAGTAGTGCTTTCATGGTATGTGAGATATCTAAGGAGTGGTAAGAGTTTCTATGGTGAAGGAGGCATTTGAACCCAGGCCTCCTGGGTCTTAGTCTATCTGCTACACTACATTGGCTTTCAAAGAGGGATGCAAGCAGCAATTTGTTAAATAGCAGCAATTCACCCCTGTGATGTATCCCATTGCACTCACGCCAACGTTCCCTAAATAGCATTCTGACCAATTATCTTTGAAAATGTAAGCAAGCAGGTAACAAAAGTACATTTGGCTGGCATAAGGCTTTTGAAGCCTACAGGTACATTCATCACAGAGCCACAGGTATACTCTCTTTTCAAATTGGGTTGTGTTTGACATGAAACTTCCCAATTTTTAAATGCTAAAGTCCTGGTATGTCTTTGTAGATCTTTTCTCCCACCCTGTAGAGCTTGTTGTTCTGGTCTAACTCTAGTCTTGCGTTCAAAGGGAGTTTATTTGCAACTAGATGCACGTTCAAACTTCCACTGAAATTGTGGTGTCTGTCCTTGGATACTCATTCTGATTTATACCCGTAACTCTTGATTGAGGAATCAGTGTGCACACAGGAGCTTCCTTATGTGGGAATGGGTCTGTACAGCTGGATCAGAGTGAACAAATTCAGCTTTTACCAGAGCTTGCTGCATGAGTAATGCAAGCAGCATTTGGCAGGCAGGGTTTTTTCTTTTTTGGTAATAGTCTCTTAATGAATTATGAATGTCATACTGCGAAAGCCTCTCTCAGAAGCCAGCCTTCCTGGCTTGTTGAGTAATAATGTTTTCAGTGGTGCTTTAGGGCATCTGGAGCGCTCACTGCTTGCTAGCCCAGTAGGTTCTTAACAAAAGCCTTTCCTCTTATTGCAAGACAATTAATTTTTATGTTTCATTTACTGATGCTAGCACAGACTCTTTTTTAAAAAAAAATATTTAGTGGGAAAGTGGCTTACACCAATTTTTTCCACACTTTTTTAGTGCAATAAGTACAACAGCTATTGAGAGGAGAATAAAGCAAAGCAGTAATGTGCAGCTAAAGGCTTTGAGTGGAATGTGCAGGAATTCACACAAAGAGACATTTCTTGGCTTAAGTTAGCCTTCAGGGAATAATTTCTCTCTTTTTTCTAACATTTCTCTGTAATCTTTCTGATGTTACCTTAGACTGGCTTCTCAGGTTTAAAAGCAGAACCTGATAACCCAGAGACACCTCTCCCAATATCTTCATACTGGATACTTTAGAAGAAACATACATTCAGTGATGTAAAGGCTGGGTATATATTCTAATCCCAATACCACTTCAAAATTGAAGTGCCTAGGATTTCAGTGTCTCCTCTTTCCTGTCACCTCTGTTAATTTCATAGATCATTATTTGAATGTCATCAGTAGCATTATGAAATGCCACAGATAGTTAATGTTAGCCATGCTCCAATATGAGAACAATGTAATATTGCTCTCATAAAATCGTAGAATTCTAGCCTTGGAGTGGGTCTTGGGGGCCATTCTGGCTAAGAGAACCCCAGAGGATGGTTGCTCAGTGTGTGGTTGAAGCTCTCCAGTGAGATAGGGTCCTCACTGTCCTTCTTGGCAATTGCATGGACAAGTAGACAGAGAGAGGGACAAAGAGACTAACATCCCACTTTTATTCCAAAACTGGAACTCAAAGTGCCTCATTAATTTATAGTGAAGTTATATCTTCATTATCCCTTTAGCAATTTGATTGATTGTCTGGTTGGTTGGTGCATTGGTTAAAATCCCATATTTCTCTCAAAACTGAAACTCGAGGCAACCCAGAACATGGTTACAAGCTGCACGTGAAGGCATAAAAAAGGTTGGCGCTTAGAAAAATAGGCTTTGGGACTATATCTCCTAAACAATGTTTGCTCCACTTAACTAGAGTAGTCACATTAAATGAATAGGCCTTGTTAGTAAATACTTAAGTAAGTGCCAGTTAGTCTATTCTACTTGGAAATAATAATTGAATTTAGCTGTGTAATACTGAAATGCTGTTGAATTACATAACAATGTAAAACCATATCAGTAAAGAACGTACAGAACTTATCTGTTGGAAGCTCATTCCTCAGCAGATGTCAGTCATCTTTTTTTCTTTTATCTTTTCTTTCTTTTCTTTCTTATTTTTTTCTTAAAATAAAAATTAAAAAAGCAGATGCCAGTGGCCAAAAGCCCATCTGTATAAATAACACCTCTCAACAGAAGGACAACTGAACAGTGGCCAGCCTTCTGTGAAAGGTCCACAGTTTGGGATACCACAAAGGCCTTCTCAGTTCTGTTGCTAAACTACTTTTAATATCAAAGAGTTTGTATTAGACATTATTTATTTACATATGTATGCATCATCTTTCTGTCCTTGTGGACCTCTTGAGAGACAAATGATTTTAGGACTAAAACCACTAAATAATGATCACATATTTAATCTTTAATCCATTTGTTGGTCTCAGCTAGAATAGACTCACCAAAAGGAACAAGACTTGTTAAGTCAATGTGCATATAAGACCCACTGATTCAGTGGAGCTGCTGTAGCTGAGATTAACAGATGGTTTTAGATCACAGGGACTGGAGTCAAACCCTAAAACACATCAAACCACAGCCTCAGTGAAACAGATTTTTCAGCTTTCCTAAAGTAAGGCAAGAATGGGCACAATCTGACTTCCTGCAGGACCAAGTTCTGCAAGCGGGATACTAAAACAGGAGGTTCTATCCCATGTCCCCGCCAACTTTGTGTCTTTTGGTGGTTGTGTATAGTATGAGTTTTCTGAAGAAAATTTCAGGCGTGTTCATTATAAGAGGAAACAGCGTTTCAGATATTCTGCACCCAAATTGTCAAAGACTTTATAAGTAGGAGCTAGCTCCTGGGATCCAATGTAGTTAGTATAAGGTTTATCATATGATGTACAAAGTACTCATTACAAAACAGTCTGGCTGTTGTGTTTTGCACTGTCTTTGGCTTCCAAACACTCCTCAAAGATGGCCTGATGTGTAATATTAATGAGAGGTATTTGCAGTAATCTACGTGAGAGGTCTTTAAAGAGTATTACTATGTATAGGCTTTATTTTCTCAAGGCTACACATGCTCAGGTCTTTCAACTGTTCATCTTAAAACCTTATTATCCACACCACTCTTTAGCACTGGTTAAACTGTGGATTCCAGAAGGACAGAAGGAGGCCCACAGGGGTCAAATTATTGCTTCCTGTGACTTAGAAACTTGTGTTCTCTTAATAGAGGATAAAGCTCACATTCCCTTTGTTTGTGACCACATCACATAGCTGGTGTATGTTCAGCTTGTGATCAGCTGTAATCCCAAAAACTTTTCACATTTATTTCTGCTGACAAGCCAAATACATCCCTATCCCATATCTTTGCTTTTGATTGGAGGCAGGAAAAGAAGGGTTAAAAATGCACAGCTTTGCATTTGTCTGTGGGGTGTGTGTGTGTGTGTGTGTGTGTGTGTAAGAGAGAGAGAGAGAGATTTCAGTCCAGCTTTCCATTCTATCAGTTTTCAATTCTATTCTATTTTAATTCTGCCTTCTGGGGTGAAAGCTCTCCCAACCAGATCTGTGTCATCTGCAAATTTAATATGGATTGTTTCACCCCTTTGGCAAAAGTCATTGATGAAAATGCTTGAAGCTCAGGATAGAGCACTCTGCTGAAAATCTATCCCCAGTATAAGGAAGAACCATTAATGAGCACTCGTTGAATATGATTTCCCAACCAGCTTTGAATCCCCTGACCAAATTATCATTAACCCTGAATTTAATTCATTTGCTGCTCCAAAACATCATGAGGAATTTGACTTAATGTTTTGCTAAAAATAAGATATATTGACCAGAATTCAGTGGCATACTTCTGCTGGGTTCTACTGCTTTTCTCAAGATGGGTGATTATTTTCCTCCCTCCTGCAGCCTCTTGTGCAAACTAAAAACTTTAGAGGAGCTGGGAAACTTTCTGGAGAAGGGTTTTAACCACTAAAGACAACTCATTGGGAAAGAAGCTCCAGTTCTTCTGGTGCTGGATACCAAAGTGCACTGTGGCATCTTGTCCTTTATATTTGTAGGGTTACCACAACCCTCCAAATGAGTTGGGGGTTTTTTTTATGTATGAGAGAGATTTGCTCAGGGAATATCTATTCTTGATCAGTAAGAGGGGAAGTAGAGTCATGATAGATGAGACCAAAGGCCCATCTAGTCTAGTGACCAAGCACAGATGGCTATGGGAAGTCTGCAAGCATAGGAACATAGGAACCCGGGTGAGCACTCCAACGCTAGAGGCATTCAAGAGAAAACTGGACAACCATCTGTCAGATCTGCTTTGAATTGGATTTCCTGCATTGAGCAGGGAGTTGGACTCGATGGCCTTATAGGCCCCTTCCAACTCAATCACTCTATGATTCTATGCCTTACACCAAGACAAACCATTGGTCCCAATAGCCCAGTGTTGTCAGTTCTGATTAGCAGCAATGGCTGTCCAGGATTTCTGGCATAATTCTTCCTTTGCCTGTAGTATGCCCTCATGGTCCTCCATCCCAATAATAACCTGGTCTGACCTTGCTTAGCTTCAGAAATCAGATGAGATCAGAGTGGTATGGTGATATGAGGACATGGGTGTAAGTGCCCTTTCAGCTTCCCAGCAGCTGACACCTTCCTCTGGATTCTGAAGCCAGAAATAGAAAGTAGAGATAACCCAAGCATATTAGTGCTGCAGGGGGGTAACCAAGGTAGTCTTTCCATGTTTGTGAAATCAGACTTCAAAGGAACCCCATGCTTAAATCCTGAAGACCAGTCACCAGACAAAGCAAACTAATTTTCCCTAATCCCAAGTGAGAAAAACGTAGACTATGACACTCAGTTTAGAATGTCCCCCTTTCAATTGTGGGTTGTCTCCAACATCTCAGTGCTCCCTTTTTTTTGCTACAATCCTGTCATCACTCAGAAACTGAAGTTGCTTTTAGAAGGGCAGTTCATAATCACTTAAAAGAAAGCTATGTGCTATACAAATGTATGTCATTAGGGCACCTGAAGAGGTAGAGATGGGTTGTGGACTGGGGGAGGCTCACTCCATAATGGCAGCTGCCCCCTTGCATTGGTTGCAAGCTGTCTATCTCACAAGTTGACCTTACCATATCAATGGTATACGTGGAAAACAGATCAAAAGCAAGAATGGGAAGAGAAAGGCCCGTCAGCTGTTTTGTTGAGGTGGAAATGTTTGCCCTGAAAAAGCACTCCCAAATGCTTCTGGTGGTGGGTCTGAGCATGTTTAGATCCTTTCCCTCTGCTGTGCATTTACCTATTATGGTTCCACTGACTGTAATGCTTACTGAATCAACAATGTTGTGGAAGGAACTTATTCATAAGTCTTTCCCATCACTGATAATGTCCCATCACGAGAAGGGCTGGAGGTGTGTGTGGGGGGGTGAGAAATGGTGTGATTCATGCCCATCTGACTGGAACTCTTGTACATGGTTCCTTCCATATAAAGATAAATGAGTTTAAGATCTACAGCATTCATTCTTTCCCCGGTGCTCAAGAGTTATTTCTTTGCTGGGAAACAATTAGTCTGCGGATTTACTTCTGCCTTGTTTTTTATTTCCTGTTTTTTCCCTTCTGTGTACATTCCGGCAGTTGCTTTATGAGGGTTAGCGATTAGCGGTGAGACAGCACAAGATGCACACGGCAAAGGTAGCAATAATACGAGCCATTCCAGCTGCTGGTGGCAGCCCACCTAGCATTTACCTTACAGCAATCTCACCTTTCCTGCGATGAAAAAGTAGGTGATTTTCCACAGAGCCCTTGTGAACCCTCACTATGTAACGTAATTTTCTTTGCTGTGCTTGTCGCTATAAAACCAATCTATTTTTATGGCTGTCTCTATCTGAGATATTTCTGGCTAATGAAACAGTTCAATTTGTTAGAGGGCTGTTTTCTCTCTCTCTCTCTTACTCTCTCTCTCTCTCTCTCTCTCTCTTAAGCTGGGAAAAAGAACAACGGCCATGTTCCTTCCCAAACCGAAGGATTTAATGTGATAGAAAGCAAACATAAAATCCCAGCCAGCATCCCAGCCAAACAGCTTTTAAAAAGCAGTATTATTCCAAATGAAGATCTGTAGCCCCAATGGAAAGTAGTCTGTGTGGTGGTTTTATGAGCCCAACAGCGTTCTCTCTGCAGGGGCAGGCAGAATTTAAAAGTTCAGAACTGGAACATTGCTGTGTCTCTCTTGGAAGAGAAGCCATTACAAAATAGGAGAATTTGACTGGGGGTGTGTGTGGAAATGACACAAATCCCTCTCCTTTTCCATGAGCCATGAACAATGAATGCTATCAGCCTGTGCAAGAAAAGTATATTAGGAACTGACTGTGTCCAGGTGGAGCAGAAGCTTCACAACACAGGACCATTCTTAACCTTTTGACTCTGGGGTGCTTGCTTTGGGCAGCACATGTTGGGAGCGTTCAGCAAAGTGTCAGAGGACAGAGCTGCGTGCGGTGCACTCCCTGAGCTACCCAGATGTTGTCACATGCAGCCAAGGATGCCGCCTCATCAGTAGTGCTGAAAAAATATCCAGCTGCCAGTCCGGTCAGCTGTTGTGCCTGGAAGGGGACGCCATCTTGGGCTCTGCCTCAGGCAAATGTCTTGAGACAGCCCAGTTCGCTCAGGCCAAGCTAGACATCACCAGCAAAGGCCTTTTATCTCCGTCATCTGGCATTCACTGGTAGCCACCTGTAAAATATCAGTCCACAGCATTTTTTTCTGCCTGAGGGAAAACACAAATGGCATCTCATGTTCCACAACACCACCACCTTCATGAACACACAGAACGTGCATAGATTTCACACAGGCTTGGCAGGCAATTCATTCATTCAGTCATTCACACTCATACTCCCACAGACTGGCAATAAAAGAAACAGTTCCAAATCCAGACTAACTAACCAGCTGAAGAGAAGGCAGATCCAAACAACAACAATGTGGTTTTGTATTCTATCTAGAACCTCAGCAGAAACAAAGATGTTTGTTCTGCGGCTTTGGGATAAGTGAAATAAAGACTCAGCTTCTTGTCACTCATTTGCATTGATTTATTATAATAATTTTAGAACTGCAGAGCTGGAAGGGACCCTATGGATCTTTGACTCCAGCCCCTGCCAAGGAGGCACAGTGGGGAATCGAACTCCCAACCTCTGCTCCGCAGCCTGATGCCTAAACCACTGAGCCATCCAGCAGTTCTGTATAATTTTAAAACTGCAGAATGCTGGAAGGGATTCAGATATCCACAGCCAAATACCTAAACTTCTCTCTCTCTCTCAATCTCAGTCACTCTCTCTCTCTCTCTCTCTCTCTCTCTCACACACACACACACACACACACACACACACACACACACACACACACACACACACACACACACTCACTCACTCTCTCTCTCTCTCTCTCTCTCTCTCTCTCTCACACACACACACACACACACACACACACACACACACATGAGCTGGAAAGGAAAAAGAAAAATGTTTTAGTGGCCCAATTAAAGTATTATCCAGCTCTGCTTTTTGATTTTACTTAATCATCAGAGGGCTATGTTCCTTTTTTAATATCCCTAATAGAGACCCAAGTGCATTTAAATAATGTATCTATATCACATGTTATGTTATATCCATGTACTGCTTTCTGTCAGAACAGGGCAACCTACATCACGTTACCTCACGGTTATCGTCATAAAAGCACTGTGGTTTTCGATGAGGTGAGACTGTGCGCAGAGTCCAGAATCACTCTTTTTACTGAGATTTCTGCCACAGCTGGAATTTGGACCATGGTTTCCTTTGATTTCCTATGTCCAGACCCAATGTAGATAGCGAAGGATAACTTTAAAAAAAAGCGTGCTGCTTATATACCGCCCCATAGTGCTTCAAGCACTCTCTGGGCGGTTTACAAGTTAATTACGCAGCGCGCAAGCTGGGTACTCATTTTACCGACCTCGGAAGGATAGAAGGCTGAGTCAACCTTGAGCTGGCTACCTGGGATTGAACCCCAGGTCGTGAGCACAGTTTTGGCTGCAGTACAGCAGTTTAACCACTGCGCCACGAGCTCCGCTCCACTCCATTTTCTTTTCTGATTCATCTGTAAGTTAGAGTTACTTTTGCAGTGTCTGGGTTGGTAGAAACATGGTAGCTTGTACTGTGCCTTGTGCTCTTCTGTGGGTGCTCAGATAATGAAAAAAGGAGTAGAGCCTGCTTTGAGCCACAGGTAAGTGGCTTGTCCCATGCAGATTTTTAGAAAATAACTAAAAATATAATTATTTTAGTTGCTTTTGAAAAACAGGGAACTAAAAACATTGCATCTTCAAAATTGTGAATATAATTGAAACTGAAACAGGAAAGTAAAAAAAAAGTTATTTCTGAAAAATTATAAATGAAACTATCTACTTTTGAGGGTCTTGGAATGTTAACAAACTACCTTTTCAAAGGTAACTTTCTGTGCTCTGAAATTGAGAGAACTATGTCATCTACCACCACATTATCAATAATTCTATAAACCTCAAGTTTTCCCTCTCCCTGATCAACACACAAAGAATTAGTTCTTCCCAGGACCTACATTGACGAGCCAGTGGTTTCACTCATCTTCAGATAACTACTATTTGAGGTAGAATAAGACAGTCTGTTCTGGACAGCAGGGGGTAGAAAACCGTAAATTATCTGGCCTCTGGAAACCTTCCTGTGTTGTTATGTATTTATCATAATCATCCCTGTTAAATTTTTCTGTGTCAGGCACCAAAGTGTCTTGGCTATCTTTGCTGGACTTTTCTGCATTTCACTTCCCTGTGATCTCCCAGAGATCCGTCTCTTTCCCAACCCAGCCGTGTATACATAAATCTGCCAACTGAGAATAACACTCCGTGCATCTGAGGAAGCAGACTGTATCACAAAAGCTTATACCATAATAAATGTGTATGTCTTTAAGATGCCAGAAGAAGCCTCTGTTGTTTTTGCTAAACCTGAGAGTATCTTGATCAAAGCGGATTTCTTTGCAAGCTCCACTCATTTGCTAGTTATTTAAAGTCATCTTTGAAAAATCCTGTCGTTGTCGAGCTCCCTCCCTCGGGAAGTGCATCTGGCTCCCTCACTGACTGCTTTTAAACAGAGGCCTTACGACCTGGTTGTTTGAGTCTGCTCTTAATTGGAACTACTTTTAATTGACTCACCGATGGTGTCTATAATTGAAGTGTTTTAATGGCTTCTATTTTATTGCTGGTGTTACATGTTTTGTTCTGCATGTTTATGTCCATTTCAGTTTGTATGTGCTTGACTGTCCGTGTGCATGTGTTTGTGTGCACCTACCTTGGATACACTGATGATCCATGCTTTGATTAGTGCACCCTTACAGATCATAACTTTTCTACACTGCCATTGTGTCCCTGGTTCCATTTTAAAATATTGGCAAATGTTTGCCTCTAAGGAGAGCTTTCCCCATTACAATATTTGTATGTGAAATTCATGTACAAAATCGCCCTGAATACCACATTGGGCTTCTGAGAAATCTTTTCATGTGTCCTGCATCTTTATGTTCATGTTTCTCTTTATGTTTGGAATATTCAGTGTGGTGTAGTGCATGGAGTGATGGACGAGGACTTGGGAGGCCTGGGTTCAAATTCTCATTCAGCCATGGGGTGTGGAACTGGTAAAACCAGTCGTTAAACATCTCACTTACCTTGAAAGCCCTACTGGGGTCGCTATAAGTTGGTTCTGACTTGTTGGCCCAGAACAACAACAATATATTTTATGTTTAGCAGTACAGATTTGTATCAGGACAAAGAGTAGATTTGTTGAATCTAGATGGGCGGGGTAAAAGCCGGAAAAATAAATAAAAAAAACACAAATGCCTAGGAGTGTGAGGTTGGGAAGCAAAGTCATAGATCAACTGGTGTTTCCAGAATTCTGTAGCTCTTGCCTGTGAGTATACGGGGCACTGGGGCTTAGGTTTGGGAGGCATCGTTGCTGTGTTTTCCCCTGCCTCTAGGCTTGCATAAATAAGGAGCAATCAGCAGCATCACCATCATTTGATTTTTCGGTTAAGAAAGTACCCAAAGCAGGTAAAAACCTATCGTTAAAAGCAATGACCAGAATTCTGTTAGGAAATGAGAAGCAAACCCACTACGTACCATAGTGGAACTTTTTGTGATTACTAGCTTGGAGTTGGAAATTTCATTGTTTAAAATAATGGGTTTTCCAGATGTACAAAGGGATAGTAAATATCTCTTTGTACAAGTTACAAAATAGTGCCAGCATTCACACTATCTACCACTGCGTAAGTGGCAGTATTTAAGAGGATTCTGCCCCAAAAGTTTTTAAATGGCAGTAAGAATGTACAATTTCAAACAGTGAGATGGACTGAAAGATAAACCTTAAACAATGCAAATGCAGGAGCAGGTGATACCTTTATTAGACCACTAAAAAAAATCAAGCAAACAACAGACAGCTAGCTTTCAGTGATAATTCGTCTTCTTCAAGCTGTACATCAAGTTCTTGTAGATAGTTCAGAAAATTGCATACTTTTATTAAAGTCCCAAAGTCTCATGGCTGTTGCTGGGGCCAGGTTAGTGTCTTTAGATGGATACAGATTCAGTCTGCAAAAGCCTTGCGGAGGGGAGGGTGAGGTTTCAAACTCCTCAGCCAACAGTTTGGAATTTTTCACCAAGCTCTTTAAACAAAAGGCTGACAAGCACTCTGTATCCCCCTCATCTTTCCCTTTGCCTTCTTTTTGAAATTAATTTCTTGTTTGGCTAGGGAAGATGAATTATCATCTAAAGTGAGCTGTTTGTTGTTTGCTTGATTTTTTTTTTTTTTTTTTAGTGGTCTAATAAAAGTATCACCTGCTCCTGTGTTTGTATTGTTTTGGAGAACACACGGCCCTTTTTTGATTTTTGATAAACCTTAAAAGCATCCTGCAACAATGTGAAAATTGAGGGAAGGGACAAAATCTCCCACGGATGGAGCCTTTTTAGCTACCTTGGGAAAGTATATTCTGTTGATTTCATTTAAATATTGAAAAGACCCTACTGCAGGTACCAGCCTTTTTAACTTCTGTAAAGATGGCAGCGTGGGTGGATCCTTATGCTAGATTGGAGAGGGGCACCTTTGGCATGTGCAAAGACCAATTACAGGCTCCCGGGATGTTGTTGTTGTTTAGTCGTTAAGTCGTGTCCGACTCTTCGTGACCCCATGGACCAGAGCACGCCAGGCCCTCCTGTCTTCCACTGCCTCCCGGAGTTTGGTCAAATTCGGGATACTTCCCATCATTGAATGCCCCTGAAATCTGACAATGTGATAGCAACAGGAATAGGAGGGCCACTTTGTTTTCTCAAAATGATATTTTCAAGCTAAAAACAAAGCTCATATTCTCTATGCACCTTTGTATGACAGTGCAAGTTTGTGTACTGCTGAATTTAGCCACAGGAGGGACTCCAGGGGCCAGAAAAACACCCTGGGATCTACCTGTAGCCCATAGGCAGCATGTGAATAGTCACAATTTTTCCTGTCTTTGATGGAAAAGGGTGTCTTGACTTGTTGAGACATCCTGTCAAAAAATAAAAGGGGGCAACAAAGATTTTTCATTTCTTCCTGAAAATGAAAATACCAGTCTTTCTTTTTTTGGGGGGAGGGGGGGTCTGCAAGAACATTTGGAGGGCGAGGGAGTTGTGTTGCTGCATGAAATCAAATCACAAAGCAAGGTAATTTGCAAGCTGTGTGGAAAACTCCCCCTTTGACAATCGGATGTTTTTAGTGCTTGAGGAATCCCTTTTATAGTGTTCTTCATAATGTACATTTTGACCTCTACTTGAGTCATACAAATTGGATGTAGTATATCCAGATATGGAGGCTGTAATACAGTGATTCCCAACCTTGAGTATCTAGACGTTATTGGACTACAGCTACCAGAAATCCTGGCCACCACAGCTAGTACTGAAGGCTTCTGGGAGTTGTAGTTCAAGAACATCTGGGAATCTAAGGTCAGGAACCCCTGCCATAGTACATTGGTATAATTACTAACTGCTATTAGCATGTGCATGATTTCGTCGTGATCCCAATACATGTGGGAGTGCATAATGTAAAACTTAACCAAACTCCTCCACCAAACTATTGAACATTTCCCAAGTGTATTCTCGAAGGCTTTCACGGCTGGGATCCGATGGTTGTTGTAGGTTTTTCGGGCTGTCTGACTCAACTATCCCACAAACTGCACCAGAGCACAGACAGAGTTATGACTCCTGTCCTCTAAAGATGCCGGCCACAGAGACTGGCAAAACGTTAGGAAGAAAAACCTCAAGAACACGACCAGACAGCCCGAAAAACCTACAACAACCATTTCCCAAGTGCCTCCTTCCTTTTTTGTGTTGTAGAAAATATTGCAGACAGCTTGCTTTCTTACTTATTGAAAGATTTCTGAGCATTGAAGATAGAGAATGATAAGGAACACTTCAAGGATTCTTCTGTGCTCACCTGTTTTGAAAAAACAGGGGCAGCTCAGTGGAGTGGAAAGCAGTGTTTGCTGTCAGAAACAAGAAACACAGTGCAGTAGGTCATATAATGTTTATGGTGTATTTTTCCCCTAGTTAATTTATGCCACAAAGATACATTTTGCTAAAATATACAAATGTGATTACAATTATTGTTCAGAGGTTTTGGGATATTTCTGAAAAATGTTTTTTTTTAAAGCTGAGTTAGTGACATCTTGACCAAATTCTTTATCTTAAACCAAAACAAGGTTAAACAGAGCTTATTGCTAGTTTGATCAAGCTGATCAGGAAAAGAATGGTTTTCTCCTAGCTGAGGATACGGCAAGTGTTCCTGATATTAAAAGGAGCAATACTGATATTAAAAACAGTGACCAAAATCTTATTGTGAAATACTATGCACAGTTTTCAAAATCTTCTGGCTACCATTCATATGCCTGACTGTGCAACCAGTCGTGTGCCCCACTGCACAGCTAAAGGGTGCACATAGCAGACAGACAGCAAACTGTCTCTTACTGCTCATGCAACTGCTACTGCATGATCTCATGGTGCAACTGGATTCTGGCCATGGCAGGTTTTATTTCATTTTTTTTTAAACAAGGTGGCAATTGTATGAGCTTTGGCCACTGTGTGGCCAAAGGACCTGAACCTTATTTAGCGAATGCTGCATACCATATTAGCCCTATGGGTTACTTAGAACTTAAATTACTTAGCACTTTTCAGAAACTAAAGAGGATAGATGATATGTGTACGCCAGCCACTGTGATTGTGGGCAGTATAAAGCCTTTGGATTGGCTAAGGCTGCTAGAAATATCAGGACCCTGAACCATCTATGTTTGCCTAGTCAATAAAGAGGAATATCTTCAGCCTACAAACTTGATGCTCTAGTAGATTTCAGCACTGTGACAGGATGGCCCCTGGGTTATAACTTTCTACCCACCCCACAATCCCAGCTACGGAGGTGGATGCTGCTTATGCCAGGTAGGATCATATCTATCCAGGTGTGTTGCTCATGTTTCTAACTGTATCATAGTGTACAATATCAGGTGGTGGCTTTAGGAAACCTCTAAATATGGATTGGTGGTATGCAGTTGTTTCAGCCTTGCCTACTTTTAACCTGGCAAATAACCACCTCTCCAGTTGCTCACAGTCTCAGTACAAAACACGCAGAATATCTAGGGTCTCACTGTGATCACAAATGTATATCATTGTAATAATCTCATAGGCTTGTTGTTGTTATTGTAGTTATTAAACATGCTACAAGACATGAGGTGCTTAGGAGGCATTGTCTGATTTTTCAGTGTTCCTGCTTCCTCTGCTGTGGTCATTGTCCAATGTTCTTGCCACTGTGACACCTCTATTTTTCTGAGCACCACCCAATAGGAACTTAAGAACTCTATTGGACAAGACTAAAGGCCTATATACCGTATTTTTCCGTATATACGCCCCCCCGATGTATAAGATGACCACCATGTTTGACCCTCGCCAGAGGTGGAGGAGCAGTCAATGGGCAGCCTGCCTCCGCCTCTCGCGGCTGCCCATTGACTGCCGCCGCCGCCTGATCGCCTCCTCCAGCGCCACTTGCGGGCTCCCTTCGGGCAGGGGACAAGGCAGCAATGCGAGCTGGAGGTGAGCCGCGGCAGTGGCGCTGGAGGAGGCGATTGGGCGGCAGCAGCAGCAGGAGGCGGAGGAGCTGCCACACTGGGCTGCCTCTCGTGGCTGCCCATTGACTGCTGCCACCGCCACCCAATCACCTCCTCCGGCGCCACTGCCGGGGCTCACCTCCAGCTCAAGTCGCCGCCTTGTCCCCTGCCCGAAGAGAGCCTGCAAGTGGTGCTGGAGGAGGCGATCGGGCAGCGGTGGCAGCAGTCAATGGGTAGCCGCGAGAGGTGGCTGAGCGCGGCTGCTCCTTCGCTTCCACCTCCTTCCGTGTATAAAACGACCCTCAATTTTTCCTCTAATGGTTTTAGGAAAAAGTGTCATTTTATACACGGAAAAATATGGTAGTCTTCCAATCTGTACTCACTACAGTCAGTCAGTTTTCAACAAACTTGACAAAGAGGGGATAACTAGAATAGGATGTTTGCACTCATCTCAACCAGGATGCACAGTGCCCCAATGTGGGAAGTAATTCAGCAATCATGATTAGAGATGGGCATGAATGTCGGTTCAGCGGTTCATGCCAGTTCATACATGTGGTACCACAAGTGCCACAAATTCCCTTCCCTCGCCTCCACAGCCAATGACCCACTCACCAGTTGGAGTGCACTCCTCTCCTCCTTCTCTTTGTCTGTTCAACCGGTCCCTGGCAGGAGCATGGGGTTGCCTGTCCTGCTTCCTTGTCTGAGTGGGTGATCAGTCAAGGAGATGGACAGGGAAGCCCATGCTTCTGGTGGAGACTGGTCAAACAGCCGAAGAGGAGGAGGAGGAGAGGCGCATGCACTGGCTTTTGGGTGGGGAATCCAGACGGAGGCAGGGGAAGGGAACTTGCGGCATCTGTGGTGCCATGCATATGAACTGGCACGAACCTCCGAACCGAGGTTCGGGCCCATCTCTAATCATGACTGGTAACTAGTGAGCTGACTATGGTAGCATTGTTATCACATCCACTTTCCAAATCAAATTATGATACTTTTGTTCCTGTTACTGTATGGAAATCTGTGATTATTTTGGTGTGCATTTTTCCCGATTTTCTTAACATGAGCACATTTTAACACATTTTCTGCAATGGCTAAATTTGGTTTGTGCTCAATTGTAAAATACATGTTTTCTTAGTTGTTTACACTTACTAATATATAATTCAACTAAAAGATAAGGGAAAACCAAAAGACACCTACCCAGTTTCAATAATAGGCCTGCAAACTATAAATGGCATAATTTACCAAGAAAAAAAAACTGTGTTAATATGAATTTCTTTTCCAACTCTACTAGTAACTATAAATAACCTTCTTTTCCATTGCAAAGATAATAGAGCAACCTGCAGGAACGTAAAGATGAGTAAGCTTTATTATACGTAAGTTTTTTTTTGTTTCCAGCCCACTTCTTTAGATGAATCCCATTTTAAAGCTATCCAAGTTGATGGCTGTCACTGCATCTTGTAGTACCTGTTTTCATCCTTTCTTCCCAGATCTGTCTGCCATCTGGATACAATTTTTTTAAGAATTAAAAGTTCCTTGTAAATAGAAAGTTAGCACATGATGGGGGATTAGGCCAAATTGCTTCTCCCTAGTTGTAGGTGCAGAATTTGCACATAAGCTTCCAACAGAGCAGAATATTAAAAACTGTATTAGCCATCTGTGGTTTGAAATAGTACCTGCTGTGCTACTGTAGATCTGGGCTCAGTAGCTGAAGTTCTGTTGTGCAATTATCCAAATCACATAACTTTTAGGTCCAAATTTCCATAAGTTAAGAAATCTCTGCGGACATTATCTGTTGCACACCAAGCCACACAACTCAGTACACAACAGATAATGCCCACAGAGATTTCTTAATTTATGGCCATTTATTTCCACAATTTACACTGTTTTCATAACTGTGCAACAGGATTTCAGCCAGTGACCAATGGACATGCTACATTAAAGAAAGGTTTAATCATCATCATCATATGCTGTCAAGTTAATTGTAACTTACCGCTACCCTTTTCAGGGTTTTCCAGGTAGAAAATACTCAGATGTGGTTTACCATTCCTTTCTTCTAGGGACATCCTGGGACTGCATGTAGCCCAAGGCCACACAGGCTGGCTCTACTCACAGGAGGCACAGTGCAGAATCGAACTCCCAGTCTGTGGCTCTGCAGCCAGATAACTAAAGCCGCTGAGCTATCCAGTAAGCCTAAAAAGAGAAGTTTAGGAGATAAATAATGGAATCAGTTCCCTTGATAAAGAGTCAAAGTGTGTCAGAAGGACTGACCTTTGCAGGAAGAACTAGCAAAAAAGATGTCTTCTCCTGAGACAAGAATAATGTGCTCTATTCTTAACTGTTTAGAACTGTTTGTGCTTTTGGGAAAAAACAACACAAAATTGAGAATTTGAATAACCAAGCATGTTATCAAGATTCAAAAGATTAGACCTGGTGTTCCTTGCAATTATTTCCTATTAATATCAGCTGGAGCTGCTGATGACAGGATTGTAACTTGCAATTAATATCATGAACAGTATGCAAGCTTGCTGACTAACAGCAAGCAAAATTAGTCAGTTATGTATATAGTTCTCTGCTATCCAATGTGTAAAAATTAATTTGACAAAAGCTATGGAGTTCAGAGGTATATGTTACTTTAAGGCTGCAGTACTGCGCACAGCTACATAGGAGTGGGTCCCATTGAACACAATGAGATTTACTTCTGAGTAGAGTTCTAGGGGCAGAGGAACTAGAGACCAAATTGCTAACATGCGCTGGATTATGGAGAAAGCCAGAGAGTTCCAGAAAAACATCTACTTCTGCTTCATTGGCTACGCAAAAGCCTTTGACTCTGTGGACCACAACAAACTATGGCAAGTTCTTAAAGAATTGGGAGTGCCTGACCACCTTCTCTATCTCCTGAGAAATCTCTATGTGGGACAGGAAGCAACAGTTAGAACTGGATATGGAACAACTGATTGGTTCAAAATTGGGAAAGGAGTACGACAAGGCTGTATATTGTCTCCCTGCTTATTTAATTTATATGCAGAATACATCATGCGAAAGGCAGGACTGGAGGAATCCCAAGCCGGAATTAAAATTGCCGGAAGAAATATCAACAACCTCAGATATGCAGATGATACCACTCTGATGGCAGAAAGTGAGGAGGAATTAAAGAACCTCCTAATGAGGGTGAAAGAGGAGAGCGCAAAAAATGGTCTGAAGCTCAACATCAAAAAAACTAAGATCATGGCCACTGGCCCCATCACCTCCTGGCAAATAGAAGGGGAAGATATGGAGGCAGTGACAGATTTTACCTTCTTGGGCTCCATGATCACTGCAGATGGTGACAGCAGCCACGAAATTAAAAGACGCCTGCTTCTTGGGAGGAAAGAGATGACAAACCTAGACAGCATCTTAAAAAGCAGAGACATCACCTTGCCGACAAAGGTCCGCATAGTCAAAGCTATGGTTTTTCCTGTAGCGATGTATGGAAGTGAGAGCTGGACCATAAAGAAGGCTGACCGCCGAAGAATTGATGCTTTTGAATTGTGGTGCTGGAGGAGACTCTTGAGAGTCCCCTGGACTGCAAAGAGAACAAACCTATCCATTTTGAAGGAAATCAACCCTGAGTGCTCACTGGAAGGACAGATCCTGAAGCTGAGGCTCCAATACTTTGGCCATCTCATGAGAAGAGAAGACTCCCTGGAAAAGACCCTGATGTTGGGAAAGTGTGAAGGCAAGAGGAGAAGGGGACAACAGAGGACGAGATGGTTGGACAGTGTCATTGAAGCTACCAACATGAATTTGACCCAGCAGTAGAAGACAGGAGGGCCTGGCGTGCTCTGGTCCATGGGGTCACGAAGAGTCGGACACGACTTAACGACTAAACAACAAAAGAGTTCTGTACAGTTAGACCTTTGGACAGCATTGATTAAGAAAATAACTATTACTGCTATTTATACTCATTTAGGGCAAGTGAAAAAAAATTAAATAATATTGTAAAAAGCTATTTTCCTCATTCTTTTATCATGTATTTTTTGTCTCTGTATAGAGGGACCTCTTATCTAGTTCCTGGATATACCCGTTTGTGGCTATTTCTTTGCATTAGGAGTTTATTTTTTTTAGCAAGATTTGTGGGCCTGGCCTAGGATATTTTGCTGCCTGAGCCCAAGGAGCAAATGATGTCTGCCAGTAAGTTTTATAGTACCTATAGTCAACTAAGCTATTTTGTCACTTAAGTCAGTAAAGCACTCAAACATTTCTCCCCAATTTTTGCAGTACAGATATAAAAATAACAAGTTAAATTTCAAAATTTGCTCCCTTTTATGGTACCCTTAATCTGCTGCCTGAGGCAGTTGCTTCATTCTGCCTAATGGCAGAGCCAACCATACAGATCTGGCACATTTAAAATGTGCATTGGATAAACTGCTTTTCCACATAGGGCCCTTATGATAAGTGACAAACATGAACTGGAACTCTAGTGTGGATCCCAGATCAGTGGAACCAGAGTTTGATTCAGGACTGAGCTGATCCAGAGACTATTGGATCTTGTCCTGGCTAACCCTAATACTAGTTTTACAACTGAAACGGATAGTAAGCCTGTAGTTACATTCTGAGTCCTTGCAAGCTTATAGGCAGGAGCTGGTTAAGAGTAAGAGGGCATTTTGTGCAGGATTGGTGGGAAAGCAGCAAGGATGAAGTTGTGTCTGTTAGTTTGAGGTTGATATACTTGGAGGTTTGTTTGTGGCTCTTTGTTTGATTGCAGCTGTGTGCTCTGCTTGAAGCACATGATGCTAAGGGAAGGGGCTACAGTTGAGAGTGGTGAGAGAAGGTAAATCTCCGCTGTAATGTCACTTTTGCTTCTTTCTCTCACGTATCTTTAGATTTATACCAAAATGCTTTCCATCAGTACCCCCTGGTCCAGCTAATGGATCTCTTCACTGTTGTGCACACCCTCTACATATAATGTAGTTTCAAATGTTGCCATACAAGGCAAAAGGCATGTGAAACAAACAAGTTAAGAGAAGGTACCTCAGAATGCCAGAGGCAGGGGAGTGGTATCAGGAGACAGGTATCTAGTTGTCTCGTGTGCTCCCAGAGGCATCTGGTGGGGCCACTGTGAGATTCAGGAAGCGGGACTAGATGGGCCCTTGGCCTGATCCAGCAGGGCTCTTGTTATGCTCTTATAAGACTAAGACTTGATTCAAGACCTGTATTTAATTCTTTGAAGGGCTATCTAGTAGAAGATGGGACAGGCTTGTTTTTTGGGACTCCATAGGGTTTCAAGAAAGGAGATTTTGAATAAGAAATTCCTGACTAAGAGCAATTCAATGAACTACTTCAGAAGGTGGTATACTCTCTTCACTGGGGCTTTAAGCAGAGTTTGGATGACCATCACTGAGAGATGCCCTAGCTGCGACAGAGAGTTTGACGCTATGATTCCAAGATTGTTGAAGTATGACTCAAGCTGGTAGTCCAGCAAGGCCAGTATACTCTACTCTAATTAGTCATTGCTCTGCATGGTCTAAATTTAGGCTTGCTGCCTCCATATGTGTCAGACTACAGATCCCATCGTCCTCATCTAGCAGGGTCCTACTGATTGTAACACACTACTTCTGCTTGTCTGGGGACTGGTACGAAACAGTTTGGCATTTCAAGCATAGCTTGCAAAGGTTTAGAAGCATGCTGTCTAGGGACAGTGGCAGTGTTGGCTTCGGGTGTGTGTGATAGGATCTATAGTACCACACAGCTGGAAGGCACCAGGTTGTAGAAGACGAGACTGTCAGCTTGTCTAGTTTCTGCTACTGAAGAACCATTGTTCCTGAGTGTACCCGAGCCTTTATATAAGCAAAACATGTCCTACAGCAATCAAGAATGACCCCTCCTGCTTTTCCCCTCTGCATCTTGTTCAATTGTTTTAGCTTTCATAAGGGATGTGTTTTAAAAGGGAGTGGATTTTTTTAAAAAAAAACCCACGCACAATAATTGCTTTCTTACCTTTTTCACATTTGGAAAAAGATGATGTGTGCCTTCTGGAAAGATGTAAATACAAATTGCTTTACCATTACCCTTTATTTAAATGAAGTTTAGTTGCCATTTCGCTTTTACTGCTGTTTCCATGAACCTGAACTGGCTTATCTTCTTATATCAAGACTTGTGAGGCTCAGTTGCCAGATTCCTGACATGTTCCATCCACCCAGCAAACTGCTCAGTAATGACTAAAGTAATATTAGCTTTGTCATTTTTGTTTTTCCTGTTCATTAAATCATCTTCGTTATAGCTATACCTTATGAAACTCAACTATTCATGCAGTTAAGGTTGTACAGCGCTGCCAAATACTGTAACAGACTAATGATCCTTTTAACCTGGACTCATTATAATGTCATGGCTATCAGTTGGAAATACGGCCTTTTGTCACCTCTTTGGATTACCTGCTATCTAAAGATGTTTCCTCAGTGGACATTAATAGGGGATTTTGTTCCTTTAAAGACTTTTGATGGGTGGTGGCCACTAGCTGTGACATAGCTCAGCTGTTTGGCTGGGCACTGGTGGGAAGCAATGTGATATTTTGAGTACAATTGCAACAGGATGTTGTGTTTTCTTTTGGAGGATTCTGTGATGTTGTTTTTATGACACACATTGCCTGTCTTAGTGCTTTTGCAAGGGGGTATTTGTTTATAACTTTTCCAACTTGAGGGCAGGAACACACGTGACCAACAGCTGGATATGAGCACTGAAAGAATATAAGTTGTAGAGGGAGATATTCCGGCAGATTTTCATGTGTGCAAAATCAGGGCTGAAGTACACAATGTCGCTAACACATCATTAGAAGCATATCTCCTTGAAGAGGAAAAGACTTTATTCTAATATACATTTCCCTCCATCCTTATTTGGCAAAGAACCATTCTTTTGTTTTGTAAATGGTTGTCAGGGGTCAGCCTGGCTTCATTTGTGTGTCTGATTTCTCAGCTACATTCTTCTGAAAGATTTCCATACATAGAGGGGATAACACTGTAAGAGAAGAAAATGCATGTTTGCCTTAACCTGTGATCTGATCCTCAGACTTCAAAGGAGTCCTGTGCTTAAGTCCTGAAGACTAGTCATGAGACTAAGAAAGTTAATTTGCTAATTGCATGAGGTAAGAAGAGCTCCTACTGTGTACACATTCAACAGCTAAGAAACTTCCCCTTATGATGGATTATTTTTAATATATTATGCCATAGTTGTAACTGATTCTGTCTCAGTTCTGTTTTTTTATGGATACCTTTATTTTTAAAGTTTCTGCAAACATACAATGTAAACTTTTCATTTATTTATTTTTATTTTTAGAAATAAGACCTTTAATATGTGGCCTGGATGTGGTGAGCTTACTGTGAGCTTGCAAGGGTGAGTGGTATGAGAGACAGGGAAGCATGGGGAGAAGGATGGACAACGACAGCCAGCCAGGTTCTTGAGGAAGGTATTGGTGGGACAGCTGCAACTATCATCTTAATTTGCATAATGGTTTGGAACCTTGCACTGGGACCCAGATGTGTTCTGAGGTGATTAAGGTGGGAGCTGTAGACCCATCACCTTGCACTGCTTCTTGAAGAATCTGGATGTTTTTAAAACAGTATTTTCAAGAAATTTCAAAGGTCGGTATCTGTAGCAGTGGACCCTAAAGCCCAGGTGTTTGCTCCACCACACTGGGTACCGGCAGTGAGTCTGCTGAGGAGCATTGTTGGCAGTTCAGCCAGTGCTCTTCATCCTTGGTAAGTTGCATATTATGTAGGCCTACTTTGGAGAACTGCTTCTCTCCAGAATGACTTTGTGAAATCAAGAGATCAACTGCTAAAACTGTTCGGGGGGGGGGGGGGCTAGAACAGTGAAGGGATGCTATATGTGTATTATGCCACAGCATTAATCAAGACAACATTTTGTTCTGGATAATTTCCCCCTTTTCCTACACCACTGTTTCCTTGTCTAACGTGGAAGATCCTGTTCAAAATTGCATAGTGGTTCAGTAAAATGATTAGGAACAATAAGCGGGGGAAAGTCAAGTTGCACCTGACCAAGGATATGTTCATAACTAGCCTTCAGAGAAGAAAAGATTGCAATGCATGAAAGAGCCAAGTGTTGACAAGTATCTGTTCTAGAAAAGGAGCAGACTAAAGCTTAACTTTTGCAATCCTTTTATCCTCTTGTCTTTTTTACACACACACACCCAGTACATCCCTCCCCCACAAGGAACTGATCTCCCTTGGCCGTGGCTGTCGATTCTTGAGGAATAGCTAGGAGCAGAAGGGAACTTAAGGAAGGACAGTGCAGAAGACTTCTGGAACTGCAACATTTGACTGTAGGAAAAAAAACTTCCAAGCCTCATTTGTTTGTGGCTATGAGGCAAACAGCAGGGCTTTTATAAAGAGTTTTCAGAGAATAGATGTCTTGGGAGCATTATACCTTCTGCTGAGTAGATGTAAGCAGAATATGGCCAAGCCAAGCACAGAAGGTGAAAGGCGAAGGCACACAGCAAACTCTCCCTTGGCAAACTTGAGCTTTGATAGTATATAACCTTAGTCATGGCACGGGCACCCAAATTTAGTTTGCTTAGCATGCTGTGTACACTGACTTTAGCTTATCTGAAGAAAGGCCACTGGGTTCCGCAGGATGGAGGAAAGTCTTTAATATCCTACAGTTCGCCAAAGGAGTCACCATGTGATAGGCAGCTGATAATTTTTTGAAATTAAATACCAACCCCCGAAGCCCCACAGCTCCCAATTTCTTGCCCACAATAGAGAAGTGCCATGGGGCCCTCAGGATCTTCAGGGAAGGGAAATTGCCATGGCTGATAGCATAAGTTAAATCAATAGGATTCCAGCCATTATCACATCTTCTCCTAAAGCCCACATATTTTTAAGCTCTCTCTTTTTTCCTTTAAGCTGCTACAGGGGTCTGTTTGCTGTACTGAAAGCTAACATATTTGTTGTGCCATAAGGTCCTTGCTCACAGCTGAAGAAATTAGCATAAATGCTTGCATCATAATAAATTCACTAATCTTTAAAATTACACAAGAGTCGTTTATCACAACAGCATGGACCAAAGAGTTATAAGCACTGGGAAACAACCCCAAAAGCATTGAGGGACCAGAGAACAAGACTAGGAAGACTAGCACTGAAGGACACCTTGTTGCTCAAGCGGTGCTTAGCAGCAGGAAGCTCAGTACAGTAGGGCCACGGTATCTGTGGGGGATTGGTTTCATTCCCCCCATGTGGATGCCAGAAATAGTGGATAAATGAAGCACTTTCCATTTCTCTGGTGTCTGTGGATGGTTGAAAGAGGGGAGCCTGGCCCAGTCTTGCCAAAGAACTGGGTTTCCTGCCCTCCTATTCACAAGGGAGCCTTCCCTGCCCCCCCCCCTGCAAATACGGCTTCTCCATTTCACCAGAAGCTGCTACCCATGTAGATGTCAGGCCACAGTGAAACTGTGGATATTGATCCATGGATACTGCAGTCCTACTATAGACTCCTTCCTGCCCAGAAAGATTCAGTAGCCACTAGAGTGGGCAGATTCAGTCCAGGTTTGGAAGGTCCTTTGATGAGAAGCTGCTATCTGAAATTCAGATGTATAGCGTTTCTGTGAGAGCTGAACCATAAAGAAGGCTGACCGCCGAAGAATGGATGCTTTTCAATTGTGGTGCTGGAGGAGGCTCTTGAGAGTCCCCTGGACTGCAAGGAGAACAAACCTATCCATTCTAAAGGAAATCAACCCTGAGTGCTCACTGGAAGGACAGATCCTGAAGCTGAGGCTCCAATACTTTGGCCATCTCATGAGAAGAGAAGACTCCCTGGAAAAGACCCTGATGTTGGGAAAGTGTGAGGGCAAGAGGAGAAGCGGACAACAGAGGATGAGATGGTTGGACAGTGTCATCAAAGCTACCAACATGAATTTGACCCAACTCCGGGAGGCAGTGGAAGACAGGAGGGCCTGGCGTGCTCTGGTCCATGGGTTCACGAAGAGTTGGACACGACTTAACGACTAAACAACAAGCATTTCTGAGAAGATGAGACAGTTAATTGGCTGGGGTAGAAAGACGAAGATCCAATAAAAAAGTTGTGAGATTGTATGTGATGTCTTTATTTGTAAGCTAAATATCTCAGAGTGCTTTGCAGAAAGCATTTGCACTTTGCAGGAAAGAGAAAGGGATGGAGAGTCATGATGCCATTCTCTTTTCCTTGGGCTATATGGCTCCAGCATCCAGCTGTATATTATGTGAGGGAGGGGGAATGGGTTGTCCTCCAGATGTTGTTGTACAACAACTTCCATCATTCTTCATGATCAGGTGGCACAACGTAGAACGGATGAAAGTTTCAGGCCAGCCTCTGGAGAACCCACACATTCCCTACATATTCCTCTTTTAAGGTGGGAACAGGTAAGATTCCACAGTTAGAAGGTGATAAGATATTATCCCTCCAAAACCAGATTTTTTTCCAATACTTCCATGTCTTCTGCCATGAGCGTACAGATTAATTCCATGCTTAACTGCCAATAACTGATCACTGAACAAAAGCCAATTAATTTCCAGTTAGAAATGCAAAAACCTCATGGAAGGAAAAACAAAAGTCATTTAGCTTTTAAGACAGCTCTGCTTCTGAGTGTGAAGATCAGTATTGCATCAGTTTCTGTCCCCAGTTCTAAGAGGCACAGGTGTGCTTTTCTCTGTTGCTTCTGACAGACGAGGAGTTCTTAAAGGCTCAGCTTTCCATTACACCATTACTCTTCTGGACATGATTTCAAAAAGATATTTTTTTGGCTTAATGGATTTTAAGGGAGGAAGAACCAATGAAAAGATGTAAGACACTTGACTGGCATGTATCAGGTTTATGTCAGACCATACCAAGATTTTTGGTATCAGAGCACAAATGGGTGTCAGCCTCAGATTCAAAAAATTTAGAGTAAGCAGTGTACTACCAAAGGTGAGCCAAGGGGTCAAGCAAGAAGTGAGAACTACACGATGAAGAGAAGAGGGTGTAAAAATTACTGGTGCCCAAGCAAATGTCTAGCCTAAACTTCTGTAGTGCTTATCTTGGGGAAAGTCAATGGCCAGACTAGGTAATTGGGAGTCATGTCAGTACTTGGGAACCCCTTGTTGGCCTGGAAGATGCACAAGTCCTGGTGGTTCCCCAGCCACAGTAATTATGCATCAGTTGTGATTTTATGTGCAAGAATTCCTAAGTAATCAATGGTTGGTTTGACTCACTAATGAGCAGTTCCCTCAGATAAGAAGACCGCCTTGATTTTTTTGAAAAGAAAAAAGTGCTATTAGTCCATTGATATATTGGATGAAGTTACTGCTAACTCAGAGATTGTACAAATCTAATTTCTGTTGCAGGCATTGTATTCTGCTGTTCCCCTGGTGGCATTTTCTCTCTGCTGTGCCTGGTGTTAGCCGTCTTGAGTTGTTCTGTTGCAGAAATAGTTTTTCTCTTGGTACGTTCTCCTTGTCAAGGTCACCAGCATTGCTGGCAGAGCATTAGAGTCTGCAAAATAAAGAGAGATGCAGGGCATATCTTGCATGACACAGACATCTGAACCTTCGTCTTACAAGTTCCCAAAGTCCTTTTAATAGTAGATCTTGCTTATTTTAATGAGCCTCATTATACCTAATTTGTTCAGCTCTCTTGTGCGCTACCATATGGCTTCGGTGGATACCTAGTGAAAATGTATTTATTATCTCATAAAACATAAATAAAGATGTCAAATGCATGTAATTAAAGGAATTGTCTTTTGAGATATATATTTTATCAATTAACCACCTGGAGCTTCTAGACAAATCTTAATCAGCTAGCTGATGTAGGACATCTTGAAGCCATGTCTGGTACAAAGCAAGCCAAGATATATGTATACAGAGAGGGAGACAGAGGTGTAATTGAATCATGTATTATCCAAGCATATGTGTTTCGCAATCCAAACCTAATTCAGAAGGGGAGATTAGATTATTAGAATTATACAGTTGGAAGGACCTCTAAGGATCATCTAGTCCAACCCCCTGCTGATACAGGAAATCCACAGATAGAGTTGTCCCTGAGAAGTGGCCATCCAGCCTCTGTGGTGGAAGAAAAAATTCCACCAAAGAAGGAGAGTCTACCAGTCTCAATGGCAGTCAGTTACACAGTCAGATAATTTTTGCCATCAGAATGTAATGTTTATTCAAAACACCCTCTCTTGTAGTCTGAATCTGTTGGTTCAGGGTATGCTGCTGGAGCAAAAAACAAGCTGTTGTGTGGCAGACCTTTAAAGGAAATCCTCTCAGCCTTTTCTTTCTCAGGCTAAAGACATCCAACTCACTCAACCATTCCTCATAGGGCTTGGTTTTGAGCCCCCAAGTAGTGAATATTCCTAAAAAAATGTTTGACTTGATCTGTTGTGGGAGGTCCCCTCTCAAGTGTGGCTACTGGATGTAGGTAAAGGTTCCCCTTGACAATTTGTCCAGTCATGTCCGACTCTAGGGCGCGGTGCTCAATCCCGTTTCCAAGCCGTAGAGCCAGCGTTTGTCCGAAGACAATCTTCCGTGGTCACGTGGCCAGCGCAACTAGACACGGAACACCATTACCTTCCCACTGAGGTGGTACATATTTATCTACTTGCATTTGCATTCTTTCAAACCGCTAGGTTGGCAGGAGCTGGGACAAGTGACGGGAGCTCACTCCGTCGTGTGGATTCGATCTTACGACTGCAGGTCTTCTGACCTTGCAGCACAGAGGCTTCTGCGGTTTAACCCACAGCGCCACCACGTCCCTGTTACTGGATGTACTAATGTTCTATTTATTAAACAGTTCAGAAATCAGGGCATCCTGGCTTATGTGTATTCAAAATTACAGGTTTCTAGCTCAGTGGTTGAGGTATCTGGCTGCAGGGCCAGAGGTTGGGTGTTCAGTTCCTCACCGTGCCTCCTTGACGGGCTGGCATCAATGATCCAGAGGGTCCTTTCCAGCCCTGCAGTTCTCGGATTATTATCATTGCATAAAAGTATCAGCATAACTTGAAAGATCCTGAAAATATTTAATGTTGGCATGTTAGAATGCCTGAGGTTACTTGTTCTAAAGGAAGTTTGGTTTTTGCTTACTTGCTTATATTTACATGCAGGTTTACTGTAAAAGCAAAGAAGGCATGGAATAGGACACTAAATTATGAAATATTTAAACCAACAGCAATGGTTGGAAACACTGAAACAACAGTAAAACCAATACCATTTTAAAGGGCAAATTTAAAATATGCATTTTAATACATTTTTAAAAACTAGCAGTACTAGAGTACTGATTGATTATAATCCTAAAGAGAGTACATTCCACTGTTTGGGAGTGACATGGAAGAAAGAGCTCTTCTGTGTGTCCGTTAAACATGTAGGGTTTTTTCCAAGGACATATGTAACCAGAGAGGAGCGTAAAAAAGAGAGGCTTTCTGTTTGATGGCCACATCGTAATAGTAAAGTATATACAGTGCAGGTACTAATCATGACAATCTACATAGCTTTCCCCTCAGGGAGGCAGCTGTGTTGATCCATGTCAATGAATCCAAACTAGCAATTTTCATCTCTACAGGAGCAGATCTTGTGCACATGTAATGGATCTTAATTGCCTATTGAAGCTATCCCCAGCTTTTGCATTACAGCACAGATAGTTCATAGCGATATAGTGTTGTTGGGGAAATATATTTTTCCACCCATCCCCAGTTACTTTATGGATTAAACTATTCAAAACATCTTGGCACTTCAGTCGTATGAGTTGTAGCCCTACTATAGCACCGTAACCAGGCTCTAAACCTTTGAGTAGATCCAATTCTAGAGGCTGTGTCCAGCCCCTGCTCTCATCAGATCACATCCTTCCCCCCCCCCTCCCATATGTCTGCTTCAGTCTCTAGGGTTCTCCTGATTTGGACTGAAAATGCAGCTCCTCCCACTAGGTAAGCTCTCCAGCCCTTGCCACCATTCTGAGATTTGCTTCTCTACCATCTTCCCCCATGTTTGGGGAGTTGCTCTGATTGCTAAGAATCTTTGTTCCAGTAAAACACAACATGAATCGTACAGGCTTGATGTTGACCCACTTTGGTATATGGAATAATGGCTGAGAAGGGGAGGGGCATGGCTAAATTCGTAAAGATGCACATACAGGAATGCAGACCTCTCTGCGTCCTTTTTAATGTTACATGGGGTGGAAGACAGAACATGGGGCAGTTTTGATTTGCTACGTAAAGAAAGAATAGCACTCTGCATATACTCAGGTTCACATTCATTATATGCCAGATGGCTAGCAAAAACGGTTGGCTACCAGTCTTGGACACAGATGTTGACTCTTAGGAAATAAGCTAACTGAGTTACTCACCTTTTATTTTAATACTAGCAGCTGCAGAACTTTGAAGTGTTTGTCTCTTATTTTGGACTACCACATTCCAGAACCAGAGGCATAGTCCAGAAAAGTAACTTTTTCCAAATTCAGAGCAAAGGAGGCTTGCGTTTTGTGTGCCTACATCTGTGTTTCCTGACAGCTACAGGAGATGTACACTCACATGGGAAGGGTGGCTTAGTTAACACATCAAGATGAACTAGCGAAGACTCGAGTTCACCTTGACCCATTAAATACCAGCTCTTGCCGTACAAGTTCCATTGAAACAGCGTAAGCCTCATAAAATGGTTTTTATGATATCCATTTCATGTGAGGATTACGAGCACTCCTCATATTGCGAGAGCTGGAATAGGAACATGTCAAGATGAACTTGAGTTTTCAGTCATTCACCCTATTAAAAAAAATAATAATCATATTGAACATATGAATTGGTCCTTAGTGGTACAAGATCTCAACTGTCTGGCTGAGCATGGACATATAAAAGACTTATTACATTAGGATGAAACACAGAAAGAGAAGTTCCCAGGCTACAAATGCAGTGTATCCACATTTTGTCAGTCTATTTTATTAAGACTGGCTTCATACCTCCTCCACATGCTGGTTTCCTATCGTGAGAGTGGCCGACTCTGCCATTTGCAAATTGAAGCATAATCATAGACACCTTAGGAAGCAAGGCTAGTAAGCAGCAGTGGAAATTCTTCGGCTATTTCTCTTGACTCTTCTTATCTTTCCCCTTGCTTAAAGGACACAGAGACATGAAGGGCGTGACACACACCCTATCCTACATTTCCTAGACTAGCTTGCTGCTTTATGATGTGGTGGAAGACCCTACTTTATAGTCACTGTTAAAGAAAGGTCAACTAACTGCCTATCCAGTCAGGTGATGTTCAAGTACCAAAGGCAGTGTCATCTTGTCCGTTGCTTCAAGCAGCAAAATGTCTGCATCTGTAGATGCTTCAACAATACATGCCTAAGCAACATCCCACTTGGGGAGTGGCTGTCGTGGGTACAAACTAAGTCATTGAGTACATGCCTTTTATGGAGAAGACCCTTTGCCTTGCACTCCACAAACTAGGCAGTTTTTTTAAATAGAGAATTGGATTCTATGAATCTCCCTTCAAAACAAATGAGGCCATTTTCTCTTCAACTGGAAAATTAATTGGAAAATAGTTATGTACATTTTTGTAGGTGGTACAGTAAGAAAGATCTGTCATGCTTTCTTACTGTATAGCAGAGCTGGAACCTTCTGGAGACTTGTGTCCTCATCTGGGGATATGACGTCTCGGTCCTCTTTTAGAGTCATGGGAACAATCCTCCATTTCCTCACCCAGCAAAAAATAACCAAAGAATTCTGTTTGCTCATTTGGAAGCCTGTATTCTGAGGATGGTGGCATGAGAGGACAAAGAGAGACACAAAGAGAGAGCGCTTTGTCTCTCAGTAAATTATTTAGCTATCACATGCATCACCAGATTTACTATTAGGACATCTAATTTAGGGTTCAGACTTAAGCTTTAATAACTGACTGCATAACCCTCATAACTTTCTGCATAACTTGCAGAAGTAGGTACAGCTTCTTTGTGAACTTTCCCAGCTGTGGCTAATTTTGGCTACAAACAGTGTATCCCAGGCAGCCCAGTGAAGTCCTTTTACTCTGTTTTTGTCTGGTCATAATAGAATATAGAGAAGGCAGCATTAGAGAAAGCCTGTATGCCCACCACATGCACTCCTGATTATCTTAACACCCGAGTAGGCTCATAATGGGACCCAAGCTGTTGAGGGCTTTATAGGTTAGAACCAGCACTTTGAATGGTGCCCAGAAATGGATTGCAGCCAGTGGAGCTGCTGTAACAGGATGGTTATGTGATCCATGTGACCAGCCCCAGTTAGCAATCTGGCTGCTGCATTTTGTATTTGCTCAAGTTTCCTGACACTTTCCATAGGCAGCCCCACATAGATCACATTATAGTAATCCAGCCAGGATGTAATTTAGGCATGTATCACCGTGGCCAGATCAGACCTCTCCAGAAATGGGTGCAGCTGGCACACTAGTTTTAATTGTGCAAATGCACTCCTAGCCACCACCAAAACCTGGACATCCAGACTCAGAAATGAATCCAGGAGCACTCCCAAGCTGCACGCCTCTGTTTTCAGAGGGAGCGTAACCCTAATTTAACAGAAGTGATACATCACTTCAGCAAGGATCTTGCAGAGAGAGAGATTCACTTCCCCTGGCCACCCACAGACAATCAGGGGAAGTATTCAATTTCTAATATCCGGAAGCAGCTCGAAAACACTTCAGGGTAGCAGAAACTGACACTGGAAGGAGCTGATTAGTCCATTCCAAGTTACCACACTCACTGGGAATGGACTTTACTTGAGCTTTCCAACACACACCAAAACAGTACAACCCACAACCCCGGTAGGGGTTCAAAAAGATGTAGAACAGCTCTTAAAGATGTAGGACAGTTCTTGAAGGATGGGTCAATCTAAAGGGAAGCATTTGTGGATGCTGTCATTTGGCTCGATATAATTTGTGCCAACAGCGATCCCTATACCTATTTATATGCCAGTGGGGACAGGCTGTTTATTGCTAGGGTCTGGCTGAAACCCCGAAGCTGATCAGTTGCTCCTCTTACTCTCTAACTCTTCGCCAATTTTCTAGCAGGCAGTAGTTGAAGCCTACACTCTGTTGGCTGACCCTGTACTGCTCCTTGTTCTTGACTGACCACCATGCTTTGTAAAACAAAAACAAACAAACAAAAAGGAAGGGACAGATATTTCTGAAGAAGGACAGAGCTTTGGACAGCCGATGTGCTTGCACTTGGCCATGAAGGACTGTGGGTCACTAAACCATAACCTGCAGCCCTACTGGATTTTATGTTCTGTATCTCAAGACATTCTGTATCTGTGTTTAGCAGAAGACATATGAGCAAAAAGTGTTAGGTAGCAAAAATCTCTCTGAAAAAAACCTCAAAATATACCTGACTAGTTCTGGCAAGCTTTTAATGTGTTTTAATATGGTCTAATTATGATCTTCTTCTGTTAGTGTTTTGGTGACTTGAATGCATTTTTAATTGTATTTATTTTTATTGTTCTAAATGACCTTGGGGGCTCGTTTTGGGGCTGAATGGCAGGATCGGAATATTTTGTGAACGATCGAGTGAATGAAACTAACAATGAGAAATATAAGGGCTTTTAGACTGAGGATCCAATACTTCATATAAAACTTGGAGAAATACATTTTTCTTTCCTTCTCCCAACACGTTTAATGTGGTATTTATCTGTCATTGTCACTAATACACATGAAATGTATACGCCTGTCTGCAGGATCAAAGACGCTATGCTGTGATTGAATAAAGGGCATTCTGCTATCTAAAGAGAACTAAATATATTCAAATACTGTGGCTGAATGCTTGCATTACTGCCATTCAGCTAGCAGAGGTTGTCTTAAGATAAATTATTTATTTATGCTGCTGCTGTGACACCTTCCGCGCTTCTTTCTTGTTGCTAGTCTCCAGGAGCAAGTGTATTTTCCAAATCTGCTCTAGAAGTGGTGTGTCCTTCGTAATGGATCGTTTTCATGGTGATATAAAGAGTGCATTGTCAGTCTTGATAAAATGTCAAGGACCTGATGGGAAGATAGCAAGCAGTATCCCTAGAAGCGCCTCAGGCGACAATGAAACCTTTTTGTCAAAGTAAAGAAGGGTAAAGATTTCTCTCCAAAGTTGAAGTGGCTCTAGCATGGAAACATCTTGTCTTCCTAGCCTTCTGGATGGCATTAAGTTTCACTGAGTAGTTGACCTGTGTCTAGGCTTCTACTTCTTGAAATACTAGAAGGAGGGGATTAATGTGAGCCAATGCTACTCCATGCAGACATGAAAACGGTTGCCAGAGGGGCCTAACTTGATGGGCAAGTGCTGTTTATTTACATATATATATATTTATTTATTTAGTCAGTTAACTGGTTGTTGTATATTTACTTACTTACGTACTTACTTACTTACTTACTTACTTACTTACTTACTTACTTACTTACTTACTTGATTTATTCATACCCCACCTTTCTTTTAATGAATGTCATTCAAGGTTTTTAACAAATATAGTTAAACCATAGAACAGATTATCCGTTATCCACCCAGATGGAACATTTTTTTTGCATCCCAGAGTCATGTTTTGTTTTTATAATTCACATAGAACTAAACCTACAAGGTAAGCATTCCAGGGCATTCTCACTTGAAGAATTGTAAGCAATGCCCCAGCATTTCGGCCATTTACTATGGATAGTTTTGTTGTCATTTTTACAAACAAAAATATCTGGGATAAAAAATTGTCCCAAAAGATATATTGCTTTTTGCCCTTGGGGTTTCTTTCTTTCTTTCTTTAATTCCTTTATTTCGCTCTTTCTTTCGCTCTTTCACTCTTCCTTTCGCTCTTTCTTTCTTGAGCATAGCCAATGAATTGGGTCAGAAAATGTTCTGTGTCATTTTTTGGCAAGGCCATGGGTTCCAAAAGCAGAATTTGCTTACTCGGAAAATGGACCTGCACCTGTTCCTGGGTGAGAGTCATTTGAATGGGTTCAGGAAATGCAAAAATGTGTAAATGTATACTTTTGGCTAACACTAATGCCACTGCCAGTCCTCAGTGGATTGGAATTCCAGAATATAAAACCTGTCTCAAATCAAGTTTTCTGTTCTTAAATCCATCTGGATGAGAGTTTAAAAGACAATTAAAATATACTAATAAAAGAAAGAATCACAGCCGTCTGGTTAAAACTAGGTTCCACCACACCTATCTTCATTGACACAGGGCTGCCTTAAATAAACTATTTTTGTCTGTCAGCAAAAGGACAATAGCGGGAGAAACCAAACTGATTTTCCTTGGTAAGGAGTTCCGTAGCCTGGACAAAGTCATTAAGTAAGCTCTTTATAACCCATTAGCTGTCTGCAAAGCTCAGTGAGTTAGGTACCAGGCTATAGAGATCCACTAAAGTTAATGAGACTTGAGATAGTTAAGTCTCATTGATAATTTGAAACTCACTTTAGAAGACTATTTGGATCTGTTTTTAAATGTTTTAAATCTGTTTTTGGCTATTTTAAATTTACTCTTAAATTTTTAAAATCTGGTTTAAGCAATAATGATGATGATGATCTTAAAACTACAGAGCTGGAGGGGACTCTATGGATCATTGAATCCAGCCCCTGTCAAGGAGGCACAGTAAGAAATCATACTCCTAAACCACTGAGCTACCCAGCAGTTCCATAAATGTCTTAGAACTGCAGAGCTGTTGAATATTTTAAATTTGTTTGAATACTTTGAACTTTTAAATCAGAAGAGTGATAAACACATTTAACAATTAAAAAAAAGAAAGAAGTTGGTATTGTTCAAGTTAATTATCTATGTTGATCTCAAAGGGGCTGAAGGTGGTTAAATGTTATTTATGTCATTGGGCGTACTCAAAGTTTAACTAAGTCTGGATCCTTCCTATGAGGGCAATAGGTTTCCTGGACTGCAGGACATTGGCTAAGGTCTCAGGAAATTTCTATGCTGTTTCTGGGTCTCTATGCAGAAAGACAAATTTCAGGGTGAATGGTGATGGAGAAGAAGAAGATTTGATTTTTCAGTATTTGGTGGTTTTACAGCCTTGGACTCATGGCTCCACACAAAGGTGTTTGTTAGTGTTTCAACACACCAAAGAGCAGGAGGTAGGGGAAGAGGCTGCTAGGTGCATGTGCTTGAGCCCGTTGTGCCCTTTGGAGTATGGCAAGGAACCAGACCTTTTGCAACCTGTGACTGTCCTGCCCCGTAACATCACAAAGCCTTTCACTTTTAAGGTCCATCTTCTGATCTCAGGTTTGACCTTGAAATGGGATGCTAGTGATCCACAACTCTAAGGCAGAGCTGTAACTTGGACAGAACGACTGGGACTTTTCACCAACATTTAGAGACACACACCCCCCAAAAAAAATTGTTGCTGGAGTGGCATAAACCCACCCATTGGTAGTTGCTGCGTGGGGGGGATATACACCCCCTTTCCAGATGTGTTTTTGCTACCTGCTGCCACTCCTTCCTGAGCAGACAGAGACAAAACAAATCGGATCAATGTAAAATTGCACTGGTGACTCGACTCAGATTCACCTTGGGTCCCCCCCCCCCATGGTTTGGATTCAACTCATGACTCGAACCCACCCACCCACCCATCCCTTTTTTCTGGGGGGAAATGCTTGTTTTTAATAGGTACCCGGACATGGGACTTGGTACAAAAACTCAGACTCGGACCCAAAGACTTGCCAACACCCCTGGTTAGAAGAAACCATTTCATATGCCTTCACCACTCTTCTTTCTGTAATGGTTATGGTAGTATGATGTTTTTTGTTTTCTTTCTGATCCTGATTAATTACCTTTATTCTGAGTTAAAATAATGCTAAATCCCTTCTTTTACTTTTTATCCAACCTATGCAAAGCTTTCACTGCTAGCACTTCATAGGGTCCTGTGCCAGTTGCTTGGAGCCGTTTTCCTGCCTCAGAGTTATGCTGTCTTTTTGAAAGTTGTAAAGTCTGAGAGATAAAAATGCATCCCTTTTTAAAGGTGGTTATTAAGTCGATGTATGCTAGGGCCTGTGATACTAAGACGCTAGAGGTCAACCTTCTTTAATGTAGCAAGCACAAAAAAATTAAAGACTGACTGGATTTTAGTTGTCCAAAATAAATAAATATATTCTAAATGACTCACAGAGTTGGAAGTTGCATTGTGCAAGCCTGAACAAAAGCCACTTGCTAAAACTGTATGCAGATTTCAAAGTAATTAAAACTTAGGGACTGCCTACGCGGCACTATCTTTTTAATTGATAATAAAAATGAGCAGATCAAATAAGTATGCTTTGTATACTTATTCTGGCTGATAATTGCCAGAATTTCCCTTTGAAATTCTTGGATCACTTGGAGTTCATCATTAAACTAGTTCTTTCATCAGGCTGTTGCTTACTACTAGTTGGTGCAGATTCACAGGGAGAAAACTTGCTTAATACAGTGATGACACTGGGTCTCATTAAGCAACAAGAGACATTACTAGGATTTAAGTGAAGAAGAAAGAGTTGGAGTGTGTAAAAACAGCAAAGAAAGAGGATATTCTCTGAATAGCAGGCCTCTCCAGATGGTATTTGACGTCAACTTTTAACTCCCATCATGCTGGAAATTGGAGTTCAAAAGCGTACAGAAGGCCACAAGTTCCCCCCCCCCCCTTTGAACATGCTGGTCCTTCCTGGTCTTTTGTCCTCTGGATTTTTTGCACTAGAATTCCCCTAATCCTTGAAGAACAATAGGTGTTGATAGGTACCAAACAAAAAGACTAAAATTATATCTTTGTTTGGACCAAAAACACTTCTAAACATATGTAGCTCTTTCTGCTGAAGTTTGGGAAAGACGGTGGTCTAAGGATCTGGAACTATGGTGCACACAATGGCTATAGTTGTGTCCCTTTCTGAGTCAGCTGAACCTCGGATTATTTTGGAAAAAACTCCAGATGGTTGCCATAAATCAGATGTTTCTACCCTGGCCTCATCTAGATATGTTAGAAATTATGTGCCTCATCATCCCCAATCAGGATGGATGGCTGTGTGCCGAGAACTATAGTCCAACACATAGGAAAGGCACCATGTTGGAAAACACTGTCAAATATCTTTGCTTTTTCCCCCAAGAACTCATCCTTGGGTCATTTGGATGGAAGTCTCTCTTTAATTTCCTTATTCTGATTACTTGATAGACACTTGATTCATTATCTTCCTTACCCCAAAGAGAAAATAAGCATTCTTTTGTACAGTAAGATACTATGTTTATTTGACCAACTGTAGTCTAAATATTAATTTAAAAAGCCAAGCTAAGCTCTGTGATCTGTCCCTGCCTTGAAAGGGCAGATGGTTTGCAGAGGCAGGGGCATCAGATACATAACAATATGGCTCAGTTTAGTCATGTTTTCTTGCCTTCCTCTAAACAAAATGGAAGGGCCAGAGTCCTATTAATTTCACTTACTGGTGTAATACAATCAGTGTAAAATTCGGCAATGAATTGTCCCAAGATAAAAAGTCATCATAGGCGCTGACTGTGATCTCCTTCACAGCAACCCTTCCACCTGCAGGGGAATTGCTCCAGCCAGGCCCCCAAAATTAGTAGCCCTACAGCTGAACCAAAAAGGTCTGGCTTGGGCATGGATTAGGGTCGGGTTGGAATGCATTTCCCTATACGTTGTGTGATCTCCAGGAAATAGATTGCATGGACTAGTCCAGAAGAAGTCCAAAATGCTGTCTATTTCCCCATGTGATCAGACCTGTAGTCCCTTGTCTGGAATAGAAATCTGCACTGGTTTCACTTAATTTTTTTTTTCTCAAGAGCACACGGTGTACTCAGAATCTTTTTTTGGAGCAAAGGATGTGAAGCTTAGTGAACATCTGCTGCAAGATTCTAGTATTATGCTGCTGATCACATGCAGTATCAAGATGGATCCTACATGTAGCACAGTGGTTCTTAACCTTTGTTACTCAGGTGTTTTTGAACTGCAACTCCCAGAAACCCCAGCCAGCACAGCTGGTGGTGAAGGCTTCTGGGAGTTGCAGTCCAAAAACACCTGAGTAACAAAGGTTAAGAACCACTGATGTAGCACATGGAAAAATTACTTCGCCTGGCACTCCTAAGCCGTCAAGACCAATGGCTGTTCTGCCTGAGAGATTCTAGGCACCATGGTTCAAAATATATATAAATTTTCAGCACTCTGCTTATATATGACCTGGGCCCTAAAACCACATATTCTTAGTTATGTAAGAGTTCCATGCCCCTCTACCAGGAGGTCTGGTTTAAATGCATGTGCTATGGGATAGTACCAGTACACTTGGAGTGATAGCACGGCAGTAACATATCTGCCTGGGCAACGAAAGGTGCTATTGCTACATCATATGTGATGCACAAGATCTCTCTAAACAATTTTTTTACCGGGTGGAATGGCGTCCCATTCCCTATTCTGTGTACAGAAGAGAATGAGCCTGCCAATTAAGCCTTATTTCTGTTACCGAGAAACAAAGCTCAGTGACAGAACACATGCTTCACATGCAGACGGTTCCAAGTCCCCAGATCTCCAGGTAGTCGGGATAGGAAACAACCCTGCCTAAAACCTGAAAGAGCTTGGTCAGCCAGAGTTGACAATATTGGATCAAATGGAGCAAAGGTCTGACTTGCTATTAGGCAAGGTTCCTATGTTTGCTTGGTTGCTTGTCCAGAAATTAAAATAGAATTAAAGTCATTATATTGTTAAAATACAATTCAAATCAGAACATGTTGAAATATTGGCATTAACTTTGTAAAAGAGAGAGAGAAAGAATAAGCACACTAGATAAAATCCAGTGATCTGAGATATTAACAGCGAAAGGAATGCCTAAATAAAAAGGTCTTTACCTGCCAGTGGAAGGATTGCAGGGAGAGAATTCAAACCAAATGCCCCTTTGCAAACAGTTCCAGAGTCTGGGAGTGGCCACAGAGAAGGCCCTCTGTCAAGTCCCTACCCAGTGGTGGGACTATTTTAGGCCAGTAGGATGGTGAGCATCTCTAGATCTCAAAGCCTGGGCAGGATTTTATGGGAAAATATGGTCTTGCAAGACCCATGATGTGTAGAGTTTTATAGGTCATGCCAGCATTTCAAACTGCACCCTAAAATGGACTGGTATCTTCTTAAATTTGGTAACAGAATAACTTCCACCACACCTGAAGGCAGCAGGCGTCCTTCCTTAGAAGGTGTAGGGCAGATTGCAAGGCACAATTCTGCCTTACCCTTTCTATACCTTGCCACAACTCTGAAGCAATTGTTGACAGAGGCAGCTGCCGCCTTCTGCCAAATGATTGGGCTGGCTTTGGGGAGAATGTGTATGGCAAGTGTGACTGTGGTGCATGATGCACTTATTTATATGAACAAGCATTTCTTCAGTGTTCGTATTTTGCATAAATTGGGACGGAAGGCTAGGTTTAAGCCCCAGGAGTGTTTGCCTTACTCATTCATTCCTTATTTTCTCTGCATTGTTAAGGGTGGGTTCAAGGGACAGTATAGATACCTCCAGAGTCTTACCACACATTGCAATTTCTCCCAGGAAACTGATGCATGAACAGAGCCAGAATGTTCATACTAATTGCTTTTGAACAATGCAGTTGGTGTTTTGTGCTTGGGGTAGTGGTGGGATAATTGAAACAGCTGGGGAGGGGGGATACAGTAAGATTCAAGGTGGTCTGTAAAACTCAGGAGACAAATATGAATATAAATGTGTATTTTAAAGAAAGAATAGGCCCACATAAATAAATACAAAGTTTCTCTTATTTACTTTTTGGGATCCAGTGGGACAAAATCTATTCCCATAAGCTTAGATTTCTGCATTTTAGAGTAATATTGAAATCTTTTTAGGGGGAGAAAAAACCTCTCTTGTCTACAGCTTATGTGATGTTTCAAAGTGAAAGAGATGTAAAATTTGCATAATAAAATCACAAAAATGGAAAGCATGCAACATTTGATATTTAAAACAGTCTCATCTGAAGCTTTGAGCGTAGGTATGAAAGGTTAATAAAAAACTATCCACACAGCATATCAATTATGGCAAAATTTGAAATGTAAAACAAAATTAGGTTCTATCCATCCTGCTGCCTTCACCTACAGAGATACAGCTTCTCTCTCAACCTTTCCTCCTTAAACCAGCAAAATTTAAATAAAACTCGTTGCACCTTGAGCTTGCCCTGACTTAACTATCTGTAGCAGCCTTCTCCATTTCAGTACCCCCAGGTGTGTTTGACTAGAGATTCTGTTATCTCCACTGAAAGGATGGTTAGGAAGGCTTGCACTTCAACACACACAGAGGTTCCCAGGTTATAAAAGGCTGATCTAGATTGGTCTGTGCTAGAGATTGGCCCTTGACGTATGCAATAACAGCAGATGAGAGAGGGCACCGAATATATGCAGAGTGACTTTTGCATAACATTGAATAGCCACGAGCAACTCCATATCGGAAAGGCACAGGAGGGCTTCTGGCTGAAGAATATGATTTGAGGTCCAGTTGAGAAATGAAGTACTGAAGTGATAGTGTTGGAGGTCCTGTGGAAGAAGCCCATGGAGGAGCTGGGCTAAAATCTGTATCAGAAGAAGCCTTAGCTGCTTTGGGGTAGGGGGCAAGAGTGATGATATGGTTAATTGCAAGTATTGAAGAACATAAGTTAAATGCTTAGCATGAGATACATTTTCCAGATGGGTAACTATGTTAGTGTGCTGCAGCAAAAGCTGTTGCTGAAAGACAGGCAAGTAGCTGTGGTTGTGGTTGGTACATTCAGAGACATTTTTCTTTGACTATAACTTCCAGAATAGCTGAGCTACCAAGGTCACCATTACACTTCAAAAAAATAACTTCTCCTAACTTTGATTATATTCTATACATATGTTAATCTTTTAAGATGACAAAAGACACTTTTTGTTCTTTTACAACAAAGATATTTTACACAGACTACAGTTGCAGAAACCCATGCTTTAAACTCAATGATTTAGGAATGGAAGAATTAACCCACTTTGGAAGGGATCTTTGCAACAGGTGTGTAACTCTTCTTGTATCAATGCTGAGGGCAGGAGATCAGCATGTTTAAGGTTTCCTGCATTCTGTTAGTGACACCAGGGAAACAGGATCCGTCTATCCTCAATTTTTATGTCTGGGTAAATGCTTCCCTACTCACATACCTGAAATGCAGCAGAAGCAAATATATTTATTCAGAGACCAAAAAAGAAAAAAAGAAAAGAAAGAAAAAGAAAAGACAACACAGGAGAATTGTTCCTATCACCTTTCACCACTGGCTGTGTTGGCCAAGGCTAATGGGAGATGCAGCCCATCAATATCTGGTCATGAATTGCCCACCCTTCTTAGAAGAGATTTCCGCTTGTGAGAGAGAATGCTTGTTTGAAGCCAGTGTGTACTTATATGTGTGTGGTTGATGACCTATGTGCCCCACCACCTGTGGACAAGCTGTAGGGTTCTTGAGCACCACTGAAAGGAGGGACTGGTACGTTACTTCTACTACTTGATGCCTATGTAACTAAACTTAATTGTATTTTCTTTTGAGAAATTGAAAAGCAAATAGGTTCTTTTACAGAATTGTCGTTACAACGATAACTAACTACTAGGGAGCTGGGAGCTAATTATTTTGTCAAAGTAATTTTCCAACCTC
Organism: Intellagama lesueurii; assembly: GCA_037013535.1. NCBI lineage: Eukaryota > Metazoa > Chordata > Lepidosauria > Squamata > Agamidae > Intellagama > Intellagama lesueurii. Next base: position 17,214,825 of record JBAJHW010000004.1, read on the forward strand.
TGTCCAAAACTCTTCTTTAACAGGTGGAGTGAGTTCAATATGGCAAAGGGTATTGTCTTATTGTTCAGGTAAAAAGGGCATCATTTTAGCAATTAAGAGTAGTACATTTTAAGAAATTGCTAAACCTGTAAATAAGCCCCACCCAATATAGATCAAGTATCTGATCATCACCTCGACATGTGCTACTTGTCTGCCACCATTAGGGCACTGAAATTTTGAGGGCTTATATTTCTTACATGCATACTGTATAGCACTCTCATTTTGGGTTGCTGAAGAGGCATGAGGTGAAAATATGAAATAGAACATGGATTATTTTAATTGAAATACATTTTCCCTCAGGAGTCATATCATGACTGGATTACTCCCCTTCCCCCGTTTTTGCCCTTTTAATGAAAATTCACTCAACTGGATATTTAGCTAGCCCAAGGAAATTTTTCCATTTCTCATTTATGATGTGTAGGTTGAAGTTGCCATATCTCAAAATGAATCAGTATGCTAAATACTTCTCCCTTTACTCTTTTTTTATTATTAAACTGCTGTCCCACCACTCAGTTCTGCTCAGCTTGGCAGCTGTCCAGCTACATTTAGCAACATATGCAGACAAAGTCTTCATATCCTCAGAAGTACCAATGCTAAATGGCCAGCAGTTTGTTTTATGTATGAAAGCATAACTGCCTTTTCCTTTTCCTTCCTTCTTTCCTAGCTGTTTGCCGTTAAATTTTTGCTCTCCCTTTTTGTCTAAGTTGCCTGTTACAAACTTCAATATTGCAGCATTACCACCATGTGTTATGTGCCGTCAAGACGGAAATGACTTATAGTGACCCTAATAGGGCTTTCAAGGTAAGTGAGATATTTAAGGAGTGTTTTGACCAAGTCTACTCCCCCAGTGAGTTTCCATGGCTGAACAGGGATTTGAACCCTGTTCTCCAGAATCCTAGTCCATCACTCTCCACTATACCACACTAGAAGTTACCACCATAGGATAGGGGATATCCATTCTGCTGGGGAGCTTTCCATTGCATGCTGCTTGCAGTATTTATAGAGATTACTAGTTCTCCAAACACTATTTCCATTTCCACTTTCTGTGTTATTTGAAAACAGGATCTATGAGCATCAAGGTTAGTTGGGGTTGGAATTGAGCATAATTGTTATGGTGTTCATGACTGATCATTGCTAAGGGACATGGTACATATGCAAGAGAGATCAGCTGAGATTAATGGGCTTCACCTGGAGGTTACCGAGAGAATCTTGGAGAATGTTTCCCATCTCTAAATAATAAGGGGAAACAACTTTCTCCATCTTTGGGCTAGATGAGATTTGTCTTATTAACCTCAATAAAATTGTCAGTTATTATAAGTTGGATCAAAGGTCTGCACAGCTTCTTGACCCTCGCCTGACTGAGAAAAATAGTAAATTCTATAATAACTGCTGTTCATTTTCCAAGTACTGCTTACTTATTCAATAAGATGTTAATAGTCATCAATGTATATTAGAGATGGGCACGAACTGCTGGTTCGGCGTTTTATGCCGGTTTGTTTAGTGGCCGAACAGGTGTTCGGCACTTCAAACCCCCTCCTTCTCCAGTAGGTGTCTACTCAGAGCAGCACCCAGAACAGGCGGGGCATGGAAGCTAGGCCGGTGCCTCTGAGTGGGTGCCCACTGGAGGAGGCAAGGCTTTAAAGCACTGAACGTCTGTTGAGCTGCTAAATAAACCAGTATGAATCACTGAACTGGCAGTTTGTGCCCATCTCTACTATATACATACACGCACACACACGTGCTGATAGCATACATTATGCATTATATTCTCTCTATACTTAATGTTGGGTAACAGTGAAATTTCATGCCTGTGCATAGTACATGTCGATTTCTACCTGGATTCATTCCTGGACTAGGCCCAAGTGCTCCCCGTTTTCTTAGAATGGAGTTTTACAGTGCCATTTATTTTCCAACTACTGCTGATGGTAATCGTATCCGGCAAGATGTTGGAGAGCATCCATAGTATCGGTGAAGGGGATGAAAAGAACTGAAAGGTAAACAGGCCATTTAGCCGGGGGCCTCCAGAGGTGTGGGACTAGAAAGCACTTCTTGGCTGTGTTTGTTGGACCGTCATTGGTCTCAGAGAGTACTGTGTAGTATTTATTTTCTTTATTTATTTAAACAGTATTTCCTAATCCCTAAAAGCCATTTCAGACAGCTTATCAAATCTGAAAATATAAAAGCAGCAATAATTAAAATGCCTTACACTAAAAGCAACAGGAAATGCACAATATGTGTGTAAGCAACAGCAATCAGATGTAGAGACCCATCATCCCCAAACAACATGGCCATGATGACAGGAGCTGTAGTCCTACACATTTGGAAGGCAGCACAAGATTGAGGAAGACAGTAAAAGAGCCACATGGGGGATTCACAGTTCTTGACAGCCAGCAGGCACTGCACCTGTGCCTATCCTATATGACAGGTGTAGATAACCCTTGCAGTGGTGAATTTGGAAGTACAGGTGCTCCTTGTGACAGTTGCTACAGCCAGCCCGCCAGCCCGACCCCAATAAGGAGGCTGCAAAAACGTGGGTAAGTGGCTCACTCCCATGTCAACAGATGAAGAGGAAGACTTCTGCAAAGTGAATGGCTGGTGCTTGCCCATTTGAAATTAATCCACCCTCAAATACTTTGCATTACAGCAGGGATAGCTAGCATTAATGTTCTGTTCCTGAGAAAATCTGTTTCTCTCCTAGCTACAGTGAAAATTTCAGCTAAATTCAAGAGAATACAGGGAAGCAGGTGGTGGTGGGCAATACCATCAGTCCTGCTTCTCAGATGGTCCTGGGGCTTTGTCCCTATAAGCCACCACTGTACGCACCCCTTCTGCAGACCCTTAAGACCCTAAAAAAAGTTTATTTTAATTTAAAAGTGTACCATGTACCCTCTGGGGCATGTGGTGGGCAGTTATTTCCCTCTCCAATTTATTTTAATCCTGTGGGGGAGGGGGGAATCCTCCCCCCAAAGAAAACACTGGAAGTAATTCCTGATCGCTTTTCATTTCAGAGAAAATGAAACAGCTCTGTGGAAACAGAATTCTTCTGCCTGCCCCCTAGAAAACACAAGTAACATTTTTAAAATTAAAAGTAGAATGTTTTCATTGTGGAAATCCAATAGCATTTCAGTAACTGAAAAACCTCCACCTTTCTCATCCTCATTAATGACAGCTGCCAATAATTCCAGATTGTCCAATCCCCTTCTTAAATTCATCTAAAGCCACCAGCCATCACCCTATCTTCTGTCATTCGTCCATCTGGATTCTACTGCTGTTTAGTTTCCTTAGCTGCCCTTAGTCCTTTTCATCGATTTATTCTGTATGTGTGAAGGCCCGAGATGGAACCATGCATGGTGCACCCATCCCTCTCAGATATTCTTTGTATCTCATGCTGGAGAGTACTTACCAGCAAAAAAAGCAAAGAGTTTTTAGAAACAGTAGAGAATAGAGATGGGATATTCGTATTCGTATCCCTGGAGATACAAATATTGGCACCATAGGTGCCTGGAAAGTCCAGTCCCTCCCCTCAGAGCCAGCCAGTCCACTCACCAGTCACTGCATGGTGCACATGGCTGGCATCGTTCCCATTCCGCCAATCACAGAAGTAACCTAGCCGGCGCTTCCCCACACAGCCGACCACTCCAGCAAGGAGGCAGGATGATGAGTCTCCCCGCTCAGCAGTTGAACAGTTGGCTGTGCTGGAGGTGGGGAAGCGCCAGTCGAGCTACTTCCACGATTGGTGCAACGGGAACAATGCTGGCCGTGCACACCACTTGGCAAACAGTGAATAGACCAGCCAGCTCGGGATTGGACTTTCCAGGCATCTGTGGTGTCGACATTCATATTTGTGTCCCCTAGTAGGGGGGGGGGGGAGTTTAAAAAAAAAGTAGACACACTCTTGAGAGCTGTGGGGCACAGCTGGGCTCCCACAGAGATACAGAATAGAGAGGGTAGCCCCTTTTCTACTTTGGCTTTCATGTGTTCAGCACATGGATATGGCTTTTGAATTCTTGTGTCAAAGAGAAGAGCTTCAGTCCACTTTCACCACACTGTGCATAATTGCATCTGGCATCTTCCAGATAGCTGGATTACAACACGTCATCCCCAGTCAGTATTTATACTGCCTGGGGTGATGGGAATTGTAATCCAGTATATCTGGAAAGACCCAGATTTGGAATTTTTTTTTTAACCTGCCACTAGTAGCACAATTCTGTGCATGTTTTCTTGAATTCATTGAGATTTGCTTCCAAATACAAAGCCTTTGTCCTTTTAGTCATCACTAAAGCTTTAGTCATATTTTTCTCCAGAAGCTAAAAAGCCCAGACTGCTTTAGTCTTTCCTTGAAGGGACCTTTAAACATGTGATGGTGATAGCAGAGATAATTCCATTTATGTAGAGATTTGTGTGCTTCTTTTTTTAAAAAAATGCAAAAGGAAAAGCTAAGTGTTATGTTAAAAATATGTACATCAATATTCTGAGAGATGTTATCCAAAAAAGGAACTTTTTCCCATCCACAGACAGACATAAGGGACAGAAATTTGCTATTCATTTTAAATAAAAGTGCAGATTTTTAAGTACCGTAGCAGAATGCCAAGATCAATATATTTTGGTTGTGGTTGTTGTGTTCTTGGGGATCAGGACATCAACATCAAGTGGATTCCAATTTATGGTGAGCATTCCCAGCGTATTCTGTGTGTAAAGTAACTCAGAACCAGTTAACCCATCCTTCCTTCTGGTGGTACTGTGGGACTCTGCAGCTTGCTCAATGCTAAACAGGCTGGCTATTTTTTCAGGAGGCATAGTGGGGCATTGAACTCCCAACTCTTGGCTCTGTTATCAGGTGTTCCAAGGCACAGAGCTATCCAGTCAGAGGCAAAGAGAAAGGTGGTACACCTCTCCATTCCCCGTACAGAATCTGGATGGAGTGGTAGTAAAACCTTCCTTTAACACTGGATATTGTTTGTTGCAAGCAGCTCCTAGTTCTCTTGGGATACCACAAGTTGTTTGACTCATACAGCTCTGTTCTCCAAGAGAGGGGAGTGGCTCGGGAGGCACGGCCAGAGGTCTGCCTCTCCTGCCCCCAGCCGCTTGCTGTGTTGTGGTCTACAGCAGCAGACACCAGAAAAGCTCTGTGAGGGAAGTCTAAGGCCATTCCAATCAGGGCACTGAGAAAGTTTTACTGGTGTCCAGGGATGATACAGATGACAGTTTCAGTCCAGAATCAGTGGCAGTCCATAAATTACTCACATATCCGGCCAATAGTTTAAATAGGGAGCAGCTAGAAGGAAGGTCATTAAACAAATCAGGTCCAGTCAGCAGGAGTTCAATCAGGTGAATGAGACCAGGAACACTGAAGGCTGAACGCAGAAGCAAGAAACAGGCACAGTGAAGAGGTTGGCTTCAGAAAATGTGACCTGGGCTGGAGCTGTATTTATCTGGACGTGGCATGGATGCTTCCCTTCCCGGCTGTCATTACTCCATTATTTATTACAGAGATACGCACTTTACTCCCATAGTGTTTTCTTGAGCCATGGGGTTCTTTCAGGTTTGGGGATCATTCTTCTTCAAAGTCTCCCTCGTCAGCTGCAAGAGATGGGCTGTCTTTGTAAGATCTAGGGTCTGCCTCAGTTTCCTGTCTCTCTGGCAGTTTCCCGCTTGTTCACGTAGATCATCCAGGCCTTCCTCCTCTGATGAGGACTTTGCCAGTAGATCCTGACATGCTGTCCGGGGCAATTGCCTCTCCCTGGTTTATTGAGTGTTTCTCAACCCAACGTTTTCAGAACCAGTTGCTGTTGCTCAGTTCCCATGTCCTCCTGTGGATGTGATGTACCACCTCCTGCAGACCTACCTGACACATACTGTACTCTCCATCTCTGACCTTTGGCACGCTGCTAGTAATTTTGGACACCCATTGAATCCCATGATCATCCTGTCCTTTTGTTCAACAACTTACCACAAATAACAAATATGATAAAATGTCTGTAAATCTGGCCTAACAGTATGGCCAAACCCGTACAGCATTGCAACATAATTGCAGCCTGGCCAAAGCCTAAATGACTGGTTGAAGCCGAACTTGGAAATCTTATTTCTCCGGGAGTCAGACTGAAATGGCGTATTGCAGGAAGGACCTCCTGTGATCACATACAAGAAGCTTGAAACCACTCTGGACTCTTCAATTTTTCTGGACACACACTATGCATGGATAGAAGTTTAGCAGCTGAATCTCTTTAAGAACAATATTAAATAACTATCGGGTTCAAATTGGATGCCAGCGCACCATGCACTGGTGTCACCATGAGATACAAGAGCTTAAGGGAGATGGGCCACCCCTGAATGTACAATGTGACACTTTAAAAGAGTTGAATTAGACAGCGTTAAGTATGTTTCTGGTTTAGTGATAAAGGATTCCACTGGAAAATGTAGAGGCCATTGAGAAAGGGCCTTAAATTAATTGGAAAAGAATGGTTGACATTGAAAGCTGATAACTAAAAATGTAAGGGCTTGTTGGAAAGTTTCTTCCACCCCTGAAATTGGAAAAGATCTACAGAATACTAAGCCCATCCACCCCGGCAGAGAGCTAATCTTCAGGGCTTGCCCAAGGCATTCTTCTACCTGAAGTGAACCTTTCGTTTAGGGAGGCCAGATAGCCTGTTAGCGGAATTATCCTTCAAATATTAATAAGAGCACAGTATTCTCTATATGGGCACATGCAGCTCTGTCCTCCAGTTCATAGCTGCCACTCACTATGTCCCTGTATCTGATACTTGAGGGGTTCACTTTACTATCAGTGGAAGAACTCACCCTAATTGGTTTGGTTGTGAAGTGGAGACTTCACTGGGCCCCTCTTGAAGTTTTAAATCGGGTTACTTGCGCTCGCACACAACCCAGACTCAGTCCCCATAATGTTGCCCTCTAAGGGTTGGAATAATGATGACCGACTAATAATTCTAGGACAATATTTATTAATTTATTAAAAATATTTTTACCCCATTTTCTCCTTTAAAAGGACCCAAGGTGGCTTACATCATTAAAAGACAGCATTTAAAGCTAACAACAGGAAGTATACAAATACTAAAAAATTATCAAATACCACACTAAAAAAAAGTAAATAAAAACAATACCAAAACACATCCAAAGCAGTAGGCTGCAACAATCCATTTAAAAACCTCAGTTAGGCAGCCAGTCACTGAGGGAAAGCTTGCCTGAAGAGAAAGGTCTTCACCTGCATGCAGAAGGACAGTAAAGATGGCGCCAGCCTGGCCTCCTGTGGGAGGGAGTTCCACAGTCTGGGAGCAGCAACAGTGAAGGCCTTCTTCTGTGTCCCCACCAAACAAAGCAAAAAAGCAAAGCATGCTGTTTATATACCGCCTCATAGCACTTAAAGCACTCTCTGGGCAGTTTACAAGTTAATCATGTAGGCTACACGTTGCCCATCCAACCCCCAGAAAGCTGGGTATTCATTTTACCGACCTTGGAAGGATAGAAGGCTGAGTCAACCTTGAGCCGGCTACCTGGGATTGAACCCCAGGTCATGAGCACAGTTTTGGCTGCAGTGCAGCAGTTTAACCACTGCGCTACGAGGCTCCTCCAAACACACCTGGGAAGGTTGTGCGACTGAGAGAAAGGCCTCCACTGATGATCTTAATACCAGACAGGTTCATAAAGGGAGATGTGCTCCTTGAGAAAGCTTGGGCCCAAGCCATTTAGAGCTTTATAGGTTAGAACTGGCACTTTGAATTCTGCCTGGAAACAGATAGGCAGCCAGTGGAGCTGCTGTAACAGAGGAGTTATGTGATCTCTGTGACCAGCCCCAGTTAGCAATCTGGCTGCACCATTTTGGGTCACTGAAGTTTCCTGACACATTCCAGAGGTAGCCCCACATTGAGTGTATTACAATAATCCCACTAGGATGTAGTTAAGGCATGTGTCGCTGTGGCCAGTTCAGACCTCTCCAAGAAAGAGTGCAGTTCACATACTAGTTTTAATTATGCAAATGCACTCTTGGCCACCACCAAAATCCGAGTGTCCAGGCTCAGAACAAATCCAGGAGCACCCCTAGCATGCATCTGTGTTTTCAGAAGGATTGTAACCCCATCCAGCACAGGTTGCGTCCCTATCCTTTCTAGTATGAAATATGGGCCTCAGATGGGGAGTGTCACTTGGTTGTGTTGTTGTTGTTTTTACTGTTCTCAAGGAGACACCAAGCAGGGGGAAATCCCAGAGCCTGACTCTTTTTTTCATCAGTTAACCACTTCTTACTCAAACCCAAAGCAATTGGCTGGGCTGTTTTTCAACATGTTCTATAGGTATCTATTTCTTGAAGCCACAAAGTAGTCAACGTGCCTAGAAGGAATGGTAGTGATCTCTAGAGGGCATCCTGTAGACCAGTGGTTCCCAACCTTGGATCCCCCGATGTTCTTGAACTACAACTCCCAGAAATCCTGGCCAGCACAGCTAATGGTGAAAGCTTCTAGGAGTTTTAATCCAAGAACTACTGCTGTAAATCATCTTGACTATTGACATGGGTGTCATCAACATTCAGGCTGCCCTTTGCTATGTCAAGTTTGACATCCTTTTTTGTGCTGGCAGTGCAAGCACAATATTAGACAGCAATATTGGGCCATTTTCTGGCATTCTGAATTGTGGATACAGAAGTACAGCATCCCACATTCTGAATTGTGGATACAGAAGTACAGTATTCATTAACAGGAATTTTAAAAAAAAGAATTATCGGAGTACTTCTTCACACAATGCATAGTTAAAACTGGAATTCTATTCTACAAGCTATAGTGCTGACTGCCCACATGGATGGATTAAGAAGGAGTAAGCAATTAATGAAGGATAGCTCTCTAACATCAAGACCATATCCAGCCACAAAGCAAAAAAACAGTAATTTTACAGCTTAAATAGGTGAGCTTCTGAAGGTGAGTTTTGTATTCTTTTTTAAAATATATCTTTTAAAATATTTTCAATATCTGTACTTTTTTTAAAAAAAAAATTCTTTTTCTGTCTCCATTTTTACAGCCAGACACAGAATCTTCTTGCAAGCATGATTCTGATAAACCTGTTTGGCCAGGAAGTAGTTAAAAAGTTTAAAAGTTAGCTAAGAGTCAGCTACTGTATCCTCAAATCTCCCACCATTCAATTTTGGTGGATGACACTATATCCTAGTATTATCAGGAGAAAAAATATCCCCTTCCTCATTTTCAACACACCATGCAAAGTTTTATCCACCACTTCCATGTCTCCCTTGACTTTTCACTAAGGTTAGCGGCCCTAGATACATGCCCAGTTGTATGAGGGAACAAGGGGGCCAAATCTCTTTTTCATCAATGGAGGATTTTCAAACGTGGAGGTTTCCAAGTGTGTTGCGCAAATGTGCTGTTTACCCATCTCCACCCTTGTCTAGATGGCACCAGGGTGCATTTTGCTGCCTGCTAACAGTAAAAAAAACAACAGACAATTATTCCCCAGGAAAAAGACCTATTTAGCTACATTTTACTCAGATTCTGTGCCCATGTACCCTGATTTTTCAATTAGCTGGCCCTGAAGCAGTCTCATCCTCCTTCCCAATTGTTGCCTGCCTGACCCCTGTGACATCACAAAGGTGTGACAAGGGTCCATCCTTGAAATGTCAGAGAATAGAATGCTACTGACTTAGCAACATTATCTGAGACGAATTCAGTGGAATTTACCCATTCATAAGAATGAATCAAATTTCAGCTGAAAACTTATAAGCCTGTTTCAAACACCATTTTGAGGTGAGTGCATACAAGAAAATTGCTTCACAAGAGCCAGGACTAGAAGAGGGGCCGGAAGTGGGTGGGGGAGAAAGGCTTGTGTGGCCTTGAGAATCTGCTGCTTCATGCAGGTTTCTATGATGCAATAGCCCTTTGATAGTAGTCTATGCCAGCCAGAATGTATTTAGACTATTATCTTACAACCAGGAAAGAAAAGTACTGGGCAGGGATTTTTATATGTAATTATGTTTGTAATAAACCACTTTTTATACTTCTTTCGTAGTAGCTAACTAAGAACACCCATAAGCTTAAAAGTAGCAATTGACTTATTTTAAGATATCCCAGAGCACGTTAATTTTAGAGGCAGTGCTTTGTAATTTTGACTAGAGCATTGCATCACTAGAGGACTGCACTTTTTCTTTTCCCGTTTTAAAGAGGCTTGCTGCTTACAGCTTGTGATGACACAGGTAGCAGAGCGTCTCATTTTTCCCCCCCTGTGCGTTTAACACCTGAAGGCTTGAATTCTGGCAAATAACTATCACTTGCGATGTGAATGAGCCCCAGGTCTGACCTAGGTGAAGAAAGAATTATCCAAGATGCTGAAATACATAAAACCCAGCTAGTCATGATGCCCTTTAGGCTTTGTGGAAGGTGGCTTTCTCATTCTGTTCTGGCAGACTACAAAGATGAAAGAAAATTTTATCATGGCTGTGCTTGGTTCCTAATCTGGATCAAACTGATACTGCTTGTTCTAGAGTCAAATAGGGGGAAATGTAGCCGCTTGTTATGTCTTTCAAGGCATGTCTGCTTTGCCCTAAGTGTTATAACTTCTGCAACAGGCTCCCTTTGAATGTTGGGAATTGATACATTGATTCTTTGATTGATTTTTACTGGGGTTTTTTATATATATAAATGTAGCCCTCCAGGAGTACAACATGCAAGCTGAAAGTCTGCCCACCTTTAGGTTATAAACAGTGGCTCTTCCCCCCCCCCCCCGCAGGGAGCAGGGTCCTATTTTAATGGTCCGCCCTCAAAGGCTACTGGATCCATTGCGATTCCAGGATGCCATGAGAGGGATTCCAGCTGATCTGTCTGGCGCTCCTGTCGAGGCTCTGGTTGACGGTTGGCTTGCTGCCGCCACTAGGGCTGTAGACACAATCGCTCCTAAACGCCCTCTCCGGAGCAGAGCTCGGCCAGGGCCCTGGTTTAATCAGGATCTGCGAGCTATGAAGCGATATAGGAGACGGCTAGAGAGCAAATGGAGAAAGAAACCAACGGATTATAATAAGGAAGCTGTCAGGATCGCGACTAACCGCTACCTGGCTAAGGTGCGGGCTGCTAGACAATCACACATCGCTAACCGGATAAGCGAAGCTTCAAATCAGCAGGCGGAACTTTTCCGTATAGTCTGCGATCTATCCGGAATTGGTCTAGGTGATAGGCCTCCTACTCATATCTCACCTGACCAATTTGCAGCATTTTTTAAATCTAAAGTGGAGGCCATCCGCCAGGATCTTTCTCCTTTTTAAAATACAGTGGATCGAGCAGAGATGTCCAGCGCTCCGTCCTGCCCGGTGAGATTTGAATGCTTTCAGCCTGTGACCCCAGACATGGTGGACAAAGCGCTCGATCGCTGTCGGGCCACCACCTCCTCCCTTGACCCTTGCCCGGCCTGGCTAATCAAAGCAGCCAGGCCTATAACAACAGAATGGGCCACAGAAATAATTAATGGGTCTCTCCAGGAGGGCAAGGTTCCCCTTGCTCTCAAGGAGACACTCATTAGGCCCATTAGGAAGAAACCAAATTTGGCGGCGGACGATATTGGCAATTATAGACCCGTCGCCAATGTTTCTTTCCTCAGCAAAGTGGTGGAGAGGGTGGTGGCTGATCAGCTTCAGGCTCTTCTGGATGAAACCAATGCCCTGGATCCATTCCAGTCGGGCTTCAGGCCGCGTCATGGCACGGAAACAGCACTGGTCGCACTGTTGGATGACCTGTTGAGGGAGGCTGACCGGGGCAAAATGTCCTTGTTGGTCCTCCTCGATATCTCAGCCGCCTTTGATACCGTCGACCACGGTATCCTCCTGGGGAGGCTCTCCGAGCTGGGAATCGGTGGCCTGGCGCTTGCCTGGCTCCGATCCCTCTTGGAGGACCGTCCCCAGAGAGTACAGCTTGGGGAGAGTGTTTCGGCCCCGTGGAGTCTCAATTGTGGGGTTCCGCAGGGGTCGATCCTCTCCCCAATGCTGTTTAACATCTATATGAGGCCGCTGGGAGGGGTCATCAGGGGGTGTGGGGCTTCGTGCCATCAGTATGCTGATGACACCCAGCTCTACATCTCCTTTTCACCGACCTCAGTGGATGCCGTTTCGTCCCTTGAGCGCTGTCTGGAGGCCGTGCTGCAATGGATGCAGCTGAATGGGTTGAGGTTGAACCCGGACAAGACAGAGGTCTTGAGGGTGGGTGGCCCCTCCGTTGGCGGTTTGGGAAACTCCCTCTCTTTTGGGGGGGTGACTCTCACCGCAAAGAGTGAGGTGCGCAGCTTGGGGATACATCCGGACCCGGCGCTTACCATGGAAATCCAGGTGGCGTCCGTGGCCCACTCCGCCTATTTCCACCTATGGCGGATTGCCCAGCTGCGACCCTATCTTGATGGTGGGGCCCTCACCACTCTTGTCCATGCGCTTGTAATCTCGAGATTAGATCACTGTAATGCGCTCTACGTGGGGCTACCTTTGAGATTGTTGCGGAAGCTTCAAATGGTGCAGAATGCGGCGGCCAGACTCCTTAGTGGGGTGAGAAAATACCAACATATCTCTCCCACTCTGGCTGCCTTACATTGGCTGCCCATTCGCTTCCGCATTGATTTCAAAGTGTTGATGATGACGTATAAAGCCCTAAACGGTTTAGGACCTCGATACCTGGCAGATCGCCTTCTCCCACCTAGTTCTACCCAAATCACCCGTCATAGCCAGGAGGGACGGCTGAGGGGCCTAACGCCGAGAGAGGCCCGGAAAGAAAGAACAAGAGGCCGGGCCTTCTCGGCAGTGGCCCCTCGGCTTTGGAATAACCTTCCATCAGAGATCCGCCTGGCTCCCTCGCTGGGTGTTTTTAAGAGCCAATTGAAAACTTGGCTCTTCAGGCAGGCCTTCCCTCCTGTCACTATTTGATTTTATTTTATTATAATTTTTTTCCCCATCTTGAGTATTATTAATATTAATATTATTGTTTTGAACTGTTTTATTTTAATTTTAATTGTTCTAATGTTTTTATATTTAATGTTTATGGAACCCGCCCTGAGTAGACTTTGTCTAAAAGGGCGGGATAAAAATCAAATAAATAAATAAATAAATAAATAAATAAGTAGAGATGGGCATGAATTTTAAAAATGAATCATCATATTCATTCAAAAATTGCAGATTTGTCGATTCATATTTGTATGAATCAATGCCCCAATGAATCAATGAATTTTTAGCGATTTTTGATTCATCAATTTGTTTGGCTATAAAATGGGGGGCCCAGACACCTAGGGGCACCAAAATTGCAGGAAGCTTCCTCTGTCTCTCCTCCACAATCTTGCCAAGATCGGTGAAGCTTGGGTTTCAGATTTCCAAGTTATACACCGACAAAGAGCGCCCCCCCCCCCGGAAACTTCTCTCCAGGCATCTAGAGACACCAAAATAACAGGGAAGCTTCCCCTGACCCTCTTCTACAATCCCTCCAAGTTTGGTGAAGATTGGGTTTCTCCAGGCCAGCTGCTAAAGGGTACTTTCCTGGGGGGACCCATTTTGTGGGTGTACAACATGGATATCTGAAACCCAATTTTCACCAAACTTGCAGGGCTTGTAGAGGAGAGTCAGGGGAAGCGTCCTTGTGAATTTGGTGTCTCTAGGTGCTTGGGGGCTGTTTTATAGGATTTTAAAGTAAAAAATGAATTGACAAATCGATTTCTTGATTCATCAGAAAACATATTAATTTGTAATTCGTGATTCGTCAACCTTGATGAATCAAAACAAATCATCATTTTTCTGATTTGTGCCCATATCTACTTAAAAGTCCGCCCTATATTTGAAGAGGCCGTCTGTTTCAGTGGTAGCCCAGGGTATGTCCGGTTAAAAACTAAAGAACCATTAAAAAAGAGAACAGGGGCCTTGATATCACTCATCTGCAGCAAATACACATGAGGTTGTTTGTGGCTTTTTGGAAGAAGCATTCCAGATATGAGCAATATTTCTGAATGAGACCAAATTAAGTTTGAGATCAGATCTAGAAAGCTGATCTTGAATATATTGAGGTCTGCATGTTAACACAGAGTGCTTGAGTGTTGTTATATCTTTGTTTCAAATCTTGCTGTCCCAAAGAGTTGCTTTACTACAATTGTACTGTCCAGCTAGCAGTGTTCCCCAAATTTCTGAGATGTACTTCAGTCTTGTTTCCTACTATTTAATTTAAATCAGTATAAACAGGGGGAGGGGAATGAGAGGGAGAGGAAATCCCTGCTTTCCTCCAAAGAGCTCACAATAGCATAGATCAGTGGTTCCAAACCTTGAGTCCTCAGATGTTCTTGGACTAAAACTCCCGGAAGCCTTCTCCACTACTTCTGCTGGCCAGGGTTTCTAGGAGATGTAGTCCTGGGGATGCAAGGCTGAGAATCACTGCCATAGATAATTGCCACCTCCCTTTTTATCCTCACAACAATCCTGGGAAGTAGGCCAGAGTAAGCAAGAACGATGGAGTCAAAGTCTCCTGTTGTCCTTCATGGCAGAATACTAATCTGAGCTGGGAGTTATTGTTACACGCCATCAAGTTATTTCAGAGTTTTGGTGACCTGTGAATTAATGGCCTCATATTATTAACAACCCTGCTCATGGCTTACAAAGTAAGGGTCACGGCCTCCCTTTACTGACTCCATGTATACAACCGTTTGTTCAGCTGCCTGAAGCATGTGTTCACAATAAGCAAATTTCAGGGTTTGCATAATTCTATGAGTCACTCTCCTACTTCATTTCCAATTTCTAGGCCAAATTCTCTGATGATGTCTACTTTATTTCCTGCTTTTGAATTCTAGGCACCGGTAACTATCAACACACCCTATTTTGGTGTGTGATCATCACTTTCCTCTTGGACAATTGCATGGAATATTTTAATTTTTAATGATTGAGACATATAAAATTATGCAGGGGATGGATAAAGTGGATAGAGGGAAGCTCTTTTCCATCTCATGAAATACCAGACCCAGGGGATATCCACTCAAATTGCATGTTGGGAGAGTGAGAACAGACAAAAGAAAATATTTCTTTACTCAGTGTGTTGTTAGTCTTTGGAACTCCTTGCCACAGGATGTGGTGATGGCATCTGGCCTAGATGCCTTTAAAAGGGGATTGGACAGATTCCTGGAGAAAAAGTCCATTGCAGGTTACAAGCCGTGATAGGGATGTATAATCTCCAGGTTTAAAAGGAAGGTACCTCAAAATGCCAGATGCAGGGGAGGGGTATCAGGAGCCAGGTATCTAGTTGTCTCGTGTGCTCCCAAGAGGCATCTGGTGGGGCCACTGTGAGATACAGGAAACTGGACTAGATGGCCCTTTGGCCTGATCCAACAGGGCTGTTCTTATGTGCTAATTTCATCTTCTTCAGAATCTGTAGCTGAACCATCAACATAAATGATGGTTATAATGATAGACATTCCATGAAGTCCAGTGGATATTATTTGGGCAGACTTTCTGTTATAGCCCTACCTTCTTGTTCTCACTGTTAGAGCCACCCCATTTCTTCAGAGTTTGTTATTTCAAGAGTAAAATACTGTGTACACTGACTGGGAAAAAATCCTATTCTATTTTATTTTTGTTGTCTCACCCTAAGTATTAGTGTTTAATTGTTCCATTTCCTGTTGTGCAATTCTTGATCCATATCTCTCACATTCCATGTTGCAATTAGATTTATTTTGAAGCCTCAGATTTTCCATTTCCAGATGTGTGCGTCAGCAAATAGATGTCCTTTCAGTTTTAATCCAGTTTTAGCTCTAACCCAGGAGCTAACTGGGTGCCTTCCGACCTGGGAGTCTTTTCTTCCAGCGTTATTTCTTGTTCCGTTTTGGCTTGTCCATCATAGGTTTTGAGATATAAAAGATTCAGAAGTGGTTTATTTATTACTTATTTATTTATGTAAAATATTTTTACCCCACCAGTTTACTGTTGCCTGTAAGGAAATGGAAGGAAACTGGGAATTGTAGTTATACTAAAATGGAGTCTGTTAGGTTCTGTGTAAGATGAATTTAAAAGAGATGTTTTTCAGAAGCTTGTTGTGCAGAGTTGTTTGCCTGATTCACAAGGTCAGACAGTCCAGGAAAAGAAGACGAAACAACAGACTACTAAATTAAGCAGATAAGACACCTGGAGCCTGGATCATGAGAATTTTGGGCGGTGATCAGAGTGTTCTGAATTACGCCTACTTGGACTTAATTGGGTGTCAGCTTGAAAGTGTAATGAAGAAGGTGGTCCTAAAGAGATGTAAAATGAGAGGGTTTGTGTATGTGAAAAGAATGGTCGGTGAATGCTGTGGAATGTGAGACACAGAGGTTTGTTTTTCTTTTCAAGAAGAAGGAGGGAGAAATAGCCCAGCCTCTCGCCAAGATGATTACCTAGACTTAGCTGTTTTTATTTTAATTAGAAATTGTAAGTTTATTTAACCATTGTAACTGTCTGAAAATGCCTAATGCTTAAGCTTTAAAGCTACAACTGTAATCTAATGAATCTACTTTATTTTCTTAATAAAACAAATATAAAACTTCAACAGAGGACTAGTCTCTTGATACAGCAGGACTATAACTAAATCCAGTGTGGATGAAAGAAGGTTAATAGTGGCTACTGTAACTAGAGATCCTACTGTCCTACTTTACAAGGCTGGTGTGTATTCTAAGGAAACACATAGTCTATGTTTTATTGCTTTGGAAGCAATCAAGGTTACTTTTAAGATTCAGGCTTGTCTATGGGGCTTACTACGCACTTCTGAGT
Organism: Intellagama lesueurii; assembly: GCA_037013535.1. NCBI lineage: Eukaryota > Metazoa > Chordata > Lepidosauria > Squamata > Agamidae > Intellagama > Intellagama lesueurii. The sequence goes on from JBAJHW010000004.1 coordinate 17,231,611, forward strand.
CCTCAAGGACCTACCTCAGGAAATAAAGGTGGTAGTTTTGCACCCAGAGGGACTCCCTGACCGCGATCATTGTCTCTTTAGGGAGACGGGATCGTTACTAATAAGAGTGTCGGTGTCATTGCCATTGTCTATAAAAGATCCTCTGTCAATGTGACTTTCTAGCATTGCTGCTTCCAATCCTGAATTTCTCTGCCCTTATCACCACTGGACCTATCAGTTCTCTTCTATTGATAGGAACATTCGAGAATGGGTGCATCTTAGTCCGGTGTCTCAGCTGTGAACATTCTCTCTTGGAGCTGACCTTCCAGGTGTCTAGGCTTCTAATGGAGCCCCATGGAACAGTATTGCTCTCAGCTCCCCTGACACACTCAAACCTCTCCCCATCATATTGAGATGTGCATCCAGAGTTGAACTTGGATTTCCTGAAATTACCGCAACACTCTTAACATATGCTTCCATAACCTGATATCCTAAATATGATTTGGACTATAACTCTCCCATTTTCCCAGCGACCACTGCCTTTGGGAATTGTAGTCTCACCCATCTGGAAGGCATCAGGTGCTCTTCCAAAATTTATCTAAGCCAGTGTCTGCCAGCAGATCTTATAATGGTGAATTCCATGCATTAATTCTGCATCAGATACAACAGGCTTCTATTGGATTACCCTGAATCATCCGCCAGCCTATTTTATTAGTTATAGCAGTACAGAAGATGGGATGAGCATGTTCTCTTCATCAACTTTCTTTATACATTATTCATAATTTTCTAAATCTCCTCACTGGGTGGCTGCATATCCAGAGCAGGAACCAATGCAGAGATGTAACTAACTCCTGTATTGGTAGCAATTGAATAATCCAATCATACCCAAAGCAGAATGGTACAAAATTCCCCATCTGTCCTACAGTGGAGGCAGAGTGGATTCATACAGAGTTGCAACAAGCAGCTGTTTCTGTGAGTCAATTCTTTGAATCACCACCAACATTAAATTCAGAGGTGAAAGGTGTGGCTTTCCAGATGTTGTTTTATTTCAACTTTCATTGGTCCCAAAGACATGACCAGGGGATAGGGATGATGCTTTTGTAGTCAGCCACAATTATTAAATTGCTGTATTTCTCATACCGCAATGGCAGTTTTCATGTGGCATGCTTGCATATTCTGGCACAGAGTTTGAGAAGTGCAGAATTACAGCTCTAGCAGAACATTTTTGTCTCATTTGCTGAATGGCTGCTGAGCAGATTTTACAACCTCCACTAGGAGGATGAGATATGAGGAAACTAGCAGGGTGGGAATTCTGTGTTTACATACTCCCAGGGAAAGGCCATCCTTTCTTATGCATCCAGACAGGAACAGGAGTCAAACAAAGTTTATGCCAAATCAGGTATAAAGAGAAGATGGATCAGAGGAAGTCAATTCTTGCTCTAGGCAAGCTCTGTCAGAAAGTTTTCTGTAAACACCACTCTTTCCTGAAACAAATCACATAGTTTTGATGGCTCATTCTTGGAAAACTACATTTTTCTCAGTTAACAGAGAACTTCCGCTTTTAATCTTACCACTTTACCATTCTAGCAGCCCTGCAGGTGGAAGATTGAATATACTCTGTAGAGATGGGGGTATTCGTATATGAATATGAATACCCCCATCTCTAATACTCTGACTAGAGATGGGCATGAACCAAACTGCGAACCAGAAAAACTGATGAATCCGGATGGTTCATGGTTTGATTTGCAACCGAGTCCTGTTTTGCCAAAGCAAAACGAAGTGCCAAACTTCTTTCCCCTTGGTGCTTCATTTTGCTTTGACAAAACTGATACCCACCCACCTCCTTCACACTGCCCCCATCCACTCGCTACCTGGTGCTGCTGCCGCTGCCACTACTGCCATTGAGAGAGACAGCAGACCGGCTTCCCTTCCAGGAGCCAGGCCTGCTGCCTCTGTGCATGCACCCACCTCCCAACTGATCAGGGCAGTCAGGCAACTGCATAGGTCAAGGGCCTGCGAAGAGGTAGCGCCCAGGCCCCTGGAAGGGAAGCCACACTACTGCCACAAGCACAACAACAGCGGTACTGCCACAGTGGCGGCAGCAGCACAACAGCAGCGGCATGACAGCAGCAGTGGCACAACAGAAGCAGGTAGCCCACCACCACCCAGCATGAATCAAAAACGAAACTGCAAACTGTTTCAGTTTTCTGATTGTTTCGTGGTGATTCATGGTGGTTCATGGTTTGTGGCTAACTATGAACCATGAACCATCCCAAACCACGATTTTTCAGGTTCAAGCCCACCTCTAATTCTGACCCAAGGAACGTACATCTGTGTGTTTTAGGCTAGCTAAGGAAAATGCTTCCATTTAAATATTGAGCTGATCATCTCCTTTCCATTCTAACAACTTGGCCTCATAAGAGTCAAGTGCCACCTGGATTAGACCACGGTTCCAGCCTACGCTGAATTCAGTCTCCCAAAACAGTCAGTCTTGTGCCTTGGGAGAAGCTCACAGGTAGGACATTTGTTCTAATTTTTTTTTCACCCAAGCATTTTGCATATACTACTTCCTTTGAACACAAAAATCCCATGTGTGTATTTTGGCTAGGTCAGCTTTGAGCAATTTGCATTATGAGAAATGTGTTGACATTTTCAGGAAGTGTTTAGTACATTCTTAAAGTGTAAAACACATTTCTTGCTGACCCAGTAAGATAAGCTTGCTGGCAGTGCTTGGTGTACTCACCATGTCATACCATGACAGCTGACTGGCATTTTCATTTGGGAAACAAGTTCTAAGCACTGTGTATTGTTACCCCAAATATGCAAATATATTCAAACAGATTTAATTTGCAATTAAATTCAGGTGGCAATGTTTAGAATTGTATGTTGCCTTTGCTGCAAATCCTGGATGCCTTTTATAAAGGAGTAAGCAATGTGGTGCCCACCAGATATTTTGGTCTGCAGCCTGCACAGTCCTTGGCCATTGCCCATGCTTTTCTGGGACTTATGGAGATTGTTGTCCAGTAAATCAGGTGAACATTCTGTTGCTTACAATTGGCTGGTAGAGCCAATGTCATGCAGTGTTTTAGTAAACATTAATAAAACATGACAAATTTAATATGAGGAACTGAAAAAAGGAGAGAGATGGAGAGAGAGAGAGAGAATAAATTTTATTAAGTGGTGGATTTCTAGGAACACAAAAAGCTGCCTTATACCAAGCACCAATCTCTGGATTGCCATTAGAAATGGAAGTCCTGTTTTGTATCTGTCTTGGCTGATCCCACCATCAGTTTTACAGAGATTATGTGGAGTTGGATGGGGTTGGGGAAACAACAGACAGAATGAGGAAATCTAGGTGGGAACCAAAGCCCTTCCAATAGCCACCCCCCTTCCTCCTAAGAGAAAGTAGATTTAGTATGCCATTAAAGGGCCTCAGGTTGCTGGTTTTTCGATTGGCACTCTTCTTCAGAGAGCTGGTGTGATGAACTCTTTCTTCTGGACCAGAACCTGGGTTTAGATCTCTAATTGACAGTTGTGGCTTGTCATTAGGGCATATGGGTTGCTGCCTTACTAGCTCACTCCTCCCTTCCTCCTACCAGGATACAAATCCTTTGTTTACATGTATGTGTGCTTGCTTACTTGCCTGCCTGTCTCTGTGTATGTTTGTGTGAGTAAACAGGTATGTGTGTATGTAGGAGAACACCCACTTTTGTCCCTGTCTCTGCCCACCATTAATTGCTGTGCTTTCTCTCCTACCGAATACAGTGGCCACCAGACAGCACTGCCACTCAGTTATGAGGCTCAGTGGGTGACCTTGGCCAATTGTGTTCTCTTAGCCTGACCTACCTCAGAGGGGTGTTCTGAGGAGCAAGTGGAGAGGAGGAGAGCCATGTATGCTCCTTGGAGATGATTGGGGCAAGCCAGGATATAAACATAATAAATAAATACTTATTAACAGCAGCACTGCTCTTCTTGCTTCCAGGAAGAGGAAGAAGTACTTGCAGGACCTTCTGCCTTGTCCCAGAATATCCTGACTAGTCTGTGCAACGTGATTTGGGTTGGGTCCCATTTGCTGCTCCATTTCAGGCAACAAATTGTCTCGAGTCAGCTTTATTTGTGTGTGTCTGTATGGTAAGAACTATTGGAAAGGCAGCTTCTGACTTAGTGCCATGGGAATGAGCATCCTGAACACCATTGTGCCCGGCTTTGATTCTAACCTTCTTTGTCCCAGCCATAGATTAAGTGGGCATTATAGATGCCATGCGTATATCAAAGAGAAAGGAATTATAGCTTTGTTGGCTTTGGGATTCTGGGAGTTGCAGTCCAAAACCCAAATGTTTCTCATCTCTGAAATACATCCCATTGGATTGGATTCCTGTGGGGCTAAATTTTGTGGTTTAGAAGTCTGTTGATTGCATCTTTTCATCCTCCATAGCTAATACTGCCATTTGATAGCTTGAATGAATGCCAATATTTACAGAGTGAGAATGTGCTCCAGAAAGTTCCTTCTTCTTTCAAATCTGGGTTTCAGAGAGTAGTACAATAGGTCACCACCACATGTAGTGGCAAGTCAGTTTGTGAAACCATCTGAGGAAAGCCAATGATTTAACTTCCTGAATACATGGTGTTCAACTAAGCACCAACTGTTTGTGGTGTAACACCAGCCAACACTCTTTCTCTGGTCTTGAATGTCCTCGAAATGAATCTGTTCCAGGCATGACTTAATTCTAATTTGCTTCATTTTCCTACACCTTCTTTCCCTTTCTCTTTCCTCTTCATTGTTCTTTGGGTCCTGTTCATTTCTGCATTCTGGGTTATGGCTGAAGGATGGGAAGATGAGTGACAGCAATACTGCTTGAAGGCAAGGTGCGCCTTTCTTCTTGAGTTTGGCAGAGAGACAAAGGAAAAGACAGACAGTTCTTGAAACTGAGAAAGGTTTATGAATCTCTTGGGCTTACCAAGGCAAAGCAGCTTGCAGCAGAGCTTGGAAACATTACTTTTTGGACTACAACACCCAGATTTCCCTAGCAAGCCATTCAGAAGTTGATAACTGGCCATCTGTACGTGGAATCTGCAACAGAATATTGCTGTATGGAGTTCTCCTGTTCAGCGATGCTTCTATCAGGACAATCCATTCCATATCTCCCTTTTCTACATTTTTCATCTCTCTCCAATAATAGTCACTAATCCATGTTCACTAAGATCAGTTCTCACTAGAATATTTGGAGAAGGAGGAAGTGAATCTGAGGGCTTGTTAATTTTTTTCCCATTTCTGAAAACCTTCCAAACCTGCTCCAAAGGGTTTGTTTTTGCCAAGGAGATATAACCAGGGAAAAAAGTTCCAATAATCAAGAGAACTTAGATCACTATTAGTAAATATGACATGAGTGTCCTATGAGTATCTTTTTCTAATATTGTGCAGACAAAAAAGCTAGCATTGTCCTACTGACAGGAATTTTTGAAAATGGACAAGCGCAAAAATAGAGTAAAACATCATGTTGTTTCGGAGGGAGTGTCTTTCATGTAAAAACGTGATGCCTCTGATTTAGAGTCCAGTTATATAATCAGGAAGCCCAGTTAAAATGCAACATATGGTTGTACTGATCATAGAGCTCGGCATTTCTGTGTCAATTAGAAAGTTTCAGGCATCTTTTAGGCTGACCTCCACTGTACCAACTTACATTAGGATGAAAGTCAAGCTGTTCATGTTGGCTGGAGGGACCTGAAAGTTATGTAGTCCAAAAAGGAACTTGTTCAAGATTTAGATTTTATAAAGTAGCCAAAAGTTACTATTAGTAATCCACCCACTGAAGCATCATACTTGAAAGCACATTGCATTTTTTCTTTTTTGGTTGTTTTGTTTCATTTTTTAGAATGTATAAACCACAATTCTTGTGCAAGAAAGGCCAGCCTCACTATTAGGGAGAAAGAGGTGGTGGCTTCATGAGTCAGGAAAAGATTGTTAGTTGTCTACGTTGTGATCATTTTTGTATTTTTATTGCTACAAATGCGGAGAGGTATCTGGGATTTTCTGCCTTATGTGCCAAAATTAAATTATCTGTCCTTGATTGTTAAATAACTTGACTTGGGACTTGGAGGACAGGTCTGCCTTAGACACCAAAATATCTTGGGCAATCCTGTCTGCGAGAGATTTCAAGGTAATGTATATAACATTGCAAAAGGACAACCATGAAGTAAGAGATATAAATATTATTAAACTATTCATTAGTGCAGCTAATGAGCTAATTAGCAGTGCATCAAGCTATATTAGGATCCAATTTGTGTAAGTTTGTCTTATTTGTACAACAGTGACTTATAGATTCCCAACCCTTGAGCAAAGAGGTAATATCAGTTTTTCCAATCTCACTTAATTGCAGTTTTATATGATACAGAGTACAGGACACTTATTGGTGAGTTTTGTGCCGTAATTCAAACTATATCTGTCAAACGATGCCATAAAACTCACTTTTGTAATGCATTAGTCTTGCTTTCTTTACTGTTACTCATTCAGAGTTCAATAATTGATAACAAGCATTCCAGTCATTAGTATAAATTAAGAAGTTTCAGCTGTAGGAGCCATCCACAGCTGTAATTTCTTTCTTTCCCAGAAAAGAATTTAGCTGTGTTTTGGGAATATTTCTTCGTTCATCATCCATTAAAGTCATTTCACATGACATCTCATTGTGTTCTGTTCTAAAAGGAATAAATAAGAACTGGATTTTTTTAAATATAAAGTTTAATTAATAGAATAGGAATTCTGAAATTAAGGCACAATTTTAAACACTGGAGACATATAGACAGATCATGCTGTTTCCCTGCTTAGTTCCAACATGCTTAATTGCAATTTACAAACATTTTCCAACCCACATGAATAGATCTTTATTTACAACATTGAACGCTGTCTGTAGTTTGAGTGACTGAGAGAGACTTTTCTGGGCTGGGGTGATTGTCTATCTGTCTAACACTAACCGATCATTCCTTCCAGCTTTTGAAATTCAAAGAGACTCCTGCCTCTCTACTAGGTGGGGGTTTTGTGTGTGTGTTTTTGCATATTTTTAATTTTAAAAAACTAAAGGAAATATAAGAAAAAACCAAAAGCATAACTATAAATAACATCTTAACAGAATAAACAAATAAAATACAATATAAACAAAAAGTGAACGCACACACCACAGGGACCATCTGCAGATACAACCTATATTTCCTTCATTATGGAGCCCCCATCCCCCTCCGAAACTGCATTGATTCTTGTGAAGGTACACAATTCTTTCTTTTTTAACACAAATTCAGTAAAATCTCCCCATATACCAATAACACTTTTCATGTAACAAATCCTTAATTTTCATGTCACGTGTTAGCTTATCATTAATAGCTGTATTCCGTACTTCCTTATGCCAATCATCCAGTTTAAGATTGTGCTAAGCTTTCCAATTCTTTGCTGCTGTTATTAAATTTGAAACTAATTCTTTCAATGCCCAATTCCATTGTTTCCCATAAAATTTTAATAAAAGGGCTATCTTTGGGCAAACTTCTATATTTAACTTTAACTATATTTCTTTTATTCCCTAAAGACCAATCCCCAACATTTCAAAATATTTCCATATTCCCAACACATATGGAAATAGATTCCTATTTCCCGACATCCTCTCCAACATAAATTAAAATACTTAATATCTGTATGATTTAATTTCACTGGCCCTAAATACCATCTCCAAACTATCTTATAAAATTTTTCCTTTATCCTAATAGACATACACTTCAATATTCTTTTATTGTATATGTTCTTCCACATCTTGGTACATTTATAAATCATCTTCCCATACAGCTTTAAGAGCATCTTGTTAGTCATCTGCTTCTATTAATCTTATACATTTTACTTATTATCCCTTTAATCATCATATTTTCATCTACCTTTTCCTTCAGTATTTCCATTTCTTCAAATTTTGTAAGATCCCTACATTTACCATTTATTTTTACCCAATTTTTAGTTTGTTGCTTTAATTGAATAAAATTGAACCAATATATTATTTTTGATTCTAATACTGATATTACTTGTTCTTTATTAATCATCTTTTCCAGCCAATCTTTTAACCAATTATTTGTTTCTTCCTTAATTAATCCTTCAAATTCCATTTCAAGTTCCCTGGAAAATTATCCAATTCTACTGGGTGTTCTATCTCTCATTGATTGTTAGCAGGGCTTTTTTTGTTATTGTTGTTGGTTGGTTGTTTTGCTGTTGATCTGTTCAGTTAGTTGCTGGTACGTCTGCAGTAAAGAAAGCAGTATACACAAATCTGTAATTTCAAGCAACTGTGAAATTCTTTTCAAAGAATTTTTCTTTTTAAATTCTTTCTCCTACAAATGTATCAAAGTTATTCAGACTTTAAGTGCCAGTTAATGAAAAAGGGGTGGACTCGATCCTGAAGCTACTCCCCTCTGTGGACCTCTGTACTTCTACCATGTAGCAAAAAGAGAATTGTATACCATAAATTCAAACCTATGCAACACTACCATAAATGAGAGGTGGATTGAATGACAAGATTGGTGATGAAAGGCTAAACTAGATGCAGTGCTAACCATGTCACTGGAAGTCTCCTTTTTCATTTACTTTATGTGGGGAATGATCAGGACCATGGTTCATAAGAGAGGGGTTCATCCATTCCTCCACCCACCGTGGTGCCATCTCTCTCTCTCTGTCTCACACACAGAGAGAGAGACACGCACACAGACACACACAGGCTTTTGCAATGAAACTTTCCATTACAGCTAAATCTTTATTGGTGTTCTGTCACTGGAAAGGGTCAGTCCAACTTTCCACATGCTGTAGTGCTAACACATCTGGATGGTACCAGGTTGGGGAGTTCTGCATTACATGTATAGGGGACACTTTGAGCAGGTAGCACAGTTATTTGCATTGTGAATACTCCCAGCTCCAAGGAGCTGCAATCATAGCATAGCATCCATGTTCTTACTGGGTTTGTTTTTATCAGGCCTGGAAGCTAAACTTGCAGTCAAGGCTGACTCCAATTTTTGTGTCTCCTGAGAGCAAGTGGACAGCCTCCTTAAAACTGAGAACCAATTTGGATGTGACATGGAAGCAAAAAGGAAAGAAAGCACAAGTAGCTTGCGTTTTCTCTTCCTCCACCTGTGTGTCACACATCCTGACTATTTTGCACTTGACTCATTCCAAAAATATGCAAATTCCCTACTTTTATACCTGAAGGTAGCCAGATTTTCCCAATTATTTAGGGTAGTTAAAACCAAAACAAACAAACAAACAAAAATGATGGTGAAGAATTTCAGATATTTTTTTCTATTGTATAAAAATTAAACTACCATTCCATTATCCTGTTCATTTGCAGTTTTAACACTGTGAGTACCAAAAGACACATGTTTCTAAAAAGAACAAGAAATAATAATAATCCACATTATAAGGACTGAAGTCACTAACTCTTAATACCAAAATCCATTTTTCTATCTGTATAGATTTAGTTTTCTGGTGTTGCTTTAAATATATATGTATCCCACCAGGATTCAAGTTCCTTTGATATATATCAGTATTTGTCAATTTCACTCTCACCCTGAAAACTAGCAAAGACTCCACATTGACATTAATCATAATGCGCAGTGATGAAATAGCTTAAGAATCTGGCATGCTGAAAATAAAAGTTTTCAGGCCTAAGCTTTGTATATAAGATCACACATCAGGGCAGGAATCAAAATGAGGGGGGAAAGGTTGTGTTCTACAGGAACATCTGGGTTCTTGTGGAATCATGGGTGATGCACAAAAGTATGTGTGTGGTTTTTAAATATATATATATTTGCCAGAATTCTCTAGCCAGCATGACCGTTGAAAAAAATAACTTCTCCAAGCTCTTCCTCCTGGCATGGAAAATTGCAGCCTTGAAGAAACTCAGTAGTATTATCCATATAGTTGGAAGTATACATTTGCTGTACAAAAACGGGCCACTTTTTCTGGATGCCTTTCTGTAGAGGATATCCTATGATTTAAAAAAAATATGACTCTGCGTTCAGGTGTGACAAAATCTGTATGTAAGGAGCAACTCATCAGTCTAACACAGTGTCTATAGCAGGGATGGTGAGTGTGTGAGTCTCTTGAGGTTTCTGGGCTACACCTCTCACCATCCCTAACCATTGCCGGTATTAGTTAGGGCTAATAGCAGTCCAGCAACATCAGAAGAGGCACATGGTTCCCATCCCTGGACTGCAATAGGCCAAGGGCAGCTCAGAGCTCAGAAGTGTTACTTCCATTTTTCTATAACTAACTACTTTTGCATACTGAGTAGGGTAACCAGTAGTTTCATTACTCTTTAAGTTAACTCTTTAGGTTAACTAGGAACACCATTACTTTCTAAGGTAAATTGTAAGGACGTTTTAAGACATTTTGAGTAGAATTTCTCATGTTATATGCTGTTCACGTACCAATCCTAAGTGTCAGGGAAACATTGGTCTTGGCTTTTATATTTGTCTAAATGTTTCCAAGGTGCATATCTCATATCCACTGGGGCCACTGTATATTTTTGGGAATGCCAAAGTAGCAGGCTAATAGTGTTCAGCACCACAAATACCTTGTGCAGCCTGATAAAAAGCAATGGCAATCTAGCTGCTGAGAAGTGACTGGGAGCTCAGGGCTGGAGCAATAAATTGGACTGGGCAGGGGGGAGAGTGATATAAAATGAGGCTACAAAGCTGCAGGAAGTAACCAAGTTTTCTTCTAGACAGAGGTTGATTACTAGGAAAAGGGTTTTCTCAGTTGTCCCCTCCCTCGATCTGAGGAATGCACTTTCACTAATAATATTTAAATGCCAGGTTAACAAAAGTAGGCGATTTTGTGAATGGGGGGGACAGGTCATCAGCACCTCGGAGCCGCTGACCCAGGTTGAAACACAGAGGGCTCCTAGCCAGTGGCCCATGTGGTCCCAAGTTTCTCTGATGTCACAGCAAGCCAATAATAGAGGATAAGGAATGCAAGTAGTGTTGAGCTTCCATGTGTGGGTTTTTTTTTTTTAAGTATTTGATGGTATGTGTGCATAAAAGTTTCAGAACAGCTTAAAAGGATTGGGCACTTTGAAAATAAATATCTAGGTGGCATTTTGCAAGTGGTGTGAAATTGACTGAGGATAAAAGGAAAGCTAGTAGAGAGCAAGCATTTAAACTCCAGTTCTTCGTTTTTTGTCATGCTCATAAAAGTTAAAATGAAGTGAAAGCCTTAACATGTGCAATAAAGTAATGCTCTGCCTTAAAGATTGCACAGCCCATTCTGAGTGCCAGAAAATGCTGTTTGCTGCAATGTATTTGTTGAGCAGAAAGGCCTTTAAGTGTGTAATGGTGGAGTCAGCGTTTTTCCCCCAAAGGCTGCAATGGAATTAAACATCACACACCAAGGACCCAGCCATCTCCATAAATATAAACCACCCAGGCAAGACTGTTTTCCACTTTCCTGATGTTTAGTAATCACCAAAAGGCAAATGATCTGTGAGTTAAATGTTGCCTCCCTAAATTGAATCATGTTAAATCTCGTTGAATGGGACCTTGTTATGCAGTTGTTGGTCGGTTATGCTTTTTTTTTAAAGTCAACACCGCTTTCAGCAGTGTTGTGTTTTGTGAGTGAGCCTGTGTGTGTGTGTCTGCAAGGAGGTAAGCTGCTGTTTTCTCCTTTTAAAAAACTTCTGGGTGGGTTTTGGCTGGGGCGGATATGTTTCTGTGCTGTTTTGTTGGTGGCTTTTTTTCCCTTAATGCCTCAGCAAGGGAGCTGAGTTTACTGTGTGTTGTTGGAAGTTTTAAGTGCCTTCGGTTTCTTCGGCCTGAACGGATTAATTGGTTTTCAATTCATTCCTATGGGAAATGGTGCTTCGACCTACGAACATTGAAAAAGAGGACGAAATGGCTGAAAAGCCTCCAGGCAGCCATGTGGCTGCGGCCATTTTGTCTTCTCCTCCACTCCTCCCCCTCCCCTCTCCCCTCTCCCCTCTCCCGACGATCAGCTGATGGGCGGGCTATTAGGAGGCTTGCTGAGGCTTTCTCTGCACTGGAAATTCAGGGGGAAAAGGTGGAAGCTACCGGTATGTCTATTCCAACTGAAGTGCACCCGGCGTACAAGACGACCCCCCCACTTTGAGGCATGTATTTCAGGGTAAAAAAGTAGTCTTATACGCCGGCAAATACGGTAGATCTTTCCATAAGCCAAGACTTCTCCTGTCAGTGCAATGCCCTCTGGTACAGGACACTTACAATAAACTCTCGTAGTTGTTGAACAAAATTGGACAAACTCTCCTTTGACGAAGTAGTTTTCTGTGATTTGGGGTGCTCGTGGGTGCTGATTTGTCCCCGGTGTTAGGCAGAATGGAACAGCTGCCTCAGGTAGCAGCAGATCTGTGCATCATGAAAAGGCAGCAAATACTTAGCTACAGTCAACCCTCGACTTACGAACGGCCCTAGTTACGAACATTTCGACTTACGAACCGCTCTGATAGAAAAATATAGCCTCGACTTGCGAACTTTGCTTCGAGTTACGAACCGAGAAAAAAACCGTGCGGGAGGCGGGGAAAGCGCGAAATTTGAACTTTCAAGGTGTTCTGTTGAAAAGGTGTCTGTTCCCTCCTTCCCTCCCTCTTTTCTTTCCTTTTTTTTAAACCTAAGTCATCTTAGGTTAAAAGGGGAAAAAAGAAAAAATTCTGCCCCTAGTGGTAGGAACGGATTAACCGGCTTTGCATTAGTTCCTATGGGAACTAATGCTTCGACTTACAAACCGCCCCTCGACCTAAGAACCAAAAACAGCCGGAACGGATTAATTGGTTTTCAATGCATTCCTATGGGAAATGCTGATTCGACTTACGAACTTTTTGACTTAAGAACGTCCTTCCGGAACGGATTAAGTTCGTAAGTCGAGGGTTGACTGTACTTTAATTTGTATTTTGATTGCTGAAGTTGGAGAAAGGTGCTTTGGGTGTTTTCTGTCTCAAGTGCCAAAATAACTCGGTTGACTGTAGAAAATATGCCCTGGGGTGTTGTTTTCTATTCTTCCTCAGGCAGAAAAATGTTTTTGGCCAGACATGCAGGGTTGCGTGAGCAGGGGTTCCCCCTGTTCCTCCTACAGCCATCCCTCTGTGATGTCATGCCATAGCTGGGAGATTTCTGCTCAGATCAGGACCCAGGCCTCCCTCCAAACAGCCCTCTTGGAGGAGACTGAGGTCCAGGCACAATGGTTGAGGGCCTACCTTCATCAGATCAAGGGCGCTCTGCAGCAGAGTCCGAGACAGAGCCTTCCAGAACCCCCAGCAAGCTCAAGCTGCTAAACAGGCAGAGCAGAACTGTTACTTGGTCACAGTAGAGGATCCATCAGGATAAACACTTTGATTGTACACCAGAAATATCTGAGGTATATGTTGGAAGAGAGCACCAACACAGGTAGCAAGTGATTTGTAGAGTTATAGAGGCAATAAGCAGATAGATAAGCAGGATTTGTTTTTCCTTGTTGTCTTGTCTAGATCCATGTTTAGATTGCTGCTCTTGGGATGATCTACACATCTTCTTCCTGAGATTATTTCCAGCTTTTAGGTAAAGGAAGGTAGACTCAAATGGTGTTTTCCAGCACAGCAAAAAGCCAGCTTTGGGGAATCTGTCATAGGTATAGGTTTAAGGATCTTTATCCTGCACCATCCCTTAATGGATGTCCTCAAGTGATAATCATACATTTTATATTTTTACCCAGTTATTTCTGGAGTAGTTATTCCCATGCAATAGCCATCACACTGTGGATGTATATATTAAATATTGCTGCAGCATACACCTAAAAATATAATCTGTTTTGTGTAAGTCGCCCTTAGGCTCATGCAGCAAAACAACAGAATCTTTCAGCTCCTAGGGTTGCAATCCTACATCTGTTTAGCAGGTGTAAGTCCCAATTATCTCAACAGGATGTAATTCTAAGACTTGAGAAAGAAACAGACATTATAAATACGCTATTATGAAAGCTGGAAAAATGATAGTGTTGGAGAGATATTACTGAGGTAGCCTTCCATGTTTGAGAAATCAGATTTCAAATCAGATCTCCATTACTTTTTAGCTACCTATGAAGTCTCTGTCTATCCTCAGAATTCAGGTTGCCATGAGTAGGATTTCACTGGTAGAGCTTAACACACATGTTGTTCTGAGATGAGTGTCTATAGGCAAGATGCTACATGGCATCAGATGCATATTATAGTTATGGATATTACAACAAATTTGCTATTCTTCAAGGTACGCAATGAAAACTGTTCATTTGGGATGATCTCGTAATCATAGCACGAGTGTTCAACTGGGTGCACACCACATGATGAATTCTGCCACACATGGCCAGCTGCAGCACAGATCAGCTTCGCTCATCCCATAGTATGCCACTTGTCTGTGCAAATTGTCCCCCGCCCCCAATAACAATCTGGCGAGACGTACTGCATCCAACGTGTTTAGGCAAGTTCACACCATTATGAATACCACATACGTGGTTTTTGTGTTTCCTGTTCCTAAGCCAGGAGTTTGGGAAAAGAATACAGATCGCTTAAACAGTATTCTTTGCCCTGATCTCAACAACAACAAAAAATCTGATTCATTATAGGCAAACTGCCAGAAGTTTATCTTTCTGTTTTAAAAAAAAACTTTGCAAAAGAGTGTTTTTCACAAGCAAGGATGATGAGAATTTTGAATCGTTTGTTGCTAATTACTAGAGGACATTATGTCTAGTTCGAATGTATTTGGGGTTGGTACAGTTTCATGGCTTCTTACGCAGGCCAGTTGCATCCTGCAGAACAGCTGCAATAACCTCTGACTAATTGTCTTGACTAAAGGGTACCTGCTGAGAGCATCTGCCCAGACTTTTCATTCTCCCAGAAATGCTTCCCCAGAATGGCAGGCTGTTGGTTTTGATCAAATGGCCTTGCAAGCAAGAAACCCATGTTGATGTCCCTTAAAATGGAGATTTATTATTTCATGGCCTCCCTCTCAAATGAAGGTGTTCATTTGGAAAGAGGGAAAACTTTGTCTAACCTGAATAACATGTGGAGTTGAATTTTTAATGAAGGCCGGCCCTGCCATAAGGCAGAGTGAGGCAGAGGATTCTGAATGTCATAAATTTTTACTTGCTTTTTGGAAGCAAATGGTTACTTATGGATTCATGTTGTCATTTTGTTTTTATTGTATTTTTGCTGGATGAGATGGTTGTGGCATCTATTGCCTCATGTGCCACAATACATTGGCTGGCTCCGGGTACTAGGCGCCTTGATTTGTGTTGGTTGTGATATGCAGAGCATAGCAGAGATTCACTGCTCTGCTTCTGGCAGCAAAATGTCTCGGATCTTCCCTGGCTTTGGTGGGACATTAAGTTATTTAATGTGATCAGCTCTTTTGGGTAGCATTTTACAACTTGTGACATGTAAGTTCTGTCTTACAATCTGCTGTTCCAGCTGAACAAAAAAGTGAGGGGTCTGATAACAAAGGAGAAAGCCCAATATTCACGAAACCTCAGCTTGCTTGCTTTCATCTTTCAGTGTCTTGTATCTGTACATTCTAATTTAACCTTTAATTTGGCCCTAATTCCCAGCAACGTGACTGGCCCTGCCGTAGGCATGCATACAGCTTTTGTGGTTGCTGATTTGGCAGCACCCACCAGGACTCCCAGAATTCCCAGCCAGCCTGTCCGTTGCCCATGTCGGCTGGAGGAATTCTGCGAGCAGTGTTCCAAAAAGACAACTCTGATGAGCATTGCTGGCAAGCAAGGAAATCCTGGAGAGAGGAAAAGAACCATCTTTATCTCTCCCTGGCCCAGACCCTCTTACTGAACTGTGCCAGCATAGCACAAACAGCATAATTTTTGGAGGCAAATTGCCCTAAATTACGAAATCACTGCACAATGCAGATATTTTCAGTCGCATGCTGAGTTGCAGAATTTCTTAAGTTGGGGCAATTTGCCTCCAAAGATTATCCCATTTGTGTAGCTATATGAGAGGACTTTGGCCACAGATAGATGCTGTTATGTGCTGTCAAGTTGCTTCCAACTTATGGTGACCCTAGGAATGAGTGACCTCCAAAAGATTGGTTCTTGCAAACTAATGACCATGGCTTCCTTTCTTGAGTCAATCGATCTCATGTTTAGTATTCCTCTTCTGCTGTTTTCAACTTTACCCAGCATCACTGTATTTTCCACTGAGCCTCCTCCCCCCAGATACGTTGACAATGGCACTGTGTTAAAATAGTGTATATAGCTCTATTAGCATTCTGTCATCTTTGATCTGGTCCAGGAGGCAGAATGAAGCTCACAACAGAGTTTGAAAACATTGCACTTTTTTGGATTTCAACTTCCAGAATTTCCCACCCACTGGCCATTATAAAAATAAAAGTAACTTTTCAAGCTCTACAATGGAGCGTTGTGTAATTTTTACACTATTTCCCCTATCAGGTTGCTAACCTATAAAAGGGTGACCTCTGAACTTGGGTACCGTCAATGCCACTCATTGCTGGACTGCTTTGTCAGAACGTTATGCAGTTTAAAAAAATAGTGTGCAATTCTTCAAATCTGCACACAGGTGAGGTTGGCAAATTCTATTTGCTAGCAGTATGACCTCAATGCAGGAAGTTTTAGAACAGTAACCTCCCCATGACTTTCCACTGTTCAGTGAAAACCAGAATCAAATAGGACCTTAACCTTAATGTGACCTGCGGGAAATTACTGGAACCTGAAGCCATCCTTGTTCTTGCCCCATGTCTTCTGTAGCCTCTTGGCAGCCATTGGCAATAGCTTGCAACAGTAACTCTCTCAACACTGTTTTGTTCAGCATCTGTTTGCTGGCTGGGATCCATGTCTCTTCTGGTATATTTTATTTATAAAGGATCTTTTATCAGGAGACGAGGGCTTGTAGAACACCTATAGGCAGGGTGTCTTCTTACAAACCATTATGCATTTTTTGCACGGTGTGGGGCGGTTTGCAGAAGCAAAGTGTGCTGTCAGTGTTTAACATGCTGCTATAAATTCGCAGCTGTCCTTGTTTCGGCCATCATCTAAAATACTCTGGAAATTAATAACATGTCTCTTTCTTGAGCTTTATAAAAAAAACCAAGCAACAAGACATAACAGGCATCAGAATATACTCAGATTGTTGGCATTCTGGAAATACTCTGGGGGAACATTTAGTTTGCTTGTTTTTTAACCGGTATGTTGTTGAAAATCATGTGTATATTGCCCAGTTATTCTTCATTCTTTTATTTTTCTTTAGTTGCTTTCATCAGATTTTTTTAAAGATAAGACATTGGACTATGTGTTTAGAGGGTTTTTTTGGAGGAACCTGTTTTTCTCAGATTTATTTCTTGAAAAGCTAGTCTAGTCCTCACCTCATATGGTACCTTTTATCTCCAGGTTTTCTTGAAAGTCAGTTCTTAATGCTCGTAATAGAAACCTGTGTCACATTTGTAGCATTTTATAGTATTTTATATTATTTTGATTCATTCCACTTCTCTCCTGCCTTTTCCCCCAGTGAGCTTGATGGAGCATACAAGGGTGTCGTCTTCCCCACTTTTATCAAAGCAACCTCGGAAGATGGTTGAGTCAGAATACAAACTTGGTCTTCTAAATAGTAGTCCGCACTCTAGCCACTACAGCATGCTGGCTCTGAGGGCCCGCTAGATATTTTGATGAGATTAACAATTATGCAATGAAAGAAATCACTGTGATGACTAGCTGGCTAGGTGCTCCCTCACTGGAGTCTCCAAGGAGAGGCTGGACAACTGGAGCACTGGGTTTTGTTGAGGGGTTTATATAAAGCAGTACTTTTTGAACTTCATCTGGCAGAATCCTCCAGTCAGTATAGTAATACTAGTAATACTATCTTCCAAGCTTTGGTTTTAGAGAAATTTTTTAAAAATGGCTGTTGAATGCAGGTGTTTAAGGACATAGCCCTGCTGTAAGGCAAAGTGAATGAGCTGGGATGTGTTAGAGGACAAACCGGTTTGTGCTAAGTTTGCTAGGCTAACCTGTTGCCTCCGAATGCAGTGTCCAATTTCCTGTGGTGGATGTACACTTCCATACACAAAAGAGAGAGGCTACCTTTGCCTCAGGCAGCCAAATAAATATCTTGGCATTTTTCAGAAATAAGAAACCAGGTAGCATTCTTACACAGAGGGAATGGACAATAGAGAGGAAATACAAGAAATAGAGGTTTGTCCACGTTATTTTTAATTTGTATGTTTTGAATGTATGAATTTCTCAAAGATATAGGACAGTGAAATACAGCTCTTTTTAAAAAGAAAAAAAAATCAACATATTTTGTTAAGTGGGGCTCATAACACAGGAAATGAACCATTTTTCATTGGCAAGAATATGCCGTGCCGGGAATAGAAACCTTTGACATTCCATCCTGTGGGACTACAGTTCCTATAATCCCTCAGCAAATCTGGCAAGGGCTTTTGGGAGCTGAAGTCTAAAACATCAAGCTGACCAGAAAGTTCTCTTTCCCTGAACTACATTATCCCTCACTGGGTAGTATCTCTTTTAGGACGTGTTGCTGCAGAAGGTATGATGGGGTAGGCAATGGAAGTATTCTAGATGAGATGATTATAGGCTTTGATCTTCAAAGGATCTCCTTGGTGTTCCATACAGAGTGGTTTGATTTCAAGGATCAGAAAAGCAGCTAAATATAAGGTTGTGCTGTGATGCAGAATCATGGTGAAATGGCTTTGAATCATCCCCAAAAATACCCCCAATTTGATCTAGATACTCATGTGTTTATTGTTGTGGAAAATGGGCAGGGCTGGGATATAGGGGCACCATGCAAAACATATTTAGGAGTGTTTATCTTTAGCAGATATGTAATTTGTGTAACACAGTCCTGACCTTTTGTTTCAGCTGCAGTACGTAGTAATTGCCTTGCTTTGAGGTAAGCTTGTATTTACTGTCTGTTTTTATTTATTTTTAACAGCCTCTGCAGAGAGTTCTCCATAAACGTTACCAGCCTGTAAAGCTGCTGCCCTGCCACATGATACAGAAGTGAACTTTTCTTTCATGAAAAATAAATAAATAAATAAATAATACAGCATAAGCAACAGCACTGCCGGAAAGAAGACAACCACTGGAAAACTGGAGAATTCACCATATGCTGGTCCATCTCGTCAAGAGGATAAACCCTGAGAAGTCTTGGTTTTCTTACGGAATTGAAACACGGTATATCGTGTAACAGTGCTCTCCAGCTAGCTATTGATGGATCTTTTACACTGGAAAACTGATTCCGGTTTTCATCACTGTGCATAAACTTTGTGTTCCCATCAGGGGACTCTTGGTGACACCTTCACCAAAAGTTCATGGGGGGGGGGGCGTGTTTCATTTAGTTTTTTAGCATGGCAACTACTGGATAATATTATGTGTGAAGATGGCATGACATTTTTAGGGGAGGGTGGGTGGGGAGGCTCAGATTTGCACAATCAGTGGACATGTTTGCAACTATCCTTATCCCTATCACCTGACAGGGAGACAGACATATTCTGTATGTGTAACTAATGCAGCTGAATGGTTTTCCATTTTATGATATCAGCATCCCATATGTGATCTCCATGCAGATGTTCTAGCAGATTTGATTGTGTTATGGGAACGTTTCTGAAAGCACATATTTTCAAAGTTTCAGGTAACTGCACCTTGGGATTATACTTTAAGTATATAGCTCACAGTATGCATAGATTCACTGATTCATGCAAGGTTAGTTTGGTAATTTGTCTGGATGTTGTTATGGCTGTTTTGACACATGACTTGTAAAGGTAGTAGAATGAGAGCACGTAAGCTTCTTTGCTGCACTAACCTTCTGACATTACAAGTAGAACTATACTTCTGTTGTTGCAATGCATGTTAAATAATAGAGGAAAAGAAAATGCTAGGTACACAGATTGTTCTCTTGTTGCAAGAATCCCATGATGAAGACAGACCTAACATTATGAGAACAGTTGGACTAGTCTGGAAACATCCTCGCCACACTGACTACAAATGTATGTTTTCCTGTATAAATTCTTAAAATCACTTCTATATATTTGCAGAAAAAAGCTGATTGGCTAGTGCCAGTGACATCAATAGCACCACCACTTTATCTTCCATGGAACAGCTTTTCAAAAGTTTGTAAATGCTTTCCAGTTTTTTGATATTAAAAAAAAAGGCAAAGGATGAAAATATAAATGAATAGACCTATATATGGTACCTTAGATAACATATGTATTTTTCTAAAAAGGCCTGTACCTCAGTCAAAACAGTACTAATTGCTGTTACAATGTTCGGTTTGCCGGTATATATGCAGTGACACATCTAGTGTAGGTGAGGAGTCTCTTTTGACCACTGTTGAAATGTTATACCTGTCTTCACCACTAGAAGCAATTTGTGTCTATGATTGAGAGTAAGCATACTTGAAAAAAGAAATACTACCTTTCCCTTCTTTGTCTTTATGTATATGGTGAAATTTTATGGATGATGACTTTGCACCTTTCGGAATGACACCTGCAAATGTTTGTAGGATAGTAAAAGGTAAGTAGCTGTCAAGACCTTCCTAGTCTTTTTGGAGGACTGAAGCCTTTGGTGAAGCAGTGTGTCACTTTCCCAAGTGTGTTACTAAACAATTCTGTCCAATGACATTGCTTCCTTAGATGCCCGGTTTACTCCTGTGGTTCACCCTTTGCTTCAACCATTTGTCCCACATTATCTTCCAGTTCCTCTTTCATTAGCCTAACAGCTCACCACACGTAGGTCACACACGTCAGATGACCAAGTCAACATTTCAAGAACCAAGGATACTTCGGCATTTCAAACATATTTCAAACAATGGAGCGTTAAGGGGACTGTCTGTTGAGTTCCACAGAGCAATTGCATTTTGAATCTGGCATAACTTCCTTGTTCAATTCAAGTCTTTTTTTTTTTCTTGCTTTCAAAAATACTATCTTAAAAGAAAATGAGGTCAAATAGAACTGTTCACTTTCGACAAAACTGTAGCTGGCTCAAGACTGTTGCATCCAAAGTGAGCTTTATCTTCACTGTTTCTAAGGCTGCCAAAGCATAGCAGGCTGTAGCTTCATTTTCATGTCCACATACATTCCAGATAATTTCTTACTTTGGTTGCTTTTTGAAACATAACTGTTTGTAGCGAACAAGAGTAGCATCCATAGGAAATTCAAGACGCTCAATCTAGTAATCCCTCAGTGAAGTAATGGGAGATCTACAATTGATTTGTCTTTCAAACCTGATAGACTGTTAACGCTGTTGAGTAGCCTTGAATACGTCTACCTGACATCATTATTAAAAATTTCATATAATTTGTATGTTGGGGCTTGCCAGTGGTAACAAGTAGTAGCTTGACTCTTACACCAGTTGAAGAAAACAGTTATTCTGCATTCCCACATGGCTTTTTTTCTTGAGAATCACTCATCTTTTTCTTCTTTGTATTGCTTATCATTATATTGCTTCTTTCACTGACAATTCAAGTATGTAGTTTGGGCAAACCGCAGAAATCTAGCACCTGTACAGTTGCTAAATCAAGAGTCCATCTCATAAGCACAGCTTTAAGGTGGAGGCATACGATTTTTTAATGGCTGTTCTGTTCCATAAAAGGAAAAAAAAAACACATCTATATGCATGTACAAATCTATCTCATTTCCTTATGAGCTCAAGTCAAAGGCATTCATAAATTGCCAAGACTTTGTTAAGTCTAATTATGAAGAATAAGGGTTATGTTGCTTGGCCATATTTCTGGCATTAGGTGTGCACATTTCTGATCCGTATAAGAAAGATTTAGGATGTTCTGTTAGATTGACCTTTCAAATATACTGCCATCCAGCACAGAACCCTATTGTCCCCTTGCATGATGCCCTGTGGCACAAGTGGTAAAGGTTTTGTGGAGCTTGTGCAAAAAAGAGATCCAGAACCGCCTTACACAAGCATAAGCCCTGTTTAAATCAATTGGGCTGGTCTTTGGCTTGTGAAGTGCCATGTCAGAGATTTCAGAAGCTCTGCTGGCATACCTGTATGCTTCATGCACACAGAACAAAGATTATGACACAGACTTTTGGACTTCTGCTCCCGTGATTTGTCACAACTGGCTATGTTAGCTGGAATTGAAGGGAGCTGCAGCCCAAAGCATTTGAAGAGGCTGTATTAAATGGAGGAGAGAATCTTTCCAGCATGTCTTGATCTGTGAAGATCTTGCTTCTTTCCATGGGGCGGAGGAGTTGCTTTATATTTAATTAAGATCCAACAAGGAAGTTGCATCCTCAAGTAGTTTGCTTTGCAGAATGTTTTTCTGCTGCAGTGCTGAAACTGCCAGGTTAGAATACCATTACAAGAGATTAAATCTTGGGAAAGTTACCAACTGTCTGTTCTGAGTAGATTCTGGAGTTACAATCTAGAAGAAGTATCTTTTCCAAGATCAGGATGAAATTGCATGAAGGGACCACATATGGAAGAAACCAGGAAAGAGGAAGGACAATGGTTAGCAAAGGAATATATCAGAAATAATCAATTGCCATTCACTTCTTACGATACAGCTGCTGATACTAACTTTTGTTAGGGACCATGTCTACAAACCAGTGCCTCAAACTATTATCAACTGTAGAGACAAACCTATTTCTGCGTGCCTAGTGGAATTAGTGGTTCCCTTCCTTACTTTCTCAGTAAGGAATTAGTGGTTCCCTTCCTTACTTTCTCAGCACTTTTCTCTTCCACCAGCAGCTGTTTATTTTGTATACAAGCCTCCTAAAATTATCAGTTTCTCTTGCTAATCTTTTCATAGAATCTCAATTAACTTATGAATTAAAATAATAATAACAATAAATAGCAGTGCTGGATCAGACCCAAAGATCTATCAAGTCCAGCATTCTGTTCCAACCGTGGTTATGCAGTTGCCTCTGGGGCCTCCTGAAGATCTTGTTTGTTTAGCTCCACCGTCTGGAATTCAGATGTCTGATAGTCCTGATTTTCATCCTCAATTCTAGTAGGCTAGTGCCCGAAGACTTCATCCAAGAATGATGCTTCAATGTAACCCTAAGGATGGGACCATGCATAGCTCACTGGCAGAGCACAATCTTTGCATGCACAAGGTCCCAGGCGCAATCACCAGCATCTTAAGTTAAAAGTAACTCAGGTAGCAGGACTGGAGAAGAGCTTCTGCCTGGGGCCTTAGAGAAGTCCTGCAAGTTGGTAGAGATAGTTGTAGACTAGATGGACCAAATGTCTGATCCAACAGAAGATTGCTTAATATGTTTATTTAACATGGACCGAAATATAACTGTGCACACCAACTTGATCCATCACTTAATTAACTATAATAATATTGTTCTGTTTCTCAACAACAATTAAGAAACACACACACACACACACACACACACAATACAGAATTGCAGTCTTTTTTTGTTACGAGTTCCTTTCAGTATTTGAACATAGTGGCTGCAACTCACATCAACTTCCATTTAATCTTCTCAAAGATGATTCCTTTAGCCTTTCCTCATAGGAATCCCTCTTTGTCATCAGTTCAGCTCTCTTCTAAATTATTCCCAGTTTTGCAACATCTGTATTTGCCCTAACTGAACTTCTTTTCTGTATGTGGTCTCACAATGGTGCTTTTATTTTGCATTCATCATCTTGAGAATCTCCATGTTGACTTGCCTTCCAAGGATGCCTGCATTTCTACCTTTCAGTTAATGTGTGCTACTGTTTCCAAAATGCATGTTCTCTGTTCATGTGAGGAGCTGACTGGGCCTGTTAGGCATCATCATGACCATGCATTAACTGAGAGAGCACACACCCAATAGGGAAAGATAAGTAATGGCATAATAAGCTGTTTTTCAGGGAATCATATCTGCCATTACTGATTGCCTCATTAACCTCCTGAAGAATTAGAGCACAATTGGAAATTACATCTTCCTGTTGGCCATTGTTTTCTGTTTAATGGTGATTTTATATATTCCTGGATGATTTAATTATCAAGATGTATAAAACTTTTTATGTATTGTTATGTGGGCCTAGAATCTAAAGGTGTTCTCAGGTATTAACTTTGCCCAAACTGAGGTTCAACACTGCGTTGCTAAGACAAGAGCTACCAGTTTGCTTGTATTTTAGGGCTTTCCACCTCATTTTTCAAAATGAAGATTTATTTTTTTGCTGCAGTTTCTTCCCTTCCACATTGTTAACTTGACTGTCTATTGCGACACCTTGGGATAAAGCCCAACCAAAATAAAGCCTTTCCAGATCTCATGGGTTTCAACAGGAGAGAATCACAGCTGGTCAGAGTATGGGCTGTGGGCCAAAAGAGCCCTCCATTTATCTCCCAGGACCTCCAGACTCCCCACATTATGACAACTCTCCCCCATTTATTTTAAACAAAAGACCCCACACACCCTGTAGGGGTTTAAGAAGGTTAGTTTTGTCATCTTTTCACCCTCAGATTGGGCCTGAAAGAGTACCCTCTTGCTAAACTGGAAGTGGCTTTGGTCACTTCTGGTTTCAGAAAAAAAAAGCCACCCACACCCATCCTAAATCACATTAAGGGAAAATTGCTTCCCATCCCCTCTGGAGCATGTGAGAGGTCTTTTAAAGTCATATTCTTATGGGGTGTCAGGATAACACAGGGGGCAGGTGTGAGAGGACATGTAAAGCTCCTGGACATCTGGAAGCTGCTCATCCCTGCTCTATCTTAAGTGTTAAACTTCAACTGGATCATACACTTTAGTTATAAATCAACATTTCTCAGTTCCATACTTCTAAAATGACCATTGGAAAATGTGTACCTCTTGCTCCTGATTTCTCTGTGGACTCATGCATTCTAAGATATGCTTCAGGGCAACAATGTCCTTATTTTACAATATTTCCATGAGATTTAAATAAAGGTCTGATCAGCTACTACGTATAAATGCTCTTCTCTTGCATAACTGATTTCTTTGTGGCGCGTTTTAATGAAAGAAGCAAAGCATCCCTCGAAGAAGTCAGTTTACTATTCACATAAACAGATGATCAAAACAATTCAGATGCCAGGGGTGGGGAGGAATTAAGCATTGTTCATTGACAATCTGCAGCTTTCTACCACAATGGCTTCTTAAGATCCTGTCTAAATGCAAAACATGTGCTGTATACTGGGCTGCAGCTTTGGCCCATTTTTATTTTCTACTGATATGCTAACTGGTGAGGTTTTTCCCCAGTCGAACTGTACTTTTACTTTTCTCACGAAGGATGGGGAGTATCTGTTAACATTCCATGACAGCTCAAGGACTCAGCCAAAGGCTGAGTTGGTCAGCTGGAGATGAGAAGATTGAGACAGAACTTGCCAAAGCAGGTCTGAGAGAAAGCGGTTTTTAGCTTCAGTGTTTGCTGAATTATTTGGAGCAGCAGCTCCAAAGCATGCGAGATAATGAAAAAAAGACAAGGGTTATTTTTGAGCATGTCTAAATGATTCTTTCTCTCATTCTTTCTGTACACCCCACCATTATCTGTTTAAAGCATTTGCTTTATTGTAAATTGTCTTATGTCCAGTTGGACACCTGAGACAATTTACAATCAAATTAAATCAAAAGCAGATTAAATACCTTCAAAACAAATTAAAACGTACAAACTAGATTAAAACATTTTTTAAAACAAAACAGATTTTAAACATTCAGCAAAAGATAATTTAAAAAAAAAAACAATCCTAGAGACCAAAATATCCTTTGGAACAGCACAGTTTAAGGAGGTGTTCTTTCGGATATCCTGGCCCCAAACGGTTTCAGGTTTTATAGATGAAAACTAGCACCTTGAATTAAGCTTGGATATTTTTTTGTGCTGAGTCACTATTGTTTGCCCTCCTTGCTATTAGCTTATGGTTTTCCTCAGTGCTAGTCAGTATTGTTTCCTATGCTTTTCAACTTTTACATTAAGCCACAGGGAGAGGTCACCTGGAGTTCTGGTGCTGATCAGGATTGTTTTTATAAGTATTTCCAAGGTGCACCATGAGAATTGGACAGAGAGAACCAAGAGTATATTTCCTTGCATTTTTCTGGCGTGCTGATAAAGCCAGTGCAACAATAATAATGGACAACACTGGGAATTGCTTGTGCAATCAGAGCAAGACAACCTGGCTGCCCAGAAGTAATGAAGTAACAACATGACTTCTTTTTCAAAAGTCCCGTTCAAAGCTCCGGGAAGGAAGGGGGGAGTAGAGCAGGTTACAGTGGGAGGGGCAGATGGGCACTCACATACTTTTGGACCTGTCCACAGTTCAGTATAACTTGCACACTGCTAGCTTGCACCACTCTAGAAAACCACTCCTTGCTCCAAAAAACTTGGGCCTTGAGAGAAAAATTATTGCCCACTGCTGGAGTAGATCTGAGTCGTTACTTTTGGCAGCAAATGCCAATCCGGAATAAGGTAGAAATTACCAAAGGATGAAACAAGGAGGGGAACCCATCAAGCTGGACCAGGACGTGAAGTGACAACTCCAACAGCAGACAACACTGTGTGAGAAGTCTGTACAGGTAAGTTACAGGCAGTCTTGGAAGCTCTATGGCTTCCTCAAACTCAGCAGGTCCTAATCCAGAGCACAAGCCAATGCTTGCCTCTTTCTTGTAAACTGAAGGAAAGCAGGCCCCAGATTGTCCCCTCAGGGGATGTTCACTCCCATTTGAGCTGGAGAAGGTTGTGTTCATTTTCTTTGGATAAAATCTATTTGTGTTTTGGTTCCAGGCCTAGGTGAACCCTGGCAGCCAAGACTCTTTCCTTATAACGTCTATTTCTGCCCTTATAAGGATTGTCAGCAAAGTTGAGCATTCACTCTCCTCAATGCAGCATGAATGGTTTCTGAAATGAGCATCTAAGGCCCAGCCCTGAAGAACTCTGCTCAGGGCCAGCTCCCAGTTGAGGGGCCCTCAGCAAAATTTCCTCCAGTGGCCTCCTGCCACCCAGCAAAGGCTCTGGTGGTGATGGTATGTTACCAGTTTTGCTTCTCACAGTGCCCAGGGTACAGCATTGCTCTACAGCATTCTGTGAAATTCAGATAGCAGCTCGTAGGCTGGCCGGATTTTGAACAGGTATCAGTGAGTTCTGTAACAGTATATGGATGCTGTGGCCGTGTCTAGTTGTGCAGCCCTGCTTTTCAAAAATGGCTCTGAATTGGTTTAGCCATACAGAGGCTGGTGACTGGAGAAAAGGAGATGCCCCTCAGCCTCCAAAAGGGAATGGTCAAGGGAAGTCATCTTGTTGCCTGAAGGAAGACATTTTGCTACCTAGGTGAAAAACAAGATGGTCCCCTTGTCATAACAGAGCATTCCTGGAGGATGAAAGCCGAGGTGACGTCCCTTAGCAGGAGGGAACCTGGATACTGTGCACCCCCAAAGATGCCCTTGTAACTGCAGCTGGGAAAAAGAAGCGGTCATACCATGGCCTGATAAATACAGCTCACAAGCCCCAAAGAAATTGCTGAAACCAACATCTTTCTTTTGCATGCTTCTTGTTCCTGTTCTCAGCCCTTCGCATTCCTTGCCTCAGTTTCTTACTGAGCCCCTGCCGCCCAGTTTTAGTGACCTTGCATCTGGCTGCTCCCTTTTGGGACCACCACCTTGATACCTTATATGGACTGATCCTTGCTTTGGACTGTGGTCATCCCCTGCAAAATCTCCAAGCTCTAGTATTGTTCCTCAGTGTCCTGACTTGGATTTGGACTTCCCACACAGAGCTCGGTTTCTACCTTGCTAGCACTTGCCAGCCTAGACCAGGAAATTCTGTCCTGTTCCACGTGAAACATTCACCTGGACTGGGTGCTGGCTTCAGTCAGATAGGAATTTGGAGGCAACAAGATAATTCAAGGCAGGTTGCTTCACTTTCTTTTCCAACACTCAGTGCCATCTCCCAGCACTTGCCATCATAAGTGACTTCTCCCTCGGCTTCATAGTAAGTTTGAATGAGAAACATCAGTCTCTAAAGGAACGCTGCCCGCAATCTGGGCCTTTGGCAATTGGCAGCAGGGTAACAAGCCATCTATATTTGCATGGATAAACCAAATGCACAAGATGCCTGTTCAGGCCATTAGAAACGAAAACATTATTCTGTTACAGCAAAGATAAAAACTTACAGAAGGGCACTGGTTGGCAAACAATGTATTTTGAATTACAGCATTTATGTGCTATGTGCCCTCCTTTCATTATTAAATAAAAAGCTAGCAAACAAATGCGTAGTTATAATTAAAAGCAACTGATTTTCAAGCCACCAGCCAAACTGCAAGTTTATGCCAATGACTTAAACATTAATGTGATTCAGGAGGGAACACTTACATGTTCTCATTTTCCTTTCATTACTGTGATCTTTTGGATCTGTTTCTCCCCAAACTGGGTTTTACTTTCTCTGTACGCTATAGGGTCTCGCTATTCAGTTAATGTTTTTCAAGCTGCTAGACTGTGGCCAAGCTTTCTATGGCAAAGAGGTTAAACGGATGACCTGCTTGTGAAAATCTAAGTGGGTTCCGTCATTGGTTCCACTTAGATTCAGCCATCCACTGTTTGTGTTTTCTTTTCATTCCAAACAGCAGTTCTTATCACTTTCCAAAGCAAGCCTGTGCATTTTAATTCAAGAGAGTGTGGCAAAGGTCAAATGCTAGGAAAGGGGTGAAAATGTGGGGAAGGGAAATAAGCTGTTCATACACATATCCGAAGCCAAGAAGGACAGGGTGGAAATAAGCCCTTCAAAATTGTCCCTGAGAGACAGGATACAGCTCCAGGAAAATCCTAAGAGTATTCCCTGGAGGAATCGTGTGCAGGACTGTCCCTGCCATTAGGCAAGGCGAGGTGGCTAGATTAGGCAACAGGTAACTCAGGGCAGGAAATGGCAGCAAGCAAGTAATATCCAGGCTGCCTTGTCCAAACTAAGATGGCAGGGGTGGGGGCAGGATTTGCCGTCTTTTCAGCCCAAGTAGGACATATTCAATGTTTGTTGGGATTGGGATCTCATGGGGCATCAGCAGCTTCTCTACAGGCTGTCTTGGCATGTCAAGACAGCCTGTTGCATTGAAAGTGAGTACTTCTGTACAAACTCTCCACAGCCCTAGCACACAAACTCACACACATACATGTCTCAGGACACATACATTCCCCCCCCCCCAATATATTTCAATATATTCCCATTCCTGGCAGTTTGCACTATAATCCCTGTTTACCACAGCAGCCCAAGACAGGGAATAGTAGCTTGTTCCATGCAGGCCAGCTGATCTGGACTGTAGGGAAAAGTGGATGAAGTCCTACCAAATTCAGGGGACACACAGAAAGCAGATAAGGGCCCTGTATAGTCTCAGGGTCACAGACTACACACCCCTGCTCTAAGCTAGTCTGTCAGCCTGAGGTCAAGTGGAGGATGCTGTCTTGTTGCCACTGTTCAACTGCCAGGCTGATCAGCTGCTGTCTGGTGAATGGGAGGCCACCATTTTGCCTTGCCACTCAGAACAGCCTCTGCTTCTAGGAGGTATCATGGGAAAAATGATCCAACCACAGCTGATTCTTAGAAGGAAACCTATTTAAGGAGAAATTTAGAGCGGGGGTGTGGAGCCTGTGGCCATCCAGATGCTGTTGGGTTACAACTCATGCCTTACTAATGACCATGCTGTGGGCTGATGGAAGGACATGAATTCCACACCCCAGGTTTGGAAAGTGAAGAGGAGGCTTCCCTGCACCCTCCCTCCCTCCCCTTTCTTCTTCTGTCTTCTCTCCCTACCTGCTTCCTTTCCTCCTCTCTTCTCTTCTTCCCAGTCAGTCTCTGACCACCTCCCACCCCATCAAAACAATGTTCATCTAATAGGAAAACCAAATGCGCAATAAGGGAAAGTGAATTAGTGTCCGGTTTTTAAAGATTTGCATAGGCAAAGGATATGGCAGCACCAGGAGATTCCTGCTAAAAGCTATCTAAACTAGTATAGAGAGTCAGAGACAAAAATGGAGAACTATCGTTCCACTTCTGCCCACAACCTTCCTCTGCAGTCCAACATAAAATCCCTAATAAACCGAACATATAATAATCTAGCATTAATCTCTGAAGAAAAGTGAATTGAGAAGGCCATAGGACTGGGAGGAGGGAAATAGTGGAAAGGAGAGGGGTGCACTGGTTTGTTTACATCCAGATCTAGTATTTTGCACTTTGTCCCCTGTGGTGCTTCAGGCTGCTTCAAAGCCCTTTGAGGATGAAGGAAGCAGCTAATACTGCATGGCTAGATGTTTGAGTCCTTCAGTGAAGCCAGACTAAAATATAATCTGAGATGAATTTGAGTGGAGGGCGAAATTTCTTCTGTTCCTTTTTGTAGTTACTAATATGTACCCAATGTTATTTCTTAAGTATCTGTTATGACAAAGTCCTCTCATTGCTATGAACTTCTAATCACATTATTTCTATTAAGCGCCTGGCAGTCTAGTCAGCTGTTTAGCATCATCAGCTACCAAATTAAATCACCATCCTGATTTATTTATTTAATTTTAGAAAAGAGAGAGAGAGAAGAGATCAATACCATAGCAGAACAGCCTGCAAGCAACACAGCACTGACTACTGTGTAGCAAATAATATTAACCTCTCCAGTTAACTGTTGAAGGGGCTATTCATGATGCTCTGCTTTATGTGTTAGGACACTGTGTTTGTGAGTAATTTGTTTCCTCTGTCTGATTTTTGTTTTCATGTCTAGAATGTTGGCACCTCTGGTCCCCTGATTCTTTGCATCCAAAAGTCATTGTTTTGGTATCTTTCCTTCAAGATGAGATAACTCTTGAGTTATGTGTTGCTTCTGCTCCAGATCAATGCAGTTCCATAGCTAGATGGTTTTCCAACAAATGTTAAATATCCTTCTGCAAGAGAAGCACATTTATCACATTTTTTTCTAATCTGCCCAGCAGGACTTTGAGCACCACTGTCCCAGAAAAAAGGGGGGTGCACCATGATATCTGGTGCAGTCACAACCTATCTCAAGCTGCATGAGACAGTGGCAATAACATTTTCAAGAGCAGCTGCAATTGCTTTGCAGCTGGCATAATCATACCCTAACCACAGGCTCTCCGATTGTCAGGGACTCCTGAAAATATGAGGGTTAAACACTGGGAGGCCATCGAGAAGGAACAAGAGAGCATGCAGTGGTGAGGTCCTGTAGCTTCTTGAAGTCTAACACATTTATTACAGAGTGGATTTTTGTGGGGTATTGTCAGACAGTAGAAGTACATTTTCAGGAGAAGTTGTGCTTCTTCTGGGACCAGCTTGACCTGATTCTAAGCACAGCTTCACCTCAGTTGTCACTGAGAAGGAACAGGAAACAATACAGTACTTTGCCTAAAACAGCCAAGAGTCCAAACAAGTAAAGACTAAAACATTTGATATGGCATAATCTTCAGTGGATGACAGCCTACTTCCTCAGATGCATGAAGTGTTACCCTGAATTTCAGATGTATATTTACAATAACCATTGTTCGAGATGGTCAAGGATTCGGATTAAAGGCTGCATCTCCTTTGTAGACAAAAGCCAGACTTGTCACCAAAAGCTAGTCAAAGCTTGGAAAAGTTACCATTTCATTATACTCCCCAGAATCCCCCAACCAGCATGGGATTTCTAAGAGTTGCTGTCTGGGTGATTTTGGGAGATCTAGTTGAAAAAAAGCAACTTCTTAAGATTTGGGTTGAATGGAGTAGCAGTTTCTTATCATGTGCTGGCTGAAATCCTGTTGTAGCAAGCTGCAACTAGAGTAGATTCATGTGGATCAATGGAACGTAGAAAGAAGTTGTCTCAACAAATCCCCACTGATTCAGTGGCCTATTCTAACACAACATGCAATGGCAAGTAACAAGATTCCAGCCTGTATGTTATAATTGTCTTAGTTAGTGCCAGGATGTTTGTGTTATTAGCATCAGTTTGGTGAATGGCCCATATTAATAGTGCAATAGTAATATCAATACTTTAGCCTCTAAATTCTCTCTGAAACTTCCCCGGGACTTTTTCAGACACTTTTCTTCAAGGCTGGCTGGCTGTCAGGTTTGCACCAATCAGATTCTCCAAATAAATCACCTTCTGAGATTTTCCATTGCTTGGTGTCACTTTGTGAATGGTAGCAAGCATAAGAGGGTATAACCTGTAGACCATCTTGATTACTAACATGGGTGTTATCAACATTCGGGCTGCCCTTTCGTATGTAAAACTTGGCATCCTTTTTCCTGCTGGCAACAAGGGCACAATATTATGCAGCAATATTGGGCCATTTCCTGGCTTTTTGAATTGTGGATACAGAAGCACAATATCCCCCATTCATAAACTAGAAATCTTGATTTTTAGTCACCTGTAGAATCAATTCAATGTAATTCTGTTCTGTGGTGTCAGAAGAGATACCCTCAGCACCATAATGTCTGCACGGAGCTTGAAAATATAGTGGTGCCTCAACTTACGAACGTCCCGACATACGACCATTTTGAGTTACGACCAGCTTTGTAGCTCTTTTGCCCCAGCGGTTAGAGAGTGTGCGATTGGAGGAGGCTTCGGACTGCCTGGTAAGGTAAGGTGCTGTTTTCTACTTTTAAAAAACTGTTCTGAGTGGGTTTTGCAGCGTGGTTTTGGGCTGGGTGGTGGGATTATGTTTCTATGCTGTGATGGGTCTTGCAGGATTTGTTTGTTTTTTGGTTCCCCCCCCCCATTTCCGATGGGTCTTGCAGGGTTTGTTTGCTTTTTGGGTTTTTCCCCCCATTTCTGATGGGTCTTGTGGGGTTTGTTTGCTTTTTGCTTTGCTTTTTTTGCATTTCCGATGGGTCTTGCACGGTTTGTTTGCTTTCTGCTTTGCTTTTTCTCCATTTCCGATGGGTCTTGCATGGTTTGTTTGCTTTCTGCTTTGCTTTTTTTGCATTTCTGATGGGTCTTGCATGGTTTGTTTGCTTTCTGCTTTGCTTTTTTTGCATTTCCGATGGGTCTTGCACGGTTTGTTCTACTTTGAGCACATCAAGAAAAGACTGGGTTCTCTGGAAAAGGCAATAATGCTGGACAAGGTGGAAGGCAGCAGAAAAAGAGAAAGACCAAATAAGAGATGGACCGACTCCCTAAAGGAACCACAAACTTGCATTTCCAAGAGCTGAGCAGGGCTATTGAGGACAGGACATTTCAGAGATCGCTCATTCATAGGGTCACCATAAGTCAAAGGCGATTTGATGGCATACAACAACAACAACAAGAACATATTAAGTGTAGTAACTCACCATACAAATGGTAATATCTATAGTGATTTCTTAATTTAGAGCAGTTTGTCGCCAAAAGTTACAGCATTTGCAGAGCCACACAAGAGGATTTTGGCCAATGAATGGTGACAAAGTTAATGGTGTACATTCCACTTGAAATTTGATTTGGAACCACAATGGAACACACACTGTCTGTTCACCTATACCTGACTGTTGTGAATAACTATTGGATAATACCTGTGCCTCCTGAGTCCTACTTCCCATTTATATCTTTTAATTTTTTTATCATCTTTTAGCTCCCCAAGCCATGTAAATATTTCCATATCTACACACAGAGAAAAAAATAGTGCATTCTCCCTAAGAATGAAATTAACTAGATCACAAATTTGCCATCTGGTTTAGCTAGCTTCAGTATCCTTTCAATTCTATACAGAGGGGAGAGAACAGCTGCAATGGTTAAAACGAAGCCCATAGATGGAGAACTCATTTTTCCTATTACTGGAAGATGCTCCTGTCGCCTCTCTGTTTTCTTCATTACAATTCATATGGTTATCAAGCTAAGCAGCGTAGGATCAAAGCTAGGTGAATTATTCCCATTACATGGAATACATTTTTGCACATCCAGAGACTTCTCAAAATAAATTATACTATGCTCCGATTTAATGTCCTTGAACATTTATATATATATTATATATATATTAATTTTTTTATTTTATTTTAACTACAACATAAACATACACATAAAATACATAAACCGAAATACAAATCGACTGTGTCCCCACCACCATAGTTGGGACCTCTTGCAGTAATCCTCTTCTTCCTCTATCTTTATTCTTCTTCTTCCTTTATTGTCCTCTTCTCCAGAACTGCATCGATTCCTGATTTGGAGCTTTCCCTTTTCCTCTTGTTAGCACATATTCAAGAAATCTGCTCCATATATCATAGAAATTATTCTTTTTCATCTCTCCTTTCTTAACCTTTAAGTTACAAGTTAACTTATCATTTATAGCAATGTTCCATATTTCATTATACCATTCTTCCATTCGAAATTCAGACTTTGATTTCCAATTCCTAGCTATTATTAATCTAGCTGCTGTTAATAAATTGGTAATCAATTCTTTAGTCATCTTATCATATTCCACATTCTCAAATATTGATAACAGAGCTATCTCAGGGTTAAATTCTATATCTTTTTCACATATGTCATTTAGTTCTTTAAAGATTAGTTTCCAAAATCTTTGTACTTTTTCGCATTCCCACCACATATGAAAGTATGTACCAATTTCCTTCTCACATTTCCAACAGACATTCAGATAACTAGCGTTAATTTTATTCAATTTTGTCAGTGTTAAATACCATCTTAAACCCAATTTGAAATGTTTTTCTCTTATTCTCACTGACATAAATCGTAAAACCCTCATTTTCCACATCTTCCTCCATTCTTCATCATTTATTCTTTTTCCTAAGTCTTTTTCCCACACTAACTTCAATCCTTCTTTCTCAGTCTCTTCTTCTTCTAGATCAAGGAGGAATCTATAAATTTTGCTCACTGCACCCTTTACTGAATCAGTCATCTGAATATCTTCATATGATAATAGAAATTGTTCATACTTCGTATATTCTCTACCTTTATTATACTTCTTTACCCATTCATTAGTCCATCTTTCTAATTGCATATAATTCAACCATGATATATTCTTATTTTGAAGGATTTGTTTCATTTGATCTTTCGATCTCATTTTATACAACCAGTCTTTTAATCTAATCACTTTTTTTCTTTAAATAATTCTGCATAAACTTTCATATTGACAGGAAAATTCTCTATTTCAGTCACCAATCTTAATGGAGAGTTAAACAGACATAAATTCTTTCTATACTTATTCCAAACGTTTAACATAGTCTTTAAAACAGGTTATTAATTTCGTTTATTTTATATTTCTTAATCATACCAAATAGATATTTTTCGATATCTACCTGTAATTCTGATGATTCCATTTTCCACCAAATTAACCTTTCTGGGTTATATATAATTTCCCCAATAAAACTTAACTGATTAGCCATATAATAATTTTTTATATTTGGTATACCTATACCTCCTTTTTTTGTTGTTTTATACCAATACTTTTTATTTATTCTGGCTCTCTTCCCTTCATTACAATATTTATTAATCATTCCTTGCCAAAATTTAAAATCATCTTCTGTTAACTGTATTGGTAACATTCTAAATAAAAAATTAATTTTTGGTAGAATCTTCATTTTTATCAGTGCGATCCTTCCAAACCAAGAAAGTTTTAAGTTAGTATATTCCTTTTTTTTTTTCCATTCTTTTTTTTTTCTTTTTTTTTTTTTCCCTTTATTTTAAATTTAAACAAAAACATATAACATACAAACTAAAATACAATTTAACTGTGTTCCCCACCACCATATGCGGGACCTCTTGCCATAATCTTCCTCTTCCTTCTTCTTCTTCTTCTTCTTCCTCTTCTTCTATTGTCCTCTTCTCCAAAACTGCATTGATTCTTGATTTGGAGCTTTCCCTTTTCCTCTTATTAATACATATTCCAAAAATCTCCCCCATATATCATAAAAGTTATTTTTTTTCAACTCTCCTTTCTTAACCTTTAAGTTACAAGTTAATTTATCATTTATTGCTATATTCCATATTTCTTTATACCATTCTTCAATTTGCAATTCGACTTTTGATTTCCATTGCCTAGCTATAATTAATCTAGCTGCTGTTAATAAGTTGGTTATCAATTCTTTAGTCATTTTGTCATATTCCACATTCTCAAATATTGATAACAAAGCAATCTCAGCATTAAATTCTATATCTTTTTCACATATGTAGCTTAATTCTTTAAAAATTTGTTTCCAAAATCTTTGCACTTTTTCACATTCCCACCACATATGAAAGTATGTACCAATTTCCTTCTCACATTTCCAACAGACATTCGGATGATTGGCATTAATTTTATTTAATTTTGACGGTGTTAAATACCATCTTAAACTAAGTTTAAAAAAATTTTCCTTTATTCTTACTGACATAAATCTTAACACCCTCATTTTCCATATCATCCTCCATTCTTCTTCATTTATTCTTTTCCCAATATCTTGCTCCCACACTATTTTTAATCCTTCTTTCTCACTTTCCTCTTCCTCTAAATTAAGAAGAAGTAAGTAAATTTTGCTCACAGTACCTTTCACTGAGTCAGTCATCCGAATGTCCTCATATGACAATAACAATTGTTCGTATTTTGTATATTCTCTACCTTTATTATATTTATTTACCCATTCATTAGTCCATCTTTCTAATTGTATATAATTCAACCATGAAATGCTCCTATTCTGAAGAGTTTGTTTCATTTGATCTATCGATCTCATTTTATACAACCAATCTTTCAATCTAATCACTTTCTTTTCTTTAAATAGATCCACATATACTTTCATATTGGTAGGAAAATTTTCTATTTCTGTCACTAATCCAAGTGGGGAATATGATGAACATAAATTCTTTTTGCACTTATACCATATATTTAACAATGTCTTTAAAAATGGATTATTAATTTCCCTTATTTTATCTTTCTTAATTATACCAAATAAATATGTTTCTATATCTGCCTGTAATTCTGATGATTCCATCTCCCACCAAATTAGCCTTTCTGGATTATATATAATTTCCCCAATAAACCTCAATTGGTTAGCCAAATAATAATTTTTTATATTTGGTAAACCTATACCACCTTTTTGCTTTGTTCTATACCAATACTTTTTATTTATTCTAGATCTCTTCCCTTCATTACAGTATTTATTAATTATTCCTTGCCAAAATTTCAAATCATCCTCTGTTAACTGTATTGGTAGCATTCTAAATAAAAAATTAATTTTTGGTAAGATTTTCATTTTTATCAATGCAATCCTTCCAAACCAAGATAGCTTAAAGTTACTATATTCCTGTAATTTGTTTTTAATCACTTCCTTTA